>OX421362.1:4800000-7200000 GCA_949126925.1 Cheilosia vernalis
AAAACAACAAACAGAGGCATTTACAGAATTTACCTCCAACTCTCACTAATTCGCTCTATGCATAGGGATGCTTCGCAGCGTTCCCTCCCCTGTCGTTAGGCAAAGTTCTCATTGCGGTAAGAATTGGTACTCAAATGGGTCTGAAGGTAGTACGCAATAACGCAAAACGGCTTTATGGTATTTTTCAATTAGAATCGGAAATTTATTTAACAAAATGCACTACTATACATTTTCAAATATTTGTTTCATATGAACACACATTTTTTATTCATTAAAAAAAATATCACAAAGAAAAGCTTATTTTAATTTAACATAAATTATTTCATTCATCCACAAAAAATAAAGGAAAACGTAACCTTTAAGGTTTATTTATATTTAAGAATAAATTATAAGTTAAGTATGTATATAAAAATGAACGAAAAAAAAAAAACAAAGAAAAATATTCCACAAAAAAAACCTTTTTTATAAAAGACATAAAGTAGTGAATTATACATTCATATCACAATTCAATATTCAGCGATTTTGTAGTTAGCGATGTATTTAGACAACTTTGAAAACGCCAATTCACCTAACCCATTTTTAAGTTGTCCTATATTCTGCCAGTAAATTGCTACATCCTCATGATAGCACTTTTTAAGTAGTTCTTCAGCTCCAATTAATGCCCTCCATTCGTCATTTATATTTTCCAAATCATTAGATATATAGGGAAAGTGCGATGAGAGCTCTAATATAGTTGGGCATTCTCCTGCCGCAATCTTGTCAGGGTTAATATAAGATAGATTTTCATATACCTACTTTTGACACCATGACTTTTTGGAAACGGAGATTGATCTGCTTGCATAATTGTATCAGAAAAAGAGGCGCATCCTGCGCGACAATTTAAATTGGAACATGTATTTTGTAGTTTAAGTCTGTTGTTACAAACAATTTTTGGAAAATTTGGAAAATAAGAAATGAGTTATTGATATGCAATTATAAAAAGTAGTACGCGGCGATCCAAAGTAGTATCGTACTCAGTTAGAAAAAATGTACTCAAAAACTAAAAAACGCTACAATTGTAGCACGGGAGGGAACACTGATGCTTCGGTATTTCTCTGTGGCAAGAGAAATATCGAAACATTACGTACAGCGGATGATGTTCACCTTACCCTCGGGGTAGGCAAAGTTTACTTGTTCCCTGCTATTGTCATTTCCACTGGGGAATTGAATTTATTTCGAACAACCATTGTTGTTAGCAATTGGGGGAGAAATTAATTATGAACGGGTTGCTGTCATCAGGCGAAGTCCTGAATTTGCGGCTGTATGAACACTACTTTGTCATAAACCGAAAATATGAAGAATTGCAAAGTGTTAAATCCTTTTAAGGATCGTCGCGGTTGAGTTAATAATCCATTGCGACCAAGATGGCAGAGAATAAAAACACCACAATGGCGAAGAGCAGGCAGCCATCCATTTCAACAAACATAGACTTTGCATTTAGCTGTGAGCTGTGGCGATGGTGTTACGGCACCAGAGGATAATTGAAAAGGATAATACGTGCCGGATTGTTGTCTATGCGTGCGTGTGCTTCTGCGGCTGCCTGCAAGAAGTTCATTAAGGAATAATCTGAGGCGTTTGGCGTCAGGAAGGTTGACGGCGGCGGGCACAAAACACAAATGTAATTGCGACTATGGAATTAAAATGGTTGAGTCTTCGCTCTTCACCCATGGGGATGGGGTTTTAAATGCCAAGGTCAGTCATGGAGAAGTGTATGAAGCGTGGTCTCCATTCGTTTTGACGTAGGAGTTGAATTGAACTTATGGCAGGATTCCATGGTGTTTGATTACGATTTCAGAAGTTGATTGGATGGAACGGGCACTTAGTTTTTGCAGCAGATGTTGTCGTTTAGGTGAACTTGAACTTAATTTCTGGTAGAAAATTTAAGGTAATGACGAAATCTGATTGTAGGTTATACTTTTAGTTTTGTGTACTTTTGTAAGACTTGAGTTTGTCCATTGAAAAGTTTCAGTATTCCAAATCAATAAAATGACGCTAAACTTGCGTTAGGAGAAAGACTTTGCCGTCCGGTTTCCGTTTGAATTGGAAACTACGATGATTCAAAAATGTGTTCTTATCTCGCAAACCCCATCTAAAGTACATAGGCTAGACAAACCCATTTTCCCTAAAGAGAAACCGAACAATACTTTCATTTTAGAACTTGCCCTCTTAAAAACACTTTCACATTAATCCACTGAGACTTTCTCGCTACAGCCTCATCTAATCAAATATTCAATTGGAACCCATGAATTTTTGCATATTACCTTAGATTCGCCATGATATCGAATGTCAGTTGAAAAACAACCAATGTGCTTATCAAGGTTTTCCCAAATTGGTTCCCAACTGTTCAACTTTTTGGTGGGCAGTGTAGGTATACCAACTCTCTTAAGATCAATGACTTAATTCTTGAAAACCACCTTCAGTCTTTTAGAGCTTAGATTATAAAAATTCGTCAAATCAGACGATACTGTTTCAGCCAAACTCGAAATAAATAAAGCCGTTTAGTTGGAATTCGAATCTGGGTTTCGAATTCAACTAAAATACTCGTAATATTAGAAATTCTGATGAAATTTTTCCCTAAAATCACAAATATAGCTACCGGATATATATACTGATTTTTTGAAATGTTGTAACGTACTGAGTATGAGAACTCATCTCGAACGCACTCCCTAACCCTATATGACTTGTGTTTAATAAGAGAAAGACGGGGGACAGCACCGCAGCTGAAAGACCGATAAAATCTAACAAAAAAGGTAAACGTTTGAATTGAAAACCCTGCTCACTCAATTGGTCCATGAAGCAGACTGCAAGGTTCGCTTCCTGACAAAGGAATATTAATCAACAATTGACTGTCAGTTGTACCTACTCAAAAGATCATTTAGTCGAAACTGATCATCAATTTATGGTCTAGTTGGAAACAGCAATAATCTGAGACAAAACATGTTCTCGAAACCTGTTTCAGGCCAAATTTCAGGAATTGTCTCTTCATCGGACATAACAAACATTTTTATAAAGAAAAAGCTGAATTCGTTAATGACTCTAATTCACAATATCCACTATCCACAAAAATATTTCAATGTAATAACTGGCACTCATATATCACTCAATTCAGTTGTTCCCCTTAATTATGTTGCGTAACTCCTCAAAAGCCTTATCAGCACTCTTCCATTACTCAAAATTCCTTCATCCCTTCCTATATCCACTATTTCATTGCATTTGTTCCACTTCCATTGATAGGACAAAGTTAACCATTCCCCCATACTCACCGGTAAATAAATACACAACCTCTTTCAAAGGCATTTAAAAGAGGGTATATCTATACCAATACAAAAGACTTCTTCAAACAAAACTTTTACCTTAGTCCATGATAAAACTTCCCTTGTAACTGGGACAAAATGTATTGCCTTCCCATTGAAAAAAAAAGAAGAAATTGCAAAAACACAATTGCTTCAAACTTCCCAACAATAGTACAAACCACGGAACTAAGCAACCCCTAGCCCACAAAACGAAATACCGGCTATTGGGTGGTAAAAAACTTTCTCCACATTTAAGGATATTTTCCCTGAAAATGCAATAAAAAAAACCATTACGAGTATCTATCTTGAATGACCCTAATACACCTTTTGTACCTATATAGTTACAAACGCGGCGGCTCGATAAGCATTCGTATTTTGTAGTGCTTATAGTGACTCTTCGTGTTTTTTTTATTTATGTCAGTCGCCAAACAAACAGTAATTAGTCTCTCACTCTCTCTGACATTGCATTTTTGCCTTGTTGATGTTTTGTTGTGGATTTCTACATATCCAAATAGAAAGGTGAGATAAGGCTTCATGTGGCTGTGTTCACACGACAGCAGGTTTTGATTTTTGATTATATTTTTGCTATAGCTATTATAAGAGACAATCGGTAGATAATCGCTGTTGTTTATCATGAAATTCATTCTTAATTAGATGACAAAAATGTCATATCTTTCCCTTATCGATACAAGATGTATGTTTTTTTTTGGAATATTTACGCATTCAATAAATGTCAATAAATAACTTAATGAAAACCTTTAGGTGTTTCAGAAAATAGTAGAGAACTTCGGGTATGGTCACAATCAATCAAATTTATTCTGTAGGAAGGGTGGAATATTTTTAAATCGCAAACGCAATTGGCTCATTTTGCAGTCAGCCTAGGACTTCTTTTTCACCAGCTTCGTGGTGAGTAGAAATTTACCAAAAAATGTCTTATTAAGTACTCGTTAAAAAAAAAACCGAACCTAAGAACTACACCCACATGTAAGCGATATTTCAAATATACCAAGTTAACCTAAAGACGCGCAGCATCGTCGAATGATCAGCAGACTATAGCGTTTTTTATCACGACTATTTAATGAGGTGCAGTATTTATGGACCGCTCTGGTGCGGTAGCGGATTTTTTTTTTAGTGAAAAAAGCGGTAGTAAGCCAAAGTAAAGAAAAGCGTTCAATGCTTAAATTAAGTGATCATAAGGTCAGGTCTCTAACTATAATGCATTCCAACACATTAGCCAAATTAAGTCTTCGTTCGGACGAAAAAGTTTGGCAGAAGAGCGCCAAAAACAGAGAACGAAACATTTCGCTCCATAAAAAACCTGCAAATATTATCCCAAGAAATTTCTTTGGGCTAGTTGGTTATTGCCGACAGATGGTTGTCAAATCGTTCAAATTCTTATTTGTATAACGGACTTTTTATTTGATTGCTTTTATATTTTACGTAGCAAAATATTTAAACTTTTTAATTTCAGCAATAAAAGCAATTCAAATAAAGTCTAAATTGGTGCTTTGTTCTACTGATATTTGAATGTTCCCTCCCGCCTACAAATGGTTTTCATATGCATGTACCCGTCGAAAGAATAGAAAAAGTGTTTAGAAGTTTCCATTGATTTATGAAATTTTTAGATACTTTCAAAATATGTTGGCGGCAAATATAGCAACAATTTATAAGTCGTTTTGAAGGAATTTTAATTTTTAATTGTGTATGAGCTGATTAACTGATCGCACGACCAAAGAAAAGAAAATGCTTCACAACAAATATTGTATACTAACGTGGGGAATTTTTATGGTTACCTACCCCTAAGTGCAACATGTTCTTCATAAGTATACAAATATACAATTAATTAATTTAAATGCATTATTCCTTTTAATTTATCTGAACAAAATGCTATTATCCACCTTATTACTTTGACTTATTTCAATTTCTAAAAGGAAGGCATTTAGACCCAGGTCTTGCTTCAAATGCTTTTAGTTTTCATTTTAAATTAATTTTTATTAATTTCTTCTTTAACATACTAGACAAAAACGATTAAATCTAATTTAAAGCTAACATTTTTTTTTATTCTAGCATACTGGCTCTTACCGAGCGCTCTAAACCTAACAATATCCTTCAAGAAACTTTGGAAAAACTTGAATTCTTCAAATGCTATAAGTGGCACAAGGTTCACCGTTTTTACATCTAGATATACAACAACGGGCTTCAATTTAAATAGTACCTCCATAAACCTTATTCAAATTGGGCCTTTTTAATCATTTTTAACCATCAGACTAAATATTTTGTGGGTCACAATTTGCAATTTTCAGAATAATGAATTCGAAACATTTATCCTGGATACTATTTTTAATGAGTATCGCGGATTGTCTATAAATGTTAACATTATTATTTTTTTCTTTTTTCTACATATATTTTACAAAGAAGAAAAGAGAAAAATCAATCCGAAGCGAATTTTGAAAGCCCATAATACCAACTCGTTCGAACTGAATACGAAATCAAAGTATCGAAATTCGGATTAAAATGGATAAACAAAATATTGTTGTAAAAAAAACTCCCTTATGATATAATAAGTGCAAAAGCACAATTTGCTTGCAGCTGACTTGATTTCATATTATTTGATTTAATTTAAAAACACCCAGTAAATAAAAAAATCCAATAAATAATTAATAAATAAATACTCTTAACGATGGTTACAATGCAACTGGCCTTTTGTGTGAAAATTGATATTAACATTTAAAGCCAATCATCATGCAAACACATTTTGAAAATATCAAACTGATTTCATTAAAGGAATAAATATTTCCCTTGTTATACCTGATGAAACAGATTAAAAGCGAGTTGAGTTTATGAATTTTTATCGGCACGTACTCGCAAATATATTTTAAGTGCGTATGTACATTTATTTGTTTATGTCATCACAACAAAATGGAGCCAGTGAGGATAATTTTTGTTATTACATTCAAGGGAACCCAAATGCAGGCATTACTTCGGTGCAGGACGTTTTTATGCTGCCGACAATGTTTTGGTTGGACATGGATATCTTGAGTGTGTCCAAAGCACCTATTAAGTAAATTACATTTTGAGGGAAAGCAGTGATACTGACACGTAACAGCAGGATCGTTCTCCAAATTTCACGTCTATCAGGGAAGGCGTTCAGCTGAAAGGTTATATAATGTCTTCTACTCAAATTCAAACTCCTTCCGACATAGATAACAAACGTTCCGTTCTGGTATCGCACTGCCGTTTGCAGGTTAAAACTATCCTGTGGGTGTTTTTCCTTTCATCCAGCTAACAAGTCATTTTCATTGTGCGACTTTAAAGTGTACGTATAGGTACGAGTAAATGCCTATGGCTACATAATGTATGCATATACACAATTTGGGAGCCTCCGATTTTACGGTTTCCCCGAAATCGTGAGGTGTGGAATTTTCTGCTCCAATTTTACTTATGTTTGTTCTTTACGCCTCCGGGGCTTTGCCCCTTTGTAGCAATATCGCCTTGAACATTCCCTTTGTTGTTTCGACGGCGTAGTGGCGGCACGATGGCCCATAAATAGATACACTCGCACACATGCAGTATTCATTTGTCTTCGAATGTATAGGGAAATCAATTATGCTAATGGACTTCCTAATCAAAGTAAATTTTATGCTTGTGCTCGCTATTCTGCGAGCTTTTTTGATTTCTCAGCCAAAAACGAAGAAAAGAAATACAGAAACAGAATATGCCGAGTACTGTTCTCGTTCATTGTTTTGTGTGGCTCTGAACTGAGCGAGGAAAAAAAGGAACGGTGTAAATGGGAATAGGACTTTCTTTTACCATGTCCCTATGGAAAGGGAGATTTTGTGTTATGAGGGTAAAAATACAGCGTGCCGCAATGCAGCGTATTCGTGAATGAATCAGCAAATGCGATACATTTTTGTAGGAATTACACTGAGTAGGCACTCTTCAACCAAACAGAGAAGAGAATGTCGTGAGGTTTGGCAAATAAAACACGGGAATGTGTAGATGGATAGGAAAAATAGAAGATTTGACAATTTGTCTGACATTTTCATAATACAACTAAGCAGGGGATCTATGAAGAATATAGACTTTCCTGGAAAGCACATAATCTTATTTAAAAGTGATGTGCTGCGGCATGGCATCTAAAAGGCTCAAAAGCGAAACAAAAAATTGAGAAGATATTTTTTGGAAAATTTGGCGGATAATTTAATTTGAGCTATTTTTAGACCGGCGTTACTGGTAGTACGTGCGTAGTATTTTGTACGACCATTTGTTTACAATGTCCTTTTGGTTGGCGCTAGCATTGGGAATTTACCAATACTTCGTTAGCTAAGGGTGTGCTTATCGCTTGGAAAATTGGTCTGTTCATATGACGTGGTATGGACTTTAGCTCGCATATTTTAATATACACATACTTAAAGTGAAAAAAAACATGGAAAAGAAACCGAACGACGGGATCTCATTTTGATAGGACATTTTGTGATTGCAAAAGGACGGCGAAAAGTCGTGTAAAAATTCAGTTTCAATGTTTTTATTTATGATTTCATTTTTGAACAGTAACATATACGAAGTAAGAGAAATGATAAAAAATTAACAAACAAGTTTATCTTGCAATTCTTCTGCTAGTTCCAACCTAAATGAGCAGACGCATCTAGTTCCGATCAAATTTTTAAGAGATTTTATGTACTGACAAACGTTTTCAACTTAAGAATAACTGGCAATGAATGACAAAGTTTCGAGCGACTTATATAGCTATTTTACATGGCATTTGCAGGGACTTCTTCTGAAGAATTGTATTTTAAATGTTGTTTATTTTGGCATAAAGTAAATTTCCATACAAAGTAGAGTAAGCTCGTACTCGGAAGTGGGAGAATATGTCTTAACAGTCGATGTAGGGTCTTTAAATTTCGGCTGAAAGAAGTGCGATTCACTTATCGTACAAAGTAAATCTACTTATGTACGCTGCGGGATGTCATCTTATATTTGATTGGTCAGCAGCCGATGAAAATCGACTCCCCAACAAGCTTACCCTTTAAGCAACCAATGTGTATGGCAAGGTATAGTTGATATCACCCTCACCCTACAATTTGGCACAGTATTAAAGATGGAATTCTCCTCTAACTTGAAATTAATTGTCAGAAATTGAAGTGGATAGTAGCTGAAAGTATCTGCTGCACAATTTGGGGAATTGCCATTTTCTGGAAGCGTCATAAAAATTTATGCTGCCGTGCCGCCATCAATGATCGTTTTTTCTGGGTTCTAAATTTTTTATCTAGAAATATTGATTGGATTTGATGATACATTCCCGATGTGAATGCAATAGTGCTTCTTTATTTAGATATAAAATATTTAACACCTCGTTTTGCTTGTGAATTGGAGACATCTGTCCCTCTGACTCACAACGTAAATTTTCTCATGTAGATAAAAATAGTTATTGAAATGTGTTTGTTTCAAATACCGCCGAGCACATTTTGAAAGATTTTCTATACAACTCCCCGTCTGCCCTAAAAAGTATAATACGTCCCCGACAACTCTGTCCAATTTGGAAATGCAAATCTCCTTCGACCGATTTGTTATGCAAAAAGTTTTATTTCGGGAACAAATCCAATTCAAGTATCCACTTGTTTCTGGATAAAAGTTTATTTAACTCTCTCGCTGTTTGTTTGACTTACCGAAAATATACCGAAAATCCATTCAGCCGCCGAACAGATATGAATTTCAGAAACACAGCAACCTACGTCCAACAATTGGTTTAAATTACTTACTGAAATGCTACTGAGCCTACCGCATTCGCTGGATTTACTGCCACTGGCCGATTAAAGTGTCACCAATAAAGTTCCATTTTATTGTGAACATCTAACGCCTTTGAAATAAAACGAATTAACACGCGCTTATAACCGAAGGAAACAAAATCTGTCAAATCTAGGGAAGGCGAGTTTGCTGTTATGCAATCAAATCTAATCATTAGCCGTCGTTTCGGGATGTTTAACTATTATCGGTTTCGGCTAGTCCGCGATTTTATTCAACTCTATGACTATTTTCGTGGCGATTATCGATTATGCGAATGATACGTTGCTTATCGCATACGCTGTAATTAAGTTATGAATTATTTAAGCCGACGAGCAACGTCGGACGACCGGCTGTGCTGCCAAGTCAAGAGAAAAATATGCTACACGCCCGAGTACAGATCCAAAAGCGTATTATCGAATTATGTACAACTGTCAATTCTGTCAGTCACATTGTGTAGGTACATACGAATACGGGTATGAATTTCAGAGTGTGAGACAGAGTGCTATGAATATTGTTGTGCTGCTAAATGACGGGACAGCGCGTTTTGGGTTACACCGAAAAGCAATCGAATTTCGAATGCCATGCGGCGCGTTTTGTTTTCTCCCCAGAGAGAGATTCAAATCAACGACCAGGCATCGCGCAGACAGCCACAAATGGCGTGTCTGGCTGCGGAGCCGGTTGGTTGTAGGAATCTGGTATCGGTATGACTTGGTGCATCGACACGATACGATGGCGTGCAGCGTGCAATTGCATTTTAAGGTGTGATCGATATGACTGATGCCTCCGAGGTATTCGAATGGCATACTTTTGCCTTTCTTCTCTGATTTGCCGAGAGAGGTATAGATCGCGTGTAGCTGAAAGGCTACTTGTGGGATTGATATGATTGACTGAAGTGCACGCAGATAGCCCACTCAGTTCTGAGTAAGCCCGCAGTTGCATTTGAAGGGTGTATGCATTGTAAATGGTTACTAAACTTGTGAGGGAGTATGTGTAGAACATTTTGAATTTATGATCGCAAAACAGTCGAAAAAGAACGTCAGTTCGGTAACGAGCTGCCAACGTTTGACAGGACTACTGAAGATTTAGTAGGTAGGTACGGTACAATGCTTTATATTGTGGTATTCTTATTGTAGCACAAAATTTAAAACGCAAAAGACTTTAATTACTTTAATTGGAAATGCAAATGTATTTTACAATAAGAACTAGGAATGCCTAGTTGTTTTTAACCATTGCGTAGTAAGAGAAAGATATTGTTTTCGTACAAAATTTCGAACTCGAGATATTAATCAATTTTGATAGAGGAACTCAAAAAAGTGGGTCACAACATTCTGTCCCGTCTGTCCGTCTACCGTCCTTCCACAGGCCTACAGCCTAAACGGCGTCACGGATTACGTTTAAACCTCGGATTTTGAGTTTTTGGGCTTACAGTTCGGGAACGTTTTTTTTTTTTGCAAGGTAACCTAAATATTAATGGTATACTTCCTATACAAAATGTTCGTACCAGTTTGATTTGATCGAAAACGGCTGCAACGATTGCAACCAAAATTGATATTTAAGCTTATAAGTGGGTGAGGTTACCATGACTGTGTACCCAGTTTTTGGCTAAAAATTCGAACAACGGTACTTTTGAAATTTCGACATACATATCTCGAAAACGGTCTATATGATTGTAACCAAAATTTATTTCTAAGGTAATGTGGTAATTTATTACTTAATATCAAAATAATTTTTTCTCTAAATTATCGTACAATGGATTTTTGAAAAAAGTATTATTTTTTTAAATTTAGTTTTTTTGAAGTTTTTCGGAATACGGGGATAACGATTTTGACCAAAATGCAAACTTAGAGTCAAAACTATTGTGTCCTCAGTTTTCGATTTGCTGAAGACTCTGAAAGTCAGTCAGACTCGCACTAAACGAGAAAGTTTCATGCGACCCAGTCGTGCACTTTATTTGGTTTGTATTCTTTCGAATCAAGTGTCAGCTTGAAATTGGGCCACTATTTAAATGGCGGTAAAAATGTCAGTATGTGCTCTTGGAAGTGATAAGAAGTTATATGCAAAAAGCGGGTTAAAATAAGATAACCCCACGAATTTCCTTCGGAAGATGGGTATTCTTGGCGATTTAGCCTTGATGAGGTGAAGATGGTGACATTTTTATTGCTCTGCAGATAACACAGGGAGGTACGAGGAAAGAATCAAAAGAAATTTATATAGTACCTATCCCTTACTTAAGGGAATTGCTAATATAGATAAAAAAGACGCTCAAAGAAGTTTTGCGATATCTGTCCTAGGTTCGGGTTCCTTGAATTTACATAAACGTTTCCCTGTGGGGCAATAGCAATATCATCCACATTTGCAGTTTTGAGTTGATAATCCGGCTAGTGAGCAGGAAATTAAATCTCCAAGTTAGCTTTAGGTACCTGCGGACCTTGCTTTAGATCAGTCGGTCAAGAATATTCAGTTTTTCAAACAGCTTTGCATGTACGAATAAGTTGAGAGAATCTTCCTTAGCCTTGATGCCGCATAAGATTCGTCAATTTTACCAAAAAATGGTCTCCAAGCTGAACACTTGGCTTTCTGTTTTTCCTCAACGGGAAAAGGGTATTTGTGAAAATTGGACTAAAGCTTTTCTGTTTCCTAAACACCTTACACGTTCACAAAGTTAGCAAATAATTTGGTAAATATATCATCATGTATGTAGGTGTATTTTTGAAACAGATAAGTTTAACATTTTTAAAGGCTGGAAAATGCTATTCCTTAAGAATGCAATCACGGTGAAGTAGCTGATTTCCATAATGCAATATATCAAAACTACACAATTTGAAGAAGAGCACACTAGTTGGTTCTATCATCTTAACAGAAAATATTTTTATTCCACTATTGAAGCTTATCTGTTGTCATCTATACCTATGGTATCAATAAAAGTCCATAATTGGTACGTAATTGGCGAAGTGCAAAGACAAAGTTGTTATGGCTCAACGACTCTCTCAGAAAATTGGATCCTCTGTGCGTTCTGTTTCAATTTATTCTACCTTGACAAGCTTTTTTTTTCTTCTTTCATTCATCGGTTTCGAACCTATTAAACAGACTGAAGTTGTATAACACAACGACAGCGCAAAAACGGGAAAGAAATTGTGTAACACTGGGTACATCGATGCCAATCAACGACAGTTTATCTTGGGGGATAGAAAATAGTCCTTTTTATCCCATTTTGCATGCGCTTGTTATTTTTTTTTTCTTTTTTTTATTATTCAGAACGCACAACCTGCATTCTAAAACCATTATGCAATCATGATGGGCTTAGTGAAACGTTTTATCTTTGACAGGGTTGAGTGCGCTCACCGGCACCAACTGACACGACGACGACGGGAGAAGGATACAATTTTCAAATGACTGTCATTGTTCGATGGGAGCAGTCACTTTTTGCATCCTCCTGACTCGTTTTGAACGCTTTACGAGTTTGTTGTGTTGGTGTCATTGCGCACCTAAAACGGTTTGAAGATTAGATTTTGGAATTGGAAAATGGAAGGAAGCAGAGCAGAGTTTTTTTTTCCAGCTTTAATTTTGTTCATTTCTTGTGCGGTGAGGTCAAACGCTATGTGTATCAAATGATGGTTATTTTTTCAGCTCCGTTGAAAGTGTATAAGAGCGTCATACAAAAGTGCAGGAAGCACATGTTTTGAATACTCAATGCACCATCCAGCAACGGTTGCACGTACGAACAAGGATTTCCCAGGGTTATGATTTAAGAAAGTGCTACAACGTGATCGGGAATAAATTGGAAATAATGTTACGAGTACAAGTGCTATGCGGTGTATAGAGGGGATTTAAAGAATCTTTCTTATGGAAAACAATTTGGTTTTATTAAATTATATGGGGAGGTTAACCTTGAATTTTTGTATGTTGCACCCTTTTGACTGTAATTGGTTAGGGTGTGAGTTTTACGCACGGCCTTGTGAATTTATCTATTTGCTTTTGAATTGTTTTGGAAATATTTCAGTGCTATCGTGCACATTAACTTGATATTTAGTGCTCAACGCGAGACATTTATGACGCAACGACTCGCAATAAATCGTCAGTCCTCTCAAGCTACATCTAAATCAAATAAACTTTCTACAATCGTCACATTAATTGGGACAGTTTCTTTAACTACACCTGCTGCCCAAAGGAACTATCGATTTGCTGACTATTTGACTAGGGTCTTTTGTAAGTGAAATTCGACGGAAATTGAGAGAAGCAAAACTCGTTTCCTACTCGTGTCCGCATTTAAATAAATTGTTTAAATCTAAAGTCGTTTGTCATAAGAGCACAAAAAAGTTGCCAAAACAACTTTCAATATATTTTGCAAACTTGAAAACCCCCTTCACATGCAGACTTTTTTGGTGTTAACATTCTGTGTTGAGCAATAGCGAATTGAATAGACTGAAGGCAAAAACTATCACCAAAAATCAGTTTGTATGTGTTTTGCTTTTGTTTTCATCCTCACCCGTTGGATGATAACCAATTTTCCAGCTGCCAAAAGGGGAAATCGTGCGATTGTCACGGAATGACACAATCATAAACTACAGAGTTTTAAATTGAATATGGAAAATGTCTGCTAAAATGATTATGAGCATTTTTCTAGTATTTTTGTGAACCCATCCCGGAAGTCAACGTTTTGAATATTTTTTTTTTCTTTTTTTTTCATTTTGTGTCATTCTTACCCAGCTGGGGGGTAGGATTAAAAGGGTTCATAACTTATACTGATCAATGGAAATTGAAGCAGTTTGCGCTGACGAATGCGATTATAATTGGAATATCTACTAATAGTGAGCAAGCTGTGCAGTGACTGGTTACTGTGCTGTCTGATAACCAGTTTGTGAATGGTAATATAATAACTTTCAATCGTTCAATTTGAAAATATCTTCGGCTCTGATGCCGATCAATGGTTTAACTTGGCGCATAGTTTACGAATTCATTAAAACGACGTGTACCTATTTTTTTTTTTAAATTGTTTGTTTGGTCATACAGTAAATGGATGTTTTTTAGTGTTAACGAGATGTATTTACAATCTGCTGCTGAAAATGTAAATTACATTCAATTACAGAGTGGTTTACGACATGATGAAGACGAATGTTGTATTGTTTACTGTTATGTGTGTATTCTGTTGAAAGTTGATTTGATTTACGAATAAGCGGGTATTCGGAATAAAATTGATTGTTCTTTTCGTAGTAGATTCTAAAGAAAGTGATTTTTATTAGATATAGATCCCATAATTACTTTAGCAGTCATTTAATAGAAAATAGCACCCATAGTCTTATTTATAAACATAGTTAAGGACTAATCAACATTTTCCCTATTTCCCAGATTTAAAGGTTCAATGAATGGGTAACTAGCTCGACGTTTCTTAAGGTGTGAGACGAAGTGCATTTTTTAGTTTGCTTGTTGCTTGGTATTGTTTTTTTTTTAGGAAATAAAAGTACATCATCCAAATTCCCAGTTGAAAACGATTCCTCCATTTCGTAAGAGTAATCTTTTTCAGCCTTTTCCTCGACTAAGATCGTGCCTCAAACTCCAGCCTCATTTCCATTTCAACTAATGACACGTATTAGTCGCTACACCTCGTTAGCCACCTATAATTGGTTGATCTACATGCAGCCTAAATCAGCTTAAGTAAAGAGAACGGTGTGTGCCGCGCCTCAAATTCGTTTGGGTATTAAATGTCAAATTTGTTTGTGCGAGCAGCAAAAGCATTTGAACATATCAATTTGTGTCAAACTAATGATTTACGGTGCAAAATATTTTCGTTAAAAATTAGTTTCAGTGGACTTTCTTTGACGAATTAATTTACAAATATGATCTATCGAGTTTGATGGCTGAAATTTGGTTTAAAAATATTTGTAGTGAGGGTGAGAAAATAAAAACATGTAAGAAATCCCAATGACATGACGACATTGTCAGTCAGACGATTGTTGCAGCAAATAATGCTTTGCTTCAAGTAATTGCCAATTTTTTGATGCAGTGGTCGTCGAAGTCAATATCAACATAACTAGAAAATGCACCCCGTAGTGATTTTACCGTACCTGGACTCTTTTTTGATTTTGGTTCGTCTAGGCACACTTGACTTATATGATATATCACGACTCTCCTCAGAGACGTGTCCTAATAAGTTTCAGATGTTCATGAACGTAATGCAGCAACTGAGTTTTCGTCATTGTTCTTGGTTCATTTTGTGTTGATGACTTTGTAATACAAAAAGTCAGTTGTCATAAATTCTCCAGACTCGTCAAACACCTGGTCCAGTGCATTCATATCGCCTTTTTTTATTCTTCAAGCTAACATATACGCAATATTTTTGCAATCT
This sequence comes from Cheilosia vernalis, assembly GCA_949126925.1. Classification (NCBI taxonomy): domain Eukaryota; kingdom Metazoa; phylum Arthropoda; class Insecta; order Diptera; family Syrphidae; genus Cheilosia; species Cheilosia vernalis. The sequence goes on from OX421362.1 coordinate 4,815,460, forward strand.
TCTCAAATAGTTGGCTTCACAGGGCTACCTCAAAGGATCAATCTTTGCCGGGTGTGTCCCCTTTTATCTTTAAGCTAATTTTATTCATTCTACCTAGGAATTCCATATCGAATTGATATGAAATTTCGTTGGGAATCCACAGAAATGCTTGTCCCGACCGATGATTCGCCGTCAAAAGGAAAGAAACTTTAATCGAGGTTTCCCATGGTAACCGATTTTCTGTTTGATATTGTTTTATTCTCATTTTGGTTTCCTTACATTTCCTTTGTTTTAAAGATTGCTCTGCAGACATTCAAAAAAAGGATAAAAAAAATAAAAATAAAAACACGCGTTCTTCAGGAATTTGACGGCAGGTAAACCGGGCTCGTGACGTGACGTTGATATCCACCCTCTCCCATTTCTCTCGCCGACACGAACATTATGCATCACGTAACCGCCAAGTGAAAACGTTTTGTAAGTGACACCGACCAAAGTCATTTCGCTTCACAAGATCCTTTCATTTGATAAATTAAGCAAAATTGGACACGCCGACAATTTAGTTGCGTAAAAGGGTGAATACCCATTGTTTGGCAGTGATTCCAGTGTGCTTGACAAAGGACTTCCTTTTCACAAAATGTAATGTACTTGTGCAGAATAAATCAAAGTGATATTTCATGTGCATGTGTGTGTGTGTATACCACTAGGGTATAGAACTGTATAATGGAAGACTCTGCACAATACCAGCCGGCAAAGCAACCCACAGCTACGTCGACAGCAGAACGAAACAGCACAAATACGTCGAACAAAAGCTTAGAGAGTCGCCACAAGAGGGAGAAACCGCAAACGTTGCCGTGCAGTTTCGTAGCACGACCCAAGGACCTTGTGCACAAGTGCATCTCAGATCCGGGTAATTCATGTGCTCCAGCTGTGGGCAGCACTAATAGTTGTGACGGGAATCGCGCTCGAGATTGGGAGGTGGACGGGACGGCGTCGGTCGATTCGTGGAATGAGGATGTTTCGATACGAACGGACAGTGACATCGATGGTGGTGGTACCGGTGGTGATAGTTCCATGAGCAGTGAAAATCTGGGCTACGATGGCACGGTCAGTTGCGCTAGCAGCACAATGAACAGTCCGGGACAGAGTTCGTTATACTCGAAGGGATTGTTCGCCAGGTCGCTGAGATATCCGTCCAGTGGTGGCACCACCAGGAAGTGCGTACTGACACTGGACGGATATTCCTATGTCATAGGTAAGTTTTTTTATAAATAAAACTTTTTTTTTGTCCAGTCACCCTAAATAGGATTTTCTGTTAAAAAGCAACCATCTGTTTGTTTGGGGTGGATCCCTTCTGTTGACATTGTACTTAAATTCGAATTAACTGTAGATTCTTTAGCAGTCATTGTCCTAGTTGGCTCGGTCCCTGTTCACTAGGAATTACGACATGTTGTGAGTACCCTACAAATTGACTGATTAGTGCTCCAGGGGATATGACAGCCAAATAAGAACATCCCCATCGGAGAACAAAAAAGGCAGTGAATACATTATTTTGTCAATACGAGTGGTGTTTTATTTATTTATTTTCCATGCCAAGTTTGTATCAATTACTATAAGGGGAATAAATGATGTTCTTGTACACAGAGGAGCTTAAGACCGACAAGGTAGAGAAGAAAATGGAATAACTCAAACTGAGGACAATGGCAGGGAATTACGGAATGAGTGGTAGCATACTTCCCGTCTGATATGAGGCGAACCATTCTAAAAATATAAAAAATATACAAACAATTGGGGGTATATTTCTAACGCCTCTATGTAGCAGTTAGCTTTTCTGTTGTCTGTAGACAATCATGGGAAGTGAAGGGGACTTTCTGATATTAAGTTTCAGTTTGGGCCTTCGGAGTATTTTTCTTACTCAACTCATGGATCCATAAACTAATCTGATGAACCCAAATAAACAGTTTCTAGAATACTTCTATTTAAAAGATCAATATTTGGTATACCTAGGTACTTACTTCTTTTTCAGTCCTTTGCTTGAAATAGAAGTGCTCAAATTATATGCCTCAACTATAGTCGGGTTTCTTGTTATTTGAGTATCTACCCAAAAACCGACTGTATTTGTTATAGTTGCTCTATCTCCCCCTTTTATTCTGCGAATATATAACAGAAAGCTTCTCTGTAAATGTTCTTCCCTTATGCTCCTAATTACTTTTAATTATTTCGTGTTAATTATATCAATTGCAAAAATTATAATCGACTCTCAGTGTTCCAATTAAAAAAGAAGAACATCATTAAACATCTACACTCTGGAGTTATGCAGGTCGCATGAACACTTCAGTCCACCCTTACGAAAATAACAGCAAGAAAACGCCGCCGTGCCTTAAGCACTATGAAAAACCTAGTGTTGTTAGATGGCTTTATAAAATTTCCCGCAACTTCTGCAAAAAATACCCATTCCTCGAAAGTGTTCGGGGAATTTGTCAAACTGACTACTTTTAAAAATGTCGCGGAAATAATATATTGAACTAGGACCTTAGTTCTTCTAACCAAATCACAAACGAATTAAAAAACTACCACCACTTATAAGGCAGAAGTGACCCCTTTGCCATTGCAATCGTAAATTTAAATTTTTAAGAAAGGTCCCACTTTCTGCTGACACCCTATCGCGAATGTTTAATTATTTGATCTGGTTTTTCAACCGCATAGTATACCGCATCACGCAAGGACAACAACAGCTCACAATTAAATTTCACACTTGATGCATAAATTAAGGTGTACCTGAGTAGTATACGTATACGGTTATGGTATGCATAACCCCAATGAAGTTTTGCATTCAGTGTATAGAGAAAATAAAAGTATGCGAATTATAAAACAGGAAACTGGTATCCCCCAGGAGGCTATTACCCTTTGGGGCATGCGACAGAATTCAATGAGTAGTACACATATCCCTTGGCGTGACTTCGTACGTTGTTGGTTGGCGAACAACCATCGAGGAAATGGGAAATTTGTTTTGTGGTCCTTTCGCTGGGTGAGCCCATTGTGGCAGGAACGATTTAGGTCTTATTATTTTGTTTTCCGTACACAGGCGGTTAATAAAACCGTTGTTTGTGGTCGGAAATTCAGTGGCACTGTTCACGTTTATTCGTAGTAGATTTTTTTGTTTTGGTTTCTTCCTGAGGCAAAACCGCTATGGCGAATGGGGTCTTACTTCCGTTTGATGCCACAAATAAATTGAACAGCCAAAAAAGTTTGTTTTTTATGTGTTGACTTGTGGTGTGGGTATTTTGAAATCGGATAAGCTGTGGAAATTTTCAACATGACTTTGGAAAGGGGAGAGTTGTTTGGAAATCAAAGGACAATCGAAATACATAAAAATGCACGCGGTAGGTAATTTAACAGGGTATGTCTTTGATCAGGATAAATCAAATCGCAAATGTTTGTCTGTGTCTATACATGCATGAATGAAATTGCTGCCTATGGGGAAATTTTATTGAATTTTATCATTATCTGATGGGAATTTCCTCCAAAAGAGAACGACATTGTAAATTCCTTACAAAAGATAAAATGCCTTAGGTGTTGGCAGATCTTTCAAATCAAAAAATAAAGTAAAATTGTCGTAGACATTCCTGTCTCCAGTGGGCTTAAAATAAGAAAATGATCTATGTAGCTATGCTTAGAAGCTTTGTTGAATAAATGGGCATAAAGCCCATTGTGATAATTTTCAGAATTTAGATAGCCCCATAAAACAAGTTTTGAGATGTCAGACCTAGCGACGGAATGCGGAACAGATAACTTTCAATTATTAAAGAGCAATCACAATCACAAGTCGTCACCATTTTATAAATTCTGACTTGGTCTCTACATTTTACATCAGGGTAACATTTTTCGAATTCCATTCAGGATATCTGTAACATTCGCACGATCACGTAGGTATACCTATTCAATGAAATGAAAACAAACGCAGTTGTTTATTGAAAACCATTAAAAATGTTTTAACTTTATGCGTGGGCTTCCTACAAGATGTTCGTTTACCGTGACGCTTCGTAAAACATTTTCCATTACGTCCAATAAAATGGGCGCTACTAAAGATTCAAACTCATTAACATCCACGAAACGTAAATCCTTCCTTTAAGCTGAGTGTGTACTCAATTTCACTCAACGAGCCGCGTATTAATGAGAAGACAATTTCGAGAAGGACATGCACCTTATTACTGTACGAGTGTACGCACCCTCAGAGGTAGCGAATTAACTTCCTCAGTTTAACGAGGCTTTATGATAGAATGCTTGTGCGAGATGTTTCTTCTATGTTTTTGAGTATTAATTAGACCCACACGCCCTCGTGATGAAGCGCTCAAGGACTACCTACAATGTAAAAATGAATTGGAAGAATTCATAATTTATCTTTATGACGACAATCGGATTTCCATTGAAATGAAGCGTCTAGTACTCTCATTGTTCTTGCACCTGGTTACGAAGGGTGAAAAACCGCATTCATCCACAATGCTGACAGTGATCGATTGTAAAAAGACCCAAATAGAAAACTAATACAAGGATTTCTTTGTTCTATTCCGAAAAAGGTCATCAGCCTTATACAACGCACATAAAATTTTTATTTTGATAGGCGAAAACAGCGAATTTCCATTAAAGTCTACTGCGGCCATCCCCGCATCTCTATTACATAGCTAAACAACTGAAATGCTCCTTATGTTCGAGATGGAGGCGGGCATCCTTGGAGATAAGCAACTCGGATATGGGCGTCATTAATGCGATCCTCTATACTGACCAGAGCTATAGGTGGAATTTTTGAGTGGAGAAATGTCAGACCCTCGACAAACACCCGATTTACGAATAATTTCAAGGGATGAAGACAATCTCGGCTCAGAATTAATTATTCATTGTCCGAAACTTTTGCCATTGAATTTGGGTTATCACATTTAACGACCCATCAGATGGGGTTCAAATTGCAGACACCAGGGGGTTGGCATATAGTACAAGCAAAGGTTTGTGGTGTTGGTGAGAATTCAATTTTCAGATAATATAAATAATTCATGTTGACGTACACCCACGCATACAATATTTGAATGGCCGAACCTCAATTACGATAACAGATGGTATCTCTAGGTTTATTTGTGTAGCGTGCGGTTTTAGGGTTTCTGTTTATGAGAACGCGGTTTGTATGATGCGAAAATCACAGATACACAAATGCCTGTGGTGGGTGGGTGTAATTTCGGTTATGAAAATCTCTTTATGTGATTTACACATGATACTCGTATAGGTAGAGATTTATTGCGAATCCCAAAAGTTACTTAAAGTATCTTCGAAGCTTGTCAGAACGTAGTTGTCTTGGGGATGGTGTTATGTTGCTGTTTAATAAGAGGGTCAGGCTCACAGGAAGACGAACTCGGAACAGAAGCAGATATTAAAGGGCTACGTAAGAATGTCTCATTCAGAGAGTTTGTTAACAAAGAAAAAGATTGAAAGTGATTCTAGGGTCAGTTAATAGGACCTAATAGGTGGTTTCAGTATTTTACATGCTGACTTGTCATTTATTTCGTTCAATGTGAAGTTATTGAATTACATAATTTAACGGCATGACTGAGGACTGTAATGACAAATACTGCCAACAATTGGAGACCTAATAATACAAATGTCATCTTGAAATAAAGATATTCATTGGTTCGCAACATTGTCCTTTTTAATGTATTAAGTAGTCAGTATATAACTACTTGCAGTTTTATCGAGAATTTTGCTGGCTCTTCTTGGACATCTACAAAGTACTATAAAATATAATCCAAAGCTCGAGGTGAGTTGTGGGTAGTCAAAAATTGGAGCGTTCGGTTCCGTCGGTACTAAAAACAACCGTAGTGGTCATTTGAAACAAAATATTCTTTCGAACACAATTGCACTTTTAAAGCAAAGCTAATTCTAAATTTATGTTTGAAAGTGGTTAAAATTCAAAGTCGGTCACTCTTGTTTAGAGTCGTTAGGAAGTTTTACAGCTGGCTTATCCACATCATTGTTCAACAGTCTTTTGTATATTACGCTACGATAGAAAAAGACCTTCATTCTCGAGCCAACCATAAAATATCTCCCGTGATTTTAAGTTACTAAAGCTTTGACACAGAAAACAATTTCGGTCGAGATATATTAATATTAACCCCAGCGACCCATAAAACTCGACACAATCCACTACACTTGCACTTGAGTTATTTTCTCTACGTGCTAATAGACCGCAAAACCAAAACCACAGCGAATAATGAATCCCGATCGAAGCCTCTACCAAATGCATATGCCCGTGGCAGCCTCTGGAGGGATGACATCCTGTGACACGTGCCTTCTGCTACTGTCACTAAACTCAATGCTGAATTACCTGTACTAATCACAACTAAAAACGACAACCACTCTTCGTTGCCTTGAAGGTAACAACCACATTTCCCTCCACTGTCAGTTATCGTATACAGCATCACAAAAACCTACATCAACGTCGCTTCCATAATTCACAGTGAAACACGGTGGGGGAGTATTTTCTCCCTAACAAACACCGAGATCAACTTGTAACCCCACAGCAAAAGTCAGAAATAAAACTGTACTGAACAAATTCGTGTTCTGCTTCTTTTTTTTTCTTCCACACCAACAGAAGCTACTTCGCGTAAATTATAATTATTTCCATTTCTTTACAACGAAAAGGGCTGCCTTTGAACAGGGTAAAGCGCACCCCACCACGGAAACCACCTTCAACAACTTCACACTGAACTGAACCTCCTTTGTTCAGGCCAAGAGCGTCGAGATCAAAACATAAAGGACGTACAGTGCATTTTACCTTACAGTGGTCCTTGTAACCAGCTCTAATCCACATGCTCTGCAGTGGTTTCCGTGTAGAAAGCAGGCCACCCTTTTATTCATATAATCTACACATATTTTCAGATTATGTCAAAATTAATTAAAATTTTCGAAAAGTGACGAAGGTTATGTACATTCTCCATTAAATGTTATTAAGAAGGGATTTTATCGCATTTTCAAATTTGCATTTTATTAAAGCGAAACACTCTGCATATTGAGAAATTCCTTGTTAACGTGAAGTGTGACCTGTCAGTGACATGCCACAAGTTGTTAGAAACAGACCACCACCCTTCGCACTCTATATCGCTGCCAATCGAAAGGAATTTTCAATAAAACGTAAAGCAATCGATTGTTTTGCATCTGACCAAATATCCACTCACTACGATGGAAGTTAAAAAACGCACACGTTCTTATATAGATATTTTTCTGGGGTCGCCACGCTGGCTTATATAATAAGGATCATTTTTGATGTGCACATTTGGTGAAATGATTGACGTAATCCGCACACGTTCCGGAACCGTGACCGTAAGCAAAAGCAAAACATTTAAAGAGCAAAGTATTCAATGTTTCCCTTATCGTAGACAATTTCGTCGTTTCGTAAAAAAAGGAGGACGGTTAAAAAAGCACGTATAATCCCCATTTTGACTAAGCTCTGTATCAATTTTTTTTTGTCGTCCTTCCTTTCTCTTCAGGTAGGCACATTTTAAGGGGCACTTGCATTTATGTTTGGGTGAGATGTTTTTAGACCTACGCTCTTGTTGTGACATTTTTAAAGGACTTTAAATTGACGAAGATTTACAAAATTATTATGAAACTTCATTGTGCGAAATTCATCGTTTGCTCCGCAGACGGTTTTTTGTGGCCTTGTGCTGATTGTCGAAACAAAATGGGCATTTTCCCAGTTTATGACGGTAATCGACTTATTTAATACAGATGGAATAAATTTTTAAAGGAGTTTCGGAACTTATCGCCCTGAGTGGTTTGGAATGGGTCATCAAGAAAAGGCATTTCAGATCAAGGTTGCCCAGGTTTATTTTCAAGTCAACAAGGTCCAATAAAATTTGGCAGATGCACATTTCAGAAAAACGTAACAATACTGGACACGATTACATTTGGCTATTAAAGAAGAATAGGAAGCAGACACATTTTTATCAGCGCTTAGGTATTTTACTTGATTTTTTGTAGAATATATATTCAACACTTTGTCATTGCATGTATCAGAGGTTTTCTGAAAGCATTTGCACGCTAAATGAACCTAAAACTATTTCGATTAGATCTTGCTCTTTGTGGTAAATAAAAATAAAGTACACTACTCTCTCGTTCAGTCCATTTTTAAATTAATAATTAAACCTCTCGCAAACGTCTGACAAGCATCCGAGATTAAAACTGCCTTGAAAGAGCTTCTCAATCGGCCGTTTGGAATCGGCATAAAATTTTAGATCCCTTCCATTCGTTCCAAAGATGAAAAACTGACACAAAACGAATGGTTTTGAGAAGCGAGGTCTAGGGTCCCTACAAACCTGTTGCGCCAACTATTTATTTAACTAAACGAATCGAAAAATTAAGAATCCACTCTTTAAAAAAGGCTACGAATACTTATCCAGATAAAAACCGTTGGTGTGTTCTAGTTCTATAAACATGAACAAGCTATGCAAAATCGCTACAAATCAGAAACACTGCACACACTTAGGGTTGATACATTTTTACCATAAGAAATATTTTAACAATAATTATAAATGTTCATGTTTTTTTAGAAAAATTTTCAAAGCCTTTTCTATTACTTTTTTTGGGTTGTATAGTGGGGGGAGGTTTTCCGGTCGTCTTTTGGAAGCATTTTTTCCCCGGAACATATTTTTTGTCGTATTCAGTGGCATTTTTTGGGAGATTTTTTCGTCGAATTTTGTTAACAAACTCTAGATCAAATCACGATTTGACATTTTTTTCAGCATTTATTTTCACACGCTCTACATTTTGTGGCTATTCTAATATTGTAATAGCGACTAATGCGCAAATTTTTTTTGTATATTTGTGTCCCCATTTACGAATTACATTTAAACCACACGTTTAAATTTCACTCGTGATATACAGTTAGCAAAATTGACGGATGCTATTAAAATTCTAATCAAATCCGCCAACCTGTTAGACAATCGCGATCCCTTAGCAAAATATATGCAAGACTAAGTCGCATGCAAGTTATTCTTCTAAAATATAAATACATATGTTTTAAATTGAAGATTTAAATTAAAAACTAAAAAGTTAGTACAGGGTTATAGGAATTCAAACAAAAACATATTTCGCGGTAGAAAGTCAAGTTTTTAATACTCTTCAATACGAACTAATAGTTCCAAAAAAAAAGGTTCCACCTCAGAAAATACGATTTCTGGCAACTCACTTCTGATAAAGGTTGCTACCTACTCGAAAAACAACTGTCTTTAAAATACCGACCCCCCTCGAAGACTGTAACCATAAACAGAATCAAAGAATCTATGACAAAAATAAACGACAGCTAAAACCAATTCCACCGCATACATCAAACAAAACCGACAGTAGCCACCCAATTTCCTTTGTTTAATTCATACCCTTTGTGCTTGTCATATTGATAGACTTGACGTCTTTTCCATTACACTCTCCTCAAAGCGTCTGCTCTCTGCTATTCCGTTCAATAATTGAAAAGTCAACATCCCTTCATAATCGATTTCTCCCATCATCAGTTTCCGCAACATGAACGAAAACAAAAAAAGTGAATTCCGAAGGAAGTCCCTTCCGGTGGCCGAGCTTTGACCGAAACTGATTGTGATAATTTAAGTCCTGCTCTCCTACCTACCGTCCCAACACATATAAAATGTGTTCAAAAGTTCTCAATGCCAACAGCCAACACTCGTCCGGTTATGAACTAATCACAAAGGCCGAAATAATAAATGAAAATAAATTTCTGCTACCAAACCAAGCGCACATCCTTGAATAGATTATCATACAAACTCAATGCCCTACTCTAATGGGCATATTAATGCAACTAATTTGGGTTTTGATTAGGTTCTGCGATTGAATTGTACGGATGACTATAATTTCAATGAGGGCATTAGATTCATTACCCCACTAGAGTCGAGTTAAATGGTGCCTGGTACACCTGACATAGGAACCCATTATTGGGAAGATATGAGCATCCCACTCACCGAAATAATACAGATTTTAAGAATCGAGGCAAAAAGCTCTTCAATTCAATTTGAGTTTCCATTCTGTCTGCTCTTGGTACGCCCCAAAATGTCTGTCTGGAGTCCCTCTTTCCTAATTTTCAGGGGAATTCAAATTAATTTCCAAAGTTCACATCATCCACATGCACGGCAGCACCTGATACACCCAAACGGCAACCACCGAAGTTCTTATGTAGGTATAGAGGTGTAGAATGTAGATGCTTGGAGCGAGTATTTCGGGGCATAATTGAGAGCAACGATGCCGGTGCTGAATGCTGATAGTTAAATGTGTACATCTCGACAGCCTCAAATATTTATGAGCTATGTTCTCCGTCAATCTCACACTAGCAGTGTATTAATCAAGGACACGTACTCCGAGCCTAGCATTCGAGTACAGGGATGTTATTTACCACCAAAGCTGCTAGGCTCAAGTTATGGATTAGGAAAGATGAACTTCAATCCATAAATTCAATTTTAGACGAATTTCGTTATTGTCCACGAACACAGTCTGTACTCGTATATGAAAGTCCCACATCATTTGTGTTCCACTCTGGCTTGCCCAATTATATGGGACGTCCTAAAACACTATTTTATCCTTAGATCAGGAAGGGATTGTAAAGTTTGTCGCATATAGCTGTTTTGTGAGGATGGATATGAGCTTAACATGGCATGTGGGGATTAGCTGTAAATCCTAATGATCAAAGTGCGATATTCTATGCTTAATTGACTTTTAGTGGCACTGTTTGGTGCGTGAGATTATTACTGCTATTGTGGTTGAGATTAGGCTCTGACAAGTTCTTGTAATTAAACTTTGGGTGAAGCAGTTCTAAGACAATATATATACGTGTGATAAATTAAATGGCTATTAGATACTGCCGAACAGCGAAGATTTGGGCGGCAATATCCAATTATTTGGTGTGTATGCGGTGTGTGTAGACGAGGTCTGTTAACGAGATGCATACTGATGCTCTTAAAAGACTTGAAGAGGACTACGAGAGCCAAGTGCTTTTGCCAAAGTTGTCGACAGCAATTAGTGTGAGAACTTAGCCGCACTTCTTTGTAGCTGAACTAATGACCCGAAGAAGTTTTTTAGGCAATACAGTCAAAGGTAGGTCTTCGTATAACTGAACTTGACAACTAGTTGATCCCACTTTAAGTGTTCTAAACGTTCGTCGCATTCTACTCAGACTGAATGACTTGAGAAACACCTTTTTCGAAGCTTAATAAATGGATAATATTGATGATCTGATCTGATGCAAGTTCCGTCGGCCTCTGTCCTAAAAGGAGTTAATGTCTAGACCCAACAAATATGTCTTAGATTGAGCTCTGTCTATATATCTGCAGCAGGTTTAAGTTCAAATCAATGATGTAGATAAAGGAATACCTATATGTTTAATCTTTGAGTTAATCTTGGTCAAAGTTTTCTTTGTAATTGAGTCATATTAGTGCTGGCTATTCATCCAAAAATGTCCGACCCCAATAAAATATTTGACTACAATGTTCGTTGATGAAACTACACATTTGAATGCAAGTCCTCGTCGCAGCACTTTGTCAAATAGACGCTTCTTAATGTTGGAAGACTTTGATGCAAGTGGAATAAATCTCGTTCTATCAACTATTTAAGTTCTGCTATTTAGTTTTTAACAGTTTTTGAAAACCGTCAATTCAAGATGGACCAGGTGGTGTTTGTTGTCTCTCGATATCTGTATACAACTCAAGCGTTTTTTTTTTTTTTTTCTGTATAAAAGTAAAGCAGCACTAAAAGAAGAACGGAAATTATTTTTGAACAAAATAGCGCTTAAAATTAAAGCAACGTCGGATGTCTATTTCGCTAAGGCGGTTAATAGTTACAAATCAAATAAAACAGGCCGTGAGGATCCCATCTTTTTATAGTCTTCTTATCCTAGGCTTTTTCAGGATAATAAAAGTCGCTCAAATGTTGTATTAATTTTCAGCAGATAAAATAACCTCATTAACCAAAGGAAAATTGACTGCGCACATTGAAATCAAGTCAATTTTATTGCGCTTTTAGCACATCCCGACAGGTAATACAAATTCAAGGCAGTACATAGCTCTTATTCTGAGAGACCAGCTTGTGCCATAAACCTGCTAATCGTTCCTACGTTAAATATGCAAATCCCTCACTTAATATCTTTATCCGCTCAGTAATTGTGTATCAAGAGGCAATTTCTTTAAAGGATGATAAAAAACACATTTCCACTCGTAGCCATTTGGTGTAACTAACCACATGCACAGAAAAAAATCCTATTGGCCTGCCACAAATTGCGACGATTTTCCTGCAATCACACAACCAGGCTAATCGATCCAGTTCATGGGTATACGTCTAGGTAGAGTTGCCTGCGGTAGCAACTCGAATGAGATACACTTTGGATCGAAATAGATAAACTCTATCGTTCAAGGACTTTTAATTAAAGCAGTTAGTCATCCTCTGATGGAGTAGACTACACACTACACCGCCCTATGACGGATGCTAGAGAAATATATATTTTCTGAACCCGCAATCTCATTTCACTCCACCCCTCCGTCACGTCCTGGATTCAAACTAACAACGCCGCAAAGTATGTGTGGTATTTTATGAGGACGGGTGTGCAAATGAACGGATACGGATGATGCTGCAGTATATTCCATTTCATCTACTAAAATTAAGAGAACTCATGAAGTATTGTGTAGTCTCATCCAGCATACGGGCAGCCCTCGCATGCCACCCACCATACATGTGCAGGATCTCTCGAGAGCACTTTGGAATTTTATATATTTTTTTTTTTTGCTAAAATGTGTGTCCTATTCACACTGACACTTCCCAGCACATCCGGAACCCAGATACAAATACTTCCCTTAACAGTCGACTCATGTCGGGTGCTTTACCCATGGGTGTGCATGTGCATGTGCAAGCGCATATTTATGTGCTTTGTCGACGAATTATTGAACTGTGCTCGCTGTTAGAATGGCAATTGCATCACATGGTGGATATGGCGAGATATGTGTTTCCCCTGCACATCACTAGCACTATAATCTTGATATCCTTTGGGTTTCGATGCAACTTAGTTTCGCAAACCTTTTGTCGTCGTACTTATTTCTACTATCGTAAATTTGATGTGACAAATAACAACCTTCAACAACCTAGAGAGGAGAGTGCCGGTGCGACGATATTATTTATAGTATGCAGTTTACTTTGAATTGTTCACACATGCTTTGTGCTCAGCGAAGCAGTTGATTCCCAGGCACATTGGGTTTCCTTAGAATTTTGCCTTCAGTATGATGTGTTCTTATTTGTGAGATTCGGTTGTCAAAGGATCGTTTGCGTTTGGCTGAACATATCTATTTTTATATTGCTGCTGGGAGGGATAAGGAGGAGGACTTCTTTGATTTTTGTAAATCTTTCTTCTCAAATAAAAAGGAATGTTTCGTGATAAATACCTGAAAGCTTTGTTGCGAAGAGGCAATATACTTATCGGTGTTCTGTCATGGCGACACATTTTCACAGAGAAATGATTTCGTGGAGAATTGGACGGAATCAGACGAAGAAAGGCATTTCGTCGCAGATTTTTGCAAAATGCTTCGAACTCTTGATTGGGATGGTAATGGGAGGATATATTGACACGTGTGCTCATGTGCGAAAGTGTTTTTATTTGATATCTGTCATCTGTGGTTGTGGTTGTGATGGCGATTAAAACGAGCGTAAGTAGACAGGAAATCCATAAATCGACCAAGGTGGTCAATATTGAGACTTAATTGTGGACGTAAGAAGTAGGCCATTTCTACAACAGTTAAAAATGAAGGAAGTGTCCAAGTAAGGGGGTGCAGTTCAGGGGTATAAGCCACGGGTGAGTTGTAATGTCAACAGTTCACACAGCCTTGGTAAACCCTACCCTACATCAGTTGAAAGAGTGTCATGCACCGCAACCAAAAAGCGTGTATTTGTTGTCACACAACAAAGAGACTTAGCTGAGAAAATCTTATATAAAAATGTTGCCTTTTAGCCTGTCAATTTCTGAGTCCAACATACGTGAGTTTTCTCGAATGAAAGGACCTGAATTGAAAAGCCTTTTCTTCCCAGAATCATTCTATAACTAGCCCCGCAGATGTTCTCGTACGTTGGCGAAAGGAAATGAATTTCAAAAAATATACACTTCTTCTTCAATGCTGGGAAACTGGATTAGCTAGCACCACATCTGCAGCGATGGTCTACTGCAGTGCTGCACCTGCCAAGGGTATCAGCATTCATCAGTAGCTACGCCATGTCGTTGATATCAATATTTTCTCATTGCTTTGTCAGTATAGAACCTGGAGATGCCCCTGACAGTATTCAGCAGAAATTCAAAGTCTTACAGATTCTCCCAACGAATCCTAAGATCGCGCTTTTTATTTTGTAGCCAAACAGGAGGGACTTTCAATCGTCGATAAAGCTAGTAAGCTTCAGGAAAAAACGGAGTATAAGCACGATCAAATATTTCAGTACCTAACAACTACTTCTAGTTCCACACACAATTCAGAAAATGAGCGTCATTCCTGAGCTTACCATTCGGCGGGTTGAAAATAATTTCGAAGAAAATGATTCAGTGGTTAGATGGAGCAAAAATATGCCTGTGAACAAAACGTATTAAAAATAAAGTGCACGACTGGGTCGCACGAAACTTTCTCGTTTAGTGCGAGTCTGACTGACTTTCAGAGTCTTCAGCAAATCGTTTGCTATTAAGTTACAAAAGACCACATTACCTTAGAAATTAATTTTTTTTACAATCGTATGGAGCATTTTCGAGATATTTCGAAATATCAAAAGTACCGTTCTTCGAATTTTTAGCCAAAAACTGAGTACGCAGTCCTGGTAACCTCACCTACTTCAGCTTAAATATCAATTTTGGTTGAAATCGTTAGAGCCGTTTTCGATCAAATTAAACTGGTAGGAAAATGTTATATGGGAAGTACCATTAATATTGAGGTTACCTTGAAAAAAAAAAAACACCTCCCGAGCTGTAAGCCCAAAAACTCCAAATCCGACGTTTGAACGTAATCCGGGAAGCCGTTTAGGCTGTAGGCCTGTGGAAGGACGGACAGACGGACAGACGGACAGACGGACAGACCGGACAGAATTTTGTGACCCACTTTTTTGAGTTCCGCTATCATCGTAATATCAGAATTGATTAAAATCTCGAGTTCGAAATTTTGTACGAAACCAATATCTTTCTCTTACTACGTAATGGAGAAAGTTAAAAATAGAACACATTTTTTTGAGAAAACCCTGCATAATTTAGTCCTCAAATTGTGTTCCTACCTGTCAACATGCATCATAAGAAGAATATCCTTTCCTCGCACCCCATGGTGAGCCATTAGGACTCTTAAAAAAAAGTTTATCACACAACACTTGTGCCCCATTTGCCAAGTCCATAGATTTCATATCCTCATGGAATTTTCATAAAACTCGATAGAAATTCCATTGTGGCGGTAGCTTCCTCCTTATTTTGCCTGTTTACTGCCACTTTGTTACAGAATACAAATTGAATCAAGAGCCAGGGGATTTGTTTAACCAAACACTCTTCTCTGATTTATATGCGCAGAACCCTTTTCTATATTTCCCCCTAAAGCAAATTATACGGAATTCACATGAATACCCAATTTACCCAATTCAAGATGAGTCCCCTTAACAGTTACATAAAATCAAAACCAAATATAAATTCCAATATACCCATATACAGCAACGATTTCAACTTACGACACATCATTACAATATTTTATCTGGTTCGGGCAAAATAAAATCCATAATACCAAAGCAAAAAGTTCGCACAAAACAAACGATTTACGATGTGTATAGCGAATCCCAAGGATAACCATTCGCAAATACACGCTCTAAGTCTGATTGGGAAACGAATGCCATTTCGCATCGTGCTCTTAGTCCTTAACATTCGTTCGCAGCGTATATCCATATAACTATAAATGCTCCAGTTCATAGTGTGGCACTTAGGGCCCCAAACAGTCCCTATTGATCATTCGATTGCGTTGTCTCTCAATGTATATCCTCGATGGCAAAAGGATAAATATTTTCTCATCGACCACACAATAGCTTTCCATCACAGTGATTCTTTCGAGGGAAGTTGGCTATCGACTTTGGACCACATACCAGCTAAAAGCTTACTCTCCCCAGTGAGACATTTTCTATATTATTGGCAGACGTGTATTCTTCAATGTTGGCTACTGACGTGAGATGGGTGTAAAAAGTTTGGCCATCACTTAAGTTTCTAGGTCATGATTTTAAACTTAAACAAGTTTGGGTTTGGTCGCCGAACCTTTCAATTGTGCGAAATTTAAAGCGACACTTTGTTGGAGTGAGAACCTATCCCTTTTGTGGCGTCAACTGTCCTGATTAAATCATTATGCCATTTTTTGCCTTTTTCCATTATTATTAGTTGTGACTTTATTCGGGGTTCATCACTTGAATGTCCTTAGGGCACGAGTCGTCATATTTTTTATTGTGAAAAAATGGTGAACTTTTTTGTTCACCAATGGAAGAGGATTCTTTTTTTCGGTCACATTTATGGGGAGAGCAAATTTGTTCGCAGATGGAAAAATGTCCTTTGATGTTGTCTAAATTAAATTTTTATGGGTTCTTTCTCGTTATCTCGCTTATTTTGTTTCGTGTGCATGAATGAATAACGTGTCATGCTTTTTCCCTTGGGAATGGCATTAGGTTGCTTTGCGCAAAGTGTTTTAATTTTGTTAATTTAAGTGTACAGAAAAGGAGGTTTGCCGCGAAAGGTAGTTGGGATACAAAATCTGTGAAGGTGAGTTGTAATTATAGGAAGAGACAAACATCACGGGTCAGGAAGGGAGATTTAAAAATCACAGGGGTTCAGATAAGTAAACGATGGCAACTTGGAAACCTTGCGACGATGATTGTATCCTGTTCCGGTCTAAAAAGTTGCGAAATAATTTTGGTAATGAGACTTAATGCACCAACAAACGGATGTTCTCTAAAAGTAGTGTCGTCAGTGTTCTCCTCATAACAAGAGTTCGCACTGTAATCGAAGAAAAGCTGCTAATCATTACTACCGGAACAGACGACGGAATGAGCAGCGGTAGCAATTATGTGTCGCTTTGTTGAAATTCATACAAACTTTAAGGAAGGTCGATAAGAGTTATGAAGCCTATTTGCGATTATATTGATGGTGAAGGTTGCGACCAGGACTGTTTTAATAAATTTTGATCAGAAAGACTACATACGAGAACGTCGTTTCTCGCAAGGATATGGGAATATACTAAAACAAAAACGAGTATTGAGACTCGATATTTAGTTCATCCGAAATCCTTTTTCGGTACGGTGGGCTGGGCTCTTTTCCATTTATAATCGGTTAAAGTCCATAAAAAAAAACAAATAACTTCGGTTCACTCAATTTCAATCGAAACCAAAACTTTCTGAGCTGAAACTAAAATCTCAGAAAAAATAATGAAAATCATAACCACAATCTGCAGTGCTTCCCACCGAATCCATGTTTCCACTCTGGCGAACATTCACCCATCGATTTATCTAAATGCGAATAGAAAATCCCACAGCTATAAAACGAAATGCGATTATTGTTGTTTTCATTTGCAATTGTAAACAGCGATTGAAATAAATCCATAAACCCGCTTAATGGCAATAAAAACCGTTCAATGCGCTTATTATTATTATTCGCTGTCGATCAAAATACACGTCTTTTGGTTTAATACTCATAGGAAGCAACCAGCAGAGACCTCAAATCCTGCGGCATTTAATTAAAACTTCATCCGTCACAGTCAAAAGGCAAAAATTCATACATCTACCACCCGCCGAGGAGCAAAAGCCCCTCCGCACTGAGCTTATTTTATCGCTAGCCAATCAGCGCCGGGGAAGTAGGTACTCCGCACCAGATAAAAGTAGGATGTAGCACCCCAACTCCATGCGTCATTGAGGACATTAAGCAGCATCATCTCGTTCAGTACACATATCATATGAAACGCCGCCATAAAGTCCCATCGAAGCGCCATTGTAACACAATTTAACGACTAGGGTACGGTATACATCCGCCGGAAACAGCAACCACTCTCTTTTGAAAGGACTTAAAGACGAGCGCCTACGACTCCTGTGACTGTGGCTATAGCATCTCATAATGAAATTTTATCACCGTCCGATAAGTGTAGGATACGCGTTCATATCGTATACTTTCGCCTTAATGTTTGTTTAATATTTATATACCTAGAGGCGTTGTTATCGTCGCTGTTTTCTCAATGTATCATGTATCATGTATGATTAATGAACGAGAGATTAGCAATGTCCGGCAATTAATTTAGCGATAGGCTAGTGCCCTCTCTATGTAATGCGCGGTTACACACACAGGTCTAGACTCTGGCGGCTTTATTCTATTTTTACCGTCCGACAACGTCATGCATGTTCAACCGACCCTTTTCCATTTCAGCAGAACGACATGATGAATAGGACATCGTATAACAGCAGTTGTTAGCAAAAGTCTTATCCATGTGACATGTATATGGGCCTACACAGGAGCAGAAAAAAATTACATTAGTCCTCCCGCACACAGCTGTTGTTGGTCTAAATGGTCTAAAAGGGTGGAAAATATGTTTCCTGTATGCCACTGTTCAGCGAATCGTAAGTAAAAAGACATAGAAACAACTTTGTGTTTGAATTTGCTAGCAAAGTGTCCTTGTAAGCCTTCAGACTCATATGGGTGCAGAGGGGTTTTTTTTCCTAAGTGTTTCCGCTATTTTTGATCTAAACAGCAACGAAGTTGTTGATTGTTGGGGAAAAGGG
This sequence comes from Cheilosia vernalis, assembly GCA_949126925.1. Taxonomy (NCBI): domain Eukaryota; kingdom Metazoa; phylum Arthropoda; class Insecta; order Diptera; family Syrphidae; genus Cheilosia; species Cheilosia vernalis. The sequence goes on from OX421362.1 coordinate 4,834,267, forward strand.
TGAATGTGCAAATAGTATGACAGCGACAGGCAGCGTGTTTGTTCTCTCTCTTGTGCGAAAATGTTGTGTTTGCCTCCTCTCGGCGACTATGTCATTGTCAAGTGGACGAAATATCTAATTTTATTATGATAATTCGCAGGCCGATAAGCTGGTCGTTTCTTTGGTTGTTTTGTCTGGCAATCAACAAATTTGATGGTGTTTGTAAATAATGTCATACGAGTGACGGATGGGATTCTTTGTAGGAGGGGCTTGTTTTGGTTTGCTTAAAATGTGAGTCTACAAATATTTCGTCTTAATGACAGTGACCGATGGGTTATGTTACGTCGTGGAATCGTTATTGCACAAATGCCTATTTAAAGTTCTAACTTGGGAATGAAATTAAATTTCTATATATTATTTTGTATTAATTTATAAAACGATATCTGATTTTGATTTGAACTAAGAATCCGTTACAAAATCCAGAATTTTTGCAGTCTATTACTCATTAAAATTTCAGTTGATTCGGCTTTTCAGGCCTGGTGTTCTGCAAGGCTCTGTTTTGTTTCCGTTTATCTTTCTACTTGTTATGCATGACGTACTTTTTACAAAATACTGCTCTCAAAATTCTTTTTCAAAATAAAAATATTATTTGCAGAGTTTTGTAAAGCAGAGATGTAAGGAACATTTTCTTTTTTGTTTTTTTCTCTTGTATTTTTTTTTATTGTTTGATTAAATTTTTAACTTCTCTTATCTTATTTCTGAATTTTGTGTTATTTAAATTTCCCATTTTTTAAAAGATATATTTTCCTTTTCTATTTTCAATATTGAACCTCATTTTTTTTTGTTTCTATGATTTATTTTTTCTTTAATTTAAATTTTACACAAATGAAATTAATTTAAAGTAGTTGCTAATTTTATTTTTTATATCTGTTAGTTGGAAGGGGCAGAATTAGCTGAGTTGTAAAGCTTTAAATTTGAAAGTCGAAGGCAGAATTCCGATCGGACCGTCGAATTTTTGTGTGTGAAGACAGAATTTTGCAAAACAAAATTTTTAAAGCGGAATTTGGAATTTCAGTTGGTTCGGCTATTTTTTAGGATTTTCAGCTCACAATTACAACAGCTACGCTCTACTTGACACTTTGAGGGCTCATACTAGTTGCTGAAATTGCGTGTTGAAAATCCTACTTTACTTTGCTTTACTTTGCTGAGATCGAAGCTCGAAAAAACAAACCTATAGTAACATTGACACTGGTCACTATCAGTCTCACCTCATCATTCCGTCCTACTATACCAACTGACCTGTTATAACCTACAGAATGTTATCATAGAGAGACATTATTATCTGGTTTCTTAAAACAATTCTGTAACAAAATAAAAGCCTTCCGTAAAATTCTGTCACTTGATTGATACAGGATACTTGAAACTGCAAGTCAGACAGTAATAGCCTAACGTACATCCATTATAAGTGTCTCTCTAATAACATATTGAAAAATCGGTACACTGTGTGTCCAAGTCCTTCTGAACTTTCCTTCTCCCTTTCAGCTGAAGCGTGCCTACTTCATATCTAAAAAAATAATAATAAACGATACAACGCCATAAAATATTATCAGAACAACTTTGCCCATTAACTTTAAATAACCAAACAGCTACCTTTACAACAAATAAAACAATAAATGGAAAGTTACAACGACTTTGAACAAAAGCTTCTTTCATTCGAAAGGTTTATTTCAAACTCACTCCCAACGCCCCTTTACTCACTCACATCTGTATGGAATTATTATCACAATACACTCGTTTAATAAATGTATCTGCTTTGTACAACCTTAATTAACTAAATTTACAAAACCAAAGAGATGCTCTGTAAATGCACACATCCCTTCAGGGAATGACAGCTCTGCATGCATCCAACCAGATTTAGTTCAAAATCCAGTGCCGGACTTGCTGAAAGTCAATTTAGTCCATTTGTTGTTCCAGAGTTTATACATCAGCAGACCAACCAAAATTATATTTCCCGACTTAATTATGGTTTTGATTAGTTCGCGACGTTCCCTGCAAATGGAATGGGGTCTTTAGAATTTAATTACCCATATTTCGAGGAAAATTATTCAAATACATAATTTTGCATTATTGTTTTGGTTATTCTTTTTTTTTGCACTTACTCCGACAAGGCTGGTCGTGCCTTGAGCACGAGAGACTCGTAAGAACCCAAAAAGATCCTGTCACTGGCAACGGTATCACTGGAAAGTATGGCATTTGAAAAAAAATAAACTTTTAAATTATATTTTTAACTAGAATGGATGGTCATTAACTTATTAATTCAGTTAGACATGAGACTGCAAATGGTTGGCAAGGCGAAACTTTTTTGTGGATTTATGCGTGGAAATTGAAATTCTTTTGAAACTTGCGAAAACAGCCACAGAGACTTTGGAAAGTTTTAATTGTCGCCTGAGATAAGTAAAACATGTAGAGGTTGAGAAAATGACGAAGGAGTGTGTGGCTTATGTATATGTATGTCTCTGCCGTCATGAAACTTCAAGGAATTCTTCAGAGAAAATGAGCAACGATTTATGCATGGTTTGGTGATTTGTTTATTCCCTCTAAACAATGAAAAAAAAAAAAAAAAAACTGCGAGTAAAACAATTATGATATAATTTCGGTGTCTTTGTATGATGTATGTATATCTCTTTAATTCATCTTATAAAGCAAGTCCTAGTTTCAGTCTAAAACTATAGTCTTTCTCTTTTAGGTTGTAGATATTTTAGCCCACCTCGGTCCGGTTACAAAATTGTTGAAGGTGAATACATATATGATAGTCTCCCGCGTTAATTTGTTATGTCAATAAGAGATAGGCTTTAGTATTATTCTAACCTGATGCAAAAAAGTAAGCACAAGCTCGAAATCGATGCCTTGACGCACTCACCAACAACCTAGATCACGCAAATTGTGGTATCAGCAGCTATTTGCAGTAAAGCCCTATGAACGTAAAGATGGTCAAACAGTGTCATCTTTTGCTTGTAGAATTGTACCAAAAAAAACTTTTAGGATAAAGATCATAAAATAGACTAAATGTTTTGTCCTGTTTGTCGCATCAGCAAAGTAGGGCGTACCACGAAGCTGTATCCATTTAAATAAAAAATTATAGAGACTTGTCCTAAGACACCTGATTATTTTTAAACGATTCCAGGATTTGCACAATTAAATTTCTCGGCTTCTCCACCAACATTGAAATTTTTTGTCTATTACTATAAGAACATTTCAGTCAAATTTGCCGCTATATCAAACTTAGCTACGTAGGTATAGTCATTTGCGTCCTGATACTTTTGTGCTGACAAATATATATAAGGACATCAAGTTGCTTACAAACTTTGTTTGAAATAAAACAACTAATTAATCATTATCTCCTTGTAGTGTAAGTTTCGACAACCAGTCCTCTGTATAAGTTCCAACTGGGAATGCTTTTACAAAATCTAAAGACACATTAATTGAATATGTGAGCAAATACATCACTGACCGTTTAGACTATTTTGTAAAATGCATATCGAAAAACCCATCGCAAAAACAACCACAATTTTAAAATGAATTGCCATTTCAATTGCAGTTTCTTCTCCACATCCTGATTTGTTTTCACAACTCCCACAATTTATTGAACAGCATCCCTCCTCAACCCATAAAGTCTATAGATTCACGAAGTTAAAGAATATAATATCTCACTTCAGCTGACTGATTTTTGGGAAATACTCCACGGACATAAATCCTTGACTTTTAAAAAATACTCACCACACGGCCACGTTTAACGTTCCAAGGATTGTAGGTCCGCATGCAAAATAACGAAAATTAAACGAATTCATTGAACTGAATTATTTATTTTGGCAACGGTCCAGAAGAATGAATGAATCATAGCCACTAGGAAACAAAACAAATTTTTCATGTCCCCTCAGAAGGGTATACAAATATATATAAAAAAGTTTTCCAATCAAACAATATCGCGAGTAAAGGATACTCCGATAAATAACTGAATGGTCATTCAGTTGGCTGCATGTGCAGTGCCAACGCTTTTGTGTAAAAGTGCGTCACTCAGCGGTAATTGGAAAGCAATAACACTGGCGCCAATCCAGTGTCCTTAAAGTTGTTTGGACCCAGTGGGTACTTGCAACCTTACTGTCATTTTATAAATGCGTTAGTCTGTCATATCGACTAATTGTATAGATGCATAAAAGTTAAATTTAATTAAAGACTCTGACGTTGAATGGTGAATGCACTTAAGCCAAGTGGGGTTTGGAATATACCTTTTATAGCCCTATGCCCATGCCCACCTTGGCCCTGTGTTTTCCATTACTAAAAGACGGGTCTGTGTGGAGTGAGAAGCTGACATTTGGGGCACAGGCAGATCGAACAGTAAATGTGTGGCGGCATATGACATGTGTTCATCTACAACAAATCTACTCAGATCAGAAGAATTAAAAAGTATGCTGTACGATACTGACAAATTCGGCAAAATGTTTTAATGAACATAATAAATGTACCTACCTACCAACACGATTTCATAAAAAAAAAACCAAATTGATAATAGAAAGAAAGATCTGAGCTTTGTCGTTCATTCAGCAAAATATATAAGCATCTAGTGCAGGGGTTCCCAAACTTTTTTATAACGCGACTCCCTTTGCAGGTTGTATTTTTTTTCCGAGGCCCTTCTAAAAGAGAGGCTACTTTCAAACTGAACTGCGATGTGAACGACGCGTAAAAATGGGCACCAAAAGTGCGGAACACAGTCTTAGGTCCCACGCCAAAAAGTGAAGTTCCTGAAAGTATGCTGTTAAGCATCTATGTAAAGAGAATGAAAGACTGTTAGGTAGTCCCACTACCTCCTACGGAAAACCATGGTCAGATTGGTACAGCTACAAAGGAGCTACAACTACTAAGTAGCTTGCTAACCTCCAATCTGACATGCAACATGATTGTCAGCACAGAAAAGGTGAAAGACTACTTAGGGAATAAATTTTAAATTTGTTCTCTGGAAATTAAGGAGGCAGCTCAAGAAATAATTTCGGTTCTCGGAACGTCTGCTCCCTATCTAATTCCTAATGCTTCTCAACATGTCCTATCTACGTTTATTGCAAACCTCAATCCATTTATAGAGTTGTCAAGTGGCTGTCGACGACGAATCTTTTATTTTGCTACACTTTAGCGAGCTTACAATCCCTTTTTTTTTTTGAAAATTGAACATTCCAAACATACACTCTGTAGCATTTTACCAGACTTCGGAGTGTGATTGACATGACGGTGAGTGTCACCACACATGAGAACAAAAAAAAAGGAAATAAATATAATAATACCAGATTTCGATTTCGAATACTGACAACCATCAGCCAAAAAATTATATGTAGTTGACAGTATCTGACACAAGCAAACGCAGGCAAAATGAATAACAAAACAGAAGCATCACACAAAATAATTCATCACCACCTTTATTTATTCTTAATAATATTTAGTGAAACACTATGAAGACAATGCTCATGCAATGCTTAGGACAATACCCTCGTATCCTTTCAATGTGAACTTGTTAGTTGCAAGCTTATCGCTAAAACAAATATGTACAACAATTATTGGTTAAACACAAAGATGGGAAATGGAAAACATGTTGTATGACAGATGAGGCCTTCTGTGTAACACTTACCCATCTTGGTATTCTGACTTCGTTCCCGCTGCGACAACTGACAGTTCCTTTGGAAAATCACCCAATGGTGTTAGGTCCGTTACAACATCAGATGGGCTGATGTTTATAACAGTTATCATAGTTGGATGCCCTTTCAGTTCTCTGTATTACAGAATTTGATTAACTGAAGATGCAAATATGCCTACCTACTAGTACATACCTCTTGAAAGCAAATGTCTTCCGACACAATGCCATGGGATAGAAGCTTCCCCTCTGCAAAGTTGGTAATTGTTTTAAAGATGTCAGCTTCTTGTACAACTTGTAGTGGCTGCGTGGCTCTTTCATTTGTGCAGCTAAATTCAGTGTTTTGTAATTCGGGTGTACTGGAAGCCACGTTTTAGTGGCAGTTGAAAATCCTGCATAAATGTTGGGTGTTTTAAAAGTGTCAGTTGTTTGAGTTGGTTTGTTTTACCTGCATTCATTGTCGCATCCCACTGAAATGGAGTTCTGACAGGATCACGGGAAACTTCCTTGAATTTGGAACAACCCGCGTTCAGACCAGGTGGGTCTTTAGTGTCCTCCCATGATATCTCCCTGTGGTCGACCATTCCAATTTCTTCACCCTTAAATTGGGAACACGTATTAGAGCCATTTAATAACAACTTGTATGTCAGTAGTTAGTTCACTATAATCTGTTAGCATGTTTATTCCCGGAACCAGCAGAGACTTCGGGTCTTCTAAATGAATAAGAAACGTATAACACACAGCATCCTTTACAAACTTCTGCACATCTGACGACTAACTGGTTCTTTCAAACAAAATAATTTTTTTCCTTTGAAAAGAGAAGCTAACACCTTTGCTAAAGCTGTACACTGGGTGGTTTTCGACATGCAAATTTAAAACACTCTCACCTCCATTATTGACCCATTTAAACCGAGGAGCTACCCATTACACTTTAAATTCCTGCCTTTAAAAAACTTCTGCGCTAACAATGTTAAAGCACGGAAACCTCTGCCCGGCCACTGGATAGTCGTACTCACATTGTAGGTGACAGCAACCCCAGGCAAAGTCATTAGAAGGATGTTCATCGCATCAAGTCTCTCCTTGCCGAACCTCGAGGCCACCCTCGGCTGGTCATGGTTTCCAAGAACCCAATTAGCACTCGCACCGGCCGGCATGTAAGTCATCCACCTCTGAAATGTGAAAACAAAGTCCCTGGCATCGGATGTCTTGCTAAGATCCGAAATCATCATAAAGTTAAATGGAATATGCGAGCCTTTGCGACCGCTTTCGCTCTCATAGTAGTCCATGAGACTGGTGAGGTTCGCATAGGCCTCTGTCATCAGTATCCTCGTGGGGCCACCATTCTCCGCCTTATACTTCTCCAACAGGTCCCTCCATCCGTAAATCATTTCGTATACCTCTGGCTGCGAACACAAGCCGCAGAAAGAAACAAAAACCGAAAAATAAGATATCAACTTTCAGCACAGAGTAACTATTCTCACCAAATCCTTTGTATAATAGTGATGTGTAAACCCATATGCGTTGGGGTCGTTTTCCACTCCCGTCTCTGGTTCATCCCTTAAGTCCTCGGCTTCAAATAAATGATTCACAGCATCGACACGAAAGCCACTAATGCCCTTATCCAGCCAAAACAAAAGGACTTCCTTCATGGTTTTAATTACTCTCGGATTTCTGTAGTTCAAGTCGGGCTGCGCCGAAGTGAATTGGTGAAGATAGTACTGCTGCCGCTCCGAGTTCCATGTCCATGCAGAGCCATAAAATACCGATTGCTAAATGTTTCGGAGATGCATCAGATAAGCGAGGGGAGCTAACCAAGGAATGTTCGATTTACCCAGTTATTTGGAGGTCGCCTCTCTCCCTGTTCGTTCAACAGTCCGTCGGCCCATACGTAAAAATCCTCGTAGCCGGGCTCCCTCTTTATTGACTTGACAAACCATTCACACTGATCCGATGAATGATTCGGCACAAAGTCTAAAATGAGCTTGATGTCTGCCGCACCAACAAAAAAAAGGAGAACACAGTTACACTGGAATAATTGTGGACAACACCAGAGATATATACCTAATCTTTTGGCTTCAGCAACTAAGTCCTCGAAATCGTTCATCGTTCCGTACTCCTCTTGGATGGCAGTGAAGTTGGCGATGTCATAGCCAAAGTCGACCATCGGAGATTGGAAAATCGGACTCAACCATGTCGCCTTAACACCAGACGATGAGAGGTGGGAGAGCCTCGAAATGATTCCTATTTTATGGCGGTTACTATATGATGTGATGGGAGAACAAATTTGCATACTCACCACGTAGGTCACCGACACCGTCCCCATTGCTGTCCATGAAGGAGCGCGGATAAATCTGATAGAGGACGGTACTTTGCCACCAATCGGGCGATGATGGAGAGCTCCCCTGAGCACCAACACCCAAAGCGGTTAGAAGAAGAAACAGAAGTAGCATCCTTTAAATGACAGCTGGTACTGGAATTACAAGCGAATACACAATCACATGTAAATTTCGCGGCATCAAACTCCAACTGCTGTGCTGTAATGAACTGTTTTGTTAAACGTACGTGGGAGTACTGCTTTTATAACATCCGCTCCTTGCACAGTTGGAGGAAATTTCTATAGACACGATGACAGCTGTATTAGCATATATGGTTCAGTGATTTTACACGGAAGTGTCGCACTTATGGGACTTGCCATACCTACGCTCAACTGATTTGCTCTAAATGGGTGAACAGTGGCGTAAGAAAGGAAACGTGCGCTTATACATGGAAGAAAGTAATTTAATTGAAAAGAAAAAATTGGAAAACAGAATTCTTTTGTTATTTACCTATTCAAAAAAAATCAACGACAAAAATATGCAAAATCACCAAGGGCGTTCGTGGAGAGTGCTAACTAACTGCTAAAGAAAAACGAACAAGAAAGCAGAGAACCCCGCATTTGGGACGGTCTTCTTCTACATTCAGAGAAAAATGTGGAGTTAGTGATTACACCCACAATTGCAACCCAAACAAATTGTGAGTTTCATACTTGAAACAAATGCGAAATATAATCCTGTGGATATAAACACCCACTACAGCAACCTCTATCCAACCGATTTCCCATCCTATAACTTATGTCTAAGCCAATAACACAGTTACTACGTGAAGATTGCTTGAGTGATTGTCATTCGTGAATCACTATAACAAATACCATTTAATTTAAATCGCAACCTACCACAACGCTTGAGATACATATTGTATATCTATATTTGTTTGACCGAGTTGAAAAAAAACTCGATTGCATAAAAGACGTCGGATAATTTTCCATCGCCACTGTGTTCACCACCCACATCGATTCGAAATTATCACGAAACGAAATATCTTCATATCGTTGCAAGTTCAATTGTCACTTGGTCACACTCTCACCGTTTACCGACCCCCACCCTCCAGTTAGATGTCGGGTCCGGTAATGCTAATAATAGTCGTCAACGCCACTTGAGCCCTAATTACGAACCAATTAATACATCATTCCGCTATGGCAACAACACAAATTGAAAAGATTTCTATGTAATTGCGTGGGCCCACAATCAACAGTGATTTGTTTTGGGGTGGAAAAAAACGGTTCATTCGGTTCCAGAGTTTTGCTCTTATGTGTGAGTTTTTCGTTTGTTTTTTCCTCCGAATCGCACGGTGTTTTTTTCACGTTGCAGTGTGTTTTGTGATGTACTTGGGTAGAGATTATCTCTGAGTGGTGCTTTTAATTTTTATTTTTTTTTTTTTTTTTTCAATTTGTGTGTTTTCGTCTCTAACGCGTCGGAGATTAGTGTTGTTACCGTTCGACCAATACTCACTGTGAGTTGAAGAATATTAGAAAACGCCAAACAACAAATAAACAATTTGTCAACGTTCTGCACTCACAATCAATTGCACAATCACTAGATTTAATTCTAATTAAATAATTAAACGAATTTTCAAATCAATTATGGAGGATGCCCTTCCTCCCCTGAAGCACACAAATCGGATGACTGGGTGCGCTTCTATTTTTAATCAACTCAAAGTCAAATTTGTTTATGCTTAGTTCGATGATGGGTTGAATAGAGGAGGGAGGGGATGCACACTTGTACGTACGTACATCTTTCGCTCTATTCGAATTTGATTCGTCGACACAGGCGCCGGACGAGACTTGTACGATTACTGAAGGCCTGATGTAGTGCACTTGACAAGAGCACCCAGAAGTGTTTTTTGAGTATTTTGAAATTCGGCTCTTAAGTGAAGCAGCTGGGTGGGAGCTCTTTGGTGAAATTAAATAAGAGGAATGATTATGGGTTGAGATGATTTGGAAGATGCTGAAGCAGATGGTGTTATTTGGCGAAATTATAGTCAACGTGAAAATGACGGGTGGAGTGAATCGCTAGTTAAGAGCTTCTTCAGAACGTCAAATGACTGAAATAGGGGCACTTTAGATGTTTTCTCAGTTTTGGGCCATTTTCGGACGAAATAAGTAATTCGTAATTTTTGTAAGTAAGTTAGACGCACTTTCCTTAATTGTAAATATATACTACGACACAGTCCTCAAGGAATATTTGGATGGAAGATTGATTTGAACCAAAATGTTTAATGGAATTTTTTTTCAAAACAGCATTATTGACGTCCACAATTTTTTCTCTAAGAAATTTCAGAGAAAGTCTCTTTGAGAGCTGCCAGCAAGTCCAAGACACATTGATATAATAAATAAAATCAATTTTAGGCGATTAAATCGCTTTTCAAATTACTAAAAACAACACCATTCGTTGTATGATATGTAACTTGACGGCAACATAATACCAACACAATGACTGTTTAAAACATTCGAAAAGCAATTAAGTGTGCTTGCTTAGTAGAACCATGAAGACCCTCATACAACAATAGGCTATATAAAAGGTCAATTATTACACATAAGGATACATTAAGTACATGATCTGAATAGGGTGTCTGCAGTTGGTATATAGTAAGGTGATTTTCAAAGTAGGTACGTCAAATCATAAGAATCTTGTGCAGAGCTTTTGGTTAGTTAATTAAAAATATATTTTTTCAAAATTATTAGACTGATTTCAAATTCCTTAAAAAACAATTATTTTATTGGGAAATTTCTTCATAAATTGTATATATATAGAACCAATTGTGCAAATGTATTCTTAATATCAAATGCTATTTATATATAGCAAATACTTTAGGTTATATACCTAAATGTTAACAATTTAATTCTAATAAGAGCTTTTTTTTTGTCTTTTCAGGTAAGCGCACACTTAGAACGAACTTTAATTTGTTATTGGTGAGAGTGGAAGATAATGCTTTAGAAAAATTGTTTTTTTTTTTTTTTCTAAAATTCCATTAAAAACGAATTCGCTTTAAAATTTTACCTCGAAAATTTATATGGAAATTATAATAATATATTTTACATCATTAAAAATTTGCGTATAAGAAATACATAAGTGACGTATGGTCCAAGCTATAACCTCCCTTAACCCATTAATTTTTGAAATGCTCACATTTTTTGTAAACATTCGTAAATAAGTAATGAATATGCTATTATGATATTGTTGATAGGAAAAGACCTTCTATTTTTTTTACTGCAGGAATACGTCATCGGGATTCGAGATAGATCGCAATATTGATTTAAAAATAAAAAAAAACCGGCCAAGTGCGAGTGTCACTCGCGCACCGAAGGTTCCGTATTTGGCTAAAGTCCAACACATCAGATATTATTTGAAATCTATAATATCATTCAAACTTCCCCTCTTCATGAATTCATCACAATTTAGTTTAATTTAATTACTTAATATTTTTACTCTCAAAAATTACTCGCACATGAATCTCATTTTCTAATTATTACCTAGTACCCAACCCACGCCAATTTTCCATTCTGTATGCGACCTGTCCCAATTAAAAACTATTGACTAAAAATATATTACTTTTATTTTGTTCTGTACTCCCCAAAAAAATGTATTATACTCCCCAACGAAATTATCAAGCGGGAACCCTGGTGGTATACCACCAGTGACTCTCTTCTGTCTTTGATTGGGTCAATTGTGCACAACTGAACTGCGTAGTAGAGATTAAAACTTATGAGAGCAACGTATTTTACATGGTAAAATTATCTTTTTTGAAAATATCTTGTAAACTATTAACTTTTCGGCGAAACTGTATTCAGCACATATATAGCTAAGAATATGATCTACAAAAAAGGAATTTATGTATTTTTTTGTGAATCAAGAAATAAACCGTTTTTTGGGCGAATGAAAATATTTTTTTCACCAGATTACTAATTACTCGAAAACCAATCGATGTATTGCTTCCATTGGTATTTATCGTTTAACTAGTGGTATACCGGATGTTGTGTGTAAATTTTTGCCTCCTATGTCAATCGGTTCTTGAGATAGACCTGGTAACAAAATTGGCTCAGTGGGTTCGGACAGACAGACAGACAGACGGAGAGACATCCGAGCGAAACTAATAAGGTTACGTTTTTTCCCTTTGGGTACGGAACCTTAAAAAGGAAATACGTTCTCTATTGTATTTTAAATTGACACATTTTGTTTTCGATTTAAACTAATTCAATAGCCAACAAAAGCTCACTTTGTATATTGGGACATTTCATTTATGTTTGTTTTAGCTTAAATTATTTCAACTAAAATTATTAAACGGATTCGTCTTAGAAATGTTGAAGGACTATCGAATTTTTGTTTCTTCTGAGTCATCGACAAAAATCAAAAATGTTTCTTATTTATCAAAATCCTAGGACCTATTGTCCTATTTAGGTTAATTTAAATAAATTTCCAACCCCATTCAGATTCACTTAATCCGCAATATCTCTGCAGTAAATATGTCCACTCAAGTAAACTTGCATATACCCACTACCCAGTTGTCATTTTTATCCCCAATGTTAGCTCATGAAACTATCAAATTTATTGATGCAAACATAGTATCTAGTAACAACGATTACACTACTCGTGCACACTATACCAACCCAGTAAATTTTAAACTGCAAAACAACAATTAAAATTGTTGTCAATAAAATTGCATGACCCAACCATTTCCATTCCTCATACAAATTCCATTTATCCAGAGACAGACTTAGTTGGTACGTGTACTGGGACAAAAGAATCCCTCTTCGTGTCTGCGTTTACGGTAGCTGCATACAGAGCCCTTAGAGACAGACTAATTGCCGTCTTCTTCCCATACTTTACAGAACCATCATCATTATCATGTGCAATATCATGCATTTTGCCACTGCGGCGACTTCCATCACACTACCGACTAGGACTAACCACTGGTGGCGCAGCTTTTGTTATTTTTTATAGCACATTAGCACGCTATCAAGGAATTACTTCATCCGGCAGTTGAATACATATGGCATATAAGGCTTCTTCCTTTCAATGTTTGTAATCAATTTCAATTAGTCGCTCGATACAGATTGGTTGTTCTTCCGCATAGATGGTTCCTAGATAGATAGCACAGTCTTCAGAGGCATTAGTTTGTGTACCTATAGCTACAACCACGGGGTCCTTTGTTTGTCTGGTATATAGATACGAAGATCGTCTGGTACTACTGATGGCTGAAAATATGTTATTTGTGTCTGTGCAAAGTAGCCATCAGACATCTAAATTGTGTGAGCCATTTGTTGGACTGTACCAGGAATGTAGTCAAAATAACATTTCGGGATTGGAATTGGGAATTCGAAGTAAAATCCTTGCATAATGGATGTGAAATTTCTCCGAATTTGTTGTGCACTTCAAATCATAGGAATTCATTCTGAACTGTCATTCTTATCAGTAAGATGACAGATGTGTTTCACTAAAACATCAGCACTGTCAGCAGCTCAATGTTAATACCTACTTTTGTGCATGAATATATGGAATGGAAGAGACCTTCAATTTTAACCTAAATATGAGAAGTTTGCTCCGTAGTCTACTTACTCTTGGATGTTTATCAAAGGAACTAAAGGCTTTTCGAATGAAAGGTGTTATTGTGAATTACCGGCTATTTCGGTAGCTGCCACTTTTGATGCTTTTATTCTTTGACGTTTGACAAGTAGAAACTACGCCATTACTAAAAATGGAACGATACACGCTTCAACAACGCATTTAAATTATTAAAATTCACTACAAAAATGGTGAAAATCTTGCAGTCACAGTTCGCAAAACTAAGCATTTTTTGGTCGTCGTGAAGCACCTTATCGGACCGCAATACAGAAATTGGTGGAAAAATTCGAGCTGTTGGGACAAGTTAGTGATGTGAAGAATAAAGCCCGTGCACGTCGCTGAAGAACAACTGAGAATATTGCTGTTGTAGCCCAAAGTTTTGAAGAAAGCCCAGGTTTGTCCATTCCTCGTCGTTCTTTGGAATTGGGAATTCCACAAACGTCATTACACCGTATTTTGAGACTTGGTTCTTAAGGCTTATATAAAGTTCAGTTAACATAAGAACGAGGACATAAGTCAGCCACTTTGCGATTTGGTTATGGAAAATTTAATGAAAAGGATATGGTCCTGTATGCGTGCTCGTGGTGGCCTTTTTGCTGATGTTGTTTTTCATTATTAACCGCATACCATCCTCTTTATTATGAAATAAACATCCGATCATTTATCTCAAAAAATGAAATTTTTCTTTGAATACCAAAATAACACCTCTTATTGGAAAACCCTTTACAATTTTCGTATAAAGCAACCTACAGCAATTATCTTAAAAAAAACAGCTCTGTTTTTATGGTAATGCTAATGAATATATGCGTTATGCGCTTATCTAAGGCTCACAGTTACTACTGTCGACAAACACAAAAATGTGCTGTCAATGTTCTAATATTAGGTATAAACTGGCACCACCTTAATAGCATTTATTCACACAATATTAGCTGCAAGTGTTTTCAACCCTTAACCTCTTTTAGAGAATTACCTGGAAAATTGCTCGATTACTGATATGAATTGTATAACATCTATAATACGAAGACACACCTACCATTGAGCATTTGAAATTTCCTTTTAAATTAATTTTTTTTTTGCCTCAGATAATGGATGTGCTTCACGTCTACCTGCAACTAAATTCTCGAAGCGTAATGCTTATAAATGTAGTAAAGAGCTTCAACATTAAATCGTATCGTTTTTTTGTTGCCGCCGAAAGACGAAACATAATCTACTCTATCCCTGGAGCGTCATTCCATTACGCACATTCCAATTGAATTGGTTCGAGATTCACATTCAGATTCGACGGTTTCATAATCGAAAATTGCCCCAAGGACAACATGTGTGTGCGTATGTCTACTTGCTAGAATGGGGAGTAGCGAATTAAATTGAATATTGCTGGGGAGATCGAGCATTCCAATTGAGCTAAAGAAATTCACCACATTTGCAGTACCTAACATTTTCACAATCGGTAGGGGTTTGTGTATAGAAGGTATGTCCAAGGTATGCCTACCCTACAGCTATATTTATATTTATTGAGAGTTGCTTGGAGAGGTAGATTTTTACAACATTTGATTTGTCCTTCGGGAAAAATGTCTGTGGAACTATGAAGGGAGAATCCTCTTAACCTTTGACTGTGAGGATACCTAATGGAAAGAATGATAGTAATTGCAAAGTGGCTTTTGTTGAAAATCCAAGATGAGATTGAAATATTCCTGAGAGATAAATTTATCGAAAAGCAACAATTGAGTTTATCACTGCAATGCAGTAATTGTGTTGGAAGAGGGTTTTGGAAGTAAAATGACGGTATGGTGGATATAGGGTCCTTGATTGAATTGAACAAATCTAATTATTGGTCAGTTTAATTTTTTATTTAAATTTCTCTCTGGTTTCACAACGCAATTCAAAAAGAAATGCATACTTTTAGACTTCAAAATAAATATCGACAGAAACTTTTAAATGCTGCATAATTTAAAGAGCAAAAAATGTAATTTGAAATTAATGGTGACAAGAAATACCTACTTTATAAAACAACAAGTAATACTGTAGAATAGACTTTTAAATAAGTTGTTTTCGAACAGCTTTTGAATTAATTAACATAAAATTAAAACACAGCCTCCTTAAATGCTCACTTCATTCTTCCAACGAAAAAACCCTACCGTATATCCTTTAAACCCTTTAAAATTAATTCATACTTCTCACAATGCTGGTTGATATGACATATATTTATATATGTATGTCTACATAATCAATTTCAAATAAAATTCAAGACCCAGGGTTCTTCCATTTCATCCCGTTCACAAAACGATACCGCCAATGAAATCATAAAATATTAGATATGATAATGTCAAACATCGTTATCGTGCTTAATAAAAGAAATAAAAGCAGACAAGCAAAAAGGTAAAAGAAAAAATATACTCAAAAGGGATCAAGGTGAATTTGCAAACCTGAATGGAATACCAAAAAATAGGCTGAGAATATTTAGGTCCGACATTTCCTTTTTTATTTAAATATAATAAAATTCAAATATTCCTGGACAAGTTTGGCAGGTGTCCTTTGTGGAGCTAAGCGACATCATGTAATCTTTGCTGCTTCCTTTTAATGGTACACAAATGGGATATTGGAAAGGTGTTATGGAGATTTATTTCTTAAAGGAATTTTTAATATCGTGTTTTATATGGGCTCCGCTTTCGGTCCGAGTTTTATTCTTTTTTTATTAAGTTCCTTTATTCAGTCAAACAACTAGGTATTTTATTCTAATAAAATAAAGGGCTCTGTCAAAAGCGATCAGTACCTATTTATTAATATCAATTTTAAAGGATTAGGGTTGGAATAGGACTAAAATCACCAACTACACTAAAAGGCTGAATTTGGACGATTTCTGAAACTAAGTAGGCTTCAATTCGTTTAACCAAATGGATTTTTGGAAGAATACATTGTCGATATATTTTAAAAAGGTATATCTCTTAAAAAAAAATACATCATTTGTTTATAATGGATAATAACATGCAAAATTGTATTAAGTCGCTTCCACTAAATAGAATTTTCGACAATCTTTTTTTTTTCTCCTTTTTTAACTTAAATATCGAATGAATATCAGTCAACATTTTTGGAAAGGAAAGAGCCCTGACTGGTTGACAGAACCCCAACGAGAAAGGAATCTAAATGCCTGGTACATGTTTGTAGGTTTGGTACACACTCTTCAACTTATAAACAACGTTAAGAATAAACATTAATTTGGGCTTCGAATTTTATGTCAAAAAATCTATTTACAGCTTAGAGGCTGGGTACCTGAGGTTAGTTATTTGGGCCCACCTGTGGTTGCAGATTATAATACATAATTGTGCGAAGTATATGTTATACACACTACACAGTGATTCAAAGTTGTAATATGAGTACAACAAATACATTGTTCAAAAATGTTGTCTCTTAAACTGAATTTTTTTGTATGGATTCCAATTTTCAACGGGGGTGGGTATAAGTACTTTTATTACTCATGATAAGAAAGCAAACTTATGTCGACTTAGCTCTTACCTGTCAAATTGTTTTTCTGTTTCAATAAAGTGCTGCCAATTCGAAAAACAAAAAGAGTCCTAGCTGTCATATTCTCACTAAATGAACAATGCGACACAAACTTTTGCCAGACTTAAAAAAGGGCACATCTGCAAAAGAAATACAGGTCTCATCCCACAGTCATTTTCTTTCAAACGTTCATCTCTTCAGCAGAGTATTAGTCCTTCAAACAAACTTATTAATAACCCTTCACTTGGGCACTAATTGAACGTAAAAGTAAATCCCAAAGTAAATAATTTTCTTTTTCGTCAAAGTTTTACGACGATACAATTGAGGAAAGGTGTGTACACTTGTACAGTGAAACTTACCATCATTTCGTAATGCGAGATGAAAAGGGTATTAAATATCTTCCCAAGGTCTCAAGTAAAACTGCGAAAGTCTATGAGCTTAATTGGAACCCTTCCCGAAAAATCCCTCAAAGGGATGTACGTGTATGTGCAGCTCCCTTATTAATATTGCTCCACTACTTGGCAGTCTTTCAAAATTGAGACCAATGACTGTACACCACCAAGATGAAAAATATTCTAACCACGTTTTAATTTCGAAAAATGCTCCCCCGGTGGGGTCGTCTAATAAATCGTACTACTCGTACTTTCCTCCTTCGCTCTCATATTTTTTTTTCATATTTTTCTTTGTTAGTCAACACAAATCAGATGTCTATATGCTCACAACCAGTGGGGGCATATCCTGCAGAATTAATCTGCATACGTATTTAATTGAATTTTCCCTCAGCACAGCCAATCTTAAGTTCATCTTGTCGCACAGTTTGCGGCACTCGTCAAGGGGTGAGAAAACACAAGAAAAACCTCCCCTCTATATGCATTCGTTGTCATTTCCGTATAGTGAAAGTGACTCTGCAGTCCTTCGCATTTCGCAAGCATAATTTATACTCGTAAAAGTAGGTAAGTGTTGAGATTTTCCCTACTACGGTTATATAATCTGGTTATCAGGGTTTTTTGTTGAAGTTTTCTCTTTCTTTAAGAGGCAAACTTGCGAAACTATTTTTTATGCAAAACTTTCCATGGATACGCGGCATTTGAAATTCCTCCTACAAATCATTATCTTTCAAGGTACATTAGCGATGCTTTGGAAAAGTTTCCGCTTTTCAAAATAAAAATAAAGTCCTTTCCGCATACTAAGCGTCGTTTTTCCAAGTATCCTGTTGCATTATTGAGGAGTTTCCTTACAAACCCATATGGAAATGGACCTAATTCCATGCACAATCATCCCATCAATATTTGAAGCACATGTTCATCCTTTCAATTACAGCTTACTTGTTTTGCGAACTTCTCTTCCTGCGCTCGACCGCATAATAAAGCCATTAACTTATGAGTAAAGGCCCTATCTGTGTGCCACATTACATTTTCTGACATAAATGTGCTTATGTCAACAAATGAGATGTCCCTGCACAGAGCATAAGCATACGGGTTTACTGTTTTAGCTATCATATAGTCCTCGTCAGTTCCCGTCAGTGGCATAAATTATTCGTGTTTACTTCCTTTTTGCCGCAAGTTAAAAAGCAAATAGAATTACAAACATGACATGTATATGGATACATGGTGGTGTACTCGTTCTCTTGGCTGTCTACCCAAGAGCTGTTGCGATGACATTCCATTTTCTATGAGAGTTCTGGAGCAGTAGATGTAGATATCCTTCCACTCCATGGAATACGGGCAGGATCTATGCGCATTTAGAAAAGGATTGCGGTTCGGATATATATAAAAAAAATGGATTTCTAACCTTTTATTAATGGGCGTGATAACGTGTTGACAGCTTTGGTTTAATAAGTGGGCAGTTCACTTCAAAGACATAATCCAAAGCGAGGAGATAATATTTTAGGGCTCTTGACAGAGACATGCTTTTCTCAATTATCCCAACCTACCCAATGGGGTGTTCACAGAAGTTTTTCCCAAAAAGGATTATCAAAATGTCTTTGAAGATGGACTTTCACAAAAAGGTTGGCAACCCATATTTGATGATGGTTTCCAAATGTTTCACACTTGTATTACTTGTCTGAACGGGTGTCCGGAACTCGAATGTTTATATCTTAATTGACTTGACAATAATTTTCGTTAAGTATATCCAGTATCCATGAAGGTCGATGTCTTCCAAAGTAGCCGTGGTATTTTTAGGAGCCTCTGACCACTAGGATTACAAATATTTCATCTGTTAGTAGTTTTCTCTTTTGCATATTGTAATTGTGACTTATTTGCTTAAACTTTTTCGTCTTATCAAACGCATGAATACTTAAGTGACGAACACACTGCTAGCTCTGCCGGGACGCTCAGTGTTGATGGTGGAATGTAAATTCGCAGTCAAAAACCGACTGTGTACAGGCCCTAATCAATTTATGATTATTTAACACTCGCTGGATTTGCATAAACAATTTAATTAAATACACCCAATACCCAGTCAAATTGCATATTTAACTGATAATCTGTGTATAAACAATCCCCATCGTTGTCGCTATTGAATATTCGTTAATTCCAACTGAATACCAATGAGAGACGCAGCACTCAACTAAATAATTTTCAATTATGAAACCGAAATGAGTTCGCAGCTCAACTTTGTGCTTCTCCGAAAACTCAATTCCCTAGATCGCATAGATAATTCGCTGCTATATCACAAGTCTCCGTTTGTGGTTATTAAGAAAATATTTAAATTTTAAAATATTATTCCCCCACAGCAGCAATCTTAATTATTATGTTGGTACTCGTAGCATTCACATAAATAGCTATATGCTAGGATAAAAATGGAATACCAAACTCAACACGAGCAAATTATGCATCCGCCAGAGGACAAACAACCTCCCGCGGATGTGCTATAAGACGTTGAGACACATAACAATAATCATTCTGATGACAACAGTGACGGAAGTACACCGAAAATTTGCTTAAGAACCTTCATCCGGGCGATGAGAGGCAAAGGATGTCTTTCCGACAGAGCTTTTCATTAAAAATTTCACTGTGGTGTGTGTAGGTAACATCAGCACGAGGTGGCTTAAAGCGAGGCATCAGACGAAAGGCAAGTTTTCGCCAAACTCGTGACAAGGACCGACAACAAGAGATTCTGATCAGAAAGCGTGTATACTCGTGATGCTTATTTGGGCAAGGGGTGGCTGTTTACCGTTATCCGACTACGAACACACCAAATTCAATTTTCTTCGCAGAGTAGGTATAGGTTTTTGCTTAAAAGGGAAATAATCGGTTTTTTATTCTGCTTCATTATTTTATAAGTTTGCTGCTTGTTTCAGACAGGATGCAACGTAATTGTAATGCAAATGTATGGTAGATGATATTTCAGGGAAAATTAAATAACACTTATCAAATAAGAAAGAGAGTGCTGCTCCGAAGTACAAAAATATTAAGAAAGTGCTTATAATTTAAGGAAGACAGCTGACAGTAATTGTTGTTTTTTACGAGGCACTGCCTCTTGTTCCAAACGGAGGTAGACTAAGTCTTAAGATGAAATTACTGGCGTTTTAGTCAGGTAAAACTGATCACTGATATTTCAAAGAATATTATTTGACGCAAGAGATTCGATCGTGTGAGTTTTATTTTTCGAAGGAAAAAGAAAAGGGACCAACAATAATATGCAGAGTCAAACCGGCTAAATTCATAAGGGTTCTCAAATTAAACTCGAGGATGTTTGTGATACGGATTTTTGTTTTCTGGTATCGCGAGACTGAGGCCCCTCACTCTGTAGTCCAGCACTCATGCCAGTGAGCCACTGAGCCCACGCACAAAAAAATGATTACCTGCTTCGATTTTTATACTTTAGATTTTTTACTTTATTAGGTCTGTAATATGATCTCCAAAATTGAGTTAGGTATTATACAAAAGTTAAATCCGTATCCGTACTGTCTCTGAAATTTGACTTCCCTATCACGCAAATAAAAAAAATAGTATAGCAATATGACAGCCTCATTAATTTATTTTTTTAATGATCCAAAGGGAACGGACTTTAGCAACTAAACTTCGGATGTGTATGTGAAATCTCTGGACCTTAAACTAGAGGACTGCTTCAAAAGATTAAAATCGCTAGAAAATGGAATGCTTATATGAACAATGATGTTCCACCCCGACAAGTAACTGGAGGCATTTTTATTGACAGTTTCCCATCAAACTTGAAATACATTTTTTGTCTGCCAACACCACAGGCACAAGTTGTGTAAAGGCTTAGACTGATAGAGTCTGAGATTGTATTTAGAATCTTTCCAAAAATATATTATGTTTTGAATAGCAAATTGTTTGTTTCCCGCGTCGCACACCTTCTTTTCGAAGAAGTTTCCATAGTTCTATGCAATAAAAGACTTAAATTGTTTTTCCCCTTTGGCTGAAGATAACAGGCTGACCTCTTCTATCTATAATCGCAGCAAGTGCGAACAACTTTTCCAGATAACAGCAAATTTGCTTCTACATTCTAAGCACTAAGCTCTGCTAAACAGAAATATTTACTTTAATATATGGTTACAAACTCGAATAAATTCAATGGCGGACTTTTGCGCCAAAATTGAAAACCGCAATCACCTCGAGTGGTCTATCTACCTATGCAAAGTGGGCATATTTGCATATGGCAGCAGTTTTATCATCGTCAAGGCTTACAGCCATAAATAGCCAAACTATATACACAGCACCTGACAGCAATAGATGTCATATAATATGGTGGAGTCTTTTTTTAAATGTCTTCCTTATCAGTAGTGAACTCTTGCCAAACAACAATATTTTCCATTCAAGTTTGCAGTTTTAGATTATGAACCTACTTCAAAACAAATGAAGTATTTGTTGTAAACAAAGCTGAATGACTGCAGCCGTTAGTGTGTAATCCAAACTCAGTGGCAGTTACTCATTATTTAGCACATAATTATACGAAGTTGGCTTTAGTTGTGTTTATTCAAAATTCAACCGACTTCCGGTTATAGAAATGCTGGTACGAATAATAATCCACTGTGAATCCAAACAGCTGTTCTTGGCTTCACATTCACAATAATAAAACAACAATTCCACTTCAAAACAAATTACAAATTATATGCACTTTTATTATCACATCACTAAAATCCCAAATAAAAACTGATTCACCTCCAGGGCATACCGAGTCAGGTGCTGTCACATGGACCGGTCTTGAGAATGTTCAATGTCTTGCCAATTAGTCGGTACTGCCTCTGGGTGCATTCGAATTCACAGCGGCTTGTGTAGGTGACCTTGTTGGTGCCGCAAACCGCCCCCTTGGCTCCACTGCATGGACAAAATGTTCCCTCGGATGGTGCCACCAGAGTAACGACAACGATCACAAAAATCGTCAATAGCGCGAAGAACTTCATTTTCGTAGAGCAATCTGCGTACTGTAACCAACGCTGATATGAAACTAGAAGCAGCAGCTGAGATTTGTCCAGTTTTTATAAATTCAATTCACACAGATGCAAGGTGGCTTTAGTTTTCTCTCTCTCTCGCTCTCTTATTGATACTGTTTTCGTGGTGAATACCAGCCAAACCATGCATCCAGTGATGTCAACATTTGCATACGTAATTATAGGCAAGACCGCGCGATCACGTCACGTCACACACGTTCAATTAGAGAGAGGAAGTGGCGTTTTCATTCGCTTTTAGCCATACCACTTAGAGCTTATTAAAGGCGGTGTTAGGGGTTCGCCTGTTACTTAGCTACGTAAATAGATAATTATTATGCTTTTTGCGATTCACAAATTGTGATGATTAATGGTCTGAATAAATTGAAATTTATAACTTTCGTTTAATGAGCTAGTACAGGAGATATTGCTCCCGATGGAGAGCTTTTTGAGTTAAGAGGGTTGATGCGTTGGGGTAATTTACTCAAGTGAAAAATGTTGTTCGGCGTATTTGTTTCAAAGTTATACGCACAGAGTTACCAGGTAGGCAGGGGCCCGTACCACAAGGTGTAAATTTAACAATAAACAATTGTACAAGCAAACGGGAAATTCAAAATTTCCCCACTTTCTGGACCACAAAGGTACTAGTGTAGACAAAATTTAACACGATTGTTATAGAGATAGAAAAACTTAACGTGCGAATTGAAAATTGTTAAGTGGGTACAAGTCAGATTTTGTGAGGTTTCAAAATGGAATTTGAATCGTTAATCTTCAGGTAATATTTATTTAAGTAAATCTGTATTTATACCAGCAACTCAACAAAAGTGAGAGCATAGTATGTACTGCAAAAATACTTTTAACATTTTTTTTTTCTAACCTACCTATATAAGTCAGTATCTACATATTCGCCGAATGTGCCGAATATGTTAAAATAAAATGTTCTTCTTCTATTCAGATGAAAGTGATGATGATGAACATCAACATGGAGTTTTTTTAAAGCTCATAGAAAATATATATCTCGAAAAATTCCGCGAATTGCGAAGGCAGATGATGAACACTTTGCCAAGCTTCTATTTTGTTTGTTTTGTTATGCTTTCATTAAAAGCAACGTTTTATTTTCGCGGATTTTTATTAGCACGCTTTGCTTGCCAGGTAAGCTAATTTGCCTACGCATCGTCTAGGCGTCACGGAAGCAATTGTACAAATGACTTGTTCAAAGAAGCGATATTTGCATATTTAGCAAGTGAAGCGATTTTCTTTTGTGGTACAGTGATTATAGTAACTTGTTAAATCGTGATATTTAACAAGTGCCTGCAAATTGTTAAATTTTAGTTTTTTTAGTTTTTTAGTACAGACCCCGGGTCCTAAAGATATTTGAAATTTTCTGTATAAAACTTCGACAAAATAGCAAAAAATTGTGGCGGACTCTAAAAAAATATCAAATTAAAGCTTTAGGCGCACAACGGTCACGCTGTTTGGCAGCTCTTAATGGTGAAGTTATACACGTCGATGGCTATACCTATGATGAGTTAAGTTGATGGATTCTAGATCTACCATGTGACTTCTTCAGAAGGTATTACGTCTTAGGTGAAAAGAGCGAAACTTAAAAGCCAATGCGCGAATGTTAATTTTGTCACAAAAATAAGAACTGACCTAAATGTTATGTGTTATGTCTCTGTAATATGCTAAAAAAAAGAAGTATCTAGACTTAGAAGAAGCCCGAGTATCCTCTTACCTTGTTATATATTTATCCGTAAAAAAGTTGCAATCAATGCACCTTGCTCTTTCCATAAAATAAGTAGGTATATACATCCAGACTTCTTGAAAACGAAAACCCACCTCTATTAATATTTTTGGCGGCTTTGTTGGACAAAAAAAAAATTTCATAGCAAAAAAGTTTCTTTTGTTCACTTGAGTCAGGGAAATCCCAACTACTCATCGCTAGAAGTGTATGATTAAATCCCTCAGCCAAACAAAGTACCCACATCAACTGTCGGCTGTCGGTGCGTGCTATGCAAATATCCATTCTGATGTCTATAACCACCACATAGCATTCTACTCGTCAATTAGTGATTCAACCATACCATTTGTCAACAAAAGCACGAAAAGTAGAACTTTTCGATAAAAACACCACACAGTGTCGATAAGATAATTCAAAACCATTATTAAGCACGGCGCAACCATTTGTTACGTTCAGTGTGACACCTACCCCAGCTAAAGAAGAATCATGAAACTTTTTGGAATTATCGTGGCAGTTTTCGCTGCATTGACACTATTTGTCAGCGGCTCTCAGGCAATGTGCCCTTGCCCAAGGAACTACCAGCCAGTCTGTGGATCTGACCAAGTGACATATGGAAATAAGTGTTTATTCGATTGCGCTAGCAGGGAGTACAGCCGACAGGGACGCAGTTTGAACCGGATGCGGTCGGGAGCGTGCTAGAGATGTATTAATGTGGTTTCAAGTTGTAAATAATAAATTAATAAATTTAATATAAGTTAACAGAAGGAATGTAGATTTTATATTTGTCAAAAGTGTTTTCGTTTTTCTTTCAGAAATTGATTATAAATATACTATTTATATGTATTGAGAAATAAACACGTCATTTGCGTTATAAATCGATTTATGAGCAAGTCCTTATCAGCGCGACATGAGGAGCGGTAAACGATAATGCCTGTTGAAATTGAAAGCCGTTATCAAGAAATCGTATCAAAAGTGTTGTGGTTTTATTTATAATCGCTGATCGTTAACCTTCACTCAAAGAATACTTTGTTTTCTTTCAAAACAATTATTTTGCCTGCGTAATGGAAAGGTACAGCTTTCTAGCTATCTAGCTTGATGAATATAATTCTTTGAATTTTATTTACGAACCGAACACTTTCTGTGGTACCATATTTATGACAAATACTCAATTTTTCTTTACGAAATTCGTTGTCAAAGAATGTAAATGAAAATTAAATTTTGAGATTTTTTCTTAATATGTTAACTTACTGACAACGTGCATTAAACTTTGGAAAATTTAAAATTCTCAAAACTATACAAAGGTATCTCAGTTTAACTTTTGGACAAGTATAAGACAATTTGTTTAATTGTTTAATTGAAGTCCTCTCTCAAGGATATTTACACAATGCTCACAATTTGAGCAAATTTGGAGTTAGTTCTTCTAAGTCCTTAAATGACCAGCTCCACGCCAAATCTGACTTAAACTTATTAAACAAAAATATCCATCATTCAAGAACACAAATTTTGTACACAACTATATCTTCGATTTTAATTTCCACTAAAATATCGGAAAATTTTAAAAATAATCCCATTGAAAAACGAAAAATCCAACCTATTGCTTGATTAACGTTAATAATAATGAGTAGATGGAGAATAATGCTGCCAACAACAAATTGAGTTCTTTGTTTAAGATATACCACTTAAAAGTCTGAATTTGTCCGAGAATAATATTTTTCGATATTAAGAGATTTTGGACAGTTTCTTAAGATTTCCGTCACTTGTACTCATTGGAGTGATCCCATTTGCATTATTTTGGATACGAATTTGACTGTCAGAATTAAAATGCTTTTAAATATAATTTGTATTTCCGGTTATAGATATATCTGCTTTTTCGTGTTAAATTGTAACTTCAAAGTTGATGTTAAGCATCAAAAACTCA
This sequence comes from Cheilosia vernalis, assembly GCA_949126925.1. Taxonomy (NCBI): domain Eukaryota; kingdom Metazoa; phylum Arthropoda; class Insecta; order Diptera; family Syrphidae; genus Cheilosia; species Cheilosia vernalis. The sequence continues at coordinate 4,860,412 of OX421362.1, forward strand.
GACCCATCGAGTCATTCAGCTGTCAACCAGTCAGACATTCGGTGGTGCCTAAACTGTGATTTGTTCGTTTTTCAACTCTCACTCAGCTGTCCAGGTACAATTATCGCTGAATAAGTTACTACTCATGTATAAAAAATAATTTGTTAATTTTGAATTACATACATATCGAATTTTTTCGAAAGAAACAAAACACTAATCAAAAAATGCATAAACTAACGGCGAGAATTTCAATACAAAAAATTTCACTTTAGTGTTTATTTAATTTACATGTAATCTCTGTACAAAAATTGCATTGTTTAGCGTTCCACGTGTTATCAGCCTGACTTTCTATTAACTTTCCGTCAATTATGCGCTAAAATAAAAACTTGATATTAGCCTAAAGCCCTGAAAGCTAGTGCTATATTCTATTGTTATTTAATTCATTTATGTAACAATAAAGTTGTAATAATAATAATAAAAACTTTACATTACAAAATCGAGTAAAATTTTGTTCGCGCGATCAACAATGCGTTGGAGGGTGTATTAATATTTTTTTAAATATTTATTCCCCAGTAGTTATATACGTATTTATATTTCCGTCGGTATTCGACACTGACTTTAAGAATTTAAGTTGATAAAACAAGATCAAAACAAATATTTTTATTCGTACCTACTTAAAAATCTTATATAAGCCCCGTGATATATCTACACATATTGTTGATCTTCTTTAAAAAAAATAAAACTATTGATCAATTTAAAGTCAAAACGTTTGCTACGAAAGCCCAAGAGTACCTACCACCTGTTTCTACAAAGACGTTTTTTTCTTTAATTTTGCTATAAAGGTACATATTTGATTTTCAACTGAAAAATACTATTTCAGTACGTAGATAACCCTCTTGACTATTTCAATTGAAATAGAAACATACTCAGCTGTATAGGTCGACAAATAATTCAGAAATTCCCACATACTCATACTTATACTTTATCGATATCAAAAGCAAAGTTTTTACCAAGATAAGTGCTTGTATCATCAAAAAATTAATCATATCAATAAATAATAGAAATCGAATAGATAACTAACTGTATTGTATAAATCTGTATAAAAGCAATCAACTAGGACACGTTTTCTTCAAACGGTTTTTCATCGCAATCCAAGAACCATGAAATTATTTGCAATTTTCGTTGCTGTCTTCCTGGCATTGGCACTTTCTGTCAATGGAGCTCAAGATGAGCGTGTCTGCATGTGCCCGAGGAACTTGGATCCCGTCTGTGGCGACGATTCAGTAACTTACAACAACCCCTGTGAATTTGAGTGCTCAGCTACTAGGGCAAGGAAACTGGGACGGAGCTTAAAGATTAAGAAACATGGAAATTGTTATTAAAAATGTTTGTCAAAATTCACATTTACAAAAATGACATCTAATATGAATAAATAAAATATTTTCTTAAAGGCAAATGTGTGTGTGTTTTGTTAGTTAGTGGTGGTTAGATTTTTGGCTTCGTTTTCTTATCAATGTGGCGGCTCTTGGTTTCTTCGCTTTTTCCCGCATCAGATTTAAATTAATTCCTTACATCTATAAATGAAGATCAATATTGAACACGAAATCTAGTTTCATAATTTAGCGCATGAATATGTGAATTCACTTTATAGGTAGACTCTTATCGATCACATAAATTCAGAAGTTTGAAATAATCGGAGTACAATAATATAAAAAAAGCAATCATTTTAGAAAGCACTTCGTTATCAATAGATTCAACTGCCAACTACGAGTTGGGAATTTTTATCGCTGATTTTATTTCTAATCAGTAGCGGAATATACACACAATATAGATATAGGCAAGTTGGATTAAGACCTAAGTCTATTTTGTCAAATGTCGGTCTACTGTCATATCAATCAACGTGGTTGCAATAGCTATGCCATGTTATTAACTGATTCTGTAACAGATTTGGATGGTAGTTTCGCAGATTTCCTGGCTGAGTTGAACCGAAAAATAAAAAATAACATATTTTGTGATTATTACAAGCTTTATCAAGCTCAGCATATTTCCTCCTTCCACTGCAAATTCGAAAGTAGTACATACACAACTATTCATAGTTGAATGCCACGTTAACGTCCTTGCCCATACTAAATGCCTCGTAATACTTCCAACCTCCGAGCGAGCATCCATTGTAATCACAATGTCATCAGCTTTCCAACATACAAAAGAAATGAATACCAAAGTGAAATCCCTCGTCATGCATACACTATAGAGAACGCAGACTGTCGCTCGTTAAATATACGGCTGAATTAAGATGTCACATCCAAACGTTTATAAACGATGTCTCATTTCGTTTACGTTGTGTTTCAGATACACATCCTTCACTTCCCAAATGGAAATATGCTCGTAGTAGTTTATTTCCATTTTGTAGTACCCCAGACCCTTTCATGCAGAAACAGTAGTAGGTATAAATAATTTCTCTGTGGAACTTCCATCAAAGTAAATGCAGTTGTTGCCCTAAGGGATGAAATGTTATGGCCATTACTCCGGCACCCGCAAATAAACAGATTTTTAGGGAGCAGAATCCCTGCAATTTTAAATGGGTTTCAACAGGTAGTTTGTGGTCGGACGTCGTTGAAAAATTCTATTTTAATACCATCAACCAGGTGGAATCCAGCAATGTTGACGTTGAAGGATTGCGGGCCGAAAATGATGCTGGCATATTGGATGAAATGTTTTTGCAAAGCTGAGTGTTGTTGTTTTCATTATGTACTTTTGTTTAAGGAGTTCTTAATGTTATCTTTGTCATAAGTTTTAGAAATAACTCCTACAAACTTGAACTTTAAGTGTACGTTTTGGGAAAAATTGGTTACCTTCTGAATCTGACAGGTTGAACAACGCAAATGGTTCTTCGAAAAGTGTTGGCATTTAAATAACAATAACGTCCCCTCCACCAATGAACAAGGGTTATTCAGTTGCTTACACCAATCCTGAGCACAAAATAGTCATTACTCTATCTACAGTGAGTACAAAATTTAGGACTTGTGAATTGGTTTACAAACATCCAATTTTATAACACCATTTCAACACTAACGGAAGCTGAACTAAGTGCTGCGCAGTTTAAAATTTGTTTGCGTAGCTTGTATAAGAAATAAATACTTAAAATTGACCGAAAGGTTGCTCGCTAAAGGTGACTTAAAGCACCTAACAATGTGAAATTTACTATTAGTTACAAATCGGGTAAATTCGTGATTTCGTTGCCATTTTCTGTACTCCTTCAAATCACTTTTAATTAACTAAATGCCATTGCATTCATTAAATTTCCATAAATTCCATGATGGAATTTATTTCAAACTCTCCCAGCCACTCGGATCTTGCGCTTTCCGAAAGTGTTGGAAAACTTGCCATCTGCCCCAGAGATATATCTTGACAACTTTGCGTTAGTCGTGTTGCTCTTGTGTTAAAATCCCCCAGGGTGGAATTTTTCCTTCCATAGAATAGATAAATAGTTCTCTCAATCCACCTCAATAGAAATGCTGTTACATTTCGCCATCGCCATCACTAAATAATTTATTTTTCCCTCTTGTTTGCTTGTAGTTGCCAGTACTCCAGAGAATCGAACCGGTCGTGAGGATTCCATCACAACCTCTTCTGGCAGACGAGGCAGCAGTGGAGTGGAAAGATCAAAATCAAATAGTCCAACTGGTTCACAGCAGAGTGCAGGACCAGTAAATGGTCAAGTGTCAAGTGAGTAGAATTTCAATTGAAATTTGTAATCAAATTAGAAATAGTAGTGAGATGTTGAGTAGGGGGCTGCTCGAAAGTCCCATTCAAATTGTAAATGCAAACATGTTCGAGTATAATAAGCCATCTCTCGTTAGGTGTTGACATCTTTTTTGTCCTTAAATTCTGCTTTAGGCCAAACATTGCTAATAATATTGTCCTTGTCCTGACTTCGTAGCTCACCGGTAATGCGTCAGAGATTTTGCTTGTTTGGCAGGTAGGAGACTCTCAAGATTTTCTTACGACGACGCTTGGCAATTTAAATTAAATATGAATTCCAAAGAACAAAAAAATAAGGAAAATGCATTTTCTGTTGGATGAAATTAATTTCTCCTTTTGCACGATGAAAGGATAAACATAGAGTAGGTTTCTGCCATTGAATGACAAACTTAGCTTTATCCTTAATTGTGAATGCATTATTCCGGAAAGTACGTTATATTAATTCCGCCCTAGGCAGACGACCTGGGACTTGCTGAGTGGTTGTCGACTTTAGTGAGAAAATGTGGATTTTTGTAGTTTAATAGCTGAATTGCTACATTTTTAAGCCAGAAATATTCCTCTGCATAGTAATAATTCAGGTTTATAGAGGAAATGAATTACAAATTGAAGGTCCTTACAGGATGTAACGTAGCCGAAAGGGCTTCACTAGCAAAGAACTTTTTCAATGCAGACCAATTTTCTATATATTATTCGCTCACGCATAAGGATTTCCATCAGCATCTTGTTCATGTTAAAGATAAACTTGTTAAGTACAGCTCAAAACTATCAGCCGCAGAAGATCTACCGCACAAAGCAGCCGAGACAGCGAGAAGTATAGGTACCTATCCTTTAAAAAAAACTTTCATGTTTCTACCTCAGAAAATTCCATCGATAAAATCTGGTCAGTCTGATTTGTGATTGAGGTACCTGTCACATTTATGTGTTCATTAATGAAGGACTGAATATGTTAAGCCGTTTCCGTGCATTTTACTAAGACAGTCTTAATAGTTCGTTCCTGAGAGCTGTAATTGTTTGACTCTGACATCGCGTAAATTGACGACATATTTCTCAAAGCGATTCGCATTTCATTCGCCTCTAATTATCTTTAAGATTATTTCTTTCGGTGGTGAGTTCACTTGGGATTCCCAAGCGATACTTTGTTTCGTATCAAATGGATGACGTTACTGTGATTGCGGATCGCCGACGATTCCCTAAAACCAAACAATGCGAACATTTAAGAGGAAGAATTGAAAATGTATGGTACAAATGAATATGCTTCACAGTTTTATGTTTTTTTTTTTTTCAAAGCTTTTTATGGCGGTTTCAAATAACCATAGGGTAACCGCTTCTCAATCCTGTTCACAATTCCTTGCTCATAAAGTATGCACATTTCATTTCAATAACTCATTTAATTCAGAAATCTTAATATTTTCTGTTTTGGTCATCTTTTCAGAACAAGGCTCACTAACGATAGTCCGTCGCTCAAACAGTCGCAAGGGAAATCTAGGTTTCCCTGCTGACTCCCAACAATATCAGTTACCATCGCCGAGTCAAGCGCTAGCAGACAATTCGGTCTGTTCAACTCCTTGTGACTTTCCAGCAACACCAAGTCGGGACAGTGATCCCAGCTCTCTGGGTGTTGGTAGTTTTAGTTCCAACATTGGCACCGCTCATCAGTTGGAAGCCGTAGAACTACATACAGCCCTACAACAAGACCAACAAAAATCCTCACTCCACCTGCAGCAATACTCGAGAATGCAAACACTGCAACAACAACAATCGACAAATACCACCACCACCGTAGCGACCAGCGGCAATATGTCACCGACAATGCGAGACGGCGGTATTCTATCACCAACGACGGGCGGTACCGGGAATGGTGTCGAAACGGTCGTCGATTTAGCGACGGAAAATTTACCTGCCGTCGATACTCCGGATGCCTGCGACAAGGCTGCAGTGAGGTAAGAATAATTATTTATAATTAATTTATTTTCTGATTGGGTTATAATGATATCCTCGTTAGGTCCTTAATTGTAACTGGTAAAGTTTTAAAATAAATAGCTGGTCTTTTGGATAAACGCGGTCAACAGATGTTGCAAGGTTGCTTGGTAAACTTTTTACCATCAAATAACAGAGCCTTTCCCCCCTTTTGTAAAGAATTTTCAAACTCGACCTTGACATTAGCAGAGGTCTTAATATCCTTACAAAATGTATACATCACATCTGCCATCTGAAGTGTCGTTGTTTAAAGTTTCATTAATTGATTGTTACTCTACTCTAGTGCAAGTGAAGTTCAGTGTGAGCTGTAACCAATTTGACATGATTTATCGAATTTGGCTAGGATGTATTCGTCTTCATATACGATACATATAACATCGGGTTTCGCCTTGAACAAAGTTTCGGATTGGATAATTTTGTTGTCGGTTTTCCTCTCATTTATTTTGAGATTGATGGAGAAATATTGAAGGCAGTGAGCTAGAGCTTGCCTCGTCACACAATGAGAGACGGTCGACGGAATGTGTGTATATGCTCTCTAATTTGGTTTGTTTTACGATATTGAATTTCGGTGTCATTTGACCGTTGAATTAGCTCATCACTTAGTGACTGTCGACACAAATTATGTAAGTCAAGTAATATTCAATGACCTGTTTTCGCTGATCCCAATAGGTGTTTAAGAATAACAAATTACGTTAAATAAATGGCCGTCAAATGCATGACATAAATTATCGATTAATGAATTAATTCGGGCAAACGTTTCTCACTAATGCAAGTTCAGTTGCAGTTCTCAGAAAAGTCTCTAAGCATGACTACAAGAACTCCTTTTCATTTATGGGTTTCGCCATTTTCTTTTACGTTTTTTTTTTTTTTTTTTTTGTTTTTAATATTCGAACCACAAGTCATGAACAACACGCAAATGCGAAACCCCTTATCCCAAGGAAAACTGCATTATCGAGCTCTGTGGTAATGCAGTTGACGAACTTATAGAATCTGGGGGTCAATTCCCGTTCCGTGATACTGTGAAATGAAAAGAGTTTTCACAAGTTCACGCTGAACTCGATTCTCGATCTATGAAAAAATGAAAACAAATGTCAGAATTTTTTCATATGATAAGTTTTTTATCACAGCCATTTCATTTGTGAAGAAGTGTGAAAACGTGATGGATACACAAAAATTAACGGGGACAAAGAGCTTCAAAGATAGTTGACAGCATTTATCATTTAGTGCATTTTAGTACACATTTAGACTACTTTTTATGATGATAAGTTCGAGAATCGCATTAGGTGTAATCGTGAAGTGATAAAATGATAAACTGCTGTGAAAACTGAAATGATAAATTATTTATCATTATTCACAGTATCACGGAACGGGAATTGACCCCCTGTTGCGTGTTCATCAATAGCCGTGTTTTTTTTAGCTTCTATCTCAGCAAAGCAAAGTAAAGTAGGATTTTCAGCACGCTATCACAACAACTATTGCGAGTTTCGAAGTGTCAAGTCTATCGTAGTTGTTGTAATTTGCGTGCTGAAAATCCTACTTTACTTTGCTTTGCTGGGTTCGATGCTCAAAAAAACTGGCCTAATGTAACGTAAAATAACTTCTAGGAGTAGGTACTAGGTACTAGGGATTGCGTTATTACGTGCTGACGTTTCCACCGTACATTATGTACTTTGTGTTACTGAAATAGACTCTGAATAAAACACGCATTCCCGATTTTTGAAGAGATTGAAAAATTATAAACAAAACTTGCTAAAACTGTTAGAACACTTCAGAAAAACCAACTTTTGTATTTTTGTTTATTTGCAGATTACGTTGTCTCCTGCGCCTGCTTCAGGCTGGGGAAATCTCAGCTGAAGTCCTTCAAAAAAATTTGCACTACGCTGCACGTGTCCTCGAAGCAGTATTTATAGATGAAACAAAGTAAGTATGGCTTGCCTTACGCATGCACTTAAATGTAAATTTGTTAATGTTAAATGTTTAAAGAGGGATATTTATTCCATACGAAACGTACAATGTTTCAAATGCTAGGGGGTATTTTTCGTTTTATGTTTACCCCAGGTATGAGGTATCAAAAATGTAACTAAATTTGTATTTAAACACCATCGAAAATAAATCCAATTGGATGGAGTGGTGAGATTAGGACTTGCAAAATAATGCAAAATTTAACTTTTTTTTTAATTTCCTTCTCCCCTAAACTAATATATATTAATTTTTATTTGGTTTTCATCGTATCATAAAAATTTACCTCACTATACCCCTGATGTTTTTTGTACATGTTTTTGACACAATTTTTTTGCTTTCGTATTGACGAAAATTGATTCATCTTCTTTTTTTCAAAATTATTCAAAATTGCATTACAGAAGCCCCTCCATTTTAATTACTCGTGAAAAACCAAAATCGGGGCAAAATTCCGTCGAAAATAAAGAGTAAGTGTAGTTTTTGTTGGCCAATGCGTAGCAGTAATTTGATTTAGCGACTTGATTTCATTTTTCAAAGATTTCTTCTTTTGTCATAAAAAAAAGACAATTTTTTGTAAACGTCTTGCATTTTTTTGGCCAATCTCATTTTTACATCAACCATGGAAGATGAGAGGACGCAGAGTTTGTGACAAAAAAAATAGCAAATCTTTTGATTAGACATGTAGACAGTCGTGTTTATCACTATCCAACGTAGATAATTCCATGTTCCTTCGTATCATTTCATTTGAATATTTAAATTCAGAAAAAAATAATGCTTGGAACGCAATAGATGAGTATTCTCTTCAAGTACCTGTAATATAAAATGCTGTAGTAATTGAAATAGAACTTTTACTTTCTCATCATCATCACTATTTTGTTTTCATTATATTTGTACTGTAGAGAGGGAACCATTTGTTTTACAAGAATTCGTAGTCATTGGTGGAGTGAGTATAAATTTGATGGATCTGTAAAAGCAGCACTGAGGCTCCTATAAGTCAGCTAATTTTAAATAGGCAGCCTTATCTGTGGGGAATTTTAAATTCAATCTGAGTGAATAATCAATTGCTACTTTTAAATATATGTGACTAAAATGTCTAAATATGGTATGGGTTTCATTTTAAATATCGGTTCTATTAATGATTACACAGTAAGACCTCATTCACACTTTCACAACGCCAATATTTTTTTCATTATTGAACCTTTGTATATAAAGCGGAGGGATTAATTCAACAGCTCCTTTTCTATACACTGGGGGCAAAATGTGTTTCCAATATGTTTCCCGCAATTGGTCTTTTGACGAACAGAGATGTTGTACGTGCATAAAAATTAAGTCAAAAATTAAACTCCCGTCTTTACAAGAAACAAAAGGTAGATAAGTCAATGATATTTGTAACGCAAACTCCGTTTCAGTACCTAATTTTATTTTCGCTAATTTTATGATAAAAATACATGCTCAGTGTTCTATTTGGTACACAAACCATTTCTAAATAAGTAGAAGAGGTGAATAGGTATGAAAGCAATAAATTTTAATTGTTTCGAATAAGCTCCGATTACTTCAAAGGTTACGTATACGCCACCGAAATCTAGATTTTGTATTTTCTGTCGTCATGAAAAATTCATTAAATCTCTAAAATAGAAATGCTTGAAACAACCATTTCCTTTGAACTCTTAGGGAGCTTCCACACCGGATGGAACAGACAAACAAAACTGCTTTTCTCGTTTTGTTTTGCCTTATTCAGTGTGGGCGCGCGTATTTAAATGTATGTATTTAAATTTTAGAAACACACAGAAAAGCAGTTTTGTTTGTCTAAGGCGTTTGGGTTCAGCCTTACCAAAAAAGGCCAGCAGTTGGTGTTTAACACTTTGCATATCAACTCTTTTGGTAGGAAATAAAATCAAATACTCTTGTCTAATTTCCTTGAAGAATACCTGCTTCATGAGAATAGCGTTGACAGTGCAACCCATGCTTTCAGACCAAATCGTGTTTCAAAATATGCATTATTTATAATTCCCTTGTCAACAGAGAGACAATTCAGTCTCTAGTTAGTAGATTATACACTTCTGCAAAAGTTCATTGTCTTTAAATAAATAAAATATATTTAACTGTCAAAAACACCCCAACAACTGAAAAGACATATCACATAAGAAAAGCTTCGTACGTCAGCAATTCTGCATATATGAACATCAGCGTTTTAAGGCAACGTGGACACAACAGGAGACATCTCTGGTTGTAGATTTCCATGTGTGCGGAAAGCAAATCTGTTTAATATGTGTACTTCCACATGTGCGCGGCTTAATCGAATATTGAAACAAAACGAAAACAGTTTCATACACTTGTATAGGTAGGTGCAAAACAGATAGTTTCAAGTATGGAGATCTTTCCAGAAATGTCAAAAGTTGTTGGTAGTTTGTATTATTTATTTTATAACAAAACAACTGTGTTTTGGCATTCGAACCGTGTACCAAAGTTTTTACATTATGTTTTCCCGTCTTCTTCTGTTATATTTGAAGTAAGGTTAAAAATGATTTATTTTAAACGACTCGTCGGCTCATTCATATTTTTGAATTTTCTAGCTAGCATGTCCTGACTGAGCCTAACCTAAATGTTACTTTAGTCTCTATAGAACTCCTACTGTCTCTATTTAAACCGTTTCACCTACATACATATACAAATACTTACAGCCAAAACTATTACTATGCGAATTCTTGTAGGACAGATTCATTACTTTTCATTTAACTCCTTAGTTCCTATTTCCGTAATTTTTTTTAACTTATTCTAACATTTTCCTCATCACTTATAAAATATTCAATACACCATAAACTCACCAACTCACCGTATCAGTTATCCCGTTCCGGACTCTTCGCATAAAGAAACCCCATTACTTATTCATTATCACTCGTAATTAGTATTCGAATGAGAAGTTTCTGTGACCACAACTTGGCTGCGATTACCTAGTCTAATTTAGTTCGACAGGGATGTTGCGGATGTACTTTTTTAAGATTACTTTTTTATAGAAGAATAGTCTAAGGCTAGATTTAGTTAAAAAAAAAAATACCTACCAGTTTATATTTTCAATGATTTTGTTTTCTCTTTTTTCCCCTGCTGTCGTACAAATTTTGAAAAATTACAAATTTTTAATAAAATTTCAAATTTGGGTACGTCTCTCTTTGGGTATTGTTGTCATATAAAAAAAAATACTATTACTGCTGCAGTCCCGATGGTACCCCGACGCAAAAGAATCGCCTTGCGCCCTCAACTCCCACAAACACCAACTGTAGTGCTAATAACGATAATAATAGTAATATAAACATTAGTAGTAATGTAAGTGACGATAATCAACTACAGCAGCAGCAACAACAGCAAAATGTTGCTAATTGCAATCAGACGAGTATAGAGGGTCGTACAAAGGGAGTGTCACTGGCGCCGCAAACCCATAGCGGTCCCACTGGACCGCCACTTGAGGAAGGTACCTCACATGATAGTGCGTCTAATGTCACACAACCCGCAGCTCCAGCAATACCAACGCAAGCATCAACAACAACCGCAACAACAAGTGGCAGTAGTAGTAATAGTAATAAAGCAACAGTCCAGAGACAGAGACGCCTGCGAACTCCGGTCTGGGCGAGATCAATGACGAGCGACAAAACGTACTGAAACTTTTAATTTTGAAAAGAATTTTCTAAGCTTTAGTTTGAAATGATTTATTTTTCAAATTCTTTGTTCTGTTTAATTTGATTAACCCAAAGCATTGTGCTGACACAAAGAAGACAAAATCCAGAACACTTCTATGCTCGTTTCTTTACCCTAAACTGTGCCGTTTACTTTTTGTGTGTAAATAACAAGTCTTAACCTATGATAAGTCGTTTTGTAGTGTTCCCTTATTTTTAGCGCAAAATGTTTTGCTCCGTTTGATTTGGTTTCTCAAGCAAAGTCAAAAAAAAAAAAATACCTAAAAAAATGTCCACACTATAAGTGGAATTTTGTTTTTTATCTGCCTTTTTGGCTTTGTAAATTGTATATAACGGTCTAGTTTACTTTAGTCTCATCATTCTATGTCTGTTTGTCCTGTACCTACTTTGTCCTTCAGCCATCTTTTTCTTAAAATCTGTGTCGTGTGTAAATAAAAATGATTTTCCTCCTCTATCTAACTGTCAATAGTCTATCAGAAACTTTCATACTTCATCTGCGTCAACTTGAATGTGCATGTGTTTACTTAGATGTTAGCTATTTTAATTCTTTTAATAATAATAAGTTTTAACATATACATTCCAGCAACGGTATGTGTCAAATAAAGAAAATCAAAGCGTATTTGATGAAGTGTACACGTTTTATTTGACATCGACATTATGTTTCTATCATCTATCAATGGTAAACAAGTCTTAAGAGTCTTTATAATGGCTGAGTGCTTTCTCATCCTTCTCTCTAAAAGCAACGTCAACACCGAAATAAAATGAGCTAAACCCGTCCGTCAGGAGGAATGGCTCTCCTTCTTAGCTTCACGTTTATAGAATAAAGGATCCCTAGTTCTTATTTATCATGTGGTTAATTGAGTTCTATTGATTTGATTTCTATTGATTTGTATAAAAGGTTATGACTTTGAAGTTTTCTCTTTTAATTGGTTCATTAGTTCAATATTATTTTACCAGATAATAGTTTTGATAGCCAATGAGTCTGAAGTTTTAATGGGATTTCGACGCGAGAGAAAAGATAATTGCTTTGCAAAGGTATACACGACACGACGTAGACGTCGAGCCAAGAACGTCGATTGCTAAACTGGATAATGTTGCGTCATTGTAGTATTCATTAGGTAAGTTCATTGAACTCTTCCCAAGACACCCCATTATCTCATCCCTCATGTTACAACTTTGTCTTCAGCTATGTTCCCGGTCTCCATGTCAGTCATCCACAGGGGTCAAAGGTTTGTGCCGATTCCAATTGATTTCTTTATTCAAACAAGACCACTTTTTAAAATTAATCTATTTATTAAAAAAAAAAAAAAAACTCAAAAAACCTTACAATTACAACACGTCTAAGTTCGTCGGTCCCATCGCCACACAGTTCCATCGTCGCACACACAGACCAGCACACTGGCGTCTCTGGAGAACGATGTCTGCCTTATCGCAGTATTGCACTTCATGTTGTTCAACATGCTGCCTTTCGTCTGTGTGGGATCGGATGCGTCCAGTTCCCAGACAAACGTTTTGCCATGCTGATTACCCAACGCAATCACCTTGTGCCAGAAGTTGAAGTCAAATCTCACGAACCAGATCTCACACTCTGCATAGTCAAAGTTGTGAATTATGGTGCTCGTCGAGTCGGACGCTTTCATCTCCGTTTCGGGCTGATTTATGCGGCCTGGCTTCCAGCAAACAATCGAGTTCTCGCATGACTTGGAAAGGACAAAGTCCCCAAACCACTGTACACAGTCTACGTAGTTGCGGTGAATGTCTCGAGTACTGAAGTCGGGAAAGTGTTCTTTGACAGTGGGGAAGGGCAACACCGACTTGTTTGGATTGAACGTGCGACTCTTTTCGATCGCTTCCTTGAATTCAGGCTTATCGATCCGCCAGAGCTTCAAAGAGTGATCCATTCCACTGGACATAATGCGATTTCCGCGGAGATCAAAGTCTACACTGAGGACTTCGTCGCGGTGACCCTCAACGCCGCCAAAGATTGCAATACACACATCTGACTGGATGTTCCACAGGCGTAGCGAGTGATCTTTGCTGCCCGACAACAGTAAGTAAGGAGTCTTGGGGTGGAATTTCAGTTCATTGATGGCATGGCCATGCCCAATGTAGTGCTTAATACATTCGTGAGATTTTGTGTTCAGGATGCGAATGACTCCGCGATAGCCGGCTGCTGCTAAAAGTGGCTCCCCATTACGAGAGTCATACGACCAGGCGCATGTATAGAAGTTTTCATCGACCTAAGAGACAACATAATATATTCGGGGTTATAGTTTCCATCGTGTAATTGAATCGACTTACATCTGGATCCGAATAGCACTGAACAAGTTTGATTCCACCGTCACGAGGGCACTCGTAAACAGTCACACGTGTAGTACCTACTGTAGCAAACACCATTGGCTGGTCTTTTGCCAAGCAATGATTGAATCGAACCCCAAAAATGGCTTGGCCATGGTCCTCCTTGAAACTGCAACTGAAATTTTTCTTCGAATGACTCAATGCCGCTAACCAAGTGGATGGTCTTAACTTACTTATATTTGTACGGTGGCTTTTGCACTTTTGACTTCTTCCTTCGTCCACGTATCGTCCGACGTGCTGAGGGTGATTTACTGCGAGATGTACTAGTACTTACGCTGGCCGTTTCATCCTACAAAATTGTTACTTTCTCTGTCACTATAGCATGTGGCAATCGACGAAAATATTACTCACGCCACCAGATTCATCGCTTGCATTTTCAGTTTGTGTACTGGTAACCTTTTCACTCTTCACCTTGGACATTTCTTTTAATAAATATTTTAAATCTACCGAGACAAAGAACAGAAATGTATAAACAATCACATGTAATGGAATTTCTGTTGTTGAAAAAATTTGAGTTTTGGCGGTATTCGGTATTTCTCGTTGTCTCAGAGTAGAACTGTCAGTAGTGAACTATATTACCGATTGATGGTAAGGCGGTGTTCAACTTAAGTGTGGTGAGTTTGCTTCTGTTATTTGGTACGACTGTGCGTGGGTTTTCCAATTTGCAGATTTAAATTTAAATTTGTTTACATTTTTTAATTTATTATTCGTTGATAGGCATTTATATGCTGAAACAGAAAATACATTTTATGTGTGGATTGTTGATGTTACTAACCACAATGTTATGTGCTTATTTCCACGTAAAACCTACTGAATATGACAAAGGAAATACAAAACAGCTACATTCTGCGGCACACAACGTAAGCGCAGTTTCAACCTTCTTAAATCCCTTAATAAAATTCACAGTTGAATTTACTGGATCGGAAAACCAATATCAACCAATTTGCACAAATTGTACAAGGAAACTTTCGCACGGAAAGAGTGGAAAAAGTTATATCCTTATTCTCACACAAGAATCCTACGGCAGAATTAGCTGTATATCTAAATATTCAATTCAACGTGCAGACCCTCCTAATCTTATTGAAGAAGAGCAAGGATTTGTTTTTCTCCTCCATTCTTTTATTATAAGTGACATCTTTCCGGAATTGTATCCTAAGGTTTTCGCTGAAGAAGGACGAACTATATTTGCTCCACTAGTCGTTGGATTAAATATTTATTGCAGTGCTGTTGTTCCTTTTGCTAAGAATAGAGTAGGGATTGCTTAAGGCCTGATATTACTTAGGTCAGAGTAAGGGCATTGGTTGCAAAACGTATAAAATGTTGTGTCGAGTGTCCACCTGTGAATTGAGGGGAAAGTGGTGGCCTTCTGAAGAAAATACACGCAACTGGTGGCCAATCGGCACGTACAACATTGGGATTCAAGGAGAAATAATTTCATTCGGGATTAGGCCAACGTAATCCACACGATGAATATTTGGATGTTCCTTAATGCGGTGTTGGCCAAAAATAAATTATTAAGAAAGAACACATCTAATTGAGGTTTCTTTCATGGGCGTGAGCTTATTTTTGATTGATTTATTCATTTAAGGTAGGTTTAGGTCAATTTCATTTAGAGAATATAAACAATCTGATAACTTTTTTAAATCTGTGTATCTATAATGTCGTCTTGAATCTGATGAATTGTTCAGCTGCTAGCTGCATAAATATTGATTAAATAATCAGCGCAGTGTTAAGGTTAAGTTATTTACTGTGATTTTTAGTAGATAATTACTTAGAGGCCTTTCCAAATATAAAGTTCAGCAATATTTTTATTTATTTCAAAGGAAAGACCAATTCATTAAACGACAAAAATATTCAGCAAAGGTGAAAATAGAATATCTTACGGTGAACTTTATTAATGTTTTTAGATACCACGAACATGTCGAACCCGTCAAGCGTAAATCGATAACTTCCCAAAAACGGTGTGTGCGTCTCTTTTATGTACATCTATAAAATGTTGTCTGACATAATTTTGTGTGTTTATACTTTGATGTATCTAGTTGCTGTTTATTGTTGTCGTTGTTGCCACCAGCGAAATAACACATGTTTCGTATGTTAAAGTCACAAAAATATTAATTTTGCACACTTGGTTGATGTTAACGAGTGGAGTATTATATAAGATATAAATCAACACATAAAGCACGCAAAAACGCAAGCTATAAAACACCGAAGGTGGTAAAAAGAAAAATTTACGATATTTATTATGTTACGTATACGCACCCGGCAGCTGACATTTAAGACATTAATTCACAACCACTGTTGGAAAAAGGTGTAAATGGAAAAATAAATGCTTGGATTTTGAGAATTTGAAAAAGGGTTCGATAATGGTAATATAAATGTTGGGTTTACAAAATTAGAATGCGGTTTTTAAATTGATAAAGTTTTGATCCGTGGGCTGGATATTACAATAGAAGTGCACATCACGAAATAGTTTATGATGCACGATATTTTCAGATGTAAGATTTCTTAATAATCATCATACCGCTTTCGAGACGGTTTTAGACTTGGTAAATATGCACCCCTATCGTGGAATACGCCGAGGGGAACGTTTCACTCAAATTCGATACTTTGCATCGTAGAATAAATTCCAAGTGAGCGATTCACCAGTCGGTAAAGTGAGTGCGTTTAACACCATCGTAGAAAACGATCGAAGTGAAACTCCCCATACAAACTTTGACATTTAAAATACGCAGGTAGTTCACTGCGTATCCTATCGTTTGGTGTGCGGTGTCGTTGTGATTTTCCAAAAAAAAATATACGTTCGGAACATCAAAAACATGAAAATGTTGCTTTTATTAAACGAAAACACTGAGAGATAATAAACTTTATAAACAATTTGAATAATAATTGTATTTGAGAAAACTCACGTCGAATCCGAAAGTTTCATGCAGTTCCTCTTAATATGCACGCATTTTATTGTCGTAGGATGCTCTTTCCACGTTGTTAATCAATATCCTCTACTCAAATACAAGCCTACATTTTCAATTTATTTTTGATTTTATTTCTGCAAAATACTAAATTGCTTTTCTCTATCTTCGCTGCCATTTAATGCAAAACAGCTAATTTTCGAACCAACTTTGAATGAAAATACCTGTCGATAAGGAAGTCTCTTCCAGCGGTTTTCACGATGAAAGTGAATCGAGCATACGAAGTGAATCTCAAATACGCCGTATTCCACAATAGTGGTGATGTTTGACTACTAAGCTGACTATTGACTGGGCTAAGAGAAGCTTAAAGTATTTCCTAAAAACAAAATGGCAACTTCAAACACAAAATTCTTGAACCATGCAAATTTTGTAAAACCATGCAAATTTTGTGGCGAGGTTCAGCCATTTTGTTTTTTTCGGAAATACTTTTTTTACTCAAAATGTTACGTACTAGTTAAACTGACCGTTCTACGAAAAACGACTTTTTTAAGCACCAACGACATCAAAAATCAAATGTCAAACTTTTCGAACAAATGACATACATTTATACAAAAAATTCTAGGTAATTGAAAGGATCTTAGGATGAAGAGTGAAATTATGCGGGGACTAAAGAAAATCAAAGTATACATAAATATGCCATTCACTTCGTTCTTAATTTTCTTCTGTTTGTTGCTGCTAAACCTTATAACCTGTGTTTGTAGGCCCCTTATACATTTTAATCATTTAGCTCTATATTATGTGGCATTACAAAACTCTGATGTGCTATTTTCAGTTGCCATTCTGTGGCTAAAAGGACTAAGTTTAAGCTCTCAACTTTTGTACGCAACTCTCATTTGATTTTAAACAACAATGATCGAAAGATGAAAAGAGCACATAATCTGTGAGCACCATTAATTTGAGTAATTATATTCTAATATTCTTCTTTCATTACTTATTTATATTGTATGCGTATTTGATGAATATGCGTATGATTTGAAGTGGAATAATTGACTTTGATAGGCTTAACTAGGCTTATACCATGTACATGTTAATGTTAAATCGCTGTCAATTTGTAGAGCAACGGATGTGAAACTTAATTGACAGCTTGTGCTCTTGGAAAGTATATTCAACCAAGGCAATTATTTTAATTGGTAGATATATGGGGTAGATCTACCTTCTGTCGAAATTAACTGCGATAATTTGTTAATTTTAATAGCTGGGACAATAAAAAAAAGTGTTGTAGTAATAAATAACAAGCTGTGCTAGGGAATACCATCAGTACCGCGTTTCTTTTATGAAATCGTGTTCCTTTTTTAGCGAAAGAAAATCTATTAATTCGACGAATACGTGATGAAATTGCTACGTGTTTTTACTACTGCCGTTTCGTATCAGAAAAGATAACATCAAAAAACACATCATAATTCATAAGGAAGAAAAAGTAAATCAAATTTTTTTGTTCGCTACTCATCCTGTCTGCATCTGTTGGGCAACTTTTTTATTTATTCGCTTCAAATGAAATGACAAAATGTCATCAAACGAAAGCCCAGCTGAAATGGCCCAACTCCTAACCCATTTACTTGTGCATATACCCCCATTATAGCGAAAGCTCTGTGTTTTTGCATGTTTGTATCTCATCTATTTACATTCACCCTTAGGACATGTAAATAAAGTCTGAGCTACTCAACGTCCGTTGGAGGTTTACATTCTCTTTTTTTTTTTTTTGTTATTTGCGAATATCCTCAAAGCAACACTCCAAACAAACGGAAGTCCTTAGACTAAGCTTTAATGTCTGAATATTAGGTCAACCGGTGATCCAATTGTTTAACCATCCGCCGATTCCGTGTCAGTGTCAAGGATTTCCACTCTCACACCATACACCAATCGCTTGAAGTATAGCAGTTTTGTAATATGTATTTACGAAAGCCACTACTCTGTCAACTTTGAGGTGCAAACAAATGGTCACGCATTTCCAAAGTATCACTAGCTGAATACCTATATACATGGGCTAGGACTATATATTTCCAACCATTTCCCTGTTGATTGAAGCGGTCAATTTATATATGTGTCACGACACGATAACAATTAAGGATTCCTCCTCAAATAAAGGGCGCATGTCCAGCCATTCACACGAAACCGAGCTTAAAGGAATTTTCCACAAGAATGTCCATCAGTCCGTTCGTGTTATTTATTGTTTAACAATTCCTTTGAAATCAATCGCCCACCTTCTTTATCCGGTTAACCTTAACAAATTACAAATTGAAGGGCGTACGTGTCATCTACGAGTTATATGTCTTGAGAATTGATAGGGCTCAAAAAGCCGAATCAAATCTATGGTTTCATCCTTCGTCATTGCCGCTTAGCAATTTACCATAGTTAAACGATTTCTGACGAATTGAATGGTTTTGTACGAAACCGCTCCCGGCTGATAGATAGACAATGTCAATCGTTTTGGGAGCATCCTATTGAAAACCTTATTATTTTGTCTTCGATAAACAGATGGGTAATTCTGTATCGAGGGTGGTTTACACGAAATTACATCGCAAAGGTAGAGATTGGTTTTCTAATTAAATCGTAGATCAAAAGCGGTGATGATGAGGTTAGTTAAGATGGCATGTACCTTTGTGAAACGGGTCTGTCAACCGAATTTGTGTGGTGTCTGACAAGGAGAAGGTATCGGGAATTTATGACATCACACGGAGCTTGTTAAAGTTGTTTTTTATTTCGTTAAGAGCGTAATTGGCAATTGCCTTGGTGATGTTACCTTGGGGATACTATCAATCGTGTTGTATAAAGGTTAAAGCACAAGGTAGGTTATAGGGGTGGTTGAGTAGGTAAGTATACCTATGTAGATTACTTGGTAGTGGACATTTTTGGACGAGATTTATGTTGTTTAATATGGCTTTTGATTAGATATGAGGATTGAGAGGGAACATGGTGAAACATAAATCGAGCTTGTTAAATAATTACATTAAAGCTTTGCGGCAGGACTCACTAATGATGAAACTCTTCTCCAAGAACTAGCTTTTTCATATATATGTATGTGGTCAAGTTATACTGGAATCTGTTAGAACTGAGATTTATATAGAATGCAATGTACAAACCTCGCCGCTAGTCTATGCACTCGCTTTACATTTATTTCACCAACCAAAACTTATACGGTTTTGTATACTCAATGAAAAGATGGTGACAAATCCGTTAAGAACTTTAACGCGTTGTTGCAAAGTTTTGCAAGTACCTACAATATCCTTTAAATGGAACAAGTCTGAAATAGTGCTGAAAAGAAGAATAAAGCCAGCCATCATAAGGCTGATTGAAAGTCGTAAGGGTAAAAAGAACCAACAAAATAAGTAAATTAGAACTTTCGCCATATACAACTTGATAATCCTATTATATGCCAGAGATGAGAATAATGGGACAAGACCTTTTCAGTCCTTTATTCCATTGAATGAGAAAACTTTCAGAGGTTTCCATGTTTGGTCTGGTCGGTGTCCTGTTGTCGAAAGATAACCATTCATTGTCGGTAAGTCCATCCATTCATTCATCCATCCATCTGAACCGTATACACGACACAGGTCAACGATGCCGGCGACACAGTGACAAGATAATACGTTTGGTGTAGGTTTGCCAGTGAAGGGCACGACTGGGGAAGTATGCTGTCTTGTGTGACATTGTACTTGGGAGGCTTTATACGTGCTTCAAGATATTCATTTTTCACTTTGTTTAGGTTAGAGTATATTTTTGGATCTTTGTGTGTATAGCTTATGTCCTTAGTTAATGAAATTGACGTTGATTGGTATTAATATATGTATAGGATGTATACTTTCACTTATCGCTAACTAAGAGGTTTATTTTTTGTGCGCATCTTTGAATGATTTGTAAAAGTTTTTTTTTTTTAGTACCTAATGATGTAAAACCTAATGAAGGTGACCTTCCAAGAAGTTAGTCAATTTATTTAAGTGTACGTGGTATGGCACTGTACCTTTTGTTCACAAATAAATAAGAAAATAAATAATAAGAAATATTAATGTTCATCTCGTACACGCATGTGAGTGCATTAGAAAAGTTTTCACATAAATGGTTAGAGTTCGAAATCCTAAAAGATTTACTAAGATTACTTGTCAATGCTGTAAAATATTGTCCTTTAAACACCGTAACCGAGCCACTTGATTAAGGGAACGACATTTTATTATAATATAAACAAATGTATCCTTAAACTGGATAAATAGCTTGTTCTGTAAACTATTCGCTTCTGAATGTCCTTAGGGCTTCACCCTTATCTACTTGAAGTTTGTAGTAAGTGTTCGTTCTCAAAATTGGGTTAGTTTTCCCACATTAAAGCTTAAATGTGGCAAATACGGACGACAGTAAAAACAAATGTTGGTCCCTTCGGGAATTAGCTTAATTCAAAGTCTCCTGGACAGGTACTTTTAATTTTACTCAATTTAAACACCACTTTGGGCTTTAGAATAAACAATGAAATTTGACTTAAAATTCGAACCAGTTAGATTCTAGTCACAGTTGGTTAAATCGAATCTAAAATTACGGTTGAATTGTTTTTTGTTTTTTGACATTTGAATCAATTGATGTTCACAATGGGGAAAAGAAAAAATGGTAAATCATCTAAGTTTTGATAGATGTGTTTCATTTCAATAAAACTCTAGACAAAGGTGGACTTTTTGCTTCGAATTTTATCATTGTATTCTCAAAGACTTGAAATTACAATATACCACTTGATGAAAGTTGGCACCCCGTTGGACATAAAGTTGACTATACTGCAGTTATTATCATGGTTATACTTTAGTTCACCTTTTCAAGTGATCCAATTACGAGGCGACTCTTTATTACAGCGTGACAAAAGTCCTAACTTGCCTCGAGTTTTTATTGAGTAAGTGAGTGTAGGTTCGATATGAATTTATAAGCTGCTTGCAAACTCAATCCAGTCGCACTTTCAATATCATCAAATAGTGTTGCCAATCAACCGTAACCTCTCTGAAACTTTTTTGTTTTGTTCTTGCTCTAAAATAATCAATCAACTTAAGATCATAATGTATACAAATTCATTTTTAATCGGTAATTGAATTGCTGTGTAGGTAGTAGCCTTAATTTTGCTATCTTTATTATATTAATTGACTTTTTTTTTGGGTTTTCAGTTTGATAAGAGAAATAATTGTATCTATTTTTTTAGTTTAAGCGGCAAGTGGTCGGGTGTCGGTCTAGTGAAGTTAAGCAATTAACGTGCTACAATCAATATTAAGAAAGTACCGCTTCTTTGCAATGAACAGTCAAAACGAAACGTAATGGTGAATTCCAAAAAGTGAGAAACTATAGGTTTATGTGATATTTTTAAGGGCGGTGCGTGGTAACAAATTAATCTATTTTTGTCAGCTCCTTATTGCAATATACTAGTACCACAGTTGCACGCGACTGCAGCCAAACAAAGAATTAAAGGTGGCTTTCCAATGAGTTTTTCATTCCCATATTGAAAATAAAACAAATACTTCGACCGTATGTATATACACCACGAGGTAACTCGTGCAGTTTCCCAACTTATTACTTGGGTTTGTGTTGTTCGACTTTGCAATAAATGTGCACGCAAAGTGTCGTGAAATTTACTTTGATAGTTGCTATTGATGGAGGAGGTGGAGCAAAGCCTTAGTCATTTCCTTTTCCTTCCGGAGTCATTGGCTAGAAGCTATTTGCCATTGGTAGTCCACAACTCTTGGGAGCAAGACCGCCATTTAATTATTATCAACTGAGCCGAATTTTATCAGGCCTTAACATCACAACTTTTAAAGTACGGTTCGAACCGTACATAGGTGCGGGGTGCGGTTGGTCAAAATAT
This sequence comes from Cheilosia vernalis, assembly GCA_949126925.1. Lineage (NCBI taxonomy): Eukaryota > Metazoa > Arthropoda > Insecta > Diptera > Syrphidae > Cheilosia > Cheilosia vernalis. The sequence continues at coordinate 4,882,923 of OX421362.1, forward strand.
CGTGACTATGGTGTTTTATTTGTTTGCTTTCGAACTGGAGGGGTCATTATATTTTATTTGGGCAGTTTGTTAAGTTTTCTTTTACTTCCACCTCGGTGGTGAGAAGTGAAGGCAGAGCCCAATCAATTGAAAAGACCTAGAAAAACACAGCCATCATTTTCAAGGTTAATGTTGTGGAAGGAACCGACACCCATTCAATTAGGATTAATAGCAACGATCTATCTGTTTAATTGAGGGTGCTAGACCTCTTGATCGAAAACCGATTGAGTTGGGTTCACTTCATTTGTGAACAATAGGTTGTAGCAGGAAAATATTTTTGTTGATAGTGAATCATTAGTGTTGTAATGTAATACTTAATTCGGTAGTAAGTTATTCATAAACCTTGGATGAGAGTTTTCGTATTGTGTGTTTTTGTATAGTGTTCTTTGCGTTTTAATTATGAACTCTATAAGTTGCACTGAGCTTGACTCTAAGTATCTGTACGAACATGAAAAGTACCGAAAGGCAAATATTCTTAGCCGATTATTTTTAGAACGAAATCTATCTTCAGAAGCTTGCACTGCTCAGCTCCACAGTCCACACTGCTTTTTACCCTACATATTGATAAGTTCTGATAATTCTGTCATTTATGTTGAATAATCATTTCTGGAAGCAAATCTCCAGCCAACTCTCCAAACCTTCAAACAAGGTCCGTATGGATTTTCGACGCAACAATTTCACTTACTGTTTCCTCTAGTTTCTAGTACAACGCAACAATTTCACTTACTGTTTCCTCTAGTACGTTTATAGCCATCACTCTTTTGCTACTAAATCGCGACCTGATTTTGTTCCCGTCTACTCGTATGGCTGTGTGCGGCAGTTTCATTCACTGTCACTGCCATGTATAGAACTAATTCAGTGCATTTCTTTTATCTCGTTGACTAATGAGTCTCCAATTCTGACAACTCCACCCAACTGCACTGAATTGTTCAATCAACTCACATGATAACATGCAACTCCAACTCCCATTGCAACATGGTTGCTCGGTAACTGTGTGTCGTTTCATTTTCCTATTGTTTCTATAATTGAATAATGGCATCGCGGTCTACTTCCGGTTGCGAGACTTTTCCCATTTCTCAATCCCTTCACCAAGATGCCTTAACATTTTAGTTTCCATTTAAAACTAAGAAACCGTATTAACAAGAAATGTTACCACTTGTGCCATGGAGGCATACGGACTTTTATATTCGGTTTCGTGTTTGCGTACATTCGTGTGCCAGTCAAGTCCCCGTCGGTTCTATATACCCGGCGTATATTCCTGCTGTTCTACCTCACTCCTGGGTTTAGTGTGAGAAATATCCTTGCCATTTCGTGGCTTTAATCGCTATATTGTTGTTGTTAATCCATAAGTAAGTGAGTAAATAACGTCAGGCCGTCTTTAAGGTAACTGCGAAAAGAAAAGAAAAAACAGTACATAACGAGGAATATAATAACACTCCACTATTTTGGTTTCGTGTCTCTTGCTCTTAGTTTAAATCAAACGTGCAAAGGACAAAGTTCTAAAAATACCCTTCGGAGTATAGTACTTTTTCTATGCGAGTAAAGTTTGCATTCAGTTTTGCGGTAATAGTTTCGCAATTTGCGAGTGACGGGCGTTTTTAACATTTAATGTCGAACTCGAACCGGTGTTCGCACTTCAATGGTCAATACGGGCATGAGTCGCCTTAGAAGGGACAGCCGCCAGCAGAGTGTAATCACTGTCGAACTGATACAGTTCATAATTCAATTCCGTGCCAAGGAGCAACAGGATAGAAAGAAGAAAAGGTGTGCGTTTTAGGGAAGGGGTTTTCAAATTAATAATAACACTTTAAGATGCCTTACGAAAGGAAAGTGTATACAGAAAAGAAACAGATTTATCTTCCTGGCACGTATAATAATTGCACTGCACTTTATAAATACAGTGATGGCCATCAGTCCCTTTCTGGAACCTTGTTAAGGTTAGGTTTGTTTGTAAGATGTTTTCGAAAGTTTTTTTCACTCAGCGCTAATAGACGATTGCAATAGTTTGAATCTTCCCTGGAGTCCTCTGTGGGGAAATACAGAACAAATTCAATTTCCCGATTGCTCTAATCAAGTGCAGTTATGCGGTGTCGAATATTGAAGTGAAAACTAGTTGTAAGATTGTTGTAAATTAGAGTAACTTTTGTCTGCATCCTGAATGCAGCAGCGAGGAGCAACTTCCTGCGTAAATTGACCATCGACAAACGACAACAAGAGAGCTCAAATTGGCAAAGTTGTGCTTCCTAACAGTACGAACGGGGATGACGTTAAAAATTAACTACCATATCTGTACGCTGTTTATTTGACCATGCGTTCATTAAATGCGATTCATTATTTAAATTTATGTCAGCCGGCCCAAATCGATTAAATATTAATCTTCGAGTGGTGTTAGTCGATGTACAAGGTTACAAATATTGTTATTAGTATTTAATTAAGTGTCGGTTGCTGCGGTGTCATGTCAGATTGGAAAATGAGTGGAGCTTACGTTCGAATTTGTGATAATTTTTGGGGCTTTCACTCGTTGGAATTTCAGATAATCGGATTATTTTGTAATAAACAATTAGTTAAGCTGTCACCGCAGATGCTTTCGTTGAGGAATGTTAAGCTGCAGCATTATGGCGAGAATACTTCTTATAGAACTAAGTGATGGACAATAAACGTTTGTGGTGTTGACACTTTTGATAATTATTCAAAATTAAAAGTATTATACTTGTGCAGTTGTATACAAATATATGAAACCTCTCGTTGCTTCTGTTTCATGTTCGACTTATGTCTAAATTTAATGTTAGGGTGCAGGTTATGGATCAATCCCGAACTGTCGCGAACTTCTGATAAACATTCAAGAATACAAGTGTCAGATAAACGGAAATGGCAAGCAAAATGTAGGTTAGGTTAGGTAAGATGGCTGTCTAGACAGACACACTTAGACCAAATTAGTTTAGGTCCTTTGTGATACCAAGCAAAATGTAAGTGCCTTTGTTAAAAAAATGGAATGCCTGTGAGATAGGCATAACATCTCACCAGGCATCCATTTATATGGACATTTTGAACCCATGTCTAGAAAGAGGTTTTCTGTAGGTGGTTTTAATTAAATTTAAAATTATACGGGCTTTAGATCTTTGCATATGCTTATGTCTCACAGACAACCTTATATCAGCTTTTGAGGCCGAACAAGAGGCATAACAATTCTCCTTCCATTCTTTCCTGCTTTTTTCCCCATTTCGCTCCACCAACAAAATACAGCTCTGCCATTTGCAGTATTTCCATTCAAAGTGCATATATACAGATCTATACCTATGCTGACACTGATATTTATTTATAACCCCATATAGTGGGTAATAGAAAATCACACATATCTATCTGTAACAATCGCCATAAATTCAACTGACAAAGTTTTATTACCTCTCCAGTATGACCGGTTTCAATAGCGCCTGCAATCATCCCGATGGTATTACACCGCGCTCGGAACAATGAGGAACACCAAAACCCGAAATTGCATTCATTTCATGTTCGGTAATAGTTTTCTGTTGATGTCCGCCATAACGACAGAATCAATTCACTTTATTGGCTGCTCACTGAAATAAACTACACAGTATATACAGTTGAAATGCATTTCCATGAGCAATTTATGGCTGTTACTTTTCGCCCATTTTGTAAGTGTCCCTCAAGTTGAGGAGTAAAAAAAATGTTATTTTTTTTTACAGCTTCAATAACATCACTCCGATATTTTACGAAATGTATCCCTTATCCTTTCGCCAAGCGAACATTTTATTAATGTCAACATCAGTGAGGTTCAAAGGTTGGTTCGCAGTAGGCAGGCATAAATATTTACCAGCAGAGCAAATGAAAATTGAATAAGGTTTTCTTGTTGTATATTTTCGTAGGTATCCTTTTGTTTGGAAAACATCTGTGAATAGGCATTGGCCCTTGTAATTAAGGGTTGGGACTTTTCAAAGGCAATTTAGTATGAAATTTAATGTAAATAATTCAGTTTAAATAAGCCGAAAAGAAAACCCGAAGGAAAGAACGGATAATGCAATAATAAAAGAAAATCGCCTCCGGTTAGGCTTTGTTGAACGCAAACACTTTACTTACAAACAAATATCAGAGAGTGAAAACCGACAAAAGGATATGATTTTCCCTGTGGTTAACTGTGTTTGAAACAAAAGCTGAAACATCGTTTTGTTTTTCCTCAGAAATGGGAGTTCGAATATTTTCCTTAGAATGGTACAAATATTTAGAAATATAATGCTAAGGTTTTTTAGATCTTATCTTTTGCAGATACCTTGCTCTCTTATTTGTTTGACCTTTTCTAAGAAAATATATTTACGAGACTTAATTTTACCCGCAAAAGTTTATAGTTCACTGGTGTTGTCTTCACGCATCATTTTTTGTTATAAATTGAGGCTGAGACTTGCTTTACAATCAGTGGGCAGCGTATTGCTGTAAATTTTTACTCCATTCGAAATAGTTTGGTTTAGTGCATATGGAAGTGGCCTTAGGTTGCTTGAGGAGTACACAGCTGCTTTTGGGTTAATTCTCCTATTCCCTCATTGAACTTTATAAAGTATACGAATTTATTACAAATAGATTTATTACTTATTACAAAAGCTGCTTGCGAATTTTAAGGCCAATCTACCGCTTATTTTTCGTACACCGTTTGAATGAACTGTCTTTTCACTTTGAGGCTCCATGATTTATGTGGAAATATCTTACGGATATTTTAAAAATTTATTTTAAATCTTTAAACATAAAGCAGCTCTCATTAAAATAAACTTTTATGAGAAATTTCTGCAGAGAACTGAGAGAGTCAGTATTAATGCCAACAAATCCCATTTCCTTTTGATAGTCGCTCCCAAAAACTAATATATTTCCATGGCTGACGGGACCTCTACAAAGCTTCTAACTCGTCCAACATTATGAAGCAATTAACAAATGTAATAACTAAATTGACGTTCCAAGATAAATTAATGTCAGTTAAGTAATAAATCGTTTATGTGTGTTTTGTTAAACTGACTTAATTCTATGAACAGATGGATTATTTTTAGAATATTAAGCACAACAATTTGTTTTCACCTCGATAACGTATCATAAAACATATTTTATATTCTCTAAGCTCTCGATATAATGAGTCTTAACGTCAAATAAGGAGTACGGACTCTATTTTGAAAACTTACCTACGGATGAAATAATACCGGTCTCGTGGTAATTTAATTTTTTTAAGAATTCAATCGACTAATGGTAGGCAACTCGTTCTCCTAAAGATAATCTTTGATATTTCGTACTGGTTGTGGAGCACAATTGTTCAAGAATCAGTGCAGCTCTATTTCAATATAGCATTTATTTTTAAATATACATTTTTATTCGTGTAATTATAAGAAAGAGTATAGGTATTTCGCTTTTAGGCAGCCACATGCGCGACACATGCATTACATTAAATTAAATGTCGACACCACTTACACCTACATTCAAATTGTAGCTTACAAACTCAAGTATCTGTACATTTATATCTTGTAAATATTAGCTCCATTTAAATCATTTTAAAAATCATACATGTTCAGTCCCGAACTCCACCTAATGCAGGAGCAGTGACTCATACTTTAAAGCTAATTGCACTGGAATTGGTACTGTTACACACAAGCATGCGAATCGGTAGTTATTAATATTTTCCACTCAAAATTCTCACACCAACACTTTGCAATAATTCTTTGCTAAATGGTACTCACTATTTTTGTCCATAGTTTTTATGTTTTCTTTTCAATGTTTGTCTACAAAGAAAGCCAACAAAACTTACCCTGTGAATGTCGTTTTTTCTATCTAAGCATGGTTAATGTTTGCGATCCCATTTTTGTTAATTAATCTAAAATACACTATACCAACTTAAACATTTTTAACAACTTTTCTTTTTATAATGATTCTCACAATATTTCCAATTTTATTTTTCAACCGCTTGAGTTGGTCTTAAGTTTGGTTTTATGTTTGTTAATTTTTCTGTTTTCTTGATTTTTTGAAAATAATTTCCAAAGATCAAAAACTAATGGCAACTTTTTCTTTTCTCTCCCAAAACCCAAAAAAAAATGTCCAAAAAAACATCCACAAACCAATCAATTAAAAAAAAATAACAGGAGGCTCGCAGACGAGGATGATGAACTGTCCGAGGTGCAACCGGATGCTGTACCGCCAGAGGTTCGTGAGTGGCTGGCTTCCACTTTCACACGACAATTGGCTACAACACGGAAGAGAAACGATGAGAAACCGAAATTTAGATCAGTGGCACATGCCATACGTGCCGGTATATTTGTGGATCGAATATACAGAAGAGTTTCGAGTTCAGCGTTGATGCAATTTCCTCCAGAGGTTGTTAAGGTTTTAAAGGTGAGCAATGATCTTAATTGTAACTATATAACCAGAAATGTAAGGAGTCTTTTAACGATTCGGTTAATTGGCAATACACATGTAAGCCGATGAAATGCTCCATCATTTTATTTAAGGCTGATCCGAAAAGCTTTCTTTGGAGCTTTAATCTTTCGGATTGTTTGAAATTATTATGACAACTATTTTCAACATAAATTCCTACAAAAACAGCGTTCTAACGTACTAACTTTTCTACTCACTTTTCTGTGTTTTTTTTTTTTGTTTTTCAGACTCTTGATGATTGGTCGTTTGATGTATTCGCTTTAGCGGAGGCGGCCAATGGCCAACCGGTTAAATACCTGGGTTATGATTTGCTCAATCGTTACGGAATCATTCACAAGTTCAAAATTGCGCCTGCCACGTTGGAAACGTTCCTGAATCGCATCGAAGAGGGATATTGCCGCTTCCGTAATCCATATCACAATAATTTGCATGCAGCCGATGTCACCCAAACGATTCACTTTACGCTCTGTCAGACGGGCCTCATGAACTGGATGACAGATTTGGAGATTTTCGCCACTCTTTTGGCCGCCTTAATACACGACTACGAACACACGGGTACCACGAACAATTTCCACGTAATGTCAGGATCAGAGACCGCCCTCATTTACAATGACCGTGCAGTGATGGAGAATCATCACATAAGTGCGGCATTCCGTGTGCTCAAAGATGATGATTGTAATATTTTGTCGAACCTGTCACGCGAGGAATTTCGCGAGCTAAGAACTCTCATAATCGACATGGTATTGTCGACCGACATGTCCTTCCATTTCCAACAACTGAAGAACATGAAAAACCTACTCACCTTGGCTGAGCCAACGGTGGATAAATCAAAAGCGCTGGCGCTAGTGTTGCACTGTTGTGATATATCGCATCCTGCCAAGAAGTGGTCTCTGCATCATCGCTGGACGATGTTGCTGCTGGAGGAGTTCTTCAGGCAGGGCGATCTGGAGCGAGAATTGGGTCTGCCATTCAGTCCGCTGTGTGATAGAAACAATACGCTGGTGGCCGAGTCCCAAATCGGTTTTATCGATTTTATTGTGGATCCTAGTATGTCAGTGTGTGCCGATATGTTGGAGTATGTATTGACTCCGATTGCACCGATGTGCAAGAACGCCAATGCGAACATTGACGATGGCAGTGGCGGTTCGGTGGCTAATAAGTCTTCGTGCGAGGCTATCAGCGAGGAAGTTTCAAAGAATAAAGAGGAAGTACAGCCCAGTGTAGCTGGTGGGAAGCAGAAATTCCGCATACGGAAGCCATGGGTTACCTGTCTTACCGAAAACAAGAAAATCTGGAAGGAGCAGGCCGTTAAAGGTAGGTCGAGGACGAGAACTTGCTTATTTGTTTAGAAAGATGGCTCTAATTACCTGCGGGCCCGTGAATGGACTCGAGGTGTCTGTCACCGCTCGGATGAAATGAGAATGCACGTTAATTGTGTTTGCTTCCAAAACACATCCAAATGGGTTTCCGAAACACATCCAATTAACGTGCGGAATTCGTCGTTCTCCTGCTCCTTCTTTTGTAAATTTGGGTTTTCGGATAATTGCTGCAATGCCGTACCTACATTGTTGTTTGTTTTTTGAGAGAGTTTACTGAAAGGATGTTTTGTTGGTTTTGATTCTAAAATTTCGCAGTTTACCAATTAGCTTTGGATGGTTGTTTTCAACGGATATGCTTTCGAATTTCAAAGAATCGTTAGGTAACGAATGGAATTTAGCTTTGCCCTAACGAGGTTGTGTGTGGTCTAGTATGATGTTCGCAAATTAATTGGAGCACAATAGCACTTAGAAAAAAAATGTCTCTTCTGTGCGACTTGAAATCACACTTTTTTGTTATTTTGTTTGTCAGTTGTTAGTTGTTTATTTTCACAATGGATGGATTTTTTTCAGTAATTTATTTTTCCAATGAAAGGTCAGAATTTCTTTACTATAAAGATAAATGCCACCAAAGGTCCACATTTACTTGTAAAGATAGCGAAAATCTAATCAAATCTAAACCTTCTTTGTTAGGTCACAGCTTAGCTCTGTTCGATTCAATGATTACTTTTGACAATGGAGCAGAATAATTCTACAATATCAGTTTAACTCATCGTAATGGTAGCAAATTTAGTGGTCATCATTGATGTCCTCCTCATTAATCGTCTACTTACTCCACCCACCACCCTCGGTATTAACTCAAATCATTTTCCTACTATAATCCGTTTATCCCGGAACTGTATAACGTCGTACTTCCATTTCAATTGACAGAGCACTACTTCCGGATTGATATGATATCTCAGTAAATCCTAATATTATAGAATCAATTATAGTATATACATCCCATTCATTTATCTTAACAATATTTATGTCCTTCTAACCGAAATACAATTTCTGCCATCCATCTCTTGCAGATGCCGAAGCTCGTGCTGCTGCTGCCGCACTCGAGGATGCCACAGATGAGACGACGAAATCAAAAGATGACAGTGGAAATGCTACAAAAACAAATGATGATTAGTGCTTTCGATTTAGCTTGTATTATGTACTATAGAAAAGTAGAGTTATAGTTTAAAACAAACAACAATTTACACTGACAAAAATATATATATACATACATTGTAATCATTATTATATTGTGTAATATTACTATAATTTCATTATTTTTACTAAATTGAATAATGTTAAAGTATAGATTAAACAATTGAAAATAATACTATTTCTCTCTTAAATTTACTAGTATAGAAGGAAAAAAGAAAAACACCATTACTCTTATTTTGTATTAAGAAACACAAGTTTTGTAAATAAAAGTATACCTTAAAGCAACTATTAGTTAAAAGATTGGCAATAATATTCTTAATTATTTAATTGTTGTAGCATTTAATGGCTTGTAACATGTTTACAGGTGTTTGTATCTTCTTTTTTTATTCTTAAAAAACAAACAACAAGCAAATAATACATACTAACTATCAGAATTCTCTTTTTTACCATGATTGATTTACTTGTAATAGCTGTTATTTTATAGGCTTTTGTTTGGTTCAATTTCAAAAACTTCTTTTATATACTTTTTGTTTTCCTTATTAAAAAAATAAAAAATAATATTAAATATCTTTTGTTTATGTTTAATTTTTTTCTTTTGATTAGGGTTGTTGAAAAAGATCACTGCCGTTCTTGTTGATCATTTTATGAATTTAAAACTCATTTGCGAAAGTCTTTTTGTTTCATATCAGTTATGTGCCTTTTAAGTAAAAAAAAAATTATTCTGTGCATTTTTCGAACGTTACTTTGACGAAAGTACACTGCTCAAAATGAAATGGCATAGAATTTTAGTTAAGGTATAAAACACTTCAATTGTAAGCTATGACTTGTTCGTAAGCTTTGAAACAATAACCAGACTAACAGCACAGGTAGAAAAGTGTTAATAAATAAGATTTTGTTTCTGAATTTTAGCAAACAAACGACATTTTGATGGAAACTGGAGTACCATTGCATAATAGGCTTCACAAGCACATGAAAGCACAAATTCTTAACTTTTTAATGTACCTGTTTGAATACGGAATCATTAACGATGACCACAAAGAATGAAGTAGGTGCGAATGATTGAATGATTTTTTGTACTGTAGGTGCCGAAAATTGTAATCCACTTTCCCTGCTTTGGTTGATTTTTGACAAATACCAATTTAAATGACAAAAGAAAGAATATGCAATACAGGTAAATATGTGAAGTAAAACGAAACAAACTTTTCATAATTTTTTCAAATCAGTATGCTGGTAAAAAAAAATTTTAGCATTCAAAAGTTTAAGTCTTAAGTCGGCACGATTTCCCCCGGAATTCAATTGCCGATAGCATTGGGGACGTTCAAGCGTGAAGTTAAGTAGGTCTAAAAGCTGTCTGACTAGATGTATCTCGGTTTTCGTTGGCTGAAATCGATCATATCAGCTGTTTCAGTTGACATTAATGGAGGGGTAGCCGACGAATCTAGTCAATACATTCGTTCGTGTTCATGAGGGAAAACTGACTAGATTTTTGATGTTTTACGTCATTTTAAGAAGTTTGCTTTCAAGACAAATGGGCGAAGTTTCGTGAAAACCAAAATAACGAAATACATTAATAGCCATGGACATAATTTAGGAGGAACTATTATCTTCATAGTCTTCCTCGTCATCTAAAGAGTACAAGTCACCAAAAATACTCCATTTGTATGTGCAATAGGGGAAACATTTTTCAAGTCGATATCCATTTGTGATTTTTGCAAAAACAAATGCAATTTGAACAGCTGAAATTGCTGCCAAATAACGCCCTAATACATTTACAAAAGCAGATCAATTTCGTAGCACGTTCCATTTGCCCCGAAAAATCTGAGATCTGGAAAAGATTTCTGGTGGTCCCAATGGAAAACGACATGAAATGCTTACTTAGTTGTCAGATGTCAGTCATACTTTGACACAATCGGAATGTCAACTTAAAACTGGTACTAGGCAGAGAAAAAGGTTGCTGTTTGTAAACGTCAAACAAAAAAAGAGGCATTGTGATCAATTTACGCCAACAAAATTCCAGACTAAGTGATCTTGTGTTTTGAATGGCAACAATGTCAGCAGTCAGACAGAGACTTGCTGTTGATCGCAAACATAGATACCATACACATATCATTATGAGTTTGCAAAAAGTGAAACTATAGAGCAGCGTTTCCCAAATGGTGTTCCGCGGAACCCTGGGGTTCCGTGGAAGGGTAAAAGGGGTTCCGTAGAAAAAACATAATCGTGCCGTCGCGGCGCACCGAAATTCATTATCAAACAAATTCATCATCTAGTCATCCGCGAAAAAAATATTTGGAATTTTTTGTGTCGGTGTCACAATGTGCTGTGGATTGGGAAGAATGCCATGTGCGTACACGTATGTACCCACAAAAATATCATAAAACCGCACTTCAAGGAACGATGTTTTCAATATGGGGGTCCGCCAAAAAAAGTTTGATCATTTAGGGTTCCGTGGCCGAAAAAAATTGGGAACCCCTGCTATAGAGCATTGAATTCAATTCACTAACACTACCACCTTTCAGCAAGTTTCAAGGACCGTACATGTTTCCTGAAAACGAGTATATTTTCAAGAAATGTAGGTGATTTAAAGAAAAGTGTTTTGCTTCTTTTTTGTGGTTATGTTGTTACCAATCAAAAAGAAGCATTCTCTATCAGCTGGGTACCTTTTTTACTTTTTATTAACACTTTAAGTTTCAGCCTCGTATATATTTTGTAACTAGATATTTTTCGTTTTGAGTTGTGCACAGTGTTTACCATTTTTGTAAACTATCAAGAAGCAATCATTTCACTTTTATGAAGCAAACGCCATTTTTATGAATATTTTTTCTGTAGTTATCGAAATGTTAAATGAGCAACAACGTTTTTTTTTTTATTTACATGTTACGTATGATAGATGTAGTATAAAGAAAACAAAAACCAACTTTGTCTTTATCCTTCAACGGTATTTTCAAATTTTAATATTTCCACAAAGTGCTGAAATAAAAGCACATTCAGCAGAAAAAATGTTCTCTAGAGTCTCTAATTTCCGAAGCAATGAAGAAACAACACAACGCTGCTATTATACTTTGGAGCCAGTCAAGTTATTGTGTTTATTTTCCATAACCAGAAAGTTCAAAACTAAAATAAACAAAACTACACAAATAACATGATGATGAATGAATGAAATAAAAACAAACCATATTTATGCAAGCAAAAAAAAGAAAGAAATATTTATATATAATATAAAAGTTACAAAATCAAAAAAAAATATAATAATAATATAAAAAGTATACAACTATATCGATGTCTCCTAATTTTCCAAGAAAACTTATTTTTATATATTGTAAAACTTATGTTTTGTTTCGATGAAAAATTTTTTCAACATGTCTGATTAAGGGACCAGTCTTTTAAGATTTTACCATTGCTCTTTGAATTTACATAAAAGAAAAAAAAAACAAAAAACATTTATCAGTTTTGTTTTAATGAAATACAAAAGAGGAGTTGATTTTGCGGGACGAAATTGACTCTTTATGAAAACCTATCTTGAAATATAGAACAAATTTCATTTTCTAGACCTATAAAAGACCTGTAGGTAACAAGCCTAAATCCTTGATAATTTTGTAGATGTTAAGCCAAAGATAGGACTTCAGTTGGTTTAGATTTATTCTCCATAACTATATAGGAACCATCGTTACAAGGCAACAACCAAATCCGTTTCCTAATGAGGGAAAAAATCCAAATATGCGGCTCTACACATGAGTTCAGAATCTCAAATGCTTTGTTTTCAGGTGTGGTTCGTTCGAAATCTGGAAATCGCCAAATTTTCCAATCTGCTATATATATTTTAACAAGACACAAAATTACTGTTGCTATAACTAGTACCTAAATAAGTGCATTTTTACTTTCGTCTACTAACACTTGTCATTCTCACTCCGACGATAAACTGGCAGAGAAGTACTAGTCACGAAACTCCAAAATTTGTTGTCAATTGAAAGTGTTATAAAAGTAAAGTAATGAAAACAATTAGAACAATATAAAATCAACAATAGCCATAGTTGCAAAACAGTAAGCATACATGTGCAACTTGTACTTGTTTTGATTCCTTGGGTCGCAAGTCGATCGTTATTATTTGTCAAAAAATTTAATTTAATTTAATTCATAAAAATATTTTAAGGAAACACAATCCACCCAAAACAAAAGGGCAATGGTAAATTCGCTTAGCAGTAAGGTACCATTATATCAGCTGAAATTGGGATCATAGCTTTATTAAGATAGATTATAATGCAAAAAACCTACATAGATTAAACAAAAACTACTAATAATGTATAATAATAATAAATTTTACATTATAAGAGCATGCAACACAATGAACGCACCGCTTTCAGCAGCATCAGCATATTACACAACAAAGAAATAAACACTCGTCGAGTTGGCAGTATTCAAACGATTTTTTCTACAAAATGCAATATAAATTGGTGAAACAAAGAGAATACACTTTTTTTTATAAGCCTTAAATAGTTTTGTCTCTCTAGTTCTACATCTTTTCTTCTACCTTTCTCTCTCTCTCTATCTATATTCCCATACTTGCATTTTTCCCTTCTCAACAATCTTAAAAGTACAAAAATACATTTTTTTCTCTTACATAACAAAAATATGCAAAGAAATTATATTAAAAAAAAAAATTTTCTTTTTTTTGCTAAACAAATATATTTTGAAATTGCCACCCATTTTATAGAAACAAAAAAACAAACAATGTATAGCTATTTATATAAACTTAAAATAAAAACCATATCCTCTTAGGACAACTAAAAAACGTAGTTTATAAATTGTTATTGTTTTTGTTTTATTTTAGAAAGTACTATAGTAGGAAAAAACTATAATTATTGTTATTAACTTACGACAAAAAGAAAGAAGCAATCATTTAAAACTAGTTTAATAAATAAAAATAAAAAACCACTGTAAAATAAGAAATCAGGCACCCATTCTTATATGAAGGAGGTATGTTAAGGAGCTTAAGTGCGGGAACATGGAGTAAAAAACTTGATAAGGAATATTAATGCATAAATTAGAAATAAATACAATTTTAATATGGCCAATGTCGCTATCAAGATGTTTTTTTTTTTATTTGCGATTCGTATTTTCTCTGTAAATACTTAAATAAAACAATGGTAAAGTAAATACTAATATTTTATTATGTCTTGTTAGAGAATTTATATATTAATAAAGACAAAAACTTAAACTTAACAAGAAAAACTAATAAAAACAAAGAAATATTCTATACTTGACTTAAGCAAAAATGAAATGAAGCTCTTGTTCTTTTCACAAAGTCCTTAATTTAATAAAAGCAAACAAATTGGAATATGATGTAGGACCCATCGTAAGAACTAATAAATACAAAGACAAAGACTTGTTTCTCTTTTAATGGACTGTATATCAAATATATGTAAAGAAGGGTAAGTACTTACTTCAAAATGGTGGAGGATCCTATTATACAATATAAAAGAATATACTTCACTTCAACCACTGTCGGCTAAAATATTCAAGTTTCAGGAACCATTTTTCAAGCGGGTTTTTGACAGTTCATACGAGGTGAAAATAACTTCATAAAATGTAATATTTAAACTTTTAATCATTAAGCAAAGTAAGTAGGTAATATATTTATAACTCAATTAAATAAGAATTGGCATGTGATATGTAACAATGGAAATGTGTTTGTTTAAATTTCTTCGTATTAGTCGCTCGTTCCAGGTTTGAAGGTGGTGGACAATCGAACTTCCGTCGATACATGGAAAGATATACATAAAATATTGGTTTGGTTTACAGAAATGTCGTATATAAAAAAGGAATTTAAAATTCATTAGCATAAAGTTAGTTAGTTTTTAATTGTGAAAACTTATTTCTTCGGTTTAAGTGTTTAACTGAAATAAAATAAATTTACCTCTAAGAGCCTGCTCCTTCCAGTTCTTCTTATTCTCGATCATGTAGTCAATCCATGGCTTCCTTATCCGAAACTTCTTCGCTTCCTGATGGTCTGTTTCATGGGTAGCGTTTGCAGAATTCTCTTTGGCAATGCTTGCGTTAAAAATCGCACATGCTTTCACAATCGGTTCCAATAAGCACTCTAACATGTCAGCACACATAGACAAAGTGGGCTCCACAATAAAATCTATAAAATGAATTTGTGATTCGGGCACTAACGTGCTATATCTGTCACAAAGAGGACTAATTGCGAGACCCAGTTCTCGTTCCTTGTCGCCCTGGCGGAAAAACTCCTCCAGTAACAGGTCCGACCAACGGGGATGCAAACTCCACGCTTTGGCAGGATGTGATATGTCACATGTATGCAGCAATAATGTCAGCGCCTTCAATTTATCAACCTTCTTGACAGGTGAGGAGATTCTGTTTTTCATATCCTTCAAAAGCTGGAAATGATAGCCCATATCTGTAGCTAGAACCATATCGATAACAAGACTCCTTAACTGCCGATATTCGCCGCGTGTCAAATTTGATAGAATATTGCAGCCGTCCTCTTTCAGAACACGGAACGCTGCACTAATGTGATGGTTTTCCTGCACCGATCTATCGTTGTAAATGAGTGCCCTATCAGCCCCTGTCATCACGAGGAAATTATTTGTTACGCCCGAATGTTCATAGTCATGTATCATGGCAGCGAATAGGGTGGCAAACTTTTCCAGATCTGTCAGCAGGCACATAAGACCCGTGTTGGAGATCATGTAGTGAATTGTTTGGGTAACATCGGCCGCATGCAAATTATTGTGATATGGATTATTGAACCATCTGTATCCAGCTTCAATTCGGCTAATGAATTCATTCAAAGAAGCAGGAGCTATTTTGAAGTTCTGGAAGATTTCGTAACGGCTAAACAAATCTAAGGCCAGGTATTTAAGCGGATTATCATTAGTCGCATCGGATAGAGCGAACATATCGAAGGACCAATCGTCAATATGCTAAAAAGATGTTGTTAACGCGACAGACCTATGCAACGGAATACATGAAAGGTTTAAATACCTCGAGAGCTTTTAGGACATCTGGATACGTTTGATCAAGGGATGTCTTATTTTCGTCACTATTTCCTGCCATGTTTTGAGTTAGGTATTATTGTGAATAATTCCGACAGTCGACAGGCATTTGTAAATACACTTTCTGAAGTAAATACTTGACCGGTGAGGTTTTTTTTTTTTGTACAAAGTTTAAATTTTTAAATGTAAATAAAGTAAACCCTGTATCCCTTGTGGGCTTGACATTTTTATAGTGGTAGTAGTTAGTGTTTGGAGATTCGAATAAAAAGCTGGACTACGTATTCAAGGCAATCATCCATCTAGTTTACCTTCAAACATCAAACTTTGAAGTTTAATTTTTATATATTATTATTATTTTAAAAAGTAAATAAATTGCAGTTTAAATGGTCTTATTGCACTTTGCTACCTGGGCTTTCGGCTAAGTAATTTTATATATAAATAAGTTACATTATTGATGAATTCTATTTTCGTTCCGATTGTACAAAAAGAGTATTGATAAAAATGTACATTCAGGCTGGGATTCGAAAAGATATAACAGTATTCTGTTGAACTTTCCCAATAAAATCACTTTTATTACACTTTTATCGATTGTTCTAATAATTACTATTTCGAACTATGGGAAACGTTGTTCATCAACTTTTTGTAAATAGAGTACCTAGCTGACACTAAACCCGGATAAAAAAAACTCCGGATAACGTAAGTTTTAAAAAATTCATCAGGAAGATGGTGAAATCCCTGGCGAATCGGGCCATTCAAGCGCACTACCTCCCGACTACATTATCGACTGCAGTGTTACTTTTTTTTAAAACAGGATAGGTATATTATGTGTTATGTCTGTCTGTCTGAAAACGATACGATTCGACTGATTGTTTCTGCGATTTCGGTCCTTAATCTGATCAACGTTGAATCAGTTAGTAACATTGGTAGCTACGGCTTTTTTAGAAAAAATTGATTAAGTATAGAAAATCTGTATTAAGGACTTATGTCGTTTTCCATTGGGGCAGCAGTTTTTCTGCTCTCGAAATCAGCTGGCTGTCAGATTTCAAGTTCAATCAGCCACAAAAAAAAAACGGAGTCACAACAAAACATTTTTGTCATTATTTGTCAAACTTTATTTAAAAGACAAGTCTGTGAAAAATAAAGCAAAAATTTACATTTGGCCGCCGCAATGTATATCAACATAAATTGAGTGAATTTTTATAAGCATAAGTTATAATTCAAGAACAGCTGACTTTTAAAACACGCACTACCACAAATGCGAAGGAAGAAAAATCTCGTTTTATGTTCTATTGGGCACGAAAAATCTAAAATCAGAAAATCCCAAAAGTAAACGACATTACCTACTCAATGTCCATATTGGCTCACTAGAATTCACCTCACTACCATATCTTTAAACCATTTTTCCGCCATCTCATACAGTACGAAAGAAAATGTCATTAAATGGCTGTCATCTGCTTTGTTGTGCATGCAGCTTCGGTGTAAATTTTTCGCAAAAGTTTTCAAGTTTTCTCATAAATTTTCACTGATTCGATTTGTTTAAACAACGACCGCAGTTACCTCAAATTACTACCAATTTATATTGACTTAAAAAAAATCTCAAAAGCCGCACCTGTACAGATAATTTTCCTTCCAGTCGAAAAGAAAATTCCAAAAACCCCACAAAAAAATCATTAACATGAATCAGTCGTCGGTGAGTGTTTTTTCCTCGTCTTATTTGTGCAGAAATGTGAAAATCAAAAAACGAAAGATACGAAATTGTTTCAATTAACAACCGGCGTGGTTGTGATTGCGACATGCTTTCAATAGACTTTGTTCCCCGCCCCGAAGATAATTTGATGCTGCGTTTGCGATAAGTTGTTCTTTCGAGTTCTTTGTGTGCGAAATAAAATTCTGATAAGAGGATGGTTCCTCGTTGAAAAAGTTTTTTTTTTTTTTCATTTCCATTTCACTATACTACCACTGGGTACGTGAAAAACTGCACCTATGTCAATGAACTGTAGTGGCAACCACAATTGCCCAATCTCCACCCATATGTGTTTCTATTGCCGCATCTAAATTAAGATTTAATTCGATTGATGGATCCCTCGAATGTG
The DNA here is from genome assembly GCA_949126925.1 of Cheilosia vernalis. Taxonomy (NCBI): domain Eukaryota; kingdom Metazoa; phylum Arthropoda; class Insecta; order Diptera; family Syrphidae; genus Cheilosia; species Cheilosia vernalis. The sequence goes on from OX421362.1 coordinate 4,901,001, forward strand.
GGCTGAACCGTCATCGGTTTGCAGCGACCTCGATTTCATACCGATTTTCACTTGGTTTTAATTATTCATGCAACTGTGACATGAAGAGTGTATGCAATGCAATGCAGAGAAGAGTGCTGATGCAAATACGACACCTATAGCAACTGAGTCTTCTATCGATAAACACCTCTAAGGTCGTGGTCGGCTTTCGGCAAGCTGACTGTGGAGTATTAATTATCAGCTCTCGTAGCCCTGTTGTTGGTTCACATTATCTAACCCTAAGTAAAACAATTATTTGCTCTAAATTCGATAAATCTTTTGTTTGTTGTATGAATTGTGTTTCATTTGGATGTTCAGTGGGGCGCTTCTTCAGTTTAAGATATTTCCGTGGTTGGGACGCTGCATTAAGCATTGTTTCAGCTGCGATTTTTTACTGTGTATTAATACGGATTCTTGTGTTTAGTGCGCCGTGCATGATAATTGAGAGGAGACTTTTGTTTTCGCCGTTTATGTGACAATTAATCATTCGTGACGCTTTTTGCTGCAAACCTGGCGTTTGAAGGTGAAGTGGCCTTAAAAATGATTACATGCTCACTGGGGGATTAAATTTCGTTGACTTTTGTTTATGTGCCTTTGTGTGTTGAGTCATAATAGCTCTGGCTGTATAGTTGCTATTGAAAACCAAAGGAAACGCTAAACGGGCCCGTTAAGCCCATCTCATAAACTCGGTTGTCTTTTCTATATGGTTCTGTTGCTCCTCATTAGTCAAAGGAGGATCGATACACAACGTCGTTCTATTTGTGGTCCCAAACATTGCACTGAAGTTTTGATCTTCATCTACATTCTTGTCTGGTAACAATCCCAAACAAACATTCTTCTAGCAATCAAGTTCCATCACTCGTAGTCCTTTATTAAACCAAACTATCTTGTTTCTTGTATTGCAGGTCTAAGCTGTGCATAAGTGCTTATGATAACAATAAAACTCACGAACGACACAACAACAGCAACCCAAACCATCCAGATGTAAGCGACCATGAACTCCTAAACTGAAAGCTATCCACTAGCGAATCCCTCAATCGGCCATGTCGAAGAAGTGCCAAATAAGCCAACAAATTGTACGAGATCATCAAAATACAAACACAATAGATAAGAAGTCTATTTTTTATCCTTCACGCTAATGATCACCGCCGAAACTCGATTCCTCACTCTAAAGTCCACAAGTCATTTATAAAAACGAAGAGCACGTAGAGTTTGCAACTAACACATACACGCGTATAAAATATATATACTTTTTCTACCAATTAATCACTAGTCAGTCACAAGGAGAATCTAAAAGACAAACGTTTTTCTTTTCTGTATCTCTCTCGCACTCTCTCTTTACGAATCCTCACAGAAGAACATTGAAAAAAGACACAAACGAGACTGAGGCACAATCCAGAACACCACAGACAAGATGGGTAACAAGAATTCTTGCTGCGCGTACTCGAGTCCACAGCCTGAGCGCAAAATCAAAGAAGTTCCTCCAGTTTACGAGGAACGCCAGCCAGAAGGGGAGCAATTCACGAGCAATCTGCAGCATATTTCGGAGCGCGAAGCTCTGGAGGGGGACTTGGATCCATCCGTGGATCCAATGGCAGCTACAATGTTTCTGGAGCGATCCAAAGTCGAGAATGGCGGCATAACACGAAAACGGTCCCAGCATCAAATCGCCCAGCAACAGGGAAGCATCGGAGGCGGACTGAAGAAGAGTTCGTCATGTTCCACGATATACCTGGACGATAGCACCGTGTCGCAGCCGAATCTGAAGAACACAGTCAAGTGTGTGTCGCTAGCCATCTACTATCACATTAAGAATCGAGGGTCAGACCGACGCCTGGAGATATTCGATGAGAAACAACATCCGCTCACTCACGATACAGTGCCCGAGGACTACGACAGCCACAATCCCGAACACAGGCAGATATACAAGTTTGTGCGGACGCTCTTCAATGCGGCCCAGTTGACTGCGGAGTGCGCTATAATCACCCTAGTCTATTTGGAGCGACTGCTGACCTACGCGGAGCTGGATATCGGGCCCTGTAATTGGAAGCGAATGGTTTTGGGGGCGATTCTGCTCGCAAGCAAAGTATGGGACGACCAAGCCGTCTGGAATGTAGATTACTGCCAAATTTTAAAGGATATCACTGTAGAAGACATGAACGAACTGGAGCGAGAGTTCTTGGAACTGCTGCAGTTCAACATAAACGTTCCGTCGTCGGTCTATGCCAAGTATTACTTCGACCTGCGATCCCTGGCCGAGGCCAATGATCTCTCGTTCCCCACAGAGCCACTGTCCAAAGAGCGCGCACAAAAGCTCGAAGCAATGTCGCGAGTAATGCAGGACAAGGTCACCGCCGAGGCGCTCAAGAACGGCATCAAGAAATGGTCTTCCATGGACAACATCAGCCAAGGTGGCCCGCGGCGCAGTGTCGCCATCCTCTCGTGATTTTACATCACCTACTAGATCGAACGTTAGGACGAGACACATGCTTTCTAGATCATACGAATTCTGTTTCTTATTACAGTTATTATTATTTTTTTAGCGAACTACTGCGAGGTTCTTCTCTCCAGCACCTAGTGTAGGCGATCAATTTTCAATACACAACAAGCGGTTGTCCAATTCATAGATAGAGATTATCCTAGTAGATGTAGGCGTAGGCATGTAGAGAAGTTCAAAATCCAAACGAAGGGCGGCGCGCTCACCATTTATCAATTTAAATGGTTCTACAGAACGAATTTAATTTGAATTTTTATTAATTCTTTTTTATTTATTTAACTATTCTTTGTACATAAACTTTAAAACGAAAACCACGAGCGACATTTTATTAATTTTTTTCTCAACACACATTTTCGTCATAAAAGTAAGTAACTAATTTATAATCCAAAGCTTCGATTATATATAGATATGTATATGTTTTTTAATATTTTGTTTGTATAATACATACTTCAAAAAAAAGGAACAATTAACCAATTGCAATTAACACAAAAACAAATATTTTTATATAAAACAAAAAAAAAGAGAAAAACGTGAGGAAGGAGAAAATAAAAACTTGTTGTTTCCATTTAGAAAGTTTATCAGTTTTTTTTGTGATTTTATTGTTTGTTTTGTATTTTTTTATTATTACAAGTGAATGTTTTATTTACGATAAATTGCTTCCTTGAGAAAATGTGAACGACGGGTTTTCTTTTTCACAGAGAGAAGGAGACAAACTTTTGAGATTTGTTGCTCATTCCATTTAATGCTTTTAAAAGTCTTTTTGATAAGAATATTGTTGTATATTTACCGAATGAACAAATGAACTGTAAAACCGAGACACAAGAAAATACCAATAAAAGTTTAACCAAATTCAATCAATTTTTTTTTTTTTCATTTGTACTTTAACGAGAAAAGACAAATTAAATTATCTACCAAAAATTTTCAATAAATTACCACGAAACTTTTCGACTAATTAAAACGAAATTTTACTATTATACTAAAAGGAAAATATTTGAAACTGAAAACAAAAATTAACGTAGGCCCGAGTGCAAATAGAGATAATGGAATAAAAGCATTTTGTTTGTAATTTACAAAGAACAAAAAATTAATAAAAACAATAAAAAAAAATGTATTTTAAACATGAAAGTGTGTGTTTTTATTATTGCGCTACCGTAGCGATAGATTTAGTGGCACAATGCGTCTAATATAACACCATAGGAGCCTCCAGCCAGCATACTGCTAAAGACAAGCCCACTACCTACAACTACTGATTATCTGCCTACGAAAATCGACTTCGAAAAAGGCTTTATAAACGAAATACCGGACAGAACCCTATGGGTCTCACGTAATGTTCTAGACGAGGGACGAGGGAGCACTGTCAATATTTACGGACGGCTCCACGACATTAGACGCAGGGGTATTCTCAGAAGAACTGGGGTCAGATTCTGTAATGCGAAACGAACAAACGTTTTCGTGCACACTAATGCTTTGCCCCATGTTACACAAGCAAATTTCTTCGTGCACACAATAATGTTTGAAAGTTTCGTTTTACAGAATCTGACCCCTATCCTTCTCTCTCCCAAAAGACTGTAGTATCTTCCAAGCCGAAATCACAACTATTCGTCAAGCCGTAGCGTGGTTGTCGATTAATGCGATATCACAAAGGGATATTTTACTATACATCGACAGTCAGGCTGCCATCAAGTCCTTACTATCCAGCGAAATAAGATCTAAAGCGGTGGAAGATTGCCGCGCATCACTCAACAAGACAGCTGGACAGTACAACCTTACCCTTTCCGGGACACTGTGACATCCCAGTGAACTGTGCAGCTGACGAACTTGCAAGACTAGGCTCCTCCGGCGTTGATAGTGCTAGTCTGTACAACATGCACGAACCGCTGTCCTGCGCTATACAAATCATTATTACGGACGCAACAAGGAAAGCAAATAATAGATGGAAACATTTAGGAAATTCACGTCTATCACAGAATCCGTCGTATTCGGAATTTTGCTACGAACCCCAAAAGAACTATCATAGAATCCGTCGTAGGGGAAAATGTATGCTACGTATTTCGTCGTAGGGGAAATTGTTTGCTACGAACTTCGAAATTCATGTCCAAAACTGGATACCAAAAAATCCAGGGAGCTTCTGCGACTCAAGAGATATAGATCCTCTTTGGCTAATATTATCACCGGTCATTGTATCCTGGCAGACACGCGAAAGACTTGGACTGCCATACAATGACTTTTGCAGAAGCTGTAGTAATGAGGAGGAGGACGAGTCCGTCGCCCACCTTCTCTGCAGCTGCCCTGCCCTATCCAACCTAATGATGGCGTACCTAGGAAACTACTTCCTCAATGATTTTAGCGATCTTCCCTGCTGCTAACATTCCCAGCTTTATTAACGGTAGTAAATGGTTCACATGATGCCTACACAAATATGCGACTTAAGACTTACTTGTGCTGCATTTTTGAAGTTGTTAGACTTCTTTAAATGATTTGACCTGGCGGACTACTCTGTTAAGATGTTGATGATCCGATTTCGATTTTTTCCTTCCGAGCAAAGTGTTGCAGTGGCAGCAGAGAACACAAAATCGTTATTCTTGAGACTACACTGGCCCTACGTTACCTGTAGTCATGAATTCCAAGAAATCCATTCACCTTCTTGGTTGAAAGAGACCTACAAGTGTATGGCAATCAACTTATTTAAGTCCGGTTATTATTCCAGTCATGCTCTATGGTTCTAAAGCATGTTGTCCATAGGCGGCATATATTACATATTTGGATCGAGTCTCTAAAAAGAGGACATTCAAAAAATCTATACCGCGACAAGAAAATAATATCACAAATGCGTTACTAAACTATTTTATTAAACTGAAAATGAAAACATGTTTGGACAAAATAACAACACAAACAATTATAAGCAATAAAATGTGGCGCTTCCCTTTAGGACCTGTAACTCATGAACGACGATCTGCAAGAACAAAATAAACAAATTTAGTATAAAGGTAGGTATTCAATTAACTTACCCCCCAAAAGCTGATTTCTGCTGATTGGCGTTTGTATTCTGCGCCAACTTTTCAAATGACATTCCCTGATCGGTGGAACCTAACGCTTCAAACGTGGGCGAAGTGAAAGCACCCCCAGTTGCGGCAGGAGCTGCAAATGATCCAAATCCTTTGGGACTGCCAAATGTCGCTCCAGAACCAAAAGTTGGTGGCGATCCAAATGCTGGTGCACCACCGAAAACTGGCTTTGGGAAAGCAGCTCCCGCTGTTGGAGACCCGAACCCAGTCTGCGTAATAGAAGTGCCGCCTTGAGCAAATGATCCGCCGCCGCCAACATTAGCTCCCGTTTGTGTTGGCGATCCGAAGGCTGATGTTTGCGAGAATAAACCAAACCCTCCCGTATTCGCAGACCCGAAAGCAGATGGAGCCGGAGTGGGAGAGCCAAATGCCGATGGTTTCGGAGAGGTAGTGATCGCGGACCCACCGAATATTGAGCCACCAGATGCAGCATTACCTCCAAACGGGCTTGTAGAACTGCCAAAGCCTGATTGGGCTCCAGTTCCTCCAAAGAGAGATCCACCCGACTGACTTGTTGCAGACGACTGATCGAAGATCGACCCACCAGAGGTAGCGACAGGCTGAGCTGGTGTTCCAAAGACATTCGGTGAGCTAGGAGTAGAACTACCGAAGATATTGCCTCCACTGCTGCTCGCGGCGGGTCCAAATGGAGAAGCGATTTGTGCCGCACCTGCCGCTGATCCCCCAAATATAGACGGCCCAGTATTAGACTGGCTACCAAAGGACGTAGTTTGTCCGCCAAACATACTTCTGCCAGAAGCTGCATTATCGCCGCTGGGACTGCTGAATACGTTTGCTTCCGACTGTCCGAAAACAGATTGATCAGGTTTGGGAATGCCTCCAAATATGCTTCCTGAACTTGAAGAAACTGCGGGCGTTGTTGCTGCTACAGCCGAAGCAAAAATAGAGCTTGAAGACGTGGTTGCTGCTTGTCCAAAGGGTGTGACGACTGGGGGTACTGATGTTGCTGCTGATGTTACAGCTCCAAAACCTGGGACCGCCGTCGAAAGAGTACTGCTTGGGGATGAAACAGAGGTTCCAAACATTGATGCTGTCGAGGTTCCAAATGTAAGTCCACCGAACGCTGAGCCGACAGATGAGGACGATGCAGGGGTTGCTGCAGCAGCAGTGGCGAAAATAGACGCTCCTGTGGATGGAGTGGAAAACACCGATGGTGCTGTCGCGCTCGAGGAAACTTGCCCAGTTACAATTGAACCTGCATTCGATGTATCTGACAGAGAAGCAAACGAGAACGATTGAGTTGTTTTCGTTCCGAAAATAGATGGCGCTGGCGCAGATGTCGTTGATACAGTAGTAGCAGCAGTACTTGCTGGAGCAACTGCTGCAACAGTCGGACCGGCGGAAGTGGTTTGAAACGCTGTTTTGGTGGAATCGGTAATGCTGGCAAATCCCGTATACTCGGGCGGTTCCTTGCTCACTGCGGTACTTCCGAAAATCGATTTTGTTGTTTCCAATGATGCGTCAGTTGCCGACGACGTGGCTACAAAGATGTTGCTTCCCCCAAATGTCGATTTGAATGCACCTACAAACGAAATGCATAAGTCAGAAGCCATTGTGTATGATTGTGAATTGCTTACCGGTCTCAGCGGATGTGGGTTTGCAGACATTCAAGCCACTGAATAGGGAATCTGTTGGATCCGATGCGGATCCTTTAACTGTAGCGGCAGATGATTGAATCACCGAGTCAATTGTTGAAACAGATGGCGTGGGTGATAGGTCTGGGGTGGCTGGCAGGTCTAAGGTGCCAAGGTTCAGGGAGCTGAAGGTGATTCTGTACAAACAAGTTAGTAATAAGATAATCACATTGTTTATCTGCTCGGACTTACCCACTGGAATCCGAATTCGATTCTGTTGCTACATCAGATTTTTCCTGCGCAGCAGAGACCTCAGGGACAATTTCAGACTTGATTGCAGTTGGCGTTGGTTTTGCCATGGGTCCAAACATTGATTTCGAAGATGCTGCAGTCGGTGTATCGCTTCCACTATTCAGCGCCGAATTAAGGGAGAAGCTGAATGGAGTAGAAGAAGCAGTCGTACTTGCTTGACTCGATGCAGCCACATTTGAAGAACTAAAAGAGAATCCACTCGGTGAACCCAAAGCTGAAACAAAAGCTGTGGGCTGTGCGGAAGTAGAGATGGGGACAGATGCATCGGATTTAGTGGCAACGGGCATAAATGGTTTGCTAATAGCGGGCGCCTTGTTTTCTTTATCAATCGTGTCTGTCGTCTTTGATGGTGCAACCGCAGTAAAGGGAGATGAGAAATTCGACGTTGAAAATGGTTTCGGATCAGATGACATTGGTTTGGGGGCGAAACTAGTAGAAATTGTGTGCTCTTTTGAAGCACTGTCCACATTAGAAGAGCTGAAACCCATCGAAAAGCTTCCCCCAAATCCGCTAGATGTCGGCATCGCTGTTTGTGCCTTCGAGAAGCCTGAAAACGGAGCATTTATATTTTGTGGGGGTCCACAGCCGGAGAACAACGCTGTTGTAGATGGCGGTGTAGCTTTAAGAAACATTGGCGCTGCGGTCGATGCGACTGGCTTAACTATGGGTGGCTGGTGTTGTGGCTGGTGTTGCGGCTGCTGTTGCTGTTGCAGGTCTTTTTTGTGGTCTTCGTTTTTGGCTGGACTTGGCTTTACAAATGGACTCATGCTACCAAATCCAAAGCTAGCTGGCGCATTTGGCGGACCTTTAGAAGCGATGCTCGATGCAAGTGCTTTTGTTGCAGTCGGCTTTGTCAAAACCCTATGTTGCTCGGTTTTGATACGTTCTTGTTCCATTTTGTCCATGTTAGTGGCGGCTCCGTCGCGTATCTTTCTATCGCTCTTCAGCTTTGTCTCTAGGATAACTTCAGACTTAAGACCAACACGATCTGGGCGTTGCGGCTTAATGATGGTGATCTTTCGATTGGCCAATAGCTCGCGGATGGTGTTCAGTTTTTCATTTGTCAACTTGGAGCGGCTCTCTTCGACTGCAGGGGCCAGGCTCATCGACAGTATGGTGTCAGTTAGGGACTCCATTGTACTGCGGAATGGAAACAAATTATCCAACATAACCTCATTAACAGTAAAGTAAACTTACACATCGGGCTTCTCGCTGTTTTGCAACTGGTTGTGCAACAAACCTTTCTCCCTCAGCTTTGATTTGATAAAATTTAATTTGGTTCGTTCACGCGCAATCATATCCTTCAGCTTTGTTAAGCGTTGGTAGATCCCCTCCAGGCATGGAGTGTGCATCTGCGTCCGAGAGTTTCGACGCACCAGGTCCTGAAAAGTCGACCATTGGGCATCGATTTGAGTGTTGATCACTTGCAGCTGTGCCTGATTGTTGGCCAAATAGCTGTTAAGCTTCGCAAGTTGACGCCGATTGATAGGATTACAGTTTGAGGCACTTGTCAATTTTGCAATGCTGTAAGAAAAAACATAAGTTTTGTTGCCAGTGCACCCCTTATGGAGTCGAACTTACTCTGGATTGTTGTACATATTCAATTTACTGCGGCACTCCGCTAACATGGCAAAGGATTCGTTCATCAAATTTCGCAGACTTTGCAAATCAGACTCAAACTCCCTTTCGTTGGCCTGATCAACGATCTCCTGCAGATCATTCAAACGCTTTGTGTGACGCTTCATCTCGTCGGTGCTTCCAATCTGAAAAAGCAACTTAAATTTCACAAATTCCTGAACTCCCTGCGTCGATTGACTTACATTGTTCAGCAAACCCTTCGATTGATTGCCTATCTTCTTCAACTCCAAATCGAATGAGGCTATTTGCAACGATATCATTTCGTTTACAATGACGTCCACTTCGTTGGGGCTAATAGACGGTGGTTTCCCCGATTGTTGTGCTGTCGGAGCTGGCACTGGCACTAATGCTGATGGTGCAGTAAACGTGGGAGGCACTGTGTACAGCGGTTTCAATTTGTCGGCATTCGAAGCGGCCGCAGAAGTCGCTACTTGCTGATCAGCTTGTTTGTTAAAGTCTGTATCATAGAATTTGTAACACCAAATGCGCACTTAAGAATGTTTGTTTATGAATTACCATTGAATCCGAAAGGTGTCGGTGTGGCCTTGACGGGTGCTGTGTTCTTGAATAGAGATGGCGCGCCAGATGTAACTGATGTTATGGGCGATGGATTACCGAAACTGATCGTTGCGTTTGGAGGTCCATAATTGCTAAAAATACCAGTTGGTTTGGGAGCCGGAGTGCCGAAAATCGCTTTTGGTTTTTCCTGTAAAGGAGTGAAATAGTAAGTAAAATAAAACTAGGCGCGAAGCTATCTGCGCCTTCGTAAACAAAGACATTATTATGAAGACTAATGGCAGTGGTACGGCCAAGAGGCAAGCAAGAGATATATTTTCACTCAACAGAGTAAAAACTTACCAGAGCCGGCGTCGAAGTGGTTGCCGGAGGCGCAAACGACAGCTCTACAGGTGGAGGTTGACTTGTTACTGTAGCCAACGGCATTGTTGGGGCTGGAATTGTTATCTCAGACTTTCTTTGGTTCAGCATTTCATTGACAGGCTTGAATTGCGACATTCCTGATGTATCCGAAGGAGGAGATGGAGGCGAGCAAATATCCGGCGTATTCGGTTGCAGATTTAAGAAGTCAAACACAACCAGTTGTCCATGCGTTGACAGTATATGGATCATCGGCATCAATGGCATTTTCTTCTCTGCTATAGTTAATTGATGTGTAGATGAGGTGTCTAGGGCAAATCCAATGGGGTAGGTCTCATCTTTATCTTCGGTAAGCGGTAATTCGATGCGTGCCTCATCGAGCAATGTGTATTGGACCCATGTTGGTGCTTCGGTGGTTTCCTTTGTGCCCAAAAGTCCTACTTCAACACCATTTGCCGATGTCACAAGGAGTAGATTCCAGGGTTGTATATGCAACAAGTTCACCTGCTGTACTCGGGGTCCGGTAGAACTGTAGCAAATGTCAAAGTAATTGGTGTATTTGGGACTACCAACTTTGGGGGCATGCACGATGTATAAAGATGGTGATGCCTCGTTGCCCTGTTGCAGAAAGACAACAGCAAATTGGAAAGTCGAAAGCCATTGAATAGATATAGTTCGGAAAGGGCCAGGATGGATGTTAGGCGGGCAAGGGATGGTTCTTGCCAGCTTCAAATCGGGTTTGTATTGAGCAAGTTTGCCGTTGGGGAAACCGAGGACAATTTGTTTGCCCTTTGGACTCCAAGAGCCACAATTTATTTGTTCCTTACTGTCCAAGGTGTGAAACTCGCATGAATTGTTTTTAAAATCATACATCCCCAGAGCTCCGTTGCTCATTACAACTGCTAAGCTGCCGGAAACAACCGGGTTCCAGAGGAGTTGCAAGGCCAATATGTTATCATCACCAGGTAGTCGAATGTTATGAAGCGATTTTATGTTCTGTAAGACAATTTGCTGCAACTAGTGTATTTACAAATGAATGATAATGCTTACAGCAGTTGTAAAACTGGGGACACTGTAGATGGCAACAAATCCACAACCGTTTTGGCTGTAGTTCACCGCCAACATTGATCCATCGCAGCTTACTGCGATACTATTGGGCAGATTGGGAAGTTGAACCTGGCGTGCATGGAGGCCCTTGCCACTAGCTTTGCAATCAATCAAGTCCTTTATTAGAATAACTGCAAAAGTAATTTGTCAGTGGACGACGAGTTAAAGTATACTCTGTACAAACCTTTTAGCTCGGCCTCAGTAGGATTACCCACGAACATAAGACCATAGTTGCTGGCTGTAGCCAGAAGGTTAAGAGAACTCCGCAATTCACCAGCAGCATTGAATACGGTAAATCGATCGTGAACTTTAAATTGAATATCCTATAAGAACGGAAAAATGTGCATAAATGAGGCCGGCACGAGTGCGAATATTGTTGGATATTTACAGTCACATCTATGGTTGCAGGAGGATCTTCTGCCATTGAGCTGCTTAAATGTTGATTCAGAGGCTAAATTAAATGTATTTAAAACTTTACCGCAATCAAATAATATGCAATTGCATAAATTGTGCAAATAACTACGCGCCACTTGAAATAAAAACGTTTTTAATATTTTATTTTTTGTTGTTGACAGTTGGACAGAATGGTCGAAAAACAGGGTGCTTTGAAATTTTGCAGTGAACAGAATCTATTTCGAATGTGAGCGACAGTTTAATTCAGGCTTAATGTATCAATTTTGGACTCATACTATCAAAAAAATTTTCCTCATTTTTTAAGTAAAACGGGGTCTCACTTATGCAGATTTACACTAGCAATAGTAATTGTAAAGGCTGTTTAAAAGTTATCACCTGGCCACTCAACAGCTATGCCAATCTGTTAGATTACCCAAGTAGAAGAAACTGGGTTCACCAGAAAGTTATTAATAAACTACACATTTTAGTCCGAGCTTGGCCGGCACACTGGACCAACCGATTACTTTTAACAGAAATGTTGCTGTGTAAGCAACAGCCACATAATAATTTTCAATAAATTGTCCTCCTTCAGTTCGGCACGTAAATTGGAGCAAGAATTTCCCAGAAGCTAACCATTTGTATTAGAGCCATTTTTTTTTAGTCATCTACTAGCAGAATTATTACCTCGCGTTCAATTCTAAAAACCAGCTAAAAACTACCCAAATGCCAAATGTTTTGTTTTCCGCACAGTTTGAGAGACTCATCTATACCATCCCAGCTACACATGCTTACTTACAGATGTCGCCCGAATATATCAAACATTTTTTTCTTTTATTGTTATTATATCATCAGTTCTCGTAGTCCACTCATTATTTTCTATAAACAAATTGCCAACAAAATGCAAAACAATAATAAACCAAAAAACACGTCATTCATTAATGTGGTATTCGTTTGGGCTTCTTCAGATTTGCCCTCAGATTCCAGATTTCGTGTGGCTAATCGAACATAAAACTTGCTCTTACTCTTTTTTGTGTTGATATTCGTGCGATTTGAATATGTGTAGTCTTCGACACTTTTCTAAGCGATTTCCATTCACTGGTTAAATTTTGTATTAAAACATTAGAAATATTTGTCCCGATTGATTTCTAAATATTTATATATAAATAATTTACAAAAATAGATTCACTCGATGCAATGCCTTTCTTTGCTGGAGAAAAAATTCACTAAAAAAGTAAACAAACTCCATCAGTTGTCAAACTCAAACGCACTTGTATTGGTAAATCTGAGAAAATATCTAGATTCGCAAAAGTGCTCTGAAATCTGAAAAAGATTGCTTTTTCCTGTACCAAACGAACATAAAAATTGCTCTGAGAGCAAAAAAAGTGCTCTGAGAGCGCCCAATCGATTACCACATAATTATCACATATCGTTATCGTAATCAATTTTGCGAACCACTCTCAAACATACATCCGTCTCTTTTGTACATATTTTCTTGTGACCAATAAAAAGTGTACAAATCCAAAATGAAAATATTGCCTGTCAAAACATCGCCCCCTAGCCACCATAAATGACGTTGAGAAAAAAATAAAGAAAAGCAAAACTATATTCTCTATTTTCTACGACGAAATTCAAGAGATAAACGAGATAAAAATTAAAGAAAAGTCGATGTGAATAAATTTAATAACAAAACCATCTTAACACAAACGTGGCTCGTGTTTGTAAGCTAATTGTGCGTTAATCATTTCGGTTGAACACTAAAAAAAAAGAAACGACAACACAAACAAAAAAATAGAAATCCTCTGTTGAAAATAGTTTTTGGCCTCGAAAAACTTGCATTTTATGTAAATTGTCGGTCGTTTGTAGAGGTCTTCAAAGAAAAACATTCAAGGAACTTTAATCAGATAGCTATGGAAGGGAACTCATCAGCGTCACTGGCGGATGTACGGCTCATTGTTAAGTCAGCGAATCAACAGTTCGATGATCTAATAATCCATAGCGAGCCAACATGGACCATCAGGAGATTGAAAGCTCATCTAACGCAAGTGTATCCTTCTAACCCGGTAGGTGTTCCTTAAAAATCGTAAAATTTCCCAAACAAATACGTGTCTATCTTGTTACTTCGTTATCTTATCTTACAACAGCCCGTCGAAAGCTAGCTCGTATTTCCGCTCTAGTCTAGCTCTGTGAAGTTAATTCGTGGAAAAATTTTAAATTTCTCTTGACCTTCATTCAATGAGTCGTACTTGCATCGATTGTATTAAGGACATACCTACTTGAGCTCGAGGTGATGTAGGTACCTACTACAAACTATTTATGGTGCAACAAGAGCATGACAAATTTCCAATGTTGTTTGTTTAATTGCGAACCATTTTTGTCAAGTATCAGTTGAGTAAATATGGATTTGTTGGCACTTCAATTATGTAGTTGAAATGGAAAGAAATGTGTACGTGGCTGCACCCAAAGCGGTTGTTCCCCCAACACAAATGAGCTAAGATGCAAAAAACAAAATACACATTTGTCTGGAAACAAATTTCATAGCAAAGTCTGAAGAAGCTACTTTCTGTACAAAGTCTTCTAAATTATTAATTCCAAAACCTTCTAAACACCTTACTCATCTACTCTTGGTAGATTCAAACTAATATTTAGTTTTAATCCGTAATTCCTCTTATACTTCATCATCTGGAAATATGCTCCCAGGAAGCAATTTCTAAAATTAGCTTGCCACTTGTACTTGGCTATTTTAAGAAATGTGATGTTCTCGCGGTTTTTAATTGTACTCTTAGGTGATGTAGCTACATTTGTTGTTCGCCCTTGTTTTTATGTCTTCCGATGCTCCATTTCCATTTAATCTGACACTTTCCTGCAGGATATTTTTATATTCTCATTATTAATCCCCCTTTGATCCTATGCTTATATGTGACCTTCATTTCTTCTATAGACGGTCCCAGAGCAAAAGCTTATCTATTCGGGCCAGTTGCTTAGCGATGAGCTAATTCTGAAAGACATCCTTCGAAGCTACAAAGATGTCGAAACTGAAAATCACATATTCCATTTAGTCTACACACCAAAGATGAGTTTGACAAAACCCAAAACGAAGGTCCAAGCTCAAGAGTTGCAAGAACAAAACAAGGCAGAAACATCAGCACCCGTAGAGTCGAGCTCTACCGATGGTCTCCGCCATCGCAGTGTCGCATCTTCATCTTCAGCATCTCCCGCCACAGAAATACCAGCAGCAACTACAACTGCAACATCAAATATCGCTAATCCTTTCACCATTCCACAAATGGCAGCTGGCTGCCCAAACTTCGGCTATCCCAACATGATGCAGTTCAGTTTACCTGGTCAATTTAGCGAAGAAATGATTGCACAGCAACAGGCTGCCGTCTACAACTGGGTGCAGCAGGTCTACTCTAACTACATGGATCAGTGTATGAGAATGTAAGTTTTCTTGAACCTGCCACAAAGACTTTTTAACGTTGCTTTTCTTTCCTAAGGGCAAATGCAAACATAAATAGTGCTCCAATGCAACCGCAAGCACCGAGCATACCAATGTTTTTGCCCCTTCCTCATTTTATGCCAGCACCACAGCTTGCGACGGCTAGCACGAGTAGTATCCCAACTGTAGATGGACCTAGTACAAGTGGCGCAGCGTTGTCCGGCTTCGCTCATAGGGGTGTTCCTATTATGCCACCAACAGCAGCACAGCAGCAGCAGCCGACAGTTGCCACAGACACAACGGCGGTGCCGCCAGCCCCAGCGCCAGCAGATAATGTTGAGCAACCCCAACCTCGCTTTCCAAACATTGTCCAAGAAGAGCAGGACAATCGCGACTGGTTGGACAGTTTTTACTCAATCACTCGCCTAGTTGCGTTACTAACACTTGTATACTTCTACTCATCGCCTATTAGGTGTCTCGTGGTGGCATTAATCGCAGTGGGAATTTATTTGTAAGTTTCATGTTTGTCCTGTAAAGCGTGTCTACTTTATGACTTGTGTCTATTGCAGATACCACATCGGATTCTTCCAAACACGAAGAAGAACACAACCTAATAACATAAATATCAACAATAACCAAAATATCAATGACAACAATGCTGCAGCAGATAACGCCGAGCAAGAGCCTTTAAGACCTGATGCCGCTCCTGCTGCTGCTGGGGGGGATGCCGCTCCAACTGCAGCGGCAGATCCCATCACCAGTTCAGTAACACCACCTGAAGCTGAGCCAAATGCTACGTCGCTAATAGCGTTCATCCGTACCTTTGTCGTGTCATTTTTCGCATCATTATTGCCGGAGACGCCAGCACTATAACTATTGTTTTGCGACGTAATGGATCTATTTGTTTTTGTCAATGTTATAATTGAATTGATATTGTTCTTTTATTAATCAAATAATGTGTGTAAATGTGTATACCTTGCTCCAGCAGCAAATCCAGTTATTGTCGCAAAGTCCGATCATTTCCATTTTTCAGTTGGTTTGTTTTTTATTAATCAAACTGCACCTAACCTTACTTTGCACAGTCCATTCATACTCGTGCACTATTTCCTTTCTTTTTTAGGTTTAAAATTCGTTATTGCCTGCATTAGATAAAATATACCTGGGATTATCGCAGGAAATAAACATTCATCAAAAAGACGTGAAACTATTTCTCATAATCATTGTTTGTCATAATATTATCTATTTTTTAATATTATTGGATTTATCCTTGTTTTTATTTGTTTTCAAATTTATTAAAAAAAAATGTGTGTATGATGAAGGAACTATCATTATTTATAGAAGAAATAAAGAATTAAAAAATGCTTCGAACTCAAATTAATAAAACAAAAACTGAACTTTTTCAATTATACACTACAGATAAATTCAGTCGGCCTTACTAATAATCAATCACTAATGTCGACAACTAGTTAGATGTCAGCTTTAGTAAAAATGTACAGCTTTTGTGAAATGGTACCAATAAACAATTAGACCTCCACATTTACTAGTCCTTCAACTAAATTCATTTTTTATTAAGCAACTAACTAGGAAAACCAATCAAAAAGCAACAGAAAGAAAAACACAGCAATATATGCTTCACGTGTTTAGAAATAAAACAAATACGCAATATTTTTCAATATTTTGCATACATTTGTACAAATTTATGAGTGATAGACTTAAAAACCATTTGCATTGTTGTATTACAACGAATAAAATTAGAAAGCATTCACAATTTACTAAAATTAATTAATAATTGTAAACGCTCAGGCTGAACAACATCGTATTAAATTCTCTCCTATTTCGAAATTTAATACCGCGATTTTGGATGGTTGGGCAACACTTGTCTTCAAAATGACATAAGGGAGGATTTATTTAGCTAATGTCCGAGATAAACATGGCTTTCTCAACACTAACATTTAACCCTACAGTTAGCGATAGTCTGGCAACTATATTTGTTTATTGGTAAAGGAATTTTGGAAAGTGTGGAGTCTTTTCGTAAAGTGCCAGACTAAAGTTGATTATTGGTAAGGCCGAGTGTGTAGTGTTGGTGCATTAAAGTCAGTACTTACCTGACTTTGTGACTTATGTTGCGTGGGTTACTACTTGTCAACTAACCTAACCTAGTAGTACATACGTAAACTAACCGCAAACGCCTTGGATCAACGTTTTCTGTAAACAAGCTTAACTGGATGAGAGAATGAATGCGTTTTCGGCTTTGCATATGTTTGTACAATATACAGCAGCAAACATTTGTGACGTTGGCACGCAGTGTCGGGGCACATCTGATGGAGCTGCCAAGTAGCACACAAATCCAATTACAAAAGCAGGTAAAATCTCTACATTCCATGTGACATGAAAAATCTGTGATTTAAAATAAAGAACTCGAGAGGCTAAAGTAGTTGTGTTTATAGTAATTTCAATAACTTTTGTTATATTATTATAATCTTATCAAAACAGTGAGGACAAATGTTCAACACTATGTACATATATCTAACACCATCAATAGCACTATGTCAACACAAAGTCACTTTTTGCGAACCATTGCCAATTAGCCTAAAAGTCTGCAAGGATTTGTAGAAAAATGATTGAGATTAAACACCGTTACCTACCTACCTTTTAATGCAAGAATTCGGTATTCTCTAATGCAGGGGTTCCCTAACTGTGCGTCGCGACGCCCTGGGGAGTCGCGGCGCTATCCTAAGGGCGTCGTAAGACGGTACGCACAGGTCGACATTTCTATCACTTTATTTTTATTTTTTCACAGCTGTCAGAACAAAAGTTAAGTCGACTAGATTGGTCTGGACAAGACCTGAATGCAAAAACTAACTAGATTGATCGGTCGGGAACGTCACTTTTTGGCGTGGGACCTAAGTGGGGGCGACTGTAGGTAGCAGGTAGCCTCTCTTAGAAGGGCGTCGGAAAAAAATTACAACCTGCAAAGGGAGTCGCGGCATAAAAAAGTTTGGGAACCCCTGCTCTAATGAGTATTTCACAATTTTTTTCAGTTTATTCGACACCTTCACAAAAACCAAACAAATTCAAAATTAAACACAAAACAATTAAACACCGCGATACACAAAAAAGCAAGATAATTCGCGGTCGGCCATAACACGGTGTCTCCACCTGCAAATTTTCTTTCATGAAATCTCTCACATTTGGTCGCGTTGAAAGAACGACAATATGAAATGAAATGAAGGGTGGGCATTTCATATCATGAAATTTCATTCGTTGAAATGTCGTTGAGCAGAGCACATCGTTGCGTTCTCGCATTAAAGGCCATGAAGGAATTAGAAGAATTGCGGAAACGAGCTGAGAAAAGAAAACGAAGGTTTTGGGTAAATCCATTTCTGGAAAAAAGGGAAATGCACAATTTAGAGGAACATTTGTTGAAAGATGTTCTGTGGGAAGATGACGAGTTTCGGAATTTTTGCAGAATGCATATTGACAAGTTTCTTCTACAAGGAACTGTGAATGTTTACGATCCATCTTAATTACTCTTTGTTTCGTCATTTGTGTTCTTCTAAAAGGATCTATAAATGTTTATGATCCTTTCTTATCCCTTTTCGTTGTAGCTATGCATATTTTCCATTTTCTGTTTTATGATGCTTGTAAAACTATCTGGAAATGTTTTTTTCCTTGTTTAAATTTTCGCACATCTGGCAATCGTGTAAACATAGCTTTAAAAAAATTGGTAAAAGGTTCGATGACCCAAAAATAAACTCACGAACTCATTCCCACTCAGCCATCGCTGGAAAAAAAACAAGTTATAATAACCAGCTATTTCCAAGAGCAAAATCTGTCTTGATCGACATGCAAAACTATAATGCCCATGTGACTACATCCTAGATCCTACCTACATCCATTCTCTGTTCCCATTTACCATATCCTTGTAATGACTATACTTGTCTCGTTTTTATTCAAATACCTAGTTTCAGCGCTACAACCTACAAGCGACCATTCGCCACTCAGCCATCGTGAAAATGAAAAACAAGTGTCAAACTGCACAGAAATTTCAGTCCCTCTCATGAAATCAATACCATGAAAGGAGCTGTGAAATACTTTTCATGAAACTGGTTTTTTCATGAAATTTGTGGTCTCCACGTGCAATCTGTCCTCTCATGAAAATTTTCATGCTAAGAAAATTGCAGGTGGAGACACCGTGTTAGCAACATGCTTTTTTGTTGGTCACACGTATTCACTTTCACAGACGGGGGTTGAAATTACAAAAACAACAATAGGCGTTTTTCTTTTTTAGTTCAGAGCTGAGCATGAGCACTGAACAGAGTTCGAGCATTATGATTTATGAGCGCGCTCTGAACCACGCGTGCTCAGAGCGTTCAGAGGATGTTTTGTTTTTCCTGTTTTTTTTTGTCCTTCAAATGTGACTGGAAGTGTGCATGTACATGTGTACCTACTCAGCTTTTTACTCAGGATTCTCAGTCAATTTATTCTGAGCTCATAGAGCGCGCTCTGATCATGCTCTGAGCGAAAAAAGAAATACAAATTCGAGCTCTGAAGTATCTGAGCTAAAAAAGAAAAACGAACTTTTTGTATAACAGTTCAGGTTGTGCTCTGAACTAAAAAAGAAAAACGCCTATTTATACTAAAGAAATTAACACAAACAGATGTACCAATCCAATCGGTTATGCTAAAAACAACGTATGCAAGGTTCGAAAGACTACTATCCAACCATTACCTGTGTTAGCTGCTTTTAATGTATTTCTAAGGAAGTAGATAGACTTGACTTGATGTTCTTTTACAAACTAGCCATGTGAAGTAGGCACATGTGTCGATATATAGAACTTATTGGAGAGTTTACACAACTCAAAACTCATTCATAGTTGTTGTTGTTCGGCACACTAGCTATCAGCAACAACAAAAGTTTCTGCAACAATAGAGCCATAAATCGAAGCCACTTTATCCATGCAAACAAGGCTCGCTATCTTTTTAACAGAGTGGGCTCTAGATTAGATTCATCTACGTAATTATCATTTATGAAGCTTCCATTATCAAGACTTCCCCTATTCGTTTTTGAATATTTAAGTGAATGCACCCTCTCATTAATGTCCCCATTAAAATCAGAGTATCCTTGAGTCGGTGGAATTAATTATTTAAAATGTGCTACTTTAGCACGGCCTTCGGAATCACTTTCTTTATTTTTATTTTTTATTCCTATTTTTATTATGTTTGCGTCGAAATGATAACAAGGCCCCCCCTGCTGACTTAACAAGTGCCTACGTCAAGAGTCTCAAGTTAATAAAATTGCCACGTATTAAGTACACACCTCCTCCAAACAACTTGTGGGTTTTCCCCACATCGAGATCATATCACATAGGTAATCTTATCGGTCGCCAACTAAAATGTCAGCAGGCATTCATCTCATCAAGTAGGTAATAAGGATCTAAAACGCAAATAAAATTAATTATCTCATACACACACGCATAATAATAAAAAGAAAAAAACTGATTGCGATTCAATGGAGCACTGATAAGGAACTTACGATGTCATTACGTAGTATATCATTCCAAGTATATCATTCATCAATCGATTAGCAGCAGTCCCTGCTCCCTACTACTCAATAACACATCAAGTGTGATAAGTTTATAAGTTTTAATTATTACGAACTTATTATCAGTGAAATCGTTTTCCCTTAAAGCCTCTTATGTTTTCTATATGATTTTTATTTTTAATCTGGTTTTTTTTTTGTTGAAACTGAATGTAATCTTATCAAGTCCGAAAAAAGCATATTAACGCTGATCGGCAACTGCTGGATGGAGGGATCGGTCTCGCATTTTATCTCGGAACGTTGAGCGTGCTGACTGCTGAGTCGTTATAATTTTTTAACAGTGGCGTTTATAGTGTTACAAGTGCGAAATAGAAAAAGAAAAATCAAGAAAAAAAGACTGATAACCAGTTTTGCAACACGGGTAACAAAATGATGCGCATATTGCAACAGGGAAGCGGAGCAAAAGTCACTTCCGTTAAGGAACTAGTGCGTTTGGCTTTCAATAGGATGAGACATGTAAAATATAAATTTTATTAATATTTTTTTCTTTGCTTTCAAATATAAAAATACAATATTTTTTGTGTATAAAAGTGATTATAATTCAGAGAGATTTTTCTGCTTTCTTTCAAGCAAGGAAAAGTAATCGCCATCCGTCGGGAGGATCAATCAGTGTGGGAACGCCGAGCACCATTTGGACCGTCACATGTCCAAAAATTAGTGAAGCAAGGTGTGAAAGTTATTGTTCAGCCATCGAATAGGAGAGCTTATCCGATGCAGGTGAGTTAAACGAACGAAAACGAATAAACCAAAGTGTGCTTATTCGAAATTTTTATTAAGACAAGCTTTAGTGTTCTTAAATTGAGACAGAAAGTTTTAATTGATAAACAAACTAAGACTATCTCAAAAGTGACTATTAAAATAATGAGGCTATACTAAAATTTAAAACCAAATCTATGTTTATGACTGCTGCAGTAAGGAATGTGTTTTTAAATCGATCTTTTGATCGGAGCCTGAAGTTTTCCAAAAACACCTAATTAACACAAAAAGCTTAATCAATAATATCACCCATAATAGTGTAGTTGTAGTTGTAGGTGCGCATTATAAGCGTTTGTAAAATTTTGAATAGATTTGTGGATAAAACTTTGATTCAGATTCGCGAACATTTCGTGGTCAACTAAAAATAATATTCGTGTGATGTACCTATCTAGTTAGAAAACAGACACTCAATTACATGTTGGTCGGTTGCCTTCAGTTAGGTTAGAACCATCAGCTTACTTTAAGTATATCTGAGATTTTCTCATTCAGAAAAGTTACCTTTCATGAAAAATCAGTTAAGGACACTCTTTTTGCACAAACGGATAAACATGAAATGAAACATCATAAGCATATCGTATATTTAATCACGAAAATAAGTATAGGTTCGGTTGTGTCCGATTCGCGCGTGGCACATTATTTGAAGTTCGTCGCTTCTGTTTTATGGTGGCATAAATACGCAACGGTAATTGCGACTGCGAGCTAAAATCGCATTATGTCCCTCCTGAGGAATAAAAATTAAAGTAGTATACCTTCTAAAAGGAATGATAATATTCCTTAGTTTCTGTCATGATATCTCCGAAAGAATTTTACGTGCGATTAGAAGCCTTATCACATGAAGAGCAAATAGCGAGTGAACGACACTAGTTCTGCGTTGCTAGGAACAATAATATCGGTCCGATTTATAGGTAGGTACCTACCAAAGCAGGCTATCTGATGTAATAATAATCTTGATTTGTTTTCGCTTATATCTTTTACTAAAATTGGTTTCGTTTTTATTAACTTCACGGCAAATAGCATGTGCTTGGCTCTTGGCAGTACCTACTTAAATTACTGGTACAATATTTCACGAGGATTTTGTACTCACATAACAATAATAATTGTTATGATTGTTAGGAAAGTATTTCCTATTCAACAAATGGTATTCCGAGTGGAAGTTTTAAAATCCTTACATTTTTTTGCGAGCGACATTGTTGCATTAAAAAAAGAACATTTATATACCTATAACCACAGATAAATAAAGTGCTAGACAGATAAATAAAGTACTAGACAAAAGAAAACAAAATCGGTCCTCTTTTGGATATTCATCTCATATGGCAGTCATATAAAATAACAATATAAGTTTTTAAAGGTTAAAGCTCTCAGTAACTGGCAATGTCGGAAGCGTCTAGTGTACTATTTTATAAGGTCTTACTCCTCACTTGATTTTTGAGTACAGGACAAGCGTACCTAGTAGCAGTTTCTGTTTTTGACCTAAGGATATGTTTTTAATTTTGATTGGAATATGATTTAAGTTTTCAATTATTGAAAGTATTGTTCGTGATAGACCGATATCTTAAGATAGATTATGTAATAATTCAGGCATTTGTGAATTTTCAATAGTACCTACCTAGTTATAAATTGAATATTCCGATGCTCGTGTGTGCGGTGCAAATGAAGTTTTTGTTTTTGTAAAATTATCCAGACATAACAGTTGCAAATATTGCAATGTTTATTTGGAAAAATACAACTGACTGTATGATATTGTTCCGGATTATAGAAATATGTACTTCCTTTTGCAACATTTTATCGAAATCGAAGATGGGGTTTTCTAGATGTGAGCAGTTTTTAAAATTAGCGTTTTCGGTGCTTCGAATTGAAAATTAAGGACAAAATAGTTTCGAAAACATCCATTTGACTCTAAGTTTGCATTTTGGTAAAAATCGTTATTGCCGTTTTAAGTTAACTAGACAAAACTATACTTTTAAAAAATTCCTTTTTTCAAAAATCCATTGTACGATAATATAGAGAAAAACTGAGTTTGCTATTAAGTTATAAAAGCCCACATTACCTTAGAAATAAATTTTTGTTGCAATCGTATAGAGCGTTTTCGAGATATGTCGACATTTTAAAACTACCGTTGTTCGAATTTTTAGCCAAAAACTGGGTACGCAGTCCTGGTAACCTCACCTACTTAAGCTTAAACATCAATTTTGGTTGAAATCGTTAGAGCCGTTTTCGATCAAATCAAACTGGTACGAAAATTTTGTATGGGAAGTACCACTAATATTGAGGTTACCTTGAAAAAAAAACACCTCCCGAGCTGTAAGCCCAAAAACTCCAAATCCGAGGTTTGAACGTAATCCGGGAAGCCGTTTA
Source organism: Cheilosia vernalis (assembly GCA_949126925.1). Classification (NCBI taxonomy): domain Eukaryota; kingdom Metazoa; phylum Arthropoda; class Insecta; order Diptera; family Syrphidae; genus Cheilosia; species Cheilosia vernalis. The sequence continues at coordinate 4,924,651 of OX421362.1, forward strand.
GGGTGTAGGCCCGTGGAAGGACGGACAGACGGACAGACGGACAGTCCGGACAGAATTTTGCGACCCACTTTTTTGAGTTCCTCCATCATCGTAATATCAGAATTGATTAAAATCTCGAGTTCGAAATTTTGTACGAAACCAATATCTTTCTCTTACTACGTAATGGAGAAAGTTAATAATATATTAATATTAATATTAATTTATCTGTGCTATGACGTTATAGATCCTCTTTGCCTATAAGATGTTTATATTGGCCCTTAACGTCCGCATTAGAGAACGAACAAATTGAAAGGTTTTAATATAATTGTGGTAATTGTGCTAAATCAATAAATGATAAGACAGATTTTCTTGTTGATGATTAGTAGGTACTCACTAACACTCGACATCGATTGTTATCTTCATCTCGTTTGCATATTTAGCTGTCCACCATAAAAGAAACAGAAATGTTGGCTAACAACAAAAGAAGGTCTAAGTACTAAAGACCGGCCAAAACGCCTTAGATAATAATTACGACATTTTGTCTTATTTGTTTGCATCCTGTTTGGGAGGTTGTCTTTAATAATCTTCAAACCTATCGTCTAGATAAGCAAATAATAGTTATGAATTCAGTATTTATTGACAATTTAAAATGGGGTTAAATACAATGCTGAAATTTATAAAAACTGCGTGGAACAATGAATGCGACCATACAACCTCCTTCTTATACCACGGACCAACCTCTACCCCTCTTCGTCATCGATCAAAAACTCCTCTTCGTTAAGATGTTGCACTGTTGCCGTTGACACTATCCTATTCCTTATGAAACAGCTCCACAAACGTATCAGAGTCGAGAACAAGGAACAATAGTTTGTCTCTAAAAAGGTTCCGATTTGCAAGCGCAAATTTTGTGCTGTAATTTTATTTTTACCGCAGGTTCAATCAAAATGCAGCTAAGCCTAGTGTAAATCCTTGATTGTAAATCCTTGAAAAATAAAACGACTTCCATACCTCTCCAAAGCAGCCACGCATCAGTTTATTAAGAATTATACAAGTTCTTATAATTTTCAAATTGGGTATTTAAATAGGTAGCCCACAAAACAAATCGAAATTCGCACAAAAAACCAAACATATCGCCATGACCCTTAATGCAGCCTTCTTATCTCTGTCAGAGGTCCCCCACCTACCAAGATTAATCACAATAATTCGTAAAATGTTAAGACTTCACATTCTAGTTCAATATACCAGCACGTGCTAAGAGTTCTGAGTTGTGTTCAGTTCATTTGGTCTGATCATTGAAAGTCACTGTGGTGTGAGTTATCATATTTTCCTTATCACTGAAAATGCGTTAATCCTTGACACTACTTGTAATTGTAACGTCAATAATTCCAATAAAGTGAACAAATTCATTTGCTTCACTGTTTCTCTCCGGCTACGGCCTGTTATTCTGCAGTAGGTCAGTCATACATATTTTTCGTGTCACTAGACGCCAGTCGAAAAGCGATAAAAGTCCCAGATATGAATTGGTGTGGAAAATTCCCACATATTTTTCAGGTTATCTTATCACAACATTATCACACCGTGTAGTGCAGTGAAGACAAACAGAAAAAAATAACTCTAGACGCGAAAATGTCTAAAAATAAATGCCGAGTATGAACTGCATAATCATCCGATTGACTTTTATGACGGCCAGCAAAAAATTTAGTGAGGCAGATAAACAGCAAGAAGATCAGTAATGACAACAATGTGCATTAAGAATATCAAGATAGAAATAATGTTTGCGGGAAGTGACATAGTGACATATTAAGTCTGAAGTGTTACCAGGTGTGATTGTTAAAATGCATACACCTTCGTATGTAGGTAATAATCAGGTTAACAGCATTTTCACATAGGTAGAGCCGAAAACCGTGTTTTCGCGAAAACGCTCGATAACTTCTACGAAAACAGAAGTTTTCCCATACATACATCAGTTTTCAAAACGAGTCCTTTAAAGTCGGTTTCCACGAAAACAACTTCCAATCGTTGGGATGTTGAAACAAACGCACCTTTTGCAATATTCAGCAAATTCAGCAGAATGGCTGACCGAACAAATGTCACAACTCACAGCTAAAATCATTTTCCACAATTAATTGATGGGCTAACATAATTTTGAAATGCACTAAATTCATTTTGTTTGTTTATTAATGCGATCGAAATTTGTAACAACAAAAGTTTGCACCGAAGTTTAACGCCTAGTGTCCCACAGCTGATTGAAACGTCAAACAAAAACTAGTTGGTGGTCGGTGTGAATGCATATCTACGAGTTCTCGACGGAAACACGGTTTTCGGCTCGGTGTGAAAAGCCTATAAGATACTGTGTGGAGATGCGAGGTTTGGTCATATAAAATAATTATGGGAATTTTTTACAGTCCTCGCTCGGTGTACAAAAAAGTTTATGACTTAAATACTAACCTTGTACCGATTAAGTAAATCACAAAATAAGAATATTTGCAAGTATTAAAGACGTTGCGCCCCTCGTGTCTGGAATCTATATTCCTTTTGGGATGCATAGAGCATTGTGAAAACACAGAGAAATATTAAAATTATATCTAAAGTGTTTTAACGGTCTGAAGACATCAAAGAGGTAAATCAAGGAGTATCTTCTCGTGTTCCTGTTGTATTTTCATAGTAGGAACAAAACAGTCTCCAGCTAGCTTGATCTAAAGTGTTTTTAATTGGCAGCTTATTTATACGAAGCTTACGTTGCGTCTTCTCTCAATTTTATGTTATAGCATTCGTTTACCCAACTCCCATTTCAGAAAGCAGAAAGGGCGTTTTTTTGTTATCTATGGCTTGATTTATGAGTAGAAACTGCTTTCGAACACTTTAAGGTCCTTTGCGTTTGATCACTCAAATAAAAAATAAAAGTAATAATAAAAAAACCGGCCAAATGCGAGTGTCACTCGCGCACCGAAGGTTCCGTATTTGGCTAAAGTCCAACACATCAGATATTATTTGAAATCTATATCATTCAATCTTTCCCCTCTTCATGAATTCATCACAATTTAGTTTAATTTAATCTACTATATAAAAATAAGTCGTGTTTTCCTTCCTGACGCTATAACTCCAGAACGGCTCAACCGATTTGAATGATTTTTGTTTTGTTTTGTTCGTCTTAAATCAGGGATGGTTTATGAAAAAAGAAAAGTCGGAAAATTCTCAACAGTTGGCGTTGTAGGCACATATTTCGTTTTTCACGGGGAAATGCACTTTGAAAAAAATATAAACTGGATAGAAATCGAGTAGTTTCAAATACAAAAAAATAAATATTTTAAATTTTCAAAGCAATTGTTGTTGTCAATTATTTTAATTATTTTCCAAGCAAATTGTTGTTGTCAAAAATTTTGAAATTTCTTTTTTTTTAAATATAGGTAGGTACCTAAAGGTGTGTCCAGACCAACGAAACATATCATAAACATTTATAATAAATGTTTCATAAATATTTCATTAACATTTATAACAGAAAAAAATGTTTATGAAATGTTTATTAAATTTTTCGTTGGTCTGGACACCAATGAAACATTTATGAAATGTTTATGAAATGTTGCGCAGTTTCCCATTCGTGATTGGAAATAATTTTTGTTTCACATGTTTCCGGGCAGAGAGTAGGCGCTGTTTTGTGAATTTATGTGAATATAAAAATTGAAATGTCAAAAAAAATCTTGGAGTAGGAAATAAGGAAGTTATCTATTCATTTAATTAAATTATCTTTTTATTTTTTGAAATTTTTTTTATGATAATGAAGCACGCTGCTAAAAATTCTACCGCTTTAGAGTTCATCATTATTTAGTGCAAAAATGGATAAAAATTAAACATTTCATAAATGTTTCAAAAATGTTTCATCGGCGTCCAGACTGAAAGAAACATTTAAAAGATGTTGAATAAATATTTATGAAATGTTTCTGAAGCAAATCGGAAACATTTTATAAACATTTAATAAACATTTATTAAACAAATGTTTCACTGGTCTGGACAAACCTTAATAACTTTGTTTATGTTTTTGTTTACTATGTTACATTAAGTAACTTTTTGAACTGGAGTAGACACTTTGATTTGTTTGATGGTGTTTGAATCCATCATATTTGTTTGTCAAGTATTTTCAGGATCCTTACATTAGTTCAAACTTCTGAAAGCAGAAATACATAATGAGTCTATGATCATGATCGAAGACGTGTGTTTATTGATGGCGAATAAAGTGCGCAGTTGGGCATGATATCACTTAATCGTCCAATACACGATGCATTCAACCACGAATTGCAAAGAGAACAACAAAACAATACGATACTGAAGCATTAGCCGAAGCAGTTCGTAAAAATGTTCTGCAATTGAATCGACAACAAATGATTGCGTATGCCTCTTTGATGGAAGCTGTGAACAAAAGAACTGGTAGCATTTACTTTCTGGGTGCTCCCGGAGGTACTGCCAAAACGTTCTTAATTTCATTGCTTGGGGCACGGCATTGGCTTCATCTGGAATAACAGCAACTTTGTTAGAAGGCTACCGAACTGCACATTGAGCATTGTTATTGCCACTGAACATGCAAATCAACCAGACACCATCTTGAAAAATCGAAAAAAAAAATGCGAAGATTTTACAATGATGCAAATTGATCGATTGGGTCGAATGCACGATGGCCCACAAAAGATAAATGGTCAATGGTGGCAGTGGACAAGACGTTGAAAGATCTTCGTGTCAATCAAAACATTTTTGGAATAGCCATGGTTGTATTATCCGGTGATTTTCGGGAGACTCTTCCAGTTATTCCCACGATCAATTGCAGCTGACGAACTAAATGCGTGCTTGAAAGCATCAAATTTGTGGCTTCATGTCAAGACACTCCGATTGACGAGATCAAACTGCAGATGAGTTTTCGAAGCAATTGTTGGACATTGGTAATGGAAAGATTGCAGTTGATATCTCGATCGGACTTATCACTTTGACCACTGATTTCTGCCACATGACCGATTCTAAGGAAGAGCTCATTCGACGTATTTTTCCGGGCATATGCAGAATATAGAGGAGAAGATGTTTTGATTCCACGCATCCCGATGATTCCAACGGACTTACCATTCGAATTCAAACGACTGCAATTTTTTACTACAAATCTTTGCATTGAATGTTAATATCATCTATTTTACAGGAAAATAAAAGGCATTGAATTAATTTGAATTACTAACAAAATTTATTTCATCACCAAACTAAGTTTAAATCGAAAAAAAAAGCTTCAAATAGATAAAAATTAGGTGGTACGAAGTTCACCAGGTCAGCCAACACCAGATGAACCGCATCAATTTCTGCTAATATATTTCATTTCGTCGATGGTGGATCAGCTGAATGTGCGGTGCAATATACAGGGAACTCAACAGTTAAAGAGACGAATTATTGAACAGTTGCAAGCAATTTTTCATTAAGAAAATCATTGTTTTTCACATGGGCAGCTATACGTTGCGTATTCACGAGTTGGGAAACCATCCGCTTTGTTTGTGTTAACGTCAGACCAAAAAACTAAAAATGTGGCTTACCAAAGGGCACTCCAATGAAACGGATAATTTGCGGACACGTATATAACGCTTCGATTCAGTATTTACTTTGGATTCACTTTCATTTATTACTTAGAGAAGTTCAACTAAATTACACTTAATTTTTGTTATCGAAATGAATTCATTACTGTTGTGAAATGAAATAAAATTTTCCATTTTCAAATACAAAAAAAAAAAAATAATTTTTCTTCATCTTTTAATCCTCAAACGAAATATTACAAAAAACGAAGCCATCTGGTGGCGAAACGGAGTTCGCCGAGTTTGCTAGTTACTTAATAGTTTTACTCTCAAAAATTACTCGCACATTTTCATTTTCTAATTATTACCTAGTACCCAACCCACGCCAATTTTCCATTCTGTATGCGACCTCTCCCAATTAAAAACTACCTATTGACTAAAAATATATTACTTTAATTTTGTTCTGTACTCCCCAAAAAAGTGTATTATACTCCCCAAAGAAATTAGCAAGCGGGAACCCTGGTGGTATACCACCAGTGAGGGTCAATTGTGCACAACTGCGTAGTAGAGATTAAAACTTATGAGAGCAACGTATTTTACATGGTAAAATTATCTTTGTTGAAAATATCTTGTAAACTATTAACTTTTCGGCAAAACAGTATTCAGCACATATATAGATAAGAACATGATCTACAAAAAAGGAATTTATGTATTTTTTTGTGAATCAAGAAATAAACCGTTTTTTGGGCGAACGAAAATATTTTTTCACCAGATCACTAATAACTCGAAAACCATTCGATGTATTGCTTCCATTGGTATTTGTCGTTTAACTAGAGGTTATACCGGATGTTGTGTGTAAATTTTAGCTTCCTATGTCAATCGGTTCTTGAGATAGACCTGGTAACAAAATTGGCTTAGTGGGTTCGGACAGACGGAGAGACATCCGAGCGAAACTAATAAGGTTACGTTTTTTCCCTTTGGGTACGGAACCTTAAAAACCGGCCAAGTGCGAGTGTCACTCGCGCACCGAAGGTTCCGTATTTGGCTAAAGTCCAACACATCAGATATTATTTGAAATCTGGATCATTCAATCTTTCCCCTCTTCATGAATTCATCACAATTTAGTTTAATTTAATTACTTAATATTTTTACTCTCAAAAATTACTCGCACATGAATTTCATTTTCTAATTATTACCTATAGTACCCAACCCACGCCAATTTTCCATTCTGTATGCGACCTGTCCCAATTAAAAACTATTGACTAAAAATATATTACTTTTATTTTGTTCTGTACTCCCCAACAAAAATGTATTATACTCCCCAAAGAAATTAGCAAGCGGGAACCCTGGTGACAAGTGACTCTTTTCTGTCTTTGATGGGGTCAATTGTGCACATCTGCGTAGTAGAGATTAAAACTTATGAGAGCAACGTATTTTACATGGTCAAATTATCTTTTTTGAAAATATCTTGTAAACTATTAACTTTTCGGCAAAACAGTATTCAGCACATATATAGATAAGAACATGATCTACAAAAAAGGAATTTATGTATTTTTTTGTGAATCAAGAAATAAACGGTTTTTTCGGCGAATGAAAATATTTTTTTCACCAGATTACTAATAATTCCAAAACCAATCGATGTATTCCTTTCATTGGTATTTGCCGTTTAACTAGAGGTTATACCGGATGTTGTGTGTAAATTTTAGCCTCCTATGTCAATCGGTTCTTGAGATAGACCTGGTAACAAAATTGGCTTAGTGGGTTCGGACAGACAGACAGACAGACAGACAGACAGACAGACAGACAGACGGAGAGACATCCAAGCGAAACTAATAAGGTTACGTTTTTTCCCTTTGGGTACGGAACCTTAAAAATGACAGGAATTCAAATTGGGCCCCTCGTAGCAGAATCATTTCAAAGCACTTCTACCCGAGTGCCCCAATTTCACGAAAGCTTGTCATATTCAAATATTACTTAATAATATAACTTTATATTCGAAAACATCCCTGCTGGAGATGGCCCTCTCATTAACCAAACCATCACTGTGCCACCCAAATTGTGCACACTTGCTTTTTATTTTAATCTACTCTTGCACCATGAGCCACCACCACTCCCATTAATTTCACTGCACCTGTCAGATAAAACGTAAATATGTACATCCGACTTAAAATTAACACTTTAAATTAAACAAATTCAACTAATTGCTTCTGCTGCGTGCGCTTTTTAATTTACGGTCTTTATCCTCTTTTGTGCCTACAGACTTAAAATTTCTTTGGGTATATCAATCGAAAGGGCTTATACACCCTTCACTGAGTAAAAAAAAAATAAATAAATAAAAAAATAAAATATTAATTTAAAATGAAGCGTTGTGCATTATAACGGAATTTCACTATGCGTCAGCAAGCACCCCTTCTAGAGAGCACATTTAAAAGCATAATCCGTAAAGAATCGGGATTTATCAGTTTACTGCAATGCACCAGCAAAGACAAGCAAAAGGACTCGGATATGCATTAAAAAATGTTTTAAAACGCGTGAGCATATTATGGCTTACGGCGTTATCCCGCTGTAAGCCGTAAATGCACAACATGAGTGCATGTCTGCAATACTCGTATTATGTATACCCACCTATCATTATTCTGTTTGCAGTTGCAATTAAATTTTTCCCTCTCAATATCCTTTTTGTTGTTCAAATCAGGCATACTTAAGCTCCGGGGCTGTCATCCAGGAGGACATTAGTGAGGCGTCCGTGATTTTTGGTGTCAAACAGGTTCCCATCGAGGCACTGATACCCGGAAAAACGTACTGTTTCTTCTCACATACGATTAAGGCTCAGGATTCGAATATGCCTCTGCTGGATGCGGTGCTAGAGAAGGTGAGTTTTTGCTTCGGTGGACTATGGGCAAAGTGATAATTTTTTTATATGTGTGTATATACATTTCTTCGTAGAAAATTAGGCTTATCGATTATGAACGGATTATCGATGAAAAGGGATCGCGCCAGGTGGCATTTGGGAAATATGCGGGCATTGCTGGAATGGTGAACATTTTGCACGGAATCGGATTGAGATTGCTTGCTCTGGGCCACCATACGCCATTTATGCATATTGGACCGGCACACAACTATAGAAACTCATCGATGGCAAGGCAGGCCATTCGAGATTGTGGCTATGAGATTGCATTGGGAATGATGCCACGGTCGATTGGACCTTTGACTTTTGTATTCACCGGATCGGGTAATGTTTCACAGGGGGCTCAGGAGGTTTTCCAAGAGCTGCCCATTGAGTATGTCCCGCCAGAGATGTTGAGGAAAGTCGCTGAACATGGAAGTGAGTTGACATTTTTTTTAATTATTATCACTGTCAGAATTCACAAAGCCAAAGAGTTAACCAGTGTTCCAAGACTTTGAAGACAGTTTTTCCCTTTTTCAAGCAAAAGCATTTGTTTTCCCTTAAATTCGACATTTTCTTGTAAAGAAAACAATTCATAATTTTATTATTTTTATTAAATGTACGTTTCACAGAGATTTTTGATTATAAAAATTCTCCTTCTTAGGTCAAAATAAACTCTATGGCTGCGAGGTGAGTCGATCGGACCACCTGGAACGTCGTGAGGGTGGTGGTTTCGATCAGCAAGAGTACGACCAGTATCCCGAACGCTATATATCAACATTTAATAAATCTATCGCCCCTTATGCGTCTGTAATCATAAATGGAATTTATTGGGCTGTTGGTAGTCCAAAATTGATCTCCATTCCTGACGCGAAAAGTCTTTTACGCCCGGCCAACACACCGTGGCTACCAACGAGCAAGGGCTCACCATCATTGCCGCACCGCATGCTGGCCATCTGTGATATTTCGGCAGATCCCGGTGGTTCTATTGAATTCATGAACGAGTGCACGACAATCGATACTCCTTTCTGTTTGTACGACGCTGACAGAAACAAGGATACGAAGAGTTTCAAGGGACCCGGCGTTCTAGTCTGCTCGATTGACAATATGCCAACCCAATTACCTCGTGAATCGACTGATCTGTTCGGGGAGCTACTGCAACCCTATGTCAATGACATCCTGAGCAGTGATGCTTCCAAACCGTTGGAGGATGAACAATTCGCCTATCCCATCCACTCAGCTATAATTGCCAGCAATGGCAAGCTGACGGATAACTACGAGTACATCCAGGAGCTGCGAGAAAATATTTCGTAAGTGGCATAGAAAAGTTCTCAGCACTCTAAAACTTCATGTTCTTAATGTTTTTCCAGGATGAAGTCCCGCCACAAGGTTGGGTCTGAGGGCAGTTGGGAGAATAACAAGCGGATTCTTGTCCTTGGTGCTGGTATGGTGTCGGCACCCTTAGTTGAATGGCTGCACCGTGAAAAGGGTGTCAATATAACTGTGGCATCACAGTTGAAGGAGGAGTCGGATAGACTGGCTCAAATCTATCCCGGAGTAGAGAGTCTCTACGTCAATGTCAAAGAGAGCACAGCACACCTTCAAGAGCTCTGCGGAATGGCTGATGTTGTCATTTCACTCCTGCCATACAGTCTTCATGGCATCATTGCCAGGTACTGTGTTGAAGAGAAGACGCATATGGTCACTGCCAGTTATCTTAATGACGAGATTAAGGAGCTGCACGAGGAGGCAAAGAGAAATGGTGTCACTATCATGAACGAAGTCGGTCTTGATCCCGGTATTGATCACTTACTGGCATTGGAGTGTATCCATGATGTGCAAGAGAATGGAGGTGTGATTGAATCATTCATCAGCTACTGCGGTGGGCTACCAGCTCCGGAGCACTCCGACAACGCTCTGCGGTACAAATTTTCATGGTCGCCGAGGGGAGTCCTTCTCAACACTCTTTCCGCTGCCAAGTACTTGAACAAAGGACAAATAGTAGAAATCTCGGGAGGTGGAGACCTGATGTCGGCGCCAAAGTCTTTGGATTTCCTACCAGGCTTCGCTTTGGAGGGATTCCCCAACAGAGATTCCACCAAATACTCCGAACTGTATGGGCTAGGAAGGGACATTCACACCCTGGTGCGAGGAACCATTCGCTACAAGGGCTTTTCAGAATGTATCCAACCGATGCAGCTCTTGGGACTCATTGATCCCGAGCCACACCCCATGCTACACCCCAGTGGACCTGAGTTGACCTGGAGGCAACTGGTTATAAATTTGCTAGGAATGGCGGACTCTAGCATTTTCTATGAAAACTTGAAGCAGAAACTGATCGATAGGGTGGGTGATGCCGACGGTATTGAAAGCCTGGGACTACTCAACGATACACCGGTGGTGAAACTGAACACACCTCTAGACACTTTGAGTCATTATCTGTCAAAACGTTTGGCCTTTGGTAAGATGAGTCTATTTACATTGGTGCTGGGAATGTTGACAATCTCTATTCAATTATAGAATCGCATGAGCGTGACTTGGTGATCCTGCGACATGAAGTCATCATCCGTTGGGGCGATGGACGTCGCGAGGAGCGTGGTATTAACTTTGTTGCCTATGGCAAACCCAACGGTCACTCGGCAATGGCAGTGACTGTGGGAACACCTGCGGCTATTGCGGCTAAGATGATTTTAGACGGTGAGTCTAACTATCGTATGCTTTAAAGCACATTTGTAATTTTGATGATTTTTCTAGGGGAAATCCAAGAACGAGGTGTAGTGCTGCCATTCACTCCTGATATTTATCGACCGATGCTGTCTCGCTTGAGACAAGTTGGTCTAACGGCCACTGAAACTTCTAGGTGGCTCAATTAGTGAAAAGTCGTTATTTCAATACTTAAGCGAATTCCTTTTAAGGCTGAGTTTTATTTTTGTTTTCCATTTGTGTATTTATAACTTTTTTTATTTCTTCAGTTACATAAGCTAAGTGTGACGATATTGAAATTTAAATAAATTGTAGGACAAATTTTAGTTGAGTTGTTGTTGGTTGTTATAGGAAAATCAAGGAGCGGACCGAGCTTAGCAAATGATTGCGAAAGATCGAGTCTAAATTGAGTTAACTGGAAATCGGAACGTACATTTAGAGAATCAATGGAGGGGCGCTTCTAACTGGTTATGGTTGTATTAAAGCACAATAAAAGCCAAGTTTTTGGTATTCTACACCTGATGGCTTAATGTAATCATATACCTACTTACTGTGAACCAGAGATGAAATAATTAAATGGTATTATTTACATTGTTGTTCTCGTTATTTCAACCCCCGTCTGTGAATGCGTGTGAGCAACAAAAGAGCATGTTTCTAAGGTCGATCGATAATCATCTTGCTTTTACGTGCATCGCGGTGTTTAATTGTTTTATAAAGGTTTTTGAAAAGAATAGAAAAAAAAAAACACATTAGAGAATACCGAACTCTTGCATTAAAGTCCAATTCATGAACTCACATATTACTAAAAAAGAAAAGAGTAACTCCATTGGGGACGATCAAATATCTAGTTTAGTAAAGTATGACAAGTCTCTGACTGGATATCAGTTTAGGTTGGTTGAAATCAGTCATATGAGCAGTTATTTGAATTGACGTTTATGGAGGGATAGCCGACGATTCTACAGTCAAGAAATTCGTGACTGAGTACTAAGTTGACAGTTCGCATATTTGGCTGGCGTAGGAAAAGTGACGTTCCCGACCATTCTAGTTTTTGCGTTCAGGTTACCTTCATCTTATTCAGGCCAAACTAGTCGACTTAAGATAACTAGATGCTTGATCTTTGCTTTTAAAGTGCTGCCAAAACGAGCGCGATAAATTGCTAAATGTGCTCAACAAACAATTGTTAAAATACTAAAACATGTGAACAAATAAAACTATGAAAGTTTGTTAGATATTTAAGCTATGGCCGAAATAAGACTGACAGGATAAGCTTCACCAGGCGAAGGGGCAGAGAGGCCTCTTATGCTTGAAATAATTTCATTAACCATTTTTCTTAACAGATAAATACTTGTGATTTTAACTAAATTACAGTAGTTATAAATTATAATTACGAAAAAGTGATAGAGAATCACAGTTAATTCCAATTTCCATAATAATAATAATTTCAACAAATTATTTAACTAACGTAAGGCTTTTGTTTTAAGGTTTCTCCAACCTACACTCTTTTCAATAACCAGGCGCCAATCCCTTGTCGCTGTGGGTTTCAACTTTTAAGTGTTTGTGTAGCATAGACATTTTTTATTTATTTTTTATTTTTTATTATGTACAATCATTTTACTCTCGTCCAAATAAACAAATGAGAAACCCATGAATCGTATAGTATGGAGTGCAGTACGAACATTTTTTGCTTTGCGCCTATAAATAGACTCGTTTGATTTACAATTTTTTGTTTTCGTTTCAATTATTTTGCAGTTGCCAATGCATGGTTGGTTTTAACATAAGCTGGAAATATACAGAAAGATAGTATTAGTATACTATAAAGGGTGTGTTCTGAGGGTAATTATTTGTTTTACAGCAAATGATCAATTTGTAGTTAAATTCTATTTTCTTAAAGTCAGAGTTAATGGACAAATCAGAAGTCTCATGTTTTTGTTTTTAATTCTCCTATCGTTGTGTTATCACTTCATCTAACCCCTGCTTGTTTACTTTTAACTTTTAGGTACGTAAACATACTGCGATCAGGCATGGATCTATTTCATAAGCCAACCTACAATTATTGATTATCATTTGGTCAATTGAATTACACTTGACCAGCAGTTGTAAGACAAATTGAGTTTTGAGTTTTAAATTATTCATCGCCATGTAATTCTAAAATATGATCTGAGGAAAACTAATTTAAGCTATGTTCGCAAAAATCAACATTCATATTTATTATCAGTAAAATATTGACACAGCACTGCCGTCTAATCTGTTTACATCCAATTATTTTTATAATTAACATAAAAATAGTTTTATAAAACAATTCCAACTATGGTATGCTAATCGTTATCAACACTCAGACCTCGAAAGCAAAATGTTTCATTGATGAAATTGCTTCCCTCCAAGAGAAGTGTTGCTACACAGGCGATTGAAAATGTTAATCGCTAGATCTTACTATTCACGTGGTAAATGTTTCGTTGACCCGGAACTCTCTTCATACAGAGAATTCAGTTGCTTATATCACTTAATAGAGGACGTTAAACAATTATGCTCTCGCATTCACATATATTTTTCCAATCATTGATCTTAAAGGTCATTTGACCATTTTACTTGAGCATTAAAGTGCCCATATTTGGTGCTTTAAATTTCGATTTGTGACTATAGAACTGCTCCCTTTCTCTTTGTGGCCAGACAGAAGATTCATCAAAACATTATACAAGTGCTTTCGTTTCCATTCATCAAGGGTAAAATCCTTGCGCGAAAAAATGGAAGACCTTCAGCGCCACCACCACCCACGATATGCCAGACTAAGAATGCACAAGTATTTGTACGACTAACGAGATTTATGATGTGAAACAGCATTTGCTACTAAAGTGTGCAACCAAAAGTACCATTTATATTGCGCTGCTGCACTTTCTTACCAATTCATCGGCCGCATAAACTCTCCACTCTTTGTGTGTGTCCTTCCTAGGGGGTTCCATTTAAAACTGGACGAAAAGTGTCGAAAAAAGAAATGGAGCCACCAGCCAGAAAAAGAAACGAACTTGCTGGGGGATTATGGAGCGTTAATACCCAACGTGGAGAGCGGGTGCACCAGAGAGCAACGAAAAATATGGGACTACTATATTTCAGGGATCTAATTTACCATGTGACTGCGAATGGCATAGAAGCCGACGCGACGCAGGAGAACTGCATAGGGCTCGTGTGAATTTCCAGATTTTTATAACAATTTCGTCCGCTCCTTCATTTGCGATGTGGTCGCCAGCCGGGCATATGGCACGAGACAGAGACACATATTTCATCTATTCAAATGAATCTGTTAGACTTCCGCGACGAGCTACCCACCTACTACTCCTCGTGAATGCATTGTGGGAATTTTTAATTGGAGGATTAGAGGGCTTAGTCGGGGAAGGCTGCTCAAACAAGGTTCTGTGGTATGGCGATTATTTGACTGGGTAGAGCGCTTTGTGGATTACCTCAGACTTCCTGATTAGAGCGGGTCTTCCGAGAGAAACAAAAAACGACTCTCCAAAAAGTCAAGGATAAATAGGTATACGATGAGCAGTGAGCATTGCTTGTAGTTATATGTATTTTAATTAACACACGAGCAGGAAAATGAGTCACAGTAGTGACTGCATTCTGACCATAATCCTTGGGAGCATATAGTAATAAAAAGAAACTGCTGTTTTGTCAGCTTCAACTTTCATCTTACATTCCATTCGAGGCAAATTAGTTTTACAAGAAATTTCTTAGCATTTGCTGTAACATTTCCGCGGAAGTACTTTCAATGAAGTGGAGTTCTTCGACCTTCTGTCGGTCGATTAAACATTAAGAATTCATGATTCCGGACGCAACGAGAGTGCTTTTATTTTCACCCAGCTATACGTTAAAGTTAAATCTGAGTTACCGCCGGTAAGTTCATCTACCTTTATCCGAAGATTGGGCACCTTGTCGTGGTGGGGCGGCTTAAGTAGAGGAACAGGATGCTAGATCAGGGTAGTGGCCCAACTCCTCTGGTAGAGCTGAATGTGAATTGAAAAACCAAGACCCAATCCGATCAATCGATCGACCCTTAACTCCAAGATGGCTGGTCTGCAATGTCGAGGGAGCTGTGATAAGGTAGGTAAAACTACTGGTTCACAGGGTTCAGGGGTAATTGAACCGCTAATTGAGACTCCTCAGGGGCAGCTCAATCCTCTGTTGTATTGTAGTTGAGTAGGATAGGTATTGGGGATCTCTGCCTATTCGGTCTGTTTAATTCTCCCCTACTCGTGGGTACACATATGGACCATATAAATAAAAATAAAAATAACGTGCCTTCGGAAAACGAGGTGGAAGGCTTAGGAGGGGTCGAGAAGGTGCTGGAAGGCGCTGGAATGAACCCGAATAAGCTCGATGGGTCAGCGGACTCTAATGGGAAACCAGAAGGGTTAGCGGGCCAATCGTCAGTGGAGGTGGACAATGCGGTGCAGAAATGCGCCAAGAGGTCAGCCGAAACTGCGGAAACCGAATTGGAAGAAGAAGAAAGGCTCGATCCTGAGCGGAGGTTGAACAAACAACTGAGGCAAAGGATGAAAAGAGTCAGAAGGAAACAAAGATTGGCCTTGGCTAAATCTGTTTCGGCGGGAGGCATAAGCAAGACGGTCGATGAGTTGACTGAAATGGTTGCCAACATGACGTCAACCGAAACCTCTCCAGAAGACGAAGGATCTAGGAAACGGTTCAAATGTTCCGGGACCAGGAATCCATCCGAAACTGCGATGAAGGGGACGGAAGGCGGAAAGGATGACGGACAGTCTGTTCAACATGGGGTCAGTCCACAGGCACCACACTGCAGTGGTTATGTGGATGGACAACATGTAAAACGGAAGGTTAGTCAGCCAGCAAAGCAGAAATCGTGCAATGCCGAGCAACCTGGACCAAGCAAGGTAAAGCGAAAGCTGAATCGAGCTATGGAAAGGAAAGCGAAGCAAGCAGATAATGCAAAACCTTACACTAGGGGTGAGCGAACCAAAGTTGACAAGGGCGTAAAAACCTTTGCTCAAACAGCGGCGAACGATCTCCGAATGGGTGTTGTCGACATGAGTCGAGAGGGGGGGATAGATGCAACACAGTTGAGTATTTTTAAAAATGCTCTTCTGGATGCTCTAGACTTGCTTCCGACGAATGCAGGTGACATCGGTGTGAAGGAAATAACCTTGGAGGAAGGGATTATAGCAATCAAATGCGGTAACCAAAAAACCAAGGGTTGGCTATGTGAGATTGTAGGGAAGATGACCGACCTATGGGAGGGAATTAACCTTAAAATAGACAAGCTTCACATACTAAAGGATGTGGAAAGGTTGATAATCTTTGTTCCCGGTCAATCCGTGAGCAAGGATGTCATCCTCGCCAGACTTTGTCGTCAAAATTCCTGCGTGAAGGACACTTCTAAATGGAGGGTTACTCATGTGGGAAGATATGATGACAACAAAATTGGTGGAACCAAGATGACGATCTGGTGCCCAAGGGAGGAAGCGATGCTGGTTAGACAAGCAGGAGATAGACTCTTCTGTGGGTTGGACATAGCACTCGTGAAGTTCCAAGGAGCATCGGAAAAGACTCAACTTGGAAAACCACCCGGTAGGGCGACGAAGTGATAGATACCATGGACATGGGATCAACACAAGTCGGGCGGGAGGTGGGCCCGTACCGGGAAAAGCTCAGGGTGATTCAATTGAACCTTCATCACAGCAAAGCAGCATCAGCAATGATGACTAAATGCTTTGATGAGGATTCGTTTGATATAGCCCTGATACAGGAGCCTTGGATCTTTAGAGGAAAGATTAGAGGACTCCCAAACAGCATGGCTGAGTTGCACTATGTGCAAACCAGCGGAAGAATTAGGTCATGTATCCTGGTGAGGCACGGAGTTCAAGCATATAAATTGCCGGATCTGTGTGCCCCAGATCTTGCAGCAGTACGTGTAGGATCAGGTGCGGGAACTTTTGTTATAGCATCTGCATACTTGCCGTATGATTCTCCAGAACCTCCTCCGACCAGAGAGTTAGAGGTTTTGGTGGATGCATGCAGGAACAGGAACGAGGACTTAATTATTGGTTGTGATGCCAATGCACATAATACAGTGTGGGGCAGCACCAACGATAATTACAGAGGAGAAGCATTATTCGAATTTGTATCATACAAGGATCTAGCTATCTTAAACAGGGGAACAGAGCCAACCTTCGTTAATGTGAGACGAAGGGAAGTGATCGATGTTACCCTGTGCAGTAGTCAGATAATTGATAGAGTATCAAATTGGAGGGTAATGGATCAGGCTACAATGTCGGATCACAGAGCCATTTCATTTGATGTTCGCTATGGATCTAAAAGAAAAAAAGATCGGAAATACATCAGGATTCCGAAGAACACGGATAGGACAAAATACCTTGAAGTGTTGGAGGAAAAACTGAATGTAACGACATTCGGAATACCGAAAAACACTTGGCACGTTGAATCACAGCTGAAGCATCTGCAATCAGCTGTTGAAGATGCGTACCGAGTGGCTTGCACACCTACTTTAGTGGAAAAACAAGATCCTGCACCTTGGTGGTGCCGGGAACTTGAGAAACTAAAGAAGGCTGTGAGGAAGGCCTTTAATCACGCCATGAGGAGGGGGGAACCCGAAGCATGGGATGACTATAAGGCGAAAAAGAAAGAGCTTAATGTCACTCTGCGACGACGTAAAAGGGAATCATGGAGGGACTTTTGCTCGAGTATGAGGAGTACATCTGAAGTCAGTAGACTACAAAAGATTGTCTCGAGAGATCCAGTTTCCAAGATCGGACTCATTCGTAATAGAGCGGGGGAGATGGTGGAAACACTGGATCACACAAATGAGGTCCTAATGGAGGTACACTTTCCAGGAAGCTATAAATCAGATCAGCCCTGGGCTCCAAGGAAACAAGGAGCGAACAGGATGGATAGGATGGAAGCGGAAAGGATCGTAACACCAGAGGCGGTCAAGGGTGCAATAGCAACATTTGCACCCTTCAAAACCGCGGGGCCGGATGGTATATTTCCAGGCCTAATGCAATGGGGAGCAGACGTAATTGCACCAAGGCTCAGGAATATATACGTTGCATGCCTAGCAATAGGCTACATCCCGATTACATGGAGGGAGACAAATGTGGTCTTTCTTCCAAAGCCGGGTAAAAAGGATTACACCGAGGCAAAGTCCTTCAGACCAGTTAGCCTAACATCCTTTCTGTTAAAAACAATGGAAAGGGTGGTGGTGGACTACATGGAGAGTACTGCGCTTAAGATGTATCCTTTAAACAGTAGGCAGCATGCTTATAGGGCAGGCATGTCTACAGAAACAGCGCTACATCAAGTAGTACGCGTTGCGGAGGAAGAGCTAAATACCGGGGGCATTGCGATGACCACCATAATGGACATTGAAGGTGCCTTCGATAAGATATGCTTTGAAAGTCTGAAACAAGCCTTGGAAAAACGTAGGGTTAACCCACTGGTGGTAAGATGGGTGGACAATATGTTGAACACGAGGGCAATAAATATTCAGACGGGAACCTCAAAACTTAGAGGAAGGGTTAGCAGGGGCTGCCCACAGGGAGGTGTTCTCTCTCCTACACTGTGGAATATCACTGTGGACTCTCTTCTCGACAGACTTGAGGCGACTGGCACTCACACAGTGGGATATGCCGACGACATAGCAATAATGGCCAGAGGCAAATTTATAGACGTCACCGCAGATATCATGAGGAATGCGCTCAGAGTGGTTGAGCGGTGGTGTCTGGAAGAAGGGCTCTCCATTAATGCGGGAAAAACAGATCTAATAGTCTTCACTAAGAAGAGGAAAAATCTGGAATTTCGACCCTTAACGCTCTTCGGATCGGAACTAACAACGACCACGAAGGTCAAGTATCTGGGAGTCTATCTAGATACTAAACTTTCGTGGAACTACCATGTTGAGGAGAAGGTCAAGAAGGCAAAAAGGGTATTACATCAGTGCAAACGTGTATGTGGACAGAGGTGGGGACTCTCGCCTAGGTCAGCATACTGGATGTACACGATGATAACTAGACCCATTATCACCTATGCCTCGGTTGTATGGTGGGCGAAAGCTTCCCAGAAAACAGTGAGGAAGCACCTGGATAGGGTCCAACGCTTAGCATGTATAGGAGTTACAGGTGCAATACGGACAACACCAACATGCGCAATGGAAGTGATCCTGGGGATCTTACCGCTGGACTTATTTATTAAGAAAACAGCGGCCCTAACGGCACTTCGTTTGCATCGAGATGCGAAATGGCACAATCGTGGTACCATCTATGGACATAGGAAGATCCTGGAACTTGTCAAAAACGAGATTAGGGAGCTGAGCATGCCTATGGATGGGATTACAAGGGTGCGTGTTATGGAAAGGAATCACAAAACTCGTATTGAGAACGGATTACTTCCAGAAAAAAGAAGTGGTGAAATAGTGATTTTCACAGATGGATCCATGATGGATGGCAGAGCGGGTGCCGGTATCTTTTCAGAAGAGCTGGAACTAGCCCGTCACGTTAGCCTCGGGAAACACACTTCTGTATACCAGGCTGAGATGATTGCATTGCTGCATGCGTTGGACTACTTGCTTGAGGGTCAGGTGGAGGGAAGAAATATCCTTATAGCACTGGACAATCAGGCGGTGATCAGATGCATGGAGCAAGCAAACATTACAACATCGTTGGCACTGGAATGTGTACTCAAGCTCAATAAGTGTTCATCTAAAAATGAAGTAACACTGACTTGGGTACGAGGACACATAGGGATCGAAGGCAACGAAAAGGCGGACTCCCTTGCAAAACAGGGGTCAGCTGAAAAGTTGCTGGGACCAGAACCATTCTCTTCAATTGGCAGAGGAATGGTTGAACAACTGATTTACAACTGGATCACGGCAGAACATCTGAGAAGATGGTCAACCATGGAACAATGTAGACAGTCTAAAATGGCAATTAAATGGCCGACCCGCTCCACTCAAAGAAGGGTTCTAAGCATGAGTCGAGGAACACTGAAATGGGTGGTGGCTTTATCAACAGGACATGGTAATTTCGGGTATCACTTAAGGAAGATGGGCCTTAGAGAGGACGATACCTGCAAACTATGCCTGGAGGAATCCGAGACAGCGGCACATATACTGTGTCAATGTCCGGCATTGGCTGGCAGAAGAATGAAGATATTGGGGCATCACTGGGTGGAGACCCAGTCGATGAAACAGATCTCACATAAACAGATGCTAGCGTTAACACTAGGAATCGAACCCAGGGAAGAACTCTGGAGAAATCCAGAGAGTCTATCTGGCTAAGATTTATAGTGGCAGAGAGACGAAAAGAGACCCGTCAATGGTGGTCTGATTCGAATATCTCTCAAATATATATATATATATATATAAATCTGAGTTAAGGGTAATAGATGTGGTTGGGAAGAGTGATCTGAAGAGGGCTGGAGGAAATATTTAAATTTTGAAAAGAATTAGGTTGTATTCAGATAATTTTCTGACATTTTCTTGTGTGACACAGTTCAGAATAGTCGAAAACAGAAATTTCTTTAATTTGATCCACTAAACAGTTGTAGAGGGTATAAAAAGAAGTCCCAATCAATGGAAATTATTTTCTAAGATCAAATGGGATTATTCGACTCCCAGAGTAGAACAGTTTGAAGAGAGCGATTATGTCAAAAATTATGCTTACCAGAATAAATGATTTATTTAGCGCAATCGACACAACCACAGTGTAATGCAAGGACAATAAACAAGACACTGATCGAGGAATCGCAACAAACTTTACAAAAGGAACATACGGGGACTAGTCATTCGCAGAGATATGTACATGCAAGCATCGCGCATCGGTAGCAGTGATACCAGACTTTTCGGACTTAATTGCCCATGACGATTATCAAAAATACCCAAAAATGCCCTTTTTGCACATTCCGACATTAAAAAACAAAAAATACACTATTTTTTGTTGTTCGACCGCTACAAAAACCTCTACCAACCTATCTTAGAGCCCCGAATTTAAATAAAAATCTTCAGGCTTGCAGCTAAAATTGCACCGACCGAGTCAGTTTATTAAATTTTTGCAGACTTTCCTAAAATATTCT
Organism: Cheilosia vernalis; assembly: GCA_949126925.1. Taxonomy (NCBI): domain Eukaryota; kingdom Metazoa; phylum Arthropoda; class Insecta; order Diptera; family Syrphidae; genus Cheilosia; species Cheilosia vernalis. The sequence goes on from OX421362.1 coordinate 4,945,870, forward strand.
TTCAATTATCTTGCAGTGCCAAGCTTTTTAATCTGGTATGTCCCGCATTCTCACATTTATATTAAGCTTTCTCGATTGCCCGTACGGAGTAAGAGAGAGATAATATTGCATTCGTATAAAATTTCGAACTCAAGATATTAATCAGTTCTCACAATACGATGGTAGAGGAGCTCAAAAAGTGGGGTCTCTTTTCGTATATGTCCCGAGACCTACATCCTAAACGGCTGCCCGCATTTGGTTGAAATCAGTTCTTTGGAGTTTGTAGGCTTACAGTTCGGGGGCGTTTTTTTTTGTTTGCAAGGTAACCTCAATATTAATGGCTTTAACGATTTCAACCAAAATTTAGATTTGAACTTTAGCAGGTGAGGTTAACATGACTGCATACTCAGCTTTTCGCTAAGAGAATCGAATGACGGTACTTCTGATTTTACAAAAAAAAAAAAATAATTTCTAGGGTTATATGGTCTTTTCTAACTTAATGGCAAACTCAGTTTTTCTGTATATTATCGTACAACGGATTTTTGGATAAAAGCTATTTTTTATAAATTTTGTGTTCTTTAGTTTACCCCAAAACTACCAAGGATGTGTTAAATCGATATTTTCTAAATTCTTCTTTTTTTTGAACCATATTAAATAGGTAAAGATATCAGTCTACCACGAACCACACTTCCAATCATGGATACCAAACCGGCGTCACTAATCTTTTCAAGTCAAAAATAAAAAAAACTACTGCTGCTACCCTTTGTTTTGTTTTAAAATATGTAACAGGTACTGTAGGCTTACAACTCTCTAACTAAAACGACAATTGCTTGTTACTGAGAGCTTCAACTTATAAAAACTCACATTGTTATTTGATATATACATAATCCGCGTCAGATGAATAATCCAAAAGTGGATTTTATTTAACACTTTTCGTCGGTTCTAAGACTTTTGATGAAAGAGAAAGTTTCGTTCGACCCAGTTACACTTTATATTTTTTGCAATTTTGCTCGAATATGCCTTTCTTTCATAAAAAATGTACACATTCCTTACTTGGTAACAAAATAGAAAAACTATAGATGCGATCTTTGCATAAAATGAAAGGAATATTATTCTAACGATTAGCTTAAAAAACTGTTGTACTTAAAAGGTCGTAAAAGCAAATTTAAGACAAAGAATTTTATAGCAACCAAAAAAATGCGATTTAATTCATTGAAAGCCGAATGTCATGGTAGCTAGAGCTTATCTTGCTTTGAAATTACATTTTATTAACCAGTAAGTTTTAAGATTGTGTGGGAATGCTTCTCAACAGTTTCTTGAGGACGCCTTTGTTATTTATCACACAACTTTTTATCTCCACTCATCTGCATTATTTTGAAACAAACTAACTATAGAGTTACATTATAGCTCCAGCGACTTATTTGTGGCAAAGGTTGAAATCATAGCTTAGACTTTCGAGCAAGATCAAGAGGCACATAGATTTCTTCAAATACCTATGCTTAAACACTTGTGGTGAATGATTGCTCTCTTCTTCGAGACTATCTCCCTGATCTTTTTTTTTTTTTAATTTTTTTGGCTGATCATATAAGCATTGTTTTTATTACGGCAATCAAAAGTGACTCAGGGACATTCAGTTGAATCAGATTCTAAAATTGTTCAGTACATATAACGAGTATCTCGTTAAAATGTTTAATTTCAGCAGTAACATGACAGTTCTTATCACCTTAAGGCCAGCGCAAACAAGAAATACCATCAACAAAAACAGTTCTCTTTGAGAAAAAAAACAACAACAACAACAACAACACGTTCCGATTCTGCTGAAAGCATCTTCCATGCACCGTGGTCAGTGACGAATTACATTCCGCTGAAACGAAACTTCAAATCAATAAGTCTCGCTGCCTTCAATATGTATCATTCTCCTGTTTATTATAATCAAATTATACGCCTTCAATGCAATAATCACAACCACCCGGAACAGAGGCTACAAAACGAACAGCAACTGGAACAGTATTTAATTCTTTTCCGCCGCTCAGTTCTAGCCAAGCTAAGCAGTATTTCATTTACTCTGGTTGCGTGCTAAATTAGTGTGCTACCGACCGACAACCGTTCTAGTCGTTCTACCAGCTGTTCTGATTCCCATTCCGTTGCTATACCTCCAACATTGCTCCTTTGCCGTATACTTAAATAAGAGATAAGCAAGAAATTAAAAATTAAAACACAAAACTCAAATTATTACCGATAACGTCACGGAAAGTACTTAAACAGTCGCGAGAACTTTTGTCAAATTTTCCGATTCACATTACAATCTGTAAGCGAGCGGAGCACAGAGGACGTTGTAGTGGGGCACGTGTTATATTCGAGATTTCTCGTGGTTTAAATGTCCATACGATAAGAAGAACCTTCGCGATTTTGGTTCTGTCAAAAGTCTTATCAACTCGATACGGTCAATAATTTTAGTGGTTTGAAAATTTAAAGTGAATTCTCAGTGAAAACAGTCTGTGCGGTCGCACACTTGTATCTAAGTGGATAGCCGCATTATTTCATTATCCATCAAGAAGTAGTGTCAAGTGCAAGTGCATGTGTTCGCCTTCCCATACGCGAGGATAAATCGAATTTGGGTCACGGGGTGGAGAGTGGAGACGGCAGGAAAATGTTTGGAGTTAAATATCTAACTGAAGCCCACTTGAAGGGCTTCGATCGTTACAAGGTGAGCCTGAGCCTTAGCGTGTTGGTAATTAAATTACTAACGGGAATCTACAATCTATGTACAGGGGTGTAATTGTAATCTCTGTCCAACTTGTCCGGTTCGCATGCTATGAGTTAGTGTAGGTACATATATTGTTTTTTTTTTTTTTTTTTTTGAGTTTGCATTGATAACAGGAAAAAGATGGCCATAATCAGCTGATGTATGGTGTATCAAAGCCGATAGTAATTGATTTTGACATTTGAACCCTTTGGAGGGTTGTCTAAAAATATATATGGTAGGGAGAGAAGTTGTGGGCCGAACAAGCGTTTGTAATCTGCCACGTGTCGCAAATTGAAGCATACCTATAACAACATTTGCGTAGTAAAAACCTATTAGATTTTTTTTGCTGGGCTCTAGACATTTGCTTTTTTTTATTTGTAGGTTCCAGTTCCAGTTGGTGTGTACTTTGTCACTTACCAGTTGGATAATAATTGTACTCTGATGTGTGTTCAATTGCAATTTATCTGTCGAACCTCATTTAAATAATGTTTTCATTTATAAAATACCTACTGATAAATGAACTCGTATTTTAGTATTGCATAGACAACAACTTATTTTTAATTTCAAAGCAAATCCTACTAAATATAGACAGGTGGAAATTATCTTATCACAAAGGTTGGTTGGATTCTTATTGTTGGGCTGTTGAATTCACTTGCCATTTCAGTTCAGCTTATCAGTTGGGTTTATCTGCTTAAATGGTAGATATATCTTTAAAGCTTGATGTATAGTGTGGCATAAGGTTGACAGATAATAATAAAGTGTATAAGATAGATGACGTAGTAATATGCGCCCATTATTGACATTTCGAAATTCGTTATTGGTTAACATTTTCAGACATTTATATTTGAAGTTTCATTAAGTCACAGGATATTATTTATTTATTGTCTGTGGTTATATGTACTTTTGTGTTTCAGGCAGTATGCAGATGATTTAAATAATCAAAGGAATTTTCTTCGGAGGGTATACTTTTCAAGACTAAGAACTTAATTGCTGGAGCACGATTGCTTTGTTATGTCAATAAATATAAGAGTTAATAAAAGTCACAGTTTGAAGCCCTGGCCTATAGTGTAGTATTTACCAAAAATCAGTTCAACATCTCCCTCTCTTTTTCGAAGCGACTAAATATGACGATTTTGCACCGCCCTTGACCAATAAAATAAGTGCAGTATATTAGAAGAATTAAATGAAATAACAAAAATAGGGGCAAGGTTTCTTCAGTCATAAAATATTCGTTGATTTTTATAAAGGGTCTTTATTATTTCATTTTAAACTTTAAATGCAAATTTTAAGTAATGCAATAATTATTATTTAAATTTAAATAAAACAAAGTGTTAAATATCGACATTTTGTATTCATTTGAAAGGCCTGTCGATGCCATTATATTTATATATTTGTTTATTTATTTTATTTCATTCGTAACTTAAAGTTAAAAAAAAATTCAAAGATAGATTTAATATATGTATATATATATTATATTTGTTGGATTTATAATATTTGCGCAGCTTCCATGACCCGCCGCATAAATCAGGCTGAATATGACCGATGGCATGGGTAATGTTCGCTTGAGGGCCGCTGTGGTTCGTGGCTTATATTCGCATAGACCTGCGACTCTAGAAAGCATCACAAGAAACAGTATAACAGGGTAAAATCGCACGATCTCGGTATTTATCCACCACACTGCGAATGGTTCTCTCGGTAGGACGATTATGGCGACCGTAAAAGCAGCGAAACTTTGCCCCAACGGTATACCCATTTTGATAAAACAATTTTATAATATGCACAAAATGTTGTTGAACGCTACGTCCGTCCATGGCGATTTGGCAAAACAAAACACTGAATTAATGCCAATTTGACAGATGTAGCTTAAAAAATCTGGCCGCTATCAACTTTTAAAGTTCGGAAGCCCCTATTAGAAAACACTTAGGCCCATTTTATTCATATGGAGAACTCTGTTCAACTTCGAGTGAATAAAATGGGCCTTAGATGCCTTGGTGGGGGTGCAAGTTTGAAAACCTTAAATCACAAACGAGATCGATAAATCCCTTTGCGATGCGGTTACTTGTGTTCAAATATCCCACTTAGAAGTACTGCCCCAGCAAACTGTTTGAACTAGCATAATAAACTAAACCATTCGTACGAAGTATGATCATAGCTTATGTCTACGTCTTCGGATTTCGGATCGCAGGAGATGATATATTGAGATTTACATTTGACACATGATATAGTGGCTTCGGTAACTATCCCTATATTTCATAAAAAATTAAATTGATTCAGTATGCTTGTGGATTTGTTACCGCATCACGTTGAAACCCAATCAGTATTGTTTCCACAGAACTACATAGGGCTTAACACGAAGCAACATTCGTAGCCATATGCCAGTCAGTAGAAATTGGAACTTGGAATTCTAAGTTTTCGGAAAGAGGGCAGATTACACGAATCCTCAAACTATGCGAATTGCTTTTTTGATTGCACATAGTAATGAGTATAGGTGTCATTTAATAAATGACTTCCAAGGCCATAAAATTGAAATCTTTAACAGTGAAGGGAGCTCATCCTCGCACACTAACCACTGATCCATTATACGCCCAAAAAAATACACACAAGAAAGCCGAAACAGAACCGACAACTTAAGGCAACTTCCTATCAATCCTAAACACTTTCAGGAATAACTCTGCTAAAAATAATTATAAACGACGTCCCACTAATTTCTAATTTCAGATCGAAAATATGAGATCCTTAAGCACCTATCCAAAATACCTATGTGACTAGTCCTAGAAACAAATTTTCTGATGGCGACAACATAAATTCACTACAATGAGACACGTATCAAGTATCAACTATATTTATTTGATTGCAAGAGCAAAAGGATCTCCTTCTAAGGCTTTTTGCCTTTTTATGTGATTACCAATAGTTTCTCCCTGCACAATGTATGTGTCGATCAAAATGTTAGCGAAAACTTTTTAGTAAATAATTTATGGATTCCGCACGTGTTTTACGATGCTAAGAATATGATGACGCTCTCATTAAATTTCCAACAAAGTCATTTTATTTCTCGTTAAGAGCTTTTTATCACCATTATTTTCAAACATTCGAATTGGCGCCCAATCCGATGTTCATTCACTATTAGATGTATCAATTTGCCGCGCTTAATTTTCTGTCACATCTTGCCCATCGAGCCTGGTCAATGACTTGCTCTATCATTGGCTTATCTCAAGAGCGCACACACAGAAGCATAGGCAACTTTATTGCTCTCCCATATAGGAACTAATCGAAATCGAATCACACTTGACGTAGCTGTAATGCACACTTTGCTCGTGGCGTAAGGGTGGCGTGACTATTTACTCCCCCAAGAATATGCGTGCTGAGCATGTAGGGGGAGGTACAGAATATGTCAACTAATTGATTCTGTTGTTCCCATAGATTGCTCTAAACACTGGCAAAGCAGCAACATGAGTGAATAGAGGTGTACACGAAATGAGAGCTAGTGTTGAAGCAAAATGATCTTTGTACAGCGTTAAGATTACGCTCGATGTAGTGGTGGCAGCTCACTTGTTGGGCGAATGCAAGTGGCAAATGGCAATATTGGTAACGTTGTAGTGTGGTGTTAGTGGAACTCCTAAAGTGGGTCACCACTCAACATACATCGTTCACCAATGGAGTGTTACATTAAGGTGTTTAGTTTGACTTGAAGAGGTTACTCAATAATTGATAAGTAATTACTTAGGCTTTAGGGCTTAAGGATTACAACTCGTAATCTATGGGATGGATTGGAAACGAGACTGTTAAGGGCAATGAATTGTTATCTTTATCAGCACCTACATGGAAAGTAAGCTTTTTGAGATGTAACACATGTCTGTCAACATATTGATTACATAGTAGCTTTTCCATAATTTTGTTGGGATATTTGCATGTAGGTATATTAATGGTGGAGGAAGAATTTGCACTAGGTACCTACTCCGAAAAAAGAGGTATGCAGCCTGAATATTAGGTTTGATCACTTGGTGCAATATTTCGGTAAAGAAGTCGGGTCAAGCTTTAACAGTTAATACTGAGCTCTCTACTTGCTGGGTCGGAAATACGTAACTATTTCACTTTAAAGCTTAAGCCGTATTCTTTATAATGTTTGAATTAAGTATGCCTTTATATTGTATATATAGCTTTAAGGTGAAATAAAGTTTATATAAAAAAAAAAAAGAGAGTCTCAGATGTTCCCCATATTATTTTGGCTGTTGCTTTTTTAGCTTAGGGTTACATCTTTCAAAATGTAGTCGAAAGGTACACAAGGTTTTTATGGCCCACAATTTTTTGTAAACGTCTTGTGTGGAAAAATTTGTTCAAACTATATACTAGCTGACCCTGCCAAAATTCGTTAAAAACAATAGTTCCGAGCATCCACATTGCACATGCTGTTTTATGTAATTCGGTGAATTAAAATTCTTTATTCAAAACTTATACTCATAAAAAAGAAACAGCTGAAGTATAGCAATGTCGATGTTTTGCAAACAAACCGCAATGATTGACGTGTCGGCCAACCTTCCGCTTTTTCACTAAAGTGCTTCATGGTATACGGCGTACAAAGAGGAAGGTTTGCTCATACGTGAGCACGTTACATACCATTGACCATGTGAGAAACATGGGAATACAAGATTGATGCCACAAATATCCAGCGATTGTCCTTGCTACTTATTATTTACCATAGCGAAAGTGAGACACACTGGAAATTTAAGACGCTTAAATACTAATGGCAAATCGTTCTGAATAAGCGGAACCCGCGGAATTAGATTCTTTGCATTTGAATTTTCTCCTCAAAATCGTCGCTTGAATGATATTTAATTTGCATTGAGGTTGCATTGAGGTTGCGAACAAACTTTTAACTGAGCCGACTTCCAAAGAATTAAAAAATTAAACATTTTTAAATAAATTTTTAAGTACCTACCTATTGGTGGCACTATCTACCCTTTTTTCTATCCAGTCTTTTTTTCTTCAAATTGCGGTTTTCCATACAGACTTCTATCCCCAATCTAATACAATTGAAGTTCTGTTTTCACGACAAAAAACACATGCCCTTATTTGGGCCAATATGAATCCACCGCCCACAATCCGCTCCCGAGTTTTGAGTGCACATACGGACATTGTCTCTTCTTTATAGAGCTGTATAACCACACGATTTTTCCCGTGCTTTTCGTATTAAGTCATGCCCACATTCCGAAAAATGTTTTATTTTGGCAATGTACACTAATAATTTTATATTATACATCCTTAGAAATAGCGTTTGATTTTTTTTAATGGGAGATACCTACCACAACCTGTTTTTCTATCCCGCTTATCTTTTGCACAAACTTTCATTGAAATTTGTAGAGTGGTTTCGGAGATCGACAACATTGCCACTTATTGGGTGCGAAAGTATCCTATCTTTTAAGGCTGGTTAAAGCCGAAATGGACTACTAAGCGAGGGGTCCAGGTTCGAATCCCGCAAAAACCCAAATTCCAACTCAGGGTTTTTTTCACTGCGCCACCTCTCGCGAACGTCTGACAAACATCCGAGAGTATAACTGTCATGAAAGAGCTTCTCAATCGGCCCGTTTGGAACCGGCATAAAATTGTATATCCCTTCCATTCTTTCCAAAAATTAAAAACTCGCACAAAACGAATGGTTGCGAGAAGCTAGGCCCTGGGTCCCTACAGACCTGTTGCGCCAACTATTATTATTATTATTAAAGCTGAAATACAGAAGTACGAATAAAACAAAAAAAGGATCCTGAAAATCGGGCCATCAGTTGACGAGTTATAACGTCATCGGTGTTAACGCGCCCCGACATGCCCGCCTATGTTCAGCATCTCTTCTGAGCAGACTTGCTATATCGCTCTCGCTCTAACACGGAGCCATGAGGTCAGCAGCTCGCGCATCGTGACAGAACGAGTAGTCGCTGACGAGTAGTGATTTGATCGTGTTCGAGCAAAAGTTAAATAAAGCATAAAAAAAATAAGGAAAACATTCTTTTAATTTATTCAGGATACGAAACATTTGGTCCTATCGAGCCGCGTGTGTGAACCAGCATTCGAAGAAAACAAAGTTTACAATAAAATAAAATACCTACCTAGTGATTGAAAAACTTTAACTTGGAAATAATAATACATAGCTTATACTTTGTGACAGACAAAATAATAAGCGCAGAATGCCTAAGGCAAGAAAGAGAAAGATTGTGGGTAAGTTAGTGCAAATGTGTACATGAATATTTCAACTACAATTAGTATAGGTGATTGTTTTAAGAGCGAATTATTATTATTTTTTTTTGTGTTAAGTAAATTTTGAGTGAAAAAAGGAGAATGACTATTTACGAGATAACTCAGTAGCAGCGCGAATGATAGAAAGAACAGCGTTTGGATTGCCCTTGAGTGAAGATGAAGAATTAACAGCAGTGCGCTGAGCTATGCGAGAGTTTGCTACGGAAGTAGAGCGGATTGAGCTATTATAAAGAAAGACGCAGGTGAGGTGGCAGGTCAGGGTCACACCAGCGGCAGTGCGCCGAGCTAAGCTTCGTTTGTTGTATGATTAGAGCGAAATGAATGTGTCAATTATAGGTCATGACTCATGAGAGTTGCAGGGCGAATTAAAGATAAACATTTGAGTGAGTTCCTCTATAGAGCAGGGCGAATAATAGACAACATTTGAGTGCGTTCCTTGACGGCAGAGCGCCGAGGTAAGCGAGCGTTTGTAAGGGAGCGGAGCAGAGTTTGCTCTTATAAAACAGGGGGCACCAACGGCAGTGCGCCGAACCAAGCGACGTTTTGTGCGACTATAGCGGTTATGTTTATGTTTGTGCGAATTATATATATACATATATATTATTTTATTATCATGGGCTGATGTTTCTCACAAGAGCGCCTTCATTTTTAATTTTTATCTTTCATTTCTTTAGAGCAAAAGCAGCCAGCGGCAGTGCGCCGAGTCGAAAAGAAAGGGGCAGATAGGCTCGATTCTAGTGGTATCGCTTCAGAAAGCGAAGAGGCAAACGAAATTCCACGGATTGAAAGAGAAGCTGTCATCGCTCGAGTTCAGCGGCAGGCAGATTGGGTTAAGGCAACCATAAGTGAAGCCATAGGTAAAGAGCTACTGCAGGCACGCTTAGAGGCGCTCGATTCCGCATGGAAATCTTTTGAAATGTATTTCGTGAAACAGAGGCTAGCGAATTCATCGAATTCGAACGAGGAGATCTGGAACAAAACTGAGGACACCTATATCGAGACCCTAGCTGCTCTCCGTCAGAGAATAAATATATTGCAGCCATGTGCAATTCCATCAGTCAGCAATCCCTCATCCCAGCAACAACAGTTTGCGGATCTCCCATTGGCCGATAGGCTTCCAATATTCCGAGGCGATCATCACGAGTGGATACACTTCAAGGATACCTTCAATACCGAAATCATAGAGAATCCACACCTTACAAATATTCAACGCCTCCGGCGATTGCAAAGTTGCGTAAAGGATGCCGCTGCAAGAGCTCTAGGATTTTGGCTACAGCGGGACGACAGTTTTGGCGATGCTTGGCGGACGTTATGTTCATCTTTTGACAACGAATATATGTGCCATGCGTCGCACTGCTCAGCCATTTTAGACTTGCCCGTTTGGTCGAAGGCGAATTACATGCAAATTCGGAGCATGCTGGAAAGGCAACTTTCCCCTGAGGGCCAACGGGATTTATTGGTGCTAAGGTTCTTGGAATCTCGTTTAGATAGTGTTTCTCGCAGTCGGTGGGAAATGGTGCGGCCGACGGATCGCATACCAAGCCTACAAGGAGATTTTTTCGCTTGGCTTGAGCGTTACTCGAGTGGCTTGTTAAGTCAGACTTCAAACAAGAGCACATTAACACCTAATAGTATTGACCAGCGAATGTTTAGGACGGCAATGCGCGAGAAACCTAAGATGTATGCTTCGACATCTAACTATAGCCCATGTCCAAATTGCACAGGCAATCATGCCTTTCATCGTTGTCCAAGTATCGGGCGAATGAGCCGAGAGCGTAGAGTTCAGAAAATTTTCGAACTTGGTCTCTGCCAGAATTGCCTACGGCGCGGGCACGTGGCACGAGACTGTCGCTCGGGTCGCTGCCCTAGATGTGCGCGCGCTCCCCATAACAGTATAATATGTCCTCGTGCATATCGTGTGGATGACCAAATCGGTGAATCCAAGGTTTGCCCAGAGCAGATGATAGCGACAGCGGTCGAGCGACTGCCTGAGGAGGAGCAATAGCAATTATTGCCATCATGTGAAACCGGCCTCGGGGTTTCAACCATTTCTGATTTGAGTTCCCTTTCTAAGCATCATACAGTAAGCCTGCTTTCCACGGCTCAGTTTCGGCTTCTACTTAACAACGGTGAGAAGGTGACCTTGCGTGCCATGTGTGACACAGGTGCCCAAGCTAATCTCATTAGCAGTGAGTTTGTATCTCAACAGAAAGTTCCCGTTTGTCGTTCTATGACGAGCATTGTTACGGCAACGGCTTCAGCAGTGCTAAAATGTAGCAGATCCGTCTCAGGATATTTGACATCCATGTTTGATCAGGAGCCTCTTATGCTCATTACTTTCATAGTAGTGCCATCAGTTTTAGGAGAAGTTTTTTTACCAAACACACGCTTGGGAAACCAACAACTTCCCACTGCTATCTCTACATGTTTGGCTGACTCATCCTTCGATCTGCCTGCACCCGTTCAGGCACTCCTTGGTGTTGGAGTGTGGGCCCGGCTTATGCAGGAACAGATATTGCAATTGACATCGGGGCTAATGGCACAACAAACACGGCTGGTTGATATTTGGTGAGATTGCACCAGTTGGCTGTGTATTTGCAGTGGTATCTGAAACTGACCAGGATGCTGTAAATGATCAAAATCTAGACAAACAGCTAAGGGACTTTTTTGAGTCAGAAGGGCTTCCCGGAGATAAGTCCCATTACACGGAAGAAGAGCAACAGTGTGAAGCACATTTCTTAAGTACGCATCGGGTCGATCCGACGACGGGACGCTATGTGTTGCAGATCCCTCTCCGCGGGGAATGGAGCCGAATCGGATCCAATAGAGCTATAGCTCTGCAACGGTTTCTGCGACTGGAACAGCGTCTTCAGAAAGATCTTGGGTTGAAAAAAAAATATTACGCATTCATGAGCGAATATTTGGACAACGATTGGATGCGGCCTGCTACTCCGAAATCACGGGAACCGGTGTACTACATTCCACACCATGCAGTGCTGAAAAAATTTCGGGTGGTATTTGACGCATCGTGCCTCACCGACAACGGGCTTTCCTTGAACGATGTTCAGATGATCGGTCCTAAACTCCAAAGGAACCTGATCGACCTGTTGTGGGGATTCAGGCTTCAGGCGTATGCTATCTCAGCCGACATTAGACAAATGTTCCCTCAAGTGAAGATTGCCCCTGAGCACTGGGATCTACAACGAATTTTTTGGCGCGATGCGTCGGGACGCATTGCAGAATATTGGCTTACAGGCGTGATATTCGGGATGGCCTCGGCGCCTTACTGTGCGGTCAGAGCAATGCAGCAATGTGCTAAAGACAATAAAGATAAATGGCCCTTGGGGTCGAGAGCGGTCCTCCAGTGCTTCTATATGGACGATTGTTTGGCCGGAGCAGACTCAGAGGAAGAACTCTTGCAGCTGTGCAGAGAGATGCAGCAGCTCTTGTCGTTGGGAGGCTTCGAGCTAACAAAATGGCGTTCGAATTCTAGTACCGTACAGATGATGTTGGACCCTAAATTCGACGACCATCAAGCGTTGCTAAATGACAGTGCAGATGCATCCGTACTTGGACTTAGATGGGATACAAGCACGGACGAGTTAACATTTAGGGTGCAGTCGTTACCGACGGTCCCATTGAGTGGTTGGACTAAGCGAAGCATTCTGGGTGTGACGGCTCGACTTTACGACCCGAACGGTCTTGCCGCCCCCTTCATAATCAGGGCCAAGGTTCTGCTCCAAAAAATTTGGAAGGCTAAAATTGGGTGGGACGAACAATTGCCAGCGGAACTGATCAGTGATTGGCAGAATATTTTTGTACAATTAAAGCAATTTGAATTCCTACGTATACCACGTTGGTTGGGGACTGGTCGGAAATGTAGCTTAACGCTACACGGCTTTGCTGACGCGTCGACTCAGGCCTTTGGAGCAGCCATATACATGGTAGTGCGAAGTGAAAATAAAACTGTTTCAAACCTACTACTAGCGAAATCCAGAGTCGCAGCTGTCAAAACGGAGACAATACCACGTCTCGAGCTGCGTGCAGCAACGCTGCTCGGCAGTTTGATGCAGCGCATCATAACAGAATGCGAAAGGGAACATCGAATTGAAATTGTGTCAGTCACCTGCTGGTCTGACTCCATGGTAGTTTTGTGTTGGTTGAAACGTGAAACTCGAACACTTAAGCAGTTCGTGGCTAACCGAGTGCGCCAAATTCAAGAGAGAATACCATCCGCTGAATGGCGGTATGTTCCTACTGAGACCAATCCCGCGGATCTTATCACCAGAGGCATGAACATGAATGAAATGCTTTCCAATGGATTATGGTGGCATGGCCCCAGCTTTTTGCAAGAGGAAAAGGCGAGTTGGCCTTGTGTTCCGGAGATTGTTTCAGCAAAAACCGATAATGCGGTACAAGACGAGTGTCGCCGCATTGTGATCAACAAGGGGCAAATCACATCCAAAGAAGCCGCTGGAGCACGTCGAATTCCTGGAAGAAAATCCTTTCAGGTGCAACTTGTTGCAAGTGTTAACGCGGTGAGCATCGACCAGCAGTCTCTTCTGTTTCGCTACTCCTCCCTTGACCGTCTACTGAGGATAACGAGTTGGGTCCGACGATTTTTGAGCAATTGTCGCACACAGGTAAGAGGTCAACAAAACCAACCTCTTAGCGTTGAGGAGGTTGAAGAATCTTTAATGCACTGGATCAAGCAGGAGCAACAGGATCACTTTAGAGCCGATATTAGAGAATTGAAGAATCGAACAAACAGCGGACTACCAGCAGAGCATAAGCGACTATCAAGTGCAGTGACAGGGTTGGCACCCTTTCTTCACAACAATATTATGAGGATGCGTGGAAGGTTGCAGAATGCAGAGGTCTCAAGAGACCAGTGTAATCCTATAATACTCCCGGGTAGGGGACGACTAGCCTGGTTACTGGCAAGATCTACACACCTTAAATTGCTGCATTGTGGAGCGCAGCAACTGATAGCGGTATTGCGCCAGCGCTACTGGATCATAGGAGTGCGAGCCTTGGCTAGAACCATGATAAAGGACTGCATTGTATGCGAAAAGGCGAAGGCGAAACTGGGAGAACAAATGATGGGAGACCTACCATCCTGTCGTGTTCGTCCTGCGCGTCCATTCCTCCACGCGGGGGTGGACTACGCTGGTCCTATTCTGGTGCGACCTGATCGGCGTAGAGGAAATACTGTTCTCAAGGGATATATTGCTGTATTTGTTTGCATGGTCTCTAAGGCAGTGCATTTAGAATTCGTGTCGGATCTGACAACAAATGCATTCATCATGGCCTTCATTAGATTTACGTCTCGGTACGGTCATTGTGCTCATCTTTGGAGTGATAACGGCACGAATTTTGTGGGAGCCGAGCGAGAACTTAGTCGTATGCTTGAAACTTGGGTCACATCAGACCTGTACGATAAGCTGGCAGAACGAAGGACACAATGGCACTTCATAACGCCTTCCGCTCCTCATCAGGGAGGACTTTGGGAGGCGGCAGTGAAGGCAGCGAAACATCACTTGCGGCGTGTTATGGGAGCTCGTCTTTTGACGGTGGAAGTAGTGCAGACGCTAGTTGCGGAGATCAGCGCAATTCTTAATTCACGTCCCCTATGCGCCCAAAGCGCCGACCCAGCGGACTTTAGCCCATTGACACCTGGGCATCTTCTTATCGGCGAACCTCTCGTTCCGGTGTTAGGCGAGCAAGTACCCATGGAATGGCCGGAGAATCGTTTGTCCTATTTTCAGACACGTCAGAGGGCAGTACAGAGGTTCTGGAAGATGTGGAGCCAGAACTATCTACATGAGCTTCAACAGCGACCCAAGTGGCGACAGGCGCGACGCAACCTTAAGGAAGGTGACCTCGTAGTCATTAAGAACGAGGCGACGGCACCTACCTTGTGGAAAACGGCTCGTGTGTCCGAACTTCAACCAGGACCAGACGGGCTCGTTCGCAATGTTGTACTTTGGACGGGACATAATACGATATTGCGACCTATACAGCGTCTGTGTGTGCTACCTGTGGAACCAGTTGAGCCCCGATCTGAGTCTGGGGTCAAGGCCGGAGGATGTTAACGCGCCCCGACATGCCCGCCTATGTTCAGCATCTCTTCTGAGCAGACTTGCTATATCGCTCTCGCTCTAACACGGAGCCATGAGGTCAGCAGCTCGCGCATCGTGACAGAACGAGTAGTCGCTGACGAGTAGTGATTTGATCGTGTTCGAGCAAAAGTTAAATAAAGCATAAAAAAAATAAGGAAAACATTCTTTTAATTTATTCAGGATACGAAACAATCGGGTTTCACCCCGAAGGAATTACATATATAGAAGACTTAGTTGAAGGGGTTTCTGAAGATTTGGAAGTAAACTACTCATTTAAAATCTGTGTTTCCTCTACTGCACTCCAAATTAGCGTTGCCAAATGTCAACAATTCTACAAAAAAAATGGTCATTGCACACTGTTCTTCAAAAAGAATGTCTCTCAAAATATTTTAAATATATTTTAAAAGACATTTTTGTAGCAGTTGTATTTTGTACTTTACGTACAAACCTTTCGCATAATTCAAATCACAACAGCAGAAATTAAAATTTCTAATATGCTCTCTGTTTGCGAATTTAATTTTGTTACTTCGTTTTTTACGGTTTTAAGTTGCGTATATCATTATTATCAATTTATCATAATGTGACATAATTCGTCTGACTTCAGTGCGCCAACGCTTCAAATTCATGTTGAAGTACACTTTACATGTTAACCTAATTGTTATTACAATTTTGCTCCATCCGGAATAACAAACTACATGCGCAATAAGCATAAATGTGCAAAACAAAAACAGACTTGCTTATGTCAGCGATATTAAATTCTTTATAGCATTTTCTTAATGAAAACATTGATAAGCAAGTAAGAAGAATCAGTAAGCGAACAGCAAGATATTCCGATAGACTTTTTTTGTAAACAAATGTTGGCACAAAAAGAAAATAAAGTAAAATAAAGTAGGGAAAGGTCAGTGGATTAGTGTGGAGCAAGGCAATGTTAGCATGGAATATGTAGTTCGTAGGCATACCTATAAATTGCAATATCCGCAACAAAATACAATCAAAAGTCAATGCGGTAATAAGTTAAAGTAGCTTATGCCAATTTTGGTAATTTTTTAGTGTGGGCAAAACCAATTTATCTTATTATTTTTAAATCTATTGCATTACAAAGTCAAATTAAACTTAAGCTGTTTAGTTTTCACCAAATTTAACGGTTCTTAATGGTTTTGAGTAACGGGACTTGGACCAAAAGAAAGCTAAGGAAAGGGACAACTGGGTAATGTCGAAAACTCAACATAATCTACTTCAACTTATTACCACAGATAATGCAAATGAACATAGAACACACCTTCGGTAGCAATAATTAAATAACCCCTGAGCAGCTGAACAATCAATGGCTCTGTTAAAGAAAGCTTACGCATTTAAACTTTAAGAAGAGTGGTCTTCTTCACCAGGTCCTGTTTGAAATATCAGTTGTGAACGTCGTCCTCATTTTCATGGTATGAGTGACAGAATGAGGGTTTAGAAAGTAGCCTATTTAATAAACTTATTTATTAAGCCCAAAATTTTCAATGAAATTTTCACACATTGCGTTCCACTTAATTGGTAATTTATAAATCGTTAGTTTCCATCTGCGATACCCTCTTCAGCTTCAAGGCTATATATATTGGAACTGACACTCTCTCAGGAAAGCATAACCATAATTTTTGTATGTCTTAAAGAACTCGTATGTGCCTCAATAACTAACAAAGTGTTGACTCTTCCATTAAAATTCAATAGACTTGTTGACTGCATTTCGCAATTCATATTTGCCTTTACAAATTATTCCGCCATTAAATGTCAATATCATCTCTCAGTGTCAACCAGATGGTAACATTTTGCCAACGGCTCTCGAGAAGCCTTTTCTGTGCCATTATCCACGAGCACTCTTAAATCCAATTGCGAGTGAATTGCCATCTGTTTATTTGTATGTGTATTTTTTTTTTTCAAAAATTAAAAATAAATTGTTTGTTGTTTCTCTTTTTAGTACAACAGCATTGATACCAGCTTCCTCAGTGTCTACATAATGCATCCGTTCTGGAACAAATGTGTTCAGGTAAGTCGACTAGGGCAATGCCAAAAACAAAAGACTCGAAGTGCAAAAAAACATTAATTATTATTATTATTGCAGTACTTTCCCAAATGGCTGGCACCGAATCTCATAACATTCACCGGCTTCCTTCTGACAGTGGTCAATTTCATTTTAATTGCATTTTACGACTGGGATTTTACAGCCGCCAACCAGGCCGAGAACCCGGTGCCACGCTGGGTGTGGCTAGTTGCGGCTATTAATATATTTCTGGCCTACACCCTAGGTGAGTTTTTCAACCACTCGAATGCCACAAAGGTTATCACGATGAGCCGCGACCAGCGCCGCCGCTGCCATGACCACGTGCTCACATATGGATATCCATAAATAATGCAAACAAATTCAGGAGAAAAAAAAAAAATACATTTTATTGCTCCTTCGGATGATGATCCGCACTGGCTGACTAACCAACTCTCTTTATTCTCCTTGTCTATCCAGATGGTATCGATGGCAAGCAGGCCCGCCGAACTGGGACGAGCGGACCGCTCGGCGAGCTCTTCGACCACGGACTGGATTCATACTCCTCGGTGCTGATACCCATCTACATGTTCTCATTGTTCGGCATAATCGATTTGCCGCCGATAAGGATGTTCTTCGTCATCTGGAACGTGTTTCTGAATTTCTATCTGACCCATGTCGAGAAGTACAACACCGGTGTAATGTTCCTGCCCTGGGGCTATGACTTTACCATGTGGGTGAGTATATCCGGCGGCCATATTATAATCACGGGAAATGGCACGTTAAATGGGACTTCAATTCGAGCGCATGATATGTACTTTAATGCGCCCTGATGATCAATTCATTGGCAGCAAGATTGATTGGGCACCGCCACCTGTTTGATGGGTGATTAATTTTAGGTTCGTCATCTTTTGACTGATATCGCGCAGTTGTCATTAAATGGGATTTTTGGTCATAACAATGAATATGACAACGCGTTGCTGTGGATTAATTTTCATAAGTGATTTAGTTTTGGTCTATTAATTAAATGAATGATCCAAATGACGAGGCAAACTTTTCCGCATTTTAATGACAATGCCACGCTATATGGTGGCGTATGCGTAACATTATTGTCGAGCTGTTCTTGTAATTTCATTCAATTTGTGGATGGAAAAAAAAAATTAATATTTAATTAAAAGGCGTAAATATTGTGTTTTAGGTGAACAATTAAAAGCGTAGTGCGTAGTAATTTAATTGTGTCATTTAATAGAATTTCAGACTGCAGCGGACCCGGACATAATAATTTTTTTTTATTCGAGTGGTTAATTTAATAAATAAACTCGATTGAGGTGGAATGTAATCATTAAATTATGGCCAACATACAGCAAGTGAGCTGTAATAATTCACAGACCCCATAGGTGGATTTGGTAATGGAATTTCCACTCCGCCAAGTGCTAATGGTGCATTAATTGAAGAGAGGACTCGTATGTTATTTATGTCGTAATGAAAGTGCAGTCGAAAAGTCACCATAATAAATGTAATGCCGCCAGAGTAGTAAATTTACCACGGAAATAATATAGTCACCGAATATTTTTGATGTTTTTTTGACGTTTAGGTAGAGGGTGTGGGATATTTTTTTTTTGTTTTTTAAAATATCTGTACATTGTTTGACAATTCTGAATGTGTCACTTCACAAATATTCATGACAATTTTTCCAAGGTTCGTGCGGAGCACCTCCCATCGATGATCAGTTGCTACCGATTTTTTTTCTGTTCAAAATTGGATGTTTTTGACTTAAAATCTACGCGGTAGCTAGACTTTGCAAATACCACATGTTACGAAGGTAAATAGACTTCTATTGGCTGTGCAACATCTACGTCACGGTAAATTTCTGCATTATCGATCTGTCGGAAGATTTAAAGAGTTTTGCGTTCGTTTCTACTGAGGTCCAACATTACTTTAATCCATATTTCATAAGAATCAGTATTAAAATAACCCCGTAATCGGTATGAAAAAATGTAGCTTATGAACAGGCGATATCTCACGATGTCTCATTGGCGTCCATATAATTTGTTTTTATTAAGAAAATATGGCACAAGATACCTTTCGGTTATCGTTAGATAATAAGCACTAAAGTTAACATTCTGAAGTTAAACCAAACTGAAGAAGAATGATGGATATCATTTGAACTTCTGTTGCTACACTTCCACACTTTATGATCCTTTTATATAATTTTTTTCTCATACCGATTTAAATAACAACAAAACGACTAAATACTGATTTAAAATTTATCTACAGGGCGTAACATTGCTGCTCCTGTTCACCTACATCGTTGGACCCGGCTTTTGGCGAGCCCAACACCTTTTCGGCCTGACAATGGCTAATGTTTTCGAATTCACCCTCATCGGTTCTGGCATGGCGTCAAGTCACCCCATTATAATTAAAAACATTTGGCTGTAAGCATAAGGACATTTCGACATAAACAACCCGTCGATGTGCCATTAATATCCGTCCACTTTCATTATCACCTCTGCACAGGTCCTACAAGAACAAGACTGGAAAAATGCGACCCTTTATGGAAGCGGCTCGTCCATTATTTCCCTTTCTCTGGCTATTCATCATAACCATGATTTGGGTGTTTAACTCAGCGAATGGCATCATCAATATGGAGCCCAGGATAATGTTTGTCCTCTTTGGAACGCTCTTTTCCAACATCGCTGTACGAAAGACAACACACTCGTACTCCCACAACTATCCATTTGTTGATGTAACTTTTCTCTTTGCAGTGTCGTTTGATTGTCGCTCAAATGTCCGACACCAGATGTGATGGCTTCAACATTCTCATGTGGCCCCTGGTCACAGTGGTCACGGTGTCCTGTTTTCCGTTCTATCATCATTTTGGGCTGGAGCTATCGGCCGATACGGAACGATGGATTGTGCATGGCCTGACGATATTCAGTACGATTGCTCATCTACACTACGGCCAGGGAGTGGTAAGTTGACCGTGTTCGTGACGATGACCATTTGCCACTTTTACTAATCAAGAAATGTCTGCCTCTTGCAGGTTCGTGAAATGTGTGACCACTTCCGGATCAAGTGCTTTAAAGTAAGGGACTCTAAAGACCGGCTACTAAACAATAATAGATCGGAATGATAATTAAGCCACTAATAACCCATTAACAAGTTCAAATGAATCGAAACTATTGTGAGAATCCGTCTACTGTACCATCCGTCCTGGGCGGCATGCTTCTGGATCAATACTTCCTTTCCAAATTGCATTCCAGATACCAGCTAACAAACACGAAATTATGGTCAAAACAAACATTGAAATTCCACACACTGAGAGACAATTCCATTTATGCAATTACGTTCAATCACCCGGTCCACCCATCCATCGCGTCCGACCGCATTTACATCCAAATGCAATTTGGGAAGGGCAGCAATTTTTGGATGCCCAGATACATTTACATTACATCATCATTTCCTGGCCACTGATGCCCTCCATTTGTGTGCATGTCAGCTCTCCTAATGGTATATAATAAATTGATAAAATAAATATTTATTTGCCGAGGGACGGCTATAGTGCACTGGGAACTCCCATCGGATTTATTCCCCCCATCTACGATGCATGTCCTGTGTAATTTTAAGTTTAATTAAGCAATTCGATTTGGTGTGTAGTGTGTTATGTGTATCACTGTTTTTTTTTTTCTAGTCAATTTAATATGGGTGTGCCATCCATTTTAGGAATCAATTATTTTAACGGTAATGGGGCGGCAACGCGGTCAGACTTAGTTCACTTGCACGATTTGGGTGGATTAGCATGCTAATGATACTTGTATGATAGTATTTTGTGTAAATATTTTGCATTTTTTTTTTTATCTAGGTACCAAAAAGTCCACCACCCGCTGTAGAGATCGTCTAGGAAGCAGACGAGGGAGGTTGCATTTACATTGTGTGTATATAAAACGAAATTTAAATGTTATTATTATTATTTTCTTTGCTTTGCAAAACAAAGTTTTAGTAGTTAAGGATATAAACTTAAGCCATTGACGATTAGTTTTAGAATTGTTGTTTCTATATTTAAATTAATGCTTCATTAAAATAATCTTTTTTTTCATTAATTTTTAATGAAAATGAAATAAATGGACAGAATTACGAAAACATAAAAAACAACTCTTACGCAGTTGTGTGTGTAGGGTAAGATATGACGGAACGACAGTCATCAGTAGCTTGGTGTGATCATTTAGTTGAAAGTTTAAGCTAACCAAGTCCATCTTAAATCTTAATCACAATCTCTGAAAAGCTAGGGAAATTTTTAGGAAGCTTATCTTTCTAAGAGAAACAAGACGGACGGCACGTTAACCTGCCTTGGAGATACAACTCATAACTACCATATACAAATGCAGTCTTCGTAAAGTTTTATTTATTTCAACGTAAGTTATTTTTGGACCCAAAGCTTAAGTAAGTACTACTTCTCTATCTAAGCAACAAAGGGCCACTGTTATTTCAATACACAAGTTTGCAAAACGACTGATACTGGATTAGCATAGACTCTATTTTTGCCAGTAGTGGGTAACTGTGTCAGAGGTCGGAGCGTAAAAAATCCATTTTTTTTTTGTCAAAAATGGTCATGCAAGGAATGTGACAAATACAAAAAAATAACAAGATGGGACCGCCTGCAATAAATCGAACCTCTCCCTGCCGGTGTTAATATAAATGTTCACAAAGTTAATTGATTTATTATAGGGGTGATATTTCATGACCGTAAGGGCAATACCATCCGACCCGCTTGTACCGCACTGCTATTTGGATGAACGCCGTGGCCGTGGGTAAACAGAAAGTCGAGAGAACTAAGCTCACACAGCTTAACCGAAAAGCAGTCTTTCTTATGGTACGGCAAAGTGATTTTTTCCGATTTCAGCTGATTATTTTTTTATGAGTCTTCATCCATTATTTTGTCAACTTAAGCAATAAGACGAATGTTTTTTTCTTCGATTACAACTGAAAAGGAACAGGACACAGGAGACGTGATTGTGCGGGTATGTCGAAGAAATTGTTTTTTAAAAGGCTAGTTCCAAACATTGTTTGTGCCTAAGCTTTCAATAAATAAAAACGGTCCATTGTAAAAAAAAACATTGAACACAGTCCTCTTGCTTGTTATCAGTCTGAATTAAGTCCAATTTGATCAGATAAAATCCAAAAAATTATATCACCGTGTCAAAAGGTATTCATACAGAATAGTTGCATTTAGGAGTCAAATATTTGACATCCCAATCGGCTGTGTGATATAGGATCATGTAAAACTAATTTTGTTTTTGCCAATTTTCTTGGGTATGTCATGATTTATGATGCATACCTGCTCAACTTTTAGCTAAATTTTTAACTAACGTAACGATGAACATCTTGGGCAAGATTTTCCCAAACTTCTCTTTTGAACCGATGTTGACAGTGATAGGTATGAATAAATAGGGAATGGTTAGGTTGGGTTGGGTTTGGTTAGGTTTTTACTTTAAACATCAGTTTAGTTAAATATGACATCCCAAAGATTTAACAGCTTGTTTACCAATATCAATCATCAGACCAAGTAAAATCCACAGTAGGTTCGGTCCTCAGCCAATACGCCGTGTCTATGACCTTAAAACCGCATCTTTCAAACATTTTTCGCGATGGGATGTTAGCTTCTCCAACACAAGCCGTCACATCGTGGCCCATTTCACCAAGCTTCTTACTTATAGCTCTCAACACCACACCACCCAGCCCCTTACGTTGATGGGTATCTTTCACCTGCAGCGCTCCCAGAAAACCTCCTTGGAGCCTATAATTTGAATAAGAAAACAAATAAAAGCAAACGCAAAAGAGCCCATGAAATCGTATATACCTAAAACACCAAGCCACCAACTCATCACTGTCCTTCGTGAATACACCCACATTTGGATTCCATCTAATCAAACGTCTTAAAAAGAACAATGAACCTTCATGCTGATTTGGCCAGACACTGTCTGCCACAGAAGCGTGCTCTTCAGCCATCTCCCTAACAACCAAACCATCCGGGCAGCTGTCAATTGAAAGCCATTAGTTGAAAATCTGCCTGCGAGCTACATCTCGAGGGTGTAAAATACTTAATTTCCATTCGAACGGCTTCATCGCTTGGCAAGTAATAGACCGGAGTAAGACTGTCGTATTCCTTCTGCAGTCCGTTGGACTCCACAATAGATAGCACAGCGGCACGATGTCGTTCCAGAAACGAACTAACTTTATAGCCTCGAGACCAGTCCAACAATGAAAGTGCAATTGTCAGCCGATCGTTGAATGAATTTAGTGTGTTCACAAATAACTGGTATCTGTCCTAAGGAAGTGCAGTCTGAGAGGAGAATTCTTTTATTATACGAGTCAATGAACTTGCTATGACCAAAAATGTTCCATCGCTGTAGTCGTCGTTTAGGGTGAGTATAGAGAGGTTTTTAATTGAAGTGTCTTTCTCGAGCCATCTGATAAAGTTGTCCAACGTGTAATAGCCGACACAATTGTGCGGCCAATCCTTTCGATATAGGTCACGGAGCTTAGTCACTTCATCGTTTGGTATCGGAGTGAGTTTGTTTGTTAGAGTGTTCATAGTGGAAGAGTATCACTTCAGTTTTGGGAGAAATGACAACGGGTGCCGCAGCACTATCAGCACCAACCTCACAACAATAGATTAAAATAGCAACTAATCTTGGCGAATTGTGTGCCTAGAGTTGAGTGGAATTTGTAGAAATAGATACAGAAAAAAAAAAAAACAGTTATGAGGTTTGCTTGGTGAAAAGCTCTGAGGCAATGTTTGCATTGAGGTGAAACTGTCGCGACACTGTTTCTACGTCGATTTTTTTTTTTTGGGTGACGTAAACCTATTTAATCTTTGTTTCTCTATTATGATGGCATATGAGTGAATACAAATAAAATGTAACATATAATTTAAGCTTGCAGTAAAATGTTTTATTGGGTTTGAGTGCTCATGTTCATATTGGAACTATGTGGCTACACATCTCACAGGCCTTGCATCGTGTTTATTTTGTTGGTAAATCTTGTAAATGGTTTTATTACAGCGTATTTTATATACATCAAACTAGAGCTTGTACACCATCTACATCCAACCATCTACACTGGAAAATAGCGCTTCTATATGTAGGTAATTGATTTAGTTCAATTTCCCGTTTAGTAAAAATTCTTCGAAATCACTATCGCTTTTTTGAGATACCTCTGAACATCGAGAGCCAAGATTGAGCTCATAAGCTGGAAAAACCATCGATGTAATTATAGGAATGTCGTAATTTATAATTTTTTAATGCTCATACATTTGTAATCTATTTGATGTGTCATTTAAAGTCTATCCACCAACTTAACTTGGAATAAGTTCAGAAGTTCCACGATTTGTGTAGAACTTTAGGAAAGAGGAACGGCCCAATTTAAACAATGCTTGTTGTTCTCATACACCTTTATTCACATCGTACCTCTTAGTTCAATAAATTCGATTAAAAACAATGTGCATTATAAATTTCCTGTCAAATAAACACAATTTTAAAATTATTAATATCTAATTGTAAAGAAACACTAATGCTACCAGCAAATGAATTGCAGTAGAATTAGTCCGTTGCTCTCAAAGTCTCTTCAGAGTTTAGACGGCCACGGCCTTCTTTGCCAAGTTTATTTCCACGTAACAAATATGTAAAAAATTTAAAATGTTATTCTACCTTCTACGGCCCAGGAAAAACTCTTAACTTCGACTTTTCATTTGTTAAGACTGGTTGAATGTGAACGCCGCAAATGGGACCTTTATTACAAAAATAATAGTGCAGAGCTTAGGAGCCAATCTTTTTATTTCAGACTATAGAAATAGACGGTGACGTGAAATAAAGCCAAACGAAATAATGCCAAATTCCAAATTTGGCATCATTTCGCTTTCGAAAGCGAAATAGAGCCAATTTGGTTTTATTTCGCCATGCAAAACGAAATAATACCAAAAAACTAATGGAAATAAGACCAAACCACTCCGTTGTGCACAAATGTGCGAGATATAAATCCCAAGAAAAAATTTTGGGCCTAATGTCCCGCCCAACAATTTCCAAATTCAACAAAAAATATAAGTAAAAAATCTCGCACCCACCCCGTCATCCAACAGTAAACCCAAGCAGGGGGGTTGCAGGGGGGCAGCATGCCCCCCCAAACACATTTCATAGTATACAATGGTAGCAGCTCGCGTGCGCGAACGTCTCGTGGACTTATGTCCCTGCGCCAAACGAAATAAAGCCAAATTGGTGTTCTTTCGTTTTCAGTAACGAAATAAAGCCAAACTACAAATTTGGTTTAATTTCGCTTTGGAAAACGAAATAAAGCCAAATTTTGTGAATTCGGCCTTATTTCGTTTGGCTTTATTTCACGTCACCGAAATAGACACAGATTATTTTTCAATTGATTTTTGAAGTACTTTTGAGGTGTTGCTTGGGAGTTATTTTGCCAGCTTTTTCGGCCTTGTTTGGTATTTTTTTTTAGCATCCATAGCGGCTCTTTTGGTAACCTATTTCTGTTGATGTTTATATGACTCTTTTTGAAATACTTGTGAGACAAATAATTATTTTTACGTAAGCCAAAGCAAAAGACAACTAAAGAAAAAAATAATGAAACACATGAAAAATTCGAATTTTTGTCCAAAATTTTATTTTAATTTTATTTAAATTTGGTATTAGTAATTTACAACACTAATGTTAAAACACATGTATAATTTTTTGTACAAATTCGAACCATAAAGAGTTCCAAGAGTTCCATCTTTATCTACTACTATCCACTATTAGTTTGACCCTAACAGAATTAGAAAAAAAATAAAGCTTACAAGTCGTATGAATTTTAAAGTTCACACATAGCTGGAAAAATAAATAAATAAATGCGAGGAGTAAAAACTTGTTAATAACTCCACGGATATGACGGCAGCATGAGGTGGGTTACAAGAAAATACGTGAACTGCTACTTTTCTTTTAAAAAATATCAAATAATGCAGACGTTGCAATCACATAATTATATTGCTTATTGGAAAAACTGAGAAGCCTCCGAGAGTAGAGCTGTCTTGAAAGAGGTTTGTTTTGAATTAGCCGTTTGGACTCGGCATAAAACTGCTCCCTTCCATTGGTTCCGAAAATAAAACTCACACAAAACGAATGGTTGAGAGAAGCAAGGCCTAAAGGGGACCGGGGGGACCGGACCTATTGCGTCAACTATCTATTTATTGGACAAACGATTATGTTTATAAAGAATTTGTATAATAAAGGGTGTTTTTTTTTTTTTTTTTTTTAGAGATATATACCTTTGAAATGAAACAAAAATGATTTTTGTATGAAATTTACTTATAGATAGACGGATAATCTTCTGGCATTATAATTTAAATATGATTTCTGTCATATGACCCCCACGGCACGTAGTCTAATCTGGAGGTCCAGTTTTCGATGGCTTTTTCGAATATTTTTGGCCGTATATAGTTAATAACGCGGCGATTCTGCGTAGACTAGCGACTTCACATATCCCCACAGAAAATATTCAAGCGGCGGAAAATCGCACGATCTTGGAGGCCAATTCACGGGTTCACAACGTGAAACTATGCGGTTTTCAAACGTTTCCTTCATTAAATCAATTGTGGCACGAGCAATTGTGACATGTTGCGCCGTCTTGTTGAAACCACAGCTCGTGCACATCATGATTGTTCAATTGGTAAACGAAAACGGTAATCATGACTCTATAGCGGTCACTATTGACTGTAACGTTTTGGCCAGCATCGTTTTTTAAGAAGTACGGACCAATTATTCCACCAACCCATAAAGCACAGCAAACAGTCAGTTTTTGTGGATGTAACGGTGTCTCAACATACATTTGAGGATTATCATCACTCCAAATACGGCAGTTTTGTTTATAGTCGTATCCATTCAACCAAAAGTGAGCTTCATCGCTATAAACAAAAATCGCTTATCTATTAAAATTGATATAGTGAGCGATACGTATTTTGAACAGAACCATGATTTTCAAAATAAATTTGCACATATTGAAATGCCAAACTAAACTAAAAATAAATCACTTGACAGCTGACAAAGTGCTGCCAACTTAAAGTTCTATACCTCTAAGAAAAAACACCCTATACAATTCATAAAAGCAATAAGATCCAGAAATGGAAAATTGACATAGAAATACTAATAATAAAACTAACCCAACATACATTTCAATTTTCCTACACAACACCTTTGGACATTTACACAAAGAATGACAGCTATTATGTACAACAAATGTTTAGACCGTATCCTTCATTGATCAATAAAATAGCATTCACATCCTGTGGGAAATTATTTTTCAAACCTTTTCAATTCCATTTACCGGTTTTGGACCAAGACGACTCTTTACAATTTCTTTCATGACTTTAATACGACAGGTGTTGGAGTATATGTTAGACGGAAGGACGTATAGGTAATACTGACATTGGGGATCGATTAAATACAATTCATGACTGTATAGAAAATTCGAGCATTGATCTGAGTTGAATAATTTCCTTTGGGTATGCTACGTGAAATATGTGTGGATATGACATTGTAGTCGACTTGTTATGCGCCATGGCAAACTTTTCGGGTTGAATGAAAACAAATGGTTGTAGACTTGATGATCCATTTTGAAAAAGGGTTCTTATTTATTGCGTGCGCATAGTTTTACAACCGAGACGGGGACCTCTGAAGCGGATGGGCGAGACATTTGAAAGTGAAGATGGCAAATGACAAAGGATATTCAAAATTCTGTGAGGGGTGTTCGTTATATTATTACACCTACTATAAGGGGAGCAAAGAGGAAGAGGAATAGCTCACTAAGACTGGGTAGGGAGCAACAGGACCTGCTTTGCTATTAATACAAAAAATAAATATTAGATTGTAGTTCGATTCAAAATCCATCTGAATTCCACTAGCACTCGTTTGAGGTCGATTCAGTACCATCATCAAGTATTCCCTGAATAAACTCGTTTACTTTTCTAAAAACAGTCTTTTATCGGACCACATGAAAGCCTTTGCTTCCCAAAACCTACTTCATTCCGTTTGCTATGGTAGGTATATAAATCAATCAAATTTGATTGGGTATATTTTTCCATTCCC
Organism: Cheilosia vernalis; assembly: GCA_949126925.1. Classification (NCBI taxonomy): domain Eukaryota; kingdom Metazoa; phylum Arthropoda; class Insecta; order Diptera; family Syrphidae; genus Cheilosia; species Cheilosia vernalis. The sequence goes on from OX421362.1 coordinate 4,974,106, forward strand.
ATTTCCCACAACTCGAACAAATTTATTTGCTAGTACCTACCTCACTCAATATTTTCCATTTGCAGGATAAATATTATAACAGCGTGTAGCAGCCTTTTGGCGGGTAACCAAACGACACAAAGCCACCAACTCCTCGGACACATGGTGTTCTTCTCTGGCGATGTCTATTTACAATTCCTTTTCCTCCTCTATTTTTCATTCGTTCGTTTCGAGGAAGCAAAGCCGTTCCTTGTATGAAGCAGCCACGGCAAATCGTTCAATATAAAAACAAATACTGTTGAAAAAAAATGTTTGATCTAGTCCTGGAGGATTATTTCGACCAGCAATCTCGGCAAATTTAATTGAAAAATGCGGCTTTGTACAGACCGCAACGTATATGGTATATCCCATCACGATCGTATTAATAATTTTATTAATTCTAAGGTCCAAGGTAGACGAAAAAATATAAAATCTAAAACCCTCTATAACCAGAACCACACATTCGATTCGGGAACAGAAAACCGCAAGCCCTATGCCGTGTCCTCGGTGATGGATTTCCAAATCCCATAAATATTTTGGTTGTTATTGGAACAACTCGAAATGGTATATTCCGCAATTCAAGGTAACTGACACGTGATAATGATATCGCGGTGTCAATTGCACTGACGGGTGTTAGTTTTAAGCCCTACGCTGGCGGAATAAACCAACCGATGGGATTTTCGACACCAAACCTCAGACTGAACTATAATGTTTGATGCACTCGCACACTAGCGACAAATGCGGGAGAGCATGGAATAGGAATCTAATTTCATGATTGTCAGTTATTAATATTGCTATTGCTATGCGACTGACTATCGTAAGTAGTGTTCGTGCAGTAGCTGTGTATAAAGAAGGTTCAATGGCCTCGATCCGACGGTGCCGTGTCGTCCTCTTCATGCTGTCTGCTGACGAACTGTAGTGGGAACTGGGAATGTTAATTTCGGTTGTGTATTCCACTGTGAATATGGCGAGCAAAGGATACGTGTGTAATTAAATTATAATTACAGAAGCGGCAGCCTCTTCCCTTTCAGTCAATGAGTTTTCCTGGGGTGTGTGCTCATGTACATTGATGATAAGGTTCGCGCATTTCACCATTTCCAATCCAGCATACGAGCATCTACGTGTACTTTGGTTTGACTCACAATGAGTTCTTTGAACTAGATGCACAGTTCCAGTGGCAACGAATGTTATTCCGTTCACATGGTATAAGGACGAGGGACATCCAATCCAGGCGAATTATGCGACTATGCCGGTCGTGCAAAGTGCGGTTCTGGAAATGGTGTTCCTTTTTGTAGCTGATTAAATCTGCGAATATATGATTTTTGAGTGACTTTTGAAATTACTGTAACAAACTGGTCTGTGCATAGGCGATGGTTAATAAATCAGTTTTAATTTAAATTTATTTTGAATGAGGGCCACTCCTTGTTTATCTACAGCCGTACCCATTGACCATGGTTAATAAATACGTTGCTGTCGGTTTTGATGAAGGTAATTGGAAAACGAACATATAGTCTGGCTGCAGTGGTTGGATAACTGATCGAGCGAGAATAGTTTCAAAAATCAGTTTGAAAACGGGAAAATATGTATGTATGCACTCAGAAAAACGTTGGAAAAATACTACAAAGAAAAACTTGAAAAACTGGATCGAAATATCAAAGGAATGCGAGAAAAACTAGAATGGTAAGATCCCTAAAATCGGTCTAAGAACGTGACAAGAAAAGTGTTTGGAATACGCGTTTCAAAGGGCAGTGTTCAAAAATTGGTAAACAATTTCCAAAAGATGTATTTTGCAGACCTATTAAAATGCGATAAAAACAAACCCGATTCTTTTTAGAAAGTGTCAGGAAAAGGTCTATGAAGAGACGAGAAATACTTTGAAATACGTGCAAAATATTGAACAGGAAATTACTTTGGAAATGTGGCAAAAATTGGACAGTGGAATTTAACTTATCATTCTCATTGCTGCTCTATTTTTCAATCATTTTCGGCAACATTTAGGTCTGACTAAACTTGCTTATAGTGGCCCTAGTGCAATCTTAGATTCAATATGGAATTTGTTGTTGGGGTGGTACTCACTCTTCTAAAATAAATCAGCTAATCATTTGTCAGAAACACGCTATTCGCATTATTTCTAAAGTAAACCGTATAACACCTAGTTTTATCTTATTCGCTAACCTCGGCATTTTTCCTATAAGGCGTTTGTATTTTTTTAATGGATTAAAATTATTTTTTTAAAAGTAAAGGTTTTAGCCCTGCAAGAGTTCATGAAGACTACAATTTAAGAGCCAATATCTGGAATTTTGTTAGTGTTCCTAGAGTTTTTAAATCCCATTTTTTCGTTTTTATAAAATTAATTCGGCGCGCTTATTTAATTTACTTCCCTATGAATTAAGAAGCGAGAGAAATGAGTAAAATTTTGTAGGCAAAGTTAAAAAGTGGCTGTTTTATATAAATCATGCAGGCCCGTTTGCTGATACTACTCATAGCGATCTAAGTTCTACTTAAATACCTTATGTGCTGCTTTTTCCTTGTCATAAACTGTCACATAAGATTTTAAGTGGAACTTAAATCGCTATGAGTAGTATCAGAAAACGGGTCTCAGAGATCGATAATATAATAATCCCAATGATTTGAGTGCTACTGCAGGTATTTGAGTAATTATAATAGTATTGAAGTTTATATCTTTAAATTGACTTACCCCTACATACCTTTTTAATTTCGTTTTAATTAATGGAACATTTACCACTTATTCATTTGAATAACTTTATGAAGCCATTTAATATCTACTATTAAATATTGTTTGCATAAAGCTTGTGTTATTTTTTAATTGAAATGAAGAAAAATATTATTATTATTATTCTTCCTTCGCCCCAGCTCTTTAAGTTTTCGTTCCGTAAATTCTTCACTTATTACAAGTTACCTCACAACGTTAGATTTGTTTGTCTCCCACGATCGGGAAGGTCGATGTGGTATATTTATCACATGCGCATAGCTATATTGGCTCACAATGGCTGCAACCGCATCTACTAAACACCAACCCCAGTAACAAAAGAGGGCATGAAATCCTAAAAATAAAGAAAGATAATACCTACCTACCTTAAAACCAAAGAGAAGCTCAACATCTAAATCCTCAGTAATGTGTGCTAATACCGAGTAAAAAATTCCTACTGCTGCAAAAGACACTGACCAATGATTACGACAAATTCCAAAATTTCAATTGCATTCTTTTAATTGACATCCAATTGTTGTGCAGATTTACCGTCATTTATTCTGTCTCTTTGTCTCCTTCATTCGGTAGTTCAAACCAAATACAAAAGTAGGTACCTACCACCCACACAAGTACAAGTACACCCTCATATGGCACGTGTTGTGTTTTTTTTTTGTTCTTGTTTTGTGGCTGTCAAACGAGTCGCTTCTTTTTCGTATCGTCCCCCACCGTAATTACAGACAGCAACTGTTATGTGTCGTGGTCATTTTTTTCCCCACCTAACCCCTGACGGAATTGTGTCCGTGTGCAAGCCATTACAGCAACAGCAGCACCAGCAAAAGAGTAGGTCTATCCAGAGGTAGGTATATCCTTGTGGGCCAAGCATACGGCCAAATGTTAAACGATGTCGGTTTATTTTCAGGACACACAATATGCGACTGTAATTGACATAATGCTCTCCGTGCTATGTTATCCTTATACGAGCGGTTGATGCTGGTCGGTTCTATACATTGGCCATTTAATCTATGGATTTATTTTTTATGTGTTGCTGTTGGCTGCGGGGCAGTAGTTGGGTTGGGTGGGGTTAGCTGAACCGGGCGGACTTGTCCTTTTTGTCGATTGTGCTTTAATGGCTGACAGAAGAATGCGAAAAATACAATGTGCATTTCCGCTGGGTGAAAAAGATTTACAATCCACGTTAGTTGCAGGACAATGAAAACAATTTTTTTTTTCTGTGCATAAATGTTAGTTGGTGATAGATTTTTATTGAATATTGAAATCGCCCAACAAAAGGATGCATTTTGAAATGATTTTCCCAGGCAAATGGATGCCGGCCAGGAAGTAATCAGGAGTAGTGGCATTATGGATAAGTAAATGGGTGGCAAATTGCCCTGCATCAGTGTGTAGTCAATTTGTTTGAAATGTTCTATGGAAAGCTTTTAAAATGTTATTGTAAAGGGATTCTACGGGTTGACATTCTTCCCAACGAATAACATGATGACATTGCAAAATCAAAATCCTTTTAATCAGAAATTTCAAAAATCCATCAAAGGATCCCCTTTTGTCGGCGAGGAGAGCTCAAACCGCTGCGAAAATCCCACAAAAAGCTCTTAACAGACTTACGTTAATCACATCACACTGCTTGTGAAAAGCGAGATAGCATCCTTTTAGCAACTCCTTGTAGAGAATTCACTTCGATTATGGAACGGAGCAATACCCATTCGGAGGAGCGCAGCCAACAACTGTATAAAAGCAGAACTCATCATCAGAGCTCCATCTATAAGGGAAGGAATGGGGAACAAAATGAATTTTCACTTTTCAATGCAACCGATGCAAGATGTAGGTAAGTCTTTTACTTTGGCTATATCCTTTGGATGGATTTCCCGCACCGCAATCGGTAGGTTGTCAAAGAAGGCAGGTGTAGTCTTCGGGCGGAATGGGAAATCTTTAACTCGATATAATAAATTGAAGGGAATTCGAATTTGTAGTTCTATTTTATTCCGAGCCCTCCTTGATCCTGGTAAAGAAGTTCTTCGTTGAGTAGGTCAGGTATGGTGTCCTTTGACTGTACAGACACATGCACTCAATTTATTTAGAAAAGTGCATTATTCCAGGGGAGTATTTCCCATTTTTGCTGGCAGTAATATTCATCGGCATCATTATAATCATTGCCATCGTCTTCGGTCGTTTGGTGGAGTGAGTGAATGGTGGTGGAGCTCTCGAACGCTCCTCGTCTTAAGTGTGTGCAGGGAAAAACTTGTTGTAGTCGATTTTATTTCTTCTTTTCGTCGATCTCGTTATTGCATTTGTGTCAGGAGCGCTGTTGTGTATGCCATTCAGTGGCAAATATTCATAACAGTAATCGTAGTATGATAAAAAAAATAAGTTGAAAAGAAAAATGTAATAATCCCTGAATGCATGCGGGGAATCAAATATTCTAAGGGGAGTTGCAAGTTGGTAGCCAATTTTCCATGCATAACAGATGTCGTCTTTCAGTATTTGAATAGAGTTTCTATTGAACTTACAAGTGTATGTGGAGGGTATACCACAAGGTTGTTAGTTTTGTTCCTTGCTGCGAGTGAATGAGTTCTGCAAATTGCAAATGCACTTACTACTCGTACGTTGACGCGCACGTAATTGAGTGGACGGTTAAGATAAATAAAACTAATGCGAGGGAAACAAATGCAATTACTTTTAATATCGACACGCTGTACATTAGCAGTGTTACCTTGAAGGAACGCCACAGGGGGATCTGCTACTAATAATGCTACGAATTTAAATATTGGAGAGTAGCTTTTGAAAATCTACAGTTGTTTCTGTATTTGTCTCTGATTTTTGTTTACAAAGAGCTTAGGTATGATTATTGCTGTACTGCTTTAAATCGCTCTGTTGGGAGTCGATAAAGGCTCATTCATTTCATTCCCAACACAGAAAACGACATTCAGCGCCTTCGAAGTGCGCCACCCCCAATGGAACCACGTTCAAGATCAGTCGCTTCTGATATTTTTTTTTAATTTTTCGACTCGTTGAATTAGATGTAATTTGATCGTGGCAGATTTTAGTCTGTATGAGAAGAGAAGGCTGATTGGAGGCTTCAAATATTTCATGGGGAAAATAATTAAACTTAAGTTACAAACGTTGCAACGAAGTAAAGGGCCCAACACATAGAATACGTCGCGTCCGTTTTTGACTGACAGTTTGATAGAATACACACTCTCTTATGGAAGCTGACCCATAAGCAGCGCACGTGCGTGTGGGATTTCTTTAATTTTTTGGGAATTTCGATGTCCGAAAAGCCTTCCCTGGGAAAAAGAAAAATCTAAAAAAAAAAAACATTGAAAAATTTTCTTTTCTAATTTCATCAAAATAATCACCACATGAATGTAATCATTATAATATTAAAAAAACCGGCCAAGTGCGAGTGTCACTCGCGCACCGAAGGTTCCGTATTTGGCTAAAGTCCAACACATCAGATATTATTTGAAATCTATATCATTCAATCTTTCCCCTCTTCATGAATTCATCACAATTTAGTTTAATTTAATTACTTAATATTTTTACTCTCAAAAATTACTCGCACATGAATCTCATTTTCTAATTATTACCTATAGTACCCAACCCACGCCAATTTTCCATTCTGTATGCGACCTGTCCCAATTAAAAACTATTGACTAAAAATATATTACTTTTATTTTGTTCTGTACTCCCCAAAAAAATGTAATATTCCCCAACGAAATTAGCAGGCGGGAACCCTGGTGGGGTTCTGTCTTTGATGGGGTCAATTGTGCACAACTGCGTAGTAGAGATTAAAACTTATGGGAGCAACGTATTTTACATGGTAAAATTATCTTTTTTGAAAATATCTTAGGTAGGTAGGTAAATGGGTGCTCTTGTGGCAATTTGCCACAGCTTCACTTAGACCATCAGTTGGGTCCATTGTGTCCAATTACGGGAACCATCCAGTGTGACCTGTTCAAAGAGAAAAAATAAACCGCTTTTTATTTTGGATCCACATAGATTGGTATGAATCTCATGGGTTCCTAAAGCTCCGCCGTACATAATTCTAAAGTATGTCCTGCGAGTAACCAATGATATGAAGTCTGTTTGTCTACTAGAACCACCCAGATTTGAGTATGAATCTCAGGAGCGCATTGAGATCAACATTCTTCAAATCATCTAGGTCATCGAAGAAGTAACTGTTGAGAATCTTCTGTCTGCTGTTTTTAAGGGCTGGGCATTCGCAAAGTAGGTGACGAACAGATTCGATTTCTTCGACGTCCCTACAGCTTCTGCAAAAATCATTATGCAGTATCCCCAGCCGTTCCGCATGTACGCCTATTGCACAGTGTCCAGTAATGACCCCCGTGAGTATGCGAATATCTTTGCGGCTTAGTCCGATCGTGGTTTTAGATCTCTTTTTACTCAACTCTGGCCACAGTTGTTTTGTGTGCCTGCAGGTAATGAGATTGGTCCAGCGTAGGTTAGTTCTACTCCAGGATTCAATGTCAATCTTCCTTGCAAGCGTGCTGAGCGGAGTTCTCACTGATTTTAGGGCCAAAGATGCATGTATTTTCGACCCGTTTCTTGCAAGCTCATCCGCCTGTTCATTACCTGGAATATCCATGTGCCCTGGTACCCAGCATAAGGTCACCGCGTTGGCTTGTGATATTACATCCAGATTTTTCTTGCAGTGACATACTGCCCTTGACTTCACCACGACTGACTCCATGGCTTTTATTGCCGCTTGGCTATCAGAGTAGATAGTGATTTGTTTACCGACAATGTGCCTTCTCTTAAGGTCTTTTGCCGCTTGGGTGATAGCGGCTACCTCAGCTTGAAAGACACTGCAATCATCGCTAATTCTGAATGATTCTCGTAGGCCCAGTGCTTCGCTGAAGATGCCCGCGCCTGTACCGATGTCCATCTTAGAACCGTCGGTGTATAGGGCTAGCTCCTTTTCTACTGTTACCTCTTTGTTCTCCCATTCGCTTCTGTTTGGAATTCTAGTATTGAATCTCCTGTCAAAAACGACAGTGGGAGGTAGATAGTCTGTAGGCACCTTCTCCTTCGCCGCACTCCATTGGGATTCAATGGATGCGTGCCCATAGGGTTTAGATGACCATAATCCAGACTCTCTCAGTCTAATTGCGGTTTTAACCGCCTTGTTGCTGCAGTAAATATCCAGAGGGATAAGGTTTAGCATTACCTCCATAGCTGCGGTGGGGGTGGTTCGTAAGGAACCCGTTATCCCGATGCATGCTGCCCTTTGTATTTTGGTTAAGCTCGAAAGATTGTATTTCTTCTCAATAGCCTTCCACCACACTGCTGTACCGTATGTTAGGATGGGCCGCACTATGGCTGTGTATAGCCAGTGCACCACGTGCGGCCTGAATCCCCATGTGTTGCCGAATGCTCTTCTGCAGGCATATAGTGCCACGTATGCCTTTTTGACGCGATCCTCTATGTTTTCCTTCCAGCTGAGCTTGGAATCTAAGTTTACTCCCAGATATCTTGCTGTTTTTGAAATTTCAAGGTCTACCCCGCCCATCCTTGGGGGGTTGAAGGCGGGGATCGCCCTTTTTCTCGTAAACAGGAGGATTTCCGTCTTCGATGGGTTCACTCCGAGTCCGCGGCCCGTGACCCAGTTATTGACTAGTAGAAGTGCGTAACTAAGTCTTTCGCTGAGAACTGGAGTAAATTTACCTGGAACCAGAATAACGACATCGTCTGCGTATGCGCTCACAATGAAGCCTTCCGCTTCCAGTATTTTTAGCAGTTCATCAACTACGAGGAGCCATATGAGCGGTGAGAGGACTCCACCTTGAGGTGTTCCCCTACTGACCTTCCGCTCAATGCTCACGTCCCCTAGCTGTGACTTGATACTGCGCGTGCCTAGCATGAGTCCAATCCAGTCGCATAGGCTGCTATTTAGGTGGGCTCTACGCAAACTGCTTAAGATTGCGTCTGCTTCGATGTTGTTGAAGGCCCCCTCAATGTCTAGGAACGCACTCAGTGTGTATTCTTTATGATGTAGAGATTCCTCCACTACCGATACTACTCTATGTAGCGCCGTGTCCACAGATCTGGTTTTCATGTACGCATGTTGCGATTTTGATAGGTAGTTATCGCCGATCGCTTGCCGTACGTACAGATCAATTAGTCGTTCCATTGTTTTCAGCATGAATGACGACAGACTGATTGGTCTGTAGTCCTTGGCTGTGGTGTGACTAGCTTTTCCTGCCTTTGGAATGAAAATCACTCTTACCTCACGCCATGCCCTAGGAACATAGCATAGCCTTAGACAGCCCGTGTAAATGCATTTTAGCCATGGAATAATAGCTTCCTCTGACTTCTGTAGCATTATTGGTCGAATATTATCTATTCCTGGTGCCTTGAAGGGGGCAAATGTGTTGATTGCCCAGGCTATTTTCTTCTCGTTCGTAATTTCGGCGATTGTTTCCTGCTCCATTCCCTCCCTCATGCCTGGTGTTACTGTATCGTAACTCTCCGACACATCTGTACATCCTGGGAAGTGAGTTTCCGTCAGTATTTCCAGCGTCTCTTTGTGTGATTCGGTCCAGCTACCGTCGCCCCTTCTTAACGAAGATATCGGCGTCGATGCCTTTGAAAGGACTTTTCTCAACCTAGATGCTTCGGTTGTGGATTCAATGGATTCGCAGAAAGTTCTCCATGAGGTTTTCTTTGCGAATCTGATCTCCTTTTTAAGGATTCTAACGCTCTCCTTATACGTTGACCACTCAATACGTCCCTCTTTGGCTAGGTTCCACCTAGACCTTGAGCTTCGTATGAGTTCCGCGATCTTGGGACTCCACCAGGGTGGACGCTTCTTCCCACTCGCTCTACTTTTCGGACAGGACTTTTCAAAAGATCGCGAGAGCACATCCGTTAAAGACTCGACTGCATCGTCTACTTCCTTAACAGATGTGAAATCTTTTACCGGGCAGAGATTCCTGTAACTCTGCACCGTCTCGCCAAATACCTCCCAGTTCGTCCTTTTAGGATTTCTGAACTGTTTTCTACCCTGCGAAACCATTTGCAAGTCATAGAGTATCCAGCAGTGATCCGATAGTGATGCCTTGCTGGACACTCTCCAATTTGCAATTTGGACAGAATTGTTATGGGATGCAAAGGTTACGTCTAAAACTTCCTTTCTATTCACCGTAATAAAAGTTGGATCATTACCCCGATTACATATGAGAAGATTGGAGCAAAGAAGGTAATCAAACAAAGCCTCACCTCTGGCATTTATGTTTGAGCTACCCCAAATAGTATGATGGGCGTTAGCATCACAGCCTAAGACTAAGTTTTTCTTACCTTGTTCTGACGCCGCTACTAGCGCCTTTACCGGTTCGGGGGGTACTGATGTGTCATCGTCGCTTGGCATGTATACTGACGCCACCCTACAGCTCTCGCCCTTGCCTCTGATCTCCACCACCGTCAGATCACCTGTACTGAAATGAAGCAATATTAGTGCATGAAGTTCTTTCTTTGCCATAATACACGATCTTACTTTACCTTTGTTTTTGACATAAAGTATGTCGTATTTTTTCGACCCTAGTCCCATCACCTGATCTTTATTGATCCATGGTTCTTGGATTAGGGCCAGGTCCAGCTGCTCCTCCTCGAGGAACAGCCTCAGGTTGCCTGAAGCTACCTTACTGTGATGGAGGTTGATTTGGACTACCTTCATGCTTCGATGTAGTCGCCTCCTTCCCAGTCTCAGGCGCTCGTGCGTTATCTGCAGTCCGCTTCAAGAGCTTGAGAGTAACCTCGCTTGCTGCAAATGATAGCGGCATCTGCATATCTTTCTTCAATGATGCAGGTGGTTCATCAAATATGATGATGTACCCTCTTGCACCATTCTTCGGCTCCTCCTCGGACACAATTTCCCAATCCCTCATCGGAATCTGGGGATTTTGTGCTTGTAAAACGCTAAGGACCTCCTCACGTTTTACACCTATCTCAGGGATGGATATTCTACCCTTTGCCTTTATAGGGACTTCCTCTATGGGTACGGCTTTCAGCATTGCTCCCTCCCATAGTTGAGCGCCGTTTAGCACGGTCTTGGCAAAGTCGTTGGATGCCTGGTCTTTGCAGTCAATGTAGGTGATGCCTTTAAACCATCTCAACTTGCCGTAAGCGGGGGCCTTTGCACCTGTCTTGGCTCGGATGTGGGAGAAAATCGCTACACCTAGCGCGTTCTCAACTATCTTCCCACGTTCCGCAGAATACTGGCCACTTGGTTTCCTAGAGTCCACCACAGCTAACTGAAGCGGATTCCTAGTCACCTCGTTGTATTTCCCGCTTAGGCCGGTTCCCCACGTGGGTGTTCTTTTGGGGCTACCCGTGCGTGCTTCGTTGCGCTTTGCCTTCTTCGGGACGTTGGGGGCGTCTTCTGGCGACCTCAACCTCTTCGAGGCAAGCTCTCTGTTACCCAGCCTCTCCGCGATAGGTTTCCTCTGGAGACCACTCGGGCCCGGCTTATTGTCGGTCTCCCGGTGTTCCGTCTTTGGCACCTTTTTCGCTGAGGAGCTACGGTGGGCTTTGGGGTCTGTCTTAGCGACATCGTCCCTCGGCCGTTTCGCGCCATGTGGTGTGTTGTTTGAGCCTGACTTGCTGGTCAAAACTACCGCGGTAGATGGTCTTTTAGGCTCAGGCCTCGTAAGAGCGTCTTTCGCGATAGTTTCCTTGGCCCATTCCAAGGAGGCTCGCTCCTTCTCTGTGAGGATGCTGTGGTCTTTGGCGACGAGGATACCATATATGTGTTTGGCCTTTAGGTATTCCCGTTTTCTTAACAGGCCTGGGGGCACCTTCTTCTTCCTCTTCGCCGTTTCTCCACCTGTCTCTTTTGAGGGTTCAGCCAAAAGCTTCTCTTCTTCCTCCTTTGAGATCTCTTCCTCTGTTGATCCGGCATCTAGGGCCTCTTGAATTTTGCTGAGATCGTATGGCTCCACGGTTATTGTGTCGGCCACCATCTCACTGAGGGTACTTATCGTACTCTCACCTCCTTCCTCCTTTGTTTTTTTCTTTGGTAAATCTATTTTGTTCCCACGAGTATGGCCGGAAATTATCATCCGCCCCGGCAGCGCCGCCATACCGGGGTAGGGCATTTAATTACCATCAGGTCTTCGCCTGGGCACCTGAGGGAGCTCGTACTCGGCTGGTTTAACCTCCAACCTTTCATCCTTCGGCACGGTTTTCCTTACGCTCACGCCACCACTGGAATTAGGTTGGCAGTTCTTGGTTCGTCACTCTTCAAACAGCCTGTCTGCCATGGGTGACCCTTCAGACGACTTCCGCCTCCGACAGCATAGCCTGTTGAATCATTGCGACTTAAGCCTCCGCACCACGTCAAGGTGACTGCACTTAGCGAAGGTTGAAAATATCTTGTAAACTATTAACTTTTCGGCAAAACAGTATTCAGCACATATATAGATAAGAACATGATCTACAAAAAAGGAATTTATGTATTTTTTTGTGAATCAAGAAATAAACCGTTTTTTGGGCGAATGAAAATATTTTTTTCACCAGATTACTAATTAATCCAAAACCAATCGATGTATTCCTTCCATTGGTATTTGTCGTTTAACTAGAGGTTATACCGGATGTTGTGTGTAAATTTTAGCCTCCTATGTCAATCGGTTCTTGAGATAGACCTGGTAACAAAATTGGCTTAGTGGGTTCGGACAGACAGACAGACAGACAGACGGAGAGACATCCGAGCGAAACTAATAAGGTTACGTTTTTTCCCTTTGGGTACGGAACCTTAAAAACTGCGATTTTTATACGAAAGGTTATTTAATGTCGATACCTTCCCGGAAGAATGTATTGAGCGACAATTTTTCAGAAAATGAATTTTTGGCATGCCTTACAAATTTTGCCAAGCGCCACGTTTTGATATTGGTTTGACGTTTCTACCATTAATACAAACGACACTAGAGAGAAATACAAATTGTAGTATCCGAAAAATTTGCTGGGTACCTAGAATTTTGTTATACCCTGTTGTTTGTTGTAACCACCAACATTTTTATGCTAAGCGCCATTATATAAAAAATAATTGTACTATGCGACACATCCCACGAGAAAAAAAATTTGCACATGGCGTTTAGTTTAACTATTATTGTCGCTTAGAACATAGTGCCACCGAAAAGTTGTTCCATTTGCAGTCGCTTTAAACATTTTTGTCTAGATTTTTTTACCGTTATTTGGAAATAAAATTAACAAAAGATGATTTTCGTGACTGAAAATCTTTAACATATTTTCCAACGCAGGGAGTTAAAACTATTTCTGGCGAGAATTAAGATATTTTACCAGAAACTGACGAAGAAGACAACTCTATTTGAAGAGTTTCTCAAATACTTTTTTGATAAAAAACAGTTTTAACTTTGTTTATAGTAAAAACTCAATAAATAAAAATGAATTAAACGACAATTTTTTTGGCATCTTGTACTAAATCCTACCATGTCAATGATTTAAGCGCCATTTACTTTTGTATCAAGTGACAATCTGTAGACCACAAAAATATTCTAAGCAACAAAAACCTATGTATCAAGCGACAATCTTTAGACCATAAAAATGTTCTAAGCAACAAAAACTTTTTATCGAGTTAACATTTAGTTCATAGCATATAATTAAAAATAATTTGAGCGGCAAATTCCAATCGAAATATTCTTATTACTACAAAATACGCAATTGCCTTGACAGTAAGTTTTATTTGTCTCCTGTAAAATTAAAAAAAAAAATGTCGCTTAATACATTCTTCCGGGAAGGTATCGTGTGATTATTTTTCCGTACAACATAAATTTTACTTTTAAAAGTTAATTTTTTTCACAAAAAATACCTATCAAGGGAATTACTTAAAAGGGAATTTGAGTACGTTGGAAAGGGAAAAATTACCACGTTTCTTGGGATAAATAAGTATAAAGTACTTAAACACTCTGCCTGTCACCGTATGCGACGGATTCTATGGGCCAACTCGTTCCGTCAAATTCGTCGACGCCAAGGATGCAACGGATTCTATGGGCTTGGCCCTTAACCGTGGCAATAAATGATGAAGAATGAGGCCTCCTCGGGGTTTAAAAAAAATGTTTCAGAAAAAACACATCGAAACTCAACGCAATAGAGTGAAACCTTACCTATGTTGGAGTAAGGGGCCTCAACGACTATGGTGTGCGCGACAATGATAGAAGAGAAGTATATTGTGTACCAGTAAGAAGAAATAATCAAAAAGAAACAAAAATGTAAAGGTGCTACAGGTGGAATAAGAAGGGCATATGCAGTCAGTGAGTCCGAGGATATCAGTGATATAAGGTAGACGTGTTTTATTGCGCGTATGAAGTAAATAAATATTAAAAGAGGTCCTGTTATAATTGGTAAAGGACTATTATTTAGTTTGAACTATCCGAACCTTTCTGATTACTCCCGAAGCTCCGAGTTTTAGCAGCTCCTGACCTTACTTGGCTTGCCCCAGACTTTTCCAATTTCTTTTGCTGTACGGACCTACTTTAACAGGCTTTCCTGAAGCTCGAAAAAGATTCAACGTCCGATGAAAATTTTGTATATTGCAAATTCGAATGCAACTGTTCTTGTTCCGCTTTCATTGCAATACCAGAAGTTCAATGTTTTGCAACACCTCAAGGTCGAGACTAGGTGATATAGTAATCAAAAGCAATGAACGAAAAAATCATCCCTAATGCACTACTCCGCACATAATCTGACTTATATCTGAAAGTCAATGAGGAGGGAGAAATGCTGTCGGCCCCAATTAAAAATCACTCAATAAAAGTGCCTGCCTTACTCGCACTTCGCACAAAGTCACATGCCATTAATCCGTGGCCCTCCACAAAGACCATACATCCGTGTTCATATAAAAATGAATCAAAAACGGTGATAGCCCGCCTCGAGCTTTTAACTTCCCTCAAGTGATGGTCAGCACGTTCTGACTTTTATTAAAGCAGAAAACCATATGCATCCCGTTCGCATGTCCACACAAACGTATATGATACTTGCGCATCGACAAAAACTCAAACGCTTTATCAAAGATTGGGAAAAGTTCAGTTCACTTAATATTTGCTCTATCACTCTATGTGAATGTGGACATTTTTATTTCAAATCCTCTGTTAGATGTTCCAGTTACGTAGCACTTTGCTCGAAACTCAATTAAAGCCCTTACAAAGCACTTTTATTAAGTTTTGATTCCATGCTTGGATTCAATTTGCCTTGCAAATTGGCAGCATAAAGGAGGAAGTATATAAAAAAAAGTAAACAGCAAAAAAGAAAGGGAAAATAAATCGCTCTCAGATATCCTCACAATATCCTGCTGCATGTGATTTATCCTATCCACACAAAAATCCCTACTTTGAAATATTTCAATTGACATTGACCATGGTTACGATAACATGGCAGGGAATTTACGAGATCTCTGATATCCTTTCGCATTCCGCATTGTCAGATGGAACTGGAAGGCGAAGAAGGAAATTCCTCAAATATTCTCGTCTCCCGACTATAGGGTCTCTGCAGGGCTATATACGGATGATTGTGTGGTATATTGTGATCCTAGACCGATCTCAGGGAATGTCGGAGAAACCGATGTGCATACATATGCACATGGCTAAGAAGTTTTTTTTTTTTTTGGGTGCAACCATATAGCACCGAAGGACATTCATCTAAGGACGACCATGCAAGACACAATTCCATGTGTGGTAATCCTTTTTTTTTTTGTATGAGTTGAGAAGACATTTTTTTTTTGTTCTCTTACTAAGATGAGATAGATAACGTATAAGGAGTTTGAGCAAATTCATTCGAAAAGTCTCCCTTCGTAAGGATTTCATGCAAGGTATGTTTTTTTTTTGAGCAAAAGGACATGCGAAGAATTTGCATATCTGCTGTTGAGAGCGAATTGTGGGGTTATATGTATGCTTTCCTTTTTGGCCCTGATTCTAGCTTGCAGAAGTTTAAATTAAATTGGAAAGGAGTTGGTTTGCTTCTTTTTTTGGACCACTTGAGTAAATGTCTTCATTTGCGGAAAGTGTGCAATTTGTGCGATTAGGAGGTTTCGGAGTTTACTCGAGCTAAGTAGATATCTGTAGGTATGGTTATCTAAGAGGTAGGTTATGTGGTGACCGAGGCGTCATACGTTTTAAGTCTTTTTCTTCGAGGAAGGCGATGTTACTGCAAACTCAGATGTTTTTCATTTATGGGACTGTTTTAAGGGTCAGAGCGGACGTCAGTGATCTTAAGGTGTCTTCAAGATTCAACTGAGGCGGACCACACAATGCGATGTTAATTGGTGGGTGCTCTCTGTAAAACTAGCTGGATGCTAAAAGATATAACTTCTCGCTGAGTACCTATCACTGTTCACTGCTTGTGTGGTGAAACACACTTAACTACACCACCGACGTGAAATCCTTACTAAGCGAGACTTTTCGAATGAATTTGCTCAATATTAGGAAATGGTGAATTAAAGAAGATTTTTTAGATCGAGATAATATGGCTGCTCGCTTGTAGTGAAACATTTAATGCTCCATTTGCTTACTGGCCCTCCAACAATAAAACACTCGGTCTAAAAAAAACTTTCACCCTTCAAGAGATGTTCTAACTCTAGGTATACCAGTTCCCCTCTACCTACAAGCGATTGTTAATGCCTTCGGATGAAACGTAACGACCGACGGTCATAAACTGATAAAAATACGGTTGCATGGACCTAAATACACCCGCTTAGTTTGACTGTTGATACTCTGGGAAGTGGGAATACCCCAACATTATTTAATCCAAAGGCATGTGCACGCAGTTGGTTAAAATTATACTTATTGACTTTCAAAAAGCCTACCCCATTGACACCGTAACATCTGCACCCTAAGGACGAAACTGGAATGTCAATCACTACCACACATAAAAAAGCTCAATAAACGATTATCATAATTAATTACAGCAGTCGCCTAGTAAATTAACATTCCACGCAACAGCCATCAACATAAAACATAATCCCTCCAAGCCGACATTATTCATCTACCCCGTACCCAACCCCGTACCGTGCCTATAATTGAAAGAAAACGGAATTGTAAATGAAGAGTCGCACGATTAACCCAAATACACTCGGCAACAGTTAACTTTCTTGGGAAGATTTATTTTCGCACGGATTAGTCCTTATTTCTGATCGTCATGCGCGCCAACCATTAACCCCTTAAATGAAATGTAAAATAAATTCAAATTGTGCACCACATTCCTCACAGTTCGCAGGTAGAATAAAAGTTGAGCTCGTTCTGCTGTAGGTATAGCAGCTGGTGTTAATGTGGGTCGGGTCTCCCACCCAATCCACAAGGACTATATATGTAAATTGCGTGCAGCATTTTTTTTTTCGTCTATTTATTTCGAAGAGAAGGAGGATCGTTTGCTTTTGAATTGCAAATTTCAAATCAACTATCTGGAGTGGTAGAGAAAAGGATTCGCGAAAAAGGATTATGTCGTTACTTTGTCCATAAGTTAGTCATCTTGACACTGAGGTATGCATAGAAACCAGAGTCTACACTCCAGTGTTGCAAGGTCCTTTTCCCACTTGCATCGCGTTACGAACGAAAACACATCGTGCATCGTGGAGACAAATTATTCTCTCTATGCCTTATGGTGCGAATTTTTCTCTTCCTCCAAAGTGGACTTGCAACAACTTTTCCCCGAAGAGTGTAGGAAAAAAATTTAAACAACAACAAGGGTCCTCTGTGTCCCCACCCGTCGTGAACTTAATCATAATGCCTGAGTAACGTGAGGGTAATTTAAATAGTCACTTTGTCTTTTGTGCAAGGATTTACGTTCACAAGTTGTCGCCTGGAGCGCAACTCATGTACAAACTATGCACTTAGCGAACAGTTTGTGTTCGTTAATGTTTGGGTAATTTGTTTATGTGACCAGGCGCAGGCGGCCCGCGCGAGGGTTGTGTCGGAAGGAATGTCCTTGTCGGGATGCTTATTTCCGATGGCATTTAAAATGCAAAACACACTTTGCGAGGGCCATAACTGTCGAAATGAGGTGGGTACTTACATTTTCAGGGTAAATGATTAAGTTTTGATCATAAGTTGCGCTATTTAGATGTCAGGGGATTAATTCGCGCTATCTACTTAGACGTAGAGGATATTTTAACTCTGATGTTCTCAATCCTGATAGCTCTTGGCAGAAGAAGATGTCCTCGGCGAGGTATAAGTGGATGGGTCTGACGTGTAATTTAAGTCAAAGTGGTGGGATTATTTCTCTTTTTTTACTTGAACCGAAAGCTCTTGCAATTAGCTCTGAGCCATGGTCGTCTGCTGGAGGACTTTGGTGGCAATCCAATTGGCACTTATTGGATTTTTCAATGTCGCTTCTTGCAGTGCGCGTATAATGTTAGGTGTTTATATAGTTGAAGTATATAGTTCAGGGTATGCAAAGCTCCAGCTTTTAAAAGATAGTGGTAGATAATTGTTTTTTTTTTAATTTCTACGAAAGCAGCCTGTAGCTGTGAGAAGGCGATCAGTAATTTAAACTGGCTCCCGATTCCCGAAGCTAGACTCGGTTTATCTTATAACTTTGTTTATACCCACAACTACTTCAATTGTCAATATTTGATTTTGACAAAACAGAGATTGATGCAGAGAGTATAATGTTCTCCAAGTTATGTATATGATTTGGCAAGGCATGTATTGTGTGTCAAAAAATGCAGGCAGCGAACTCCATAGAGAAATGTTTTGAAAGGTGGCCGCAGAATGGAATCCCATGGACTCGATTACATGCTGATTTGTTTTCATTTGTATGGGTGGACAATTTTACTGGTGGTCGATGCGAACGTCCAAATGGTGTTGAAAAATAACTTCAATGGATTTTTTTATATCTAGCAATACCTTATGTTCAGCTCATCCTGTAAATTTTTCCTTTTGTTTCTTTGTGGCGCCATTCTCCATCCCCACCCTATGCATATAATTCTTACGTTTTGTTATGTTGTGCAGAACGAGAGTCAGTCGTCTTCAGTCTTTAATGAAATAAAGTTGTTTAAAAAGAAAAATTGTTAAATTTTATTTATCGTGGGTTTTTTTTCAAATGGTTTGATCTTTGCCTTATGAAAAACACATCAGCGCGAGAAGTTATTAAGTTTTTTGTAAAAATATTCGCCATTTTTGGATTACCGGAGACAGTGGTGACGGATAATGGACCCCCATTTACTAGCTCTGAGTTCATTAGCTGTTTGAATCATCTTTGGATTGAAGTAAAGAGACCCTCATATTACCCCCGAGCGAATGGCAGAGACTGAAGTACGAGTGGTAAAACATTTGCTCCACAAGGATATTCAATAGAAGCAGGGCGAGTAGTGTCGAATGAGGAGCTAGAACGAGCTATTATGACAAGTTCTTTTCTACTATCTGTCAGCGCCCAACACGGCGACCTCACGGAGCCCATATCTGACTTGTTGCTGAAGTATTCTCCTATTACATTACTGACTCAACTGCATCCACATTTTGGGCAATCATCAACTGGTAACAATCAAACGTCTTTACTTAATCCTTTATATTTTCCAAAAAAGTTGTTCAGCTGTGGCGATAAAGTACTACTGAGAACGAATGATCAGTGGGCCCCGGCACGAGCTCTACCACTTCTATCGAATCTAGTGAGCTGTGATGGCAGAGTAAGGGTAGCTCATCGTCAACAACTAATATCATCAGACATATTGACGTCAAGGAAGGGGAAAGTAAGGCGAGGGAACCGATAATCATTCCTAAGCAAAACGATGCCACTGCCACTGCAACAGAACACTGAAGTAAATGGGGAAAGGCCGTCAATCATAACGAATAAGAAGCCACAATCCGATGGTAGACCAAAACGGCATAGAGGAATAATCAAACCGTTTCATTATACAAAGTTAGGCGAGCCTACCTTTTAATCGAGGGAAGAGTGAACTTTATTTCATATATGTAATACAGTCGATTGTAAGCACTCAATCGGTTCGGTCATAGTTATTCTTATTTCTCCATAGGTCATAGGGGATACTTGCTTTTGACTTTCGCGTATAATTTCTACAAATTTTGTTTGCGAAATAAAATTTATTAATAGCTAGGCCTCCATGGGTCTGCAAAATTATTAAAGACTTCAAGTATTTGTTGTAAATTTGTTCTTTGATGTGCGAAGTGGACTAAGCGAGGACTTCAAATTTTGCTGATTAAGGACAACAACGAAACAACAAAACTCTGCAAGCAAATAGCTCCCAATCCCAACGCTTCTTCCAAATATTTAGAACAAGATGATAGGAAACCTATCAGTTCTAACCAATTCGCCCATGAATCAACACACTACAATATTACGAAATTTGCATTAAATCTCATATTGTGAAGTAGCTCCTTCTTATACAGTGTTTGTGACACATTGTATCACAATGGGAGCCACTTGTGTCGAAACTTTTAACGTAAGGCACATACTTTTTCTTTTGGCCTTGTCACTTGCTACGAACAAGAAAATAGAACGTGAAAAAAGTGAAACCAAATGTCGTGAACTTTTATTTCCAAGTCTGTTCCGTTAAAACTTCCATTTCTTTTTGGAGATATCTAGGTACTATGTTTCTTCTCGGTCTAAAATCTCCGAATGCATCAACTTTCGGGAGCAGACCTCTATTACATTTTGTGACATATTATTCCTACTACAGACAGCACATTCGAAATAAATGAAAAAAATACAGTTTTCAGACAATACCCTCTCGTTGTTTCCCAACAACCGCACCAATTAAAAAACTCAATTAAGAAGCTCGCACCACTGACATCTGACACAAAAAAGTCCACTCCAATAAATGATTTCTATTAGACTAACTTTTGTAGACATCTACAGCTACAAATCTAAAAAATGAATTAAAAATTCCTCTATACATTTGTTTTATTACCTCCCGCACAATGTTATTTCATTCGAATACGTTTTAAACAACTTTATCCAATTTACTTTGGATTATTTTTTCAGCAAAAATAGTTGTAAAATATTGCTCATGCAAATAAATAATTTAACGAGTCGCCTCAGTGAGTGGGAATATTTGTTTCTGTTTGTGGTTAACCACTTAATTAAAAGTTTCCATTGAAAAACAATTCCGATGCAAATACGCATTCTTTCAGGGACATGCACCATGTACACAGTCTCTCTGGTAATCCCTACAAATACACGCTCTCCTCTCATCATCAGGATCAAATTCATATAACTTTATTACTCTGGGATTGTGTGTGCATGAATTCAAATTAAAACAATACGCTTGGTCCTGGTCAAGCACACTAACGTAGTGGTACAGCGCTCTACCACTACCACCTACTGGGACGTTATTAAAAACATTGCTTTCGCACCAAAAAAAAAAAAAGTTAGGTAGGCACGAGTGCAACAAACAAAAAACCAATTCTTTTTTCTGTTTCAGTTAAAGTTGTTGTGAAGTAAATGCTGTCGCTGTCCAGAAGGCAAAGTTTTCAGTAAAACTTTGTTGAAGGAACAACTAAAAAAAACCAACGGAATTAAATAAAATCAATATAAAATATAAAATTGCATACAAGAGTATATTTTTAACATGCTTTTTATATGTAGGTATAGTATATCGCATGCCGGCGATAAAATTAATTTACATTTAACAAAGTGCACATCCGCGATGTGCCGAAAGCAATAAATTTAATTTAGGAGCCGTCGACTGTGAAAATAAAAAGCTAAAATGTCGATGTAGAGCTGAGTGTGAGTGCGGGTGGAGTGGCACCTCAACAATGTGAGTCGCAAACGTATTTCAGTTGCGATGGGAAAGCCCGCAAAGATTAATGATCATTAAATTACTTGTACTATACTTTTTTGCGGCATCCGCATGTGAAATAAGGATATCAGGATATCAGCAAGGATCTGGACGCCAATTTGATTTATTATCTGTGAATTTTAGCGCGAACTTTTGCACAGTATTATTATGTAAATGTGCATGCATGTAGTTACAATGTACGTAAATGCAAATATCATCGGACTCAAGAGGGAAAGTTGACGTTTGAAGTATTTGTTCATGGTTGAAATGAATAATTTAAATGGCAAAATTTGATGAAACGTCTTTTAGGTGTTCTATGTAAGACAGTCCTTTGAAATATACTCAAATATGTATCACTGTACAGGAAAGACCATATTTTGTATGTTCTTTGAAAAATTCAATGTGCATTCTTTAAAAATTGCACTGAACCAAAAACATACGTAAATATAACGAATTATTTCGTTGTTCCAACGAATTAAAATTCAGCCGATGAAAACTTTCGTTGGCTCAACGAATAGATATTCATACCTTAATGAAGCTGTTAATTGAGTAACGTATTTTTCATAAAACTAACGAAATCGGTTCATAAATTAACATTTTTTGTTCATCAATAACATTCTTCGTTAATTAACGATTTATTCGTTGAGTCGACGATTTTCTTTCATTGATTAACAAAATGTTGATGAATCCACTTTCTTTAAACCAACGAAAGATTCATCGAAAGATTTCCGATTCGTTGAGTCAACGAATTTTTCATTGAACCAATGAAAAACAAGTTAACGTAAAGAATTTCGTAACATTACGAAGAATAATTTTGTTAGTGTGTCTTTTACTTGTCTACGCAATTTTTTTTTAGCAAAGTATATTTTAACAATAATTAATCAAGTCATGTTGCGTCTCCCAAAATCAAAATAATAGGCACCTTCTGCGCAATGTCTTTCAAGGTCTGGAACAGAACAGAAGCAATGTTGTCTGATTTTGAGTAGAAAATATTTCAGAATATATTACATCATCAAGTGTCAAGTTTGAGCAAAACAAATCAAGATATTGACAGCTGCCCTCGTCTCAAATTGTCAAGTGGAATGTTGCAATTTTAGCATACAATTTGATTCATAATGCAAGCGTATTGATAAATGCTAACAATTTTCTTGTTTGGAATCACTGTTTAGAGCTGGCTTTCAAATGTGTCGATGTTCGATAAGATCATACGATCCTTCAACACTATTGCGTTTCAAAGAAGATTTCAATTTATGCTGAATTGATTTTTTTACAAAAGTTTTGATCGAGCAACATGTTTTTTTTCCAAACAGTACATGTAATCATTAATTAATATTTATGTCAAGTGTTTTTCCCTCAGTTTGGAAGTAAACAAAAATTATACCGATTCCAAAAAATCAAAATGAGTTTAGGCCAATTGCTGTTCTACCTTTTCTGTCCAAGGTCGTAGAAAGATTAATGAATAAAGCACTACGAACATTTCTGTGCAACACAAACTTGTCATGTGACAATCAGTCAGGTTTTCGTCCAAAACATAGTTGTAGTACAACTCTTATTAATGTGGTTGAACACATAAGACAAGATGTTGACTGTAACAATGTAAGTCTTCTCATCCTTCTGGATTTTTCTAAAGCTTTTGACACAGTTAATCATAATGTCCTCAGTAGCAAGCTAATAAACCAGTTTAAATTCTCCTACTCTTCGACAATGTCAGTCCAGTCGTACCTAAATTGTAGATATCAGGCAATTGTGTCAAACTGCTCCGTATCTGAACTTCTTAGGTTAAATAGAGGGGTACCACATGGTTCTGTACTGGGACCGTTTTTATTTTCAATGTACATAAATGATTTACCCAATTGCCTAAAAAACACTAAAGTGGATATGTAGGTATGCTGATGATGTTCAGATGCTTAAAAGTTTTCCCCTAGGTCTGGTCGAAAATAAATGAAGACTTTAGCAATATCTTTAACTGGTCGCGGAAAAATGGTCTATGCGTTAACCCACTTAAGTCCAAGTGCTTGGTTATTTCTAAAAAATCCATTGATACGTAGATTTTCCCAAAATATACTATGACAGCAATCATATTGAATTCGTGGACTCAGCTAAAAACCTTGGCATTATATTTACCAAAACACTTTCATGGAATGCCCATATCAGGTTGACAATTGGGAGAGTTTATGGAGGGCTTCGTATGCTGTGGACAAACCATAAAATTACACCCCCGAAATCAAGAATGGTACTAGCCAAAACATTACTCATCCCCCAGTTGCTTTACGGTTGGGAACTTTTTTACAATTGTTATTCTGTGCACAAGCGTAAACTGAATGTTGCTTACAACAGCATAGCAAGGTATATCTATGGAGTAAGAAGGTATGACCACAATTCCCAATTCTCCAAATCCATATATGACGCTACTCTTGGAAATCTTTTCAAACTAAGAACTTTAACATTGCTAAACAATATATTACAATCGCGTCAGCCACCTTACCTTTTTAATAAGATCTGTCAGTCGCGTTCTCTTAGATCTTTGAACCTTGTGCCAATGCATTAGGCATCTTTAGTATCCGAGCGTCAATTTTGTTTATAAATGCGATACGTTTATGGAACGCTCTTCCTCGACATCTAAGGATGAATAGCTGTGGGACACTTTTTGTTATTTTGTTATTTATCTATCCCCTTTCTTTTCTTATTTTATTTATCCTTAGCTCTATGTTTATCTTTTCCTTATTTTTTTTTTATTATTGGATTCAAATTATCATATCTATAATATTGTTAGCTTCTTTTTCCCATTTTTTTAAGCTTATACCACATTATTTAATCATTTAATGATACCAATCAATACCAATAAATAGACTTTGAAACTATGAAACTATTAATCTATTAATTCCATAGGGAGGGCGATCGCGAAGGTGTTCCACAAAGTGCGAAACTATTCAACAATTGAAGGAGATTCTCAACTATGCGTTCAATATTATTCAACTAATTGCACAATATAATAAATTATGGCTCGCAGTTCGTTCAAAACAACATAATTAAAAGATGATATCTGTTCTGAAGATGAAGTGCTTTTCTTCAACGATAGGGTTATTGTGCCAAGAAGTATGAGGGAACACGTATGTCCCAAAGGTATACTTTAATATTTCACGCATATTTCAAAAGCACACGGTTTGACAACTGAGTCCAATTAGCTGTCATCCGAAGTTAAGCTGAGAGCGAAATATACATGTATTATGTAACATGAATCGAAACAACAAAATTTGTAGAAAAAAACAATTTCGCGCATACCTCTGAACCTCAGAAACGAAAAATTTACGAAACTTTGACTAACAGAATTCAAAGGCAACTCCCAACCACAAAACATTTGGGCACACGTAGTCATATTTTGTGAACTTTACCATGTGATAATTCGGAATTTAAAAACTGAACCTATTTTAAACTGCCCTTACGTTTGGCTGCGTTATTTTCCGAAGGTTTACTGGAGCAGCGAATACAAAAACTAAAAGAAAACCCTTGTGTCAAATACAATCTTTGTCAACTACGCTCTAATTAATACGGTATACCTCTAAGAAAAGGCAAGCATAAGTCCCCGTGGAAACTGTTGTGTATTCCCTTAAAATAAAGTTGGCCTTATTACACAGAACCATACGCAACCACGCAGTTTTGTGGCTCTTGCTGAAAGTAAGAAAATGATTGCCAAAGGTTTGCAGGTAGGTATAGAGAAAACATTGAAAACGTACTTGTGGCAGGAAACTTCTTCGACTTCAGCGTTCAGCAGCCTTCACGGAGATCCGCATCATTGACACATCAGTGAGTATTATCCTAATACCGCTGGAATGCGAGCATAACTTCTTGAAAGGAAATTTCCAGATGTGCTCCTTCTACCCACGATGCATTCTCCATATTAGTGTTATGTAGTGCCTTTAGGTTTCCGAAAACTTTTGATTCATTGAAACTTTCGGGTGTATCAGCATTCATCACCGCAATAACCTGTGCGCCCATCCCACCTGCAAGAACAAGAATATGTCACATAGCACCATCAGTTGTACAGGTACGAAGAACATAGCGCTCCCGCTTTCCCTTACGAATATTCAAGTTAATTAGTTTCACTTTGATTACAGTCTAACGGCAACTGTACCAGATGGTGAATGCATCATTCTGGAGCGACACACATACAGTTTTGTGTCTATTTGGAGAAAGTTTCTATTTTCACTGAAAACTATAGACCTTGGTGCGTCACGAATTAGAATTTGCAAGGGTAGAACTAATTACTTAAACGGGGAAGACGATTTGTAGCGCTGCAAAAGGATATTGTGTGTGCTGTCGGAGCGTATACCTCCGATTTGTCTATTTGGGAAGGATGCATGTTCGTTCTGTTGTCGCAATATTTCAGTCTTATATGAGGTAAATGAAGAACTTCTAACAAGGATGGTGCGGGGTTGCGCAGCAATTTCTCCACACAAATTGACACTTGTTCTGTTAAATTTTCAATGACAACTGCTGTACGCTGAATGCTAATTAAGGTGTGAAAATTCAATTTTAATTGTATAATGAGCTATCTGGAAGCACGGATGTGTTTAAGGCAACTGTGTGGTTTGCTGTCGGGTGAATGCGTTATTATGGGGGAATGCTTTTAATTGATCCAATCTTAATGCATTTTTTTTTTGTATCATCACATTACGTACATCACACAACAGGGCAGAGTTTTTCTCAAAAGCTTGCAACCTATATGTACCTAACTAGCTTAAAGGTATTTTTGTTCTTACGATCGAAAGCGTATACAACATCGAAGAAGTGGAATTTCTGTACAACCATCCCTGAAGGTCTTTAATTAATGTAATAGATTTGTTTGTTTTAAGAAAAGGGTGCATCCTGGTGAGCTTTCTTCAGTATTTTCCACCCATTAACTTTCTCCTACCTTATTTTGACCTCCTGTCACTCTGTGTAGGTGTAACAAAGAAATTATGAACATCATTTTATATACATATCAATCAACATTTTCTACCGGAAAACTCCTTGTTATTTCATTGCCTAACAATAGCACTTACCTAATTACACCTAACAGAACCAGCACAACTACAAAAACTCCATCGATGCATTTGTTATTCCGTTTACATTGTGCTCTGTTTTTATACGTAGCAGGAGCAATACTGTAGACACAAAGTAATAAAATTCAAATTTTATTGCAAGAAAAACTTTACACAAGGACAACCTGCATATCATAAGTGATTTAAAAAACCCTGTCAGATACACTGGAAAAAAAAGAGTAACAAAATGTTAATAGTATGTACTCAAGATCATTTCCAGCAACTTTCCTCTACAAAAAGCCAAATCCTTTATTCTCAGTGTATCGCCATATGGCATTTTGCACAACATGAGCCAAGTCACACAAGGACATACCTAAAAAAAGCTTCATACATGAAATTTAATGACAAAATGTGTAAACCAAAACTTCGTCCCCGTATGCGAAGGCCTCTGCTGGATAGAATCAGCACACTACCCGTTCTTGTGCATATCTGCGCTGCTATGTTTCTTATTGCCGGAGTTTTTTTTTTATGATCCCAATTTCAAAGAAGTGCCATCCTTTAGTGGCATACTACTACCACCCGTCGAGTAGACCGATATCTGGTGGTGTTTGAATCCTTGCGTGATATGCAGATTTGTGTGCAAAAAGAAAAACAAACTGCTGTCTTCAGCGTTTTGTAGAGGCAAACTGCGATGCAACACAGAGCAGATTAATGTGACCCGGATGTGGCATCTGTTGCACAACATCTCGAATTCGCACCAAATATTCGCACCGCTTGCTTTGGCTTGGTAAATGGATCCAGCTAACTGGGAACTGAGGAGTACACATCTGATGAAGACGTGTTTGGTAGGTTGACTTTTGGGCTCCTGGAATTTAAAAAAAAAAGTACACGCAGTGATGAAGCTTAATTGTATATCCGTTTGTATTTGTAGAAAAACGTATGTCAGACCCTGACCTACTCGAGTTGCGGCTTCTTCAGCCAGTGCACAACATCGATTTCCTTGAACCCCAACTTGTGAAATAAATTCCTCGACGCAACATTAGTCTTTACTATAGCTGCTGTGACTTCAACGCACATTTCGGCAAGTGTCTTGGACAATGCTCGCGCTACTAAACTGCCATAGCCTTTTCGTTTGTAGCAGTCTTTTACATGCAACACTCCTAAAGCTCCAATTGGAAGTACTAGGCACCAGGCTATCAGAAGTCCATCTTCATCAAAAGCTCCAATATTTCGGTTAAGGGCTATTAGACGACTTATGTACTTCTCGGATCCCAAATGACGGTGCGGCCATATGCTGTTGATGGTATCGACGTCTCCCTGGGAGAGCTCTGAGAGTGTAGTTCCTTCGGGAGGACTGAAAAAAAAAGTATCAAATCTATTGCACGGTTTCGAAGGACTGTGCTTACTCAGTATTGAACTTTAGTGCTTCCGCTGGTGAAATGTTATACCAAATAGAGGTTTGAAGGTTGCTCGAATCTACCTTGATGCCCAACTGTGCTAAATATCTTTCCAAAGTGGGTAGCAATCGGTCCGGAAACCCAAAAAAGAAGTAAGTTGAGTTCTGATCAAGACAGTTGAAAGCATCCTTGAGACGGTCTTGACAGTCATTTCTTGTGTTGAACATAATGTAGTAGTTGCATTCCTAAAGTTCAAAAAAAAAATTAAGTGGGATAATGGTCCTAAAAAGGGTGTTCATTATTTTTTCTTTCGCCGAATTCACTCAAAACTTTGTATTGTTTTTAAAACATTTTACCATTTGAAGAGTTTACTTTTGACATTTTATCAAACGTTTTCATCATTTCAAAAATGTGGTCGTTTTTGTAAGTATTTATTTTATATTCGACGATGTCAATTCAAGTTATTTAACTTTAACTTTTAAATGGTTAAACGGTGTTTCATTTGTTTTCGAAGAATTTCGAAGATTTGTCCGAGAATTTTTTTGCCTTTGTGGTAGTTCTGTTTTCGCCTAACCTCCCGGCTAAATTTTAATATGGTTATTATTGTAACTTCAACCTAACCTTTCAACATTACATTTAGAGCTTAAGTATTTCCCTTGTAACATACCTGTATATTTGAACTAATAAAGTCAGTCGTTGTAAGAAATTCAAACCCATCGGACGGTTACAACAGTTATCTTAACCCTCTAGTCAAGTTGCTCTATCGTCTTTCGGTTTTTTTGAAAAAGTAAGTTTTCCGAGTCGTAAACGTTGTATCAACAGTTTTTTTTTTTTTCAAAGATCTACAGTGAGTATTGGACTTGTAAAAAAAATGTATTTTCAAAAACGAAATTCATGATTGAATTTATGGGTTTTCTTAGATTTTTTTTCGATTTTAGTATATCCCTCTATCAAATGCCACTGCATTAGTAGTTATAGCCAAATCAAATAAGGGCAAAACTTACAGTCTAGTATAAACTGCAAACAAAAAATTTGGTGATCAAATTAATAAACATTTTTCAACAATGCAGGCCTGAATACCCAAGCAACTCCTTTTCCACCCAAAATAATCGAAGCGCCTATCCTACTAGGGTTTTTTTACGATTCCAGTTTCAAAGAACTGCCGTCCTTAGTGGCATACTATCTTCACCCATATTTGCTTTTTAGTCCATATATGTGGTGTCCGGTGTGATATGCAAATTTTCGAAGAAAAAACCTTCATTGCTCGTTGGAACATACTTCGATGCTGCACTAACAGAGAAGGATATATGCCCAGCAGAAAATATGAGAGATTTACGGCATCTGTTGCACTACGGACTCTCATCAACACCATATTTGCACAACGTTTGGTTTGATTAAATCTGGCTAACCGGTGAGCAACTATCTGACAGAGTAGCAGTGGTATTTGCTTACTTGCTGTCAATTACTTCCTACTCCATATATCTTCGTTGACTTTGTGTCTCTGCCTCCATATATGCTCGGAAAATCGATGACACGATGTCTACAAAAAATAAAGTGCACGACTGGGTCGCACGATACTTTCTCGTTTAATGCGAGTTTCGTTTTTCAAAAATCCATTGTACGATAATATAGAGACAAACTGAGCTTGCTATTAAGTTATAAATGACCACATTACCTTAGAACTTAATATTTGTTACAATCGTATAGAGCGTTTTCGAGATATGTCGAAATTTCAAAAGTACCGTTGTTCGATTTTTTAGCCAAAAACTGGGTAAGTAGTCCTGGTAACCTCATTTACTTAAGCTTAAATATCAATTTTGGTTGATATCGTTAGAGCCGTTTTCGTCAAATCAAACTGGTACGAAAATTTTGTTTGGGAAGTACCATTAATATTGAGGTTACTTACTTAAGGTGGCGCTATAGTCCGGGGTGGACCTGGGCCTTAATATTGAGGTTACCTTGAAAAAAAAAAAACACCTCCTCGAACTGTAAGCCCAAAAACTCCAAATCCGAGGTTTGAACGTAATCCGCGAAGCCTTTTAGACTGTAGACCTGTGGAAGGACGGACAGAATTTTGCGACCCGCTTTTTTGAGTTCCTCTATCATCGTAATATCAGAATTTATTAAAATCTCGAGTTCGAAATTTTTTACGAAACCAATATTTTCCTCTTATTATACGTAATGGAGAAAGTTAAAAAAATGTTCATAGTACCTACCTATACGGATATTACACAATAGTTCTACTTAAATTCATAGAACCTAGAAATACATTTTGTCATTGCTGTGCGATTTTATAATTCGACTCTTCTTGCAACAAAATTGCACGCCTGTTACGAAATTAAATGAAATTCAGTTGACATTGCAAACGCTTCATTTTCAAAGCCATTCGGTTGTGTGAGTTTTATTTGGGAAGAATGAGGCCCATATGTTTAGTGAGAAATTTACATTTTCTTCTTTTATTTTGGAATTATCCGAATTAAGTTTTTTTTTTGTATAATATTACTTCAGTTCAGGCTTTCCCACCCAGTGCACTTTATCGATCTCTTTGAAGCCCAGCTTCTTAAACATATTCTTCGATGGAACGTTCGTCTCTATAACTGGGGCAGTAATTTCAATGCCCATTTGAGCAAGCTTCTTCGACAACACTCGGGTAACTAAGTTGCCATAGCCCTTGCGCTTGTAACCATCTTTTACGTGTAATACTCCCAAGGAGCCAATTTGCAGCGTCAAGCACCAGGCTATTAGATTTCCATCTTTTTCGTAAGCCCCAACATTTTGGTTATTCTTAATGAAAAGACTGATAACCCTCTCAGATCCCGGATGACGATGTGGCCATAGACTGTTGATAGTTTCAACATCTCCTTGGGAAAGTGCCGACAAAGTTATTCCCTCTGGGGCACTGAAATAAATAAATAATAAGATAAATTTAAGCATTATAAAGTTCTATGCTTACTCAGTGTCAAATTTTAATGCATCTGCCGGAGAAATATGATGCCAAATAGTTGTGTTAATACTGGCATCTACGGTTAGATCAAATTGTGCAAAATACTTTTCCACAGTGGGTCTCAATCGATCAGGAAAGGCACAAAACGAATACGTTGAATGCGCATCAAGGCAGTTGAATACATCAAGAAGACGATCTTGACAGTCGTTTCTAGTATTGAACATGAGATAGAAATTGTTATCCTTAAAAACAAAAAACAAGAACATTAGTCCTTACAGACATGATTCACTTTAATAGGCAAATTTACGCATTTTCCAAAATATCAGAAGCGCTACTGTTGCATTGCGTATAAGTTAAGAAACGTATGTCTGGTAACATTCTTCAAACCAAGGCATTAAAAAGTACTAGAAAGGTAGCGAATTAAGTTATCTATGGTGCTCTACATAATATTTAAGGTGAAGGTTTCAAATGAGCGTGCTAGTTGTCCCAATTTCAAAGATGAAGACTTAAGTAGATATCCAACTAAGGCCCAATAACAACAATTCTATACGAATTTCCACTCTTTCAAGTAGGGTTTATTGAAATTGTATTCATCCACAATATTAGCCGTGTTTTATTATCAGCCATGATCTATATAGATCATCGATTTACATGCACTTACAACAACAGCATATGATCCTGCTTCTCATCGAGATCATGAACCATGATCTGAAAATTATTTCTACTATTGCTCGCAGCGCTGTTTGGCGCTGTTTGTTTCTTTCTTGAATGTTGGTGTGCCTGTAAAAGATAGCCACACAGTCACGTTGCCAGACTAAAAAATGCAATACTCTTCATAGCACAAAAAATCAATCAGCGTTTTTTTACATCCAATAAATTTCCCGTCCTTGAAGATTTTACTTTTTATTTTTGTAAAGGTATGACAAGCCCAGCGAAATATTCCATAATTTTTTAAGTAAATGTTTAACAAAAAATGTTTATGAAATGTGTACAAATCAAGTACAAATGTCCAGATCTCGGAATATCTAATGAAAAATGTAAACTAGCAGGCGCATAAATTTAAACTATTTTATAACTGCAACTGTTTTCGCCGAGTTTTTTGGACATACAGCTTTAAATTTACATGAAGTGACGATTTTATTTTAACAATCAAACGTATTTTGTGTGTGTGCAGAGAGAGAATTATGGTATTTATATGAAAAGTATAATGCTTTGTCAAAGAATTATTCCAATCTAAGCGGACCAGATATGTAAACTGCGGTTTTCATTATATTTCGAACTGATTGTAAACACTTTAAATAAGTTCTTAAAAAACTCTGATATAAAAAACTGATATGGCAACAACCCCGACAAGCAACTGAAATGTCGTTGTACGGAATGTTTGCAATATGGCTGGTGGCATGGTCGTCTTTTGAAAGCAACTGTTGCCACAACTCGTCTATGATCCGTATTGTTTTATTTTCGTGATCTGATTCGGATCAGATCACGCTGATAATAAAACACGGCTATTATGTTCTATCGTTGTTGACTACTTAGGTACAGGTAGGGTGACGTGGTCGTAAATGCACCACCCTTTTTTCAAACGACCATAACATTTTTAAAATAAGTTGTTTTTGTTTGGTATTTTGACATACATTTTATGAATTTGTTATGGAAATATGTATAGAGTAAATTTGTTGATAGCATGTCAACATTTTAAGTTAAAATGAATTGTTCAAAAAATGAGAAATGGTGCATGGTGCACCATGGTAGGTACTAAATGCACCAGTTGTATGTGTATAATGCACCACCTATTATTTTAAAAATTAAAACAAATATTTCAATAGATAAACATAGTTTTATTAGACAAAAAAACAGTTCATTGCAACTTTAAAGAACATATAAATAAAAATAAATACTAATGACTTCATCTTCACATCAACATAAAAATAAGTTAACAATAAAACAAAAATAACAAAAATAAAATAGGTATTTAAACATAAACAAAATAAACAACTTAAAATTAATTACTTAACGAATATTTAATTTATATACAGATTCTGAGAATTTGTATAACGACTGTTGCCGCTTCGTTGGCCCCGATACAGAAGGATCTTGGTGGTGCATTGTGCACTACTACGGAATTTTAGGTTAAAATTTAAATAATCTGCAGACAACGCATCAAGGTTATAAACTCTTTATTATAAACCAAAAATAAAAGGTTAAACAATCATTTTATTAAAGCTAAATAAAGAAAAAAGTCACTTCCACTGAAGAAATAAAAAAATTAACTTACCCTTTTTTTTTCGTTTTTCACTGAAATTGTAAAAAAAAATTCGCACACGTCCGCGCACAAAGAAAGCCACTACCAGACTGAAATCTACTATCGTTGCCGGAAAAAACGAATACTTTTGAGTGAGGTAGACACAATTACATCTGTCAGTTAGGCAGATGGAGCTATGGTGCGTGGTGCACCACTGGTGCATCTACGACCATGTCACCCTATATCTAATCCACGGTTGTAAAAGATTAAATACGATTGACAATTCACAAAGTTATGCCTTTTTTAGTACTTTTTTTTGAAATAGAGAACGTGTTTAATGTGCATAGTAATTCATTGGTATTATACAAAGTTACAGCTAATATTATCACTATGCATACACAAAGCTGCACTCGCTATAAATAAGCTATAATTGTACTGAGGCAATAAAATAACTCACGATAAGCAGAAACGTTCCATCACTCCAATCCCCATTGAGTGAATAAAATTTAGCAGCATTGTTTGACGGATCTTTGTCCAACCAATTGATATAGTTTTGAATTAAATTGTAAGAGCAACTTTCACGTTTTCGAGTTTCATAGAGATCACGCAGTTTTGGCCAGTCAGCAATAGGAATTTCTACTAGGCGATTTGGTTCCATTTCGCGCCGATGGTAATACTGATAAATCTGAGAATCTCTTTCAAGCACACACGAAATAAATAAATATTATAGAGCTGCCGCTGCTTCACTGACAATCGTCGATTAGACAGACACTAGAAATACTGAGAAGTTAGAATACTAGCAGCTGGTTTTATAGCTAGGTTTTAGGTATGCACTTATGCAGGCAGACACAGATTAAGTTATTGTTTTCGTTTTCAATTTTATGTGCTAGGAGCAGGGAAAACGAACAGCACATTTGAAATAAGAAGCGTTTAAATGGATTATAGTTGGGCCATCGCAGTGTTATTAGCACTCTCTCTCCAGTTATCCCACAAAGTCTAATATTTTTTCCCTTTTCACCGTCGAATTCTCATTTAGGTCTCTCGATGGTTTTGCGTGAAAAAAATCACTGCTATTGT
Source organism: Cheilosia vernalis (assembly GCA_949126925.1). NCBI lineage: Eukaryota > Metazoa > Arthropoda > Insecta > Diptera > Syrphidae > Cheilosia > Cheilosia vernalis. The sequence continues at coordinate 5,008,290 of OX421362.1, forward strand.
GTACCTAATGTCAAACAGAGTTGCCGCTGTAAAAATTCCAAAAAGGGGACTAGATAGGGGCCTCCACACAAAAAACTAATAAAGCGAAAAAACTGCCCCCTAAAAGCGAGGGGAGCGGGGGGTTGTCAACGCTACCGTCCAATATTGTTCACGACATATTCGGTCAGTGATGACGCACGGACAACCAAAGAAAAGTGAGGGATGGAAAAGGGAATAATTGTAGCAATATTGTTCGCAGAATTTTGTGGATTTAACATGCAAAACAATAACAAATTCAGTCACCTACTCGATCACGGATGCGGTAATTTAATTTTCAGTTTCAACCCCCGGAAAACACGAACTACACCGCAAAGATCGTATACGAGAAAGTTAAAAATAATTTCGAAATGTGCTTCACTCTTATAATTGTATTAGCTGACTTTCCACACTATTTCAAACACTGAAACTGAAAAACAAATCTACTGAATGAAGTTTATATTCACTTTGCATATTCAGCTATGGAAAATGAACAATTAGTTTCCGTAGTTAGCCGGAGGGTTATGAGCCTAGGATTTAGGATAATATTAAAAATATTTATAGGTGTATAAGGCAGCTTTCCTCTTTATTATTTAAAACAAACTCATTCTGTCAATAAAAATAGTCCCAAAATGCAAATTCCTTAAATTAATTAGTTATTATATATAATTAATTGTATCAATTGTACAAATTTACTTAAACTATTTTTTTTTTTAAATACATATGTAGGTACCTCTGGTACAATACTTTTGAAAACTTTACGCAAACATATACATACATACCTACTCGTATTTTTTTTCGAGTTAATCAGCATTGGGATTGTCACAAGATTTTGGACTTTTGAATATTTTTCAATATGGAAGAAAGACAAAAGGATTTACTATTGCGATCAGTTTATATTTCAAAGCCTGACTACTGACGGAGTCATTTTGATGGGTTTATCCTAAGAAAATTTATTGTTAGTCTAAATTTCCACAATTTTCAATATTTTTATGAACAAACAAGATGTTAAGTACTTGCCTATTTAACATGTCAAAAAATAAAAATGAAATTAATTAGTAATTTTGCAATCATCAAAACTAACTTGACACCCTGTGCCAACTTTATATTTCACCATCTTTATATGTTGGGAGTGTGTATGAACCTACCTACCATAAAAACGTGCAAGTTAGGTAGGTACCTACACTTTTCATGTCTGATAAAAACTGAAAAGGGATGCCAAATATAAAAGCAATAATAACTTCGGTGTCTAAATTTGTAAATCCTACGTCCTCCATCATATAGAGATAACCACCTGATTTTTAAGATAAAAATTCTTGATCTAGACCGGTTTGAATTAACTCTACAGCCAGTGTTCTAATAAATAAAACCCACCGACATCTTCATAGTGGTTTACTTTACAATACTTATGGCGATAAGGGCCCTTTCGCTTAACACGAAATCACAGACAGTTTCTCATTAATTTTCGAAAAAAATGTATGCGTAGGGTAGAGTCGCCTATTCTCGAACAGTTTACCGACATTGAATAATGAAAAGTCTGTAAAAAATGCTTACAGGCCCATTGTAATTTTTTACACATTTAGTTTTGATTTCATTTGAAAGAAAAACTCAAATATTCTTAAACCTCATATAGTTGATTTTGTTAATTATTGCAATTTATTAACAAATGAAGTAAATATGAAAACTAACCATTTTCCCCTATTTTCGAACACTTGTTTCCCAAAGCCGAACAACAGGTTTCCTCCTTTCGAACACTTTAATCATACCTATAATTTCGTCTTAAATGTTAATTTCAACTAGGTACATACGAAGTAAAAACGAAATTTAGGTAACACTTTAGTGCTTGCACCGATTTTATTTTAAGAAAATAAGATTACCAATTCAAAAAGACTTAAAAAAGATAAATATTCGTTTAAGAAAATAACAAAAACAATTCATTTTATTAAAAAAAAAAAAAAAGACTTAAAGACATAAATAACTAGGTATCTATAACTATTACAATAAATATTATTTATTATCAGTCATTTCGTTATTACGTAGGAACAAAAATAATCACAGGTAATTAATTTTTTTAATAATAGGTAATTTAAAAAAAAAATATGAACAAAAATCACACACATAGTCTTCCATCTGTGCTTATTCAAATGTTTTTGTGGACAGTTTGGTACAGGACAAATGAAACCATCTGATGCAGTAGTCGCACCCGATATTCTTCAACGCATCATCTTCTGTGTCCGTGTTAAGTTCGGTGCAGGGAAATAAGTCCCCGGGAACTAAGTCCACTGAGGGACTAAGTTCCCACCTAGTAGGAAATAAAACCACTTTTGTGAAGTGGACTTAGTTCTCATATAAGGTGGTTTTATTTCCCTTTAACGTGAAATTGGTGTTATTGCGCTTTCAAACTATAAAATGCCTATGGGGGGGCATGCTGTCCCCCTGCAACCCCCCCTGCTTGGGTTTACTGTTAGATTACGGGGTGGGTGCAAGGTTGGTCTTATCAAATTTCGTTGGCGTTATTACGCTTTGTCGGAGTGAAAATACTCCAATAAAAAATCGTGAGTTTGTTGTCCAATTGAATGTGTACTAAGTTCCCATAAGAAAGTGGACTTAGTTCCCACCCTACATGGGAACTAAGTCCACTTCACGAAAGTGGTTTTATTTCCTTCTCCGGGGACTTATTTCCCTGCACCGTTAAGTTCATCACAACTTTAAAGGGCACTTTTTGGTAGGGAAATACTATAACGGGTGGCAATGTTTCACCACTCGCGCTGAAGACTAGAAGGACTGTCAAGTTATCTTTCTCATTAGCAAACTTAACTTGATAAATATTGCGATATCCTTTGGGTCCAATTACATTCCCAGTTTTTGGTGCAAGGCTAAATGATGTTTCGTCCCCATTGAAAATACGTGTAGGGTCATCCAATATGTCTCTACAGTTTTCCTCTATTAAATACGCCTCCAAGTCTCTGAACCATTTCCTTATTATTTCTTCCTTTATAACGGCTCTGGCCTTACTTACAGTAAAGACAGTAACTCGCTATGCCTTTTCAGGAAATTATAGTACCATTTTTTCCCAGGTCTATCATTTTTGAAAGGAGTTTTTCTTTTTTCGTCTTTAATTATCTTTTGCACAACATCTAATAGCTCATTTGATTTCTGGGGAAAACCACATTTGGCAATGTTTATAAGCCATTGAACAATCTTGTTTTCCTCTGACTTGGTAAGTAGATACAGTTCCAGAACAGTTTTGCCCTTAATTCTGTCATGAAGCGTTGTGACTGGAACTCCATATACCCTACTTGCTGCCCTTATACCAATTGACTCATTGTGGATATCTCTGAACGCGGCTGCTAATGAAGCCTCAGTATATTTTTGTTTTTGAGTCATTATTTGAACCTATAAAATGAAAACCGTTAAAATATTGGGTGATCGAGAATAGGAAACCATAAAAGTGTCAGTTTCCTTATTCCGAACACCAACGAGTATGGTGTTCGAGAATAGGAACACTAATTTTTTATATGCGGTTTGTGATACAGAAAGAGAAACAAAATGTTTTCCAATAAGATAAGGTAGTAAACTGGTAAGAATTTTTTTTTTTCATAGTTGCCTATTTGCGAACAGTTGTGTTCGGGTTAGGAAACTCGGTAAAAATTAGGTTCCTTTTCCCGAACAGCCCAAAAACACTAGATAACTTCAATTTTAATGTACAAAACTTTATTAAATATTACAATTAATTGCACTAATATCATAAAAACACAGTTTAAATAACTTACCTGATCAATTTTGCATTAAAAACAACTTTTCCTAGACGTTCACTGGAACTTTTTTTTTTTAAAGAAAACAGATCTACCGCACTCACTGAAACCCATAAGCAAACTATGAATTTTGTTGACATAAGATACATTAGTATGAATGCGATACTTATGGTAAGTGAAAAGGGAATATGCATACGTATAAGTGTGCTGTGACGGAAAGCAGAAACTGTAAATTAACGATAATATAAGGGATTTTGCAAAAAGTGTTCGAGAACTGGGGATGTTCGGAAACAGGCGACTCTACCCTACCATTATGTATTTAGTCTAGGATCTAGGTATCTGTCTCTAGGTAGACACTTACCCAATCTAGTCAGTTGAATCGAAGCTAGATTATTAATTTTCACCCACTCTCAAATATTATTTACATCTGAATGCAAAGGTACTTAAATTCCTTTTTTTTTCCACAGAAATAGTACCTATATAAACCATATACCTATATGAACTGCAGCAATTGCAATTTATATTTTTTTTTATGTGTGTCTCAAACAGCTGTGCTATCTGCTATGGCTCATATTTTCCCCTCGACATAAAACTAAGCTCATGATCAACACGTAACAAGACACGAGCGTACATTCAAAAGGCGGGCGACCGGCTACCGGCACTCCGGCAGTAGTTTTGTATACGCACATGTCGTAAACAATTTTGCTTTATGTACCTATGTACATAGATTCTATTTAATGTGTGTATGGTCATTAACTGAATCGGACGGGGCACTGGTAGTGGTACAGGTACTGGTATCGGTTGGTATAAGAATCTCGATCGTTGAACGTTGAGTGAGTGTTTTGTTTGATTTTTCCTCTTCCTACTTTCTGCGTCTGGTTTTCTTTTTGTCTCCCTCGTTCTTTCGTGTGATGTGTGGTGTCTTCGCCGCGGTGGCATTCCACTCAATAGGATTATATGTATATACGTTTGCTTCATGGTTGCCATACTTTTAAAAATCCATAAATAATTTTTAAATCAAAAATTTAACACATTCCGCGGTACTACTAATCATTTTTAGTGTCCAGGCCAAATTCTTCGAACTCACAATGGCGAAATTTTCCATACAAAATTGCATATTGTGACCTGCGAAATATATAAGCTGAAGATTAAAAATGATTATTGGTAGGGCCCATTGTGTTGTGCATTCGTTTTCGTTTGTGATTGTATATAATCGGTAAATATCGAGTAAACAGAGAGTGGCGATTCGCCGATAATTGTCCACACTTATAAAGTGAAAAAAATTTAGTTTGAGACACCAAAAAAACCGGGCTGACTGTAAAGAGAAAAAAGTTAGATACGTATATTTTTTTGTTCATGTTTTTTATATTTTTTTTTCTTTACAATCAGTCTCTTATGGTTTAAAACAAAATTTTTGTATTTTTATTTTTTTTAGCCTATGACACTCTTTAAATACTCGGTCCCTTCCATTCGCAAGTTACTGTGAATCTAAAAAATACACCACCGTTAAGTTTCTAATATTATATCTGCATAGGTATATAAAAAAAAATGTCTGCATTGTTGGCGTACAGTAACCCTGCTGATCTCTTTATTGTCATATACCTACCTACCAAAATGAATCCCTTGTGTTGGTTCGCTTGGATACAGCATAAGCGGTATACATTCTGTCTACCACATATGCATGGGCATATATTTATAAGGTACCTCTCATGTAGTTGAATTGAGTGCGACAGTTGATTTCGATTTGCGTCTGTTGAATTTAGCGCTGCAGTTTGTTGTTCATTGCGATCTTCTTCGGTTGTGTAAAAATTAATTTTGCTTTGTTTTATTAAATACGGTGTAATAATGAACAGCTCCGTGGTGCGTCAGAACTTTATTAAACAATTAATTGTAAACGAAGTGCAAAGAAAAATGGAGAACACTCCTCGTGCGGTCAGGCTTAGCCTTGAAGAGGTCAGAGATCTTATTCCGCCGTTTAACCCGTCATCGTTGCCATCAGGTTTAAGCGCTGAACAGTGGATCGAAACGATAGAAAATTTGCGATCAATGTACATGTGGGACGACCGTGTAACCCTTTTGTATGCGACATTTCGCCTCGAGGACGGTGCCAAAAAGTGGTTTAATGAAAATTTGTGCGGTTGGCAACAGTTTAAAGTGAAATTAATTGATCAGTTCTCGCTGCCTGTGGAACGAACATCAGTTTTTGAGCAGTTGCTGTCCCGTCGTAAGGAGGAAAACGAGAGTTTTGAGAAATATGCCTACGATGTGGAACGCATTGCCAAATGCTGTAATTTCAATTTGGAAACCACAATAAGCTATGTGATTTCAGGCTTACGAGATGGCGGCTTGAGAAGTCATTTAATTTCATGTACTATCAATAGTATTCCTGAGCTGCTCTCGCGAATTAACGCGTATATTGTTATTCAGAAACAGCAGGACTTACGAAATCGTCTCGAAAGTGCGAGGCTACAAAAAGACCTATCCAACCGTGACCAACATAACGAGGGAAAAAATCTTTCACCGCTTCCCTCTTCAGTGTCAGCCAAATCCGTTGGTAATCGTATTTGCTTCAGCTGCAGGCAACCTGGACACTTTGCGCGAAACTGCAAACAGAAGGAGGACGAGAACCAGAAGAGACCCGCTACAAAAACCATCATTGAAGAGTCGGCCAAGAAGAAGATTAAGCTCGGAGTACAAAGTCCCGTCGATGACTGCAGTGATTTAATAAAAACTGTTTTAGTGGATGGTGTTTCGGTGACTGCATTTGTGAACTTGGGGAGTGACTGCACGACAATGCAATTGAGTGAAGCGAAAAAACACGGCTGGGAGATTAAGAAGTATTATTCACAGATTCAAGGATTTGGTAACGTACGGATCATGTCGATCGGAAAGGTAGTACAGAATATAACTGTGGGCGACGTTGAGATGTTGACGAATATAACGATTGTCGAGGACAGTGTGCAGCAGTATCCAATGATTTTGGGTCGCAACTTTTTAGATAATCGTAATGTGTGTGTGGTTAAGACGTATGGTGGCCTAGAGATAAGTTACGTTGACCCTACCGAGGAGGTGAACGGAGGCACCGAGGATATGGATGAAGATCAATTGCTAGAGCTATTGGATCTTATTGAGCGCGATTGCCTGTAGAAATGTTGATTACCTATAGTTGTATGAGACTAGTTTAAAAACAATTTGTACCGTATTGGTATTGCATTGAGTTGTGAAACCGAAGTACTATAATATTTGTTTGCATTTATTTACGACTTTATTTTTAACGAATTACTATTATCTGTGTGATTATAGTGTTTTATTGTTCTTTATTTGAAGAATGTTGCAGTGGAAATTGAGTCCAAACTGCACAGTGAGTTAAGGTTTGAAACGATGAAGTTCATATATTTTCGACATTATATATTTACTTACGTTCTTTTATTTTTTATTTCGTTTATAAATATTGCTAACATACATGCCTTTAAAACAGAACTATAATTATATTGTATCTATGTACCTACCTATGTGGTATTCACAAAAAATATATAAAAGGACTTCCATTTATCTAATGAAAGCAACTCAAGCTAATTCGTATGTCGTAGCATGTAGTATGTAGGTACCTATAGTTATTTTATGTTTAATACAAGCATTTTTTTATACAAATTGTGGCGCCTTTTTCCTTGTAGATAAATTCGACATTTTTAACTTTTTACTCTGACATCAGCAATAGCTCGTTGTCTTTAGCGAACATGTGTGATTTCTCTCGCAATAGGTATGCGAAGACATTCATTTAGCGAGGACCAGTTATTTTATCCAAAATGGCCGCAGATAGCTGTCCAATTCCAACTTCATAGTTACAGCACATGTGTAATCCTGTAGTCGGTCAATTGGTAAATGGTAGGTATGCTGCGAGGTTCTTTTTTTTGTTTGCTGATGCAAAAGTGAAGTAAAGCAGTATTGACGTCATCTCGAGCTTGAAAATCGATTCATAAATATGATAAACAGGCTGACTGGGGTTGCCCAAAATTACAAATATTGTCTTAAAAGAATCAGAAAATTAATGGTAGGTATTAATTATTATGTTTTTATCTTGCTATCAGATCTAAAATTAAGGCCAGGTATAATAATGCATAGGGTTCCCAAATATTCTTTATACAAAAATTTAATTTCTCCATTATTGGTTATTATATGCGAAGACATTTTAGCTTACGATCAACAGAAGTTAAGATGCTTTATAAAATCATGTTTTGTCGCAGCAAAATTACAAAAATATACCTAAGTAAAATTCTGATATATTGAGATATCAGTTAAATACTTATTTTATTTCCTACACTTAAACGATATATTTTTAGAGAACTATTTAACATACCTACTTATTTTTTTAAGTGAGAAAAATTTACTAACTACGTATCTATTAACTTCAGTTAATCGTGAAGATAAAAAGTTAGTCCTTCAAAGATAAATAATACTTCATCCGGGCTATAAGTCTTTGTCTGTTTGCTTTTATTTTTTTTATTTTCTAACATTATGATCGATTGTTTAAAACTGTGGTGGAAATAATTCCCACAAAGTGTGAATGAGTTGGTGTGCTGGGAACATTTTTTTGTTTCTAAGGCTATTATTGCAAAAATAAAGTGTTGGTAAAAAACGTTCAAAAAGAAACCCGTACCTACTACATGGAATTTAAGATACAGCTTCATCAGCTTTGAAGACTGAATGCTTCAAGATAGAAAATAATATAAATGACAAGAGCACAGGAAACCCTACGAAATAAGCGTAAAAAAGTGACAGTCACGGCGTCTTGGTAACTCCTCTAAGATTCAGTGTTACAACTCAAAATAAAACCAAACTGTCAGATGTGACAAAACAAGATTACCATTCATATCGCCGGACTGAATTTGAATAATTTGCGATAGCGAAATTTCCCACATTAAATTATCAAATGAGACTTATAAAGTACATGCTTAAAGTGAAGGACTAAAATGGGTAAATAGGTAAGTACTTATAGCTATGTTTTTTTTTCCTCTTACAATGTAATTTAGTTGTCGACTCAGCAAGTTTGACTTATAATTTCTTAAATTTGATACATAAAGTTATTCGACGTATGTATTTTTGACAGTAGACTGTAGACTTCGTTGGAAAAAATTGCATAATCCACGCAAAAGAATTTTGAGGAAATTTTAATTTAATAAAGTAGTCTATAACCGAATCTCATAAAAAGTAACTGCGAGTCTATGAGTTCACACAACAGCTATTAATGCACATCCTATATAATATCTATCTGTCAGTTTAATTAATCCGGAAACTTCCTAGGCAACCAGCACAAAGGTAAAAGAATGACAACAGTTTTTTCAGAAATGACCTCCCAAGTTTGACTTTCGTTTAACCCGCATTATTTGTCGTTATTTCCTTTTCGACCATTTCAAAGCATTCCGCCGTTATTTTCACTGTGCAAAAAAAAGAGAAATAATTAAAGACGGATGCTCTGACTATAGGTATACCTATTGAATGCTGACATTAAGCTTCAGAAACACGTAGAAATCACTATGGTAAAAAACGAGAAATGTCCGGGGGGTGATGCTTCCTGTGAGATCCGATTGACAACTGCATCCGTTGTCATCTTTGTTCATTTCGTTTTCTTTGTTGTTCCCACCAGTAACGGTGCTGTTGATGTGATGTGCTTATGTTATGAAGGGTGTATACTGTATAGTCATATTCCTGTATTTTCCGTTCACTTCCCACCATTCGCCGCTGTCGCATTTTTATCATTATCAGCGTGGCAGAGAGAGAACAATCTGGTTCCTCCCTTAAAGGCGCAAGTACTTATTGAAAGTTTTGAATTACTTTGCGGAAACTTGGCGACTTAGCGAGCAAATATTGGGTGTATAGATGTGAATGAAGAGGTACAATTCGTCCCCTTGATCGCAAACGAGGAAATCATATTTTTTTACAACCATCCATCCTGGAAGTGGGAGGTGAGACTGCCGACGACCGAGACAGTGTCAGTGTTGTCACAGTTGGTTAGGAAGTTAGTTATTAGGAAAATGGACGAAAACGATGAAATACAGGTAGTGAGCGCGCAAATAAGGAAGTGGAAATGGAAGGGAATTTATCAAAGATTAAAGCTAATAATAAGTTTAGAGTGGATTCGACTGTTCGTGGGGGTAGGGAACGCTAAGGTGCTGAAGCTGCAGAAATGGAAATGCAAACACCAACTATAACTTCGAGGGCAGGACAATCAACGAGTAGAAAATTGTATTTAAAGTTCAAAGTATAAGCAGCGGAAGAAACGGTGAAATTGGGCCTCTTTGTCGGAAGTCGCTATCTGGTGTGGTAGTTAAGCATTATGTGCTTAGTGTTGGAGTGTTGGATTATGGTTTGGAAATTGCATTTTCCAAACGGAAATTCAAAACAGAATAGTTTCGAAATGCACGAGTCTTGGCAGTGCAGGTCAAGGGGGTAATTGTGTCAGGTGGAAAAGGGAAAAAAAAACAACCTGAGTTAAGTGCTTGAATAAAATATTTTTATCCGAATCGGAAAGAATTCTTTGAGCGTAGTGTAGGTTGTGGATAATGTCAAAGAGAATTTCTAATAATTTTACAAGATTTTTGGTCAGCTTGTTGCTGAAAGCGATATAAACTCAAGAACGCGTAAGGCGTAAGTCTGTAGAAAAAAATCTTTTGAAATTGGATGGTATCAGAATTATACAAACAAAAATTTCCCAATCGTGTGTAATATACCTATCTAAACTTTGAGTGAAGTAGGTCGCATTTAACTCTATGTTTCAAGAACAACGAGTATTGGATCTATCCTGATTAACCTACTTTAAAGGCAACGTTTTTAGAATTGATTTAATTTTGACTAACATAAGTAAGAAACTGTAATTTAAAAAAAAAAAACAATTATTTGAACAACTTGTTGTATACACGTACTAGCGGACAGCCGGCTGCTTTGCTAGGCGTTAAAATTTAAACTTTAATAAATGTTAATGGTATTTAATACGGTTCAGGAATCGTAGATGTTGCCTAGTAGATAATATTCTTGTGTATTGGGACAATGTATGTATATGTTAGCAATTTTACAAACTGGCTTTGGATGTCGAAGAATAGCGTTTGGAATTTTTTTTTATCGGATGCGCCACACCCCTTTGTCCAATATTGACCAATCTTTACAGGAACACTCCCAGGACAATACCTACCCATGATTATTCATCTGTAAATTTAAACCGAATCGATTCGGTGGTTTTCGAGATAGAAGATTATGATTGTTTTTTTGTTTGTATGGGCGGATTCCACGCCACTACGTCTAATTTTGGTTAATCTTCACAGAAATACTCCTGGGCCAATACCTAAGATTGTGTGTGAATTTGTGTCAATCGATTCGGTGGCTTTCGAAACATAATAATTTGAATGCATTTTTGAATGTTTCTTGAAGAAAGCAATGACAATACCTGTGGTATTCAGCTTGGTCTGTTATGAAGATCTTTGGTTTAACGTGAAGACAAAAAACAACGTAGGTACCTATATTGATCAAAGCACCCAAGCGGCAAAAAAAAAAATATATAAGTTTAGACTCTACAGCTACATCGGCAATTTACGGGCATGCGCATGTTTTTAGGACGGAAGGCATTACCAAAAGGAAATATTTTCCTAAACAAAATTGCTATTTTCCTCACTCACGTCATGATCGTGGACAAAATCGACAGTAGGATCTCTGTGCGATTAGTGTAAATTGTGTGATAATAATGTGTGCACTCCCTATCGCCAACTAAAACCCATAATTTCGGTTCCTTTAAGTAATTTCCTAGAGTTCGAACTTTCTTACAGCAGTCATTTTAAAAAAATTGGCAAATGCAGGAGAAATTCAGGTCGATATGTCAGATATTCAGTGTTTAATGAAAGAGAATGTTACTTAAATAAAACAAATACAAGCAACCCTTGGAGAACATTAATTTCTACAAAAGCATACCTATGCAAATTGACCCACAAATTTTAGACAGATCTGTAATTTGCTATTTGCTTGCTAAGGAACTGACAGACAGATAATCAGCTAGCTTTTCGGGTTGGCGTGAAAAGTGTGAACTAGTGACGAATGGTGGATTTGGATGGCCCGCAACTTGCATAGAGTCGTGAGGAAATATTAATTTTAAGCAAATCCTCTCAGTCGAAGTATTTAAAAATACACGATATTTGCACATACGCTGAATATTAATAATAGGTACCTATAGCCTATAGGTAGTCATAAATGTAAATGTTTTCGCGACCAAAGATAACACAGTTGTTTGAACACAGACCCACACGAGCATCGGTGGTTCAGTGGTAGAATGCTCGCCTGCCACGCGGGCGGCCCGGGTTCGATTCCCGGCCGATGCAATGTAATTTTTTTTATTCTCTCATAAAACGCGCCTAGAATTATGCTCTACTCTGACAGTAAGACGTAAGACCCTGTAGAATTTTATCTGCCCGCACTCCGCAGTAAATAACTGGAAGGTTAGTGTCTTTTGTGACGATCTCACAACCCCACTCAACCTAAAATAGCTACTTATCGATACAAAGAACAATATTATTTTCCAACTTGGCAGCCTTGTTTTAAAAATCACTTATCTCAATAAACTAACACAAAGCATAGAAATCAAAGCTCAATGGGACACAGTCACATTGCTCAATAAAATACGCCAAACATACGAGGTACGATTGCCTATTACCTGCTGATAATCACGTATTAGGAACACATAAATTTATATAATATAAAACTCGTAAGTACTCAGTTAACCACATACCACCACAACTCTCTCACGTAGGTCCAAATATATAATGTTTTCTCTATTTCCTAACTGAATTCCCAATAGATATTATAAATCAGAAACAAAGTGCATTAAACCACTTTAAACCCTCTAGGATAGTACAACTGTGCTCTTTATGTTTCCAAGAGTGTCAGATGGAGTTCCAAGTATTTTATCCCTTAATTTGCTTTATTTTATTTCCACTACACTATTTTCCACTCGTTCTCAAAAAGTTCCTTCCTAACTTTTATGCCACTGAAACTGAATGTGAATAGTTGTGTTCACTTCTAACTTCTCAGTGACAACAAATTTAACTTTTTCAATTGATTTTCTATCGTTTGAAATGTTATATCTATCTATCTTCGAAATCAAACAAAACGAGAAAATTTCGACAAAATGCAAAAGATATCTGCGATGTCTGTGAACTTGTGTGAGAGGATAGCTGAATTCAATATTTTTTTTTAATTTTTTGGTTCTCAGCTACGAAAACAAAAGTTTGCCTTTCGGATGACGTCACATTGCTCAACCTTTAAGCGTGCAACAAAAGACAACTTATAAGTTAACTTTGTCGGCCTCATTTGAGTTGAAATTTATATTTGAGGTGAAACTGGAAATGGTACAGATACTTTCCACAGATAGCGAGAAGGTTGTCATTTTAATGAGCTCCTTTTAGAGATTAAATCCAAAAATTTCCAAGGGGTTCATTCTGATGTCTATTTTGAATGAAGGTACGACGTTATGAATTCATTGGGATTTTCCGCTATTCAGTGGTTGCGGATCTGGCGAGGTCTGTCATTTTCCGGGTCGTAGTTTTATGTATGAATAAAATGTTGTTCAACTTAACGTTACTTATTCTTTGGACTGTAGAACAAAACAGAAAAAGTGTCTTTCGGCGGTGAACTAACAATTCGTCCATGTCCTGTGTGGTATTTTCCATTTTGTCGATGATGCTTTATGAAAAATTACTTTCTTAGGTCCACCAAATGAAAATTGAGTCCAATTGGTTGTAGCCGTTTTTACAAAAAAACGTGAATACAATGATGACATCTATTTTGTAAGTAAAATTAACTGAAATCGAAGTTTTGCTCGAAAGTGTAGCAAAAAGTATGCGTATTGTGCTAAGCATGGGGGGTCTGGTTCAAAACCTGGAAATCCACAAATTACACCTTCTTCCCACTGCACCATCTCTCGCGAACGTCTGAAAAGCATCCTATTGCGCCTATCGAATTTGGCATAAAACTTCAATTCATCCGATCCGATCGACTTTTAAAAATCGAATGGTTTTGTTGATGTTCCTAAAAATAAAAAATAAAGTAGTGTTTCTCCCTTTACCCTTGCACAATTATGTGCAACTCTCATCTCTAATTTCCTCGTACTTCGCCTCCGAATTTGTTAACCAACTTCCCTTCTAGTTCTGACAGGCGACTATGTAGAAAGAGAAGGAGTATTATCCCACTACAGCACTTCCTTTTGACACAATGAGTTATTTAAGAAAAAAAAAAAACCGGAAAGCCATACAAAATTGATGGAAAGTCAATAACCAGAAGCAAGTCATCACAACTCAACCCCATCCTGCAAGTCACTCAAAGCCCTTCACCATACAACCTATACCCGCCACGAGCTGCATAAATATGATGCGACGTAGCCCTTTACAATCAAAAATTGGAAACCTCTTCACTTAAGAGGGCATGTATTGATTTCGCAACCAGATTTCCTTAGACCAAAATGCACTCCACTCTAACATCCTCCTCATTAAAAAAGCCAACATCTAGTTTCCGGGCTTTCTATTTATTATTTCATTGCCACCCATCTTCTCGCCTGTCATATGCACAATACCAAAGCAAATATGGCTCACAGCAACTTTTCGGCCAAATTCAATTTTGAGATATGAAACTGCAAACAGATGATTGCCGAAAATTGCGGTCGTCATATCCAGAGAACCCCATCATCGTCGTCATAATCCATGCTTCCCCATCTCCCCCTCATCGTCATCATTATATTTCGTTGAGAGAGAATCTCCCTGCATTTTTGGATTGCGAGTAGGTCGGTTATGGTTCGTTTGGTGTATACGTTTATTTGTTTTTGCCATGTTGACTTTAGCAATTTAACTTTTTCGCATGTGAATCATCTTGTCAGTCAAAACTAGAATAAGCTTCCAACAGGTATACTATAACGAAAAATGCTTGCAGTACGAATACAAATTGGTACACGTGAAAGGAGAATATAGTTTCTCTGGGTAATACGATTTAATACCAGCGGCAGGACACGAAATGAACATTGAACAATCTAAATTGCTGGTAGGTAGAGAGTTCCACAAAACCATGCTGCTCTGTTGCTACGGAATTTCTACGGCACTTACTGAACTGAGTAGTGTGCACACATGGGTAAATAGAGTGCGGAATAATTATTACCCGAAGTAAAATCAGTTGTATTGACAGTTGTATTACTATGAAATTTTGGGTGTTATAAGAAATAGAAATCCATCGCTTGAGTTAATACATATAAGTACAACGATGTGATGCCTGAGAAATAAGAATAATAAAGTTTGTTAGATCAAAAATAGGTATCAGAGACTTTTGTTGCCTTCTAGCAAGATCTCAAAAATTTAAAAGCGGCAGCACAGGTTTTGAATTAGTAACAGACATGGTTGGGAATCGTAAATAACAAAATATGCGGGGACTAGGTTAGGTAAGGTTAGCGGGTAGGCGAGACAGGGCGAACCTGAACCAGCCACACTTAGATCAATGTAGATCCGTTGTGATGCCCTTGGAGTTCTAATGACCCTCATACAGTGGAAACCTATGAAACCGGGTAATCAAGCCATCTCGAGGATGATATAAATCTGTGCAACTCTTTTATAGACTTCTCAGAGAGGTCTTCTAGGTCTTTGAAAAAGTGTCGTTCAAGAATAGATTGGCCACATTTTCCTGGGTTATGACAAGGGGTTCGAGTTTACTCCATCTAGCATTCGTCGCTGCCAGTATTTTGTCCTCGATTTTCTGTTTGAGGTTGCAGGGAGGAGTTAATACCATGGTAACGGTTTGGTTGAGATCAAGTAGAGAACCTTTTCTTTCCAGTTCATCAGCTTTTTCATAACCGGGCACTCCTTTGTGTCCGGGGACCCCAGCAGATTCGTACATTGTGCTGAGCGCCAAGCGACAGCGACTTACAAGCTTTGATTTTATTTCCACGGAAGAGATAGCTTTTATTGCCGCTTGGCTGTCAATGAAGAAAGTGACATCTGCATGAGGTATCGCCATCATTGCAACCTATTTTGCAGCTGTTGTCACTGTCAGAACCTCAGCCTGGAACACGCTGATGTATAGTCAGGAAGTCTGATTGACCTCAGAGTAAAAATCTGCTCCAACTCCGACATCCATCTTGGAACCATCTGCGTAGATGTGTATAGTTGATTCGTTTGAGAGCGGTTTTGAGATCTGCCATTCCTCTCTACTGGGGAAGTAAGTGACAAATGGTCATAGTTGTATAGTCTATATTGTTACCCGCATACTTGTTGAGGATCTGTGTATGACCCGTTTGTCTGTGCTCTTAGTCTGCCTTAGTCGAAGGGCGCAGTTTGCAGCAGATTGCTGTACGAGAAGGTCGAGGGGTTTTAGATTTAATATAGCCTCAAGCCCCGCTGTGGGGTTGATTCTCATTACCCCCGTAGTACCAATACAATCCATTCTTTGGATCTTCATCATAGTTTTCAGGTTGGTGGCTTTAGATAGCGCCTGCCACCAAACAAGATTACCATATCTTGGTACCGGTCTTAATATCGCCGTGTAAAGCCACATTATATAATGCGGGGACTAAATGTCAATCAAAGTGTATAGCTCAGTGTAAATACACGGAAAGAATTGAAAATCACCAATTGCAACATTTTGAGTTGTAATTCACGAATCGTATATTTTTCGCAAATCACAACGATTTTTTCTTGAATTGATATAAAAATTTGTAATTTGTCAGTGAAAACGGCGAAAAATATCAAATGTTGTTTGTTGCATTTTGCGATTAAAAGTATTAATTCGAGCTTCTTTAATTTGTAGTGATTTGCGAGATTGTTTGGAGCAATTTACAACTTCAATAGGCAAATTTCTTAAACACCACTTTGCAATCTCAAATTGCGAAAAATATTTGGTGATTTACCACCACTGAATGATGAATCAATAAAATCTTATAATAATTTACCACATTTAAACCGAAAACGTAAATTGACGTAGAGAAGTCGTAAATTGCAAAATATTTTTTGTAATTTCCATGGAAACTAACTACATAACGTGTGAAATTTTTTTATGCACAGGTAGTCGACAGTAACGATATAGTCCATGGGTCGAAATCCTTTCTTTATATGGATCAATATACATACATAATTATGTTTGTGGTGTTGCTGCTTGCTGGACAGCTGCAATCATGGGCAGCGACAGCGACAGCGACAGCGACAGCGAAAGACAGTCGGTATTTAATCTTTGCTTAAGGCAGTCGTTTTTTAAATATAACTAGTTCTCAGTGATAGTGAGTGTACTAACCATTATAAAGCATTCTGGAATATATATCATGTAAGTACCTATTTAATAATGGAAAAAAATTAAACTAAAGTAGGTATATAAATCTGTATTTTTTTTTTTTCAGAATGAAGATATGTCTCGCTATTAGAAAAGAAGTAAATTGGTATGGATATTAAAGTGTGCAGTCGAAAAGGTTTTTTAAGGTTCGTATCAATACAAGTTCTTCTAAACAATTTGCGTGTGTTAACAATTTCAGCATAGACAGAAAAACCACCCCAGACAAATCCCGTTGTTTTCGGACGATATGGCGTCATATGGTTCTCAAGGATATCAAGAGGAAACAAAAATATAAAATACGACTATGAATTCTGATTGTAAAACACAAGATATAAGTTGTAAATTGAAAATAAAGTTTTCTAATTTCACGATAAAACGTTTTTAATTTAAGACGGTGATGCTTCAAATCACTACTCAAGAATCGTAAATTGCAAAATATGAATTGCAAATTGATAAAAAGAAGTTGTAATTTACGATTAAGAATTTGTAAATTGCAACTACAGAAGTAGCAAATCAGCACTAATGAGTTGCAATTCAAGACTAATGGTTGCAATTCGGTAAGGGATGAAATCAAATTTACTACAGAGAAGTGGTAAATTGCGAAATGTTTTTGC
This sequence comes from Cheilosia vernalis, assembly GCA_949126925.1. Taxonomy (NCBI): domain Eukaryota; kingdom Metazoa; phylum Arthropoda; class Insecta; order Diptera; family Syrphidae; genus Cheilosia; species Cheilosia vernalis. The sequence continues at coordinate 5,026,009 of OX421362.1, forward strand.
AATTCACAACCATAGTAATATCAAATTTAGAACTACTTGTTTAAAATTGCGATCGGTTATGGCAATATGTATTTCTCGTTTGATCATTATTGACAATGAGAAGTGTTGATTCACGATTTTTGGGGGTCAATATCTTCACTTCTTAAAATTTCTAAAACTGCGAATAAGAAGTCGTGAATCAGTAAATCCTGAGCTAAGCTCTAAAACTAGACAAACTTTTCGTGATTCTGCGCTCATTTTTCTTGATTTGATCTTAAAATTTTTTCCGTGTAGCTTTAAGAACTGCAATGACGTAGGACTTGGCAAATCAACATCTGAAATCAAATGAGTAGAAAGAACAGCCCTGGCATATGGCAGGCGACCATTGAGATTCATTGCAAGTCCAGCAATGGCAATGACAAAAGTCAATTAGGATTTGATTTATAACTCAAAGATGTAACCCTCATCCAGTAAAATTGTAATGTGAAGTGGTTCTTAAATCAGCCATCGCTTTACCTGATCCTGAAGCTTATACACCCATCTATAGACCGCACTAGTAATTTAGTCGGCTAAACGAGAAGCCCGTAGGTACATCATTTGGCTACTCATTGAGTTGAATGATTTACCTCCGTTTTAACAGCTGAAATCATAACGCCAGCGGTTTAATTTTCCAGTTCAGTTAAAGCCGCAACCATAAACCACCCTGTTTACAAGCAAAGCGGAACAACATTTTACTGCGAAAACCGTCGGAATAACCCAATAACATGTCAAAACCTCAACATCGGCTTCAATGCGCTTTATGTCTGCTAAACAAAAACAAAACAAATTGTTTCATTCAGCAATATTTTTGAGAGCAAACAAATAAAACAGCCAAAATGTCAACAAAATGGAAAAGTTTATTACAACCCCCATCTACTGGTAGAGCCGCAGCGGAGCTATGCTCTAGGTGTAATGCATACACACAACGAATGAAGGAGCATCCATTCAATTTGCGAAGCCAGCTATGGATTGAGTTCCAGTTTACAGCCATTTTAAAAAGGAATTGACAGTGTAGCCTGGCCAGCACAAGCACGTACACTGAAGTGTGACATTTATGACAGTTCCGAGTGTAACAATCAACTTTCAACTGTCATTAAATTACTGTCGCCAGCAGCGCCACCAATGACTAAATTCCCACTGTCACACACAGAGTGCGAACGTCTGTCTTGTGAAAATGCATCCTTCTATATATGGGACGCGGAGATGCGAGCTCCTTTCAACTTACAACAATGTTCGATGCGCGTAAAATATTCTTTGCCAGAGTCAAGACTCCAGAATTGCATTCCCTACCCTGACAATCTTCTTATGAATTCGCTCTGTATGTATTGCCGCGGATGTGACAAGGATGTGCGATGCTTCCTTCCTTCCTTCCCCAGTACCCTCTCTATTGCTGACTACGGCAATGAGCTCACGGAATGCACATTAAAAGTCATAAAAAACCGAGCGGAGCGACAAAGCGAATGGCAAACTCCTGTCAATGAGGGAGAGATATGTTGCGGTGGGGCTACAGTCAACGTATAAAATCGACAAATAATTCAACACACACGTGTTTTTATGTGTAAGTGTGTCGTAAAAATGCCCGACGACCTAACGCGACGTACCGCCGGAAAAGAGTAATAAATTCTGTGGACAAAACAAAAACGAAGTCTGATTTGCGGGCAACTTTGTCCTTCGACGGGGTATACAATTTATCCTTCCGTATGTGTGAGAGATGAAAGGACACCTCGCCATAGAAATGGTCGCTCTAAGTCAAGGACGTCGTAGTATGCTTCGCGTCGCCCTAGTGCACTTCCTTAGGCGCTGTTCCATCAAGGATATTTCTAGCACTTTTGCCTGCATACACATTCATATACGGGGCTCTCTCCTCACCTCAATGGTGTATCACTTGACACATTTTATGCAGTGCCCCCGCAAGTACACAATGGAATGCTTGTTGCACAGGGACATTTTAATGGCATATCCGTTCTTACATCGTTGGCATTGCCTCTTATTTCCTGCCTGGCACGTCTGAGGGTGTATAGTGTGAAGGTGATTGTTAGACTTTGGATGTCATTGCGGTTGGCCACCAACAACATCAAGGAGTAGGCATGTGAAAAAAGTAATGGTCAGTGCGGGTGATATTTAGTAAAGGGCAGATGATTAATGGGGGTGGTGGCAGAGGGAAGCGTTGAATGATAGACAGGCAACTGGTTGGGAAATTAAACCAGTTTTAGAGAACAGTGACGGTTGTCAGATGCGAATGCAATGACTGACGAACAGTCCATCAAATACCATAACCATATACTTCGTGATGGAGTGTCAGTGTGTGCCTTCAACTCGTTGAAGTGACGGTGAAGCGTTTACGACTATGACCTACCTCTCTACCAGTGAACAGTGGATGGTGTGCCTGATACTTTTTCGCTTCTGCGCAGAGGGTCAGTGAAGAGGGGAGCGTTTTGAGTAGGGGTAGCTGAATGGGGAAAACGGGAAATTTTTGAGGATGAATTTTGGATCAGCATCATGCTGATAGGTTTCTTGGTTCACTGTTAAAAGTGAAATGGGAAAGTTTTAAAATCCAAATAAAAGGTCATTAGCCCAGAGGGGATTTCCATCAAACTGCTCACTGACTCACTATCTATAGGTGTGCTACTGTTCATCGACGAGGCATGCTTACGCTCTGGTAATAGATTGTTAAAATTTACAAGCACTTAGTTACTTTGAATCGACCCCCATAGGTCTGTTCTGCCGAAATTGTTTAGTCAAAAAGACAAGTCTTACCAAATATACTAGAAAACTCCTCAAGAACTCACTAAATGAAGGTTGCAGAATTTTAAAAAGCTGAATTTTGAAAAGCCGGTTATTTTTTAGACAGAACAGAAAAAAAAAACAGAATTTTGAAAAGCAGATTTTTTGTGTTAAGAGGCAGAATTTTGCAAAGCAGGATTTAGAAAGCAGAATTTTGACCCGCTCCCAAACAATGCTTTTCGATTTGTTTTCTGGCGCAAAAACAAAAAACGAAAACGGTTTGTCAACACGCGAATAGCCAACGTACCTACAGCGAATTCGAGATTAATACCGCAAACAACCAAATCTATGACAGAATCCGTCGTATTCGGAATTTTGATACAAGCCCGGAGAGAACTATCAAAGAATCCGTCGTAAAGGAATTTCGTTGTAGGGTAAATACGAATTTCGAAATTCGTAGCAAACATTATCAATTTTCAACTTCTTGACATGCCGCCACAAAGACCACGATTTCAGCCATGAACTAATTTCATCGGCAGCAGTCGATTTCGGGAAAGATTCATCTGCAGCTTCAAACGCATCGCGCATCGAACGATTTGGCGTGAGCATGAGCACGCTAATGTTACAATTTTTCGATATTTTCCAAGCTTCACAACGTATTTTACACCCTTACATCACGTGATGCGATAAAATGCAAAATTTCACACAAAATGTTCAACATTTTTCATAAAAAAAATCCATTTTCGAATTTTCCGGAGGGTTTTCCCAAAAATAAATAGGCGCAGTGGCTTAGTGGTTAGTGTGTTGTACTACAAAGCGAGGGGTCCTGGTTCGAGTCCCGCAAAAACCCAAATTCCAACTCAGGGTTTTTTTCACTGCGCCACTTCTCGCGAACGTCTGACAAACATCCGAGAGTATAACTGTCTTGAAAGAGCTTCTCAATCGGCCGTTTGAAATCGGCATAAAATTGTAGATCCCTTCCATTCGTTCCATAATAAACAGTGGAAAATGTATGGGGGGCATGCTGCCCCCCTGCAACCCCCCTGCTTGAATTCTCTGTTAAGGGGTGGGAGTAGTTGCGAGTTTGGGTGTATGCAAATAATTTGATTTTGTTTTCCAGTTAACATCAACAAATTCTCGAATTGTAGGTTGGAAATAATTTCATAAAATGTTGGTGATGCTATTGCCCACTTCAAGTGGGTTGTTGTTGGTTCATTTGGCCTAATGTCACAAACTAGTTTGGCCTTCTGACACTTTCTCAAAGTGTCATATTACCTAATGCTAGAATTTGGCTTTTTGTCACTTTCACAAATTTCGAGATTTGGCCTTATGACGCTTGGCCTTATGTCACGGCACCATATCATTGACCTCTAGGTCAGTGATGTACATTCAATAGCTATTCGTAGACAAATAAATTCTGTGACAGAGCATGAGCATGGATCTAAGAATTATTAAATCCTCAACATGGTTGAACTTCCAGATTTGGATGTAAGTATCCACGTCTGAGTGAGAGTGATTTAATAATTAATTGTTAGGTGAAGTGATACGAGTAAACAGATACGACCAAAAATACCATTTAAATTATATTGTTTATGCAAACTTATTAACCAAGTTTTGTACAGGTAACATTGACCAAAAGTAAACCAACTCTTTATATTCACGTAACCGGCATTTGGTATAAGCTATGAATATAATTAAGTGTTTATAAGGAGTGCTATTTGTTCATAGATTGCGAAAAAAAAGATAAAGAGAAACGTACCTGGCAGCGAATGCAGTGAATGTCCGTTTTGTTGAACTTCGCTACATGTGATGGCGCTTCAAATGCCATCTATACACAGAATAAAAAATTATTATAATATGAAATGAATGTCACAAACTGTGGTATGTTCGGAAAAGTTTAGATATGTACTTATCGCTACAATTTTTTTTATCTCAAACTATGAACAAACAATTTAATTATAATTTATCTTAGTTTTTGGTATTTTTAAGGTAGGGCATTGTTGATTGCAAGGTAGGGCATTGCCCCACAATGCCCCCCCTAGCTACGGCCATGGGAAATATAGGTATATTTTGAGCAAAGTTTCTTTTATGTTTCCACGTGCGTTTCGTGTTTGTTTGTTCAAATGCGCATAATTTTAGGGCTTTTGAGGAGTTTTTCAACAAGCATTTGACGTGTTTTTTTGTTTCCTATATTGAAGCTGGTTTTGGTATGTGTTTTTTTAACTCGTTTTTTTACAAACTTTTAGAAATTTTGTTTGGCGTGTTTCTTACGCATTTTATTAGTTTGATTATTTTATCGTTTCTTGAATAGTTTTTTTTGATGCATTTTCCTACCGATGAAGACGAGCGATAGTATGTAGCTGCATTGTTGCCAGCATAGGACATTACTATTCAAATCAATAAGGCAGCTTTGGTCTTCGAAATTGAGGTTGAATTAAAAAAAATTCCCACCACAGAGCTTAGTTGATGGTTTTCTAAAGCAGTGGCCCAAAAAACTCCTACTTTTTCACAAACATCTCTATGTATACCTCTATTGATTTTGCCGTAAAACAGTCGATATTTAAAAGTGCTAAAATCACAATACCAACACCCCGCTGCTCCCACAGTTAAAATTTAATTAGTTTTACAATATACCTGGGTTAGGTTACATTAACAAACCAAACACAAAATGGTTTCAATTCATGTTATATACTTATTTATACTATTACTAGACTGTGATTGATTTTATTTCGAGTACGGGTTGTATACCTACCTATTCACCTTTCATCTCACACCATCGCAAATGGAATGCTATTCAATTTCAAATTGAAATTAATTTGGGGGCTTTCTATCCGCTCTATACGCAGTGGAACGAAGCGCATTTAGTTAACGCAAACATTGCCAACATGTTTCGCCGTTTGACCATCCTACCCGTTAACCGTATTCTCTGCCTCACATAGTGCACGCCACGTGATTTCGTCCATCACATACGACTATAGGCAGGACTTTTGAGTGTAATCATATCTGTCTCCTGATATGGAGTAAACCCCAGTATGGCTACGAGTGTGTAATGTGCACTCTTACAGGAATGTAAATCTGCGATAACTTTTCGATGAGGGGTCCTACTCTACTTGGTGATGGACTTCTATGGGGCTGAACAGTGAACACTAATGACAGTTTGACTCAAATGCATGCCAAATGCAGTTTGGTGGACAACAGGCGATGGCTTTTGACTAGACAAGTTGCCATTTCACTGTTTGGGCACTTCAATTAAATTGGGCAGCTGCTGCAAACATGACTGTACAAGCAGCTGGAATGCATTTAGTGTGGCTCTTTGTCGTTTAGAATAAAATTGTCTTTAATTTGTATTTTCCATGCTTTGATAGGAAACAGACTGTATTGCATAAATTTGAACGAGTAACTTTATGCGGTGAGGATAAATTGGAGGTTGTTTTGAAAAATTTGGTGGTTACTAAAATAATGGAATCGAACTTCACCTACTCTTTCATGATACAGAATTATAGTGAATATTTCTTCGGCGGATACACTCATAAGAAAGAAATGCATGTGGGAAACCCGTGCCACTTTGTTTCTTATATACATGTTTGCATATACGAACAATTCGATTTTAAAATGTCTTTTTATATCCGTCGGTTACTGTCTTAGAAAATAGGTATCTACGTACACGTCATCTTGGAAGCGTCTAAAAATCATCATCCTGTATGGATGCACAGCTAAAACTAAATAAAATTCAGACATTGCACATGAGGGTCCCCAGTGCCAATCTATCATAAATAACAACGTTGACTATTCAATAATTTTGTTTGTAGAAGTGTAGGCGGTCGCAGTTGCTTAGTGGTTAGTGTGTTGGACTACTAAGCGAGGGGTCCTAGGTTCGAGTCCCGCAGAAAACCCAAATTCCAACTCGGAGTTTTTTCACTGCGCCACCTCTCGCGAACGTCTGAGAAACATCCGGGAGTATAGATATAGTGTAACTTGTAAATTGTAGATCCCCTTCCATTCGCTCCAAAAATTAAAAACTCACACAAAACGAATTTGCGAGAAGCTAAGGCCCCTGGATCCCTAAACACCTGTTGCGCCAACAATTATTATTATTATAGAAGTGTAGGCTTCTTAAAAATATATACGAAACCATTTTTGGTGGTTGATATTGAAGTAAAAAATATATAGGGACACTTGGAATCTATAATCATTACTACAGAACAACTAAAATGCCACTAATTTTATCGACTTATGTAAATGAGATAACAAAATTTAGACCTTATTGAAACCGTACATGAAATAATATTTTAGGGGGTACAGCTAGTTATTAAATAAAAATAAATTAGATGAGGGCCCCTCTAAAGAACTCTTTATTTTCTTACACAAGAATATTGAAACTTACTTTTATTTTTAAAATTTCGTCGGTTACTTTTAGCTTTTTTTGTTGCCATCTACTGTTGAACATTCATACCTCCATTCATTCGTTGAGTACCATTTCAAAAAATCCCCTTGTTTTCGGTTTATAATAGTGGACATAACTGTGCTAATGTCGCGTGGATGGTATTTCCTATAAAGGCACATTTGTTAGGCACGGGCGTTGTGTACATAAACGTTATGAAACCGTTTGGCAAACTATTTGTGTATGAGCTTTTAAATCGTGAGCTTTAAAGAGCATAACACTTTTCAGAAATGTCCAACCGCTTTCAGAACTAGAGGTCGATTTGAGGCAGCTTTTCCCATAATTCGGACATTTTCTTATTATGTTTAGTTTTGCTTCTGCAAACTTTCGCCATGTTTTCGGAAAGCAGATATGTTTCGTTAAATTAAATGGTTTAACAATGTGCTTGTTCGTTGTGTTCCCCAGGTATAGCACAACAAAATTTTTCGTATTCGATTTCGAAAAATTGAGGTTGGTTGCGACTTGCGATGCGGACCCATATATGAACATATACTTGGTCTGTTCATTCGATATAATTTTTGCAATTTGAGCTTTCTGTAAAACTTGAAATACTGGCATGATGTTATACCGTATTAAAACCTCACATTAGTATTCCGAATAATGCGCTAGATGGCACAGAAATTAAATCTCTGTCAATTTTACCGCACACGTTGTTATTATAAAATATAGGCCTTGACCATATTCTCCTGTGATTTTCAAAGGGCCTCTGAGATGTTCAACTGATGACAACAAAAGTTACTATTTTTCCTAGTACATACTTACAATTGAACACGATTATGTCTGTCTGTCTGTCTGTCATTATCTTATCTTATACTCATTAGCCGTTGTACATTTGTGGCGTACGTAAGTACGACCCATACAACAATCACACTTAAGACTATGCCTACCAATATCATGGCGATAGATATAGAGTTGCTTGACGCCTTCCATAAAGCAAATTTGTTACTTAATAAATGCACAATTAGTGAAACAATTCCGTATAGATATCCCAGGTCTAAAGCTCCTAACACATTCGTTTTGAGCTAGTTTTTTTTTTTTAATTTTGGGACGATCGGAACGAAACTGGAGCTGGAGGCAGTGGCTCAGTGTCAGTGGTTGGTGTGCTTGACTCGTGGGAGAGGAGTTTATGATTCGTTGCCTGGAAAAATACAAATATCTTAAGATTTTTCCACTGCACCACTTCTTGCAAACGCCTGACCAACATCCGAGAGTATACTAACGAGCTTCTTAATTCAGCCTTCCGGACTCGGCTTAAATTGTTGTTTTCCATTGGGCCTTATAAACGCTTGGTAGTTGGTTCTAGCAAAACCCGAAAACAGACGCAGATTGCACCAGCCTTTCATCTGAAATAGCCGCAGGACAAGAAAGGTCAGAATTCATATTTCTTGTAGCATCCAGTGCTCCCATATAAGTAACAACATTTCGCTAGCTTGATTATAGAAAGTTCAGTAGTCTAAAACACTGTAACCACTTTGTAGTTTTTGTAACTCTTTATTTACTTCTCTTACTGCCGTCTACCACGCACAGCCATTCAGAACAACAGCCTTACCAAATATACATCTCGCGCATCGTAGATAATAGCTACAAGGTACCCTCTGCGCAACTTTGTTTCATATTCATAAGGGCAACCCTTGAAGCGTAGGTGGAGCCCAAAGAGCTGATGCAGATGGGTCGCCTCAAGAAACAACATCTATTGCATTTGCTATCAAGTTCCAACTTAAATAAACTATTAGACTGTATCATGGGTAAGTAACCACTTCAAAGTCTCTAAGGCCTACAAGAATAGAAACATCCTCTGAATTTACCATGCCCTCAATGAGAGCAGTGCGGAAATCTCATTCAATGGGAAACTTTATCCCTCCCATGCGCCGTATACCATAGAAATGATGTCGTGTATAGCATTTAGCAAATGTATGCACACTGTGGCTAATGAAACTTTCACACAATAAAGTTCATAAAGTTCAAATCCAATACTTGATCTCCGGTCCCCCATTCACACCATCCCCGGCGTCGTCATTAACTGCAGAGGCAGCCCAAAACCACATTTCAAAAAGAGATTCCATATAAATTTCGACCAACTTAATCCATATAAAGTTCGAGATTTCAACTTCAAACGTACAAGGCTCTGATCGCACACCCATAGCCATACATGGACGAGTATTGACTGGGAACATGTTCAGAGGAATCATTTCTCGCTTGCCTCGGGCCATTCATTATTACATCCGATACAATAAAGACGTGACCTCAATAAACAATATTTTTCCCCACTGTGTATATGAAAGTCATAGAAGGACATGGGTGCCATCATCAAACACACAGCAACTATAGTTCTCTCTCAACGCAAATCGCAGAGATGTCCTTTACAATGAAATCCATATTCTTTCGATCATTATCCGGGAGGAATAACAAGAAGTAGCAGCACAGTAGCAGGAGGTCCTCGTTTCGTTACATCATGGATGTGTGCTTTTGCTTCCAGCAGCAAATTGAAAAAGAAGAACATCAGCCGATTGTTACTGTTTCAACTATACAAATGCAACGAGTTCCTCTGTTATCCTAGCAAAGTACACAAGAACAATCCGTTTCGCTTTGGCTTTGGCTTGTGAGAGAACGAACGTTGCCATACCATGGTATCGCATCGACCCCCTAGGAGATGCTATTATCCTGTGGTTACATTCTGAGGATTATTTTGCTTCGCCTTTTACGAATAACAGATACGTATTTAATTATTGAACATTGTCAGTAGTCAGGACGTATAGTCCTGTCTTAGACGCTCCACCATACAGCAGAGTGCACAATGATAGTAGGATTACATCGATGTGGATGGGTCCTATTTACACTGGCCCTAATGATTGTTTAACAGAAGCATTTTCCAGGTGATTTAACTCTAAGTTTTGAGTAAACTGTTGAGTTCCGTGCATAATTGAGAGTCTGGGGTGTAAGTGGGTGGAAATTTGTTAAACATCAAGGATCTGCTGGTATCGTATGGCACATGTGTAAATGTGTACTTACATGAGTGTATCTTGTTGGAATGATTTTCATTTGTCAAAATCTACTTAGGGTCGTTTTAAGATGCCTGCAATGTGAGACTTGGTTCGTTCGTGTGGGCGGGCAGCACGTACGAGTAACTGTGGGGCAGGATTAGTTGTGCATGACGTTTTCGTAATTGTATTTTCTGGCAGGTAACGATTTTGCTTTGCAGCATAGTTTGGCAGAATTATTTGTACTGTGTTTTGATGTAGCTTTTGGTTCATTAGTCAGGGCTATGACCCATTTTACACATTATTGTCTAGTTTTATATCCCCGAGGAGGAATTTATGTGTCCTGGTGTTGGCATACAAATTGTAAGTCAAGTACCTATACTGATTCCGGCCAAGTGTAGAGGTATGTCAGTGTTACGTTTGAATTATGAGGACTGTTTTAAGTGTCTTTTGTGGTATGGGCAAGAGGATTTCCTTATTTGATTATTTCACCTAGCACAAGGTTCAATTGACGGGCTTCAGAAGATCTCCACTAAACCTACATCTAGCTTAAGTGTGGAAGGGTAGGTACCTACTCTTCGAGCCACGGATAGTTAAGTCATTGTCTTTGTTAGAGACAAGTGTGAGCAATTGGAGTTCGGTAAAGTCCCATTTTTAATTAAAAATTCAACACACGAACTCTATGCCATATACTATCGGGTTGTTTCCCTGAAATCACTTTCTCGCCCCAGTCATCACTTTAAACACCTGAACCTTTCAAACTGAAACTAAACAGAAAAGTTCTCCCTTTCGTAAGTTATATTGAAAGTGCCAGTGGTAAATATTTTTCCATAATTTTCAAGTTTACTTGCAGTACTTAAACTTGGCACTTCATTATACCCGGATAATATTGTCTTTTCATTTAATATCTCACCACTGCAAGAGATCACCTCGAAGCGGCCCATCCTCGACACAGTTCGGCTAATGTTCGTTGCAAAGAGCCAGATTTCCTTTGTCGTACGAAATTTAATAAAAACTCTCTCAAGTGGTGGCCTGGCTCAACAAGGGTATAAACTGAAAAATACGACAAAAACCTATCATATCCGTCATTGTCAAACCGGAGCAAGGAAAGAGGGAAACGAAAATGTTCCAGGACACCTACACCAGCAAGAGGTAAACAAAATAAGAATTCTCACTCAGAAACTTAAATGAAGCATCCTTAAGTAGTGCGCAGCACACAAGGAGTGCACTTATTACGTTGGGGACATGGAGTACGACGAACCACGGAAGGACACCGCACCTAGCACAAGTATTATGTCCAGGTACTTGCCATTTTAACTGATGCTGTTACTGGTTTCAGACGTTGGCAAAGCTCTCTTCCTCGGATTGGCCATGTGTATGGTTGTGGGGGGTTCTGAGTTTTCAGCGTTTATTCTTGCGGTTATTTTGCTCTCAGCGTTCTATCAATTTTCAGCAAAGAAGTTCAAGTTTTTCATTGAGAAAGTTTTGACTGCGGCTTCAACATTTTGAGTTAGCACCATAGCGCGCTGTTAAGATGCAAAAAATCCCTCTTCCGAAACAAATATGCCCGCACACCATTTAAGTGCGATGCGAATATCATGTCAAACTTTTGCAATAGTCACGACTTTGAGAGAAGTGCACTGCGCACATTATTGCGGCTCCTTTGTGGCTGTTAATTTGTTGCCCGCCAAATGAAGGTTGTGATGGCGAATATGGAGCACCCTCTGCTCGGTGTCTTCCATGTGTAATTTGAAATTCATAAACTATTCGCCCTCCAGCACACTAATGCCAGCTCCTGATGCTGTCTAAAACAAGTCTCTTTGAAGTCAGGTTAGGATACGGTGAAATAATTTCGTTTTCACTTCTGAGGGCGAGTGTTTGTGCCACCAGCAGCGGACACAGTTGCAATGAAATTGAATAATCATTATTTCATAGTGAACATCAAAGTCGACTGGGAAGAGGTCTGATGGGGAATGTAAAACAAAGAAGACCCCGTATACGATTGCTATTATTGGCAGAATCGGAAGGAAGTGAAAAACCTAATAAAACTTTCGCAATTCCATTGGGTTCCTTTGAGAATTCAAATGGATTACTTTTTAGTGTTTGTCCTTAGCCCGGAATTAACGGGACGGGAATATTCAATTTCAATCGGTTTAGCGATGGATGTTTTTTTTTTTTTACATCTCCTTTTTCCTCTATTTTTCCCTCATGGGGGTGATGTTTGAATTGGCACACACACAGAGGGCAAGCAAGGACAAAAGCGAAATGAAATTGTCGTGGAATGCATTTGAGAGAGAACTCGCTTTTTGTCTTTGCGGGAAATCCAAAAAAAAAAAAGAGAAGAGAAAAAGTCAAAAACACAATCCATCTTAGTTTTTGCACAATTCAAGGATTACAATTTATTTCGTTGGCTTCATATTGATGCTGGCAGAGGGAATGTAATGTTTTATTTCCGAGGACAAGCAGAACAAGAAACAGGAATCAAATCAAAGTTTATTACAGTGGAGTGGATTTTGATTATTGAAACTGAAACTAGGGTTTTTAAATCGAATCAAATTTTATTGGTTTGTCGCTAAGCGTATGCTTCTGTATCTGTATCTGTAACTGTATCCTTGCTTGCGTTTAAATTTGAAATTAAAATCTTTTGTTGTGGACATTTTTTTGTCAAATCATAAGGATTGATATGTACAGACCCCTCTTTCGCAGTGGACATTTTGGGCAAGTGCCTAGGGCCCTGCGATCGATAGGGGCCCCCCTCAGATCAAATACAAAGTCCATAGTTCCTGTCCGATCACCAAATCTGATGTGCTAAAAAGCATAGATTTTGAAGAAGTGATCAACGATTTTGCCCATCTGAAATCTAGAAGGGTTCCTCTTGAAATAACATAAATTTTTAAGCACTAACCTGTAAATGCTAAAAGAGTTGCTTTTGCGGACTATATTAGATTGATCTATTCGTTTCATGTGATTGTTAATAAAAAATAAATATTTAATCTTGTTTATCTACTTTCCTTGTCAATTTTAACAAAATAGTGTTCTGTCAAAGTCATAGAGGCCCCATTATCTTAACATGCCCAGGGCCTCCAATATGTTAAAGACGGCCCTGGATATGTACCCACTGCTCCTCATGTCTTTAGGCGGCTATTGTAGTGGAATTCTGATGGAGCGTGCTACCTTTACAGACATGGAAAACTTTTTTTGTAAACTCGGTCAACTCATTCACTTCATCGGTCAGCTCAATTCAAGTCGTTTCTTTGGTTTTTCTTACCGTAACAAACACTACTGCACGAAACGACCTTTGGCTTAAAATATAGCTGGTGCACATCGTCAACTATCTTTGAACTGGAATCGGAGTAAGGTCGACTAAATTTTTCTAACCAAAACGTTGACATTGTTTTCCAATCTCAAAGAATAACTGGTTCACCAAACTTATAAAAATGACTATTAGGAAGACACTACAAGTTGATTTAGGACCGGTCTGTTCAAAGCTGGTTAAATACTTGATTGGGTTACCATAGATTTAGGTTAACCAATGGTTATAAATCCGTGATAACCAATGAGTGTTTGTTGAGCGTTTTTTCACTTCGGTCACCAAACCATAGCTTTCCATTTTTCCAATTTATTTGTCAGTTCAGTGATAGACCGAATCCTTGGTTAGTTTTGTTTTCGGGTCCTATTCTTTTTAATAAGTAATTTGTTTAGGTAGGTTATTTAGGAATGTATTCAATTTTAGTCATTTTATGTTATTCGATTAAGTTTCTTCAGATTTGATCTCAGATTTCAGATTTCGTGTGCCTATAATCGAACATAAAAACGTTACTTGCTCTTTTTCGTGTCGATATTCGTGCGATTTGAATAAATGTGTAGTCTTCGACAATTTTCTAATCCACCCACAAAATATTGTTACAATATTTTCTCTATAATGCGTGTGCTTTGTTATCTCAATTTATGAGAGCTCTCATCTACTTAAAATGTTGAAAATAATCCTTATTCATCCATTTATTTGTTAGAAACCTTTACCCTCACCATAAATTGACTGGTGTGTAGTGTATTCTATATACTATGTGTAATTTTATGGTTTACTCCATCCTTTGCATTATATATTCGTTCATTTTATTACAGTGAAGTCTCACTTATATGAACTAATGATTGTTGGGCTAGTTCATATAACCGAAAAGTTCATATATTGGAACTATGTAGCAAAAAATATATTTTACTGAAACGGTTAATGTAATGAAATTAAATTACATATAACAATACAGAAAATAATTCGTTTTAATTTTGTTGAGCTAAACTATAACGTTAGTACCTACCTATTTTTTAGACAAAAAAAAAAAAAAATCACCACCGAACCGATGTTGCTTCTTCGACTTGCTGACTTGCACGTCCAAATACAAATACATAACATAAGTAAAATAAAACGTAAGCAAATCTGTCTAGACAAAATAACTGTTTTTACTTCAGAAAAATTTCAACACAAATTCACTTATATGACACTGCAGTACATTTATAAGAGTATCAGTTAATATAACTGAATTCCAGTACAAAAATTCTGTGGTTCATATATTGGAATAATTCATATAACTGAGAGTTCATATAAGTGAGACTTCACTGTATATGTATTGTTATTTTTGTTTGCACAATATTGCACAGACATTTTTGTGTGGCATATACCTACGTCAAAATGAATACCTACGTAGTCCCTAAAAAAATCTTGAACAATCGAAATTGCAGAAAATCAGTGGTTAAGTCTCATTAACTGGCCAAAATCGGGTGGTTATCAATTTGTCTAACCAACCAACCTAATCTAACTAACCCAACCCCTGATTCTCTGGTTAATATTTTCCTTAACAAACACATTCGCTGGTTACCAGCTGGAATAAGTGATGATTAAAGATAACCAAGATTGAACAAACCGGGCCTTAGAGTCAAAACAGCTTATTCACACTGCTTCAACATATTCGATGATCATGTTGGCAGTAGTTTTTCAAGAGTGTCACAGATAGTTGCAAAGAAAATATTGGCGGCCCTGAGAAAGCTCCTCAGTTACCAGTTAACATATAGGTAGCATAATTCAGAAAATTGTATGTCCTTTGTATTCCTCTTAAAACAAAAACCATCGACAACAAGGGGTCGGCTATACAGATCCTTATAACCCTAGTATGGATTTAAGGGTCCAAGCATTTTGCGTAGTAGTTTAAAATGTTATTTATATAATAAATCCTTAAATTCCAAATCGATAGCAATTATCGCACAATTATTAGCATACACAATTGAGCAACAAACTGTTTTTAATTACCCACAATGCAATACATAATCAATACCTACCACTTGCAAACAAATGAAATATTACTGCGGCTTCCTAACTAAATGATATACCTATACCAGTGGCGTCTCGTCAGGGTGTGCAAGGTGTGCATTGCACACCCTGATCTAACCAAAAAAATCACTCATCGAACACTCAAATAATAATAACACACATAAATATGATGTGCTCAATTACACTTTACACATCCATAAAACCTCCGTCACACAGCCTACTATAATAATACTCATATTCACCCTTCCTAATTTGTCTCTCAAAATTCCTTCATCGTTGAGAAACAAAGAGAAAAACAACAAACTCGCACGAAATCTGGCTGTGCACGTATTCATCAAATAAATTCATCCAACTCCGAACTATATACCTTCCTTCAGCTATAAGAATTCATCCCCATCGTCATTCGTCAATCGTCACCAGCACGCCGTACCTGCTACCTGCTAATGTCGCTTTACTTTGATGAACTTGTAGTGAACTCGTGCACTCGTTTTCTGTGCACACGGAATATTCATTATTTTCTTTTGTTTTGTTCTGTTTCCGTAAAGCGTCATAAGTCAAATATACATGCAATTCATCGACGCTCGTGCAAAAAAAAGGAGTGCACGACAGTCGATCGCGATGAATGAATGAACGAATTTTGCTTTTCGTTTAGGTAGTATAAGTGGCTGCAGTTTCGTGCGGTGCTTTTGCTTCTTTTTTTTGTCCTAATATTAATTTGAACAATGGAGTTTTTTTCTTGTTTTTTTTTATTTTAATTAAGAAAACAATAAATAAATCCTTATTTTTATAAAATATATAATTTTAAAGAATTGCACACCCATCTAAGTAATTCACGCGACGCCGCTGACCTATACCTACCTACTTTGTTTGTGGAGCCTCCCTACATGAAAACATGAATGTAATCCGTAAAACTGTTGCACACAAGTTGACCATAAAAAGCGCGATGGGCTATAAAAATAAATTGCTATCCAATCATCCATTTGGACTCATATAACCATCCAAAGTGTTGTAATAAGGCACAAATGGATAACACCATGACAGCAACTCCTACAAACTATAAGGGAATATACAACAATCGCACACTTTTCAGTCAAACCCAGACGGACATGCTGCGGCAAAGGCAGTGTGTGTTGTACCTTTATGTTACGGGGGGATGATAAAAATCTTAATAAGCCTTTTACAGCTGCTAAAGCGTCATAAAGTTTTCCGCTGGGGATGAGAGAGGTTGGCACGATAGACACGACACTAATGTGTAGACGTTGTCGACACACTCATTGACTGTTGAGAGAAGACAAGATAGATTGGCGTGCATGTTGGGTGTTTTTTGGCGCGTTTCAATTATTCCCCGTGATGGAGACAACATTTTGACAAATTTCTAAATTAAGTTTAAAAGCATTTGTTTCGGTTTTAATTATTTTTAATTTTATGCAGAATTTAAGTGACCAATTAGTCTGGGAACCACTTAGGTGAGAGCACGGAAACATTGGGCATTTGTAATAAGTAGAAGCTCTTAGGACCAATCAAAATGTGTGTTCGACACTCGAACAGAAAGTTTTAAGAAGGCAGCAGTTGGTTTTTTAACTGCCAAACCTCAATAACCACAGGGTGTGTTATCTACTTACTTAGGTGGTGCTACAGTCCAGGGTGGACCTATGGGCCTCAATCAATACTCCTCTCGAGTTAGCGTGATTTTTGGCTAAAAGCCTCCAGTTGCGCACTCCAAGTTGGTTGAAGTCCCCTTCTACTTGCGCGCCACCTAAGACATAGTCTTCCTCTGCTGCTTTGTCCCTCCGGGTTGGAATCGAAGACTCTTCGGGCCGGAGGGTTGGTGTCCATCCGCACTACATGTCCCAGCCATCTTAGACGACTAATTTGTACTTTTCTGACTACCTAGGTCGATGTCGCTATACATCTATACTATATATTCTTTCCTCCAGATCCCGTCAACACAAACGGGACCAAAAATCAGTCGAAAAATTTTGCGTTCGAAACGACCAAGGAGATCTTCATCCGTTTTTGATAGCGTCCATGTTTCTGTACCATAAAGTAGGACTGGGATGATGAGGGTCTTATCTATATAGAGTCTTCTTAACATTTCTTGACAAGGCCTCATCAATTGCCTTCTTAGACCAAAGTAACAGCGGTTGAACATGAGAGTTTAATCAACTAAACGCCGTCACAAGAACAATATCTATATAAAAGATTCGCCAAGTGAACGCACTCAAAAATTTCGCATTTAAACTCCCTCTAGTGGGGAGTGGCTCAACTCTAAAATGTCTTCAGAACAACACTAAACGGAATCCAAACTTTTTCCACAATTGGGCAGTAACCAACATGATAAACATATTCCTCGTTCGTAAGTAGCGCGTATCATTAGAATTGTATGACTGATTTGAAAATGAGACATATTCATTCAGTCAGCATTTCAGTTTTTGTATTAGAACTTGGGTGACAAATCTGTAAGGAGCAGTCAGTTTACTCAATTTTTTTGATTTAGGGGGAATCCATGGGGAATTCCACCACGAATAATGCGGAAAAAGGGTAATTTAAAGGTCTGTGATGAGGAATCTCGCTTAAAGCCCCTGCCAGCACTGGGTTACAGTTGCATTTGAAAAGCAATCAGCACGAAATAGTGTCCTCATTACCACAATACCTCTTCAAAGTAGAATTTCTCTTACGAAAACTTCAGCCATGGGCCATCAAAAGAAATCATCAAACTTGTGCATAAAACGTCTGCCAATATTGCAAAGATTAAAGCCAATCGGACCAACTGCAGATGTAGGTATATGTAACGTTGTTTTTTTTTTGTCATCAGAAAAAAAGAAACTAAAATCAGTCAAGAACTGATACAACCATCAAGCCTAACGAACCAATACCAATTTGGTTAGCTTTTTCTTTTTCCCAGTCATTTGAACGTGCAGCATCCTTGAATTTTGTACTCGCTTTCCTCCCACTTCTAATCACCGAAGGATGAAATGATTGGAAACAGTTTGCAGTTTTGCATCCCCCCGAAAACCCGTACCCGATCTGGCGATTGCCGTTTTTGTGTTTTAATTGTAATTTTCTATTTTGATTATTTGCAAAAGAAAACGATGGACTAGGAACTAATCAATGAGAAACTTGTGTCCTATTTCCATGGGAATTGCTTACGGCACACAGAAAAAAAAAACACACACAAAAAAGAAGAGGAAAAATATCGAAACTCAATTGAGCGCACCAGGGAAAAAACGATACCGAACAATCATTGGAATAAATACAATTTGCTATAATCGAAAACTATCGGAAGGAGAGGGGAGTCATTTGATATACTGTAGTTCCCTTTTCTGGTTAGTTATTGCTTTTGCGTATTTGCTGATTTTTTCGTTTGCTATTGTTGTTATTGTTGTTGCTTTTTGTTAGAGTCCCTGTGAGGCTGTGAATGTTTTTCGGGAGTTCGGTTGATTAATTCCCAGTAAAAACACGAAGGGATACTCTTGCTGGATGTGATGGGAATGCTGTTGGGCTCTCCAGTTAATTGGGCATATGGCTTGTTGAGGCAAACGATTGGAAGGCGCATTGATTAGACCTTTGAGGCGCTATTCTCGGGAAATAGCTAAAGGTATGTAGAGCTACGTGATACGCACACATAGTTTTTACTGTCGGCGGGAAACTCTCATTCTAATTAGAGGAATTCATGTTGCTGAAAGCAAAGTGCAAAGCGGCTGTTTTAGTTTCAGGAGTAGCTGCTCTACTGTTTGGCACAGTACAGTGTGAAGATACACATACTTTACAACCTCGGGGGTGGTTGAGTTGCTGCTCGGTCAATTTCTATGCCGTGCAATGCGATCAGATAATGTTTTTGCACAGGAAAGTCCTCAATTAATCAAACTATTCAGACGGTCGCATAAAGCCACCCGCACAAACAGCCATCATGGGTAAGAAGCACTCTAATCTGAGGAAAGTAATGAATACGTAAACTGTATATTTCCGCAGCCCATATAAGGGAACTATACATTTGACATCAACTGAAAATATTCTTTCTCCTTAAGAGGGGCTTTAATGGCATACGTGGCACCGGCGGAGTAACCAGGATTGCCTGTACCCGCTCAAGAGTAGACTTTACAGGAAATGAAAAGACGCAAAGTAGCGGGCTATAATTGAGATTAATGGCCAACTGGATAGCAGGTGCTAAGGAAATGCATTTTCAACTAGATTTACCTCTTCACCCCCTCCTCCTCCAGCAACCCACTCAAGCGGCAATAGTCCGTGCAGCAGCTGGGTAATCTTATCAGATTGCAGCTTACAGATTACTTCAGAATAAAATTGCTAAGCCGCTTGGCTCACAGCAGCACGAATAATTACACAGGAAAATAAGAATAATGCGCGTGAGATGGAGCTAAGCACGAAAGTCACCCCATTCAAATGCATTTGCCAGGAAAAATGTTTAAAATTCCAACAAGTGCTCATAACGCACAGGTGGGCTCTGCTAATTGCATACACCCACTGAAGGACGAGGTCATAGCACAACATAATAAACAACGAAAGCTATTAAACGTCCATGTTGTCCATCATTCATTGTACAAACAATAAAAAATCTGTGCAAAGTTAACATAATGGTCGAGTGGCTACAGTGTCCATTAGGTATTTAAATATCTGTTATTAGGGGGTGGGCAATGCGCCCGTAAATACGAATATCTGCCGTTTTGCGAACCATGGCTCTGTCGCTGTGTCAATTCGAATGAATAAACCATCAGTCTATTTTTGTATTGGGGCCTGCATTGTTTAAATTCCTAGAAGAAGTCGCGTGTTAGCGACAAACAATTTTCTTCAACAACTATACTTCGGTATGAGGGGACTACTTTAAGGAATATTTTTTCCCCTCTAATGATGGGCAATTTCCTCGTTGAAATGGGAGCGAAACAATGTAATTTCGAAATCCTCTGAATTATTAAATGTTAATTGCAAATAATGACGGACGGGTAGTTAGCCTGTTATTAAGTTGCTGACACCCACCATGGCTCCAAAGGCAAGACTTCTATTAATGGATTGTAAAGGAAAAGGGTCTTATTTTGGAATTATTTAAAGGGCGGATAACTACTGAAAAATGGGAGAGGAACTGGAAATGGGTGACGAAAGATTTTTTAAAGACATTCCCAATGATCTTGCATTTTGCTAGATGGATTGGATTTCCACTCGTGCTGTGCATAACCCTTATAGGGGAATAAAAACCCCTTTTTTGTGTGTTCGGTTCTTTACGTTGGCCTCCTCCTGCAAGGTCTTGTAAAAGCATTTCACTATGCGTGTAAGTCTGGTATAAAACTGTTAGGAGCTCAGGGTTTATCTTAGTCTTGAGAATAGTTCAAAATGTCTCCTCTCTCATGGACCAATTTTTCAATAGAAGTCTGATATTAGGCCTTTACTGGACTATATATATGGGGAAATGCAGAAATCGACAAATTGACATGCCTTGAATGCCTCTATATAGTCATTATACTGACGATTCAGATATTTTCAGTGGGCCACTGACGGTTCCTATTTTAATTACTTATAATTCAGTATTGTGAAGTGTATAAGTTCTTTATTAATATAAGGAAAAATGACTTTTTATGCAAATATTAAGGTAATTCGGAAATGCAAGATCACTCAACCAAGATATACTCTTCAGTAAATCAGTTTCCAAAGGTAAAGCCGCTTTTTCCTCTAAAAATTCCAACACCTGCTCTCTAAAGTTGAAGAAGCTTTGGGCTTACGCGCCTTGTTTTCAATAAAAGAATATTTATTTTCCCATTCATCATGAAAACACGTTTGGGAATCTGTCGATTTCGACGTACTTGCTGTGAGTCATGCTAAAACAAAAAACATTTTTTTTCCATTCAGAATAAGACCTATAGCAAAAAACTTAAATAATAAATAATTAATTTATTTATGATAGAAATAAATGTGAATCTTCGTGTGCGTGTTTTATACACGTACTCATATTGAACATTTTGGAAAAAAAAAAACACGCAGAAGATTCACGCAAGTGGTTTTAAAAAATTAATTTCCCGCAGAAGCAAAAAAAAAAATCTTGCTAAAATTTGTCTGGAGAAACTTTATATGGAAGATACATTGTAGCGTGATGTGCACAACATACTTTGGCAGGAAATTTTCAAATTTTTTACGCGAGCCATCTAAAATTCAATTCTCTCCAAGAATTGAAAAAAAAAAAAATCTGTTTACCTCTTCAAGGAAGGTTGTTTCATATAGGCTTTAGAGTTTTTTTTTTATTTTTTTAATTAAGCGGGCTTACGACTAGGAAAAGCTACTGAAAAATAGTTCCAATTGTAACTTGTAAACTTGCATATAAATTGCTAAAATGAACCAACGACAGTGTTTGGACTTGTAGCACTGAAAGGATCCTTACAGCATATACATAGATTGCACTTTAAGACAGTTTCCAGATATATTTGGAGCTATCATCGAAGTGACTGGATCAGCTTGAGCTAATTCAGGCCTAGGTGACGAATGCGAGCATCAGCAGATAAATCAGTGGGAAGGAACACAAAGAAGGTTGCTTTCTCTCGCCGCTCATATGCTTGCGTCACTTAAGGCAACATTATTTAGCTTATAAGCACTAGAACTTTCCGTTCAAGTGATTAATTACCTCAGTCAATTGTTACTATGTCGGTATACTAATCTTTTGCCCCATGTAGTTAGATGTTCACAATTCTGAACCCGCAACAAATGTACGACACTAACATCAAAGCCCGATAAAAAAGCGTATAAACCATTAAACACAGAGTTCGCTTCAGCACAGGCTCTCTGTTAAATCCACTGCAATATACATGTCTTTCATAATTAATTAAAACGAAATCCAGCTTCACTTGTATTTAATTTTTTCGCAGCATGATTGAAAATCACCCTTGTACACCCGACAACCAAATTAAAAACCCATCATCCATGAGCAAACAAACAGGCAAAAAAAAAAAAATAAAGAAGAAAAAATGTTTAAATAAATAAATGAGAAAGTACACCGGATAGCCGATTAAATAAACAATCAATGCTGCATCCACCATTCTTCTTCGTTGTCACCAACATGCCTCCACCATCGCCATCATCATCATCATCATCACCATCATCGTAGCACTGGCTGCCACTGACCATCCTCTTGTAATTGACTTTGTTTTGGGGGCATTCCATTCCAATTAACTTGTAATTGTTAAATTTAAAAATAATTATTTTTATGATCTGATTATCCGTGGCGAGGACTCCATAAAGTACATTGGACACGGTCCCGGACCTACTGTCCGACAGTAACCTGGTGGCACGCGCCTCCGGCCCGCCTTGTGTACAATGTGGCGTATTAATTTTCAATTTTATTTACAGTCCTAGCAATGCCAGAAAATTAATGTTTACTATTAAATTAAGTAGTGAAAATCAATGCGGAAGCGGGGAAAGTGTATTTGATTTATGTGTAGGAAAACCAATTGATCCCCACCCCATATGTCATGTTAGCTGATGGGGGATATATACGCAGGGTATAGATTTTGCAGTTAAGTCGGATTAAATAAACGCTTAACGAAAATTGGAAGGGTCAAAGTGGAGCCCTGTAGGCATATATCTACTAGATGGATATTGGTTACCATGAGTTTTGACTTGTATTCTAATTCTAGAAGTAGCTATGGAAGGGGCAAGCTCACACAACTGTTCGTCAAAAAAAGAAATTGTTTAAAATAACAAATTAATTTCAGGGAGAAGTCAGGAATAGTGTTCTATTTGACCCTGATTTGTTTTTTTTTTTATAATCTGACAAGATTTATTTCGTGCAAGAAGAAAAAGCAAATAGATGATAGTTTTTAACGCGGTTTCGGTACTTTGACACGACATCAGTTTTTAGTAGACTCACCCATAAGATGTACTTTAAATGCCGATGAGCATGAGTTTGTCTCAGCGCGGAGGGGACCGATTCTGACTTGACTGCAGCAATAAACGATTTGGAGTTGTAGTTTCTACAGGATTTCTATATAGGATCTACCTTTTTGTAGTCTTATAGGTTTGAAGCAACCAGTCTTCGAAGGACGGATTCCAGTCATAGTCCCAAATAATAGCACCGGAAGAACCGAAAGGTTAAAATTTACTTTTGAAGAACTAAGACGGATTAGGTAAAATAGTTCTAGGATCCATCTTATTTGCAAGGTTCCATCAACGGGTTGAAAGCCGCCTAACCGTCATTTAGGATCAGAACCCTCCAATTTGTATATCAGGATTAATTATAACCGATATAACAGGAAGCCCCGGACTGAGTTCATTCTTTTGGCCCAAATAATTATGAAACAGGTTGACGAGGCAAAAACTTACCCAAACAGGTAGATCTAGGAATCAGTTTTTGATTTCGAAACAAATTTGTATGGAGCCTTAACCCGAAATAGAACCCCGGTCCGTCGGACAAACAACGGATTATGGGACCTTATTAGCTCAGTCCAAGACCTTCACTAACCTTCTGCTTGGGTGACGATAAACCATCGATGCCATTACACCATACAGCCAACAACTCTCCGCGGACCATTTCCACTGACACTCAGAATAAACATAAATTAAGTCCTTGCACTAAGACGAGAACTATCCCAAGGGAGCACATATTTTCCGAGCTCAAATAACAATGAAATAAAACTTGACCGAAATAAAATAAACTGCTTTACGTTGACCCGAAAGGTTGGACTCGATCCAGAAATCATGCAGACATTCGGTTTTAATTGCGGCCGACTTTTCAGGAAGCGATCAACGGTCCCACAACGCCGCTTCTTGAAAAGTTTGCCAGCAAAAGGGGGCCCTCTCTCCACCAACGTTTCTGGGCAAAGTTTCAAATTTGCAAGCCATAACAAAAGTAATCGCAGTAATTAAGGACTGCTAAGGCGCTTTGACATATTCCTTCGAGAACATTTAATTAAAAGCGAAAGACGACGAAAAATATTAATGCGCTCAGTATGTGTTTGGGGGTAACTCCTTCACTGTCAGCACCAGTCAAAAGGAATCTGTTCGACCAAGAACGGGGGGGAAATACTCATTAAGGCAACGGCGCGGCGCAGCGTGGCGTCACCAACCATCGCTTCAAGTGTATTGTTTTGCAAAAGTGATTACATGACACATTCTAATGATGACATGACAGGCACTCTCTTAGGCAAGAAAATTATCTACATCCTCGGCGAGATAGAGACAAATTGCTCTATCGAGTCGACAGGTCCACAAAAGCGAACAGCAAAGCGGCGAAAACTTTTCAATGTTTCTTGCTTTTTTCTTCCATTTCGAGTCCTTGCTTCGCTGTTCGCATAATCACAACGAAGCCGTTAGTTAGAAAATTTGAAACTTTTCTGTCGTCCTACTTACAAAATAACGGATGGGCTGCGGAGTTTTTCGTCTCGTTTTTCACATGTGCCCTGCCTAATTGCTACTCAATTATTCATAGCAACAACAATCGCTGATGGGGAGCGTCATAAAAGGGGGGGCCAAGTTCCAAAGTAGTAGAACAACATTAAAATAACACATCTTTCGGGCTTGCTGCTTAATGCGACACATTAGTGGATGCGAGATGACGGAACAATCCCTGGGGGTGAATTAATCGGGTGGTATACATGTGTTAATGGAGGCGGTGAACTCCATTAGGCTGAAATTTTGATCCCATTCTATCGCCGGAGAAATATGAAGAACGGTTTCTTACGAAAATTTATAACCCCAGTCTGATTGTATATGCGGTACAAGAAAATTGGTGTGAGTGGCGCCAGCGTTTAAAGCAGAAGAATCCTTCGAGGCAGGACAACAAAGACGATGATGATGATGTGTTGATGATTTATGGCAAAAGGAATTATTTCCGCTTCGCCACGTGCAGGAATGTACCCATCATCTACAAACATGCGAGGGTAATGTTATTTGAATGTTTCTGTGGTGGTTTTCCTCAAATATTTTTGTATAGGAGAACAATTTGCGGAGGAAATATGTTGCCGGTTGTCTTGTCTTGATGAAAGACTTCGCACAACATGACAGCTGAAATGTAATTTGTAAAATAAATTCATACGTTCTGTTTTATTTGTAGTAGAAAAAAAATACCATTGGCAGTGAGGCCACAAAAGGTTTTGAGTAGATCAACTTTGATGACATATCCAAGTGAACGACGAATCAGACAAAACGACAATCTCAATTGCAAACATTTAGCAATAGATCGAGTCTCATTTGATTTTTGAGTCCGAGGTGCACATTAGTTTGTAGGGAATCTGACGCGAATACGCCATATAAACTATAGGAAATTGTAATGACCTAGGCCGAACCGAAACTGTGCCATTCAAAGCAGAGCAATTTTAAGCATGGTTCCAATAATGAAAACAGAGGCGTTTTTCTATATAAAAAAATACTTCCAAGTATCTAAAAGACTTTTAAAAGATATACGACTTTTCTGCGTAGTGACTATAAACATGATATTGTGTGATCTACGAGTATTTGCGCACAAAGTAGATAGCAAAGTCAGCGGAACTGGAAGTCATGGAAGAGTGCAGATCTAACTTTAATATGCTTTTCACACCAAGCCCAAAACCGCGTTTTCCTCGAAAACACGCCGTCGATGCATTCACACCGACCACCAACTCGTTTTCGTTTGACATTTCAATCAGCTGTGAGACACTAGTCGTTAAACTTCGGTGCAAACTTTTGTGGTTACCAATTTCGATCGCATTAATTAGCAAACAAAATGAATTTAGTGCATTTAAAAACAATACAGCCCATCAATTAATTTTGGAAAACGATTTTAATTTGTGAGCTGTGACATTTGTTCGGTCAGCCATTTTGCTGAATTTGCTGGATATTACAAAAGGTGTGTTTGTACTAACAACCCAACGATTGAAAGTCGTTTTCGTGGTGTTTTCGTGGAAAACGAGTGCAAACGACTCGTTTTGAAAACTGAAATATGTATGAGAAAATTCTTGTTTTCGAAGGAAGTTTTCGTATTTGGCGAAAACCCGGTTTTGGGCTTGGTGTGAAAAACCTATAAGAGTATGTAGCTGGAGGAAATTTCCAATCTCATCCTACAGCCAATAGATCTTCGTAATATACTTTCAAATATCAAGTGATAAAAGTTTTAAGCTGTATTTATCATGCAGATGTTCCCGGTAAATCTCATTTTAAATTGCATTCCAGGGCATTTATGAAAGAATGCTTATGCTAAAGTCGAAGGGCGCATTGCAAATACTCGGAATACTTCGCTTTGGGCTTAATCGAGAATAATAAAACATGCAAAGGGTGTATCTTTTTACAGGTTTGTAATTCAAATTGACAACCCTTTTTCCAGCGGTTGGTATAATTGGTTTGTGCGGCTTTTTGTTTTCTATTGAACTATTTTCGCTCCTATTACGAATTTTAATGACATTAAAAGAGGATTTATTTAGCTAATGCCGAGATACACATGGCTTTCTGAACATTAACATTTAACCCTACAGTTAGCGATATTATGGCAACTATATTTGTTTATTGGTGTGGAGTCTTTTCGTAAACTGCGAGACTAAAGTTGATTATTGGTAAGGCCGACTTTTTTTTTGTCTTTTATTTAATTCCCTTAGGTTTTTTACTTTTATTTAATTGCTGTAAGCCTTTACTTAAACGGTGTTCAAAACTCTTAAGCTAGGTGGAACATGTACCTGTTTTTTCTGTGTAGGACTATGTTCTGACTTCAAGCTTCTTGTTTTTGCTTGGAGGGTAATTCCAAATGCGGATGAAACGGAAAAAGCGACATAGTAAATAGGAAAGGATAGTGTGCGTGTTGGTATGTTTAAGGACCATATTCTAATGTGAGCATCCTCTTCTAACCTACATTTATCGCACTGACAACTAGAACCCAATCAATCAAATATGTAGGTCAATCCATTAGTTCCCTGGTCATGGTACATGTAACGACGCTAATAATGTGCTAAGTATGAACAATCATTTCGAAATTTTGAAGTTTCGTGAAACCGAATAGCTTTTCCGACAGTAGGGATACTTATGAATTCTCATTTCATCGATACGCCTATACAAATTATAAAGCTTCACCTCTTGCTTATTATTTAAACAATTTGAACCGGCAAATTAGCAATTCACTTGTGTAAAACATTTTTCTTTTGCAAATTCATTGCCATTGCCATTCCACGCAAAATAGTAAACCTGCTCATTAGAAATTCATTTTGGTATCTGTATATCTTTAGCGCGTACAAGTGCCCTAATTAAATCCGTTACAATTGCAGGAAATTTGAATTTGTCCCCATGCGGCACTCGAACTTTCATCTGCAGAATTAATTCAATAGAAACCGGGGGCCCAGGAACGACCATCCGAATTTATAAATAAATCAAAATTGGAAATTGTTTTCCAAATGAAATTGCCGATGCTCAACAAGCGCCCCCAGATCTATTGATTAGAGCAGCACAATGGAGGAGTAAAATGCCTGAATATACGGATAGCAACCATGGTTGACGACAATCCACCCGCGGTAGTCACGTTCTGGACTTTTGCCGTTTCTCCAGGAAAATATAAAACAAAAAAATCACCCAACAGCACATAAAAACGGAGAGAAAAAACAAACGACTTGGTCCGGAATGATGATTCCCATAATAATGATCCTGATTATCCGCTATCAATGTGCGAGGCCATGGCAATTGTAAGCCCCCTCGCATCAGGTCCTGCACCTATACCATGGCCTCGCTCTAAGTGGCATTTTGGAACAGCATAAGCTAAAACAATAATAACTTTAATAGAATAGCTAAACAAAGAGTAGGAAATTATTAATGCCTGACTTAATTTCCATAATATCCTTGCTAGTCGTAAATGCTGCATAATAAAGTACTTAAGGCCCCCTCCTTCTCATCGACAAGGCTTCCGAGAACGAGAGTTACTTTCTGCGTCTCAGTCTCGCCGTTTCACTTTTACGCTGCTCTAGCTGTAACTTAGTGTGTGCGTAAGCGTCGTCGTCCTGAAATATCATTTGGTCTATTATCCTGTCAAGATGCGATGGTGGAGCGGAGCGGAGTGGGGCCGGGGATGTGTTCACTGTGGAAAGTTATTTCGCTATGCTCCGTCGCATTAGGACTCGCCTCGTATACAGCCTTATAATGAGTGGTATTTTTATTTTTTGTTAAATACGCATAACCTCAAATAATCGTTTGCAGAGACACACACTGACGGGCGCACGTACACTTGGTCGGGACCGACGGGGGCCACTTAGGATGAAATATGGGCGGATAAGGCATACAAGTTTTTCCATCACGTATGCACATTAATTGAATTGAAAACGGCCGATGGTAGGAGATGGGAGCACGATACCCTTGGGGGTTGTCTTGCGGGCACCCTTTCCGAGGAAGTTGCAAAGTTATTTCATCTTTTTTCTTGCACCGCAGAGTTTTGAATATGCTAGGGGTGTCTCGATGCCCATTCCAGCGGCTGTAGTCATAATGATAAATAAGATTGAAACAGTTCGTGCTCGTGGGGATTGAGGTGGGCTACAAGTATCGGGCTTGTGCGGTCGGAAAGTTCGAAGAATGCAACCGTTTTATTTTTTCTTTGCTGAAATGGTATTGTTGGGATAGTATAGTTTCACGTTGAGGCTGAACTTTGTGGGTCGATAGTAAGGACAATGGTCAACTCCTGTTCAAAAGATGTTTTATTTTGCAAGCTTTTTTGCCAAATATCAGTCAGCATGGAACAGAGTGCGAGGCATGATTATAGCATAGGCAAGAAGTTGTAAAAGACTACTTTATCACAGGTTCATTTATGTGGCCAAGGGTTTAATGTATTTCAATTAATATTTCCTTTGAGCTCGAATTATTCACCCGCTCAAAATATCTACACTAGTCGGCATAAGTATTTTGACGAAACCATTTTCTGGTTATAAGTATTTTGACTGAACCTTTGAGTAAATATTTTTGCACTTTTGAGCACGTTAAAGCCAAACAAAATTTGCATTTAACTTTAATTGATCATAAACGCTGATAAAAAAACATAAAAGGTGTTATAAACCATAGGTAAAAAGGCAGAGTTAAGTTTCGTTAGCAGATCTTCGATGGTAGCAAAGTATAACGCTGGAACGCCAGTAAAAGACATTGCAAAAGAGTTTAATGTGTCGCGTGAAACTGTGCACTATCAAATTAATAAGTTTAAAAAACATGACGACATAAGTAACTTAACGAGATCAGGAGCTAAGCGCAAAACAACGCCCGCTCAAGACCGAGTCCTTCTACGGGAATTTGAGAAAAACATTTTTCTGAAGCCTCAATCTGCTGCAGATCAATGGAATTTGACGGCCAAGAACCCAATCAGTGACCGCACTGTCCGACGACGTTTGAAGAAAGGAGATTTTAAGACAATTAAAGCTAAGAACGCGCCAATATATCGAAGGCAAACAAGCTTAAAAGACTGGCCTTCGCAAAGGAACATCTGCACAAGCCAAAGGCGTTTTGGAGAAGCGTTCTATGGACAGATGAAAGCTCCTTTGAGTATAACTCTTCAAAAAACAAATTTTTTGTAAGATTACCAAAGGTAGTTAGGCAAAAGAAACGACCCGTTTGTCAAAAAGTGAGCCATGGCGGAGGCTCTGTCATGTTCTGGGGATGTGTGGCGTATATTGGACTGGGTGACTTGGTTTCTATCACCGGCTCTATGAACGAAAACCAATATTTAATAATCCTAAATGATAATGCCTTTACTTCTGGAGAAAGGCTTATTGGGGAATCATTTATCCTGCAACAGGATAACGCCCCGTGCCACAAAGCGCGAAAGATTTCAACATTTTTGAAAGATGTTGGGGTTAACACTTTGGACTGGCCACCTCAAAGTCCGGCTTTAAATAATATAGAAAACGTCTGGTCTCTTTTGTAATGCAAACAAACAGTTTCGTTAAATAAAACAAGGGAGGAGACAATTTCTGAGATCACTTCTTCTTTGGGAAGAGATATCTCCAGAGATTCTCCAAAATTTAGTGGATTTTGTTAAGTTTAAACAATGTTTTCTTAGTTTTATATTCTTGTCAAAATACTTATGCCAACACATGAAATTACAAATTAATTTATATCTTTTTACGTTGCTATGTAAAAATCTTGGTTTTTTTATTTTTAAGTTTGAATTAGTTATATATAAAAAGAAAAAAAATAGGAGGAATTCTTTACAAAGCCGTTCAAAAGTTAAACGCAAAAATTCACTGTTTTTATTTTGTCAAAATACTTATGCCGACTAGTGTATATGGTTCCCTATGAAGTAAGTTTAGTATTCCCGCATGCGTTTGCAGAATTCCCAGCGATATTGCAGAGGAATGATGTCTTGCAAGGGATTCTCCGATCAACTCGCTGGCGAACGAATTCTTATTCCGAGGAACACTAAGCGAACGAAATGCGAATTGGTATGAGAGATTGCAAAAATGTTTAAAAATATATAGGGCAGGGGAAACATACACAAGGGGATGTCGAGTTGGTATTTTTTGGGAAAGAACAATAATCGGAGTAAAAAGAAACTCTGGCAATCGGGTTACTTGAGTTACGGCATGAATGGGACGCATAAGCAATAAATGGGATATACTTGCCTTCTCTACCTAATTGCACTCCTTCACCTAAGGAGTATTTTAAAATCGATTAATTTCTCTCATGAACCGTAGGGTTCCTACTGTAAGAGTTTCCAATCATGCAATAGCTCCTCCCAGCTATCGGTTGTGTCAATTGCGTCTACCTAGTACCTACCTACTTGAAATGAGTAAAGAGTCCCATATTACTCACATGTAAAACAAGCTCTACACTTTGCGAACGCTGTCAATTTTATGCCAATTTTCTTCATAAGACGAAATGTTTGTTTAGACAACATCCACACAATGAGTCACACACCTCAAAATACAGAAAGCTACACAGCTAAACAATTTTTCGACACATCTACCCACAACTGCTTATCAGACGAGTAAATCTGACAAGTAAATCGCATTAAAAACTACCCTAAACAAATAAAGAATAACCCAACAACGAACACACAAAAAGTACTCAAATAGAATTTTATGCGATGTTATACCCAATACGTGCAAATGTTATCCACCGCCAGAAAGAGTATCCCATCAAAGCTTGCCAACACAACCCATCACCATGTCATGAACCTCTCTTGCCCCGCTGTGTCGTTATGTCGAATCGAATCAGTCCGGTCTCCTCATAATCGCACAGAGACACCCAAACCTTAACGTTGATCTAGGTTGCTGCTCCCTACCTACCACCACCCATCGCAGCGCCCCAGCACTCTTTCAGGACATAAGCATTCACCGTTTATCATCGCAGTAATGGCGGGCCCTGGTTATGCCATTCAGGTCAGGCATTTAATGGCATTCGAATGCCTCATTTTGTATTATTCCATAGACAATTATGAGCGCCGCACACTCACACAAGACCCGCATAACAAGTATATGGAGTAGTTGATGATGGAATAAAGGATAAAGACTGGTAGCGCTGCGAAACGACATGGAGCAGGCAGGAAGTTGTGCGCTTCTTCATATGAAATGAAAACATAAAAGTAAATTATGCTACTTACACTCTCTCCAAGTGGTGGTGTTGTTGTAGCCTGGTCATGTTTTTCTACGACGCGGTGTCGACGGGTTTGTGTGAGGTTCATTTGTGTTCCGCTTAATGGGGCCATCTACACACATAGCCGTGCATGGAGTCGAGCTGCTCTATTCGCTGTTGAGTGATGTTCTAAAGATGTTGTTAATTCAAAAAGTTTTGCCATAGCACGGCACCGGAAACGGTGCACCAACCTGCATGACGGAAGTTTATGCAGTTATCATGAATGTTGAAAGAGGGTAGGTACTGTATTTTTTGTCCACTTGGTCTTTGTTTTTGCGGAGTCAAGCCGTGGACTATGGATGAGAGTGCACTCAAAAAAGTGAAATATCTGACGACAACTGTAAGTAAGACGGGGAAGTCCTCTAAAGCTGAGGTAGTATTTTTTTCAATTCAATGAGTTCGGAAGGACCTATTATTCTTACTACAAAAAGCTCTAATGGACGAAGTTAGTCAGTCAACCAAGAGTACATCCCTTGCTGTTAACAAAAAACAATAATACATCCAACGAATGATTAAACTAATTAAATCGCCATTCCTTGAAGCATCCCCGGAAAGAAGGACAAAAAGAGATCTCCGCCTCGAGTCGTCTGCACTGAGTTGACATTTTTTCTTAACTTTGCATGTTTCAAAGACAGTCGCAACTATGCTGTGCAGAAAGAACAAGAAGAACAAATAGAAAATATTTTCCACGCCCAAAAGACGGAATAGAATAGGTACTGGAATCTGTGTGTGTTAAGTCAAAGAAACAATAATTTTAGTCTCAAGAGTTGAAAATAATTGCTATGTTCAAATATTTGTCGCAAACTTAGTTGCTGCAAGAAGCCCTTTCACTGGTCTGAGAACTGCTGCAGAGGAAACACACTCGCAGCGTTGATGAAAATAAGGATTCGGTGGCACCTCGCTCGAGGGGAGGAATAAAGCCATCAAACAAAGTCCCTCCCACCGTTACATCGCATTCGATGTGTAATCGCTCAAAATGAATAGAAAGTAAAGCAATTTGCATCCTTTGACAAGGACCCAGAGGGGTACCTGAGAGTGAATGCCGCTTGCTTGTTTTTCCATTTTAATCATTTTCGCATGACTACGGCCAGTTCCGGCTTTAAGGAGCTTCAGGGATTTATCTATAGCTACGCCTAAACATGTATACAATTCGATTGAAATCATACTGCCAATCCCATACCTAATCCCCTAATGTCATCGGCTCGTGGTGAACGCTTGTAATATCCAATTTGTTCCTCGCATGTCCTTGCCGGAGCTATAGGTGGGGGGAACAACTACAATGACACCAATAACTTAAACGATTAGCGTCATCTGTTGAAAGTTAATTCGTACACGACATGGACGCATGGCTTAGTTGTTACCAAAACCAAATACATCGCCATCATCGGTATCGGATTTCGACAGTCCACATGTGGTCTATTATAGGTGCGTAGGTGATACCCGTAAAGGATATCATGCAGACGCACTCAAAGGCATTAAGTGGGATTCGTTTTTGGTGGGCGAAACGATTTTCATGGAATCAACGAAAATAATGAAATGATTTATGTCTATGCAGACGATAATCAGGATATAGTCGACCAATTGAAATGGATTCTTGTTCTGGCGCGAGGGCGTTAGATCGCAATTAGGGAAGGAATATCACCGACATTTGCGAAACGGTTGTGGATTTTATGACTTTCTGGCTGCTGCAAGCTTAAGGTCAGTTTGGATAGATCCAGCTTCGAGTTCATTGAGTGTTCTCTGAGGCTGTAATTTGAATTGCTCCTGTTAAAGTGGGTGTTCCTTTATAAAAAAAGAAAAGTTGACGTCGCCAAATTGTAGTTGTAGATTTCACTTCCCTCCCGAATGACCAAATTCAACCAAATGTGAAAGGAGTACAAACGGTGGCATGATCCGATTAAGCGAAACGTGCTAACAAGTCGAACTAAAACCAACCCCGTTATTAACCTTAGACATCTTATTACTGACCGTCAAAGCTTTACCTCTTTTAGTTCATCAAACAACGACATCTATTTTATGAAAAAATAAATCTCTTGCAAGGCTCTTCTATCGACCCCTGAATATTTGGCTTGCTCTTAGGACTAAGCAGTCTTAAATGGTACACGCCACTGATTTTCATTAAATATCTGCATTAGTTTCGAACTGTAAAGAGCTCTGCCAGTGAAAGTCTTTCGTTTTTAATTTAATCTTGAGTCTTGAGGCATCGGGGTCTCTTGCACGAGGTTGGCGAAAGCTACGACATACTTCGTTTCTAAATGAAGTCGAACAGTCACTTCTTTCTCGCTAAATCGCGATTCAGATTGATACTTCGAGTCGGTTCAGGGCAGTTTCTACTTGTGAATGCCACCTAATGCAAGGTTTTCTCCTTCTTCAGGGTTAGACTCGAAGATTCTTTTTGTCGGATCATTTTTTGCATCCGCTCTTCATGTCACAGCCATCTAAGACGACTTTTAATCAGTTTTTGACTACGTCGATGTAGCTGTATAGTTCGACGTTGAATCTTCGCCTCGAAAAATTGTCAACACAAGTGTATTCGAACATTTAACGTCGAATCTTTCTATCGGAGTAACCGAGGCTATCTTTATCCATTTTAGGTAGAGCACAAGCCGTTAGTCTTAATAACCTTTAGTTGGTTTTGCCCTCTATAGCCTAACGCATTTTGGGACCCTTTCAACGAACGGTTCCATATCTATATAATGAGATTGGCAGGGATACCAAAAGCTCCGTATGGCTCGATATAGCTTTTACCTAGAACAAATAATAAAGAATTCAGGTTTCTAAAATGTCTTGAAAATTAAAAAAATCAAAACAAGTCATATAAAATATAGATATAGATAGATTTAAGACCAAAAGGCGCAATAATTTTAAGGGTATTGATAAGCTTAGAGCGCTCGCTGAGAGCCAGTAAGCTAGAATAAGATAAATGCTTGTTTTATTAGATTTAATCGTTTTTGTCTAGTATGTAAGTTAATGAATAAATTAATAATAAAGATTTATTTAAAATGAAAAAAAAAATTAAGCTTTTTCCTATAAATGCTGAGACATGCCGCCTTGAAATGGATTAAACTTCTTTGGATTCCAGGATCTGTCAAGGTATAAAATCAACTTGAACTACTTGATTTTGATTCAAAAACTACCTAGACTAATTCGATTTTATAGATATACGTAAACAAAACACTCTTTCATAGACTACACGCAGCTCCTTGAACTTTTATCAAATCTTTTGATAAATATCAACACGATGTAGCAGCTCTTATTTTTCTATTGTTAACTGTCAGCTGGCTGACAAAATTCCATCGTATCTAGTTATTGCACAAATAATCCTTATCACTAAGTAGTTATAGAGCCTTATGCAGGCAACTTCCATGAACAGGCGGATGGAGTTTGTTTGTTTATATTTTCTACTTATAATATATACAGAACTCAAAACCAAAGGATTTAAATTACAACCCATATCCTTGGGATAACAACTGAGCTCTTGTACATCAACATAGAAAATTCGAAAGGAAAAAATAATAATAAAATCGTCATAGAGATTTCGAATCGACATTCAATCTTGTAATACCTAAACCCTGGAAGGGATTTCCAGCGAACCGATTTTATAAATCCCTTTGCCTATACACCGACATGTGGGGTAATCATATCCCATTGCCATACATCTGGGTTGGTTAATATTAGGTTGCGATGTTTGCAGTGTGGGTCGAGTGGTTTGAGAATATAGCTTCCTTGGATTACACCCAGATCGATGGGTAAAAATGCATAAATTCATTGAAAACGGTATTAGTTATGAATGAGCTAATGGGTTGAGGAAAGGTAAATTGTTTCAAGTGTATTCCGACAGGGAGACGGATCCTGAAAGGGAAGTGTACATGCTGCAATAATGCCGAAGGTTAAACTGTATATGATTTGCATTTCTTTTTTAAATGCTTATGGATTGGTAAATGATGTGCCAATTTAATATGAGGAGTACTTATAAAGGGTAAACAATGTAGAGCACAACGTCAGTGGCACTTTAGTCAAACATGAACTGAACAGCTGTTATATAACACTCTCAGTTTTAACTCCACCCAGCAGTACGCAATTATATAGTTGTTATAAGAGTACATTGACTTTCCACTAGAGAGCATGTCACTTTTGTTTTTTTTTTTAAATCCATCCAACTTGCATCAGTTCCACGCGCATAAAAATGAGCTGACTGGATTATCGGCCTGCACTTATC
This sequence comes from Cheilosia vernalis, assembly GCA_949126925.1. Lineage (NCBI taxonomy): Eukaryota > Metazoa > Arthropoda > Insecta > Diptera > Syrphidae > Cheilosia > Cheilosia vernalis. Next base: position 5,062,260 of record OX421362.1, read on the forward strand.
CCCTTCGCAGTAAACTAAATCTTTTCAATTACATTCAGTGTTCGTGCTGGTAATCCGATCAACCTAAATCACACCACGTGCTGATCCAAAAGCCACCTCTCCGCTCAGTGCTACATGTAGACCTCGCTTGACATAACGACTTGTAACCGGTGTCAAATTAGCCCCGATACTCGTACGGGAGGTACGGTCCCGCGAAACTAAATTTAACTTCCGCAAACCTCCATCCCATCGTGCGTTTACTCGCCACAATTTCATGTCGAATTGATTCATTTAGTTCGCAGGGCTCCATCGCATCAGCCCTAATCAGCCATTGTCTCGACTAGTTCGCTAACGGTACCAACTACTGCTGACTAATCAATCTGGCACGAGTCGTCCTCAGTCTGACATATACCTCCGCCTGTCGTATAGCCGCTGTTCGTGAACAAATTTGATTATTTTGCAGTTCGGTATAAAGGCGAAACTTTTTAATCTACTTACCAGCGGATCTGTCTACACCTGTACACAATGTACACACTGCGAGGGTGGTGGTTGCTTCCATTCAAATTGTACATACGTAATACTAATTGGATCGAGAATGCAATATAAAGAGGATGATGGGGAAAAGAAAACAAAACGCCGCGCCGTATGAATAAAATTAAATCAGTTTAAAATAAACTTGGCACTCAGTCAATTTGATGAATAGACAGTCACAGAGTAGAAGCTATAATGGCAGTATAGTCCTTTATTGCTTAATACGGTTGCTTCCCCCAAACACCACCTATGAGTAAATTATTTCAGCACAGAGAAAAATAAATTAAACAAACACACGATAAAGAAGCGGATTTAAATTTGTTTGGATGTTGCTTTGCATATCCTCTTACGGTATTTTTGGGTTAAATTCACAATTTGTAAACATGATGAATTATACGAACCAATAAATAATATTGTGTGGATACACAGGAATCGCGTCATATCTAAAAGGTTCTGAAAACCATTTATGGAATAATAAAAAAAATAAATGAAAAGGGAACGTATACGCCTCCGTTTTTCACCAATTTAAGTCTCGCATTTAATATGCTTAGGACATTTTGTAAAAGCAGTACCATTTTTAATGGTTTGATATAATATAACATATCCTGACCTTGAGTCTGTCAGTCTTTCAGCGATTTGTGAGAATTAGTTTTGAATTCAGCTATATGATTTTACTTGAAGACAGATATGTCCAATTTGATGTAGCAGGATTCCTAAGAATTTTCATCAAGTACCCGAGACACTACTTGTGAGTGAACATCTAAAAAATGTAAAGTTCAAGGGGAACAGAATAAGTTGCTTCTGAATGAGCGGAAAGCTGATAAATAAAATAAAAGAAGCAGTGAACTTTTCAGAGAATCCAATTTGGTTTAAAAACACTCCCAAAAAGTAGGCGTGTCAACTAACAAATCAGTTTGTATTTTTCTCAGAGGTCGAAGGAACATTTCCTAATAACTTTGATCGAAATCTGTCCAGAAATTTTCACGCCAACTAGAAAAGACTTAAAATATTTGGTAGCTACTACTATCCCCTCTATATTATTTCTGTAGTTTCTGTAGTGTGTTTTTACCTCTTGCACTTCACACGCTCAACCAATCTTAACAAATGAAGTGTAAAAAAGAGAAGATATCTTCTGGGTGCTTATATCTGCATTTTGACTTTTTTTAAATATAAAAAATTACAAAAAATTATTTTCACTACATTAAACGGCTCCAGGAAATAATTTAGAGGTCACTAGCAAAAGTGGACTTAAGGTTCGAACTTTGTTTTATTTTATTTTTAAGTGTTATTGTATTTGATATAAGTTTTGAATAAAGAATTTGAATTGACCGAAGGAGCATTTTCATTGTGCATGCTCCGAATTATTAATTTCGTTACATTAACGAATTTGCGTGGAACGAAGTTCGCCGGTTCAGCTAGTTTACAAAATTTATCGGGTAATACGAGTACGGCAGTGTTTTTTTCAGTGATGCCATTCTGGCATTTTTAATGCTAGATCTAGCATTTTCGAAAACTAGAAAGCATTTTTTTTTAAACAGAAAAATGCCAAGTAATGCTTTTCTAGCATTTTTTTTTTTTTGGATTTTTAGATTTTTGCCTTTTTTTTACTGGAATTAGGGTCATTAGTGTACAAAGCTGATATATGATTGAACTACGACGAAGTTTCAGGATGTTTTCCTTCACTTTCCCATACATCAGATTGAATGTGAAACGTGAGCGGGGAAGTGTGAGTGCGATGAATCCAGTCTATCGTGTACAGAGAGGTATAGATAGATACATGCTCTAATTCAGATATGGAAGCCGTGAATCGAAGGATTTGTATCTTATCGAAATTGCAAGCTAGTGTTTTTTGTAAGTATCGTTTCCATATTAACTGCTCTGTGCTTTGCCTTGAAGATGTTGTGTTTCATCATATTGTGTGCAGTGATTTAACTTGTTGAAAAGTTTATTGTTTATTTGGTTTAACATTGATAATGAAATGGTAAATATGATTTCTTCTACATATCTTTTAAAATACATCAAATGAATCTGATAATGATTCCCTTGAAGTTTATGAAGAGCAAGGAAATAGCGAAAACTTTTATTTTTGAGTAGGTACCTACCATAGATATATAGAATTTAAAAAATTGGTAGGTACTCTTGATATTTTGTTTGTTCTGTTTGTTCTGAAGACTGATAGGTACTTTAATAATGAAATAAAATTCGATGTTGGTAAATACATTTTTTTTTTTACTGGAATCTCTTTCTCAGTATATTTCATGGTAGTTTAGTTTTTCGACTTCATTTTTGTCCTTCAGTTTTATAATATTAAAGTCGAAAGTCCCTCTAATTCTCAGTACTCGGTGCATACCTATATTATCCACTTAATGAGTGATTTCGATTCCATACAGGTACGCAGGCATTAAGATGATTGTGTAGTATAAAAGGCAACTAATTATATTTAAAAAAAAAAAGCTGATGAAAACAAATTTTGTTTTGTCTAGCATTTTGTTTTTTTGGCTTCATACATTTTAGCTTTTTTTTTGCAGTCTAGCATTTTCCATTCTAAAATTCTGGCAATAGTTACTTGAACTACTTAGTCGTCTGATATAAATGTTTTGGTGCAGGTGTCTTAACTAAGGGACAGTTCCAAATCTTAAACCGGCTTTGGTGGCAGAGTCGTTTCGTTTGAAAGACCTACAATAATCGTTTACGAATAGAAACTCCTCGTTATTGGTTGTAAAAATAAAGTTTTTGCATGAGAGGCAGCAAGGAAATGCTTCCACGAGCTTCTTCCTAAAGTTGTGCAAATTTACCATCTTATGAATATTGATCTGGCAACATATGCAGCGTCTTAAGGGATTTCTAGTTTGCAATTGCCATCCACTTGATGCAGAGAGTGCATCCAAAAGGCTTAATGAGGATTAATAAAAACGTGTAGCCAATATTTGGCTTCCGAAATATTCCACAAGCACTAAATTTCTTCGATACTCGAACTGGCAACTGCCAGCAAGCAGTTGCCAAGTATTATTGCTAATTAAAAACTACCACAATGTTGGCTCACAGCACTTACAATTGTTACCAGGTGGATCGGAGATCAATTTTTAACCCTTAATCCGTGTTTGGTGCACTGAGTGCCCCAGCTTCAAATTTAACGGATTTGTAGTTCGCAGACTCCTTCCACATCCGGTTTTTTCCAACAATGATTGACATACCAACAGAGCAACACAGAAGAAGACATTTTTAGGTAGATATAGAAGAAATGTATGGAGACAGATTTTGTAAGAGGAATTCAATTACAGACTTCGCATTTTTGTTTGTTAGATATTTTGCGGAGAATGTAAGCCAACAGCGCTTCAATAAATTACTTAACTCACACCGATTAATTTTTACTGAATTTTCCTGTGCTGTAAGTTCTCTACAAATGCTTGGCTCGCCCTTTGTTTCAAGAGCTGTATCTGCCTCCGCCGGTATATCTCAAGTACTTACTTATATATCTTACACGATACTGCAGTTTATAGAATTCACACAAAATGTGGTTCGATCCGTTGCCCCATACCAACGGAACCATCTCCAGCAAGTGAGCAAGATTTCTTTATTGACTTGCTAAATTCCAATCCACCATACCAACCCCATGCTTTATGAACTCCTACAGGGAATATTTCATAGCATATTTAATATTGAAAATTCCGCAAAGCTCTACTAAATTAAGACACTGCCTCGGTTCACTTACAGCAGTGTCAGGATGACCAACAAAGAGGAGATTCCTTGGGAAAAATTTTGCGAAGACAATAATAGCAACTTTTCTGATTGCTTTCACAGAGATTGACGGACATCTACACATGGACGAAGGCTGCAAATTTGTTGCAGCAACGAAACTATGTCAAGGATCTGACAAATTCATCATTTTCCTTGGTTTATTATCAATCCCTGTGGGTAATATCTATTCGAAGTATGGTGCATATATTCCCATTCCGAAGAAGGAATTTTATCGTAGAAATGAATTCTTCTCAAGATATCTGCTTTGTAGCATGTAGAGCTTCCCTTTCCTATATGTGGCCATTGTTTTATCTTACTCATCGACTTATTGAATGATTTGTAAAATGAAATATCTTCCGTGCTGCACACAAACGAGTAGGTATCTCCGTTGTTGGAAATTTTATTTCATTTTTATTTTCAATGTTAGACACTCAAACATGTGAGAGGTAAAGCAGAGGATACACGGATTGTTTGTGATGGATGTTGTACCAACAGCGAGGTGGCCTCTTCAGCACTCAAAAATTGTCTGTAGTTTTTCCGCCTCCATACTAACAAATATTGTGTATTGTTTATTAAGGTCACGTCCTTTAAACATTCCTGGGGAATGATGTGAACTGAAATGGCCTGGAGTATAGCCGGCAATATTGAACTTTCTCTGTGTCCATATGAGCTGGACGTTGGGAGTGTAGATTCAGTGTAATTGATTGATACATTTGAGGGGTGCACTATGGAGGAAAAAATATGTTTGGTTGGATATAGAAACGGAAATGGCTGCGCGCAATCCTTCCACATTTTGTTGTTGTTAATGAAAGCAAGAAGTAAATTCAATTGCTTAACCCAAATTGGATGAAAATGTTCCAATATTTTAAGAATGTACAGGCTTATATGTGCTGTGTGGCCTCGAACCTAATAAACCGCTGTCTGTGAATCCTTACTTCCTATTTAGTCTAAGGGAAGCTATATCAAAAGCGGAACACAGTGAAGATTTTTCAACCTTGAGCATGTTATTCCTTACGGTATACGCCCCAACTTATCTGCAAAATTTTTGTCGCATTTTATGACCGCTTAATGAAGTGTCAGCCATACTACTACTGATGAAGGGAAAACCTCTAATTTGCACCGACTAGAGGTGAATAACTCTCCTCCAAAGTCAATAGAAGGTTCAGAAATAAATCGTTTCATTTCATTTCATTTCATTTATTTTTGATTTTGAGATACCTATACACATTGATATTATATCTTATAAACTAGTGATAGGCTATACATTTGAGAACTAGTGATAGGCTATACATCGTTCAACGCTTAAGGTCAATCGTCAGCAATCTGATCGATCCTTCAAAATGCTGCGAGAAAGTCCATCATCGAGCTGATTTTAATGTGAGATCTAGGGGAAGCTACATGGCTTCCAATTCGACATTCGGGTCTTAAACAAAGAACTGCTGTGTAAATCGGAAATAAATTTGAGCTGTTAAGACCTCCGAAGACTAGCTCTACGGACGTTGGATAAGAGCATCGGTCCTGATGTGCATTGAGCCAAGAAATTCTCCAATCTACAGCCAAAGGATCTGCGCATTAATCAAGTAGATGGTTTCAATGCTGCAGCCTGAAAAAATATTTGACAGCATCTTAGAATTCAAAGTCATTAGTTGGGTCGCCTTTCCGACCGTTACAGTTCGAGTCAAATTGGAAGTTTATAACCTCTTCGAATACAAAATGATTTCAGTACGTACTTTGACCTCTCAATGCAACTTGGATATTCGCGGGAAACACAACAAGCGTGTTACAGGCTTTTGAAATAGCTCTCTGTGATGAGTTCCAATGACTCGGTAAAGTCTTGTCCAATTTCGGAAGCTCATCGCATAAGTTAGATATAACAAAAAGATAGATATTTTTACAAATATCTACAGCCGATGGAAATTTGTTTATTAATTCAAAGTATAATGAACATTAATCCAAGCTCGAAAAACAAGCAAACGACTTAGTGTAATTAAATCCACTACGCCTTATCAGAGTCATTGCAGGCTTACTCATTGGACCATTTTATGTATATAGACTGCTCAGCTTCCCAAACTTCCTCCAACATGTGGCCCCCTTTTCATTGCTGCCATGAAACAGTTAATAAATTTCCAAATGTTATTTAGCTCTTTCCCCCCAAAGCGATAAAATATGTCAATTAAACTTTTGAAGATCTAGTACAAACGGAACGAAAAAATCCACTTTCCTTGGATGTGCGGAAAACAAAAAAAAAAGTAAACCCTCCTCAACCATAAGAGAGAAAGAAAGCATTTATGCCCCCATTGTAAATGGCTTTAAAAAGAAAATTTGCATAACATAAATTTTAAGTACCAACGGCGCACATACCCCGGCAGCCTTAAATTAGGTCTGTGCCCTAGAAAACAGCCTCCCTGCCAGGCCGTTGTGAAAAAAGCGAACAAAATCGGTAACAGGAAGCCTTATCTCCATCATTTGCAACATTTATCTTTGCATAAGTTAGGATCAACAGAGGCTGGGAGGTGCATCCTCAAGCCGCCCGCCGCCCCATCAGCATAGGAGCATCTTGTGATTGCATAAACACACTGGCACACACAGACAAAAAAAAAACAGTCCACTTCGCCCAGGAAGAGTGAAAATTAAATTCCATAAATTCCCCCACCCCATTTCGGACCGGCTGCTGAAAGAAGAAGTTTTTAATTAAAATAAAAAAAAGTATATCTTCGATAAGGAATTGTGTGTGTGCACTTAGGAGAGAAAATGAGGCCAGAATATAGGCTTTGAAGAAATAGAAAATGAATCTTCGTAGAGAAATGCATTTAGCAGCCATAAATCTGTGCAAAGGGCTTCAGTTTTTTCTTTTTCCGTTCGTCTTCATTTTCGTTCGTTTGTGCTGTACGAAGGCCGTTTCATTATTTTTCCTGGTACGAATACCTTCAAATCTGCCGCCGAACTGATAAGGTATTCACTTGGAAGAAAGTTTTGCTCGACTCTTGAGCGGCTAAGTCCTTTGCATGTTCTCTTCTCGAAGTAAATGTGAACAAAGGGTGACGGAGGAGGGACGGTGGCATGCAAACTTTTAACAACTTGGCAAGCAGACAAGTTGCTTGTTCATTTGCGCTCCAACTTGGTATGTAAATCGACTTGTACCGGCGGCGGAGAGGGCTTTCTTGCTGTGCAACAGCTCAAAACTAACCATAAAGAAATGAAATGTATATTTCACTTAAAAGCATCACAGCTCTAGTGGGGTTGTAGTTTTCTAGCGGAATTTTTAAGCTGTTGGAAATCAATTAAACCCGGCTGTAATAGAAGCATTTCACTTCGGATCACCCTCATGCTGGGTCTTTTCGAAATATTAACCATCAATCGGTGTCGCATATGGTGGCAGTCATATCTTCTATCCCTTTGTCCTATTTTTTTTTTATGTCGTCGTCGAGAAGGGTAAAATGTGTTTCATGTCAGTTAACTGTGGGGGCCACTTATCGTTGCCATTGATCATTAGTTATGAATCTCCTTCGATTTTATTTCAAATGGAAATGTCAAAACAAAAATTCCGGGCAAGGGTATCCTTTGGTGTCGGAGCAATCATTGTGCGTAATAATATTTGCTTGAGTGAGAATACCCTCTGTCAGAAAAAGATTTACAACAGCTTGACGGTGACGGATTGACAACTGTCGTTGTCGGGTTGGACTCACATACACTCTAGACTCTAGAGGTATTACCACACTTTGTATTGGAGATATCAGATTGCACCTGATGGCCAGATGCGAGTGACAAACAAGAAAGAAATGCCAAATGAAGTTGACTCTTTTTTTTTTTCAATAAATTCAGATCAGACTCAAGTGAATGGGTCTGACAAGTGGATATAATGGGCAGGGGACAGTGGATGTGGAATGAAACGCTTCCATTTCCCAAGTGGCGCAGCCATAATATGTTTATGAAGATGAATTGTTTTTTTTTCCGGTGAATTTATCGAATTTTTCATGCGGACGGAATTGGTTGTATAAAGCTGGTATAGGGAGGGGGAATTTATTTGCAGACTAGCCATCTATTTGTTGGGTATTTGGCTCACTAGACCAGCATTTGAAAATTATAATATGGAAACCATGGCGTGAGACTTCAATTCGTAAGCCGATCCCCCTGCCCTCGAGTTTATCCGCAGATGCTCCAATGTCCTGTATGCAAAGTCCAAATTGGCAGCCTTCATTTGGTTAATTGACCTTTTTGGCAAATCCAGTGTGTATCAGTAGAAAAATTCTGTATTCAAGCAACAATTAAAATTCAAGACTAAAAAGTGATGGCCGTTAAAATAAATGACGCACCGATATCATTTGAGAACCTTTTGATAGCTAAATGGTTCTCAAATGATATTGAGATGAAATTTCCATCTCATTTAGTAGTCGCTGCAGACTCCCTGTAAAACTGCTGCTTAGAAATTCATCATCATGCTCAACACTGATATCGCCATGGAAGTGAAACACAACATTCCAGCCGTGATTCATATTTTATTCAGGACTAGCTCAGAAGCAAATCGATAGACTTTAAATTCACCACCACTATCCGGCACTTCCGCTCGCCTTGCAGGAGGGCCACGACTACAGCACAAGATACACCGAAAAGCTTTTGTGTTATTTAAGTCACTAGAGTAGTTGCCTGAAAAGGATTTAATTACACGGCCCGCTGCTCCTCCTCCTTTTCTGTTCCATCATAATGGGTGTCTATTTACATTCATTCATAATTAATACCCCGGGATTTGGGGAACACAACGCCACTAGTATTCGGTTATCGTATAATGGCGGCGCGGAACCACAGCCGCCACTTAGGAGATGGCTCGATGGCAAGAAAAACCATTTTCATCCTGCGACTGCGATGCAGTAATTAATAGAGACGTCAACAGACCGACCACTGATTGATTGATGTTCAACACGAAGAAGGAGCAGCTAAGGCACGACTGGGAATATCACCGGAACTCCGGATGTTCGGAAAAGACAAAATACGAAAATAAGAAACAAACCATCCAAAGTATGACACACGCCGGAATATGTGCACAGTAGATTGGCTAATACGATGGGAAAATCGAAAATCAAAAATCGAAAATCGTTTTCCTGTCCAACTGGCACATTTTGACAAACCATCCTGACGATGGTGCTATGGTATCGTGCAACAAGATGGGTGTGGTGCGACTGAGCGCTACTAAATGTTGCGAGAAGAAGTGGTCGTGGTGCCTTGTTTGTGGGTTGGAAAATCGATTACAAGAGATTTTAATTACCCAGAATTTGATTGACGGCCGGTGGTAGGAGGATAGTCGAAGAAATCAATGTAGAAGGCTTGTTCGTTTTGGAGAGCTGTTGGATTAAAATCTCTGAATGGCTTATGGATGTTTTTCAATTTACCGGCGAGGGCTGTTCGTCCGAGAGCAAGGGTTTTTGGTCGGAATTATTGGGTGATTTTTGAGTATTAAAAGTTGGCAAAGAATCAGCAGATAAGGGACCCAATGAACTGTGAAAATTAAAAGTTAAGATGGAAGTTTGAAATTAAGTAAGAGCTTGTTGAATTGGTAAGTGGAAGGGCGGAATTTTTTATTTCGAATAATAGGTAAACCTATTATCTACTATGTAGTGAATGGTTGAAATGGACGTCGTTTTGGCACTTTTGTGTTTAAGTGAATCGTGGAAAAACTCAAGATTAGCTTCCACTGCAGCGCTTAGAAAAAATATATTACTTTGGGATCGACGAGTATGTTACGAAAATAAATAAATTGGGTAATTGCTTTAACCAAAAGATATCAGAATCAATCTAAGGAAATAAGTTCATATAAAAGAAGCGACACTGCCGCTCTGGTGAAAATAGTTTCTCCTCTAGAGGGGCACTACACAGGACAAGTCTAAGGTTGTATACCTTACACACAAGGTCACGGAGCTTACCTAGATGTATACTGGTTAAGGTCTAAGTACACCCAGGACCTAAGCACCACCTTAATAAGTATAGGCTAGTAAGGAAACTAGGTTTAACGTTAAAAGCAACAACTTGGGTTGAAGGATAGATTGAAAGCCCCTCAATGTTCGTATTGCCCCTTGTATTTCTAACTGGGTACCGATCTCTTTTTACTGTCGCACCTCAAAAAACTTATGATACAAAATCTGCAAAAGCTTGACAGTTTCAAATCTAAGAATTAATCCTACAATATTTGAACTAGTTGACTGAATCAAGAGGCACACTACTATTCAAAGTCACTGTATATTAAATTAAACATTTATCATTAAAAAAAGGTGAACCTGGCAATCGTATCACCGATCTTAGCTGTCACATCTTAAGGACACAGCGAGAATTTCTGCAGTCACCATTGGTTTTGTGTCCCGTTTTTGACAAGCCGTAACTGTGATCAATAATCGAAAAACTTAGCGACTCATATCCAGAATTCCATAGTGGCATCTGTTGACCAACACCTTTTGATATCGATTAGCTGGCGAAGTTGCAATACAATCCCACGCCATCGAATCTGCGGGGAGCATTTCATAAGTATTTTCCTCGTTTGTGTCAAAAATGCAATAAAGTCTGCAACTGTATACCGGGGAGCTGGAGACTTAATTACTATTTATTGATATATCTCGTGTCGGAACTACAAGCCAAATACCCTGCCAATCGTATATGGTGGCATTCAACAAACTTAGTCATTGTCTGCCCGGCTCTTCCTTGATACCTTATAGGTCCATACCTCTTCTTATGGGCTTATCTTAAATGATGGCTTGGGAAAGCAAAACCCAGTCGTTTGCTTACATTTAAAAGAAGATTAAGTCCCATTATATCTATTGAACATGGATCGACAATCATAGAAAATCAGAAAATCTGCGGTAACTTTTTCATTGCCCTACTCACCACCACAAAATGACTGTTGAATGAGACAGTGCAATAAAGAAACGATTTTATTATTCTCTCGGATCCTTTTCACATATATTATGTACATAGCAAAAATAAATGTCTTAAAAGTTTTGAGGTTATTATTAAAAGTGGGTTTTGAAACCTGTTTCCTAAATATTTACTAACATAATATTAATGTTTAATGTCGCAGAATGCTTCACGTTCAAACAACACGTTACTCTTAACGTTCTGAAAGGGTTCCCTTACCTTAATCATAATTACTTTTACATGACAAAAAAGCGGTCTGAAATCCGTGAACTCTGCCAATCAAATTTGATGAGTCGCTACCTTAAAATTCAAGCTACCTTTAATTCTATGTGTGGTAATCCTGATTCCCGAACTATTTCTTTACAAATTTTGTGAGGTTTACTATAGGTTCGCAGTTTGTGCGGGCGATGAAAGACTGAAGCGCTAAGACTACTCCAAGATCGATGACTTTTGTAGTTTTGCGAAAATGTGGAAAAGAAAAAAAACTAACCTCAGTTAGCTATAGGATTTCCAAATAATACGTGTTATGTGCCCCTAATATGGACTACGGTACCTATCAAATTGGTATACTGTTGCTGTTCGGTCCGACCACGGGAATGTCAGACTCGAATACTGGCATTAACCCCAGTATGACGACCTCAAAATCAGCCCAATGACCGATTCCAACTATATCACCGCCGAATATTCCTAATTCTGGGCTCTCTTTCTTGTAAATCTAGCCAAGGTAAGTGTGGCCAAACTGTACAATCAAACTCATCAGAAACAAACGTCTTGCTAAGAGGTTCATATGAGAAGATGAAAAGCTTATTGGAAAACCCATATAAATACCCACCGGCGCGGCGATACGAATAAATTATTCATACCACAGTCGCAATATTTACCCATCGCCTTCATTTCTGTACTCGTTCATAGAAAGCCGAATATAATAGAACTTAAGACTCCAAGGACATGCAGCAAATACCCGGTGGCAATCTTTAAATCCAACACTACCTCGTAATTTAATCAATACACGTTCGCATGTGTTTGCGGTTAGCTGCTGGCTACCATAGTCGATATCAAAAATGTTTTCTATTCATTCTCTGGTGGGGAAATGTCGCTTGTCCCAAAAAACAAAACTCAACGAAGCTTCGTGAGACTATGCTATGGATCCACAAAACGATTATGCAATCATTGACAAGAGTCCTAGCCAGCAACATTTTCCTTGGCAACATTTCGAAATTGAATGTGCGCACGTGCTCGACGGACGACAGCCAACCGTATAGTTATGGTGTAATACAGCCGCAAGATATCAGAGGTCAGTTCATGATACCTTTTCACAAGGACTTCTTCACACAGGTTGCAATTTCCTTAATTAATTATCTTTTTATGTGGTTCAGCTCGTTTTATTGACTTGATAAGAATGTTTATAGCGCACAGGCTAGATATTGGGATCTGTTTCCTCATTATGCGGTCGTAAATCAAAACCAACCTCGGAGTGGAAGTAAAATCGTCCGACAAAGTGTCGAAATGGCGATGGCCGATTTACGAGTATGTGACCTTTAAGTTTCGAGGAAATCAATAGCGGTTTGAAAGTGGGAGGGTGTTTGTTTTTTTTTACTCACAACCTCCTTTCCTCAACAGCGGATTTTCTTTGTTTGTGTAGGTACACTGCCTTGGTACTTGCGGATGAATAAATAGGGGGATGAGGGAGGCATGAAAAACAACTCATAAACTTGACTGACAGCCGCAAATTATGAGTCATGATTCCAATGAATGATTTATTTCTTCTCATTTTGCGGCTGGTCATGTTTTATTGGTCGATTTTCGAATGTAATTATTGTTGCCGTGGCTGTTGGCTGTTGTGATAGGGAATAATAATATCCAGTGAAAGTTTGAGCTTTATTGAACTGCTCCCATTCGACTTGATTGATTGAGTTTTCGCTGGCTCGGTGGAGCAGCTGTTTTAGGGCTTTGCGGAAGATTGCATTTAGGTAGTGAGGAGGTGATGACTTCTCCGCTTAGAGTGACAGGCATTCTGCTGTTTTTTGAATTAATTGTTGGTATGTTGGCTCTTCAATTATATATTTGGTCTGGGTTTCCCTAGAGTCCGGTGTCTATCGTCGAGGTACTTTTACGCCAATCATTCTTCTAGTCTGATAGCCTTTCTGAGCCATCCTTAGATTAGGTATATGCAAAGTAAGCGTCGACAAAATTCCGTATCCAACTCAGAGGGATTATGAACTTCCACATTACTTTTTCAAAGAACATGAAATTTACAGGAGACTGCGTTCAGCCACCCTTACCTTTGCTATAGGTACCTTCTTCCGTTGCAGATTCGACAAGTAACTTGATCCTCCACGTAATCGAACAGTTTACATTGTAAATGTGTTTCATAAGCTATTCCAAACCTCTGTTTTCTTATCGGCCATTCGAAGTACATTTACAACAGAGATATGACATTTCTATGCAATGAGTTCTTTAAGCGTTTTTGAACGTTTTTCCAACCCTAATTTTTATTGTAGGCAAAATGTTTTTCGTTCTATGCTTCTTTTTTTTCCAATCATATAACAATGTTGCATAATGGCTCATAAATTTATATTCTGGGTTGTATTGTTTATAATGACTTCTGCGATTGAGCTGGCATTAACTGCAGTGTATTGTGGAGGAAGAGCATTATAATGTGGGTTTCGCAATTGTTGCTGTCTGCCCGTCTACACAATATGAGGATGGTTTATTGTTTATGCACAGAACGGAGATTTAACAAAATCTGGTTGAAGAGTCACAAATTCCGCTGAGCAAAAGAAAGTTCACCACTATAACGGTGGGTATAACGATTTTGACCAAAATGCATACTTAGAGTCAAGTGGATGTTTTCAAGACTATTGTGTAGTAAACTTTCGATTTGCTGAAGACTCTGAAAGTCAGTCAGACTCGCACTAAACGAGAAAGTTTCGTGCGACCCAGTCGTGCACTTCATTTAACATATTTTCGTATAAATTTAAGGAGGGAATTTCGAATTTGAGACGCTGAAATGTAAGTTTGGTTTTCCGAATGCATAGGCACCTATTCACCAATTATATACAACACAAAATGTCCACGCATGTTGCAATTCTAGTCGATTGATTAGTTAACTGCATTTTAAAAAAACACACTCATTTTAAGGTTACCAAAAAGAATATTATAACGAAATAAAATAAAATAGTCTCTAAAAACGCCGGATTTACCCTTAAACAATTTCTCCCCCAGATTTTCTCCCGTCGACCCAAAAAAACCCGTAATACTGAGGGGAAAACCCTGCAACACTGGGCTATAAATGCCCTTAGCTCATCAACTACTGTCCTGCATTGCATCAAAACAATTCAAAACACTTGTTTCTAGAAGAAACACCAACATTTTATGGGATGTTACAATCCAAGTCATAGATCATGCTCATCGAAAAAGGTTCTTATATAAAAGATGTTTGGTAAAATTGCCAAATTTATTACCTACCACAGTCAGTCCAAGTTTGTCTCTTTCAAGTGTTCAAGCCATGCGATAAGTATTGATTTTCTTTATTAACTATATCAAGTAGTAAAATAGTGAACGAATTGGCATAGACACCCATCATCAACAGACATCATGTTTACTTTCAGTTCAGATGAATGAAACCACAACCGAAAATCCTCAAAATGGTTCCTCCGAAATGCTCATCTCCAGTGAGTGCGAGCAGAACATTCCATTCTTCGTAAAACTGTCTGTGACCATTTTTAATGAACACCCCTTCTTTGGCTTCTCTACAGATTTGAAGACATTTCACAATTCCGAATCGATCTATCAAAACATGAATTCAACTGCAAGGAGATAGATAAACCATCGAGTTCATTGAATAAATTCAGAATATCTAAAAGCAATTGTGCGTAATGCTTAACATGTCTGACTGAGCTTCAACAAAATAATACAGTTAGTCGCCTGCAAGAGAACTTCGTCTCGCATCTAGCCACAAAGAGAAAACAATAAAATCTGTGGTATGAGGGCCGTTGGTACCCTACAATCCTTGTACAAAGAGCTCATTTGGTTGGTCTGCTATGCTTTCGAAATATTTAAGTAAAAGTCTGGGGACAAAAACGATATCAATTTGAATTTACCGATTCCCTTTAGCAGATAAAGTGCTATACAAACAGAGTGATTGAGACCACAACAAGCTGTGTTCTTTTATCTTGCAGTCATCAATAAAATATAAATAAAATAGCTACCTTGCTTGCTTGAAATAAATGAAGAGATCAAGAGGAAGGCAGAAGGAGTGTCCTGATGTAAGATAGATTCCAAGTACTTTGTTTGACTGGGGAAGTCAAATGCGATGGAAGTCTCACCTTGGTCATACGGGGGATGGTGATACTGATAATTTATTTAACTGACGTATATGGAATAAAACCAAACAGACGAAATATCTGATGAGGAAACGAAATTAGACTTTGTTTATACAAGGTCCTTAATCTAAATAGCTGTTGGTGGCAACGAGTATAATGTCCGCTGTTGTGTGTTTGGCTTAGTGTGATGGGGTTATGGAAACGTTGGTATCCAGTGTGAGTTACTTCAGTATTTTTTTTTTTTTTGTTTTTTTTTTCGGAAAATAAATAGCTCTGGGAAACCGCTATTTTTATACAAAGCAATTTGTGTACGTAATCAACTTGAGTAGAATCGGCATATTTGAATGGTCTGAGCTTATAAATTGAATCCTGATACAAGATTGGAACAGGCTGAAAGAATCGATAAGTTCTGTTCACTTACTGCTGCGACAATTGCCTTCTACCTCGGAAACAGCATTAAGTTTTTTTTTTTACTACAGTGTGCATCTTATGACGTAAAGTAGAATGCGCTTTACTTCTACAATAAAAATGAAACACGCTGCACAGTCAATGGAAAAGGGAAGACTTCACGAGTCGCAAACGTTTTACAAAAATTCGAATTGAATGTGTCTAGGTAGAGCCGGAAATAGGCGCAGTGGCTTAGTGTTTAGTGTGTTGGACTACTAAGGTCCCATCAGGTTCGAATCCCGCAAAAACCCAAATTTCAACTCAGGGTTTTTTCACTGCGCCACCTCTCGCGAACGTCTGACTAACATCCGAGAGTATAACTGTCTTGAAAGAGCTTTTCAATCGGCCGTTTGGAACCAGCATACAAATGTAGATACCTTCCATTCGTTCCAGAAATTAAAAACTCACACAAAACGAATGGTTGCGAGAAGCTAGGCCCAGGGTCCCTACGGACCTGTTGCGCCAAATATAATTATTATTAAGTAGAGTCGGAAGGGTTCAAAAACGAACAAGGAAAGATTGCAGTGGTTGATATGACGATCAAGGTCTAGATATATCGGCCAATTTCCAACATTGACGTTGATCATCTCTGTCTCAAACGTCGTGTCTCATGGCATTATATCGGCTCTAACTTCTTAAATCATACAAATGTCCGCCAAATTCTCATTACCTATGTGGGAAGTTTGAAGTATATCTCAAACAAACTGTCCCAATCACATCAACTTTGCTAAACGACAACAGTGTCAACAATTTAATTTAATAGCGTCCTCGGATCGCTAATCGAACATTTTCCCTATAGACAAATCATCGGCGCCCAGTAAGATGAGTATGTATGCGGGACATAAATCGTTGACAATCGGCAAATTGAAGTTCATAGCACACATCCCCGCCAGCAACCAGAACCTGCCCCTCCCGAAAAACACAAACAAATTCTAGCGCCACGGAGAGGGATCGATTTCTAAGGCAAGGGCAAGGATATCTGACACCATTGCTGTTGGAAATATAGGACAACAACTAAACAGGGAAAATCCATTTTCCCAAAGATTTGTTGTCGATATATTAAAAGTGATTTATCACTGCCATAAGGAGGCGCACGCGGACAAACGTGCGAATGCCGCTGACAACAGAATGATTTGATTTTGTGTTATATTTTTCTATTTTCCTCTTCAGAACTGTTGACACATGTGTCATAAAAAAGAAGCCACACGCTGCACAATATTCTAAAAATAATCTTAAGCTGTCTCTCAACTTTTAATTTTCCTCTAGAAGCATCCCCCCCAAGACTGTGGATTTCCATCTCCTGTGGCAAAACGAAAATAAGGCGAATTATTCATCAACGCAACCACATAGAGGACGACTCGTCAAATTTGTAACATTCGTCAATTGTTTACCCGCAGAAAAAAAAAAAAAAAAACAAATAAATCATTAAAACGAACAGAATTGAATGGGTCCCGCATGTCGCGCATCCATGCTGATTGTGTTCTTTAAATATAGTCCCTGCATTGTTGTCGTCGCACTTAAGAGTGAGTCCTCTTATCTGTCCATCAAAAAGCATATTTAATTGATTAAAAGCTTTTCGGATGACGATAATGAATTGAGCGAACGACAGCCACAAGATGAAAGCGGGTTACCCAGCCAAGGTTCGTTTGACGTTTAGATAGAAGGTTTGGACCGGCTCATTGTTAGGCTGAGATCGGTTGTTTTTCTGTGCTTCTTATCCAACGCCCACATTTATGAATAGGACTTATTTATTAATACTTCACACTTCGTGACATAAATGTCACTTTGACAGGCAATGGTTATGTATGAGACAGGAGATACAAATCAGTGTCACTCTAAATGGAGGAGTAGACTTTCCCCCAAGTCATCAATAAGACGACGTGCGGTGGGGGAGCATCTAAATAATTCATTGTCGTGCGATATATTCAAACTCTCGTTCGACTTGACATACGTACCGCTGTCAATGGGCCTCTTCTAGCTGAAGATGTGCGTAGGTGGAATGGTATATCGATGACTTTGCCTTAAGCTTTGATTTTCGCTTTATGCTATGGCAGGTGTGATTTCTTTATGTCCTGACTCCTGAGTTAAATGCGGGAACGAAGGTACTTTTCACTCTATTTACAGTAAAATGTCCTTGGATGGGTGCAAAGTGTTGCGACTGTTACACTGAGTTCTTTACAATTGCTGGCGACTTGAAATACCGTGTGGGTGGGTGTTGATATCGACGTAGCATGTAATTCTCCACCATTGACCAAATAATGGAATTATTTGGCAATCTAATAAGAACGAACGAGACTTGCCGTTGGAATAGAATTGCACTGACGAGACTCATGAGTCTATTTATGATTTGAACGTAAGTCATTTTATTTTTGTAAGCGCTGAACGAGAGAGGAGTCTGAAGGGACAGAGTTGAATGTTCTTTTTATTATCAAGCTCGTTCGTGCAGAGCACGGCTGCAGACAACAACATTAAGTCCTCACAAGGATAAAATTACGACAACAATATTTTGAAATACCATAGTTCGCCCTTAGTAACCTGGCTTATATGCAAAATATTGGAAAAAAAAATTACGCACAGCATTGCATCTGCACAGCCTTCCCAACAACAAAGTCCAGCGAATATGTTGCGTTTCGGGTGTAGCGAAAGTGGTTCTTATAACTATTTTTTAATAGGATGTATAGGGACTGATGAACCAGCATTTAAACTTGACCAAGTCAAATGGTAGTTTTTCTACGAAACTACATCCATAATTATTTTTAAGCCCCACATATAATTTGAGTTCTGACATTTTGCAATAGCCTTGACAATAAAATTGTCAGCCTTTCTTTTTTCTTTCTTTCGAGAGGATCATTATTTTCAATCCACTCACTTCGCCAGCGCTCTATCGCTACCGTGGGGTCACCTCATGATCAGTGCGATCCGTACCAGTCAGATCTCAAACGGAATCAGTCAAATTTTATTCATCAACAGTCATAATTCAGATTTGCTACCTTAAGTTAAAAAAAGAAACGAGCACATAATTCTGATGACGGTCAAACGGACGTTTGGGCAAATAGGAAATCCTTTGACACAGCGTCACACAAGTCATGCGGTCCAACTCGGTTACCGTAGACAAGGTATTACCCGACTGAGCCACTCATGCCTTAACCTCGTTTAAAAGTTTAAGTCCGCCGATAAATAATAAAAACTATAACCAGTTTGTTGTCTGTATGCAACTTTCATTCAGATCAAAAATAACTATGAGCTTATAGTACCTAAAGGAACCAGAAGCTGGAAAGGAAGGTAGAAAATAGGAGGAGGTCTATATTTTGGGCTATTAACTTTTAAGTAATGAACACCTTACTACCACTTTCACTCTGCAATTAATTTCTAACAACAATAATAGGGCGGAGCAGTTTAGAAATTTTGTTATCGAGCATTGTTGATTATTGAGCTTTTTTATTGCAACTAAACAATTCCTGCTCTTGATATATTTCCCTCAGGTTTTCTGACTGTTGCCACCGTCGTAAGTTATTTTTAATCCTTTTCGGCGCCAAGCCTTTGTACAGTTGTGTTTTCATCGCATTGTCTTGTGACACTTTACCATTCCAGGTTCACTCTGTTTTTCGCCAAAGTCTTAGTTATTTAACTTTTACAGACAAGTAGACGAGAACGAGCCTACTCTATGGGCCAGCACCGAATTCTGATAAACATAGAAATATACTGTCAAACTTTCTATTGTAAGATATTTGACAAGAAGAGTATGCCATTAAAAGTTTAAGTGCGTTTTTTTAAACATACATAAATCATAGACTCTTCTGAGCCTCTTACTGCAGCAGATGAGAACATTAGTACTCCAGAGAGGCTTTATATACGATTGACTGATACGGCATTAAATGCTCCCATCCAAGGCGGATTAAAAATAAATACCTAGCACCGACTCGTTGTCTCCTACATCACATTACACATTCCGTATATTTGGACACAGATATACATTTCCACCATAAAAAGCGATACTTAAATCATTTCGCTGGGTATTTGTGAAATGATACCAAAGGGAAAACAAATGTTTTCACAGGGCAAGCGCGTAAGCCAATCATCCTCCCATTTAAAATGTGATATCAGCATAAAACAAATCGATTTTAGGCTTACAACACATTCATCCCTCTCGCCGTAGTTGGTTCGCTTTCGTTTGGGTAAACATTTTCATTTGTTTTGTTTTCGCATGGAATAGGTAGTGATTTGCTTTTTAAACTACCTATAGCCCATCAGACAAATGCAAAGCTTCTAATCCTAAGTCACCCTCTATCGAAGGTATAGACATACTACACGCTGGGTTAGGCAAATCAGGCGAGCTCTTCTATTACAAACTGCCTTTCCGTGCCCACACACTCGTATCAATGTTATGTGCGAATGAAGAGCAGAATCAGGGTAAAAAAAAATTACGTAGAAAGAATGGCAAACGCAAAAGGGTAAACGAGGCGTAAGCATAACCCCTTCGTATTTTACTCGGCTATCGACCCCAGGATTACTCACGTGAATCCAAAAACCCATCCATCCAAACGTACCTCTATCTGCCTTTCAATATATGCGACTGATGGCTAAATTACATGATCAAAGCAAATATAATTTTGTGTTGAACATTGTATGGTATGGTGTATATAGGGACGTGCGGGGGATGAGTGGGGTTCAGTTAAAGAGCTGATGGCCGATGAAGCCTTTTCAGAATCATTGGGCTGTCAATATGGGGTGTATAAGTGGGATATGCAGAACAGGTGGATGTGTACCTTTGTGATGAGGGATTTTTTTCTGTATTTTGGTGGGAGTTCTAAAATTTGTTTGCAGACAAATTAATGGGTAAGCTTAAAGCCTGTCAGTCTGTTGCGGATGACAGGCGGTTGAGACAATTTTGGGACAGAATGTCAAACAATTTTAAATTGGTTTACATTAAAAACAGTCATACAAAACCCAAACCGTCTAAAGTCGATAAGAATGGGGAACACAGATGAATAAAAAAACTCAGTATTAAGTCGAGTATTCACTTGATTTGTTAGCTACCCTTCCTGACTGATTGTGTTTTACAACGACTTCTACGCAAACCCTAAGCCTGTCGAAAATCTTCCCGTGGTTCGCTATAAATTATCAAGTCTCCAAGGCAAGTAAACACAACTTTCTACAAAACGCAGGCTTCCTCTGTTCATTGTCGACAACGGCTGAATTCACATCCCGACGTTTGAATTATGATAAGAAAAGAAATGGTTCATCCGCACCTTCCATTCATCCTAGCCCGTACCATTTGCACTCAACTCGAAGCAGCATACTACCTCAATCCCAATCGTACATCAAGTTGACGTGAGTGTGACATACACCCACACTCAGGTGTAGTTTTTTTTTGATTCGAAAGTAAAAACGATATAAAACGAAACATTATGACAATGCATTAAATAAATTTACGTTTTCTCGCGGAATTTCCGGAAATAAAACATTGAAAGGATTTCCCGTGAGTACTTTCGCTTCCTAGCCCCAACGCTGACACTTTTGAGTCGTGACTTTTCTAACTTCATCGTAACGTTTCGCCTGTTTCTACGGCCATGGTTGGCGATGATGAAAGCAGCTGGCATATGGGAATGGGTTGGGTATGGTATGCATGCTTGCAAGTCTTCGCACCTTTGAATACATTATTTGGAGCGAATTGAGTCGTAAAAAAAAAACAGCCAACGAGATGAAAATGAGAGATAACAAAATGCCGGTTTAAGTGTGTGTGTGCGTGTGTGTGGAGAAAGTTCCACTGAATTTCTTTGGCTGAGTGAGTAGCAATAAAGAATGCTATTACCTTTGTGCGTCTCAAAAGGATTCCTATTCTTTTCAGTGCAGCAGGTATCCTTTGCGCTTTTCCTGTCTAATTCTGCAGTCTTTGTTTACAGGTCTTCTGCAGAGAGATAATAGCTATAGTAGTTTTAGTTCGCTGCTGAAATTGTGTCGTCACAAGTAATGTGGAAGTATAAAATTTAACACAAGAGCGTAGTTAATTTTGATCTGCTGCTGTAGTTCCAATTGTGGCATGGACAATTATTGTCCTTTGGTGGAAAAATTGGGGGAGAGTATACCTACTGAAAAAATACGTGGGTGATGTATTTTTAAGAGATTTGTGGAGGAATATTAAGGGAGCTGCAAAAAAAGGCACAGTTTTATGTTTGAAATACCTTACAAAATGCTTTCTGAATGAGCCCATAGGACGTTGGTCGTCGTTTGGAAAGCTATCAGTCTTCGCATCTACTAGGGTTTCACCGATTATGCTTGATTTTTACACCTGCGCTAGTAAAAATGTCTCAAGGGGTCTTTAGCCGTTGTTCAAAACCGCTGTACTCTGGGCCCAGATTCTGTAAGGCGAAACGATCAAACGTTTTCGTGCGCACGAATGATTTGCCCTATGTTACACATGCAAATTTCTTCGTGCAAACGAAAACGTTTTAACGTTTCGCCTTACAGAATCTAGCCCCTGTTTTAGAGGGACATATAACGTAGGGTAGGTGTACCACTACCCGGCCAGTCAATAGTATCCGGCCACTTTGCGTTAAATAGTTCATTATAGGAAAATTAATCGTCATTTTCACGGGCCAAAGATTTTTGACCTATTTATCGCGCTGGTAAAATTCAACAGCAAAAAAAAAAAATGCGCAGTCTATGTACGAAGGATTATGTGAAAAGTGCGTTTTGGAGTCCGAGAACGTTAGTAGAGTTATCAAACGGAAAACGGAATTTTGGGTGTTTTTTTTTTTATGTTAACCAACTCGTTTATTGTTTTTCTGTTAAGTTATATAACTAAAATGAAATTTTTTTTTTTTTTTTGGTTCTACTGAAACCAAAAACATCGAACCAATAACCACAGCGATGGCCAATTTTACATGGTAATGGGAAATACAAAATAAATGAAAAATTTGATTTTGGGAGAAAACTGTTTTTGGTGGCTTTTTTCGGATCATTTCATGGTCATACTCCAGGTCACTGGTTGGATTTTTTCAGCCCATCTATTCAAATGTATTTTTTTTTTAAAATGTTTTTGAAGCAATTTTTGTTGCGGGTTTTAAACAAATTTGTTTATTTGTTTTACATGAGTTTTTTAGTAACGTTTCGGCATTTTTGTTTAATTTTTTTTTTTTCCAGAGTTTTCAATGTTTTGAGTTTCCACCCACAGTACGTCTATGTCTATCTATACATGCAGCAAGAAATAAAAATTAGTTTTCTTAAGAGTTTGCGAAAATGTAGGGTATGCCAAATTGTATGTGGATTTGTTCACTTAAGTATTACGTTAAACTAATCACCCGCCTAACATGGAACGAAATAAAGTTTCATAAAGTTTCTTATGAAAGCTTACGGGTAGTATTTATCTCTCATTAGGAAATGTTTTGCAATCGCGTACAGCGTTAATTTCGTTCATTTACTCCGCTCAACGCTGTCTCCCTGATATTTAAGTAAGTCGGGTTGAAATGATCGTTAGCATCGGCTCCCTTGCTGTCCTTTAAATACTCTACAAACTCAGCGGTGCATTCGAGTCCGAAATGTAGTAATAATGAAACCAGCCCAATCAGATTGCAGTAGAACACATGAGCACATCCACCGCATTCATAAAACTAGGTACTCGTTTAATCCATACCAAACGACCTATCTCATTTAAATATAGCATTAACCTGAAAAGACCCCTGCTGACATAGATTTCCATATGCAATTGGTACTTCTGCTATAGGTACCTAACCTACCATCAGCATCAGCACACCATATCCTTCCTCACTCATTGCTGCCCACTAAATTAGATTATTTATTAACCTCAACCTCAAAAAATTCACTCAATCGTACCGTGTAACAGAAGAAGGAAAATGGAAAAAGAAATAACAACCAGGAAAACCCATATCCGTCAGACTTTGCAAACTGAATAACTAAATATCCTCTTCCGTGCACTTCCAATATAGCAGTGAGAGCAATCCAAATGCGGCAACATTCACAAAGAGGAAGAAGAATTCCAATTCCAATCCGAATCGCCGACATTAATTTCGTTTCCACTTTTTTAACTACACGCCTCGTAAGCACTTCCTCACCAATGAGCAGTTCTCTCCCTGTCTCTTAGTTCTAAGACCTTCACCTACCGGTCCATATCGTCCCCAGACACCAATCTCAGCAACCTAGAGAAAAAAAAAAATCGTGATGTGAATCCTTGAACAGACACAGCAAAGCACATATACACATACCTTTCCATTCAAAGTTTGCGCAGTTAACTGCCAATTTTTCTGGCTGGGTAAACTATTATCCTTTGGAAATGGAATCTTTCATCATTTCTATTTGACCTTCTCTCACAAAAAGGGGACACAAGCAACGTTTGCGTCTGTTCTTTGATTTGAATAATAGATTGGTCGCCGAAAGTGAATTGATCAAAAATGTATCCCTTATTCCATCAGCGACAGCAGCGCCGGAAAAGGGTAGGAAAAAAATATCTTCCTCTGGCAATAATCACCACATTTCCCGTACTACAAGTCGAAATCCATGTTATCCTGAAAATAGGATTAAACTCATAAATACCTGACGTCTATGCGAATCATGAGTAGTGAGGGTTTACCCTTTTCCAGTTCCTGTCCCAAATACGTATATCATCACATTTAACAAAAGCTCACGACACGGACAAAAAATGTAAAGAATTACCCAAAAGGACACACGAAATCGCATACATATTGGACGACAATACAAAAAATGTGTATCACCACCCGTGCACGTTCTTCTTTTCGTCACATATACGTAAAAGACCACCTTAACTCAGAGGATAATCCTTTTCTTTGTTCTCCCGCCACTGGCAGTTAGTTAGTTCTTCCATATTTATGACCTTGCGGTGTGCTACGCCATGACAAAGGATCAACTACTATTACAGCACACATGCGGCGGCTACCGCTTAAATTGTAAAATGTCTCAATACCATGTTAGCCCCCGCATAAAACACAGGTAACTACGCAGTCCTATCATTGTTTCTGTATACGTCTACAGGGACCCCTTAACTGGGATGGTCATAAAGAATAGAACAGACAGACGCCTGCCCGCATCAAAAGTGCAGACGAAAACAAAACGCCAACGACAAATGAAACGAAAATAAATAAGTAATGTCATCTCATCATCTCATAAGTTGCGACATTCCCTATAAATCATGGAAATTCAACGGTTTTGTGCTAAGCCGTTACAACTACAACACGTTATCGGAATGGTGGGACAGGTACCTTGGGCTTACATTCTCATCTCAGGTTTGTCCTCTGCTTGACTTGTGCTGTACACGAACCACTTAAAATGACGATTGACGGAACATTCTCTCACCAGTACGACAGGTGTAGAGCACACGCTGTTGGGCGGAATGTATTTGAAAGGATGCTGAAAACCTGGAGAAATACCTATATGGGATTTGCCATTTTTCCCGTTTGCCGCGCAAAGATGCAAAATTACGATGGAGCTTGTGCAAGCAGTGTTTTTAAATATTTCATGGGATCAATTTACAACGAGAATTTATTCCATTGTCCTTAAATCAGGCAAGCGGCGGGGCTTATGATGGAGGAGTGTTTTAAGTGATGTTGATAGCGATGTGTGAAATTCGCCTTTAGAAGATTGTAGCGTTAAATTTTTAGCTTTTCACTTGCTGTCTCAAACACGAAGCACAAATAATGTTTACTGATGTACAGCTCTGTGTTGGAAAAAAGCAACTGCACAT
The DNA here is from genome assembly GCA_949126925.1 of Cheilosia vernalis. Lineage (NCBI taxonomy): Eukaryota > Metazoa > Arthropoda > Insecta > Diptera > Syrphidae > Cheilosia > Cheilosia vernalis. Next base: position 5,087,892 of record OX421362.1, read on the forward strand.
TATGATGATTCCTCATTTGAAGCTTCACCACCGTATCGCTTGTTGAAAACGTTGATCCATTTTACCGGCCTCCCCTAGCATATTCAATAACTAAGTAGTTGACACCAACACAATAAAGAAAAAAATCACAAAAATTCTTTGAAATCAGGCAGTCTATACCTACCTCTATATAGCAGGAAAATATAAATCACTATCACAGTCACTTTGATTTGACTTTCACTGACACCCGCGATCCAGCCCCACACCATCATTGACTGGCAACAATAGCAAAACGCCACCGGTACACCGCACTTGCGAAACGGCCACTTAATAACATTTCCTGAAGGATAGTTATGTCTTTGTCTTCAATTCATCCCGGGAGCACACGCCCTCCATCGACAAAACAAGACAAATAGAAAAGCGAAAAATAAACAGACACTTGGCCGCCCCCCCCAAACGACAGTTGCACAAAGGATTCAATCCGAAAATAAATAAATAATCCGCAAACTAACTTCCTTAATCAACGAAATTGTAATTGAAGACATTTCTCAGCGTGAAACCGTAAACACCCTGTACTTCCTCCTATAAATCCTTCCAATCAAATTGGGGGTGGGTTAATAAATAGCGCGGCTGCCAGGTTTCTTTTTTTTTATCTATAGGTACAATGTCTGTGTACTATATAGGAATGAGCGACATGAGTTTTTGATTCTCCGCCGTAACGTTCAACAATTGGAACAAGAATATGAAATGTTACTAAAAATGCGCTTCGATTCGTGCAATCATTTTGTCAGCCACTATGGAGGGTGGCCAAATGTGTGTGTATACATATATAAGCTAACGATCGTATTATTCGGCAGATTTAACGCTTTGTTATGTAATTCACAAGCGCGTACGAGTTGAAAATAATAATTGCGAATTACCATAAAATATGCAAGAATTAACGGAACACAGTAAAAAGAGGACATAAACGATGGAATGGTGCGGGTGTATGCATGCAAATGGAACAACAAAATTTATGGAAAATTAATTGTGCAAATATTTGAGCGGGAAAAATTACAAAAATAAAAATTCGCCACTGTGCATGTGCACCAATATGTGTTTCGCCCTTTTTGGTAAAGTGACAGTAAAATCAACTGAATCGATTTTTTTTGCTGATGTGCTTTTGGAGTTGGAAGTGCTTATCATGAAGACAGGGACGGGACTCGTAGATATAATGTACAGCGGTATTATAATGCCGATTCTCAGAATTTTTTATAAGTCGTTTTTAACGTCCACACTCTTTTGGTGACCCAATTCTTTCTTTCTTTTACCGCAAAGAAGAGATCTGAGGTTTCTAAAAGTTTTTCAAAATAGTTAGACCAACAAAATAGGTTTTTGGATAAAATGCCAGCATCCCGTTTTTATATATGAACTGCGTACCACCTAACCTTGATCTATTTTTTTTTTTTTTTATTTCAACTTAGTTTGGTGATTAAATAAATTTTGTTAGTACCTACCTAATTCAGAATCAAAACATCCTCTCCTCTATACTTCGCCTTGATAATCGTCGCCTCGATGACGTTGTTCATAAGCTTTTTCACATCCAGTCTCCATTGCACATTCGAGGTTGATTGATGTTACGTAACATAATGATTACTGAGCCTACTTAATGCGGACAATTTCAACGAATTGAAAAATTCTGTCAGATAGTTGACTACTCCATCCTGTAAATAACGATTTGAGGGGAAAACAACTGTCCCGGAATGAAATTTTTAATAGTGGAGGTAGGATCATGGACATCTCTGTATTTCGCCTCCAATATGGCTCATTCGCTCAGCCAACTATTGTTTTTGAAGTTCTGTGGTATGCCCGGAAAAGCAGGTCGAATGAGCTCTTCCTTAGAATCGGTCATGTGGCAATATATATTTTTGGAAACATAAATAAGAAAGTATCAGAACTACGAAAACTTTGGTCGATTTTACAGAGGGGCTTACTGAGAAACATTTCCAGTCACCATTAGTGCTTTCCTCATAGTTTATCGATGATTTGGAGGATGAGCCCTGCCAAGGTACAAAGTATAGGCAAGCTGATACATAATCCATTTGTTTTATATCCGTATTTTTTGTTCATTATTTTTGCTAATAGAAAGGATAACTTTTCATAAACTTGGTTTAAATATTGATCCCTTAATGTACATAGGTACTGATAAAAATTTTATTTTAAATGTGGAACATTCGGCTAGTAACGTTACTACTTATTACACTCTTGAATATAGTTTATATGTATTTTTTTGTAAGAAAAAATTAACTTTTAAAAGTAAAATTTATGTTGTACGGAAAAATAATCACATTTAATAACCTTTCGTATAAAAATCGCAGTTTGTTGATACTATAATGATTAGCAGCCGTATTAATAAAAAACCCGTAACTAATCTCTAACTCGTATATTACCTAGCACCTAGTTAAATAAATAACACATGAGTTAAATATTCTTATTAATAAATGAAAATAACTCATACAATAACTAGCTGATGTTTTCTCTAACATAGCTGGCATCACCTAACCAAATTGTACTGAAAACAGCTGAAAACTATTACATATTGGCTATCATCACGGCTGGCTAGTGAATTTCAGTTGTGACAAATGAAAAAGAAAAAAAAAAACACAACAACAGAAAATTTTTATTAATTTTTGAATATTTTATTTGTAATATGTTTTTTTCTTTTTTGGTACACTTTTTTCGAGTTGGGGCGATGGTAACCGAATCCTCCCCTAACATATTCACCAAATATTTACACTATTTAAAAACACTGAAAACCGGTCAGCCATTTTATTCCACAATTTTCAAAATTTAAATTTAATTTATTTGTCATTTTGACGGGAACGAATTTTGTATGATTTACTCACTCGCTAACAGACCTCTTGCCGTTAATTAGTTATATGAAAGTTACGAAGCGTTAGTTATATTCGAAAAATGTTTATTAATAGGAATTTGAGTTTAACTAATGTGTTTGCCAGTAGTTAGCCCTAACATGTAGTTACGCGACTATTATTAATACGGCTGTAGGTCCTTTTAGGTACTAACAAATTTTGATACCTATTCAAAAATCTTGCTAAAAGGTGATTTGGAGAAGCTATTTTTTATGTATATTCATGTGGTGATTATCATGGTGAAATCTAGACACTTATTTTGATCAAATTAGAAAAGAAACATTTTTTTCAATGTTTTTGTTTTTTAGTTTTTTCCTTTTCCCACGGTTTTCGGACATCGAAATTCCCGATGACAGTTTCTCTCACGCTCTCAATATTTCCACCAATAAACAGGAATCCTCTCACGCTGTGCCATCTGTCAACGGTTGCGATTGCGACGGACAGAAAAGTAGAAAGTACCTAAACCTATTTTATCCGTCGCGTCCGCAGGGTTGCCAGAATTTAGTTCGTTGCCCAGAAAGAAGCCAAAAAATCGTTGAAAATATGTGCGCGTTTTTTCTATCTTCTGCAATTGACATTTTGTAGCTTGTGTCATTGTGTCAAGTGAAAAGGCCTGTTCGATGTTACTTGGCTGCAAGAGTGCTGCCAAGTTTTAAAAGTGCGGGTTTGTTCGAAAATATTATTTTTTTTAGTTTTGTGAAACAATAAAACAAACAAAATTAACACACAATTTGTATAACGATATATAGCCCAAAATTGTGTTGGGAAATTTCTATCGCGTTGCCGCTCTGCCGCTCAGCGCATGGCCTTAGCCTAATACCATGTTCTCACCAACGTGATTTAGCCCATGTGATTTATAAATCACGAAAGGCGTCTCCACCGAACTTTACGTGATTTAGTTTGACATCCATCATAAAGAATTCGTCCACTTCGGAGGGGGTAGTTTTTTTTTTGTTATCACACCTCTGCCAAAAATAAAACAATTTATGATTGTTGTACCTAATAAAAATACCAAAATACACCAAAACACGAAGAAAATTGAATTTCGGATAATATTTTTGACATTTGTGTTGTTTTTTTTTTTTTGTTTGTTGAATAACATTGAATTGAATTGAAAGCGCTGCAGGTATGTTTGATTTTATTTTGTGTAGATTTGCGATGACAGATACGTAATTAAAAATTAAACACGTCTAAATCACGTAATTAGTAATCACGAAAATGTATGGTAAATCACGCAATTTATGAGATGATTTAGCTAATTCAAGTGGATTTACATAGCTAAATCACGTTGGTGGGAACATGGTATAAGCCTACCAAACGCTAACAAGACACCCAGAGGGAGATGTCACTTCAAATCAAATAATGTTAATTAGAATTTGTTTTACAGCGCACACTGTATGGTAATATTTCTAAAATGCACCATCTAACGAGAGCGTACAGAATACGAAGAACTAATCCAAATTTAACAACTCGATGGGAAAAGCAAATATTATACATAATGCATTTTATGTATGTATAAATTCCAATAGATGATGGAGCAATTTGCGTTAAATCAAGATTGCGAAATCGATTTTTTTGTTCCTTTTTTTTTTTGCAATACACACACTACAGCTGGTATAGGTATACTTGGATTGGGGATAGCGTAGATATGGTGGCATTTTCGTTGTTTAGTATTTGATTGCAGGATACTGCAAGCGGATGCGGATACGAACTGGCAAAACAGGAAGTACAGCTGTTGCTGTCTACATGAACATGAACAGACCTCGAACATGGACTAATTTTCTCTTTTCCGGGTTATTGTGTGCGGTTGGGGTATATGTTTTATTTTCTATCGTTTAATTTGGTTGGCAATATTTTTTCCACAAATAAGTTATATTTTTTTATAAAAAATAAATTACATAGGATCGAGTGAACAAAAAATTTGAGCATGCTGTCTTGTTTTTTTTTTTGTATTCCGCCGTTGAGTGAGCACATGAAACTTAATTTGCGCGCTAGTATTTCTGTCGTTTTTTGTTATCCCCATGCATATGGGTGGAAGGAGTACTCATTTTTGATTAGATTTATGCAGTTTTGCAAATTACGTTTGTGGTGATAAATTCAGTTTTTGCGAACGCCAAAGGCGGAATAAATTAAAAGAAAAATAATTGGTAGTAGGTGGGTTTATATTATTTCTGAAACGAAATTGTTTTTTTACCTGTGATTCATTGGAATATGTAGGTATTGTAATTTGAAAAGCTTTTAAAAGTTTTTTAATGCGATTGCTAAGTTCAAATAAAAGTCGATATATTGTGGAAGTAGAAGTGGACCCAAGAACATATAGAGGACTATGTTCAATTACAAAATTACTTCAAAATACTCATCATGAAAGGAAGTCCCCAAAATGTGACTGTCGGCTTTTTTTTGGTTATTTGCGATTTTTTTTTAGGTTATTTTTAGGAAATGAGATCTCCTGGTACTAATAAAATCTTCTACACAATCCGCAACCAGATGAAATACTAATTAAAAAATTAATTTTGTAAACATTACTTGAATTCTAAATAGGAAACCTTTTCGAACTCTTTTTTCAAAATGGGACGAAATCAAGAAGGTACCCTTTCGCTTCAACTCGACTTACAAACTTCAAACCTCTTACTCCCCCAACGCAATCCGAAACGAAAATTGTTTACTCTCTGGAAATAGACCTACAAACAAATTGGCTTACAGAAAATAAGATAAGACAAAAAAGTCACATGAACACTGAACAGGTATACCGATTCTCACTGAACCCGCTACCCACCCACAAGTCAATTAGTCCCATACTTGGCCACAAAATAGGTGAACTATTTAGGAGGACATTTCTTTTTTTTTTTTTGCTAGAGTCAGCGTGTCGTAACCATCGAAAATGCTATTTTAAATGGATTCTACTTCATATCCCTGTAAATGTAGAATTAGACCCAAAAGGGTTTGTTTTTGGTTTGCTAGTGAAACGTGTGGGCCAACTAGTTTTTAGGTTTGTTGACACTGTATGTGATCACACACACACATTTTGAAACTACAGTGAAAGAGTCAGATTTTGAAGTGCGAAGTAGCGGATGGGGTATTGCAGGTTGGTAGCTAGACAGGCTAAGATAGAATCAGAGGTTTTTTCTTCTAAGTTAACATCCAAAAAAATAAAAAAAATATAACACATAATTTCCGTCCAGACAAAGTTCTTTCAAACAATAGCGACGACGCCGACGGTCCAATTCCGGGACTAGCCTGCAACAATTCAAATTGTTGACTTGACCCGAAGTCAGCAGTTCCAGTATTAAATGATGACATAACAAAAAATAGCCAATAAATAACTGTAAGATATACTTTTAGCCTTAGTTTTCCAATCCAATAAATAACAAGCAATCAGCGTGGAAATATATTTTTTTACGATTCTATGCCTAGATCTATATAACTTATAAACACTACACTTGTACCACTGCTGGCTAGGGGCATGAAAAACCTCATAGATTATGTCAGGGGAGCTCCACGAGTGGTATGCTTCTAAGTGTAGATCGATATTTTATTACTGTATTTAAGAAAAACACTAAAAAAGTTAATATGAGGATGTCTTTTCTGCTCAAATACATAGTTTCGAATATATACCTACATTTTTTTCATAAATCTTTCGCTGTTGGCCATTGTGCAGGGGTGGCGAATGGTGTAGACCACATTCAAAGGACACACCACAGCTCTTTCTACAAAGTTGCATTACCAAAGTAGGTAGGAGTGTTGTAGAAAACTAATAAGCAAACGCTATTCCCTTACAAAACTTTTAAGTAGGTTTTGCCCATGTAACATAATCTGAGTCATTGAGACAGATTACACGGCTGTTAAGAGGCGAAAACAAATATGCAAATCCTTTAACGTCGTTGACCATATAAAGCTTATCAAATAATTGAATGAAAACACTCGGAGGGAAAAGGTTACCACGATGGGTTGAGCTTAGTCCTCGTCAGTAGATTCCATCCAGCAGTGGAACTGTATGACATCAACAAATTGTCAGACTGTATAAATAGATTAGTTGTATATTTTTCGAATTGGGGTTATAAGCAGAAATTCGTATGGTGTACTGTACACAGTATGTTGTTCTGGCTTTTATTTTAACTGGGGTTAATATTTTGCGGCTTGAAAGTCTGTTACCGTAGCAGGTAGCACTTTGGTGGGAATAGTGTTTTTAATTTTTTTAGCAGGCTACCCTCTTTTATTACTGCCGTACCGATTGGGGCACTGCCCAAATTAAACAGTGCAAGAGAAAAATATGTTTTGAGTTATCTTGCTTTCGCTATAGTTATACCTATGGAATTCAAGATGCTCTACTCACCTGACATTTTTCTCGAGGTTTACCTTTCCTCGGATTGGGTTTGGCGATCTAAATTGGTAGTGACCTTCGGGTTGCGAAAGCTCGACTATTAGCTCTTTAATGGTACCACGGGGATGGGGACAGCCTCTGTACCAAAACTGGTGCAGCCCCATCATTTGAGGTTGGATTCGTGGGGGCTGTGGTTTATTCCGAATGGGGAGGCGAATTGACTTCTTTAAGAACGAAGAGGTGTCTGGATGGGCCTCGCTCATACAATTTGTGTTTGACTGTTACCTAACCGAACAGCCAAATAATTGCACCAGAGTCTTTACTTGTACTGGCCTAAGGGCGTATTGTCAACGTCTTTCTCAGTGACTCTAATGTGGGTATGCAAACCGTGAAATTAAGCCGTCAAGGCAGGTGTTCACGTAAAGCATTTTCATTTCTGTCGTACCGATTAGGGGGAGGCTTTAAAACCGTAAGAGTAAGTTAGCTGTTGAAACAAACACTAAAAATGTAACAAAACACCAATTTGTTGACATGCAAATTCACGCAATAGAACGAAACGAACACAGAAATGCATGGCAGGTCAAATTTTGTCTGTTCCCATTTCGAATTTAAATAGGTTTGTTTACATAATTAACGACTTGGGAGCTGAATAGCCTGCCAAATGAAATAGAACAGTCAGCTCTCTTCCAAAAGCTGAAATCACAAATTGATCTCATATTGTATGTAGTTAAGTAGTCAATTTATGACTTTTTCAAACCCACTGAATCCAATTCGAAAAACTTGTCTTCGAAAACACCACTGGTCCGATACTGATCTGAATTGAATCTGAAACCTCGACAAAATACAGCACTCTTCCTAAAAACAATTTTTTATCTAACACGAAAGACATTTCTACCATCACATCGATGTTCACCACCCTTCTTCCCTTTTCATTGTAAGAAATGCCTTCAGCTCCATAAGTACATCGTGGCAAAGCAATAACTTAGCCGATGGCCCACATATACCCACCTCCTCCCTCGCGGCGTTCATAAATCATTTTTTCTCCCCATATTCTTGCCATTCAATATGAAAATAATCTGTTCTACCCCTGTCAACCTTTCGAACATCTTCAATTTCGGTTCTTCCTAACGCACATAAACAAAAAAAAAAGGGGATCGCTTAATTGTTTCACTTTTGTTAGCGCCAACAATTTGTCTTGTCCAAAACTTCTTCACTCTCATAAATCAAACATAATGAACACAATGCCACCGCTCTCCACCACGATCCAGCCAAACACCAACACCACACGCCCGAGGGATAGAACAACATGACGTAGGTAGAGTGGACTCCCAAGTCCCAACCAACAATAACAAGGCAACTGCAATTCATGGTCAAAGATGTTATTCTAACGAGAAAATTCCACAATTATGAGGGCAAAAATAAACACAAACTCATACAGGCCCACCCATTGAGCCTTGAGCAGAGTACACGGCTTACAATAAGGACAACAACTATAAAAACAAACAGCAAAGCAAATGAGAAAATATTAAAATAAACCGGATACCCATACAACTACAACTGCGTCACTGTATGGGTGGACATTGGATGTCTCTGCATTATTGCCACTTGAAGTAATGAATATCAAGAGGGGTATATTCATAGTCACCCACTCGAGAACAGGACATGGGAGTACCAAATCCATTACCATCATCGATAAGAGCAGCCCATCAAGCTATTCGCACAACCTTAAGATGGTGTGCTCGTTGCCTTGCCCAATCAAGACCCTCATTGAATTGCTTGACCATTTGCAACCCTGTAGGAAAAAAGGGTTGAACCACAACATTTGACGGATTTGAACGGGCTGGACACGAAGAGGGTAACCATTTCATTTATCCCATAGGTATATATATTCGAAAGAGGTCTATATTGGTGACGACTTTATCGGACACTCAACTAGAAGTCTGCCTTGCATACTTTATCGGCACGAAAATGGATCTCACACGGAGTGGCTTGTTTGCCCGAAATCAACATAACCCCACTGTACGCTCCCACATTAATCAACAGTAAGTTGATGGAAATGCTAATGAATTCTCTTGAAAATTTTATTCCGCTTTGATCTTCGATGGTGGTGATGCATTGTTTTCCACATTCGGTCTTCGTCAACAATCTATCTGAAGTCTTGAGGGAGCATCCACCCCTTTGATACGACGAAGACTCCTCAACAATATACCACATCTACTAAAAATATAGATACCGAGTCAGAGTGTGGTAGTAATCCCCTCATTTGCCGGGTTTATTTTTATTGAAATCTTCGTTTAGTCCCAAGAGGCTACTCGGGTATGTGTGCCTGCATCCGTATGCAGGAGTCTTGTTAGAGAGATATCTTCTCAAGGATTCATTTGTGGCTGTTAAACTCTCAGCAGGGTTCCTCGAATGCAGGAGCAGTACCAGCAGGCAGCAGCAGAAACAGAAGCAGAAGCAGTAGCATGTTTGCTTCTTTTGCAGTTCCTCCTTTTTGTTTTCATCTTTGAGGGATCGATGTTTGCCTCTCTATATCTGTGAAAACAATGAGGGGGGTAATCATAGTACTTACACTCCTCTGCGAATACAGAGGATTATGTAGAAAAGTGGGGAGATGCTCGTATGTATGGTCTGGGGAGTATATATGGTCAAAGATAGATGATTTCAGGTGCTGAATGGGTGGTGGGTATACCAACCCTTTGAAGCAGTTTCTGAATTACAAGAAGGAGATTATCAAAAGGCTTACGAGGGCAATAATACTCGAGCTATCTGGAGTTTGATACAGGACTTCCAGGTTCTCTCAGTGTAGCTTTATGAATGCGAAAAAAAAAACTGCCCTGGCGATCAAGTTGAAATAAAACTTCACCAAGAGTTACCATACATAGATTTATACAGAAATATATATAAAAAAAAACAATGACACATCGAACAGCCGAATGAGGACAAATCGCAACCCCAAACAAATGACGAACAAATTTTGCACTATTCATTATTTTATCGACATGTTTCGAAAACAGCCCTTAAATGTGGACAGCTAAATGTCATCAGTGTAATTATTTCTGTGGTTTCCCGTCAATTTGTCATCATCTACTTCGATGCCATAACACAGTCGGAAGCATGCCATTCGGACATATTAATTATTTGTCCTTTGTTTTAGGGATAATTGCATTTTTCAAAAACACAGTCGAAATCAGGAGAGGGACAAGAGTTTTAATTACACATAGAAGTTGTTGAGATGTCAATACCGCTCAACAGGTGTAACAGTTGTTGAACTGACATCGGAATTATGTGATGTAATAATAATTGCACTGTCATAATGGCAGTTTGTTGTTTGTTGGTTTATTTCCCAAGAGTGCGGACATTTCTATCGGTATACTAGTAGAACTACGTGTACCTATTGCGGTTAGTCAATCATTGTTTTAGCTGGCAGTTGTGATTGTTTTGCGAGGTAAAGGCTTGTATGAAGGTGGTCCACCAGTTACCGTACCACAACATAATATGGCAATTCCTGATGCGCGATTCACATTGTTTGGGGAGTTTAAGTCTCTCGGATGTAGGGATGTATCTGTTGCGGTTTTTGGCAGGGGTTAGATGTTTTTTTTTCCATTGTCATTTGGTACCTATAATAATTATAAGGCTATTATTATGAATGCTCAATGTCGGAAATGGTCAGTTTTGGTTTGGTACAGTTGGCTATTAAAGTGTCCAGAAGATGATCAAAATATAATTTGCTGATTAGTCGTACGACTGGGTGCAATCTTTTTCGGGATGGCTAATGTCAGTCCCCCGGGAGTTTTTTTTAGATGAGTTAAAGTCCATCACTATTGCAGAAGCATCCCTCGCGTATAGCTCTGCAATGTCTTTCGATGATTTTTTACTTAAAAAAAAAAAAAAAATGTCCACCCAGTCGCTCCCTATAATAATAACACCAATCATTCAGACGACCCTAACTCGTGCAATACTCTATCAAAACAATCTAAACGTCTCAGATCACTTGTCTACACCATTGGCAATCATCCTTCAAAAGGACAACAATTTCTTTATAGACGTGTTCATGATTATTCTGCAGGAGAGCAATGCAAATAAATGTACATCACCTGAATTGTCTGCAAGGAATTCCCAACGATTCATCTCTTATCACATTCAATGACATTGCTCGAGTGTCCTTTGGTTGAAAGTTCCTTCATTTCCTGGATACCCAACAGTACAAAAGTAAATCGACAAACGACTCTGGCATATAGACTGGCTTACAATAAAAGCGACTTCGCATATTATGTGCGAATGCAGGAGACTCCGTTCGCATTCCGCTCGGGAGGGTGGTAGCTGGCCATCCATTAAATTTCTCAAGATGAGAAATGAAACTGAACACTGAAGACGAAAATGTGTAGAACGGCGACTAACAATGGATGCGCATCAGCTTGAGGATGTAGGCGAGGATATGGAGAGGAAATGCTTTTGTTCGGACTTCACCAGGATTCCATTGCATTGTCTTTTCGATTCGTGAAAGAAATATACACTTAGCTCGTTCCGTTCGAAGAGCTATGTGAAATGATTAAAATAGTGTGCCCCAACAAAGACCATACAGGCGGGGGTGGAGGGCAATTTTCATACTAAGATCCCCAATAAGATGGAGCGATAGTCATTTTTGCTTCGTCTCGGATTTTCTTCCCCCCTTTCTTTTTGTTTTTGTTCGATTTGCTGGCCACGTAATCTCGCTTCTGCTTGTAATATGGAGTAGCAGAATAAAGAAGGGGACACCTCTAGCTCGAGTAAATTGCTCTCGAGCAGAGCGTAAAGTTTCCGCTTCCGTTCTTACGGACTTATCTTGTAAAATGGTGCTGATTCTTTTTACCAAGGCTATGCTGCTCTTCGGCTTTGGTTACGGAACGGACTGGGTCTAATGTATTTTGCGCGAGCACACGCCTTGAGAGCACTTCAAATACGCTCTTAGCGAAGAATTTATTGCACGGGGAAATTAAAAGGTTTTTTTTTTTATTGTTTTTTGCTCTGTCTGTGCGCTATACACAGGACAGGCTGAGGCTACTTCTTTTTCGGCTTCTTTCCGCTCTTCAGTTTTTCTCATTTATTCGGAGCACGGCAGTTTTTTTCTTTCTACTGCTTTGAACACCAGCAACCAGCGAGCCCGAGCACCCAGTCAATCTTCCGAGAATTTTATGGAGAGATTGGGCCGAGGGCAGACTTAAAACAAAGAAATGTTATTAAAATCCTACATAATGCATACAGTGGTGAGGGGAAAGGGTGTATAATTTTTTTGCACATCATAAGGATTCCTTTTGTTCCCTTGGTGCAGTCGCTGCAGGCAATCTTGGTCAAGTATACATAGCTCCAAGTAATTTCCTCACCTGAGCTTATGTATCTTCCTTGGTGCTAGTAGTGTGATATCATATAGACAGCGTACCTCTCGAGTGGTTGTGCTTGATATTCTTTTGCGTGAAATGAGAAGGAAATCCGCTTCGAAGAAATGTTCTTGTGTAAAAGCCATTCCAAGCGCGGTATTGCGGTGCTACATTACTTTCAAGAACAAGTGCTGTTGCTCTCCTGGAGCTAAAAGATGATTTAAATGCTGATTGCGATTGAAAATAAATATAGTGTTCTCTTTGATTTGCCCGCTTACGACATGTCCTTTGCCCTTTATGTGACTTGAATTTATGTAAGCTCGTTGCCACAATTACCGTTTTATGCGATGATGTTGAGGCAAAATCGAAATAGCAGTTGTTTGAAATTGCTATACTTGGCATCACTGTTATGTACCGTGGATTGCGCGGTGTCGGAATTGATGTTATGGTAACCAGAATACAATAGGTACAAATAAAAAGCGAGGAGCAAGAGTATGAATCGATTTGGTCCAATATAAACATAGATGGAAGTGCAAACGGACTTAAAAGTTTTAAATACTTTTAACGGTATTTGACTGACTGCCTTGAAATCATTTCACATGATCTCTACATACATCCGCCATGCATTGTAGCTTGTGCTGCAAAAGTGTTAGTCTTCATCAACCCAGGCTGTCAAATTATTTCTTTTATTACTGATACTGAGGACTGCGGGTAGCTACAATTGCAAATACACTTTAACCAAATACGGATTAATTATTTCAATTCATATGAAAATTAGATTTACATCTAAAGACAGTTTTCCACTCAGTGTAACTCCTTCACATCCGTTTTCCAAGTGAAAGGTCGACGACTGTTTCCCAAGGAAAAGAGTACCTCGTGAGTCGTGAATCGTTGGCGCACTTTTCTTCTTTATTTGGAATCTTTTCTCATGGAAATTCCTCACAACTTGTGCGGTATGCATATATACCCGCTATGTAATTGCAAATTTCTAAAGGATGCAAAGAATTAGAATACCCCGCCGCTCTACCGGTTTCGGTTTCGCACTATATTCGCTTGGGAGCTCTCGCTTTATAACCATCGAAAAGGCATTGCACGCGATGGGGAGACGGGCTGTACGGTTTGCGGCGCACTCAATTCCCTTTTCATGTTTACAAAATGTCCTCGCTGCGAATGTGAAGGATTCTGAAAATTGTATGTTAAACAATTTGTTTGTTCTCTTCTCGTTGCATTCTTGTGCGCTTTTTTGTTTATACATCAGCTAGTACAGTGTGTAGGTACATGGTACACTGTGAGAATATTTGGTAAAAGAAAGAAACCACTACACTATAGATGGAGATTGTAATATTGGGAAAGAGTGACTTACGTACCCAAGACACGTAGGATTTGTAACCAAGCTTCTTATGCTTCGCACAAAATCTTTACGCTAGATACACCCATAACTTTATAGCCCGAGTTAAAATATATTTCTTGGGATAGCGGAACAAAATTAAGTCGGTCTTCTATATCATATATCCTCGACACAGCTCATTCATCGTTTATACCAATATCGTTGATATTTATTTAGTTAGAAGGCAGCGCAGTCTGCTTTCCCCCCAGAAACCAAATTTCAGTAGTTAGCTCACATGAAAAATGAATTAAATTATTAATTATGTTTAATCACGCATCTATACGCTTCGATTATTTAACTAAAATATCAGTGTCAGAGTGACAGCAAAAGCAAAAGCCATAACAGGGTCTCGGAACTATCCTTTGTATATAATGCAAACGAACATTAATTGAGAACACACTGAACAGACTCATGTTATGACATTGAATCGAACAATTGAAATGGGAAATAACCATCACGTTTCGTTGTGTTCTAATTTAATGAAGCGTGCCGGACACAATTTTGTAAGTAATATTATACTTTATCAATTTTCTTCTACATTAATTGTTACAAAAGAAACCAAAGAATATTTAAATATGTCCGCAGTTATATAATAAGTACAACTACAACTGCGTTTTTATAGTAGTGAGATCTAAATAAAATAATTGAAAATCAATTTGGAGAAAAAAATATTCACCGTGAAAATAAATTCCCTACCTATGCACTTATGCAGCTTTGGCTGAGTTTAATCCGTTTGATTTGTATGAAAAGAGGTTAAGTATAGCGATCCGACAGACACATAAAGCCCTTTGAATCGCACATAATCCCTTATACCTACAATGACGGTACAAATAGTATGAAAATTAAATAGCAGCAGTACCTACTTTCATTTTAAACCTTTACAAAAAAAATCCTCGCGAATTTAAACTATGATAGAGAGGTCATTTCCCTGATACCATATCTCTGTGAATTTGTATATATATCGCTTAGATTACCTCATCTCTTTTTTATGTATAAACTAGTTTAAATTGCATTTTTTTAATAAATTAAACAAATTGTTTCTGAAAAAAATGTTTGTTCCTGAATAAATTTGAACTATAACCATTCAACTATTATTTGTCGGAATTGTTTAGTTTATTAATTTTAATTCAGAAATAGATCCAAATTTCATTTCACTCGACAAGAAACATGGCAACAACGAGCAGATCGCACTGCACAACTACGGTTGAAGGACAGGTCACTATTATGCTTGTATAACTACTGTAAGGTGTGGTCCTCTATTTAACACTTTCGCACAACCACTTACCAGTACAATGTAAACTAATATTGCTTACACCGAAAGGTAGGTTGACATCCATAACAAGATTCTCGTGTACCCTCTCCTCGACTGTCTTATAAACAGAGCCAGCCATCAACATCATTCTCTCTCCAACACGCCCTGTTGTGTTATTTTCTGTGATGTTTAATTAAATTCGATGGAAATAATTACGCTTAATGGAACATCATTAAAGATCAATTACGAGGCGACAATGAAAGGCAATTTAGGACACAGAGATTTGCTTACGCATTTGGCATTGCTATAAATTGTAACAGTGCACTACGCCGAGAAAGAGAGAACGATAGTTGACTCGGTGACAATATAATTTCCCTAATTCGATTTGAGGGAAGTCATATTAAATGATTGCAAATGCCAATGGCACGGAATAATGTAGCTATAAGGTAATTATTTTAATATGAAATTTTACAAATGAGGCTGGACCGATTTTGAAGTAAATGGACCGACACGTAATTAGGCAGAGAAATAGGGAGTTATGTATGCATACATTTTGTTTAGATGCTGTGTGGGATTTAAATTGGTCATATCGCATAGCATCTTTAAAGCGGACAATGGTACATACATTAACGACTGATTTAAATGATCCATAAGTTGTACCGAACCTACGATTATAATGGACCATTTCAATCGGTATGAAATCAACAACAGTCTCAGTTTTCAGTAGAATAGATTCGCTTATAGCGCACCATTTTTTGCATGTTGATTAAATAAAATGTCCGGTATTATAACGAAGGAATAAATTCCCATGAGTTGTTTATGTTGTGCCTCATTACAGCAATAAGATGGTTTCAGCAAATAAAGGTGAGAAAAGTTCATAAAGTTTATTTAAAATTTTTGGCCATACGTGGGTATAGGATAGGTATCATTTTTAGTATGATACAAATTCGGTTCTCATTCGGCCAATTTTTTGTATTTTAAATGGCTTTTTAGGACGCCTTTTGTGTTTTAAGTACCTATGATTTTAAAACGTCTTCCAAAGAATGTTTTGGAGCCGTTTTATGTTCCTCCTTGATGTCTTTTAGGGTGCCTTCCTGTGCGTTTCTAGCGTGCTATTTTTGGGCGCCTTTCTAAACAAACTTCCCTCAATTTCGATTATTAAATTAATTTGGGCTTTTGACATAAATATTAGGTACTTAGACAAACGAGACTGAATGGTTATTGATGATGAAGCTAAAATTGCATTGCCTCAATGGTCCGTGTCCAGGATTACTGAGCAATGGGTCTAGTTCACACATAAATCACATCAAATCTGATGAATATCTGAGTGTACAGCAGTCCAAAAAGGGATTCTTAATAGATTGGATTCAGAATAAAATTGTAGGTCCTTTCGATTTGTCTAACAAAGAACGTACAAACGAACGGTTGCGGATGAAGACAGACCCAGGGCCTATTTCAGTTTAGACACACTTTTATGTTATGTATTTTGAGGATCTTATTTTCAATATATAAATCGCCTTACCTGAACCTCTGAACGATCTACGTGACTGAAGACAACAGTTTTCATTCGACGGCTTTCCTAAATCTTAAGTAATCCGTTTTGTAGAGTTCACTGAAAAGTCTCGAGCATGTAGTAGGTCAAAGATGGTTTCTTAAATACTGTTTGAAAAAATTAGAGGAAGAGCCAGATGATATCAGAAGAATTTTCTTCTTATTGCTAGTAATTTTGTTGAAATCCTTTTCTATATTTAAACAGTCCCAAATTCGTAACTGCCGTACTGGTAAAAACATTTTAGACTGCCAGAGGATTGAAGCTTTTCCCTGACATTTCACAATTCGCATGAATAGTGTTTCACATTTCCCTACCTATTGCAACACTCCTATTTCGAATACGTAGGAACCCATGTCATTTCTATCGTTAATTTGATAGAATATTGGCAAAGTTCCGATTGGGTCTGGGTTGGGCTGAGTTAATCCAATTCAGCAAACAATACCTGGGTTACCTACAGTATCTTATTACAAAAGTTCTCACCGATGGCCTACTGTCTCTAGTCTAGTCCATTACACTATCACTGTACACCACACCAAACAGTATACAATACGAGAAGGAAAACGACCTCCCTCTGTGGATGGAGGGTTCTTCCGTCAGGGTTAATTATGTGGTTCCGTTCGCTTTTAATGATTATATTGTTGCGCTTTGGAGGTGATTAGCACGGAATGGAAATTCAGGATATTGTTCGAGGGCTGATGTTTGCATTCCGCCTCCTGGATAATTCACTTTAACCGCCCACCACTCACACAACTCTGTTATATTTTCCAAGTAACCTTTCGTGTTTTGTAATTATTTTGTTGTAATTTCCCCCGTCAAGCCCTCCAATTGAGGACTCAAGGTTCGGTACTTGGCTTGGCGCTCCCCTACACAATTTCTTGTAAGTATTTTTTAAAGATTTTAACGATAGGTCATGCTTGAGTGGAGGCAAGTGAGAGACCGGGAGGAGGACCTTCAGTTGACCTTTTTTAATTACCCTACTGCCGTTGGGGCGATGTGTTTTGCTATTTTCTTCGCTGCCGCGATGGTCAATTTTTTTTTTTTTTTTTTTTTCCTTTTGCCTGACTACTCGTGCTCTGATTTGTGAACTCAGATTGGTGCTGCGTGCTGCCCCTCAGGCAGCATGACAAGCGACCGGTGATTGTGTAACAAATGTACAAGAATAATTGGCGATGCGGGGGTGTAACGAAAAAAATTGCAAATAGCCCCAAAATAGAGCAAACAACGGGGAAGAGAAAGTGTATGAAATATCCTGTGTGTGCCAGCGCATACCAAAGGGACGAGACACTTTTGCACAAAGACGAATAATTAGAAGACAAATTTAAGTGGCAAAATTTTATTTGCATCAACATTCTCTTTTCTTTTTTTTTGATTTCTGCTCCTGTCCTTGATCGTTTTGAAGATTTTTCCCATCGTCAACAACGTGTAGGTAAGATGCAAGGGCAGCATCACATCGTTGACCTGAAAATTTTTGTGCAAAAAGACGGCAGGACTTCGAGGTAATAAAAGGGCGGCAATAAAACAAACTCTGAGTTCGGTGCCAAGAAATGAGATAAATCTATTGCAATAATTTACGTTTATTTACTTTTGCAATTTATGACCCTTGGGCCTGATGCTGGTGGTATGGGAGCGGCGACGACACTGCACGCAACAGAATCTTGATGACGGCCAATTGGGTTAGATACGGCGGCCAGGGGACCATTTTTGGGAGCACTTAAGGAGTTGTGTTGTAATGAAATAAAAATGTTAATGTTTCAATATTCCGCAAAAAAAAAGAAGCCAAAGTTCTTAATGGAATTAGTCGGCTGTGATTGTGTGAGGCGAGGAGTATGCTAAAGTTATTAGGTGGAGTGCCGTAATAGGTCCCTCATGTCCTCTTTCAATTCTTGTGGTGTTTTTTCTTTCATAATTGATTCTAGGGAGGGTGGGTGTTGTGAACGTATGCCTTCCTGACCTTCTGCTGCTGGATAAAGTGTATTGGATTTTGCTATTGTTCATGGAAAGTAAGTGTGGTTATATTTTGCTTTTGTAGTTGGTTTTAGGCCATTTTTTTTTTTCATATAGGTTACTTTTGAGAATTGGACACGCCATTAGGGGTGACCTTTTGTATAGATGTTGGAAGAATGTACTTAAATTTTAAGAGTTCTGCTGTAGAAAGCTTTCCTTTAAGGTTTAGTCGATTTCCTAATGAACCTACGGCGTCTTGTGCGTCTTTTATGTAACCAACTGTTAGAGCAATGCTTTGTTGTTATGTTGCGACAGAGAGTCGGTTGTGAGGGCACTGACTAATCAGCGAGAGTAACGGACAAAGTCATGAAACCAGATGAAAGCCAACGACACAGAGAGAGAAATGTGAGCCATTTTGCACAGTTGCAAAGTACGATGTACGACCACCGCAGATGTACAAAAAAAGAACGACGTTAAAATTGAGATCGATGAGACGAATATCCCTCGAACAAAATTCCATCGCACCTATGCAACTATAAGAAAAATACACCCACACAAACCAAAAGTATGAATGAAGATCGAAAACAACTGCAACCAACCATGAGGTGACTGAGGACGATGGGCAGAGTTACCATGTGGCTTGGTAAAACGATATTATTTAAAAAAATTAAATATTGTAAGTCAAGTAGAAGTGCGATCAACTGAAGTTTTAAAAAAAGAACGAAGCGTTTAGATCAAGAAGGGGTTAAGTGACGTTCTTTAAGTTTCGAGATATAAGGGCTTAAAGTATTTTGAACAGAACATTTTTTTTTGTGATAATAACTGAAACTTGCTGCTGACGGAAAAGAACAAAAAACATAACAGCCTTTCAAAATATAAGTAATTCATTTAATAAAAATAATTTTAAGACGTACCTACTTTTTTTAATAATTTGCGAAAAATGGCATTTAACTCCATTTTCCACAGTATTTTTCTTTACAAGTAAATTATGAAAACAACTTAGGGGTTAAGTGACATTTTTTTTTTCTTGGAAAAAATTCTAGAATTTTGCCTGACTTAGCTATCAGAACTTCATTGAACGGAGCTTCTTCTTTATAACATTCCCTGTATAGGAAAAGTCCGCGTATCCACTTGACACTTTCTCTAAAATTGATTTTGGCCATTAAGACATTCTTTGTTCTAGCGCTACGAGCAATAAGTTATGCCTGTGAGTCTGCGATTGAAAGAAAAGGAAAAACATGGAAAAAAATGTTAACGACAATAATATTTCCTTTGCTTGACCTTCTTATGATTCCTCTGTACTGCTCCGCGGTATATATATTGTTTTATGTTTTTGTAACTCCTTTTCAATTCTTCTGAAATCCCGATCTCTGTCTAAGTAGGTGTGCCCAATTTCCGGGAATTTGCGATCGATGACATCGAAATAGTCAAGTAATATCAGAATTTTATATACACAAACACATATTAGGAAAAAGATTTTGTTTTTTCCAGGGCATGAATCCGTTCAGACTTTAAGAATCCTTCTGCTCTTGACAAATTCGCATTGTTTGTTCTACTTCATCTGGAGTATTATTTCGACGGCTTACATGCTTTCCTCTTTTATCCAGAGATGGTGCAAGCTCACAAAAAAAAACCTTAACCCCTTCTTCACATAAACCCTTCAACTGATTTGTTGTATTCTTTGCTCGCTTAAAAACAAGTAGGTAGGTACCTGAAGCTAAATTGTAAAGCTTTAATTTTTCTATTTGGATTTGATATCACGTTTAAAAGACTAACCCAATCCGTATTTGTTTCACAGGTAACGTAGAGCTTAAGATGGAGTAAAACTTAGTTTTTATTTCGTCGCAATCGCAATACTTCTTCAGAAGACATATACGAGCGCATATGTCACGGTCGGTCAGCCACGGCACATACCTACAATCTTATGATGCTAGCCTCGTGCGATCCTAAATTTGGCTGTTTCTTTCTGATGTAAACTCAATAGAGTGCTCCCATTGAAAAGTATAAGCGCATTGGCTGGTGGTAATCGTCTGTTGCGTTGTTTGCATTCATTTACTTGTTTGAGTTGAATAACAGAGAGGACTTGAAGTGTACTTTTTAAAATCGCTTACTTACGTACTTACGAAATCCGCCATTTAGACCTCGTACTCTGTAACGCACATTCCTCTACATTAATCCGATAAAGCCGCCCTCCTGCACTGCCTTGAAAAGTGCTTCCATTTCGAAATAGCATATCCACCATCAAAAGGACACGTTCAAAGAAAATTTAACGCTCCGATCCACACTGTCCACTTACTAGAACAATATGATTTGTCTGCGTGAAAGCCGTTTTTAATCTCCTAGACCTCAATTACCACCGCTGGCCACATTCAATTTCCATCAAATTAATTCAATTAAATACTAAGTCCACTATAATCACAACCCTTTTAACCAAAAGTATATAACAAGATGGCTTAAAGCACAGACAAAGGACTATATTGCGCTGCTTCATGCCATCCCTTTTCTGTTCTGTCCAATTTATACAGACACGGCTGTGTGCTGGTCTACGACAAAAAAAAAGGGGAAAAAAAAAGAAACGCAGTCAAAGTACTTTAAACTTTTCCACTGATTTTACAATTATATTAAGTACCACGGCGATGGGATGGGTGTGGCTGGTACTATAAGGAAAGGCTTTTGCATATCCCGAACTGTAACATTTCGATTAGTGACCAGCTACAATTTCTGCATGGAGAGTGAGAGAGTAACTAGACCCCCAGCAGATTATTACAAGTATAAACCTTGTGGCGGCAGATTTTCCCTTCTCAGTTGGGCTTGTGTAATTTGCTCTATCTCGCGCACCCAACCACCCCCAACTGTGGAAATTAAAAACTTTTCAAATCCTTTTTAGCGTTGCGTCCTTGTAAAAATCCCCGTAATCCTAATCTCTTCGTTTGGAGTTGGTATATAGGTATATGTAGAGGTGAGCTGGTGGCTTTCAATTTTTAGTCGAAGCTGTCTCTTTCTTCTCCTCCTTAGGAAATAATTTTTATCCATTTTTTTTTTTATGAACAACAGACGTAAAGTCGCTGTGAGTTGTGAATATTTGAGCACGATGTGCGCTGCTGTGTGCATTCTTCCCCCGGAAGTAATTCGTGGTTTTTAGCCGTCCTCTTTGGCGGTTGAAATTTTTCCGAAAATTAGTTAGCAAATTAAAAGTTTTCTCTCCTATAGTGGTGTTGTAAGTTGATGATTGTCAGCAGCCATATCGGCGAGGTGGTGGAGAGGGATACAGAAAGACAAGACGTCCTTCTGGCAACACCGGTGCTGCGTCATTCCCATAGGATTGGGTATCAAAACATTGTTAAAAGTTTTCCCATAAGCGATTTTCGTTGAAGGGTTAAAGTGGGACGAAACCGCATTTTCATTGTATCCGCGGTCGGGCTAAGCTCCAACGGAGGGTGGGCAGGTAGATGACTTGCATGCGCAACAATGAAACTCGAATAAGAACAATTAATTGGCTAAAGTTTTATTCCTTGAAGTGGCTGTAGCATGGGAATAGTGTGATTAGTGAAATGAGAGCTTTTGCTGCATAGTTGGATATATTGCAATCCGCAGTAGACGGTGCATAAAATTTAGTACAGATTTCTGCTGAAAGACGGCGGAACTTGAGCGTGCAATTAAATGCAATATAGCTTTACGAACTCAGGCGTATACGCCTCCAAGTCCAACTAGTGGGAAACATTGTTCCATCCATGGATCGTAATCAAAA
This sequence comes from Cheilosia vernalis, assembly GCA_949126925.1. Taxonomy (NCBI): domain Eukaryota; kingdom Metazoa; phylum Arthropoda; class Insecta; order Diptera; family Syrphidae; genus Cheilosia; species Cheilosia vernalis. Next base: position 5,110,341 of record OX421362.1, read on the forward strand.
CGCTTCTAAAGATCTATAGCCCGCACAAAGAATGAAAGAAGACCGACTGAATTTAAATATATTAATGTTCAAATAGAATATGTTTTGAACCACCGACTGTAGGTAAGACACAATCCTACATTTTTTTCTGGTTTGCACTTATGAGCCCAAAACTTATAAGTACTTGCTGGAAGGTCGAGATTCCTTTTTCATTTTGCTTTGATGGCAAACAAAAGGATAGGTTTCCGTTAGGTCGCCAGTAGGTTCTCTACAATCGTTTTAGCTTTAAGAAAGGACACCGCTACTGATGTCTTACAGACGTTCGGAAGCATGTTTTAGTCTGGCCCCATCCTGGAGAATAGTGCCCTACACAATTGTATCTGTCAGAAACCCAATCATTAATAGGTGCCCTGATCGGGGATACGAGAATATCCAATGCAGTCTCCGGTCCCGAGAATACAGCATCCGAGCTTTCTGAGCTCGGTGAGGGGTGACATCATTTCTCTCAATCTAAGTGTGACCTAGGTAGCTGTACAATAACAGTTAAAGATATCAGCACAATTCAAAGAGTTATTGCAATCCCGAGCCATTATGCAACTGGTTAATTTTTAAGCACATTCGGACTGTTGCAGTATCAGATCCCGAAACCTATTCTTATAAATAGCAGGGACATTCACTGAAATTATATATAGATATTCGTTAAAAATATGGAATCATATGTTTGCCTAAGGATTAGTTGACTTTCAGGGTTAAGCCAGCAAGGTGACTCTAAGTTTGCACATCAGCCGAAGTCTCGGTGTCATTACTTGGTTGTACTACAAGGACTGTCGTAAAAGAGAATAAACTCGGTTTTCATGGCTTGGCCTGTAGCCCTTTCCGAGTGAATCATTCATCGATCTGCTCGTTACAAACCTATCTTTGGCCAGGTTTGATTGATTCTTCTTTGAAATTCGTGCTGCAAGTGCTGTTTAAAGAACCTTTCCGGTGGCCAGCCGTAAAATTAAGGACAAGGATTTCGCATGGGTATCTACACAGCTAGAGAAGAATCTAAATACCCTCCGACTGCCCAATAGGTACCTACTTAGGTATAGTGGAGAGGGGGGCACCTTAGGACACTTTTTACTAAAATCGCTTTAAATCCATTAAAAAGCGGAGTACCTATCCCTTTGAATCTTGAAAATTATTGTTGCATGATGTTTTATCTTTCAATATTACATCTAAATAAATATGTATAATTATGATTTATATATATTTTTTTTCATTTTAATAAACTCTTTAAAGTGTTACAATCTGCCATGCAATGTTTGAATTTCAGTCTCAATATCACAGGAAAAAAAAACAAACTAATGACATTAATATTCAATTCAAATGCAAATGAAATTGTTAAACCTGGGCTTCTTTTTTAAACGAAAAACAAGCATTTTGTAAAAATTACATCGTTCAAAGTGATAAAAGAAGCAGATTAGAACCTGTCCAAAAGTGACCTCGCGGATTGTCCAAAAGTGCCCCGAGAGGGATAAAAATACTAAAAACTTCATATTTTTTTTAGAAACAATGTAAATTTTTAATATTTTGGTTGAATATCAGAACACATATAAACATTATAATTAAACACTTTTAACTTGTAAATTGAGCATAATTTTAGAATAATATACTTACCTGTGGAAATAAAAAAAATTACAATAATATTGTCGTCTGGAAGCACATTTTTATTTTATTTTTTTAAGTTGGTATCGTTTCAATATCAATCAGATGTTTTGTTTTTAGTGGAGTTAATAATAGTTGGCGCAATAGGTCTGTAGGGACCCTGGGCCTAGCTTCTCGCAACCATTCGCTTTGTGTGAGTTTTTAATTTTTTGGAAGGAATAGAAGGGATCTCCAATTTTATGCCGATTCCAAATGGCTGATTGAGAAGCTCTTTCAAGACAGTTATACTCTCGGATGTTTGTCAGGCGTTCGCGAGAGGTGGCGCAGTGAAAAAACCCTGAGTTGGAATTTGGGTTTTTTTGCGGGATTCGAACCCTTGCTTACTAGTCCAACACACTAACCACTAAGCCACTGCACCTACAGTGTGGAGTTGCCACTGTAAAATTTAACTGATGTATAAAAAAGTTTTTTGTTTTGGTTCTTTTTTCTAAGTTGTCCTAAACTGCCCTCATCTCCCCTTGTATCATATTTTTAGTTGTTCATAGGTATTTTGTAGTTTTTTTCTTTACAGTCAGTGGGGTTTTTTTGGGTTTAGATTAACTTTTTTCATTGACAGAGAATTCATCTTTTCATTTTTTTTAATTTATTATTTATTGTATCATAAACCATATAATGAAAAGTTCCAAGAACCTATTTGATGCAACTTAACATCTATAAGCCTGATGTAAAATCAGATATTGCTATAGCGTTTCTATTTTGAGTACCTACGTAGGTACTACAAGTATTTTCCATAAATTGTTCCGCCAGTTATCAGGCGAATTTATTCCATTAAATTCCCCATAAACATAAGTAACTAAGCTTTCAAATTTAACTGTTGCAAGCGCTGTTGAGCAATTTAATAAATTCCTTGTTAAGGCCGACCCTAATTACAATTTTTTTCTCTCTACGAATTGTTTGTCCGTTGGTTTTTTATTTTAATGAAAATCATTCGCATTAAGTCCACTGCAGCACATTGAAATAAGTTAATTAGTAGTTTTACCATTGCACATATTCACAACAATTCGGAACACGAAGCTTACATCGCAACCAACCAGCCTTAAAGGGAACCGCAGTTAAAAAAAATATCCTATGCAATTGGATTAACTGTAATCTCGATTTATAAAATAAAAAAAAAACGCAAAACCTACATAATTGTTGCAACAAGAAATTCAGCAACAAAAAAGTGAAATTAATTAATTTTTATTACGAGCTATAGCTCTCCGACTAACTACCAATTTGAATTGTTTTGCTGCATTGTCCTCTATCACCAACACACCAAGCCACCTATAGTCGCATACCCCTCTGGCACAACAGGTGTCGATTGAGGTCCATTCAGAACAGAACAGGGTCAATTGCGTACAATCGTTATGCAGCCCATGCAAATGCACTGCACACAAACAAATTGTAAAACAAATAACGATTCACGAACACAAAAAAAAAAAAAACTTCAACCGATTTCAGGATAATATAATCCCTCCGGTATCTTTCGATGTGAGCACATCTATTGAATGGGCGTAGAGAAGAACTACCTGTCTGCAGTATGGAAATGGCTTTATGGGGTATTTAAGTAATTAAAAGACCATATTATGCGAACAAATGATATCCAGGTCCTCCTGAGCTTCGTCGGGCGGGTCACCTTGTATAATACAGCCGATATATCCTCAGGGCACCAATGAACGACGATGGATATTTTGGCCGGCATACGTACAGTCGTACACTGCCCAATCCCAATGTCCATATCGTGGGGATTGTGTAGATGGACTTTATTAAACGCTGTTGACAGCACAACGAAAAACCGAATGAGTTGTTTTGGTTTCGCAGGGCGAAAGTCACACATTGTGATGGAGAGAAAGGGACGAGAAAAAACTCTATTTTTCCTTTACGGTGGCTACTGTCGTAGTTTGTGGTTTAATTTAGTTCTTAGAACAGTGGACGCTGTTGTTACTTGACATACCTTTTGCCAGTCATGGCTCATGGACATGATGCTGCCAACCATTGTCAGGGCATTTCTGTTATTTGTTCGAAACTAATTTGCGAGTTCGACGGATAAACTATGCTGTTATTATTTGTTGTTACATTTATTCGGGTTATCAAGTGGTCAAAGAACAAGGTCCAACTTGTTTGGAATTAATTTTTATGCATTGCACTGAACTTTTGATGTGTTCAATGCTTCTGAGAAATGATCAATCAATGTTGGAGTGGTGAACAACTTTTGGTCTGTCATGCATTTTTGTATCCAAGTTAGTTTAGTTAACATATTTAATTGATTTAATTGATTTTCACAATAATTAATAAATTGTTTATATTGAATTTTGCGGGAGACGATTCTTTTTGAAATTAAAAATAAAGTTTATTGTCTAATTTTAGGCACAAACGAAAAATATCAATCAGAAAAAAAAAAGTTGTTGGGCGAAGAATTTTGAGATTTTTAAAAAATTGAAAGCAAAAAGTTCTTGCTTTAACAATAACTTCTTATAAGAAGAACTCGTTTTTAAGTTTTCAAGAATCGAATATTCAGATTAAGAATAATATGCTTGTCATAACTATTTTCTAAGGATATGGCGAACAATATAATTCTTAAATAAAAATGTTTGATATTTGGGTTCATTTTAACCAACGAAAATTGTTGGCATTACACTTTTTTTTTCTGTGTGTACCGCTCGCACTGTCTACTGCATTAAGAGCGTATTCATAGCCAGTGTTACCTCAAAATATAAAAAAAGAAAAGAACAAAAGAAAATTAATAATAGTATAAGGATACACATTTTGAATGTCACTGCCCTCTCTCAACTCTCAACCACTTATGACTTATGTTAAGTAAACTGTATTACTTCCCCTAATTTGTATCCAATCATATTTAGCACTAAAAGTGTCGTCACAAAAAGTGTGCCCTAAATATTTCGTTAAAGCCCTTATAGGTATGTGCCTACAGTTTTATCCGCTCTAAAAAACACCAAGTCCTTGGACGTGTGCATAGCACAAGGTGGAAAACGTCACGAAACGGGAGCTCGGTTCGCGGCTCTTGAACGGCTTTCCATTCGACAGTCACAGACAACGATTTATGCGTATACGACAAGTCCTCCGAGCCTGCTCTGCATCAGTGCTTCAGCACTTCAGCTATAGCTTACTCTCTCACCTGACGTTCAATTTAATCATTCATCAGGTTTTTTTTTATTATTCTCTTCTCGTGTGCATCGTGCTCCTGCGTCCTTATGTGCCTCCTACCCCCTACCGGTATATGTAATCAATTGCGATTCATTCTACAGAAGCGAATACAATTTATTTGAGATGTGTTGAGTTGAATGAAAATAACGATTTTGTGTCAAGTGAATTAATTTCATCCGACAAAAGTATTCACCAGACAATATCCTTTTGTTGTGTAGTACTCCCTATGGCTGCAGTAGTATACGAGGACTCGAGTGTGCGATGACATTTCCAATGAGACAGGAAAGACAATTAAAAGGCGAACCCGCCCCGCACCCGCCCTTGTTGCAATTGTCGAGAGGCATTCGCTGTTGAGACAGCATAAGCATGTAAGATAACGAACAAAAAAAAATAGAACAAATTCATTCGTCCCTTAAATATTAATTTCCACGAAGAGATACCTGACTTACGAAAAAGGACGACATTATCATAAAAGCTCCCCAACAACAGAATATTATAATCAGGACGGCACTGGCTGCCAGCTCACAATAGGCGAAATAAAAAACGGAATACACTAAAACTGGATGATTCGTCCTTGTCCTCGTCCTCGTCTTCGTCATCAACATCAACATCGAAATTATCGCACACAACAAGATTATGCACCTACAAAGGGCTCCTCATGAACAATATAACCAACCTCGTCGTTGTCGTCGTCGTCGACTGCGGAACAAACCGAAACCAGCCAGCCAGCCCTTGCAGAAGAAATAGGAACTTTCAATTTGCGCTCCAACCATAATTTAAATTTTTCATATATGTAGGTATGTCCTTAGCGAAAATCATGTTTTGTTAGATGAGATTTCACTCGCAGAACTCCCAGGCTGTACCACTCCATTTACCCTTTCTGTGTCGTCCTTTTGTAAGTTCTAAGATGTAAACAAAAACTGACACATGTACAGAAATGAAATTATAATGAGGCAGAGGGAGTTGCGGCGCGACGAAAAGATGATTCTGAATGAAAGGATAAAAAGGACAATGCCATGTAAAAACATGAGGGAAAAGAGTCAAGGATAACAGCCACTCGTACTGTCAGAGGTTAGCTTTGGCTTGTCCTGCTCACTGCGAATGTGAACTATAGATGCGCTGGCGCTGATAAAGTCGAATTCACTACGATTTCGTCGTAATTCAGTTTGTTGTCTTCTAGCGAGTGCAACTGTACTCCTCGGGGGGCATAACATGTAAATAGGTAAACACACATGTTTCTAATTTAAATTCGAAGCAAAGTACACAATGGTCTTGTGAAGTATTCTCGCAGACTTGGTTGAAGGGAAGGGCTTTCTTTTCGTACTGCATGGCATGGCTATAGCTGGTGCGTTAAAAATGTAAAGTTTAGAGTCCTTTGTTTCGGGACAACAATAGCAGAATTTCGAAACGAAATTGAAAACCGCTCCTTTCTTTTTGTCTCAGCTGTGCCGCAGGGTATTACTGTTTAATTTAATGTGATTAAACGTGTTAGGAATATTCTTGCAAGTGTGCAGATAGAGTAGGTATTAAAGTTTATTTCTAACTTCGGAGAATAATCATGCTTCTTCGCGCTAGCCAAAGTAACGAAGCATGAGTGAATTTAATATAAATGTCATATGCGCCTCTAGTCCTCTAAACTTAAGTTTACTCCTTTTTTCAGCATTTGAACTTAGAGAATATAGCTAACTGATGGGATTGGCAATTCACCAGGCTAAGATGATTGCATTGTGCTGCATGCATTGGACTACTTGCTTTGAGGGTCAGGTGGAGGGAAGTAATATCCTTGCACTGGACAATCAGGCAGTATCAGACGCATTTAAGCAAAACATAACAACATCATTGGCACTGGGTTTGGCTGGCAGAAGAATGAATATCTTGGGACATTATTGAGTGGAGACCCAGTCGATGAAACAGACTTTCACATAAAAAACAGATGCTAGCGGTAATACTAGGAATCGAACCCCAGGGAAGAACTCTGCAGAAATTCAGAGAGTCTATCTGGGTAAAGATTTATGGTGGTTGAGAGACGAAAAGAGACCCGTCAAGGATGGTCTAAAGCACGTGCCGAGTCAATGGAAAGTCGCGGAAGTCATAATGAAGTAAATTCGTATAGACCAATTTCCCTTCTTCCAGCCATATCCAAAGTTTTCGAGAGAATATTGCTAAAGCGCCTAAACCCGGTTATATAAGACAATAATCTTATCCCTGACCACCAGTTTGGGTTCAGAACCAAACATTCGACGATTGATCAAGTACATAGAACTACTGACGTAATCGAGAAAACATTTGAAGAAAAAAAGATTTGCTCTAGCGTATTCCTTGACGTCTCATAAGCCTTTGATAAGGTGTGGCACAACGGCTTGAAATTCAAATTACGACAAGCCTGTATGATATTCTAGAATCATATTTCGGGAATAGACTCTTTCGTGTTAGAAATGGAAACGAATACTTGGAGCTAAAAGAAATTTCGGCCGGTGTAAGGCGATATACCAAGGGAAGATGGCACTACCCTTGCTATACGTTCGCCGAAGACACAGCTATCTTAGCAGTAGGTATAATACAATCGAAGAAGCGACTACAAAATTGCTAGCTGCGGTGAATAAGGTGAATTAATAAACAAGGAACTGGCGGATCGCCCTCAATGAAACTAAATCTGTTCATGTGAATTTCACGTAAGCAAACCAATGACTTGCCAATTTTCCTAAACTTGGCCCGAACACCCTTTGCCCATGAAGCCAAATACTTGGAAATGACACTCGACGCAAAGCTGAAATGAAATTCGCACGTGAAAATGAAACGCAAACAACCCGATATCAGATATAGAGAAACGTACCTACTGGTTTCTCGGAAACATTCCCAGCTCAGTACTGAGAAGAAACTGCTTTTATACAAGCAAGTGCTAAAGCCGGGTGTGGACCTACGGTATACAACTTTGGGGTTGTACCAAGAAAACAAATGCCAATATTCTACAGACTTTTCAAAATCAAATGCTTCGACAAAGCGTACAAGCAATTTTTAAGAAAATTACTTTTTGGCATGCCTTACAAATTGTGCCAAGCGCCACGTTTTAATCTTGGTTTGACGTTTCTACCGTTGATACAAACGACACCAGAGAGAAATACAAATTGTAGTATCCGACATATTTTCTGGGTAGATAGTTGTTATAACCTGATGTCGCAGTGGAAAAAGCCTTAATACTTAATAGCAATTCGATCAGTAGTCCTCACCTCAAAGTAGGCCTCTGTACTATTCACCGATGGATCGAAACCCCTCTTGGGACTTGGGAGTACCTACTATAAAAGCAAAATATTTAACAACTTTCAGTCACTGAACTCATATTACACTCGCCATCCCCAACATGCAAACTGGTACGTCCTACGGAATACACATACAAAGCTCAAAGTTCAAAGCCATTGTTACCGTAATGAGGAAATCTTGCCGCAGGAACAGTACCAGTGAGAGAAAGAAGAAAACAAATATAAACAAATTGTATCCAATTTTCACTTCTCTTCCCACACTCTTGTTCGCATCCTTTTGTGTGTGACTTTTCAAGGAATAACAATTTGCAGATTGCAATTTCTTTTGTATATAACGAGACGGAAAAGGAAGCGGCGAGTTATCCTCTTCGCTGTCTATCACGCTAAGATCCACTTTGTCATGCTGTCGTCACACTTAAAAGTGCAATTTATAAATTTTATTGTGTCGCCTTATGTCGGTCCTTGGGAAATTGGACAGCTCCATTTGAAATTCAACCCAAAGAAGGATACTCCGCTCTTAGTCTTACCCTACTTCTGTGCACAAGATGTCTCGCCATAATAATAGCATCATCGAATCGGGAGCAAGTAAAATATCAGATTCTTCATAATGTGTCACCCATTTCTCTCTGTGTCCATGTCACATGAGTTTTTTTTTTTTTTTTGGTTTTTTTTTTTTCATCTAGCACCAACTGCCGCCGTTAAATCGTGGCAATATTTCAACTCAAACTCAGATTATATTCGGACATATTGCCTGTCTATCAAGTATTGATCTGGGCTCCAGTGTCAGTGCCAGTGCAGTGTTCCTATTCCTTTTTTACATCACAACATAACAACGTGGACATGACTAAGTTCAGGATGCTAAAACCCAGCAAATCCTATTAACAGATATATTAAATCGCATCAAATAGAATATTAAAACCTGCCGAAGATTAATCATCCTGTCAATCCGTTCTCGCTCATCCACTAATAAATGTCATCGTGGATATGGGCTTGTAGCTCTGGCGCCCGATAGCTCCTACTCCTATGCCGTGGCTGTCCTCATCGGCTCCATATCGATGCCATAAACTACGCATACATCAAATATATCAGCAATAATCCACTCGACATCCTTGTAGTTGTTAAAATAAAATCCAATTTCATTTCTGACATAAAAAAAAAAATAATAAATCCTGCAGAGATAATCGGGTGGGTGGGGAATGGTGCAGAAAAAAGGTCGAACAAGTCTTTTGACGATGGCTGAGCAAAAAAAAAAAACAAAAAAATAAAAAATAGAAAGGAAAAATGATTCGCCTTGACCGAGAGTTTTCATATCACCGCAGCAGCAGCGCAGCACAAGGCAGTATGCTACGATTGACTGTTTGACTAGCAACAGGACACGAAGAATGAATTGCGCTGCAGTGGAGGAGAGGCGCTTGAGCACCACCGACCGACAGACGAAGCAAAGTCAACATCCAAGCCAATCCATTACGTTGTCCTGTCAATCTCACTTAACTCATCCGCAATGAATTAAAAATGGAGTTCTACGCTAGGAGTTTTGCAAAAACAAAATAGGTATAAAAGCAGTCCTTTATGAAGCAGTCCCATAGTCCAGTCCTTCTCGAGAGAGTAGTGCCACACTCAACACACAAAAATCTCCGCTAATGTCATAGTAAACTTAAACTCGGTCACGGACGTATTCAGTCACGTCACGATACGCGTATCCTGGCATATTTACATCATCAATCATGTTAGTCGTCGACTTTTTGCGTAGAGCATACTTTTTTATATATTTTTTTGTTCGCTTTAATTCGTGTGTAGCTCTGTGTGGGTGCATGCGATTATCGAAAAAGGATTGAGTGAAAAATTGAAAATTGGACAGCGAGAAATGATGGACGATGTTTTTTGTTTGGCTGGAATTAAATTCTACACCAGATAATATGTGGGATCTTTACAGAATCGATTGGGCAATGGGTATATGTGGCCTCGTGACCAGGATTACCCGATACTTTAATGTAAATCTGCATTCAGGGGATTACCAGCGATAGAGTGTGGTGGTGTTTATATTCCTTCAACAAGAATTGCACAGTTGAGAGATCATGACCTATACACTTTAAAATTTCACCGGGAAACACCTACACAAACTGCGGACTTTTTATGGACTCTTCTATAGGATGTTGGTATCGTTGTGTATAAGAAGCAGTATACGTGGGCTTGGCTGAGGTCGATATTAGCTTTCTGGACGACAGTTGATTATGTTTCAATTGTTTTTTTTTTTTTTTTTTTGTTGTAATCGTGTAAGTTAACTATTTCAGCATCATGTGCATGGACAAAACCAACTCCAACCCTCATATGCACAGAAAGCACAAGTCATAACATTTATGCCTCGGGAATGCAGGAAAACACGTCCTCTGCTACTCCGAGGCCATTTCTCCTGGCTCATCACTCAATGTCACAAGTTCGCCTTGAAGGTAGAGATGCCATCGGCGACCTTCTTCCATTCGGCTTACTTGACGCAAACACGCATACAAGTGCTACAAATGTAGTTTTGTCCAACAACAGCTAAAATCCGACCAACGAAAGAGAAAAATAAAAACAACCTCATACGCCAGTGTGTGGAAAAAAAAGGATTAAGAAATGCAGTCATGCATAAACAAGGAAACAACGTTGTGTCACGGTACAAGGTTCCGTCGCAAACACACACGCAAGTACATAAACCGACTCAACATATTCAGGCAGCAGACAGTCAGGACAACGATGCACACACTTCCACTTCCAGATAGGAGAGGATACAGGAAGAAAAAGCCTCGCAGGCAGCTAGACAATCAGTGCATTGTTTCACTTGCACAGAACGAGAGATAAGCACAGGCTTCAGCTTACATTCACTTGCGGTTACCCTACTTAGTAGAGAACAACACAAAGTATATTGCAGTCGAGTCATTTCCATTTTCGTATTGCAGGACGAGGCGGTGATTCACTACCAGCCAGAGTGCAGCGTAGAAAACAGTTCTGGGACAGATGCTGACGTACAACCTTGGCTGCAGGGTGGAGCGTGGAGGTGTCCCTGAAAGTTAAACCCTCTACGGGGGTGCCACTATCAACTGCAAATTTCTTTAAGTTGACAGCCAGTTGGGCGGTGCGGGAGGGAATGCTTTGGGACTTGTTTTCCATTTCAAATATTTGGCTTAAATTTTACAGCACCCTCTACAGACTCGACTCAAATAAGGACGACAAGAATTGGAATGATAATGAGATGAAGAGAAAAGAAATGAAGATGAGAAAGAGTTCAAAGCACGCCGAAAAATGCATCAAAAAAAGTGTCAAAAACACATTAAAACAACGCGACACAAGATGCTTCAAATATTCAGAAAACCCGTCAAAAACGGTTCGAAAAACACTTCAAAAATGGTATCGATCGAAGAATTTGATATTGAAAGTAATCGCCAATGGAACACGGTATAGCATGGCACAACCAGCAGTAACAATTCCGAATCGGCTATGATGGGTACTTATTAAATGGAAATGCCAGGCCGTTTTCATAACCAAGGATCGACACGATAATCATCTATGATTGAGATTAACCTTAAAAATGGGTCTTCAACTAATTTATCGTCGACCATTATTCTCACAGCTGCCAGGGCTTTTCCCACTCGCTGCGTGTCTGTACACATCCTTGACAGTGACTGATAAGTAAAAGAATGAAATTGATATTTGTTCATATCTCTTCCGTTCGCCGGCATATCCTTGTGCAGCCATCGCAAGCGTACGCAAAAGGAACGAAATTCTGTTTCATGTCAATATGAGAAATGTGCCTCACTTCATATGTACGCAATTTTCCAGTTTTCCACCCATTTGCAGGAACGGATTGAAAAGTTGTTTTTTCAAGGAGGTCGACCAAATGTGCTCATTCAGCAAAACAAGAAACGACAATTTTCGCATTCAACCGGGCGAGCTTGACATACCACCCCGAAAACACACATTAGAAATGAAAAATGAAAAACCGCCCGGAGTGAGGTGCTCCTCACTCTTAAGTCTTTTGGTGTCCTGCTGCGATATTAGGGATAGATTTGTCGGTTACTTGGTTGGTTGGCTGAAGTTTAGAATGCGGATAAAATTGGTTTTCCTCTGCGATCAACAAGCACACTGATGAACATGGAGTTGTTTTTCTTCGACGGCAAACATCCAGTCCAGAGATGGCACAAGGACACTCGTGTGTGTTGTCTGTGTTGTGTTTCGATTGCGAGACAGTGATAAAAGGCGACATGAAAAGGGTTCATTTGCGCTGCTATAGTTAAGCCACTGTTAAATTGTCTTCAATTCATGGATCATTTGCGGAGTAGACATCCGTTGATATACTCGCACTCGACTTTGATTTGTTTGTCAAGGAACAAGTGAAATATCGCACGTTACTCGTAGTTGGAGTTTGGAAGCCACTTTAAAGTGGATATTTCCCTCTCTTCGGATTGAAGTAAATCAAAGTTCTTTATGTTGTAATAATAAATTCCTAGTCTTCAGTAACAACCTCAATATCTCACGAACGCCCTCTGAAGTTTCCCCTTAGAAACCTAAGAAACCAGCCATTGAAAACAAAAAATAACGATTGTAAAAGACGAGACGTCACTTTGACTGAAAATGAAGATATGAAAGAAGAGAAATCCAAAAGTATCGCCATTGTTGCGTTTTCTTTTCGCAAAAATCGAAAATAACAGGTTACAATGTGAGTGTGGTGTGTGGTCGCTTGCCAATCATATGTCGCACGTGCACGCATGAACGAAGGTCAACAATATTGCAGTTCGGTCTTTCTCTCTGTCGGAAGAGTTATTCCACTGTAACACACCCAACATTAATATCCACTAACTCTGTGCACGCCCTCACCTAAGTGTGGTTATATTTCATTCCCCTTTAATGTGGCCCCAGCTGAGCAGTTAAATAGAGCCCTCCTTTGCACAAGTGAAGTGATGGCTTAGCTAAGCGCAAAATAAAAACCAAACGAAGAAAAGAAAGAAAATTACACAATCCAGAGCAGAACCATCCCAAGGAAATCAGTGGCACGCAAAATGACTGTTAATCATTCAGTGTAGGATTCGAGAGGCCATTCACGACAGTATTCCATTTCATGGGGCCAGCTATGGGAAGGATCACCTCGCATTTAAGGTGGCGGCTGGGGATATACGAATTTCTTCCAACCTAAGCAATAAGTCACCCCGATTACGATGTTGTCGGTGGTGAGAGTAGACAGAGTGAGAGAGAGACCTGTTAAGAGTGATTGAATTTACTTCGTTGTATTTATTTCCCCTGTTCCTGTTCGTCCTTTTGAATCGGTACAGTAGGTACATTGCAGTGTTGTTATATTGTGGGATTTATCCCATTTTGTTTGATTTTCGATGTCCAAAAAAGCTTCCGTGGGATTAAGGGAGACAGCACGAAATAGTTGGAATTTCGAGAATCTACCAAAAATTATTCAAACTATAAATTTGGGCTGCATTTTCATCAAAATGTCTACATTTCACCATGAAAAAGTGTCCATTAAAAATTGCTCACGTAACTTGTCTTTTATGAAAATTTTCTAGTAACTAGGTACCACAAAAATAGTCCTTGTAATATTATTTTCTTTTCGTTCAGTAAAAATTTTACTTTAAAAATTGGAATTTTTCGCATAAAGGGAATTTAAGTGACGTGAAAAGGGAAAAATGACTACGCTTCATGGGATAAATGAAGACAGAGTCCTAGCAACACTCTACATTGGCGAATTATGTGGCCGAAAAATTCTCTCTGTGTATAAGGACACTGGAATTTATGGAATCACAAAGTTCGCATTTCAATTAAGTTTATGGTTGTTGCAATTTAACGGCTCTTTAGTGAAGTTTTGCTCGAAGGTAATTAAATTCTCCGAAGGTTAAGGACAACATGAACTACGCCCGACAACGCAGTTGATTCTTAGAGTTTCGTAATGTTTTTTTATATCCGATTAATATGGTCGCTATGGGATTTCAGCAGCATCTGGTGGATTGTTCATAATCGCGATATTTGGCGTATCCTCTTGAACGTGGTTAACTGGTGTGCTTTCTAACGCAAGCGGGTTCGTATCTGATTTTCAAGGGCGCTTTGACGAGTTCGCGCAGTGCAATATAAATAGTGTTTATAAAAGTAATAGTCAGACGACAGGAAAACGTTTTTCGTTTTTGGAAAACGTCAATGAAATACCTTGTTTTTGTTTGTATTTGCACAAATTCAAAATATAGTCAAAGTAGCATGATGTTCAAGCTAGCGAAAACGATTAAACGTTTTGGTCTTATAAAATCCCACCTCGGATTTATTCGCAACACATCTGTCCAGTATCAAATGTACCCAACTTAAGCACGTCCGAATCTAATTATGTATTGGCTTAAGTAGATTCCGCATATATTTCAATCTTATTCCTTGCAAGACATGACCCATATTAGTCAACCTCCCCCAAACACCTAGTGTTCTATACAAAAGCACGTCCACCTACATTCACTGCCCGTTAAGGCAAACGTGAGAAGAGAATGTCTCAAATCACAAATTTTGTTGCAACACTGGCAAATAAAAATGTGTGCTAAGTGTGCATGCTGAAGGAGGAAAACCAACCACCAAAGTAAAGTATATAATCTTACAACAACTCCTTGGGTTGATGGTTCATCGGGCCCGTCTTTATGTTACCTAAATTTTAAACTAGAGAAAAAAATAAAAAAAATACAACCCACCCGTGTGTTCACATACCTATTTCATAAATTGAATTTTCCCACCCGACTAGCCACGTTGAAAACTTTCGCACCAAGCATGTGTCAGTGCATGCACTACAGCGTCCTTATTATTGCATGTGAAAGTTACACGAAAAGTGTTGGTTTACCCCTCGCAGCCTAAGACCGACTATAGCCATTCGGACCAAAACTCCTTGCGCTAACCAAGTCTGCAACTGGCAGTGGTTAGTTGAGTGGTAAATGAAATTTAATATTTTCACTTGAAAGTTGAAACATATTCGTGTTTTTTTTTTTTTTTTTTTTTTTTTTTGTGTAACTCTCGCTGTCCTCGACCACTACCTCGATTGTCCACTCTCCTGCTGCCGTAAGCATGTGGTAATCATATTTACAGTTGCTTGGGTAAGCATGTGTCCTTTTTATTATTTTTCCATGTGCGGAGCTGTTGGCCAACAAAACTTTGCTCGGGTAAAACTTTGTTGTGAGCGTCGCATTAATAGTTTTTTTTTTTCTATTTTAGTTTCGGCGATCCTCCGTTCTCTGTGTCTGTATTTGGTCATTTGACCAGAAAGGCTGTAAATATGGTGGCGAAAGGAAAAGTTATTTATGAGTTTTTAATAAGGACACTAGGAATATTGTTAAACACCCACACCAGTTGGCGAAATTGCACTTGAGCATGGCATTGATACTCTAAAATAAATTGCAGTCTGCCGTGGGAGGTGCGATGAAGGAGTTTTAATTTATTGGTTAGTCCAGTACATATAGTTCCTGGTGAAGCGAAAATCGGATAACAAAATTAGTTTTTGTACAAATTGGGGAACGAAATATTGCAATGTTTGTGTGTATAGACCTTTCCAGTAGTTACAATTTACTTTAAGAAGATCTGTGTTGATTAAGAGCAGATCTAATACATACAAAACTTCGGTCATGCCATGTGGTCTGTGGTCATGTGGACATTCTAAAAAGAGAAATTTTCTCTAGCAATGCCAACACAAATACCTACACACTGTTGAAACAGCTTTTTCATGCCAGTAGTTAAGGGAGGAAATAGTTCTATGCGCTAATACATTTGCAGGACTTTCCATTAGTTGGAAGACAAAGTTAAGCTCCCTGTTACACCAAATTAAATAAGCATAAATGGCCATTTAAATTATATGGCACCACTTCATCCATTTATAATGATCTCGGTGTTTGCGCCTGTATGCTGTTTCATGACCCACAACACGGGATCTCTTCGCCAATCTTCTTCTTCAACTGCGGGACTAATCTAATTTATTTTCCACCATGCCTACAGCCGTCAGCCGTTAATAGAATAGAAATAGCTTTCAAATGCGCTCCATTCTTGGGCTAACCACAATTTAACCCGTAACCTTCTGGTCGTCCCGTCGACATCGAATCGTCTTCGGGATAAATTTAGCTCGCCCACGATTCATCTAACTTATCTGAATCGGCCAGGCGAATATATCTTCTCCCGGCGCTCATTCAACAGAACCGAAGCAACTGTGTACTGTCTGCAGTATTTCTGGCCAAAAAATTCAATTAAGAAAACCTATCACCCAAACTGTCCTTGTGGGTAGATAGTAATAAATTATCACCCAAGCTGCTGGCACAGTAACCCAAACAGGAGCGATAAAGAGAGAGAAAAAGTCCGATTAGACCGAAGCCGATCCCCAGAACTAACTAAATCAATCTCTTGAAATATTGCAAAGAAAACCCCACAGTGTGATGCAAACACGCCCAGACTCGAAATATTTTTTACAGCAAAAAGGACGCGGAGAGATTGAAAATTGGGATAAATTCGGACCATATTTATGGGATTTAAATTGAAATTAAGACAGGATGTGGAGTGGAGCTGCATGTGTGATAGATTAACATCCCTGGCGCAGTTCTTTCGATCTACGGGTCGAGAGGAGCTCCTACAGTCGAAACCAAACCGCATACACTCTGTCAAGTCGAGTATGAAAGGGAACCTCGAGTCTGTGCCAGCTGCGCTGGCCTATCCATTATGGTTTCTTGGGAGCACAAAGGGATTCGCAGTCGCAGAGGTCAAGCCATCCCGCACATCTACTTAACTCTGCAATCTGCACTCGCTGCGGTTGCCAATACGCTCCAATCCGATTAGTTATTAGACTAGAAAATTTGTTGGTTGACCCCGAGTGGATATGCCCAACCGCAGTCTAATTGCGGGCCTGTTAACGAACTTCCTAAACCGCCACACGCTACCATTCGCCCCCAACCACCAATCACCGGAGCTTGTGTATGCAGAAGGCCGGTTCCTTTGAATGCTGCGGATGCGGCGAGCGTCGATTTTTCCTCCTCCACCCCTCAGGGCAACTCTGGCCACAACGGCTCCATCAATCTAATTAGAAATAACGAGGAAATTTAAATTGTTTCGAATTTTCAGGTAGCCGTAGCCGGCTGCATCTGTACTCAGTAGGTGCATTCACTTTCGGGGAAGTTTCCTTTTTTCTACTGTTTGGAAACGGCTACCACAAATGAGACTACACACATATACACATCCACCCAGTAACGTCGAAGTAATGAACGCAAACTCATTTGCATTTAATTGGCCGCCCAGCACAAATCGTGTTGAACTTGGTTCATTGCATACGAAACGTAACAGGGATGTTTTGGTATGGAATCGGCCCTGCAGTGCTTTACCTAATTTGACGCGGTTTCGCTGCAGTTAAAGGAACTTTCATCATCTCCCTGACAGCCGTCGATTTTTTTTTGTTGCACACACACCACAATCAATCATCGATTGGTATATACAATTCGGATGATCCTGGGTCAGTATCCCATAAATCCACAAATATCCAATTTTCTGGCCATCAATCTTCGACTGCTTTCAAAATATCGCCCTGCACGATGCTACATTCCGCCTGTCTATCCTATAAACACTCCCCAGGTGACAGATGAAAACAAATTCATTTCTCAAACAGAGACATCCGACTGCCATTGCGGTCGTTGGAATTCATGTCAGTGTCATTTAATTTTAGCATTTACTTTTTTGTTTAATTCACTTTTGATCCATACTTCAGAATGGTGGGTGCTGCTGTTTCGTCTTTCCTTCACCCGTCATAGCTGCATTATGACATTGATGGCAGGAGTTTGACATTCAGTGGAGTACAAAAAAAAACTAGGGTCACACTTAAACATTCGCCATGCCTCTTCAAGGGGCTGTCAAGCTTGAATGTCACAAAAAGTTGTTCCCTGTTGTTGGTGTTGTGTTTGGGAAGTCCTTTTTCCACTCCCTGTTGTAATTTTTATTTTTTTTTTGTCTGTTTTTTGTGTCGTCTATCCTTCCGACAGCAGTTACTCTCGAGTGTGCTATAAGGTGTCCTGTATTTTATGTAATGTGCAAAATGTAAGACAACTAGGAAGGTTTTTTTTTTTTTGTTTCATCGCTTCTTAACTGTAACAGGATATAAACGGGAGGCAACAGGGATGAGATACAAAATGAAAAGTGGGACAGATGTATAGAAGGAAGAGGAGGAATACGTAAAAAAAAGAGCCACAAAAGATTACCTTAATTTTGGGGCATTTTGCGCTTCAGTTGGTCTTAAATATTTCATGGAAGGAAAGTCATTTAGGGAATGGGTGCTAAGTAGGTATTATTGTTTTTATTTGGGCTGAGGGATCAAACATCAGATTTGAAAAAAGGTTAGCTTTAGGAGTTCTATTTCCTGTAGGATTCGAGAGTCACCCTTTCATCAAGGCGGAAACTAGACTGTTAGCACATACGATTATGAAATAGGTATCATAGGTAAAAATTGAAGAAACACTCAATAGTACTTACCTTTGAGAGGTGGCGCTGTGGAAAAGTTCAATAAGTTGGAATTTGGGTTTTTTCGGGACTCGAATCTGGACCCCTCGCTTAGTAGTCTAAGATATTTTTTGTTCAAAAATTGGAATCAGTTAACAACAAATTACTCTTCACGTTTGTTGTTCTTCCTGTCTCGCAGTCTGCCCAGGGATTAAGTTGCAAGTTTTCATACAGGTCGGGCCCGGGGTCATTTTTTATCCTCTACCCAAATTTCGTCGAAAATGTCTCTTTTAATTCCTTATTTTGTGACACACCTAAGAAGAATAATATCCACAATGTCTCCTGCGAATAGCAATACCTTTAAAACAGGCTTCTTTTAAAATAAATAAATATAAAGATTAAAAATAAAGGATCTGAACCAAATGTCGTTAAAATAAAGTTAAATTAAAAAGGAAAACTATGTTGGTACGAGTAACTATCTTATATTTTTTTTTTTTGAAAACGTCAGAAATTTGTTTTCAGCGGTTCGTAATTATAAGGACAAGGTCTTTACGAAAGAAAATTTTGGAAAAACTTACCGAAAAAGTTTGGAATCTAAAAAAAAATCGAAAATTGATTTTTTTTATGGAAAATGGTGAATATTTTTTGAATGAAAAATTAGAAAATTCTTAGTGGAAAAGTCGGAAAATTGCGGAAAAATGCGAAATTTTGCATTTTATCGCATGACTTGATGTATAAGGCTGAAAAATTAGTTGTGAAGCTTGGAAAATGTCGTCCCTAAACATTTATCGAAGCTCCTGGACTCAACGAAGCAAAAGATGTAAGAGGTTGAAAAAATGTAAGCTTTAAGGCCTAGCAAATCAGACTGGGGTCCGCGAGCTTATTATGGAATGAGTAGAATGAAACTGATATCACTCGATAGGCAATGCGCACAAAGAAAAAATCATTAGTATATCGCCATTAAGGTTGGTAAAAAGCATTTTGGGAGCATTCTAACTGTCGTCCCAATATTACTTCTTCTACAAATAGAACCTATTTTTGAAAGCAGACAATTTAACAACCCCTAAAAATGAGTAAGTAAATAGGCGCAGTGGCTTAGTGGTTAGTGTGTTGGACTACAAAGCGAGGGGTCCCAATATTCATAGTTTTTCTTAATTTTCGGAAAAGCCAATAACTTTCCAAAAAGCACAAGTTTGTGTGAAATTTCGCGTTAACCACTTGGCAACAAAAGTCATTGTTAGTCTTAACGAGAAGGAAGCCCAAGACAAACTTTTAAAGCAACTGAAGGAGTCAAAAAAAAAAAAGATGCGCTTGTGCCAAAGCCTAGTTCTTTGGAAAACCATTGCATAAGACAAGAACGAGGTAGATAGAGAAAATCGCACAACCCGGAACTGTGTACACTGCAGTTAAAATGAAGCGGCTCATATAACGAGAGGAATCTCAACGCACCCACAATAATGAACATCTTGTCTGTATCTTTCTATGCAATTGGTGCTAGTCAAGTTCCAGATAACCATGAAACCAAACAAACAATTTATTACCACCACAAATAAGAAAAGTACGTGTCAGTGCAATTATTCCCCTGATCCAAAACAGTAACTTCCCGCCGGAATATTCAATGTCGTTGAGACCTTCTGAGAAGATGCCCGCCACCCAAAAACAAGCCACCTCCATTTGTCCAACTCACAACGCAAACAAAACGTCACTGCGGCAAATATATTATCCTGTCACAATCCTAATTTCCCCAAGAGCACAGATACGATTCCATTACCTCTTGATGTTTGGAAAACTGCAATGTCATCTGCCACAGTTCCCTAACGTTGATCCGGCCAAACTATATTGTAGAAAGAGGTTAAGCAAAGGAATTTTTCCCACTCCATTGAACAAGACATGAAAACAAACCAAAATCCGAGACCACCTCCACATTATTTCGTCCACTAGCAGACATGTCGAAATGTCCTTGTCGAAAACAGACACAGGTAATCAGTGTCGAAAATGTCTTCACGAACGGAGAGAGCACTTTTTTTCCATCTGATTTGGACATTTTTCACCTTCCACTTGCAGGGGCCAACCAATTCATAACCATCATTAGGTCCGAGCTGCAATCGCCAGAGTGTCAGAGTTCCATTAATCACCATCATTTGCCAGGGCACACCGAAGCACGTGAGCGCTCCGGTACCAGAATCCTCTTCAGGTTGTAACAATGCAAATGGTTTTCGGGG
Source organism: Cheilosia vernalis (assembly GCA_949126925.1). Lineage (NCBI taxonomy): Eukaryota > Metazoa > Arthropoda > Insecta > Diptera > Syrphidae > Cheilosia > Cheilosia vernalis. The sequence continues at coordinate 5,131,111 of OX421362.1, forward strand.
GTGCAAACACGCCTTCTGATGAATTGGCTATTCTTCGGAGAGAAAATGTGAAAAAAAAGGACAGCCCGAACTATCTTCGCACTCGGAATGGCAATGTTTGAAGGAAGCGAAAGGTATCCGAAGAGTGGTTCACCGGTTCGATGGTCTTTTTGACGCTGATATCCTTGTGAGGTAAACGAAAAAGTTTCAACACAAAAATACCCATGCATTGGCATTGGCACACCTGTTCCTGCTGAAGCTTACTCACACTCACACTACTCCCACCACCACTTCCACTCGTCTTAGGGTTATAAATCGCTCAACCATCTAACTCATTGAATGTAATTGAAATGCTTGCCAATAACGGTTTTAGTTGGCAAGGGGAGACACACTGGATCAACGCAAACCCAACCAAAAAGAGCAGCGAATAGCACAAAAGTTTCTCCACATTTTTCTTCTTCTTTTTTTTCGTGTTTTGTTTGTGTCCAAAAAGTCTCGAGTCCTACCTAAGTGCCCTCGTCTCAGTTGGTAACTGGATGCATGTCGAGAGGTGTGAACTATGCACACATAGTGCAGGGCATTGGCGTTGGTGCAGTTTGATTTCGCAACTGTTCCATACCATTCAAAAAGCCGGCAAACTTTTTATCGATATGGTTGTGATCTTGTAATCCACCTTCGACGACCGTCGGCGTCGTGTCCTGTATCAAGAGCTGAAGTTTTCCGGTATACGTGTGCAAATTTATGACTTCCCTAATACATACAACAATCATACTATTTTTAGATGGATACAAAGTTCGCTTCCATACTCAGGTACACACACCGATGTGCACGAAATGACGATTTAATTGAAGCTCACCCCCTGGCTCATTCGAAGCGTAGGTACTAATGGCAAAGCCAATTAAATCCTTTTGTTTCTCCGAGACTAGTGTAATTTCCAAGATGAAGTATTTTCCCACTCCCTGGGTCGAGGAAATGAACGTGTTGAGTTCTGCACGAGAAACGGAAATCATCTGTCATCACCATTTTCCGTTTAGCACCTGGGCGATATTAGGAACACCCTCCTACCACCCCATATTTGAGGTCGCTGGGAGGAGAAGTGCAAAGGCAAGGACATTTGATGAGAGGCAGAGGAGGGGGGACGGGGTGGTCTTTTATGTTTTGCAGGAAACGAAAGGACATTTATTTGAAAATGTTTTCGAGCATTTTGCAGAGAGTGGGAAATTGGATCGAAAAACGTGACGGGAACATGGCACATAATGGAAGATGATGGGGAGTTGAAAATAATTCAAATTTGAGAGCGAATTGAATGCCTTTGTTTTAAGTTATTGGACCGAATTTCAGATGGGCAAGCATTTCCACTGCAGATGGTGATAGCTGATGAGATATTGCAGCTAACTTTGTTGAGTTCATTTTCATCTTAAATCAATAGTGTTGCCACATGGGGATAAGTATTTATATTATACAAGCGCATATAAGCTGGGGAAGTTTGATTTGAGTCGTTGTTATATTTGCTTCAAGTGGAGCTTTATCACCACTAAAAAAATGAAATGATATTGCGTCTAAATTTGGTACACAAAATGTTTCTGGAAAGTGACAAAAAATTTGCAAAAGTCAAACAAGTTGTTCTAACTCTGTAAAGTCTGACGGCTATTGAACTTTTCCGTATTTTTCCTAGCTATTACATTCATATTAAAATTGCATCCATTTTTAGGAGAATCCCATATAAGAGCATTTTGTATACCGAAAGCTTAATGACGTGTACCTGTATAATCCTTTGATTAGTAAAATCATGCAGAATAACAGATGTAGGATTTTTAACTTTCTCCATTACGTAGTAAGAGAAATTTATTGTTTTCGTACACAATTTCGAACTAGAGATTTTAATCAATTCTGATATTACGATGATAGAGGAACTCAAAAAAGTGTGTCGCAAAATTCTGTCAGGTCTTTCCGGTCTGTCCGTTTGTCCGTCCTTCCACAGGCCTTCAGCCTAAACGGCTTCCCGGATTACGTTCAAACCTCGGATTTGGAGTTTTGGGCTTACAGTTCGGGAGGTGTTTTTTTTGCAAGGTAAAATGCAATCTTGGAGTCAAATGGATGTTTTCAAAACTATCATGTGTCCTCAATTTTCGATTTGCTGAAGACTCTGAAAGTCTGTTAGACTCGCACTAAACGGATTTAATCTATGAAATTGCACCTAAAAAAGTAGGCATCTCTTCCCATAGCTTTTGTTTCCATTCCACTTTCTAGTGCCTGAAATAATTTGTCTGCTCAAAAACGAATCGTTAACGCAGAACCTCATAAGGATAGTTACGTGAACAGTTTGCTTCGAACTTAAGCTTTGTGTCAGAGGTCTGAATTCTGCATGTATTATAAGCAGTGTTGACAAAACATTGCGCCTGCATGTTAACAAGCTCGAGGCATTTACTACGAAGCCAAATGTCGGAAATTTGGATTTTTTTGAACAAATGTCTCGCCTAGTGAGCTACCTACTTACATTCAGAAATGACAGCGCAGTGATTGTCCCTCCGATCTTGCACTCACCAAAAGTAAATAAGATGAGATGGCCAACACACTAAGAAAGACCGACTAAGAAAGATCAACCGAGTACTCATTCTTGTAAATTTTTGACATCTAATATAATTATAAAAATTGTGTAAAAAATGTGTGGTAATTAATATTTTTTTTCAGCGGTTCGTTATTATAAGGAGAAGGTCTTTACAAAAGAAAATTTTGGAAAAACAATCCGGAAAAGTCGGGAAATTGGAAAAAACGAAAATTAATTTTTTGTTTGGAGTTTTGTGTGCAATTGTGCCGGAATGGCATTTCGAATGGAAAAATAGAAAATTCGTAGTGGAAAACTTGGAAAATTCCGGAAAAACCCGAAAAAAAATTTTCGACGAAATTTTTAATTTTATCGCCTGATTTGATATAAGTTGGAAAATTCGTTTTGAAGCTTGGAAAATTTCGTCCCTAAACATTTATCGAAGCTCCTCGACTCAACGAAGGAATATGTAGGTTCCATGCACGAAGCTTTCAATCGCGAAATGCAACGGGAGCAAGACTATAATCGAGATGAGCTGTCCGAAAGAGTCCGAACAAATGCGCCGGTGTTGAATGCCTAGCAGAAGAACAAGTAGGAATCGCTGATGAAGGTTGTATACTATGCAACGGGATGCATTTACCTTCTCGATGCTCCCGGTGAGACCGGCAAGACATTCGTCATTTCGTTGATTATGGCAACAATTCGGTCAAGATCCAAATTGCGTTGTGTATTGCATCCTCTGGCATTGCTGCCGCATTGTTGTCGAACTGCACATTCCGCTTTCAAGCTGACGATGAATCTCGGTTGACAAGCCAACGTGCACAATGACCAAGAATTCGGCCGTTGACATCCGTTGACAGCGTGACCGACGAGGATGAAGCGACCAACTATCCGCCGGAATTTTTGAGCTGAAGATGGGATCGATCTTAATCATTTTGCGGAATCTGAATCATCCGAGATTGTCCAACGGCACGAGGTTGTCCGTCGAGAAACTGATGAACAATGTGATTCAAGTGATGATCATCAAGGGCAAATTCAAAGGAGAGGAAACCCTTATCACTTAAATTATTCCAACTGATCTTCCATTCTAATGCAAGCAGATTCAGTTTCCAGTTCGATTGGCTTTTGCGATTATAATCAATAAATCGCAAAGCTGGAAGTCTGCTTTGTTTTGTTTTTTGTTTATACACGGAAAAAAAATTTAAGATCAAATCAAGAAAAATGAGCGCAGAATCAAGAAAAGTTTGTCTAGTTTTAGAGCTTAGCTCAGGATTTACTGATTCACGACTTCTTATTCGCAATTTTAGAAATTGTAAGAAGTGAAGATATTGACCCCCAAAAATCGTGAAACAACACTTCTCATGGTCAATAATGATCAAACGAGAAATACGTATTGCCATAACCGATCGCAATTTTAAACAAGTATTTATAAATTTGATATTCCTATGGTTGTGAATTGCAAAAACAAATCGAAATTTACCACTTCTCTGTAGTAAATTTGATTTCATCCCTTACCGAATTGCAACCATTTAGTCTTGAATTGCAACTCATTAGTGCTGATTTGCTACTTCTGTAGTTGCAATTTACAAATTCTTAATTGTAAATTACAACTTCTTTTTATCAATTTGCAATTCATATTTTGCAATTTGCAATTCATATTTTGCAATTTACGATTCTTTAGTAGTGATTTCAGGCATCACCGTCTTAAATTAAAAACGTTTTATCGTGAAATTAGAAAACTTTATTTTCAATTTACAACTTATATCTTGTGATTTACAATCAGAATTCATAGTCGTATTTTATATTTTTGTTTCCTCTTGATATCATTGAGAATCATATGACGCCATATCGTCCGGAGACAACGGGATTTGTCTGGGGTGGTTTTCTGTCTATGCTGAAATTGTTAATACACGCAAATTGTTTAGAAGAACTTGTATTGATACGAACCTTAAAAAACCTTTTCGACTGCACACTTTAATATCCATACCAATTCACTTCTTTTCTAATAGCGAGACATATCTTCATTCTGAAAAAAATAAAAATACAGATTTATATACCTACTTTAGTTTAATTTTTTTCCATTATTAAATAGGTACTTACATGATATGTATTCCAGAATGCTTTATAATGGTTAGTACACTCACTATCACTGAGAACTAGTTATACTTAAAAAACGACTGCCTTAAGCAAAGATTAAATACCGACTGTCTTTCGCTGTCGCTGCCCATGATTGCAGCTGTCCAGCAAGCAGCAACACCACAAACATATTATGTATGTATATTGATCCATATAAAGAAAGGAATTCGACCCATGGACTATATCGTTACTGTCGACTACCTGTGCATAAAACAATTTCACACGTTATGTAGTTAGTTTCCATGGAAATTACAAAAAATATTTTGCAATTTACGACTTCTCTACGTCAATTTACTATTGAAGTTGTAAATTGCTCCAAACAATCTCGCAAATCACTACAAATTAAAGAAGCTCGAATTAATACTTTCAATCGCAAAATGCAACAAACAACATTTGATATTTTTCGCCGTTTTCACTGGCAAATTACAAATTTTTATATCAATTCAAGAAAAAATCGTTGTGATTTGCGAAAAATATACGATTCGTGAATTACAACTCAAAATGTTGCAATTGGTGATTTTCAATTCTTTCCGTGTATTATGTGAATTTGAACATGCATCGCGCTAAGTCGGCATGAATTTTTCTGATAAATATAGGGATCCCCAGGAAGCAGCATTAATTTATTCGCAATCGGGCAAATGTCCTCCCGCATAAAATATTTAGCCACAAACAACCAGAAAAAAACAAGCCCAAAGTTGTGATTTAACTACAAAGTGAAATGAAACAAGAGAAAAAATGCCGACTTTATTAATAATTCACGATTCACGACATCACCCATCATCACACCAACAGGCAGGTCAAAGTTCGTTAAACTCCTTTCTGTACATTGTACGCATCACAATCCACGTTAGCCATCAACGAATTAATCAACCGCTAGGTAATAAAACATTTTCTGTTACATCGGTCCAATACGGTGATGCTACCACCATTCCACCAACTCTTCACAGCTCGCAGCGCAATAATTCCAGCGAATGTATTGTAAAATTTGCACAAAAGGATGATGACTTGTGCTATTCTGTCCGAAGGGCCAACGCATATCAACTTTATCACAACGTGCTGCCCCCTCTCAACACTGGGCGACCGTAAAGTTTGAAATATTCAAAGACCAGACGTTGTGGTTAAATTCTATTTTGTAATTATGCCCCACTCTCCGGAGCAGCCAAGTTTTGTGTTGCCGCTGCTGCTGCGGCGAGCAACGAATTTAATTTGCAACCCTTATGTCCATGACCCCGTATCTGGGGAATACACAGCTAAGTGCACAAGTCAAAACTACAGTTGCAATAATTTTGAATTGAAGCTACCCAATGTCGAAAATTGTTCATATCGAGAGGGTGGTGGTGGTGGTGCTTGCTATTACAGCACCGCATCCCGACAATTATATCAAAGTCACTGTAAGCAGACTTACATGCGCTGCAGCAGCAAACAATTCCTTGATTAGCTTTTAGTTTCGTGCCACAATGGGCGGATGTACCTTCACACACCCATACACACAGGTTGTCCAATTTCTCCCTATCGCCACAAAATCACATTCTCACACATTGAAAGGAGGAAGGAAATTCATTTCGAAATGAGATTAGTGGACCAAAACGGGAACACGACGAACATGTTTCAAATGGCCATGGCCAAGAGACGAGGAGTATAGCCGTCTTTTGAGAATCCCTAAACTCTTAAAGGAACAATGATAAAACAATGCGGTTAAGCAATTTATTCGAAGGACTCTGTGTGTATGCTGCCCATTCCCTTTGATTCTGTTTCAGTTCCCCCCAAATCGCTATATGTGCCTTGTAAAGTTGTTAGACTAACACAATTGGATCTGCGGTTTCTTATGGAAATGGTTATGTGGAATTGCGTTTATGGTCGTTTTGAGGACAAGCCCCAGCGAATGTTTGTGCATGTAGTGTACATGTAATACCAGTGGCTGGCAGGGTGATGACATTCCAGTGTGTATGCAATTAGATTTGATTTGTCCACACAGAGTATGGGAGCATTCGGTTACCAGCTCTCCCTATATGGTGGGTCTTAAATTTCAATTCAGACTCCTGCTGAGGGGAAGTATGGGCAGTGGGCGAGCGGAGGATTCAATTGGATTTTTGAAGGCATTTAGATTTGTATGCAATGACCACAATTTTATTTCGGAAGCAACCGTAATTGGGTCTATAATTGTGATTTCTGACGGCAACAGAGAGCGCAGATTCACTGTACGGTGTCTGTGTGTGCGCTTGTGTGTTGGGGTCGTTTGCAGAGCTTGAAAGGTTGCTTATTACAGCCATCTGAGTGGTAGTAATATGCCTTTAGAGACCAAGGGGTCTCTACTGCCTATACCTCGTTACGATAATAAATGGTATTTATCGGAGTTTACTTTATTAATATGATTGGCTTTGCGCCAAGCGTCGCTTAAAATCCACTCCCTAGAATTGACTGCCTATTTTGAAGGAGTTCTGGTTCTCTCTTCAATGTGTGTAATATGAGAGCGCTTAAATCGCAATGACGCACCGATCTAACTTGGACAATTTTGTTAGATACTCGTACTTATATCCCTTCTCAACCTGGACATTGATGTACCGCAAGAATTGACTACTATCTTTATAGTTACGAATTGCCCTCTATTTCTGGCATAATTTATCGCCTTAGGTTAGGTTTATGGGTGGGTACGTCAGAACGAGTCCTGCCACACCCCACTTAGGTCCATGTGGACCCATTGTGATGAATTATTATGAATTATCGCCTTACTGATGACTTAGCTTAGGAGATATTCACTTAACTTGCCGATTGTTATAGATTTTGGCTGAGTGTCTTTCGATAAGAAAGCCTTCCAAATCTTTTTAGGAATTCTTTAAACAAAAAACTATATAAGTACATTCCAATCCATTGATTTTATTTTTTTATTAAGCAGAAGACGTCTTCATTTTTTTTTGACATGAGATCAATCAACTTATCTGGATCCACATTAATATCCGAATGAACAGATATCATAGCAAGTGAGCTTAATCTGGCATTCGGCATTCCCCATAACGCTTCGGGAGACTGCTTTAATCGTTTTATAGATGAAAATCTTCTTTCACACTTGCTGTGGTCACTGGAAGCGTGGCCAAAACCGATAACAAAAAGATTATACCTATAAACTAAGTCTTTTCACATAACTATATCATGCAATTTCAAAACTTCGACGAAATTTCTTCCACCAAATAATGTACTCACCTTTAACAGCTCACAACGAAATTGCATTTTTAAAGTAACATGTTAGCTTTTCCATTTCTTTCACTCGCTCAACTACAGCAAAACCTGAGAGCAGAGCTTAAAATGATGGTAGAACGTCTTCGTTGACTATGAATCTGTCCGTAGGATTTCGTATTAACGAATCTATGCAAACGAATCAGTATAGACACTCTAAAATAGGCTTCAGTAGAAGAGGTTTCTAAATTGGAACGCATTGTCTGTTTCAATGAAGTTCTTGGAACTCTTCAAATAGGTCGTCGGCAAGTTGTTATGCGGATTGAAAAGGATCTCTGAAGAAATCGTCGGCATTTTCTCAGATGTTCTTAAGAGAATTCAGAACTACTTTTGAGCGATCGATTGAAGAAACGAAACCTAAAGATTTGTTCTGCAGGAAAACTAATAAGGCTTACTAGGAAATCATTTTTTGGACCGCTGCTAAAAGTGTTGATGCTTTTCAAGACTTATTGAGATGGATTTGAAGAGCTCTATAAAGGAAACAGTACTGTCATGCCTTTCAATAAATTTTGTTTCACAAAGGCGTAGAAGTCGAGTTTTTCGGCTCTCTTGTGCGTATTTTTTAGTAACATTTTTGAAAGTTGCATCTGAAAGGTTATGCGGAAGAAATTAGCTATTTCACTAACTACACCAGGGCAATTGCGAATTGCTAGAGTTAGCATATGGCATTAGACAAAGCCAGGTTCAAGCACAGTGTACTTATACCTAGCGTTTGGATACTTTTGCCTAATCCTGCACTGTAGTCCACTTAAGTGCGACCTTCCATATTTTCGGCTCCATCATAGCCTTGGCTAACACAATAAACTACACCTAACTGAATAGTCTCCTTATTTTTATAAATTTGAATTTATATTATAGAAGGTTTTATGTAATTATTTTTTTTATTTCAGGTTTCGGGGCCTACCTGGCTACGTGCCTGATATAGAGGCACAAGGACTACAGTAGATGCATTCACCATACTTACTCGTTCATCTCCCACTTTCTTTCAAAACAGGTAGCTGTGTCTTAGAGCTTTACCATCCTCACTTAATGGAGCACAATATTCACCGCCTAATTTAATTATATCCTTAGACTGTCTCCATTGGAATTTAAATGGGGAAATGACATGCACTTATCGCGTGACCCAATTTATACGATGAAGCCTATCACTATGGTTGACCGAATTATAACGATTCCTCGTACATCATAATCACAATTCGATTGTTAAAGACTGGATAATAAAAAGGGCGACCCACTACCTCCGCCGCATATACCTACAACATGTGATCGGGATAAGCGGCCACAACCCACATCCGTGGGGAGTATTAAAAATGACATAATTTCGACACATCGCTGACAGTCCAATCAATCGTAAACGACCACACAAAACCAATTTTAATGAAAATGTCATCAGAGATACATAGGACATCACTTCCTTTTTTGCTGTTGTTGGAGCATTTTTATTTTGTTCATAAATATCACCACCACCACGATATTGCGGTCATAATAGTGTCATCCTTTCATATGTGTTGCATGCATTTTTATACGAATTGTATGGATTTTATTCGTCTCCATCGGCCCCCACAACATTTTGTACATCTCCTCGACGTCCTGTACCAAAGTGGGAGTGAAGCTGAATGTTTGATTCTTATGATCAGCTTCACATGAAAAAGGCACGTTTAATGTGAATAATTTAATGTGCTGACATTGTGTGTCAGACGCGCGAGCAGTCTATATCGGGGTTATGTGCGGAGCTATCAGTGTTGGTGAGGTTTGGCCATTTTTATGATCTTGGACATAATAATTGGACTTTTGTTGATGCTTAATTGTGATGAACTTGTGTTAGCTTGTCGCCTGGGAGAGCATAAAAGTTCCTTTTTTTTATAATCTCCCAGGAGATGCCGAATTGATGGATCATGAAAGGTATGTCACGTTTGCTGTATACTGGTAAACGTTACAAAGTCACTAAACATTCTGAACGAGGGAGAAGGACACATTTCGATTGGAGGAAGTTCCTTGTGACTACTTATGTGAATGATGTCGTTATTCTAGTGGTCGATTATCAGGGTTGGGTTAAGGGGTCTTGGATAATTTGAGTTCGGGGTCGTGGCGATTTATTGTTTCTAGGTAAATTTTCAGTGCGGGTGTTTGCTCAAACAAAAAAAATCCGTCTGAATTTTTATACGGAAATGTACCTTTCATTTGGTCCATGTTTCATTGAAATCGACTTGGAAGTAACACCGTAATCGGTGCGACAAAAATAAAACCTATTCTTATAGAACGACTGGAAAAGACTGCTAGTACTCACGTCGTCCCTCGTATATCAGAATAAATATCTTTCTGAGCTATACCTACAATGGGAATCTTCATACTGAACTAGGGCTACAGCCAGGGAAGATGAATCTTTTCAGAAAAGACACTCACAACACGGAAACCGTCTGATGTTATCTGCAGTAGGTACATCTATCTGGATGGAAATCGAGTCGCAAACAAAAAGACTAGAATTTGCATTGTCTCGTCCGCATTGTTGCCGTTTGGCCCCGTTTTTGAGATTCAGAACCCTTGGTCCCGACTTTTTAAAAAAATAATAAAAATTCACCCTTTTTCAGTTTAAGTAAGATTTCATTCTTTATGGATCGAAAAAGAATGCAATCATATCAAAAGAAGTGTTTCGTAAGGAAAAAATTAGCTTATTGTTAAAAATAAATATACTGCAATTTTTTGTTTTGGTTTTCCATATGTGGAGGCCCCTTTTAAGTCCCCTTTTTGAAATTTTTTAGAGGCAGTACGCGTTTCAACAATGATTCTAGTTACAGCTTCATGTCAACGAAACATTTATGTGTATTCTCTCTGCCATTATTCTGAGCTTCGACGGGAACATTGCCAACCCACATTATCCCTTCTAAGCCGCGTGTACACTGTTCCCTATGACAAGTTAAAGGCCCATGAATTCCGTGCTGACGGCTACAACATCAGTACCAACTCTATGCTATCACCCCAAAACAGTTAAACCAACAGCCAACAAAAAAAAAAAAATTCTACAGCATCAGCTGAAAATAAAAGTGAATCGCTAAATTTTGACACCCATAAAGCTCGCCTATGTCTGAACTCGAAAATTAAAAGCCAATAACTAGCAGTCCTGTCATTAAAATTACGTCTGTGGTTCATGTCGGGACACACAAAGTGAAGTATGTACTTCAAATTTTATCGCAGTCACATCTCTTTTTTTTTTTTTTTGCGGGGCATATCTCCTTCGAGAACATTTTGTCATCCTAAATGGAACCACGTCATAAAGGCAATCATTATTCATCACCCGAAAGCACTGAAGCGAAGTAAAACGAGGCAAGCTTACGTTCCCTGGACTTAGCATGGAACGTGACGATTAAAATGTTTTTTTTTCTATATCGAACATTCTGCAGAATAAAATTAAAGCCTTGGGAGACACGAGCAGGATGAACGGAAAAAGAAAATAAGAAAACCATCACAACCTCAAATTAAAATTGGGAAACTGCAAAAATCCTCCGCTTACTTACAGTTGACGTTAATTCATAATGGAATATCCTTATTCGCAGATGCCACCTAAGATGGATTGCCGAGGAATTTGTGTAACTTCTTGTGGTTACGTAGGACTAAGCGAATTGGGAACATGTAAAGTGTAGGTAATCCATGTTATTTTCGGTAGAATTTATCGATATCAGCTTCAGAATTTATAAGCAGTTCGCGGTTTAAGTCTTCTTTACTGCAATTCATTTTTTACCCAGTTTAAGGACGCCTTACATAATAGGAAGCCAATAATAAAAATAAAAAAAAGAACCAATTCGAAAAATTCAACAATATACCCTTGCACACTTCCTTGCGGAATTTTTGTACCGAAAACGACCCTTGTTGTACCCGACCCACATGCCGCATCTCATATGCATCTCGGTTGAGTTGTTTTTACGGTTCAGTAATTGTAAATTTTTATCACCATTTCATATGGAAATTCATAATATTCCGTTCGACATTTCGCTGTGCAGCTGGCTGGCATAAAGGATTCCGCATTCTTTTTGTTTGGCGAAATATCCTCTTAAAATAGATGTAAATGGAGGTGATTTCCTCAATTCTCAGTAGGGCCAACAAAAATGTTTTCCCAGCAAAGTTGCGCGGACAAATTAAGGACCTTGTTGGCACAAAATTCTCGCTGCAGGTGCAGTATCCTACGTATTCGATGGTGTAGCTGCGGAGTGTCTGCAGGACCAATGTGCTTCATTTTCGAGAGTTTTATATTTTATTGATGTGCATGTTACCCTCGCAGGAGTTTTCGAGTACCAGCGCAAGGAGGACTTGGGAGGCTCTGGTGGATTATTTTATTGCACTTTTCTTGGAAACACTTTTGTTTTTGGTGTCATTTATTCCAAAAAATTATTTTAATGGCCAGACATCCCGATGGCCGAACAATCATTGCCGGTGTACATGTTGTTCGCTGTTTGTCCCGCGGGACTCATTACAGTGGGTGTGAGGGATGCGAAACGGGCAGTTGTATGGTGGAACTACCACTATACCATCGCGCTGGCGACGCTGATGATGATGCCGTTGATGATGACAAAGAGCTGGGTAATAAAAATTCCATTGGCACTTCTGTAGATGCATGGATGCAGAGGGCTGGATGGAAATGATTCTGATGCTTTTAGCAATTAACTTTAATTACGCGTCCGCTGGGAGTTGCGTTGGCCTCATTATTTGCTCTCACCCTTGTGTGTGGACAAGAAGGTATTTTAAAATTTCTCCAGTGGTGGCTGTTTATCGATGGAAATACGTCGTTAAGAATTTAGCGTGCAATGGAGGAGATCATTAATGTTTTAAATGAAATTCTTCAATTTATTGTTAAGTAGGTTGTGATAAATGGACCAGGGATGACCTGGAAAAGAGATTCGCTCTCAGTTCCTTGGAAATTCTTCATCAGCAGATGTGGATAATTTTAACCTAATTAAGGTAATTTCCGCTGCCACATATACATCAAAGGAGTTGGTGTCCTCGACCCGAACAATTAATTGGAACTGCTGTCGCTCCGTGTGTTTGTGCAATATATGACGACAACACTGCCATCATAGAGCGTATATAATGCTTTCCGTTCGATGATGCGCGCAATTTGATCATTACTACACTGGTCCTCCCACTTGTTGATCACTTCGATTGCCTACCCATGGCAACCAGAAAAGCGTGAAATAATCGCAAATAAACATCGCATCCTCCTAATACAATTATTACACCGACACACCATGGCTTGAAAGGATAATTCGTTCACGGCCTTCTAGCAGGGGCAACCTGTAGAACTATTCGCAACAACAAACCGAGTATGTATAGACAAACTCTGTCAACGTCTAGACGCACACCTAAACGGTTCGAGCACCCTACGCAGCATCCTTTGAATAAAAATTACGTATATATTTGCCTCCCTCCTCTGGTGATGTTCAACGCTACAAACACCACAGTGCAAAGGACATAGATGATGCGATTATTTGATAGAGTCACTCAACTTGGATTATATTTTGTTCTTCGCAAGAGAAGGACCAAAACATCGTCGAATATAGACGCACATCTTACTGCCAATAGATAAGGACATCGTAATTTCTGCTGCCCTCTTCATCAGCTTGAAAAGGAACCAAGCCGTGGCGAGAGCTGTCCCGTGCCGAACAAATCAACTTGTTACTTGTGTTACTACACTTGCCGTGATGAATCCTCAAGGACATCAATTTAATTGTATAGAAGTGTTGTCAGGGAGTGACTATGCCAAGTAAACGGTAAACCTCCTAGACGCTTTGTCGTGCGAAATTCATGTCGACTCCTACGTGCGAACTGTCGAGAGCATTGCCTTTGAATTAATTAATTGCAAACAATTATTTTTGATTCGAAGAGGCGATGCTGTGTGAGTACGAGTATATAGACAGATACGCGTACGCCTTCAACTGCGTGCAATACAATTTCGTGTGAATTTAGCGGGAGTGAAATGTGATTTGAATAATAAAACTTGAATTAGGGATCTGTGACGAGTCATTATTTGAAAGGACAATCTGCCTGATATTGAGATTCAATTTTAAAGTGAATTAAATTAATGATACAGCCACTCTGCGTCGTGGTGTGGGTTGATAAAAGTTGAGTTGAGACTGAGTGACAGCATTTGCACAATAATTTGTTGTTGTCTAGACCGATCTGGGGGGTTTATCTTTGTGTTTTATCGCATTGTGGAGAAATCCCCTTAATGCTTGTTTATTTCGCTCTTTTGACGGGCTTTTAAGTTTTAATAAGTAATTGCTCAGTGAGTTAGCTCCCACGGCATTAGAACTTTTGAAGATGTTCCGCCTGGTTGGAGTTAAGCCCATTTCCAAATAAAGGCTTTCAGTGCCTAGGATGAGCGCTCATAATGTGTGCCCTGCAGTAGGTTCTTGTAAATTAAAGTTAGCTATATTGTGTAGAGTTTGGGGTTAACGAACTAACCCTCTAAAAGATATATAGCTATCTAGAAAATATCCACGAAATTTGGAGCTCAACGTTTCAATCAAGTATCGACTATAAATTTTCTTTTAGCGATTTCATTATACGTATATTACCTACCTTCTTGTTGTGCAGCAAGTTTCGGGTTATATGTCCTCCTTTGGTGCGCCAAAAATGTATTAAAATCAAGGTCTTCAGTTAATTTAAGAACACTTTTGTTAAATGTTATTTTTGAAGATTTCAAGGACACTTCGGCTAAAATTTACTTTTCAATTAATTCTCAGTCACGGGAAAAAAAATTGTAAACAAGAAAATAAAGTAGGTAGAGTTTTGGTCCAAGCCATTTATTGCTTCTTTTCAACATTTTCTGCGAATGATTTAAGAATGAGAGAAAAAAGGAAAATTTAGAAAATAATTCCAGATTTAAAAAAATAGTTCTTTAATATTCTCAAGAATTGTTTTTTTCCATTAAGATTTTTTTCCTAAGTCGTGCATAGATTTTCTTGATGCAAGAAACTGATCGCTTAACGAGTTATGTGACATAAAAAAATTATTTCTTAAATTAATAACTTTGGTCTTTGATCATGCAGAATTTTTCTTGATTCAAGAGCCGGTTTGTGCAGAATGATACTTGTAATCAAGAACTATTTTCTTATACCAAAAACTTTTTCCTCAATTCCAGAACAATTATTCTTCATCCCAGAAACAAATATTTGAATGCGAATTGTCTCCCCAAGCAAAGGTTTCTTACATGAAGAATTTATTTCTGGAATTCTGAAGAATCATTTTTGATTCAAAAAGTAAATTCTTAAATACGAAATTTTACCCCAAGAACTTTGTTGTTACATAAATAAACTTTTTCATAAATCGTGCAGTATTATCTTTAATCCCAGAAACGATTTGTTAAATACCAAATGCACGATTAATAGATTCTAGACCAAAAAATGTATGCTGTATTAAAATATAATTTAAGAAGTATCTGTGTATTATCTGAAAAGAAAAGAAAATTAAGTAGCAGGGCTTACAGCTTTATTTGTTTTTTTTTTATTTAGAGAAGCAAGTTAAGGTTTTATTTACCTACACAGTATTAATTCATTGAAGATAATTGTTCGCAAAAGTAAAGTAAAGTAAAGTTTTATTTATAATTTTATATTCAATACAAATGCAATACCATTTTGTAAGCATTTAGGGCATATTCATTTTTTATCATTTCATATTAGGTATTAACTTTAAAGCCAATTTCGATTGACAAAGCTTAACATTTTAAATGAAAATTGTTTCTGCAAATTGATGTTTTAATATACCTAGTTAATTTTCTGATAGTATTACAAATTTCTTTTCTTTAAAACTTTTCGTCTGGTAAAACACTTATTATAAGTGGTTTAGTATATATTTCATCAAGTTTTATAATTTTGTAGTTACAAATTCGGAATAGTTCTTCTGAAATATTAGGAACCATTAATTAGATTCAGGACACTTTACTTTTAAAAACTTACGGGAGACACTTTACACTTGAACTGAACCGACTCGATTAAAAGTAGACAATGGATTGACAGGACTGTTTATGCTTGATTGCAAATCGAAGCAATTCAAACATGTTGTTGCCTTACGTAAGTGCTTGTTTATGGTGCAGCTGCATAGAAAACAAATTGTTTTCTTTTGTTCTTCATGCGTTTCTCGATATACGAAATTATTTCTTATATTCAAGAAATATGAACGAAATAAACATTTTCAAGGACATTAACTACACCTCGATATCGGATGGCTGTGTCCGTGTCTGGTTTCTGCTTGATGGGGTACAACCGAACACGCGTGTCTCATATGATTCAATAAAAAATTGGTTATTTATTTTCTTCATATAAGAACTTATTTCTTACGGGTAAATATTTTTTTGAAGAAAAATATGTAATAAATAAAAGACCATGATTTCGATTTAAAATATGGCAGCATAAAGTCATACCTATTTGCTTTAATAGTTTTAATGAAATTGCTGCAATTATTTTCTTGAAGTTAGAAAGTCTGAATTGGTTGCAAATAAAGTACAGACTTCATAGTACCTATCAAATAATTACTTCTTGATTTCAGAATATATTTCTTATGTTTTCTCTACAAAATTTGTTTCTTAAAACAAGAAATATTTGATCGTTTAGGTAAAATGATATTTGTTTCACTACGAACTATTTTCTTGATTCTTTAAAATAATACTTTTTTTTTTAATTTGAAGAACATTTCGGCATCAATATCCTTTTTCTGAGGCCTTTAGGACCTCAGGACTTCAAACATGTATGAAGAACACTTTGGTAAAATGTGGCTTTAGATTAGAAGATAACATACGGAGAAAACATACATAAAAAGATATAGGTACATATTGTTTGATTTTTAATATCATATATAAGATTTCTATGATCTCATCATACCACATCCTTAAAACCAAATGCACATGAATTTTCTAGTGAAACTCTTCATACCTACTACTATGAAAAAACAGCCATCACTCTCCATCATGTCGTTTCATCGTATAGCTCAGAATTACCCTCCAACGAGCCATAAGAGGTTACCACTTACAAAAGACGCTCAGTTCGAGGAACATAACCAAATAATGGTGAATCCCTCCGCACACGATGGTTTTGATGGTAACGAACTCTCCAGAAATGGTTCAAAAATCCCATTCGCAGGACCTGGACGCAATCCAGACGTCTATACGTCTATCGTATGCCCCTCACTCACCAAATAAAGTAAATGATATAAAATGTTATCTGCGTTATCGTCTTAATTGCCCCAGCATCCCCAACAAACATAAAGTTGGCCGCTGGAAGTCCTTCCATGAAGTATCTCCACAAACATTCACTTTTATCACACACTAAATTCAATTATAACTCAGAACACCACCGTTTTGCCGCAAGATGCATTCCTCGCGCTGCACATACTATACCTATACACCTAACAAACTTCATTATCCTTCAAATCAATTATCCTCTTTATGAGAGTGCAGCACCACATAAACCCCCATCAGATCAAACTGACTCGTTTTGCGTGTGAACGAAGTGCAACGAAATTAACCTCTTATCTCTGACCACAGGTATCTGGAGCTCATTCACCGTCGATCTCCCCAGAATGGCTGCGTTCCGTGTGTTTGTGTATACACCAACAAATATAATCGTTGCGGCCCCGCAGGGAAACCATCAGCAGCAGCAACAGCTCCAACGCCATCAGTGCACTCTGGCAAAATATTTACCACTGATCCTATCTCAGGACCAATATTAAATTATTCCCTCTTTGGCAGCCCACAAAAAGGAGCATCACCTCCGTGCCGAACCCTCATCAGCATCATCATCATCATCACAATCATTATCGTCGTCATTACCATCATAGTGCCACTAGTGCCGACTGTCGACTGACGTGTCGTCTATTGCGCGCGACGCATCAGATAAGTATTCGGGTGCTCTTTTGGTCTGCTCCGGGGGTGGGGCTGAAAAAACGTCTTTTAGAGTGAAAAATTGGCAATAAATGCCCCATCGTTGATGCTAGATTCTCGGGCTCTATGCTATAGTGTAGATGTGCATACTGCATCACACTCGCACAAGATGACCGAAAAGATGGCAAAAAAAAAATAAAAAAAAAAATACAACAACATCGTCCTCATTCAACATTTAAGGAGTAATCAAAACTTTAATCGTTGTTTACCATCAAAATTTCTTTCGCCATCTTCACTCATAAAGGATTCACAGGAACACTATGTTTCAAGTGTGAGGATGTGTGCTCGATGCTGGTTATAAGTGCGCACAAAGAAAATAAGTTCTCATTCCAAAAGACACCAAGAGCGGTGCGGTGGCGGCGACTGTGACTGCGGTTGTGTTGTTCTTTGTGCTGCAGCTGTTAGTGATGTTGATTTTGCTGCCGGCTTTGAGGTGGAAAATGAGAAAATTGTAAGAAAATTTCATTCCATTAAAGGAAAGAAAAGGAGGACGATGAAAACAAAAAAAAAATCAAGAAAAAGAAGCACTAGAAAAACGCCAAAACAATTTCGAAAAGGTGATGCCGGGTTTGAGCATTCTACGAGGTATGCGGAGAAACGAACAGGGTTCCCACTTGGACGGAAATCAGTTGCAGAGATTTTATGATCAGTTTTAATAAGGACCTGCGGAAAGGGGGCTGGCAAATTGTAGTCATAGAGAAACCCATTTAGTTAAACGTTGGAAATAATTTCAACCGAATTTTGAAACTGGATAATTACATTAAATTGGTTCATGGGTTTCTTCCAAGCGACCTAGGTGGCAGCATAAAATATCTTTAAAGTTAAAAGGTACAAAAAAAAATTATAGAAAACTTGTGGATTAAATATATTATTTTCTGTCCACCGATTACAGGATTGCATTCCGTTGGGAATCGAAGCAATGAGACATCCCAAAACTGCACTGGAATGGTCTCAAATTACTTGCGTTGCCGAGGACATGATGTTCCCGATAACTTCAAAACCAGCTCTTTATTATCTGTAGAATGGGTTTTGTATAGACAAACAAAATTGCAAATTTTATAAAAAAAAACTCTCCTTTAATGAAACGTAAAACATGTTTTCATGTAGATAAGTGAGTCAATCCGGCAGCCCTTAAAAGCAAGAAAGCTTCTACAGTTTAAACGGCTTTTGGAAAAATATTTTTGACTGCTTTTTCCGGCGAAATTATGACCCATTTTTAAATGTTCCAGGGCTGCAACTTCATAATTTCATTGGGGAGTATAATACATTTTTTTGGGGAGTACAGAACAAAATAAAAGTAATATATTTTAAGTCAATAGTTTTTCAATTGGAACAGGTAGCTTTAGACAGCCTATGGCGGCTGTATAATCTGATGTTTATTTCAGTCACTGATGCCGAAACACCACGCCATAAGACTTTATTATCAAAATGAGTGTTTGTCAGTGCAATCAACAATCGGTTTGTTTAACACCGTTTCAACATCTACCTATCCTTAATGAATTTACAGGCTCCGCAATTGTTTGTACCCACACGAATGTAACAAGATCGACAATGGCAAAAAAAATCTTAATAAAACATCGAGAAAGTAAAATTAGTCTTGCAGTTTACTGGATAGAGAAATGTCATGGCATGTGAAAATAGTTAAATCCGAAACTAAAAATAGGAGTACCTACAATTTGTCTTTGATGAGTACGGGAGGCTATAATGATTGAAATTTGTTCAGCTATTCTGTTAGTCGCTAACAATAGAGTGAAATGTTAGCCCCACTTTGAAAGCCATAATTTTTCAAAATAAAAACGAGATTCGGCCCCAAGAATAGTATTGGGGTATCAATTCATTGGGGACATATGTTTCGTTATGAATTTTTCTATCCAAAACAATTGAGTCGTTCTTTTCGAAGTAGCTACCAGCAGGTACTTAAATCGAAGCAGGAGTACCCCAGGGTTCGGTATCGGTGCTTGGGCCCTTACTATATCTACTGAAATAATTTCTCAACATTGAGCAATTATCAATTTACTTATCCTTGCAGATGACAAATGGATCTATTAATTGAAGCTTCCTTGCGATTCAATTTAACCCTAATCCTACCAAGGTATTTCGTTACATATAGGGGTAGAGGGTGTCAGTAAAGTATGTTTATCAAGATATCTAAAATTCAAAGCAATTGTTTACAATACTAAAAGTCACAATTCGATTAAAATTGTATCTAGAGAACTGTTGCGCTTTTTAGAATGGAATGTGCCTCCGAGGCACACCTTGGTAGGATTAGGGTTAAATGAAAGCAACGACACTTTAGTAAATCAGGTTTTTCCGAAGGTACATATGTACGGGCATAGATATTGGTGGTAGCTAGTACACGGAAATAATTTTAAGATAAAACCAATAATAATAAAAGCAGAATCACAGAAAGTTTGTCTAGTCCTAGAGCTAAGCTCAGGATTTACTGATTCACGACTTTTTGTTCGCAATTCTAGAAATTGTACGAAGTGGAGATAATAAATAATAATTTTTTTTTTATATAATTTTTGGCGCAACAGGTCCGTAGGGACCCTGGGCCTAGCTTCTCGCAACCATTCGTTTTGTGTGAGTTTTCATTTTTGGAACGAATGGAAGGGATCTACAATTTTATGCCGATTCCAAACGGCTAATTGAGAAGCTCTTTCAAGACAGTTATACTCTCGGATGTTTGTCAGACGTTCGCGAGAGGTGGCGCAGTGAAAAAACCCTGAGTTGGAAATTGGGTTTTTGCGGGATTCGAACCTGAACCCCTCGCTTAGTAGTCCAACACACTAACCACTAGGCCACTGCGACCACGAAGTGGAGATAGTGACCCCGAAAAGTCTTGAATGACCACTTATCTTTCACTGGTTAACCCAGTGTTCTGTGCTATAACGTGTTCAATATAGCACTCAACTCGCCCTGGTACTGTAAACCTGTGTTTGACATGACTGCTAAAGCACCCTAGTTGTGCACAGAACTGACCCCAGTTATTTTGTCGGGGCAAGAATTCAGTGCTGAGTTTTGCTGTCATTTCGCTTGCTGTTATTCGTTTGTTGACATGTCGTTATAAAGATAAATACAGTCCACGACGGATATAAGAAACCTTTAAAATACCCAAAATTTTTTTCTTATATCCGATGTCTTCTTAAATGCGAGGACTTTTGTATACAAAAAACAAACTCCAAGGTGTTTCCACATGCGTGTCTTACAAATGAAGTGTTCTTATATGAGTGTTTCCTATATCCGTCGTGGACTGTAGTTAGTCAAAAATATTTTGTCAATTTACGTTTTCAATTTGTGTTCAATTATTACATAAGATCTTATTGATTCATCATTCAGTGGGAGTAAATCACTAAATATTTTTTTGGCAATTTGAGATGGTGGAGTGGTGTTTGAGAAATTATCCTATTAAAGTGGACAATAAATTGCGTCAACCAATTGATGTCACAAATCACCACAAATAAAAGAATCTCGAATTAATATCTACTTCTAAACGCAAAATTCCGACATTTTCAATGTCAAATTAGGTGATTTGCGAAAAACTTATAATTCGTAAATTGGAGATACAATTTTTAGCAATTAATTGATTTTCGTTTCTTTCCGTTTATAGTATTTTATTAGTAAATTTGTGTGCTGTATCATCCAGCAAACGTTTATGTTGAAACCTTGTTTAACAATCTTCACATTAGGTGGCCAATTTCTAAAAAAAAATCGACTTATCATCTTTATGGTAAAGTTTTACAGTGCGATAATTGAGCAATCGTTTACGCCGGCCGTCTTCGAATTTGTTGAGTACTCCCCTAGCGTTTTTTAGAACTGTAGTAACGCATTGGCAGCACTGAAAGACGTTGCGGCGAAGACTGCTTCGTCTTTTATGGCCATCGATGGCTTTTCAGCTTCTAACCATTTCACGTGGCATGGTGGCGCGATGAAGAGATGATGACATCCGGTTAGTAGTATCCTGGCGGTTATATACAAAAGCCTCAAACAAAAGAACCGATTTAAGTAAGATATTCATCTTATGCCGGGCGCTGGTTTTGCAATGCAGTACACCACCATTGAGGTGTATATAATGCTCTGCATTCCTTTGAGAACAACTGCAAACACCTTGGTCGAGAGTAGACCAGTCCCAACATCCTGCAATGCGCTTTCTCGGAGCAGAAAAACGTTTCTAAATTTTCAGAACATCCCCACTGGGGAGCTGTGTGTAGCCCAAGCAACACCCATCTCCACTATCAAGCGCACAGAACATACAAGAGTGGCAGGGATAAACATCCCACTGTGTGTGTGTGCCAGCATCCCATTGAGAATCACTTTGGATTAACGCTTAGCAAAGTTTGCATATCGACGCGCCATGGTATGGGTGCGTTCTTCCCCATTTGTCGCCCGCTTTTGTGTATGCACACAGCACACCTCTTGAAAACAGAGAATAGGTAACAACCACATTTTCTGCACCATTCTGCAAGGCGTCGTCGTTGTTGGTCGTCTGCTTCTGATGCCGCAGCACATCAATCTTTCACCAAAGTGTGTGGTGTATTAATCGGTGCTGTTGACATTCTCATATAATAGAGGCACACACTATGGCATGGCACACTCAATCCGACACAGTGTAACGTGGCCAAGGTATCGCCGGTCCTCATCAGGCTTTGGCTTATTAATTGATAATTAAAAATGCATAAACACCGGCTTTGTGGTTGGCTCACACTCTTGCTGCCGTTCATTCTTTCTGCTGTATCAGCAGGATAATGCGCCTATAACGGGATGTTGATGAGTTCCATCCTTCGAAACGAGTATAATGGCGGTTTTCAGCGATCCCGCCGCCGTCTCACCACCAACTCCATCTCGTAAAGTGTAAATTAATAGTTAATAGCTCTCGAGAGTGTGGGTGGCCGGTTGCCGAGTACCGCCATCTCTCTCCGGCTCTATTTGTGTAATGGGCTGCTGTTAAGGAACAGAAGTATAAATCAGCCAACGCGGATTCAACTGCATCGTAGGTGTATATAATAGTACCTATACATTTAATGCTGCCATTAATTGGTTTCTCCTGCGGGATGAATTTGTTGTGGCAGCGGAAAGGTTTCACAGCCTTCAACATAACGACGATGAAGCGCCGCCGCCGCCATGCTACTTCCGTTGGGTTTGGCGCTTTGATGTGCGAACGACGCGAAGCTGCTCCTGGTCAATACCATCTGATACCATGGCTAAGCGTGGATGCAGTCAACAAGAGCTGTACAGCCGTCGCGTTGTGCGGTAATAAAGTATTTTAGTATGTACATTGAACTTTACGATAACGGCGCTTTTGTTTTCTAATCAAGCCGAGTGGTTCGTCGGAGTCAATAAAACGTTTAGCTTGCTTCAGTGTCTGCTGAAGAGGGATTAATTATGATTCCGTGCTTGGCTATGGCGGAATTGAGTGGGAAATTAGGCTATTATATGATTTTGTCTTTCGTAAGTGGATAAATCAGGATTCAAAATGGGATGTTTGTAGACTTTCACATGACCCTGTTGGGATTTGTTTTGGGAAGCTTTGAAATTATTGATGACCTGGATATCGCTGTAGGAAAAGACGTAAAATTCAAGGGCTATTAGATCAAGTTTTGAACGATACTCTATGGGATACATCGGTTGACACCATTTTTTCTGATAGCCACATCCTTGGGATGTGACATTATGTAGAAATCGAAATTTTTTTGGAAAACGATGGATAGAGGGACTTGACTCGGCAGGAAGAGAGAGAGAGCAAGAATCCAATTTCAAGTAGCAGCAGATCCATCCATCAGTTTCCTTCATGTATAGTTCCTGCAAAAAAAAAAAAAAAAAAACCGGCCAAGTGCGAGTGTCACTCGCGCACCGAAGGTTCCGTATTTGGCTAAAGTCCAACACATCAGATATTATTTGAAATCTATATCATTCAATCAATATCATTCTTCACGAATTCATCACAATTTAGTTTAATTTAATTACTTAATATTTTTACTCTCAAAAATTACTCGCACATGAATCTCATTTTCTAATTATTACCTAGTACCCAACCCACGCCAATTTTCCATTCTGTATGCGACCTGTCCCAATTAAAAACTATTGACTGAAAATATATTACTTTTATTTTGTTCTGTACTCCCCAAAAAAATGTATTATACTCCCCAACGAAATTAGCAAGCGGTAGCCCTGGTGATGGGGTCAATTGTGCACAACTGCGTAGTAGAGATTAAAACTTATGAGAGCAACGTATTTTAGTTACATGGTAAAATTATCTTTTTTGAAACTATCTTGTAAACTATTAACTTTTCGGCAAAACAGTATGCAGCACATATATAGCTAAGAATATGATCTACAAAAAAGGAATTTATTTATTTTTTTGTGAATCAAGAAATAAACCGTTTTTTGGGCGAATGAAAATATTTTTTTCACCAGATTACTAATTAATCGAAAACCAATCGATGTATTCCTTCCATTGGTATTTGTCGTTTAACTAGAGGTTACACCGGATGTTGTGTGTAAATTTTAGCCTTCTATGTCAATCGGTTCTTGAGATAGACCTGGTAACAAAATTGGCTTAGTGGGTTCGGACAGACAGACAGACAGACAGACAGACAGACAGACAGACAGACAGACAGACAGACAGACGGAGAGACATCCGAGCGAAACTAATAAGGTTACGTTTTTTCCCTTTGGGTACGGAACCTTAAAAAGGAAGACTGTGTCTACCCACATCACACCCATTGATACAGTCATGGAAGGCGAAGGGAAGACATTGTAATTTAAGGACTGCCATCAGTGCTTCCAAAAAAATAGAGACGCAACAGCGTCTCGCATTGAGTCAAGACAATTTTTTCCAAAAGGTCTTTGGAGATAAAGCGGGGATTTAAGGAAGAACAAAGCTGAGAGATTAAATTGAATGGTTTTATTAAAAAATTACACACCAAAGACCCAGGTGCACTGAACGCTAGTGTCTAAAAATCAAAGGTGTCATCCAAAGTTACATCTTATACGTTAAAAATATAATCGTCAACGTCATCGCTGTAATCGACATAAAGATCTCTTCTGAATATAGTCGACATGACAAAGTTACGTAGCTTCCTAAACATCATGAGAGGCAACCATATTTCGTTCACCTCCATAAGAGCGCATTGAAAAATGGATGGCATGGGGAAAATGTGGAGCTTATACCTTTTTAATGAAATCAGAGGCATTCTGCGATCTCTACAAACAGAAGCAAAAGTTAAGGGAAAGTAGCACAGCTGCTTAAACCTTCCCAATGGATGACATAGCAGGCGCAGTGGCTTACTGGTTATTGTGTTGGACTACTAAGCGAGGGGTCCCAGGTTCGAATCCCGCAAAAACCCAAATTCCAACTCAGGGTTTTTTTCACTGCGCCACCTCTCGCGAATGTCTGACAAACATCTTTGAGTATAAACTGTCTAGAAAGAGCTTCTCAATTAGCCGTTTGAAATCGGCATGAAATTGTAGATCCCTTCCATTCGTTCCAAAAATGAAATCTCACACAAAACTGACGGTTCCTATTTTAATTGCTTTTCTACTTTTTTTTTATAACAAAAAATGCGATATTGTGAAGTGTATTAGTTCTTTATTTGTATAAGAAAAAAAAAAACTTTTTATGCCCAATAACGAAGCCAGACTTTGAATGTACATCTCGAGTGAAAATCTTAATAAAATGTGATTTCTGACTGTTGTAGATATTCACTAAACTTAGAGTGGAATAGTCTTGACCAATTTGGATGTTTTTATTTGATTGAAGGACAATTATTGTCTCTTATTCGGCTTTTTGGTCGAATATTTATTGAGCAATGAAACAAGTTATTTTCCATCCAACATAGGTCTCTGTCTACCTCAGGGATCTTTTTTAGAGAACATATACATAGATGAATTATAAATGTGTGAAGACATTTTGATGAGATTTACATGCTACATTACAAATTGTTGCTACACAAATAGTATGGAAAACATTGGAAGCAAATTGAAATAATCTAAAAAAAAGCCGAATAAGAGATAATTGTCCTTCAATCGTCATAAAACTTAAACTGTATAAAAGCTTTTAGAATCAAATCGGAGCCGAAACGGTGGTACAAACACACGCCAGCAGGTATGGTCTACTCATTCGTCCATACCCACAAGAATGCTTCTACCGTAGTTGACTTCTGTGAAACCACGACCAACTTTCCACCAACTGTGCATATTGCCAACAAAAGGGGCAAACGTGCTCCTGTAGATGCAAAGGTCTGTTGATACGCGCTGTGGATAAGTAATTAGATAAGCTACGTTGATGGACTCAGTGTGTTGCTCCTTTTATCACATGTGGAGTATACTCAAAGGCAAGGCTACAAAATTTAGCTCAATAAAGGTAAAGCTAATCGCGAAGTTCAGAAGGATCTCTGCGACTATGCATATTGTCGCAACTGCTACCCATTTGTTTGGAATAGTGTGCATGAAGCTACATAAGTAGGTATAGGAAAACTTTGAAAATTGTGAACAGATTGTGACCCGTAGCCTTACCACGGGTTTAGAACCGAGGTGAGTTCAGCAGTGTAGTGGAGCTGACTATATACCGTGGATTTTGTGCAACAAGGTGGAAAGTGTGCAGGACCTATAGCATCTATGACTTCTTGGAGCTAATTTTGTTCCCTAAAATTAGAGAAGCTGAGGGAAAATGTTGCGTACCTATACTTATGAAATAGGTCAAAATCGTTGACCTAGGTTAAGCAGGGAAAGTGTCTTGAAATTCACACCAAGTGAAGGGTTCTATTATTTTTTCTATTAATTAGTCAGAAGGGTAAGTAGTTTGGTGTAAATCTCCCTAAGATCGTATTCGTATAGTTGTAAATTTATGGTAAATGTACACAAGACGATGATAAGAGGGATATTATGTAGGTAGAGAAGTCCTCGTGTTTGGGGAGATGAAATTTATGTGCCACTTAAGTTCAGCTCGTGCGCGATAATATCCACGAAGAGAATTACCCGTAACTTATGTTTTTTGAGTTGTGCACACGTGAATGAGACGAGAACAAGAAATATACGAGTACGAGTACATTCTTGACGTTAGTATTCAGGTTCATGCTGGTGATCGTTAACAGTTATTTGCGATGAGAGAGAAACACAAATCATGAACAGCAATAATTTTGTGTGACATCTGGCAGGAGCACAATTGAATATTGTATGACGAAAGGGTGGAGATGAATAGGTACTTGAAGTTTAGGGTTGGCTATATGAAAATATTTGGTGGTGTTGGTTGTTTTGTTGTAATGTTTAAACTTTCCTTTAAGTAAATGCTGTTGGATCTTCTACTCATAAAATGTATTTCGACCTTATGTTCTTCCAATCAAAACAGACTGAGAATCACAACCTTTAATCAAATCGGCGATGAGGTCCTTCCCTTTTGTTGATATTAGTTTGCAAGTAGCAAATGAATTTATGCATAGTTAGCTTACCATTGATTTCGCAAAAGATCATCTCTCTGAAGAGATAGTGACAGGCGTAGTGCCAAGTCTGTGCCTCAAAGGCTCACTGCTCATAAAATCAGTCGTCTTAAAGTTACTGAATCAACGGTCCCATTAAATCCGTACCACATGTGTTGCATGCAAGTTTGGTAATTAAACTGTGTTTTGAGAATAAACCCATACCATAAAAGAAAGTCCTTGCAACTATCGACCCTTCTGTGGCTAACAAAAAAGTAAAAAAAAAAACCCTAACTCTAAGAGCCCTTTCCACACAATATCCGGTATTTTTTTTTTTTTAATTTCTCTTCCCTTTTAGTTCCTACACAAACAATTTCCAACCGCTAATCCCTCTTGTCTCTCACCAGATACAATAGTAAAATAGTGTTTGTTTTACACGCTCTTCATTCTCATAAAGTGCTTCGAACAAAAATGCAAGCAATTGCTACTCAATTGTAGGACCGCAATGTCCACCTCTGAATCAATCTAATTAAACTCAACTGAACTCAAAACAAACACTTCCTTCACATCTGTCATCGTCGTCCCCCTAATTAGATCGTCTACAATGTCTGAGCAATGGGTAAAGTTGGTCCTGCTGCGAAGCGTCTAAATTGTGCGCATCACCTTCGCATAAGGTATGGGCCCCAATACCCTCTCAACAACAAATGAATGGCAAAGTTTCTGGATTACATTCCCTGCTCTGCGCTGCAGTTGTTCTTGTTGTCTGGAAATGGTTCTTTTCGAAGGACACGTACCTACGCTTGCACTGCACAATCAGTCACAGAATTTTAGCCGGAGACTCGACAACGAAATAGTCAACAGCAGTACTGCAATTATGCCGTTAATTGTAGGAGCAAGAGTCTAGTTGGCTGGGTATGGGTATGGCTACACCCTCCACCACACCATTTTTATCTCGGGCGCTGTTATGTGCTGCATGCGATTTCTGAGAGAAAAAAAATGTTTACCCCACCAACAGGGTAGTTGCGTGGCGTTCTTTTCTTTTTAGGGAAATTAATTTAATGCAATTAAAGAAAAGCCAAACAAGTAGTTAGTGGTGGGGCAATGGGGAGAAATGATTAATTTCGTTATACTGTATCTATGCTTCCTAGAAGTTGTCTGCCATTCAATTCGTTATTCCTTGTGTTATCGTCCTTCGTGCGCTTGAAGTTGGTTTACTTTAATGAGTTCAACCAAGGGACGAACCGAGGGGGTTGCTTTTCGACAGACAGTTTGCGAAGGAGGATCGTCGACATTGAATTGAATTGAATTGGGAATTCGTGGCGGTATAGACGCGCGCGGTACTACAAAGGAGTAACATTGAAAATGCTTGTCAAGTGGGTGGTGGTTTAATTTTTTTTTCTCATTACGTTGTTGCGCGTATTTTGTGTGAGTGTGTTTCTAAGGATTTGAAGGATATCACTTGTCGCGCGCTACTTTTTATTAAAGTGCAGATAATGGGGGAATAGGGTAGGCTGGTTTCCATTATTCTTCTCAATTATTGTAGCATTTTTTTTTTCTCCACCGTTTATTATTCTGAAGGATAATGTAATTGGAGACGAACATTTCGTGTTTCTGGCGCAGTGAATCCTTACATTTTCATATGAAGTGCCGGTAACATTGACCTGATTCGCAGAGAGACATCAGGTTACAAGGTCTCGTGTGGGTTAGAGACAAATCGATATAGCACGGCAGTGAGTAAATGTGAGAAGTTATGGCTGTGTGTTGTTTTGTCGCTAGCCTAGATTATATGGGTGAAAGGTATTTTAAGCGAGGTGTACATGGAACTAAGCAAAGCGGAAACTATTTCTTTGTTTGACTAGTACTGTAGGTACGAGTACACGTGCCTAATTAGGCTAATGTCAAGGATATGCCTGCCTTTATAGAATGCATAATGATAATCCTTTTAATTGGGGGTATCGTCTTTAACCAAGTTTGTGATCAGATAATTGTAAATATAGAAAGGATTGGCTCAGGGTGGTTTCACCATTTGGAAACAAACAAATGGCACGCTTCCTCAACATGAGGCGACTGCAGTATATGAGAAGCCCTGTCTGTCATCTTGTAGGGCCCTATTAAGTTCAATATTAATTTCTATGCGCTCAAGAGTAGGGGAAGGTCTTGTACCTTGGTCCGAGTGTCAGTTATTAGAAAAGTACGTACGTGTTTTAGATACTACGTCAAAATTATTTTTTTTTTTTTGGTTAGAGTGGTGTTCGTGTACCTTGGACCTATCATAGAGCGTGTACCATATGGTCCCGTCAAATTACACGTTATTCAATTTTTTTTTTTAAAAAAATTGGTTTTGTATGTTTCAGGAAAATATGCCAAGAAGCAAATTAGTTAAATAATATAAGAGTCCTTTGTTAAGCATTTTTTTTTTAGTTAACGAAAGTATTTTTTATTTAAAACTATTTTGCATTTGAAATAAAAAAAATGTTGTCAAACACACAAACTTTAAGACAATGGTTTGTTTTCTTGGTGCTTTCTTAAATTAAAATAAGAATGGTACCATTTTTACTATTTATTGAAAGAAAATAAAGTTTTCACCTTGAAACTATAGGAAAACGTTCAATAATATTTTCGGTCCAATGTACAATACTATATGGACCAAGGTACAATCACGTACAATTAAAAGACTTATGTCTTACTTTGTAAGTGATTTTTGAATGAATAAATAAATATGGAATGGTAAGCAATATCCTTTTGGTAGTTTGGCATTATCATAGATACGACTTAATTTAAGAACTGAAATTAAAAAAAAATAATTAATGACAAAACGTTAGGTACATAAAATATTGGCAAAACACTGAAATCCGGACCAAGGTACAATATCTTCCGTTAATGTCTACACAGCTTTCCTAACATCGTAGTCGCAAGAATATAAATAAATATAGATAGGTACCTACATTTTCATGAGATTTCATTGCCTTGTGGTTTACATCAGTGTTGGAGCAAACTCACCACCAATTTCAATGCTCATCGCTAATGCAAATGTTTCTTATTGTATGCAAGGTTTGCATATTTTTTGAAGCACCAATTTTTCTTAACGGAGCTTTAAAAAGTACAACAATAAATGGTATCTTTAGGTAAGCTATACACATGGTATAAGAACCTCCAAAAAAATTAAAGCTTTCCAATGCGTGTGGTACCAAAAACCACCTCCCTTTAACCGAGAGATGGTTTTCAGCGTACACCCCATGATAAAAATATCAAGAGTGGAAAGGTTCATCATAGCGTCCAGAGCAGAGTCCGGAGTGCTAGGGAAGGCCCCTGTGCATCCAAGACAGACCGTTCTTTGAAGTTTGGCAAAATAGGCAGTAACTCGTTTCCGTGAAAGCCTATTCCACCATACAATAGACGCATATGAGAGAAGTGGTCTTTCCATTGCTGTAGAGATCCAAAGGACCCTTTTAGGGTATTAGCCCCATCTCTTGCCAAAAGCTTCTTTGCACTGCCAGAAAGTTGACAGTGCTTTATCGGTTTTCGATTCAACGTGCTTGGACCAAAAAAGCTTTCTATCGAGGATTACTCCCAGATATTTGACTTCATCGGAGATCGGGATAGTGACGCCTGCGAAGTATAGTAAAGCTCTTCACATGGCTGCTGTGACCAATGCCGTGTCGGGTATTCCCCGTGCGGAGGCATGTAATTGTGTCCTGTGTTTCAAAAACCAAATTAGACAGGCGATCGCAAAGAAAGCACGATCCAGCCAACGGCTATTTAAAAACTCATGTGGATGCTGTGTACATTTTCCAACAGAATGAATAACAAAGATCTGGCAACCCCACAAAAAACCTGCAAGTAACCTCTGTCATTGTTATAGGGTTGGAGAGAATATACTTTTTGGGGGGCCAAATTTTTGTCTACGAAATCCCACGGTATCAAAAGCTGCTTGCAAGAATATCACATAGCCCAAGACGAAGGATAACCTGATGTTACTGCAATTTCTTCCCACAATGAGTTGCACTATTCCCCTGATAGCAATGCTGATGATGATGATGGAGCCTTTGGAAGAGTGTACCATCAGGCAAACTGTGCAAGATGACAAGAATGAAAAGGAAAATTCCTCCACAACGAATGAATGAACAGACACAGATGAAATTCGAGAATTTGGGACAATTCCGTTGGGCATTTCATTCACACTCACGCTCCACACACAAGCCCATAGAAACTCCACCTTGGCGTGGCAGGACGAAAATCATAAATCACTGCCCCGGGGAAAGCAGTTGCACGAACAAGACGATGGATAGCGTCTCTAAGTGGCCCGGAATAAATAATTGAACCGCAAACACACAGTCGAGTGCAGGATCACTTCTCATCCGTGCCCAATGCTGCCGGTCACCTTAAATTGCATGCAGACAAATTGTATGCCTATTTGATGTGAGTTAAAGTTTCAAAAGGACACTATAAACGTCTGTGTCGTCTCCACTGGCATCCTTGCGAGAATCGTTTTTCTTCGTCCCAAAGTGGAAAGTTTTCATTCGAGTTTTTCTTTTTGCTCTGCCTCTGTTGGTGTGTGTGTGCCACGACAGAGTAAAGCTTCTGTGAAAACACCTTTTGCACACACAGTTCTTCTATTCTGCCGTGTGACCAAAATGCAGGAAGCAAAAGTCATCTTCTATTCAATAATTCACCAGTCCAAATCGGTTTCAAGTTTTCTGAGGCATTAAGTTGAGCAGAAGAACCAGAAACAGACCAAAAAGTGGGCGGCAAGGAAACAGAAAAGTCACCTGAATTATTGATCCTAGTTGGCAAAGTTGTACAGCTCATCGTGGTGTGTGCTGCTGCTGCGGCTGGCTGCAAAGAATATGGTGGGGCCTATCTATGGCCCGGCGTGTGCTGGTGCTGGTGGGTTCTCTCTGATAAAGATTAGATGTGCGGCTTAGGATTATTTCTTGGCGAAGATAGAATCCTTAGAGAAATTTCAATTAAATTGGGTTAATTTTAAATTAATTTAGATAAACTAAAGGACTTGGCAAGGATTGTAGCTAATCGCTTGCTCGATTTAGTTTCAATTGCCTGGGGAGTGTGTGTGTGCTTTAAAATACTTCCAGGTACACGCTAAGCTAATGGCTTAGCTAATGTAATCGGTTAAGAGCGTCGTGTAAGAACGAGTGTCTGCTGGGACGGAAATTTAGCTCAAAGAAAAGAGTGCTGCACAGATACCACTTGGCCGGGTTGTTGCGAAAAAGCGACTTCTTCGTCATATAAATAAGGTGTATAAAAGTGATGCGAGACGTGTCCACTGTGCCAGGTAATACCTACTGCAACTTATGCATCCTTTCTAAAAAAAATTGTATACAGTATACTATCCAACGAGCTAAATGTATAGTGTATAATCGACCTAGAGGTTAATATGTTAATATGCCTAGGAAGCGGTTTCTGGACGAGCTTATTTGAGGCTTTTGCCTAGTACCACACCAGATAATAATTAGTGAATTTCTAACCTTAAGTTTGAACGATATCGAACCCTTACCCTATCTATAAATGCTGCTATAAATAACTTACTCTTATTCAAAACCATTTTTGCTATAATTAAGCTAATCATGCTTTAAGTGGAAGACTTCTTTTGGTAATCTGTTTGATAATTTAATGTCCTACTGGATTTATTTCAATCTTCAACTTGAAGAATGATTCCCTAAAATATAGCAAAAGTGGTTTTGACTAAAAGTCGTATACAATCCTATGTAATAAGTTATTTCATTTTCATGATCGCAGCTTTGGTTTGTGTGTCTCTTGATGAAAGGTCCATCAAGTCTCCATAAGCCTGAAATGTTATAGTTAAATGGTTGGTAGTTCTGTCTTGCGAAATGCATAAGCCTTATTCCATTGTCGAAGCATCCTAACACCAAAATGTATTATATCATGCTCTATACTGAAGTAGGTACAATCGTTTTATATAAAGTTGTAAGGTTATTGAACAATTTATGTAAAAATAGATGACGAACACTAAAGAAAAAAAAAATAGAACAATCTGAATTTATTTGCACCATATCAATTTATTATTACACAACATTTACATTGATCAACTTTAATAGTATTGAATAATTTCCAGGGCATTCTTAGCACCGTCCAGCCTTAAGGATATTTAGTTTCTTCCCCAATTTTATATATTCCCTTTGGGTGCACTCAAATTCGCAGTGGTTGGTGTAGGTTACCTTATTGGTACCACAGACGGGAGAAAATTTATTACTGCATGGGCAGTATGTGCACTGGGAGGGTGTGACGAATACGATAGCTACTATCGAAAAAATACGTTGCCATGTAAATAACTTCATTATCGTAGAGGTTCACTTTTGATCACTTAAGACTTAACAGACGCGACCAAACTTTTGAAATTACTGATATTGTACTAAAAAGTTTAGGAGAACTACCTCTCAAATACGTCTTACTAAATTATATGGCGAGGTAGAACTGACAGGCCTGGGTTTTTTTTTTTAAGAGTGCCTTGTAGACACACATATATCTCACACAGATCTTCTTACTGATAAGACTGCGATGGCGTAACAGTAATTAGAGAAATTGGTGTAATGCAAAATTAGTCACAATATAAACAGAATTATTTAACTAGCAGCGGCTGACGCTGATTCTAGTTGTTGAGTGTGTAACGTTGAGCTAGTACGTAGTACGCTTTGCAATTATTGTGCTTTTGACTGACTAACTGATATAGCTATAGGTAACCATAGTTGAAATTTAGCTATCGAAGTGGCAGGTTGCTTATTTAATTATTTAGAAAAATGCCTTTTATTATTACTCACTCAACCGTTATTCTATTTTTGGCAACTTTTTTTTGTTTCTTAAATCAGCTTATTCACTGACATGAAAGTTTTTTGTTCAAAGGCAGTCAGGAGATGTGTTTAAAAAACACACGGAGTGGCTTAATATTGAACTTGGCAATATATGGCTGATGAATATTGATACATTAAGAAACTCAAACAACTTTTTTTTTCAGTGAATGGAATTAATTTTTCTTTTATTCATGTTAAGGTCATGTTAATAGAGCTTAATAATTTTTAAAAATAATGGAATTTAAATGCCCCTGCTCGTTGATGCAAGTATGCGGCATCTTACAATAAAGTTGTTCATTACTGCTTGGAGAGTTGAGACCGGAATAGCCGCAATTGTATCTCGAATGGATTGCTTTAGTCTTTGTAGACTTCCTTTTTGCAATAACTCCACAAGAAAAAGTTAGGTGCAGTTAGATAAGATAGTAAGATCTTCTTTCGACTGTCCCATGCTCGGCAAAATTGTTAACAATTCTCATTATGGTTCATCTGCTCGGAGGATTGCCGCCAAACGTACGCCTATACGGCGGGCATTCCAAATTCTTGTTTCAATGTCCCAGTTATCCATTTTTGTGTAATCTAAAAATCAATCTGCAATATAAAAAAATAAAAATTAACCAGATTTATTAAATAGAAAAAAGTATTAAATTTTTTTTTTGGTAGCGGCTTTCATCAGCCAACCTGTATATTATTCTTAAGATTTCAAGCAAGAGCACTATCTTCGTTGTTGGTGCGATTTTTTATAAATATTCTATTTCCTGGGAATGTTTACTTGCTATAGAAATTGAATGGACCACTCAGTCTCAAACAGTTTTTTTTCTTCCAGCTAGATATACTCCTTTATATACTGTATTATAAGTGTCCGTATCTTTTGCGAGACCTAACAAGGCCCTTCACGGGTGAGGTGTTTGCATTTTGTCCAGTATTTACATCATCATCACCAATTATTGTCTGGAGACTGATAGGAGTAAGTACCAAGACAATGACAAACCACATGCCACACAGTAATAATCGCCTTTTTCACAGCTTCACAGATGTTGGTAACGTAAAGCTTGTCATTTTGAGGTGTTTTTGGGAACTTGTGTAGGGGGGTCAGTACCCAAGTACGTTACCTACCTCGATGCGTAAAAGCCACTAAAATCTGAATGAATATAGTTTCATCGGTCTGAGAAGAGAGAAAAGTCGTAAAACTCTATATATGAGAGTCAGGAGTCAATTAGGCCCGTTTGCTGATACTACTCATAGCGATTTAAGTTCTACTTAAATACCTTATGGGCTACTTTTTCCATGTCATAAACTGTCACATAAGATTTTAAGTGGAACTTAAATCGCTATGAGTAGTATCAGCAAACGGGCCTAAGTCAGTTAAGGCTACTTAGAGAGGGTTTTTTTTTTAAATTAATATTTTTCTAAATATTTTTCACCAATTTTCTAGTGTGACCAGGACTTAAAGTCTAAAGTCAGTCTTTCGACTGAATTGGAAGATTTGATTGACATAGCTATACTTATACAATTTATTAAATTTCCATTAGGTTCAGGGATCAGTTGAAAAGAGAAACCCAATACCTACTTTTTTGCAGTGGAGGACGGTCTCATCGCATAAGTTGGCGTTACCCACGAAATGGGGTCTGCACGTGATATATTATAATATGGCATCAGGTATACATTTGATTTGTTAGTACCAAATTGAGTTTGTTTTAAATCAGGAACATATACCTACATACAATCATTGTAGAGCGAGTTTGTTATATTTAGAGCAGTGACTGGCCAGGCGTACGGGTGTACCTACCATGACACACCATTCATCTTCTCATAAAGTTGACTTTTGAATCTGCTGACATGATTCTGAATCACAGTCTCCCTAGAGTTTTCAAACTGTTGACATGAAACATTTATGAAACATATTTATGGGATGGGTTCCCAGTCACAAACAAAAATGTCGGCTTTGGTCTTTTCACAAAAAGGTTGATTAGATTAATTTTTCTTTAATTTACGCTATTTGTAGAATTTATTGCGACTTTCAATATATACCTTGAAAATCATTTTCAGTGAAATTTTGAAATCTTTCTGACACTTTTACGGTTTTTTTGAGTTCGGTTACCCTCTGGGGGAATTACGTATCAGTTGAAATCAAAAGACTTTCTTTAAAGTCATTCATAGAACCAAACAGCTTTCTCAACCTTCTTTCTGTTCTCGTGTTAAAGTTAGATCTTTGACAGATCCAGTTTACCTGAGGCTCGAGGCTCAACAAATCTATCCCTGACATCGAAACCTACAAAAATCGCTCAAAGCAATTCTCAGAAGTTCCATTAATTATGCCGGATTTCCCTTCTACCAATAAGTCACCAAATTCCATGCAACATTAAAAATCCACGAGATGTGAAAGTAATGAAAATGTAACGTGGATAGTGTGCGAAGCCATCGCAAACAAAAGGCTCATATAAAGCCGTCACACGCGCTCGTGAAAGGAATAAATTAAAGTTTTGTCAAGCATCCAGGTATATCTGTTCAATTGAACTTGTAATCAGTATGTCATTAATTGGCCTTTGCTTTCAATTATGTGATTGAAATTTTTCCAAGTTTACCCTGAATCAGCTGATATCACTACATTAAGCTTTATTTCGAAATTTACAAAAATAAAAAATTGCGAAAATCCAATGATTAAAATTTGCATATTTCAATATTACATCAGGCGTGACGATTGGTGAATCTTCCCAATTACAGATACTTTATTAATTACACTCCAGCCCTCGGGTTATATTTGCACTTCATACCCTATATCTTCATATATAGCTATGTCTATGTGCATATATTTTTAAACATTCTTGCCGTTGCAACATTAATTTTTGTCACCGAATTCGATCAACCCAAATTGAATTGAACGGCAAACACCATAGACCATACTATGCTACTGAACTGAGCTGCTGCACTCGCGTTGTGGACATGCACACGCACCCACCCGTGCGTCGAGCGAAAAGAAAATTAATATGTGTTCCTTCAGTTAATGAAAATAAAAAATAAACCAGTTTCACATTCACACCATTGCATGCGTGTTGTCGGGGATGCATGCCTGAACTTGTATTTATTTTATTTAAAAAATAAAAGAGAAAAAAAGAAAATTCACGTTTACGGTCGGATGTAGATAGATACAAAGTATATCCTGCGGCCAATGGGAATGAAAATCACCGAAAAATTGCAATTTTCCACTCAAATTATAGGTAATTTGTACGCAGAGCTATTGACATTGGTGTGCGGAATCCCTTTTCGGAAATGCCGTTCAGTAATTTTACGTTTTAATTAAAAAGTATTAATTGTGGATGCGGTTAATGTTTACGATTGGAATTTGTTTTACCTCAAAAAAAGGAAAAAAGCCCCACATTCCATATAATCTGTTGGTACGTTCAGGAAGATGAACTATCTGCAGAGATAACCTAATCAATTAAAACGGGAAAGCGCAAAATGAATTGATAGAAAATGGATCTAACTTTATTAGTTTAAAATACAAGCTACAATGTTTACTCGTATATAGTGAGCAACAAGTTAACCGTGATGAATGCGAAAGCAAATTAGCCAGCTCTGTGATTAGTTGATCAGGATTTGTTTCCATTCACCTTTGACCCTAATTTTAGTTTAATTTTTACACTTATAACTATGCAAAAATGTAATTTTTTGTTTTGAATAAATGGAAATATTTGCATTGTTTAACTAACAATTGCACGATAATATTTTTGGAGTTTTCAAATATATTGCAAATGTTTTAGGTTGTGAGTGCAGACACAAAAGAGTCCCGCATTATAAGACAGCTTGTCAGTCAAAGCTTGTACGAACTACAGAGTTGATCTTTTCTAAATGCCTCACTTATAAAGGGGGAAAAAAATAATTCTCTGGGAGTCTTGAATAAAAACCCAATGGGAAGCTGCGGCAAGTACTCCAAAACTGTCCACATATTATAATCAGTGCAACGCAAGTCCAATCAAATCAGAATCTTTCAAGGTAACACCAAAATCATCGGTCTCTACCTACTTATATTTTGATATTTTTTGATAATTGATATTTATTGATTATGAAACGCTGCACATCCAGATGAACTTATAATTAGCACAGGATATGAAATAACAAAATATTAGATAATATTAGATAATCCCCATATATTTTGCGGAGGCGACATATTCAACTTTGCAGGAGTTGAAGAAGATAGGAGGAAAATCAGAGAAATGTGGTTGATGTTTGGAAATTGGAATGGCTTTCGTTTTGTCAGGATTGAGTTAAAGTCCATTACGTATGGACCACTCAAAGATAGAGCAGAGATCGTCGTTAATTTTTACAATAGCGTCCTCAACCATGCCGATATAGGAAAACTAAGGTACAACTAACATCATCGGCATATTTATGAAATCGATAGTGAGATAAAACAGAATGAAGTCATTGATGAACAGAGAGAACTGTTATAGACCAAGAATAGATCCTCGAGGGATACCACTATTAACAGGAAGAAACGAAGACAATTTAGTATTACATGAAACGGCTTGCAGGCGATTAGTCAACATCTTTACTAACGTAATCAGTGTCAATGGGTTCTAGCTGGCTAATTGGATAATTAAATGCCAAACATTTTAGAAACTGTACATTTGTCCGCACCACAAACGCAGTTCACGCCCAAATTGATTCCATGAAACTTAACCCAGATCTTGTATCTCTCTCCACTTTTAAGCAAAACTGCGTGTGCAATATTTTCTGCCCAGCATTTATATGCAAACTAACATCCTCGTCGAAAGTTTTCTGCCAGAACAACGACCCGCGCAACTGATTTCGAATGCAGACCCAACAAAAGCAATTATTAAAAGTCTGCCTGTGTGAATTGTTTGCCAACTATGTGACCAGACTTCAAAGCAAACTAATGCGCAAAACTATGGCAGCGTCGGTCGGGGTAATGATACCATTTTCGACACTTCAATACGATACAAAGTGCATATGTATCTAGGCTCGGTCGCTAGTAATGCCCTTCACTTTAACCTTTAGCTAAGAGCCAAATGTTGAATAATGATGACCCATACGGGTGGGATACCGGAGACGAAAAAAAATCATTCTTATGTGAACCACGGTTGAAACCTTAAACGCCCTCTCCTTCGCTTGAACGTATTTGCTCTACTTCTTTGGTTAAAAAGTGGCCCACCATTCGGCACTTAACGAAAAGAGCTTCTCAGTTCTCACCCTTTTTTTTTTTGGTGCCTTTCGAGGGTTAGTTTCGATATCACAGATTGTCCATATGACCTACATCACGTCGACAAACTGGCCAGAGGTGGAGGTGTGGGCGCAATTCCCAGCACCAGCATACTTTCGGCAAGCAAGAAACTTAGGAGAGAACTAGCTGGGAGCCACAACGGTAAAAATGTAATCCTTTATGAGTTGTGCGATCATAAATCATGGGTCAGTATAACTGTGCTACGTGAGGAAAATTTGTGAGCAGAGTTTTTTTTTCATACACCACCCTTTACTGCTCCTTTAGAGCGAGAGCTCCCTTTGGTATAGAGAGGAAGTATGTTTACACGAATCGCATTTTGCTCGTTCAGTGATTCCCCAAGAAAACGGCACCCATCGGAGGACGATATGAGGGTTAAGGTGATTTGATTCCTCATTCGTAGCCTTTTGATGATGATGAGTTGGGTCTGGTTCTGGTTATACTATGCGGTTTGCCATATGAGTTTGGCCGTGTGGCTTAAGGTGGTAGTGGTGCTATGGACTTACAAGTTCGTTGCACTGCCTCTCCACTCGACCACAAATCATTTTTCCTTTCACGTCATCTAAAATTCTATGATGTTGCTGGTCGATGTGTGTGCAGGGTAGATGTGGGCAATAAATTGAAGCAATTTTCCACTTTGTTTCAGTGCAACAATGGAGATGCAGTACAAAAGATCGTAGAGAGGGCGAGGGCTACTGAGTTCGTATCGTATCGTAAGTGCCTCGGTCAAGATACTGAAGTTTACGGGGCGGTTGGCTTGTAATGAAGCTTGCATGCAACTTTCAATTTCATTTTGTGGAAGGTTGTGGTGGGAATTTTGTGGGACTGACAGTAGGTTGCCACTTAACTTTATTTCTAGCTAGAACATTTGGTTTTATATACTAAGGAGACTAGTACTGGTAAAATTCATTGGGCTACCCACTGTTTATTCTGAATTGAAATGTGATAATTTATTTTTGAAAACAAAAGACTTGTCAATTACAAATGGTATTTGGGGAATAAATAGGAAGGAAATGAACAACTTTTAGGGCAGCTTAGAACAGACCCTCCCTATAGACAATTTATCTGTTGGAGAGCTGATGCCTTGTGGTAGAATTTTTTTGACCTTCTTTTCTGAAAACTGTCAGTATGATTTTAACTATGGCGATGGCAGGACGTGATGTATGTGTTAAGTGTTAAGCTTAAAAATAAGAAATTGATTTTGGGTCCTAGGTCTAGTTTTTACTTACAATCGGTTGTGAGTTGTCATCTGAAATTTTTATTACACAACCCGGACTGCTGAATAGAGAATCTTCTTTAGGAAAGTTATACTTTTACCTGTTGAACGAACATTTTCAAAATGTGTAAACCCTGTTCAAGGCAGGACTTTCCAGTATAGTCCAGCAGAGATAGGGAATTCCATTTACCCCTAAAAAACTGTCTTCCGTGACACAGCTTCAACTGATGTCGTGCGAATGATTTTTCTTTTTTTGACAACGGTCGGTTTTTTTTTAAAGCTTCACCGCTTAAATGAATAAATTCTTGAAACAAAACTGTAGTATCTTCTATATTTGTTACCGGTTGATGAGAAAACGCCTGTACGTCATATTTGGATGAAATTTTGTCTCAAATATTTATAAAGGCTCCGAGAAGATAAAAGGAACATTGGCCTATTTTTTGAAAGCACTTTGGATAAAAAAAGTTGTTTGTCTTGTATTTACTGCCTTCAACTTGCCATAGCTCGAAAAATTCTTAATGGATAGGTAGTTAATAAAATAAAACTCTAGAAAAAAGCTGACCAAAATTCAATTAAACTATTAAGAGGACTTCAACATGCGATTCACCCTGAGTGGACTAATTGGAATCCAAGACCAAACCTATTCTAGACGGACTGTTTAGTCCATGTTTCCCAATACCTACTTGTGATTTTCAAAAAAAAAAAAAAAATCAGACTGTGAATTATAACCTTCGAGCGAGTCCACGATCGAAGACTATATCGAAAACCATAGCTAGAAATCATGATTGGAGTTGCCAAGCTATAGCTTTTAATATCTGTGGCAAGAAAGAAAAACAGCATAAGTCGACTTATGATAAAATTGAGTTAATGTTACTATCCGATGTACCCTGCTCTATAATGTCAAATTGTTTTCCTTCAAATGTTTTTTACGGTTGCTGTGTTATTAATCAGGAAAAAAACGCATAGGACGTCTTGCCCCAACCTTTTACCTGCGCTCCTGAAAAGTGGCTAAAAATGACTCATGCTGTTTTTTCTTGTTGCCCAGATATGTAAGTTCTTATTTATCATTCTGAAGGTCAAATCGGACAGCCGTTCGAAGAAGGTGAGTTATCCTCGGTACGAAAAAATTGTAGAAGTCGTCAAGTCGTCAAATGTTTCCGGTCTACCGATCAATGCCAATGTGTGGTTTAGAAAGTCGAGTACCGCATGA
Organism: Cheilosia vernalis; assembly: GCA_949126925.1. Classification (NCBI taxonomy): domain Eukaryota; kingdom Metazoa; phylum Arthropoda; class Insecta; order Diptera; family Syrphidae; genus Cheilosia; species Cheilosia vernalis. The sequence goes on from OX421362.1 coordinate 5,172,829, forward strand.
TGTCCTAAGGCATAGCAAAATGGACAAGTTCTATATACCTAAGTTAAAAGCTGGATGATAGACATAGGCAAAATGGAGAGGTTGGCGGAATTATTTTGCCCGTATTTAAAAACATCTGCGCCTTGAAGCGGAATCCCCTTCACAAACATCAGTCTCATTCCGAGTTTTTTCCGAGTTTCTGTTTTTTCTCAAGAAACAGTGTTCCCCACAAACTTATACTTAATTGAGGCTTGTTGCTATTACAGCGACTCGATTGTTTCCATTTATTGCCATGTTCAACTTGACAGCTTCTCGAGAAATAGCAGCAGCACAACACGCCCGAAACAACCAAACTCATTCAACATGTCCATTACACGAGGCAAACACTCTCATCCCTCAGATAAATAACAGTTATAGTAATCAGTTTTGCACTCAACCAACAAGTCATGTGTCGCCCGTCCTGCCCTACAGCCTACACTGCATTGGCACTGCCAATCCAAAGACATTTCAATCGTTGGCACCCAGAATCACAGGCACAGTCACAGTCACAGTCCATGGCACTAAATTCACTACAGGAGTGTGTCCTCTCTGCCCCTGTTTTGTACAAATTTTCAACATAGGTTACCGAAACACCAAAACTACACCATCTTGGCCTTAATAGATACTCGTACATAGTTGTATAGCTGCCCATCATTGGACAAAGTCCACTTGCACCCCCTACAGCCTACAGCCCATAAATGTATCGACAGAATGAGAAAAATCAACTTAAACACATTTAAAGACCGACTTTGTTTGACATTTGAACATGCACAAGGGGATCCTTTTCATGTTCGTCTTATTTTGTTGTAGTATTCCTGGAAACAAGGCATGTGTACCGTTGGCAGTTGGTTTTTTTTTTACGATCTTCCCCGGTAATATGTTAGCCCCGCGCCACCTACAGTGACACAAACAACTTGCCTCTGCTCCATACGTAGGTTCCTTGATATTTAATTGATTTTATGGTTTCGGCTTAGAAGCTTTGGCCTGACTTTCGTCTGGCAAGAAATACCTTATTGAAGGCGCTTCGACTTGTAGAGAGTACAGTCGTTGTCGGTGTCGTTGTCGTTGTCGTTGTCGTTGTCGATTTTAACAACATTTCCATGGAAATGTTTCACTTCTAAGAAGATGAATGAATTTGAGCGTTCCAGCAATTGAACGGAACTGCTCCCACCGGAGAAGTTGGGAATAGGGGGAAGTGTGGCAAACGGATACTTCTTCACTTTACAAATAAATAGAAAGAATTCGCACTGATGATGGAATTAATGTATCGCAAGGATAAGACCCCTGAAACGCGCACAAGGATCTACCGCACACGGAGTCGGCATTCGTAAGGGGAGGATGTGGAACAGCACATGAAAGAAGAAGAGCCCGCCTAATGGCAGTTTAGGGAATAACCGAATGGGAATGGCAATGGACACGAAGTAGCAATTATGTTATGAAGATGTTTGAATTTGAAACGGTTTCTCTAAATGTCACATCTGGGTCCTGAGTTTGGTGAGTGAGCATGGGCGACATGATTTTCAGTGTCACTTGAAGTAATGGCATCATAAAATTGTCGGAGAATTTGAAGCAATTTGTAAGATTTATTTTGCGGATTTTAATTTGGGCTATTATGGGCTGGTGGTGGGTATATACCCATTTTTAGCGATTTGCTTCACCATCTATAGGGTGGTAGTTGCACTACGAATGTCTAATCTAATTTATTAGTGACCCTTCTTGAGTTTAAATTTAACTACGAAATCGGTGGATGGTTACATTTGTCATCATACGGGGGCCTCATCGGTGTCGTTATAACCGACTTTTATAATCGTGTTGATTGTAATAGTTTTATTACACAGTGGGTTGTGGCTTGATGAATAACATTGCGTTCGGTTTGAAGGATTTTTCAGTGCTTCAGAAGGTGTTACACAGGCGAGAATTACGAATGTGATACGTAATTCGGCGCTGGGAAACTTGGATGGGGCGTTAAAAGGTAGGATGTTTCTTAATGGTAGTGATGAATAACTGCCTACCTTTCCGATTATCCCGGTTAAATTATTGATCAAAATCCCGGCCAAGCAGTAATTATTTGTGGATGCGTTTCTACCTGATGAACCTCAAATGGGTGGGCGTCGTCCTATCTGCGGCAATTTTCTTTGTGAACATACCCATTCGTCTGAAAATGTATGATGATTTTCGCCCAAAATTGAGGTCCTCTTCCAAACGCACCCAAACCCAGTCATCAAATTTGAGCTCTAGGATTTAAATTGATAAAAAAGAGAACGACTCTCTAAAGATGTCCACTTCAAATCCTGGGTAACAAATGTCTCACAAAATATTTGCAATGCAAATTAAAACGAACCGTATATTTCGGTCGGGACTTAAGTTTGTAATGGTTTTTTGTCCCACTTCGGTGGTAAGTTCAAAATTTGATTGTGGAGTTATGTCCCGCCAAAGTAAGCCATAAGTCCATAATTTATTTTTCAAAGGTGGGACATTATTCCAACATTTTCTGAGTATAGGAATATGCTACCAAATTATTGTCATTAACTATTTAAGGTTTATTTTAACGAAAATGAAGAAAAAAATTCTGAAGCTAGGCTCAATTTATTTTCTCAAACAACTATTTGTCTTAGCTTCAGAAAATTTGAGAAAATAAAAGATCGCCCAACATATTTTTTTTCCTTTCCATTGTAAACAATTTGTTCGATTATATAGTACTAGCTGAGACTGTGTAATTTCCAATAAAAGAGATAATAATAGTTAAGTTTCAATACCTACATTAGATAATTATACATTTTATGATAATTTTACAAAATACAATATTTGAGGCTCTGTTGCCTGGAGCATACATAATTAAAAAGTTTTGATTGTAGGGGAAGGTTATGTACCTTGGTCCGATTGTACCTTGGTCCGAGTGCCAATTTTCAGAAAAGTAGGTACAAACCACCCAAAAACCGGTTCTTTTGTGATATGTTAATCTTCCGTTCATTTCTCTTCTCAGTTTCTTTTTGAATTTATACAGCAGCTGTACTAGTCGGCAAAAAAAAATAAACACAGTTTTCAGTGAAAAAAGTATTTTTTGTATCTATTTTCTGAAGTTTTGTAGCGCTTAATTTAATGTTTATTTTCCGATTTCGGTAAGTATATTGATTATCTTTTGGTAGGAACAAATTGTTGTACGCATGTGCTTTAAATACTACGTCAAAATTATTATTTTTTGGTCAAAGTGGTGTTCGTGTACGTTGGACCTATCATAGCGTTTGTACCTTGGTCCGGTCAAAGTTACACGTTATTAGATTTTTGTAAACAAAATTGTTTTTTTATGTTTCAGGAAAATATGCCAATAAGCAAATAAGGTAAATAATATTAACGTCCTTTTTTAAGCATTTTTTTAGTTAACGAGAGTATTTTTTACTTAAAACTTTTATTTGAAATAAAAAAAATATTGTCAAGCACACAAACTTTAAGACAATGCTTTGTTTTCTTGCTGCTTTATGGAAATAAAATAAGAATGGTACCATTTTTACTATTTATTGAAAGAAAATAAAGTTTACACCTTTAGACTATTGGAAAACCTTCAATAATATTTTCGGTCCAAGGTACAATACTCTGTGGACCAAGGTACAAGTTAAGTTTTCTATGGAATGGTAAGCAATATACTTTTGGTAGTTTCGCATTAACATAGGTAAGACTTCAGGTAATAACTAAAAAAACATAAAAGACTAATGAAAAAAGATTACATATAATATCGGCAAAAAACTGAAATTCGGACCAAGGTACATGACCTTCCCCTATTTACCCACGGAGTAAATGCGCCTCTTTTTTTCATCTTTTCATTTTCCGTTTGCTGTGATCTAACTCGTCTCATTTTTTTTGATCTTATTGAGCTTCGAGAAAGATTTGACCGTTTTCTCAACGGCATATTTGCTCCAAATTTTTTTTTTTTTCATATGAACGTTCTTGTGCGATGTGCGCCACCCAACCACTCCAAAGCAGAACAACGATCAAGAACCGCGGCTGCTGATAATGTTCGATTTGAGAAAATAAACTTTTTTTTTCATGTTAGATTTTAGGTTGTAGCTCAGCTTCCAGAGGACATAGAAAACTGATTGATGCCTTGAAATAACTGTGAAAGTGTTGGTTCTCCTAAGTATTTTATTTTGTTTGCATTTATTAAGAATTGTTTGAGTAATGTCGAGTAAAAGGCAGTAAAGTTAGAAAAAAAAACACATTTTGGTCAAAAACGCTAAAAAAAAATAGGCATGGCAATGAAACGAATAGCCTATCTCCTTCTCACAATTTAAATGATCATTTCAAAAAAAGTTCCATCGAAATCTGTGCAGTAGTTTTCACGCCATTAGGTAACAAAGAAAATGCCTACAGTTTTATTATATGTAGAGATAGAAAATAGACACAGTTTAAAATTCACAAAATAGTCCAAGCTTAAATGAACCATAAACTACAATGGGGAGCCGCTGGAGCTGGCAGCTATGTGCAAACATGTTAGAAGGGTTATAATTTCATTAATGTTTTCAATGAACTTACTAATATGTCCCACATCGGTAGGGCATATGTCCATAACAAAGTTTTTAACTTACCCATGCTCACTTTAGTGGACATAAGTCCATAATGGGCTTTTTTTTTAAATACTAGCTTAAGAACCTCGCACCGATGAATAAAAACCGTATTATTCGTCTCTTTAGTTGTATGGCTCAATTCGTCGGACAATAGTTACATTCGCCAATATTCCAGCTCACTATCCACTCAATCAGTACAACCCGGCAATCAAATTAAATTCTTTGTAAAAGACGTAATATCTATTCAAATTCAATATCCCTTTGAATTGCCATCATTGGAATTAACTGCAATAATGCACGTAATTGAATCCGCTGTATCAAAGGACTCCATCTCCACTCACCATAATGATATTCGTAAGCCCATTCATTTGCAAATGGAGAAAAAATTACAATTAAGCTCCGCGCATAATAATACTCAACTTACGATCCAGAGGATACCTAGCTAGCGAGCAACTCTTACTGACTGGCGTTGGTCTATTATGTAGCCCTATATAAATTCTTCGTAATTCCTTAGCAGTGCATAAAAGCCATTAAGACGAATTAATTCCATTAAAATCATCCGAAAGGCATCAATACCGGCGGCAGTAAGAGATCGGGCGTACACCACCCCATCATCAATCTATTCATCGATGCCCTCGTATTGATTACAGGACTCAATAAGGATAAATGTATGTATAAAGAAGCAACGAAAAAAATGCGACTCAGCTATAGAGAACGCCCACAGCATCAACTTCTATTCGCTCATTTATCTCAGCTCTGTGTCGGCAACCGCCCCCCCACCCCCCACCAACTCAACACAATTGAACTTTAACCATAAGCTATCGTTCAGAATCCTCCAAGGACAATGTAATTAATCAAATCATCTTTTGAAGTAGTGATTTTTCATAATTTCTCCTCCATCTACGGCCGTCTCACCAAATACATAAATACCGACTATCAGAAAGGGAAATGGCGTCATGTCCTTTCAGAATCACCAATAGCAAAAGCATCGTTTGAGATTAATGAGATGAGGTTCTGGCAGCGGACCATGATTCTTGCACGTCCTATTGGTATATGTAGCGATAATAAAGTGAATTTACAAAGAAATATTAATGACAGTTTAGCCTTTTGATCGTATCCTCTGATGGACGGACAAAAAATTGCCAAAGACGTCTAAGTCTGACTACGAGTATAATGGATTAAACACAGAAATAAAAAAAAAATAATTCTTGGACGAATACTCTCGCTAGGAGCTGCGGAAGGAGTAGATTCCATTTCCATTGGTTCTGATAAAATCAGGTAGCAAGGACCCCACTTTGGGAAAGAACTCCGAACGGTTATCACGTTACAACAGTTAGACGGAGCACTCAGAAGACAAAAGCGGAAATTTATTCAAGATTTCTGACTGTGCGAAGTTTGAAAGACTTGTACGACCTGTAAGTAATTTTTGCGTACACCTCCTGAGGGTGCTGGGGCTGGGGGTTGACGAAGTGTTATTATCTTGAATAGTTGATTTGAAATTACTGCCAAACAGGAAGCACTAGACAATCTTTGTCTAAAATTTGCCCGAGCAGTTAAGGGAGGGCTTCTGCTTTTATCAGCAGACACTGGCCGCTGTCCCTCCCCTTGTTCTGCTTTCAGCGTTCACCTTGATAATGATGAATAATTCACTGAATGACTTTTGATAAATATTTTGTCGATGGCATTATGTTGGAGAGGATAACACTCTACAGTCTACACAGTTGCCTGCATGAATATGAATCGATATTATTTTTGATTCGACTTACGGCTGTTATCCTTAGAAAGGTCGAGTTCTTACATTATTTTTGACTCGTGCTGTTTGCCCACTTGAATTGTATATTATTCATTTTGGAAGTTTTATATCTCTACAAAGGTATACACAAGGGTTGACCATTAAAAGGACTCTTTGCAAATATTAATTTGACGAAGGTTGTTGTACCTATTTTTGTTGAAGAGTCATGTGATGTTGACGATTTAGGAATCAAGTGCTCTTCGGGTGGGTGATGGTTGATTGGACAAATGTATTCTTAGAAGTCTTGTGAATAATAGTACATGCGCCTGTATAATTCAAAGCCCTTCGATTCTTTTATTACTGAATGTGATACAAGTGATGGCAGCAGCGTATTATACTCGTATTATATCGATAAAAACGTTCAAGACTTCAATTCGGTTCGTACACCCCATCATTATTTATTGTAAACAACTTCTTCACCAGACGTGCTGTCTGAGGCTGTAAGTAAGGGTAAACTGTTTCGGTCACCCTTGGTCCTCTAATTGCCGTGCAATTAGGACAAAGTCTGCGCACAGATTTGGGAAAGATTTTGCATAAGCTACCGAGAAAAGGTTTAAAAGTAGAAAATTGACACTCTTGGAGGTGGGGATCTCCATCGAATAGCCCGTGCAGACTATGAAGCCTGAGCTACGATAAGATGTGGATGTATTCCAAAAATTCATAACACGTCGACAAGACTAGTGCGGCCACATGTGGAGTAACTACGTCAGTTTACTGCATTCTTTGGATGAATCTGCGAGTCCAAGCCTCTAGAAATGCATGCCCAGCCAGCATTAAGCAGCGTCAACGGTACCGAATATAATGGACGCCAGCATTGCTATCACAGTTACCACGAATGCCTCGTCAACTATCATTCATTCCAAAATGGGATTTACATCTTACTACAGCTGAGCACAAAGTACCATTTATTCCGCGGAAAGTAGACTCTTCCCCCCAGGCTTTCAAAATGAAGCTCAATTACTTACTTAGTTATTTATACGACATACTTCAAGCAACCACTGAACAACCCCACCTGAAAGACCAATTAAATTCAGACGAGAAAACAATTGAAAAAATCCCGCAATTCAACCTAAAGTCCAACAGAATCCATTTAAGTCTTCGCCTCAATCTGCCGTACCTATGTAGGTATATAGATATACGTTACAACGTCTTTGATGATATTCATCGTGGTACCTTGCGAAAATATTTAAGCAATGTACTTCTAACCACGATGAATACCGACAACGACAAACATCCGAAAGAAGATCGTATATCCTGGCAAATCCGTTAAATACGCATAATTGCGGATAACAAGAAATATGCCTGCTAATAAATTTATCCAACAGAATTCCGTTAAGGATACATGGAAGGATCATTTTTCCGAAGCGTTTACACCTCTGCTGGTGGGTTTTCATCTTTTGTTCGTTGTTTCATAACATTTTTCATTTCGACCGAGCAACATCATCTGCCGACTATTATCCTTAGGACAACAGTGCCAGGCATTAAGAAAATCCTACTCAGATTTCTTGTGGTGAAAATTTCTTGAAAGAGACTTGATGGACACTTTGCGTCTTCACCAGACAATCGGGGTGTATTTGCACAAAACCTCTTATCATAGAACAATGGGCCAAGGACACTCTTATTGTCTTTGTGGATTTACTCAACATTTGACAATTTCCACATAATTGTCCATAGAACATAGAAAATTGATTCATGCGACTGACGAAACTTCAGTGTGTATTTGTGTAGGCGCATAACTTATACATACCTATATAGGTGTTTCGTTGCTCGTCTCCAAAAATTTGTCTTTGGGTATAAGAGAAAGTCCTTGTATTTTGTCCGGTTTGATGAGAGGAGAACTAAGGTAAACTATTATTTTGAATGCAAATATTTGAGAACGGCTACCGTTATTCTCATCTAAGATGGTGTCTAAGGAGCGGGTGCTGATGACTGACAGCTGACACAGACGAAAGGGATGAGGAAGACGACAAAAATTGTTCGAGTCGACGAGACATCTCAGGACGATGGCTCTTGGAGATATCAGAAAGGATTTGTCGAAGGTAAACAACAATGCTAATGAGGCTTTAGTTGGACTCACTGTTTGTAGGTGATTTGTATTTTCGGCAGCAGATAAATATTCGATTAAAGGCGAAAATTGAGACTGGATTTTTTTCTCTTTGGTTTTGATTTAATCACAAATTTTATGAGTGTAGATTGGTTGATTAATTGAGTGGGATGTTCGTTTGGGTGAAGGGGCTACAAAAAGTTAAATGTTTCGATGCAATAGGTGGTGTGCTGGCGGATTCTGCGAAGCGGGTTGTGTTTGAAAATTTGTCGAAAATTGATTGATGTTAAAATTTTATTTTACGGTATCCAAAAATGCCTTTTCAAGTACCTACTTACGGTTGATTATGATGCCCAAGGCCCAGCACATTGCCAGGTACAAGAGAATGGAGTTGGGCTGCTAGACGAAGAACACGAGCTATTTTTAAATCGACGAAGGTCATCCAACCAACAAGGCTTACTTCAGTTCAGAATCTTTTGCCATTGGATCTGAACACAATTTTACCTTGATGGCTGTGCCGATGTCAATTTTCTTGGTGATTTTATTTCCTTTGTCAACCAAGGCAAGTCTCTTACTACTTAGAAGCTTTATCTTTCTCTGTCAATGTCAATATTCCAAAATTTTGATAACAAAGTTAATGTTAAACATGTATTTAACCTCCTTCGGTGTCAAATTGTTCGGTGGGGTTCTCTTCGCCTTTGATGAAGCATGCTGCAGAAGGCACATTGACTGTATTTACAACTTTAAGAAATGTGAAGGTTGTCTTCATTCCAATTCAGGATTCAAAGCTGGTAACAAAAGGTATTATTTATATTTCTCTCTTAGCCAGGCAAGATTTGTTAAGGTCTCTTTTCACTTGTGGTGGTTAGTTTTATCAACTTTCTCTTATGAAGGCTGTAGAATTCACCTTGAGGTTTCATTCAAATCTAAAACACCTCGGACAGTAGTCCGGGATACCGTGGATCAAGTTTGAAGTTATCAAAGTTTCGATGACCGCTGCTCCGAGTTTCCACTTACACGCTGCAGAGGCTGAAGTACTCTACCGTACTGCAGGTATAAGTAGGTTGAGCGGAAGGAAAAACGAAACGACGAAGATGACGGCAGAGTCTCTATGGGAAAAAAATATAAACGCTGTGTTCACAAAAATCTATCGAGCCAACATCTGCCGGTACATTTTTTAGATACATACAAAAAATCTACGACTATAGCATTAAGAAAGGACTTCTAGAGCTCACTAGGTCAAGTCGTTACTGAACACTCCAAGCAATTACCGATCGATCACCATGTCCTTAAAATGTTTTCTAGGAGAAGCAAAGAGCAAATTAAGGAGTCACACCACATACTCATACCACCAGGGGTCAACGTGTAGAACAAGCTTTAATATAGAAAAGGTTTCACAATTCTTTCTGCACCATTAGCACAACGTAAAACAACCAAAAACGGACAAAACTTCTGTGTCAATTTTCCCAAAATGCTACATTATTCACCAGCACATTGATTCGCTCACACACACTCGCACACGTACTCCAAGCACAGCCAACGGGTCTCCAATAAATAACGAAATAAAAATACATATCTGCGCACCCAGTTGGAAAATGAAAATAAATTTGTGTTCCTTTCCCGAGAAAGATGTCCACCCTTTATCATTGCTTCCTTGAGTCATTGTGCATGTGAACGCTCGCGGAAACTTCTGCTTTTCATCGCGGCTTCCCGCCATGTCGTATCTGCGCGTTTCATGGAACTGTGCTCTCAAGCCCATATCCCCGTCTCTCGTTGTTGGACGATGTAAAAAGTTCACAACACCATTATCAGTGTTTCTGGGGAGCATTTCATCTCGACGCTGGGTATCCCTATCCAGTATCCTTGTTGATTCCTATACTTCCCCGTTTGGTATGTTCTTGGGAGAATTATTGTCCCACATATTGCTGTCCTGCCTTAGTATACAGCATATACAAGCGTGCAAACAAGTGCCTTATTTGTCATATTTCTTCGTAGAGCATGTCCTGCAACAAATTTTTATCGTTTCCACGGGTTCGTTTTACTTCGTTGTTTTACTTTTTTTTTCGTCATCTTTGTATGTACTTTTGTTTCCACTATCATTCATCATCCGTTGGCGGTGGCTTTTTAGAGGATATAAAGCTGTTGCTGCTCCTGTTTGTTGAATCTAAGTGGTTTGGTATGTACAACTTTGTATTACGAAACAAGGATGTGTGATGTGTGGACAAATGCTCTCCAATCACTCATCGGCCGACCAAATATCCGTGTACGATTCCTTTGATCATTGTGTTACACGAAATTGAACATTAATAAAAAAATAACCACGACAAAAGAAATTTAAGTTGCTTCGTTGGGTTCGCTGACTCAGCACATAAAACTCAGCAATTTTCACACGGCAGGCAGTAGGGACAACAACACCAAGGGGATGACCGTTGAAATAGGACCTTGGAAAGAAACTAAACGGGGTAAAGTGCGTGCGTTTGTTTTTCGAAAGTATTACATGCTATGTACACTGGAAAAAAAAGACATCGTCATATTGATGAATGACGCTCATCGCCTTTATATCATTGATATGACGTACTTTTCATCAATATGGTGAACAAATTCATGAAAACTTTTTGACAATAGATGAATCGTTTTTCAATATGAAGAAAGTGCATTCATCAATCTTTTCTCCAGAATTCTGATAAGAATTTGGCGTATTTTCCGAACTAGGTTCATCATTTCATCAATATGACGAAAACACTTATACTTTGATGAATTAGTTAGTTGTTTTTCCAGTTGATGAATAATTATTCTTATTGATGAATGGGATCATCATATTGAAGTCCGATTGCCAAGTTTTGATTTCATTTTATTGATGACCTTAATTTTTATTAAGGAGAATGTTGCGATGTAGGCGTTTATCTTACATATAGACGAAGTGATGTGATCTATTGATGAAAAATATTTAGTTCACCGTTATATTAATCATAAATGAAATCACCATATTGATGAATTTCTTTTGTCGTTTTCTTCAATGTGATGTACCTACAGATTGTACCCCATTCGAAGTTTCATCATATCTAATCTAATATATAAAAATCTCGTGTCACAGTTTTAGTGGTTATACTCCTCCGAAACGGCTCAACCGATTTAGATGAAATTTTAAATGTAAATTCAGTAGGTATGAGAATAGGTTTGTAACTAATTTTTATACCACTAAGTGTTTAGGGTGGCTCATCCAAAGTATATATTACTGTAGTTTTTTGTAGTATAAACTCTGAGTTCAAAAGTTCAAAAGGTCATGAGTTCAAAAGTTCAAAAATTCAAAAGTTCAAAAGGTCAAAAGTTCAAGAGTTCAAGAGTTCAAGAGTTCAAAAGTTCAAAAGTTCAAAAGTTCAAGAGTTCAAAAGTTCAAGAGTTCAAAAGTTCAAAAGTTCAAAAGTTCAAAAGTTCAAAAGTTCAAAAGTTCAAAAGTTCAAGAGTTCAAGAGTTCAAAACTTCAAAAGTTCAAAAGTTCAAAAGTTCAAGAGTTCAAGAGTTCAAAAGTTCAAAAGTTCAAAAGTTCAAAAGTTCAAAAGTTCAAAAGTCCAAAAGTTCAAAAGTTCAAAAGTTCAAAAGTTCAAGAGTTCAAGAGTTCAAAAGTTCAAAAGTTCAAAAGTTCAAGAGTTCAAAAGTTCAAAAGTTCAAAGGTTCAAGAGTTCAAAAGTTCAAAAGTCCAAAAGTTCAAAAGTTCAAAAGTTCAAAAGTTCAAGAGTTCAAGAGTTCAAAAGTTCAAAAGTTCAAAAGTTCAAGAGTTCAAAAGTTCAAAAGTTCAAAGGTTCAAGAGTTCAAAAGTTCAAAAGTTATAGTCTTCAAAAGTTCAAAAGTTCAAAAGTTCAAGAGTTCAAATGTTCAAAAGTTCAAAAGTTCAAGAGTTCAAAAGTTCAAAAGGTCAAAAGTTCAAAAGTTCAAAAGTTCAAAAGTTCAAAAGTTCAAAAGTTCAAGAGTTCAAGAGTTCAAAAGTTCAAAAGTTCAAAAGTTCAAGAGTTCAAGAGTTCAAAAGTTCAAAAGTTCAAGAGTTCAAGAGTTCAAAAGTTCAAGAGTTCAAGAGTTCAAAAGTTCAAAAGTTCAAAAGTTCAAGAGTTCAAGAGTTCAAAAGTTCAAAAGTTCAAAAGTTCAAAAGTTCAAGAGTTCAAGAGTTCAAAAGTTCAAAAGTTCAAGAGTTCAAGAGTTCTAAAGTTCAAAAGTTCAAAAGTTCAAAAGTTCAAGAGTTCAAAAGTTCAAAGGTTCAAAAGGTCAAAAGTTCAAGAGTTCAAAAGGGGTTGATAACGGATTGTTGGATTTCAACGATTTTGGGCTTGATGGTTTCGTTTTGAACCAAGGAAGGCTACTTTTTTTGGGAAAACAAAATATTGATGGGATGAAAGAGATTATGAAAGTTTGTATGGGGAAATGCACTTTAATGCATCATTTTTGTTTGTCAAGTATTTTCAGGATCATTGCATTAGTATGAGTGAGTAAGTTGAAATGTTTGAGATGACGATGATAACAAGCAACCAGGAGTTGTTGACCGTTTTGAGTTTTTACGCGCATAACTCGAGACAGGATAGTTAGTTTTTAAAGATTTTGAGCTTGATGGTTTCGATTGTGCCCAAGGAAGGCCATAGGCTACCTACTTTACGATTTGTCTTGCGCGGTGTCGTGATCTCGTAGGGTGTTGTTTGTTGATTTGGCTTTGAATCGCACATAAATTAATAAATAGTTGCCGCAACAGGTCCGTAGGGAACCTAATTCCAGCTTCTCACAACCATTCGTTTTATCCGTGTTTTTAATTTTTGGAACGAATGGAAGAGATCTACATGTTTATGCCAAATCCAAATTCAATATTAATGTAAGAATAGAGGAAATATTATGTATAAGTATAAAACAGATTTAGTTTAATTGCGTTTATAAAACGTTATCAATATTTAATAAACAGATAGTACACTGAAAAAAAAAGATGTCGTCATATTGACGAATGGCGTTCATAAACATGCTATTCATTGATATGACGTACTTTTTATCAATATGATGAATAAATTCATGAAAACTTTTCGACAATTGATGAACCGTTATTCAATATGAAGAAAGTGCATTCATCAATTTTTTTGGCAGGGTTCTAATAAGAATTTGGCTTTTTTTTTGTAGGAACTACGTTCATCATTTCATCAAAACATTTCATCAATATGACGAAAATAATTTTTTCGGAGAATTAAGTTATTTGTTCATCCAGTTGATGATTTATTCGTCTCGTTGATGTATGGAATCATCGTATTCAAGTACGATGGCCAAATTTTGAATTTTCGTCATATTGATAACGGCGCTCATCGTATTGATAACGGCTTTTCATCATACTGACGACCGCGATCATCAAAAAAAAACAGACTTTAATTTATATTAACGAGAATATTGATGTTGATGGTGAAGCGTTCTTCTTATAGATGAACTGATTCGTTATATTGATGAAAAAAATCAAATTCATCATATTGATGAATTTCTTTTATCGTTTTCTTCAATGTAATGTACAGATAGTTAATATGATGTATGCTGTAGGTGTACACACACGAAGTTGGTACAGCATTTATACTCACACATGACATATGACATTAATCAAGCGTAAAGTATCTACACAGGGTGGCAAAAAAAAAAAATTGTGAATGGTTTAACGATGAACAATGAATATCTTAAAAGAGTCAAAATTTCGAAGAGTTATATGTTTATTTTTTAATGAATGTTCCCACAAAAGTATTCATTTCTATCTTAAACATTGTGTTGAAAATTGCTTGCCGTTGAATAAACATTTTAATTAGCTTTACTAAGGGCGACTGATAATGAAGTGTGAAAAATTCAATAAAAAGGGTGGAGATTTAAAAAGGTAATCCCGATTTTCCCATTATATAAAATGTTATCATATATGTATATATTTAAAGTAGGTATTTATTATGTAATCTGTAGAACTAAAGTTATATTATTCGAAAAGTAGGTACTGTCTCATAGATGTGCACACACAAAGGTGTTGACTTACAACTTTCGTTTAAATGATGTTATGTAAACGAACGTTTTTCGACATACATTTTTTGCTCCTGAAACTTATTTTCAAAATTGCGTATTTTATTTTTCGACATCTAGACGCTTTTTAATTTGTAAAACAAGACGTAAATATCGAAAAGTGTTGTAGGTGTTTTTAGTATGCATATCTACTTGTAAAGCGTAGATAGGAAGAGTAGCATTAAATAAATGGAAATAGAGCTAGAATAGTCATGAATTTTTTTCACCGATTTTCCCTTGGTAAAAAGTATTGAGAATGAACGACAATGTTATATTTACCTCTTTTTAGAACGTATGTATAGGCGCATATTTGAATATTTTCAAAATCAATTTAATGTGGTATTCGACTTCTTCAGATTTGCCCTCAGATTTCAGATTTCGTGTGCCTAATCGAACATTAAAACGTCACTTGCTCTTTTTTGTGTTGATATTTGTGCGATTTGAATATGTGTAGTCTTGGACACTTTTCTAAGCGATTTCCATTCACTAGTTAAATTTTGTATTAAAACATTAGAAATATCCGTCCCGATTGATTTCTAAATATTTATACTTAAATAATTCACAAAAATAGATTCACCCGATGCAATGCCTTTCTTTGCTGGAGAAAATATATACTAAAAATGTAAACAAACTCCATCAGTTGTCAAACCCAAACGCACTTGTATTGGTAAATCTGAGAAAATATCTAGATTCGCAAAAGTGCTCTGAAATCTGAAAAAAATGCTTTTTCCTGTACCAAACGAACATAAAAATTGCTTTGAGAGCAAAAAAAGTTCTCTGAGAGCGCCGAATCGAATACCACATAAGATTATTTTTTAACCAATTTTTTAAGGAACATGCTCCTCGATGCTTGAAATTATAAAATTCAAGAGAATGGATCAATTGAATATTGATTATGATTAAAAAACAAAAAACGCAAAACACTTTTCAAACACAAATGTATATCTACATGCACCCTGTGCCCATACCTCAAGAAATGCAAATGGCAGGCAAATGGCCGCTTTCTGACTCTAATTGGGATCCATTATCAAAAAAAAAAAAACTTCCTGGAAAAATAAAAGTAACTAGCTCCGAAATAAAATTAAATATTATAAATCCTCAATATTCCTTGAGCGCGTGAGTTTTTGCCACTACAACTTATTGACATTCGTGGTAAAAGTGATTGTCGTTGAAATATTTTCCTTTCGGATACGAAGAAATTCAATTATTAAAATCACATAATATTGTCTCCATTACCATTTCCATGACATTATGTTAGTTTAGGTATTTTACCATCCTCAGTAAAGAAGAAAGGTTATGTGTTTACGTTTTATTTGGTATAAGTATTTCTATTTCACATTTTCTTTTTCGTGTGCACCAACTTACGAACACATAAAAACAAAAGTGATAACACAAAAAGTGCGCATCATATTGATGAACAAAATTGTCAATATGATGGACACATTCACCACATTGATGAAATTGGACGGCAATTTCGGTTCATCACATTGATGAATTTTTCATAACATTGATGAACAAAGTTGATGAATGATGAACACATTTTATAATTTTCAAATTTCTTCATATTGATGAAATCGGTTTCATCATAGCAACGAAAAATTTCACTGGACTAAAATTGATGATTTTTTCATTATATTGATGAATTTTTTCATTGCTATGATGTACCTTTTTTTTTCAGTGTAGTAGTAGTATCATTAATTAATATGTCAACATCGAAAGTTCCCGTACATAAACTTTCTTAAATGTTTATAATGTAATCAGTAGATAAAACTACTTATGTCATTTAGAAGTTAGGTACTGTGCCATAGATGTGCAAAGACAGAAATCGTAGGCAAAGACTGATAAAACTAAGTCACAAGTTTCCTATACAAAACGCTTATCAAATCATTCTATGTTATAACCTATTTCCGATGGAGCACCTCATTAACCCAAAAAGGAATGCAGTTTACCTAACCTTATAGGTATTCGATTATTGTATGATTTTAGTTCAGGTGCATAGGTATATCTGGAAGGCGTTGACCAACCACTTTTACGTCAATGATGATAAGTGTAAATGAACGTTTTACGAAATAAATAATTGTTTGCTCTAAATTTTCATAGCTACGTTTTTAAATCTAAATTATGAGTACCTAAGACTTATTTTCAGAAAGGCGTATTTTTCCGATATCTTCAAGTCGCTTTTTCATTTGTCAAGAAAACAACGTAAATATAGAAAATTGTTGCACGTTTCTTAGTATATATTTACTTACAAAAGGTAGGTCATGGTCGATTTTCGACCAAAAG
Organism: Cheilosia vernalis; assembly: GCA_949126925.1. Classification (NCBI taxonomy): domain Eukaryota; kingdom Metazoa; phylum Arthropoda; class Insecta; order Diptera; family Syrphidae; genus Cheilosia; species Cheilosia vernalis. Next base: position 5,189,573 of record OX421362.1, read on the forward strand.
CGAGGCTAGCATCAAATTTGTATGAAATTGAAATTAGGCTAGAATTAGGAAGGCTTGTGTTTACGATTTTTTATTGGTGTCAGTACTTTTATTTCAGGTTATTATTTATGTGAAGTCTTACAAATCCATGAAAACAAATATGGCATATTGATGAACTAATATTGATTAACAAATTTGATGAATGGTGAATTTCTTTTTTTGTTCATCATATTGATGAAATCCGTTTCAATAAAAAAGTTCACTGGACCAAAAATGATGGTTTTTTCGTCACATTGATGAACTTTTTCATGAATATGATTTATAACTTTTTGGTTCAGTGTAAGGACATGGGAACAAACGTTTTTTTAATAATACACGGCAAACAGAGCCGAAAGGAACACCCAACTCAAATAATCGAAATGGCATCCACCACACGCACCGTTCCAGTCGACAAAATGATATCCTCAGGTTTTTAGCCTCAAGATAGGTCGCTGATATATATACGAAAAAAGAGACTTCCCACCACCAACAGGCATGGCATGTGAATTGAATACAAAATTGATTGCATTTGGGGAATGGCAACGAACTATACTCGGTGTCGGTATGGGGTGCGATGGGCTGCTTTTTCGGCAACCCTTTGAAAGAGTGTTTCTCAAAACACCAGTAGCACACCATACCGCCAACCGAAAAAGGTAATTTCAAGGGTAGGTGAGCAGCTAACTGCTGTTGTTGTTCTTGTTTGTATTTGCCTGGAAATGAGGACATTAAAAAGGGATATGTGTGTTCTACATTTAAATTTTAACTCCCAAATTCGGTGTTTGCATTGCGAAATTGAATTGGGTCTGGGCGGGTAGTATTTGCGTGTGTGTGTTGATTTTTTTTTCTTTGTTTGTTTGTACTCCGTTTACCTGAATGGAGCGGGCAACGAAACCCAGTTTTCCATAGAAATGGGGTCTTGCGAGAAAGTTTCGTCATAGCAACTTGTTAAGGACCAGCGCTTTTGGGCAGAGGGTGGCGTATTTTCGGTTGAATATGGTAACTATAACCATAAACAACATTTCAGCCTAGCTTTTAAGTAAAACACAGTTTTGGCACTCCAAAATTAAATCAAAAGTTTTACCTACAAATCAACAATGAAAATCGGTCATCGTGGATTACCACATGAGTGGCACAAGACTTTTAAGGGCTTAGATTTATTTTTGTCCTTCAATCAATTATCTGTTATTGAAGTAGTATGGTTCGTTCACAAAACAAAACTTGCACAAAAGAAGGGAAAAAGCTGGATGGAGCGTGGAGCATCCCACCTACGAACACTGTAGCGAAGGATTTCGGTTTGCAGCGGTGGAAAGCCGAATAAGTGCGTCCGACAAATTTACAAACTAATTTTTTTTTCTGTTGCCTTTAAGCGGATGGGTATAGGTGGATTTGCATCAAACTTAAGCTACTTATATACTTCCTATTATAACGATTAAGACACAAGTGGTTGAATTTAATTATGCCGGATTTTGACTACTCAAACGAAACCTTAAATCATTATTTACCACTATCCAACATTTAAAAAACCTTCCCAATCCTGCCTCCTGCACAGTGAGTTGTCCCAAATCCCCACACAATTTTTTTATTTTTTTTGCAAGTAATAGCAGTAAAATATATGTAAATGCCAAATTAATTTCCGCTGCGGATCACTTACGTCTAGTGCAAACAACGTTTACACCCATCACATCGCCGTCGTCATATCGAATTCACTTTCATCGTAAACATGTGTCAGGAAACTTCAATTGGATTTCAAAAAAGTAAACGTTGCCCTACCACTGCAAGGCGATGCAAATGTAGCCAAATTGAATTCTATCGAATCCATCTTGTACAGGAAGGAAATGACGTCAGATACACACGCGCTTACTATATCCGGCTCTGAGCTCTCTCATCCTTCTTAACTTTTGCAAAGAGAATTTGTCGGTTCGAGTATGTACTTCGCGTTCGTATACTATACTACCCTTGAGTTGTTTGCACCGGTTAAAAAAAAACCGACCGAATGAAAATTCAATTAAATTCATTCCCACTGTAGGAAACCCCATGACTGCCAACAAGGACCCACAAAGGGAATCCGCAGACCAAAACCCAATGAATAGTAAAACGAATTTAATCCTGAAAATGCTCCCCTTTTTTGCTGGTACTTCACCAGAGAGATATAGATTTGCATACATTGATCCTGATGGCCGGCTGATTGCACTGAAAAAGGATAATTATGAGTTCATCTAAAATCGTTAGATATGGACTTTTCGCCGGTGTGCTGCAGACAGTATTATATACTGAGCACCGAGGATGCCAAACTTTTAAGTGGTACCCGTCTGCGTGCGCAACAGTATCGGTTACAGTGCGGAATGTATGTGGGTGGCATTGAACCGGAATATTTAATTTTGCCGCTGATTATTGGAAATTCTCTCCCCTTGACGGAGAGGAGCTTGACTAATTGATACTCGCGATGATTTATCTAATTTCGGCAAAGGGAAGCCATGGTTTCATGGTAACGGTTGTGTGTGGGTGGGGATCGCATGTTTGGCTGTTGAACTAATTTTGTTGGGCTGGAAACACTATGGCGTGAGATTTAATGAGAGTGGGCATGGAATGATTAACATGTTCATGTTGCTGACTATATATGGATAAGAACTTATATCTGAAAGGAAGTGTTAGTTTCCACCAAATACCAAGAGTTACGAATTTGTTTTAAGCAGTTGGTGAGTAAGTCCATTGGCCCATTAAACATAATTTATTGTAAATGTATAAAATTCAAAAATGTTTTCCAATTGAGCGGAGCGGCGGCAACATTTTCTCTACCACATCATCAGCCAAAAATTCTTCGAAAAAGCGCTGTGCAATTCCTTCCCAATCGTTTAAATACAACTCCCTGGTGCCAAATTGAACTCTTGACCCTTTACCACGACCATAATATAGTGGACAATCAACTTATTTCCATTTCAAATAAATTACCGAAACGATGCCTTCAAACCAAGCCAACGCAGTACGTGCCCCATAAACGAATACTACCCCTGAAACACAAGAATTTAATTCGATACTTAACCACTCACACATATGAACAATATACAGGCTCGGCTCTTCATCTGGGGGAATAAATCACAGCCATCTGCTGTGACATATTTATGTTGAAATTACTAAGAAGAACCGGATATCACTTTGCCCTCAATCCGCAGTCGAATATACACCCAGCAAGAGTGTACTAAAACGGATTCGAATTCTCATCAAATGGAGGGCTGCATAAATTGCCCCGAACAAAAAAAAATGAGAAAGAATAAAACGAATAACGCCAAGATATACGGGAAAAGGATAAAGCTCATCCATTGGTCTCTCACCCGAAAATTCCAATCGAAAACGACCCAACCCCCATCGCTGCGCTCGGCCATGGTAGCACTTATCCAAAGATGTCTTCGAGAGTACGTTCAACATAGAAAGTGTAATAATAATATTTCAAAAACGAACAAAGTGGCAGTTGAAGGAGTCGGCAAAGAGCCCTCTCGGAGGGAGTCGTCCAACGAACAAGTGAAAGACATACACATCCTCTCCATGCACTTCAAGGGTATTATTCTGAAGTTTTTCACCAAAGTTATTCACTTGTAACTACTACAATACTCGTGCTGTATCACGGTGGCCGCCGTTGTACGAAAGAAATGTAGTATTATATGTACTTACCGATTATGTCGAGGACCTGGCATGGCGCGGGTTGGTCCAGAAGTCTATACTCTTTGTCGTTAGACTTTCACCACTGTTCCACATGCGATCGTCGTTCGATAGGTTTCAATGATTCATTGACCATGGTCATGGACGGTTCGAGTCCATTAGACGGATTTTTTTTTTTTCGTTTTGTTTCCTTTCATCTGAAAGCAGATTTTCGTGTGGGAGGCAGGAGCGAATGTATGGAAAATCGCAAAGTAAATGCAAAGCTGAGGAACGGGCACTGGCACATCACTGGTAGTGGTTTTGGTTCCCTAACCTTTTTCGGTGAATTTGATCTGTTTCTTTTGGCAGAGATAAGGTTAATTGAGTTACATATGGTGGTGGGGGAATGTCTGTTTGTTGAACCTGCGTGCAAATTATATAAATATTCAGCCGCTGTTTACTGGGTTACCAGGAGTTTGTGTTGACGAAGAGCAACTTGCTAAAGTTTATGCGTACGTCTGAGGCTAAGTGGGCAGGCAATCATAACAATGTTGTCGTATCTGGAATTAAGTATGGACTACCCATACTCGCAGGTATAGGTGCTTGCTCTCTCTTGGGCAGATGTTGAAGTATGTGGATCTTTAAGAATAAAGGGAAATAGGGGAAGGGCTTTGAGTAGTTTAGAGTGTACCTGCAACGACATAACCTGCAGAATGAATCCATCCCGGTTAAGTAGTGACGCCACCAAAACGGCAGCCCAGAATTAAATTCCCTCGCATTCAAAGTTTGACAAGGTGTTCAGTATTATTAGAATGAGTGTCTAAAGTAAATAAAGACAACGAGGGCGTTCAAATATCTAGCTTAGTATAATTGGTGATTGTCCTAGATCGGTCACATGAATGAACAGATTTTTCAGTCGACGTTTATGGAGGAGTATAAGCAAATTTAGTCAACAAATTCATGACTGACTAGGTACTAAGTTGACCGTTCGTATTTATATGGCTGACCCAGTGCCGAAGCGAGGGGGGACAAGGGGGGCACAGGCCCCGTGCGGCACTTTACTAGGGGCGGCAATTTGGAGCTGCTACAATTTTTTAATATATAAAATCTGATTCTCATTCCTGTTCAAAGATTTTATTTACAAGCTTTAGCAGCATTAATACTGCTTCACAGTAAGTAATGAGACAAAATCCAATTAGCCCCGCTCCCTAGTATGCAACTACATTTTATTACATTGCAGGTATAGTATAGTTCTCTGTTGAGTTCGTGTAATTTTGTTTTATTTTGCTCAAACGAAGAGAAGTTTGCAAACATACACAAGCATTCTAGTTGGCAATAGAAGTTACAGTATTGTCCTGTTGCCGTGCTCTTTATTATTAGAAATTAATTACCGAGTTACCTAAGCAGAAAAAAATCTTCAGCGTTTTCTCGCATAATAGGTCTGTTTCTTTACTTTTTACTCAACAAATTTCTTGGTGTAAGAATTTCAAAGGATGTACGTCACCTTACAATTACCAGGCGATATGAAATTTGTTGTCCTGTTGGCATAAATGCGTGCATTTGTTTTGATTTTTTGTTCTCCTTGTTCTTTTCAAAAGTGGAACGAAATTCTTCCTTGCTGTAGCAAGGAGTAATCTCCACAATTTAATACTTAATGCATAGTGTTGCTTTTTCAGGTCACTTTCATCGCTACTTAGGTGATGTAACTAATTTTCTCAGTAAATTAGCAAAGTCCACGAATTTATCAGACATTTTAACGACTTTTCGTACCACTTTTTTAATTATTTGAATTATGTACCTATCTGTCATTTTTCATAGATAACTGCGCTCCCTAAATTTTTCGTAAGCGTCTCTCTCTGTGAGGGAATTTAGCCCCACCACTTCCATATTGACAGTCTTTTCCATTTTATATTTAAAGAGCATTATGTAAAACTAGCTGACCCAGCGAACTTCGTTCCGCCCAAATTCGTTAATTTAATGAAAATAATAACTCCGAGAATGAGCAATGCTCATGCTGCTCTATGTAATTCGGTCAATTAAAATTCTTTATTCAAAAGTTTATATTAAATACATACAATACAAATAACAGAAGTATTGCATTGTCGATGTGTTTAAATCAAACCGCAATAATTGACGTGTCTCCCAACTTTCCACTTTTTCACTCACACGTGATCACGCCAAATACGATTGACCATTTGAAAAACATGGGACAATCTATGTCACAAATATCCTGCGATTGTTCTTGCGACTTATTATTTTTCATAGTGAAAGCGATACGCATGGGAAGTTGAAGGCGCTTGAAAACTAATGGCAAATCATCGGAATCCACAGAATTATATAATGTTTGCTTGAATTTTTAGGTCAAAATCTTCGCTTCCATGACATTGGCTTTGAGATTCTTCACATTCATATCAAACTTTCGTTTCAAATTGTGTAGCGATGAGCCCCGAACATCCAATATAAGAAATAAGTTTGGTTGTATTGGAAGTAGCACTAACCGTTTATCTATCCAGTCTAATTTTTTTCAAAGTTCGGTTCCCATACTAAGTTCCATTCCCAATCTCATCCCCTTTAACTTTTATTTTCACGACAAAAAGTAGCTTAAATGCCATTTCAATACGAATCCCCCAAGACCAAAATTGTAAAAATTTAGCGATCCATTCTCTAGTTATGAGTGCACACACAGACGTCAGTCTCTTTTATATATTGGGGTACCCGCCCGGTTTGTGCGTGCCTTTCGTGTGGAACTATCGGATCCAAAACTATCCTATCTTTAAAACTGGAACCAACCATACCCATCCACAAAATTTCATTGAAATCCTCAATAACCTCATATACAACACAGGTACTAAAGGCATATACATCCATATATTCACGGACAGTCAAGCAGCTATAAACGCCCTTAGCTCGCCTATTATTGCCTCCAAATCAGTACTAAGCTGTTTCAACGGCCTTCAAACGCTCGGACGTAGAACCCTCCTACTACACCCCCGCTCATATTGGGAGAATATCCCAGGTCCAAGACAGGCCAAGCGTGCCGTTCAAAAAAGATGCCAACAGAAATTTAAATCTAAAAAGGCATGATATCGAAAATCTGGCTGGTTTGCTCACAGGACATCACAACCTACGTCCTACGATATCAATTAAATAAAATTAATTTAACCGACTCCTCACTTTGTCGGTTGTGTCTTGAAGAAGACGAAACAGCTTGGGCACATAATATGTGAGTGTCCAGCCCTATGTGGGATCAGGAGAACTATCTTCTACAGGGAGCTTCTGAGCCCTGAAGAGATGAAGAAGTCATCTGCCAGCAGCTTGATTAACTTTGTTAGACAAATGGAGAATCTGCTCGCCTAAACATTATTCTGGGCCTATGGTACAATAGATCTTATAGGTCGACGTGCCCTTGCGTAGGCAGAAGGTTTTACATAAATCTTCACTGTAACTCTCTTCTACCGTCGATTCTCATTCGTGACGTCGTTTGTAGTTTATGTGCATCAAGAACGAAAGAAAAGTATTTCCCGGAATCATAGTTTGTACACAACTGCGTAGTTGAAATTTAATGCAGTAAAATAATTTTTTTTAATTATTAATATTTTAAAAAAGTAAAAATGCAAAGATAAGCACCCTAAAAATATCTTTTTTTTTTGACACTTCTTTTGTTAAGATTGGTTGACCGTGTGAACTGCAAAAGGGAGAAACACACTACAAAAATTACAGAAATAATATAGTTATGTAAAATTTGAGTAAAAAAAACGATGTTGTTTCTTAGAATTAAAGAAAATAAAATTAAAAATTCGCTATAATTGTGCGTTTTGGAGTTTGTTTGCTGATAACTTCTTTTGGTTGGAATTATGTCCCCTGGAGATATTATGTCAGCGCCAGAAATTGATACGAGATATAAGAGTATCAACCTATGTGTATAATTTGAACAGTGCATATTTATCCATGGCCATGCTCTTGAGCTTTTTGTTGCTTTTGTAATGACGACGAGTATCTATGTAGTTGAAAAAATTATAAGTGTTTTTTCTCTAAACGGCTATATTTTCTTAGCTACAAAATATTTTTTTTTTTGGGTAGGTACACTCTTTTTTTCTGTGTGAAAAAAGATACTTGGGACGGCATAAATTAGACATGCCCTGGGCGGCACCAACCCACGCTACTAGTTTTAGCTTTCAGTTTCTGATCCAAACCCGTTTAGTGGAACTCGATTTTTGTCATAATTATGACATGATTTGAAAACTGCCAGCTCCGTACCTACTACAGATTATTATTTAACAGCATTATTTGTCTATAGATATTTCAATTTAAATTTATTTACACATTAAATTTCTAGTTGTAGACCCAATAGAACTTTGCTATTTTTTAGTACAAGCGCTTTGCCTTTATTGCTACTAAATTCAATGCCAACAAATAAATCAAAATTATAAATACGACAAGGCTGAGAATTTTATAAACACCAACGGCCTAAGCTTCCGACAAAACTAAGTCAAGTTCTTATGAGGCTGAGTAATGCGGGACTTGGAGTTGTCTTTAAAAACAAAAGGCATTAGTCCTTTCAATTCAAATAAAACTGATGTCAAAATTCACTAAAAAGATGAACGCAGTGTTCTTGTCCATATAGTGACGACTTTTCCTGTATTTCCCAAAAAAAAAAATTCTCTGTGGCTTAAAAATCGATTCCTGTAACTACTGATACCGTCTAAAGTTGTTTGGTTGGCTGTCCCAACCTTTAAAATTTTAGTTAAAGGTACTGCTCCTATGAGCTTTCTGCTGACATAGGCTCAACCCTCTTCCAAAGAGTGTGTCCCTACTCAAATCGAAATTAAAATCAAACAAATCCCATACATATTGAAAAATGTATTATCTTTAAAAGTCCCTTAACAATTTGAATTTCCAATGCCAGTGCCAGTATAAAGCTTTCCTCAGTAGTCTTCCAGCCTCACAGCAGCAGTAGCAAACAAACAAATCCAGGAACCAAACAAAGTTCCAAGCGATTAAGTTCACAAAACATTTTTAATTTATTCATTGCGCCATTTTATACTTTGTCGGAAAGACACAGAGGGAGTCAAATTCGAAGTCAGAGTTGGCGTTGGTAACCATATACACAGACGAGACAATCTTCCCCCACATGCTGACTAATCACCATAGCCAGTTCAAAAAAAGCCATGGTGTAGCTGTAGGTACTCGGTTCGCGAAAACAAGAGAACGGAAAAAAAAAGAAGAAGAAAATGACGCCCCCCGGACACACCCATCCCCTGTCGCTAGCGCTACCACAAATAAATCACATAAATTAAATTTTGCTGACTTTGCAGTCCTTTTTTGTTTTTATTTGTTAAATTTCTCGTCCTTTGCTCCTTTAAAGTCGTTCACGCGATTCAATTTGCTTCGTTAAATTTTAATAATAATTCGCCTTTGCCATTTCCACCGCACATGGATGGAATCACGTTGGTGCCGCACCCGCCGGCAGTTTAAATAGCCCCCGACCCATCCTTCGGCCTATACTACACACAACTTTGTGTGGAGAAACTTTTCCATTTTGGCGGGATTCCTTTTCGATTTGTTCCGCGTTTGGATCCGAGTCCTGCAAGAATCGCGGGCGACAGGGTGCGCTGCTTGGAGCAGTGGGTACCTAATGGTAGGTTCATTCATTCGCATTGGTGATGAAAACCCATTCAGCCTCGAAGTTTCCTTTACTTTTTTTTTTGCAGCTTCACAGGGCTCCGTGTGGAAAACAATTCGAATTCGATGACGAAGAAATATTTTTCGTTCCCTTTACTTTTGTTTTTAATGCTGGAGAGTTATATACGGACCCAGTGTATGTTTTCCAATAAGGACCTTTATTTTCAGTAACTCCCTTCTAGATATATGAACTGCTTGTTAGATCATCAAGATGATGTTCGAGATCGAGAGACGTAGGTACTGGTGCAAAATTGCATCTGTAATGAATGTCAAGTTGATGTGGTTTACAGGATTTGGGTGTCCCTCCCAAGTCCCAAAAGTCTCTTTGGTGTGTGGTATGATAATGTTGGCAGTCCTCCACCCGATGACAATGAAATCCATAACTAAACGAGCCAACACAATCAAAATTCGTAAGAGAACATTCAGTAGGAATCATTAACTAAATGTGCACGACGCAATATATCCTGGGGGACGGGTATAGTGCCTGTGCCTATATCAACGACAAAACACTTGCATTAGAGTCGCTTTCTAAATCACAGTTTTCGGAGTGGACCAAGTTGACAACAATTCCGACTAAACATACTCATACACACAACGCCATGATGCCGAAGGAACTTACTCCAGGGTAATGGTCTGCAGAAGTGGGAATACCCAATTACCCATACTTGTGTATACGTAAGGCTCTTAGGGGAAGATCAAATACCAACTTGTCGTGCATTTTCCCCGTGGACATCTCACTGTATAAATATGGTCATGTTTTTGACCATCATGTTGACCCATTCAAGCCTCCCGAGTGCCGAAAGGATAAATAAGACATTTAATTGAATTAATTAATTCTGTTTGGGTCGAAACGGCATTCACATGCAATTTCAGTTCACCTACAGGCAGTCCTCATCGATGGAGGCTTTAAGTAATTTTTAATTAACGCAGGCAAAGTTTTACTCCCCACAATCGGTGGCTCGATTGAGCATCATTACAAAGAAGCACTGCAGGAAGTTACAAGGAGTCCTCTGATGGACCTTTTTGGCTTTTTGTAAATGAAAATTCTTTGTAAACATTTTTAATGGTTTTCAAATCAGCCGATTGAACTGATATGATGGGGAGAATACGACAGTAGAACAGCCCAAATCCTATCGGAAAAGAAGCTTTATCGGAAATGGGTTACCCTTATCTGAAAGGCGAGGCGGTCTTGGTGTTGCGAAATTAATTGTTTTCTTTGATTTTTTTGAGAATTTGGTTCAAAGTCAATTCGATCGATGTAACTTTGTTAAAGGAATTTGGTACAAATCATCAAAGCGGTAGGTATACTTTGGAATCTTTTTTGATGGTGGATTTTGTTACAGAGCCAGATTGGAGGTTTTGTCTTGAAAGTTATTTTATAAAAAAATACGAGGATGTATTTTGTAGGAGGGAATCTCTTCAACTAGGGTCTTTGCGATAAAGAAACATTATTTTTAGAATTGGTTTGGTTTCCAATAACTAGTGGAGGTCGGCACCGCTTCTTCAATTTAATATGTTTATCATTCAGATTCCGAACTTTGTTCTTTAATGTAAGAAACTCAGTGAAGGAAACGAGTCTTGCGGTAGCTGAATATTGGAGAGAGCCAGATGTAGCGTAAAGCCCTATGGGCTTGTGAAGTCTTTAGATCAGGCGATAAAGATCATCAATTAAGTCACCAAATATAAAATTTAGGTTTGTACTCGAACGCCATGCAGTTGCAGGCACCACTAGCCACTTGAAATGTAGAACTCTTTTCGAAATGGACTAACTTAGCGTGCTGTGGTGAGTGGGCTCAGGTTCAATTCGTGGGAAGGTTGTTTTTGACCTCTTGTGAAGGTCGCAAAGTATCCACCAAAAAGCTTCTTAATTCAGATGATCGGACTTGGCATAAAATCGTGGGCCCGAAATTAATATACTCACACAAACGAATGGTTGTGTCTATACGACCCCACCTAGTCTAATTTGTGAGGGGAAATCGACATGTGCTGCGCGTCTTTAGAGGCCTGAGGGCACAGGCTCCATAGCAAGTCTTTAATGAAGCCATCGAGGCATGGTGCGTTCCGGTCAAAAGAGTTGCTGTTCGACATTGAATACCTCAAGTATTTTGGTTTTTCTCTTGTACAGTCTGAGCAAGTCACCTTAGCAATGAAGTTCTTTTATATGTAAAGCCTTTTTCAAGCAAAGTTTAAAAGATACAGTCTTTCTTCGAAATTGAAATCACACTTGGCCTACAACCAACCAATCCAAAGGGGCAACTCATCCAGCTAACCTCTATCCAAGCAATTACCAACCTCTGACCAAGCCAAGGAAACACCATTAGCAATTATTTATCAAATCGAAGTCATTAAATCATCAAATGCAGTTGCATTAAATCAGTACACTCCAGCCAAAGCTATTTACATCCCATTACTGCTGCATATCTTCCATGTTCATAAATTCCTATGCACACATACGTCTGCACTCTTATGGCCTCTCTGCTACACCATGTGACCCCCAGCTCCAGCTCTGTGACCCAAGACCCTTCGTTTGCATCGTAAACCTCAATCATACATGAGTGTCTGCTGTATAGGCAAACGGAAGCACACCAAAAGTCCCCTGCAGAAAGAGAGATTAACACGGCATTACTGGGGCATAGAGTTTCCCAGATTAATGATTTCTCCCGCTCATTTATTGAAAACTTTTCCCTACACCGTAGGACATTTGTTCAAAGTGTCCTTTGCCAGGCATAACCATACCTAATAATCAAGAAGTAAAAAAATAAAGCAAGAACACGATTTACAATCATCCGCAGTCAATAAAGATCTACCAAACAGGACATCTACACAAATAGTAAAAAATAAATCTAACCCCAGTGTGCAACGCTCAAAGGCCATATTCGCTGGCGATTTCTCCCCGTGAGTGCATTTGCAACTCAACCGCAACTCGAAAAGGATAATTTACTGACAGAAACGGGCTCATAAACAAATATTATGCTTATGCAAATTTTGCAAAACGTAAAAAGCTGCATATCAATGAGCAAAAGGAGAACACACGCCAAACCAAAAAGAGCTGGAGAAGGTAGATGAAGGTAAAAAAAAAACTACACGATGAAATGAACTCCATCCCGAATGGTTTTCAAGTTTTAACATCCTAAAGGGACGTTTGGGATTTTTTCTAAAATTTCACGGTCACGAGCATGTTTCTGGTGCAAAACATTCTAATTGGTCAGCTATTTTGTCAATCTCCGTCCTTGACCTGCCTCAATGCTCCCACATTCTGTTTATGCAAGGATTTATTTTTAATCCTATTTTTTCCAGTCGATGGCTTTTCTTTTTAGGGCAAAGAAATCATCTGCACCACCCACTCACGGTGTCAAGAGTAAGATACCTTTGAAGGAAGCAATACAGGAGAAAGGATTTACTCGCAATTCAATGTACTGTAGGCGACAACTGGGCGGAAATTTATATCCTTTTTTTTGGCGAGTAAAAATTGTCGATGGCGTTGGCGTTGACGTTGTCGTTGTCGTTGTCGTTCGTCCTGCCTAGGCTTAGTGACAGCAGCACTTTCAACTATACACATCGAAGGACTAGTGACTCTATACTCAGACGGTGTTTAACTTCCTTTCTTCCTGGAGGTGGATAGTAGGCATTGGAGCTGGGTGTGGAGGATGGCTTTACCATACAATAAAGTTCGCATGTAGGTCGCTACATGTGACAAGTTGCAATGTGTGTGTCTGACACTTTTCGTTAAATAAAAGCATAAAGTAAATTTACTGTTGCAGATTTCATTATCCCTCAACAACGAAGGTACAACACAGAATGGCTTGGAAGTTAATAGAGTTGGCACAGCATTTTCTCATTTTTCTCCCCTGTGGTGGGTATAGTTGTTGTGCGCTGTAATTGGAAATTAAATCTACCAATATAAAGGAAGCGGTGTTTGCCAGGGATATATGTTACGGACGTTTTCATCAATAATTAGACTATGCCTACTCGGAGTTTTTGGCAAAGCATAGTGCTTTATGCTGTAACAAGTCAGTCAAAGGATTTCAATTGATGTGTGTTGTGCGACGTATGTCTGAAACGTGCGGGCAGCGTGTCGACACATATCACATTAAGTAATGTAAGCATATTTGAATGGATCGGGAAGAGAGGTACCTACTTCGGATGTTGCTTGCTGTTAGCTTTGTGGTTTTATCAATTCTAAACAGATGTGAAACAACTAAGCTCTTTTCTTAAAATTCTTGTCTATCTCTTAAAATCTGATTAACCATCGACAGGGATGGAAAAAAAGAGCACAAACCTTCAGTTTCGTTTAGGCCGCACATAATATTTTGGGGTTGGGGTTGTAGTCGAAATTCTAGCGATGTACAAAAATCTGCTTTCAATATTCTGCATTCAAAATTTTGCAAATAATAAAATATTGCCTGTCAGAATTATAAAAAGTGGTATTTTGAAAAGCAGAATTTTGTAAGACAGAACAGGAAAAAAACAGAATTTTGAAAAGCTGAATTTTTGCAATTGATGATTGACAACTCTGTTAATCAAATTTCCCAACTTATTCAGTTGTCCTGAAAATAAAATGGCAGGAGAGCTACAAAACTGTTTAGAAGAAATAAATAAAGGAGATGATGTTGACGCTGTCTTTTGCAAATTAACTTATTAAGTCTTCTAGATATAGCAGTGCATCTCTTGATCGTTGTTTTTTGTCTCTGAACAATATAAAAACAGATAATCGAAAACGGTTATTGTATGAAATTATTCACTCGTTAATGAACATTAAAGACTGCTGTAATTTTATTCTTAAACCAGATCTTGTTAAACGAATTTAGATACATATACACATATGTAATATGTGATTACCTTAAAATGTTATAAAATTTTCAGTTATTTTTATTAAGTGGCAAAGCCGAAAGATGTTATACAAAATATCAAAATAACAATTTTTTCCGGGCCATTTCACAAAACCTGGGGAAGGATTTTTATGTAAAATATTTGGCCCCAGCTTTTGTCAAATGGCCCGGAAAAAGTTTCGAAATGTCCCTCACTGTTTTTTTCTTGGCGGCAACGCTGTTTACGACCTAAAAGACAACATACTCTTAAACCACTTTAATACTAAAGTCGGCAGATGTCAGCATATTCAAATATCTAAAACGACACCGATTAATGAGGGAGCAAGATTAGGTGCGTATAAAGAACATAGGGATTATGGACGTGCAAAGGCAGATCTGTTGCATTGGACTTTGGTTAGATTTTAAATCTTTTCCGGACAAAAAAATGAATGTGCTCATTTGTTCGTTTTTTTTTTTCTTGGATTTGGTTGAGTCTCCCCGTTGCCGGAGCTTTCTTCGTCGTGCATCTATTTACGACCTCAATTTTTACACGCACTTAGAACTCCTTACAACTCAGACAATTATTACCTACCATCCCACGACTTCCTTTTTAAACATAATACTACCTACTTTGTAACACTTTGCGTATTTACTCAGTAAATGCTAGAAAAAATGTCGGTATTATTGTTGTCCTGGAGAAGAAAATATTGCGCAGCACACGTACACCAAAACCAAACTAATTAACGCCCCAAGGCAATCTCAGTTTCAAATCTCAACTTCGCCCAGTAGGTATACTCGTATCTAGGACGTTTACATCACGTGAGGGCGAACACACACGCGAATTGTTTTCGTGTATGAATTATTGCGTGTTGACAAAATCCAAGCGCCATATTTGCGTTGCGACGAAATTTTGTGGACACAACACTTAAACAATGCGCACAAATGTTATTATTATCACTATGCCATTGGCCAAAAGGTTGGAAGCAAATTAATTAGTTATACTATCGAATGCGACTATAGGCACCTATCTATTGGAGTGTCACAAATAATTTCTTATTTTGAGCCATTTTTGGCCGTTTGTAACGAAAAGGAGCAAAAATGTTGCGTGAAACGAATCAACATTGGCAATTTGGAAAACATCATTGTTACCTTAATAATAGGCGAGAGCAGATAGCCATCGTTCGATGGATTAGATATACTGGTAAGTGAGTGGTTTGCAGAGGGTACAAAGAATGTGAAGTGGAGATCCATTTAGATATTTATGTCTAAGGAAACTTCAATGATTTTTGCCTCAGCTATAGAACAATCTTTGTAGGACTTCAGTAGCAGACTAACTAGGTATATGGAAATCATGAAACTTTACTTTAAATGACATCTATTCATATCGTCTGCCATTACTCCGAGTGAGCTGAAAAGGGTTAGTTGCCCGCGGCCATAAACATACGGTGCGAAAATGTGAGCAAAAGAATGCGCACATTTTCCTAGTCCGATGTATATTTCGAATAGCGTTTCACTCTTCTTCTCCAAGGACACCTAGCTGTCGCAATCAAGAAGAACGCAAAGGCTGAAAGGAGTTTGTGCCAGATCCTTCCATTATAACCACCTACCTCAACATCCGCCCAAAATCATTCATCCATTTTTGCAAGAAAAAAAAATGAAGGAATATTTCCGTCAAAGATGCAACCACAAAAAAAACTAAAGCCCAGGGATAACAGCCAAATACAGTGTTATACCTATTTACTGACGAAGAAGAAAATCATTGAATCATTTAATTAGCGCTTAACTTGTCGCTTATCCCTCTCTTCACGTATATATATATATACTACACAGAGGAGAATGAAAACGTAGAGAGATACCAAATTGAAATGCTTTCTCTCGATGTCCTGTCCCTTAGAGGACAATGAGTGGGACGGATGAGATTCACTCATAGAATTGCGGTTTCTTTGGCACCCCCTTTTCCAGTATTCACGTTAGGACCAAACGCGGGCGGAACTTCTCTGAGAAGAAGGAGTACAGGAAATTAAGGAATTAAGCTTTATTGAATAGGACAATGTATAAAACTGCTGGCTTTGACTGACAAGAGTGTACCACCCCTCCATTGCGACCGACCGACGGATAGCGAAATTCAATTACAAGCAACAGCAAATCTTTTAATGACCATTTTTCAGATAATTACAACAGATTAGCTGGTATTAGGTACGTATGTAATTTTTGTTCGCATCGTGTGCTAAGATTGTGTGTACACAAATTGACCGTTCCACTTATGGGTTGGAAAAAAAAAAAAAAAAAAAAAAATAAGCATCCGAGTTATGTTGAGGGACTTCTGACGAGTCGAAATCAGATTCAAGGATTATGATTGTTAACACCGTTTGCTTTGGGTGTGTGATAATCTTTGAGATGATCACATGGTATTTTAATTGTTTGTTTTGTCTTTGAGTGAGGACATTTACAAAACAATTGCAAAATAATTAGTAATGAACACTTGTTCATTTGTGATTGTCAGAAACCGTGAATGTACGCAAATTTATGTGAAAGTGATGACTGGCGCCAATCTATGAGTCTGATACTGAAAGTCGACTGCACGCTATACTATTCGAAAATCTTACATTTAGGTACTCATCTGCAAGATTGATGCAACTTGCCTCATGAGAATGACATTCTTTCTCTGAGGGAGCATACCTACCCCGAAAGTAAAGCGTCCGACATACTTACTAAACTACAAATAACTTCTTTTCCGATTGTAAGGAATTGAAAACCACCGCACGAAACTGACTCCGGTTTTTACAATTGAATTGCAAAATATCGGTAATGATAGATAGGAAAAGTTTTTTTCAGTTTCTGCTGTGTAGAAGCGCAGATCTAAGTCGATAACTAAACAGAAATTATTTCACGGATACCTTCTAGCTCATAATAGGCTAATGTTACCAATTGGGTTTTGAATTTGACAGACTTGCTAGTACTTGAAATACAAGACTTCTATCACTCTCCATAATTCAGGTGGTACTTCTTGTATTTTTACGGATGCTAGTGAGTAGTAAGTAGGTACTTTGAAATTCAACTTGATATACAAAATATAGGTTTGGGATGAAGTTTATCCTAGCAAGCAGAATTGTCGTAATACATTATTTCAAAGGCCTCTCAAAAAATATTTCCAAAGCTTTTTTGGGTCGACAACTTATACAAATATCTGAAGAGCGAAGCATAATAAAGTAGCTTAACCCTACAATATGTCAAGTCGTCCTTTATGCTGTCCGAGTTTCGATGGCTGATCTGGCCAGTAATGAAGTGAATTATTTATGTAACGTGCTGACATCACCTTCGGCAGTGCATTGAGCCCACATAAATGTCCAAGGAGAATATATTCCGGTGTCGACACGTTACTGGATCGAAAAAGAGTACTATATCTCGTACAAGGGAACGTGTACACGTTTGTAATCTTACACGAACATTGAAGGTCAGCAATTAGTTTCTCTTTCGAAAGTCGTCCCACGCAACTGGGCCTCACAGTTCCTTTGTGTTGCGTCTTGTGTTGATTTTGATTATCGATTGTGTAAGCCTTCGTGTCGAGGTGTTTTCAAGCACAGCACTACTATGCTGCATGTACGAGTGGCGGCATAATAAAGGAAATTCACGGCATCTCTACATGTTCCTTACCCCATTCGAGGGATGAATTATTTATGCTTACTTCAGCAATGGGGAAGGGTTACAATGAAAAGAACGCCATTTCCGCTCCGCTGTTAGATTGTGCAAGTCGGCATGATAAGGGGAAAAAAAAATATAAATAACTGGAATAATTTTACATCAGAGGGTGATGGCGTTAGAGCATTAAACGAGGCTTACACTGCGCTGTTATGTTTTTCGGTCTGATGGAGCTGCAGTGCTTTTAGGGGCGATTATGAGACGAAAAGGGGTGATATTCTTAGCATAATGCGGTTGTTTAAGTAAAATTCGATAGGGGGCATGAGCGGGTCACTTTTTTTTCGACTATACCTCGTTTGTTTCCGATTGGGATGTCAGTCAGCCCTCCCCACTTTTCAAATAACTCTTATGCCTTCTGTACTCGAACATAATTGACTTTAATTCGTATACCGCATTTATACCCGCAACATCGTCAAGACTACGTAATTGAATTTACAGTCCCCAAGTGTGAATTATTTATATACAAGCAATCATACGTGGATAGGGGGTTGATTTTATCCACCCAGCTCGTTGACAGGTCTTAACAAACCGCAATCTACAATGTAAATCATTAATTAGTGACTTTTACAAATCATTTGCAAGCTTAAATTTATAAATTACTAATCACGCACCATATTATACGGTGAGACTTTTGCGCTCCAATTCTTAGGGGGTGGTGAATGGATCTAATTTGATGAATAGGCTTTTCGTTTCAAATTAAAAATTCAATAATTGAAAAGGCCCCTTGAAAGTTTCAAATTATTTTCTCTATATACACTGTGCAAGGCAAAACTTATACAAATCCAATGACTTCAGAAAAGATAAATTTTGAACAGGGTGCTTAGCTTATGGACCTTCGCAAAGAATTTCTGTGCCTTGAAGAATAGGGTGGTACAAAACTTATATTTTTCAAGAGAGGCATAGAAAACTTAATGCTATTTTAATGCTCACAATTGTTAAATTTAGAGTCGAAGCTAAAAATGTTTATTGGTAAGGCATGGGCTTACTGGCTATATGAAGGTGTGGACATTTATTGAAAGTTATTGAAGGTAGCAAAGTCGCTTTTCAAATCAGCAATTTGACTCAACTTGAGGCACCAAAATAAAACATTTCAGATACTATACCTATGTGTAGAGCAAAATTGTCCAAACTTATATGTAAAAACTGTAATTGCAAGGAACTGCGGCTTTATCGACAAACTTAACCTTCCGACTACTCAACCTTGTTAAAAATGTGAAACTAATAAGTATACCTAGACCTATACATACTATCACTTTGAAGTTGACTCCCAAATGATAAAAAACTGTTTGATAATTCACAACTTGGTCACAGTACGAATCAAATTTGTTGGGAGGTCTATTTTACTGATTAAAAATCTCTCAGTACTACACGGTCGGAAGGTCCTCATATCGCCTTATAGAAGATGTCTCCCTGCTCCATCCAAATGCATTTCAAAGGATTTTTGAAATATTTTGAATATCGAGTCTTCCCTTTTTGGAATGTTAAACAAAAAATGTTATATACCTATAATAACATCACGTGACACCCAAATTTGACACAATACTAGCGGCAGTATTTTTCAAGAGGAGCATTTGAATACATATTGCTACAGTGTGAAGGAAGAACGTCAAAGAGCATATTATATACACTTGAGTTAAAAAAGGGTGTGTCGTGTTCACATAACCCTCTACCAGCAATTCAAGTGGCTTCATTAAATCAAAAGCTAAGTATAACAGGTCACAGCCTTCAACAGTGTGTTTTTAAAATTCATACATTTTGTGCTTCTTTTACAGGTAGATTTTGTCTTTCTCGTAGAGTTAAGCGAATGGATATGTGTAGTATACCTACACCTTGGTAACCATCCAATGAAATGAATATAAGAAAATGTTAATGAAACTATAGGAACAGGGCAGTCAAGGTGTTACGATATTCGATATCGACATCATTTGTTTTTTTTCAGCAGCTATGGCTGTACCAGCGTTACGGCCATTGAAGAAAGTTTCGCATTCGGTGGTTATAAAGTTAACTTTGAAAAACCCATCCGATTGAAGCTGATGATTCCTATAGGTCTTAAAGTTTTAAGTAATCATGTGGATATGGTAAAAGACTAAACAACTGAAATTATATTAGACTGCCAAAGGTGCAAGAAGATAAGTTTCATCACTGAAAAAAAAAAAATACCTCGACTGTAGCTAGTTAGTTAGTTTCATTGACTAGATATTTATAAATAAGTATGTATGTACTCGACTGTATGACAGACTGAAACCGTGAACCAAACAATTCACCCAAGAAATCCTTTAATACTTTCATGGACTATTTATCTAAAATAGCAAGATCAGCCTCCTTCAAGTTACACGGAAAGAATTGAAAATCACCAATTGCAAAATTTTAAGTTTCAATTCACGAATTATACAATTTTCGCAAATCACAAGGATTTTTTTTTGAATTGATACAAAAATTCGTAAATTGCAAAATATATATTTTTTTTTTGTAATTTTCGTGGAAGTAAGTACCTAGCGTGTGGAAATTTTGTATGCACAGGTAGCCGACAGTAACGACATAGTCCATGGATCGCCATGGATCGAAATCCTTAAGAGGTCGTTGTTATTGTTATAAGCGGAGTGCATACCTACACTTAACTTTGCACGAAGTGGATATTACGTTGCTGGCGGCCCTCCGCAAAAAATGGAAGAAAGCGCTTCCCACAGAATTACTCATGTTTCCCAAAAGTTTACTCTTGTATGAACTACGCAGTAAGTGATGTCAAAAAATTCGCAGCATATGGTGAATATTACGTGAGTCATATTGTTAAATATCTTGTATGCAGAACTCTTAGCTTTTTGCGGAATTCAAAGTAACTGACATTTAGGTACCTACCATGCAAACAAAAATCGACTGCTCGTATGCTTTGCAACAAATCTAGCAAATTCAGTACAATAACCTATATAGCCTCCTTAGATGTTCACAAAGTCCCTACCCACACTTATTGCTGAACTAAAGGATTTTTAGTCCCAACCTGAGTGCATTGTGCATCCACAGCTAAATTAAATCAACATCAATTAATAATTCTCCGCATTTTAATTAAATTGCCCGAACAGTGTTGTTATTTTTTTTTGTTGCTAGTTTTTTTTTTTTGTTACCCAATACCCGTCATCTAACTCACTCCGCACTATCACTATAGGTATGCAACCAGCTCCACCAACTTCAATTCAATCAACCTCAGGGCAATTGCATAGGCCAAATGTGATAAATCTAATTCGCTCAACCGTGATTAGAGTCACATTGTGCGCACGGTAATGACCTCGCAGCCTTCCAGCATGTGTGCAAACACAATTCGTGTCACAAGTACGTCCATCCACCGGAAATAAAACGTAATTCACATCAAAATCCCTATATAATACCGCTTCGGCTGTATCCTTTGATCCAGTTTTTGTTTCAGGTCCTCTGACAGACGCAAAATGACCGACTAATTCAAGTCTCGTGACACATTTTCGAGCTCACGCGACCGGCCCCAATTTGCCGCACTCGATACATACTCACCGCTAATTCCGGGCTCGCAAACTCGAATTTATTTGCCAGTAATTTTATTTTGATGAAATTGTTCCTCATAATTTGATTTTGGACATGCCTCAATGGATTTATCGGCGGACACCAGTAGGATAGGGGCGCCAATACATATATCCAGTGTCGGACGCAATTTTAGTAAGCGCGTTACCTATAAGTAGCATATGTGTGTTCGGGGCCATCAGTTTCAGTGTTGTAAGCAGTGAAATTAATTTCAAATAATTGCGAATTTATGTTTCGCATTGTAAGCCCGTTCGGCTTAGAGGGGGATTTCTAGAAAATGTATGTTTGATGGTGGATTGCAAATTAGGGGAATTAGCTTGAATTGTTTCATGCATAACCAACTGAATTTGATAGGATCAAGAAATTCTAACTCTCGAGAGGACTTTTCTTGCACGATAGGGAGCAGTATGGGAAAAGTGACCACAAAGAGACTCTTTTTACTTAGTGAAGTGAATTTTTGGTTCATCCTAGGCACTCTCTTCGCTTGATGAGGAACATTAGTTCAAGACGTCCCAGTAGGGCTTTCGTTTCGCACAAGCAGACCAAGCCGTGCTAGTGCCTTCCAAACAGAAAACAGCAATTTATGAGCTGAACTCAAACACTGATTGCACTACACAGTCGCAGTCTCTTCCTGGAATGGATACTAGACATATCCTCCAGTTCATCCTTTCCTGATATTTAAATATCGAACATGGTCTTGTTATATTTGATTGCAACGAAATCATGTATGCATGCAATTTTCTACTCGTCCTACACCCGTTTCAAATGCTTATGTCGAATTGGAATCGCCTTTGGCAGATGGATGATATAAGAAAAACGATAACAGCTACATGCGACGAAAGAAAAATCCTTAAGCCTGAAGTGAAGTGCGGAGGAGGAGCACAGAGCAAATCTGGGAAAATTCCTTTCGGTATTTACTTGATATCAGTGCATTGGCATTGCCACCCCATCGCCTATGACACAGTGTTCTTGTGCAAGATCCAATTTAAAAAGCAATCGATTTCATCTCTCAATATTGTGTTGGGAAAGGGGATAGAGGAACACCCAATCATGGGAAACATACAAAATATAGGGGGAAGTTGTATTCCACCCACTGTGTATATAACGCTGATGCCAGTTGTGACAAATTGTACCCGGATCGACACAGTGAAACTCATTCTCGAAAAATGCCATCTTCTGCTTCGCATTTCAATCGAAGAGTGATATTGGTATCATTTTGCAGGATAGTTGTGAGCGGTAACTATTTTTTTTTCCATCTGAATGCCCCAGCTGTTTCGTTGAGTTATTTCCTCTCATTGACACTACGCAAAAGGAAAGAAATTGCTTGATGGAGTCTGCTATAGATACGCAATGTAAGAGCTGCAATCGATGGTCAGTTGTGTTTTGTTGCAAGTCGAGTAATCCATTGTAGGGGGTTGATTGCGAGTCAAGAAGGCGATGTGATGAGGTTGCGCTGTATTACGATAGGGAGACATTTTTTGACTTTCTTTGAATTCAAGTTTAGAGGAGTTTGCGTTTTCGGTAACAAGTCCTTATTTTCTCTCTGTCTAGAGACTCGTAGTGACAAAATGAGAAATTTCCAAAACAGCTTAAAAAAGTGTCATAAGACATGACAAATAAAATCAAAGTGAAAATGTACAAAAAATGGTTTGAAACTATGTCAAAAATCGCCATCAGAAACACGATAAAAAATATCGCCAATAAACCGATCGTCATCCTTGAAGGAGTATACATTTCTGAAAGATCTTGTTCACTTTGTGTACAATGGGTGACAACATTTGCGTTATGTACTTTTCAAAATCATGTTATATCAAATAGAAAAATGTTGTTTCAACATAAATGGCGCGCACTGGCCAACGCAGTAGAGGAGTACCCAATGTTAGGTGGCCACTCAGCTCGTCGAGACCTCAACCAACCTGAGGATAGAAGCTGTCAAATGGATGAAACTGACTTGAAATGTATCGAATTTTAGCTGCGAGCAGAGCTCTTTTGTTGAATCAAGACATTTGTGGGAAGATTAAAATGTTTAGATCGTTTGGTCAACTGCCTGCAAAACTCGATTATGTGCCATTGTGCATTCATACCGAATTCTTGGTCATTGTGCACTCTGGCTTGTCAACCGTGAGAAGATTCATTGGCAGCTTCAAAGCGGAATGTGCAGTTCGACTGCTTTCCGACACTGGCAGCAATGACAGAGGATGCGACAGGCAAAACGCACATGACCATAACGCACATTTCACAATTATCCAAAATTTTTCAAGCTTCGAAATTAATTTTCCACCTTTACATCGCCCAAAATCCAAATCATACGATAAAATGCAAAATTTCTTCGAAATTTTTTTTTTTAATTTCGAATTTCCCGACTTTTTCGGATGGTGTTTCCAAAATTTTCTTTCGTAAAGACCTTTTCCTTATAATTACGAACCGTTGAAAATAAATTACAGCTACATCGGCCAAGCCGTTCTCAATTGATGAAATACCATACATTTTTAAAACCATTTTTATATATATAGATAGGTATTGACAGTAAGGCAAGCCTTTGCATTTTTGAACCGGTTGCGGTCGCTATTCATTTATTTATTCAGTTTTTTTTTGAAAGCTAGGAAAGGGTCGACGTAGCTCGAATTCATCTTATACCATGTTCCCACCAAACTGAAATCGCGAGGTTTCGATGAACTTTTTCCGAAACCTTGAAATGAGTTCAAAAGATATAAACTGTCAAATTTAAAGTGATTGTCAAAACAGTTGTTTGTGGACGCAATATAATAGGTAATATCAAAAATGAGTTCCCTTACATCTAATAAGGAAAAAAGCTCAAAATCGGAAGAAATCAAGAATATTGTTGTGATTGCTGTGGCGTTTAATATTTTGACATCCACAAATGAACACAAAATAAACCAAAGCTCACTGTAAAGGCTTGTTCGGTTTGATAACATCTCACGGATGGATGAGCTCAGGGGGGTTTCAAATAGGTTTTCCACCCGATGTTTCGACACCTCAAAGATGTATGGCTAAACCTCGGATGTTTGCCAAATTTTACGGGTTTCGTTTGTTGGGAACATTGTATTATAACAAAACACAGGAACCGATATCGCAACACTGTTTTAAAAATGTTTGTAAAAGTACGAACAGACGAACAGAGGTGCTACAACCAAAACAGCAGCGATATTTCATTTATATTATATAATTATGTAACACTCCAAACAACTTTAGAAGTAGGTTGTGCGAGCTAGAGCGCCCACAGTTCCACGAACATGTGGGAACCTAAGCATTCTATGCAACATTTGAATCGTTTGAAAGAATGTACATAATTTAAATGTAATTTTTACTTAATGTTAACTATATATTTATTTCTATTTGCTCTTTATTGTTCTTATTTGTTAAATTGTATTTAATTGAATTGAATCAGTATAGTGTTAAGTGGGGCTCCTAAACAGGTCCAGACAATAACCGACCTAGACCGGTATTTGATTTTAACACAAATGAAGACTCCAAAGATGGTGACAGCACCTAACACATAACATGTTGCTGAGACATATTGATACCTTAGAGCTCAAGCCCTAAAACATACGATTCTAATCACTATGGAAAAGAAATCTCTAAAGGACATGAACGCCGGAGTCGGGTAGGTAACACTCCCCGATGGAAGTTAAAACTTATGATCTGCTGGGTCTGACGCGCCACTCATATTACCCAATCACGATCCCCGTAAGTTAAAAAAAAAATGTAATCTACGTGGGCTTGGAAGGAAAACTATAAGACAACAATGGCTCGGCTCCTTGGAGCATTTTGCAAGGCGGCACACACCATTTATGCAACGAATTTTTGACTTGACTTGGATAAAATAAATTCGCATAGAAGCACTAACCTCCTCTGTACCTGTCAGAAATTTGAAGTTACCTACAATTACAAATATTTTATTTATAATTTGCATTTCTGTCAATTAGGTAAGGAAATATTCCCACAAAATTCATTCATCTGGTATTGCTTTTCACAAGTGCATATAAAATCTTGAAAAGCAATAAAATACCTAATAATTTTTGAAGCTCTAAACTATATTCAATTAAATGCAGAAAATCTCCCTTGCAGGGAAACAGATGCAGGTTTTCACTTGCATATCTTATCAATTTCCAACGAGATCATTATTAAATAAATAAATCTATTTCCTTGCGTCGTCCTGTCGGCATTGACCCCTAGGGATCGAGTACATGCTGCACACATCTGTAAGTGACATTCATCATTTGATAGACTACTTCACTTTACACACCCTTAAGTCCGATTCGAGGCAATGTTCCTGCAATGAATCAAGGAATTTTACAATAGATCTCTCTGGGGAAGAGTTATGCTACGATTTATGTACATCGTGGATGTCTCATGTCTCAATGTAGTACAGCAAAGATTATTCTTAGAATTCCCCAACATTAGATATTGTTGGAGAGAATTCATTAAAACGTAACCCTTTGGGGGGAATCAATGGACTTGATATCCACTAAGGAGGGTATTGTGATTTTGCGTAATTTAACAAAAGATCAGGAATTTTCAGAATTTTGGGAATTCAAGTTACGCGCAATTTTATTTTTTACTGGTAGTAGTAGCGTTGTCGTTTGGCAGAGCGCTCGGTAGACGTTTTTGATTGTCGATCGGTCAGAAAATATGTTCGAAATATGCCAAGTCGTATGCCTAAGACTAAGACCAACCGGCGGCGCTTTGAGAACCCTATGCACCAAAGCCCCTTTGTAAAGTATTCGAATGGTCTCTGGTAGTAAGCTCCATCAATATTACAGCAGCCATAACGAAGGATATATGTATTCATGGCGAATATTGTGACCAGTCTTGATAAACGTAAAGGACGCCCATGGTTCTATGTGACAAAGAGACAAATAAAAACGATCGCAGAACCCATCTTTAATTTACAATTCTTTTACGAAACTTATAGGTGAAGTTCAGCTTCACACTTTTCGAACTCAATGTAGAACAACCCTTCTCATAGTGGCCTAACAGTTAACTAACCTTTGACAACGCCGTATCACAGTCTTGTTTTGCAAAATTTCATGCAACAACAACTTTAACGTCTTACCGCTCGAGCTTAGTGCTTACAAGTACATACACCCATCCAACGAACGTACGGAACTTCAATATTAATCGACTTTAATGACACAAGAAGGTTGACTCAGAATGCCTTCAGGTGACAGATATTTCCATTGTAATCGAGCATATTGCAAATTATTCTATACCAACACGGGCCGAAGCAACAGTATAGCAGTGTCAGCATTAGCCCACAAACGCAAACAAAAGCACACACACCTAGTGACCTATTCTGTAACCCTAACCCAAATGGCTCTGTTAGCCACCACCATCATCCTCGATCAGCAATCGATGCTCAGCGAACAGGGTCTAGCATATGCATATGCATACCTACCTCTTGGGCATTATGCACAGCAGGCTACTCTGGCCCCCTCTCTGTTTGCTGTCATGGCATGTTTTGTGCAAATATCCAATTATTGTCATGTTAGGTGAAAACGTTAGCATCGCCAGGAATGCATTACAATATTAGGCGAGCATAGGAAACAATGCGCTTGGTCGCAAACCTCCCCCGAAAGGATCCGGTGCGTCGGAGAGGCTCATCAATCTCAACCCATGAACAAATTATTATTGTTCTTAAGCTGGCACCAGATATTTACAATATACAGACTGAATGACACGCCGCCGGTGCCCTTTTGTCCGATAGTGTCGATTGTGGGTGTCCAAAGTGTTGGTTAGTTAATGCAAATAAACAAATAGCCATCATCGTCCACATACGTTGCTGTTGGGGATATTGCATGCCAGGACCGCAATGCAATTAGGCCGGTGCGTAGAGTTGTGCGAATTCATTACCATAAGTAGCTGATGCTGTAATTCAATCGTTCGTCACTGGCCTCTCTCTTTCGCTTCGTCGCTGTGCGTCCGTGAATGGGAAATTTTGCATTTTATTCTCAATTCAGCAGGGAGACCCGGACATAACACAGCACACGCACTCAAAGTGATGCATTTCCTGGTAATGAGGTGTCATCAGGGAGAGCAAATGCCATCAGTAATAGCGGCCAGTGACCGTGGCTCGTTGGGGTCCTTCGAGGTCCGGAAATCATCAGTTTGGAAATTTTCGGGAAAATTTCAAAATGCACTTTGTGCTCACTCACAGATGTCATTAACGCAGTCACTAGATGTCACAAATTATTGCATTAGCACATCAGCAGCAGCACTGAGTGGAGTGCTAAGTAAATATTCAGAGCTCGCAATTCCAGCTCTCTGTCCCTTTCACAAATCATTTGGGAAATTAAAATATCAAACCTAACTGAAATTAGTACTAATTGCAGACTGCCGTTGAATTTTGAGGAGTGCAGTGTGGCTTTCCTGCACTGCCTTTTGTATGATGGGTACTGCTCGTGTAATGACATGGTCCGAATATGCGGGTGGTTAATGTGTTGTTTCACGTTCACACTGTAGTAGTAAAAATATGCAATTTTGGTTTGTGTTCCTAGTGATGCATTCGTAATTGGACTTCATCACACTACGACGATCGAAATAATTGTACACCAGTTTCAACTTCTGGGAGCAACTCAACGTAGAAATCCCTTCAATTTCAAGTCCAACTAAGTTAAAACTCCAACACGTTCCAAAAAAGGGATAAAAAAATGCTGAAAAATGGGTCAATAATCATGTCAGGAGAATGTTTAAAAACGCACCGAAAGGCATTCCAAAAAATGGGTCATAAACGCGTCAAAAGAACGTCCAAAAACCGTCGAAGAAGCGTTTAAAAACGCATGAAAAAACTTCTAAAGTCGAAGTCTAAGAATTGAATCAAAAAAGACACTTCCAACCGAATGGTTGTTTATCGTATCACAGGGCCATATAAGGCCAACCCATCTGATGAAAACCGAAATAAGTTTAAGCGAGCCAGAAATGACTGCAATACTACTATTAAGCGTGTAAAATTCTCATATGACCAAATGTTGAGGCAAAAAATACTACAATGTTCCAAAGGTAGTAAAACTTTTGGTCTTTTGTAACAAATATAAATAATTCGGCCTCATCTTCGATCCCAACGCTCATTTACAATGACATTCCAGCTGTCAACTCTTTAGACAAAGCGAATCTGCTTGCTGCACATTTTGCAGCCAGCTCAATGCGCTTTGCCTCTACCTGTACTTGAGAGCGTCGAATACGCCATGGGACAAATCCATTTTCACACTCGTACAGTGGCAAGAGTACTTCAGGTCAGGATCTCAACATAAATAAATCCGCTTGTCCAGATTGTATTCCCCCAATCGTTCTGAAGAGGTGTTCTTTCACGCTGGCAAAACCACTGCGTAAGCTTTTCCATCTGTCCTATTCTTCTGGACTCTTCCCGAGAAGGTGGAAAACAGCAAAACCACTGCGTAAGCTTTTCCATCTGTCCTATTCTTCTGAACTCTTCCCGAGAAGGCGGAAAACAGCATTTGTCCAGCCCGTCCCCAAAAAAGGCGAATCTTCTTCTCCCACCAACTACTGGCCCAAAGCTTTTACATCCATTCTTTCTAAGGTCATGGAAACGCTGATAAATCGTCAGCTCATGAAATATCTTGAATCACGAAAACTCATTAATGACCGGCAGTACGGTTTTCGTGGCAACAGATCCACTGGTGATTTGATGGCTTATCTCACCGAAAAGTGGAACCAATCTCTACATCACTCTGGTGAAACGCAGATTGTTGCGCTAGATATTTCAAAAGCATTCGACAGAGTTTGGCACTAAGACCTTTTATCGAAAATGCGTGCATATGGGATCGATGCGTCTCTTCTTCATTGGATTAGAAACTACCTCTCTGGTAATAACTTCAAAAAAGGGCCACAAACTCATCTTCCCAGCAAAATATAGAGATATTCTAGATTCACTAACCTACACCTCGAGTACAGTCTTCAAAGCATAACTATCAAACGAAGGTTGGCAATACAAATTTGCAGTGATTTGTCTTTTGTACTGCAAAAACACCGAGTAAAGCGTCATGTCCTGTCAAAATCGCAAATGCCACCAAAGACTGCATGCACCACAAGTACAGATATCTATCAATTGCAACTCGAATAAGTGCGTAGCGAGGTGCAGGATAATTTACGCATTCCATACCCACATAACTCAAACTCGTCTTGTATTGTTATTATCTTAAGCTACCCACCATTATCCGCTAACGCTGTCGCCAGTCTTTAATTGCTTCGACATACACGCACGCATGACCGAAGTGCGCCGTCATTATTTTAGCATATTCGGCAACAGGAAATTTAAACCCCCCAGGGATACGCTACGCATATTGCTATGCAAATTAGCCTAATGTTCTGGCACAAACACACTAAAATTTGGGTCACAAGCAATCGCAAATCAGGTGGAAAATTCATCTGTGTGCATCTCATTGCATTTGAGATATATTATCTACCTAATCGTCGACCAACCGACTGTTTAATTATTTGCTGGCTGAAATTATCCAAATGAGTTATCGATTACTGGGAGCTAGGCAATAATGCGCCGACAGTCACACCTCCGTGTAATAATGCAATAAGGAAACCCAAGTAGAAATCGATTTTTTTGGTCAAAGGTGTCTTCACACAGGACGTCGTACGGCTATTTTGGGCAGGGGATTCTTACTAACAGACAGTATTGATGTGCTCTCGCTCTAGCTACGTTTCGACGGGAAGAAAACATCTTCGAGGATTAACACTTAATTCCTTAATTTATATTCACACTAAATCCGGCGCGATACGAACTACCGCACTAATCCTTGGCACATTGAAACAGCGCTGTCGCAGGTAGTCGTCATCGTCACCCAGTGTGGGTGTGACGCCCGACCCCGCGCTAAAAAGAAAACAAACAAAAACTCTTTGTTCTATGCGGTTTGGGTTAGGGCACCAAAAAAAAGGACATCACACTAAATCCCGTATACAACGCGTACTTAGCGCAAAGAATGATGAGATTCGGTGCTTTAAGCATAACAAATGTATGCTAGCTACCGCCAATACTGGTACTACTTGTACGATTGTTCGCACCTCAACGTTGCCGTTGTTGGCACACAAAAACCTCAACCTCATTAGGCTTCCAAATTAAAACAATTCCACGCAGGATAAAGAACAAATGCACACAGGCGCACACATAAAACGTCCTCATCGTTGTCGTTGTCGTTGTCGTCGTCGTCATTGTTAAAGGCGAGGAGATAGATCCTTAAATATTGTTCCTGTTTCACGAGGATAAATTCGTTTAATGTGGCCGTAGCAGCCATTATTTGCACAGCCAACTTCCTCTATAGTCGTCAACTAAAATTAAAGCAGGTAATTTAGTATCCACTTTAAAGGTTAGCACGCATTAAGTGGGTTACGTGAAAGGGTGGGTGATGCTGGTAGTTGTACTTGTACACCCACCTCCAGGAATGATACTGATTATTTTCCCCCCTTGCAGAGATTTCTTCTTCTTTTGGCGGTGTGAGTGCGGTGCCGAATAACTAGATTGCCTTGGATACTGAGCTGGCTCGATATAGCTTCTTATATAGCAATAATTCTGTATGCCTCGTGGAGCATTATTAGGCTGTCCGCACTCCGCAGTCCTTTCAACATTAATTAGGCCTTTAGTCTGTTTATTTGTATTTATTTAATTTTATGAAATTATGCCAGTTACTCTGAATCCAACTTTTAACGTACCTAGTCAAATTGGTTATAGGCTGGCAATAGTGAGACGAGTTTCTTAAAATTTTACAGAACTAAATGATCTAGCTGTGTACTGGTTTAGAAATAGTTTATTTATCTTTCCATTTACTAGGTACCATCATATTATGCCCAAGTGTCTCATAAGTCATAACCATCTGAAAAATATACGATTACTTCTCTTGCGTTCCTCTCTAGAAAATGGCATACAGCCTTTTGCACAGTGTTTGTATAGTTTATGCAAGTTGATGTGGTTTCAATGTGCGCCCATCACCGGAGAACCGCGATCAAGAACAGTCGTTGCTAAAATTGTTTTTGGAAGTTAATTTAATTAGATGATTTTGAGCGAAAGCTGATTTATGATTTTTACTGTCTTAAATTTATTATCTTAGGCTAAAACACAAGGTATTTCGAGAAAATAATTTTACTCACAAAACTAGCTTGAGAATTTGAAAAAAAAAGTCCGACGAATTTTTAAGAATGTGGGTTTTGTTTGTATATAGTGAAACGTGGGTTTTGGATATTGTATTATCTCAATACAAATAGGCGAAGACAAAAATTTAAGAACCACTTCCACTACCTTAAACACAATAATCAAGAAATCCGAAATTGCGCAACGGTACGCGGTACAATATTATGTTTCAAGCAATGATCACCAAGGGCAAATTCAAAGGAGAGGAAGTCTTTATCGCACGAATTCCGATTATTTCATTTGATATTCCATTCCAATTCAAGCAGATTCAGTTCTCCGTTCGATTGGCTTTTGCGATGACAGTCAATAAAGTTCCCTGTATTTCGCACGGCCAGCTGTACGTTGCCTGTTCGCGTGTTGCCATACCGTTGTTTGTTTTTGCTATGGAAAACAGATCGAAAAACATTGTTTATCATATCGCTCTCTACTGATTTCAATTCCCTTCAAATTAATCACATTGAAATTTATCTGTGTTTTATTATCACTCTGGAGCTTATCTGAAGGCGTTAAATTGGGGCGAGACGAAGTTCGCCGGGTGCGCTAGTTTATTATAAACTAGCGGATCCCAGCCTGCTTTGCTAGGCGTTGCAATTTAAATTTTTTCAAGGTGCATATTTTGCTTCGATGAGTCGATTATCTTGGTGAATGTTAATGGACGAAATTTTAAAAGCTTCACAACAAATTTTCCACAATTACAAGGAGTTTTTTTTTCAACATTTTCCATACAAAAAATCAATTTTCGATTTTCCCAACATTGCCGGAAGGCTTTCCCAAAATTTCCTTTCGTAAGAACCTTCTCCTGACAAGGAAAAACAGCATAAGTCGACTTTTGTCAAAATTGAGTTAATGAAACTATCGGATGCGCCGTACCCTGCTCTATAATATGTCTTTTTTTTAATTCAAATATCTCTTGCGGTTGCTGTGTTATTAATGAGGAAAAAAACGCATAAGTCGTCCTCCCCATATGCAGGCAAAACTTTATCCTGCGCTCCTGAAAAGTGGCTAAAAATGACTTATGCTGTTTTCCCTGTTGCCACAGGATAACTGATTGTATTGTTTTGACATGAAATGAAATAAAAAATACTTTTTTTTGCCCCTAAGTGAAATTGGAAATTTGCACTGTAAAAATTTAATCAACTTTTTGCCGTTTTTATTAATAATCCCAAAATTAGCATATAACGTATAAATATACACTAGCCGACCCGGCGAACTTCGTTCCACCCAAATTCGTTAATGTAATGAAAATAATAATTCCGAGAATGAACAATGGACATGCTGCTTTATGTCATTCGGGAAATTCAAACTCTATATTCAAAGGTTATATGAAGTACAATAGAAATAACTAAAGTCTAGCATTGTCGATGTGTTTAAATCAAACCGCAATGATTGACATCCATGGATGTCACAAATATCCAACGATTTTCCTTACGACTTATTATTTTTCACCCCTGAAAGCCAATGGCAATCCATCGGAATCCGCGCAATTATAATGTTTGCCTTGAATTTTTAAATCAAAATCTTCGCTTCCATGACATTTGATTTGAGATTCTTCACAATCAAATCAAACGCGATCCGTTAAAAAAGTTTCGGTTAATTGGGGTCGCTCAACAAAATTATAACTGAGCTGACTTTCGATTTCAAATTGTGTAGCGGTGAGCCCGGAACATCCAAAGATTTTATATTTTAACAATTGAAATAAGTTTTGTTATATATTGGAAGTGAACTATACCCGTTTTTCCATACAGTCAAATTTTTTTCAAAGTGCGGTTCCCATACTAAGTTCCCTCAAACTTTGATTTTCAGGAAAAAAAGTAACATCCATCCAATATGAATCCACCAAACCCAAAATCGTAAAAATCGAACGATCCATTCTCGATTCATAACTGCACACACAGACGTCAGCATCTTTGATAATATAGGGGTACCTATCCGGTTTGTCTTTGCCTTTCGTTTGGAACTATCGGATAAAAAACTATCCTGTCTTTTATACTGGAACCAACCATACCCATCCACAAAATTTCAATGAAATCGGTTAAGTGGTTTCGGAGATCGACAACAACGCCACAGGGTAGACCTTCAGCGCACCTAACCAATTCCTCCGCAGATTTTGAAAATAAAATTCTTTCTTAGATTTTCTACCTGTGAATGTGTTAAGAGTTATAAGAGCATTATGTTTTCACTAGTGTTGAATGTTCCGTTCGTGACGAAAGAAAAGTATTTTCCGGAATCATATAGTTTGTATACAACAACTGCGTAGTTGAAATTAAGTATAGTGAAATACAATTTTTTTAAATGTTAATATTAAAAAAAAAAAAAAAAAAAATGCAAAGATAGGCACCCTGAAAATATCTTTTTATGACACTTCATTTGTTAAGATTGGTTGAGCGTGTGAACCGCAAGAGGTAGAAACACACTACAGAAACTACATAAAGAATATAGAGGGGATATTATATAATAAATTCTTTTCCTATTAGACATATTTTTAAAACGATGCACAACAATTCTTACTAGACGTTCGATGGCTTATTTCCTTTCACGTTTAATTATGTACAATTACTCATTCTGTGAATTTTTTTCTTAGCGGAAATACGTTTTAATTTTATTTTTAAGCGATTTAATTTTCATAGACATTTTTTTCTAAGCTTGTCCCTCGTTTTTCCCCTTTTCATTCAAAAAGCTACAAAATTGGCGCTTTAACCTCAATCTGGGATCACTGCCACTTTAGTGCTTATATTCCACCAAAGTGGGAAAAAAGTCGGTTATGAACTGATGTCCCTGCGCCGATAGTAAAATTTCTACAGCACCTTCGTCGAAATCAGTCCACAGTTTTCACGCCAACCAATAACAGACAAAGCTAAATTATTTTTTTTTTATAAAATATCTACAACCACAAATTACTAGAAAAATTCATTTTCCGACAGAAAGAAGAAGGAGCACGAGAATCACGCGATCGAACGAAACCCGATAAAACACAAATTCGAACTAAAGGTTTTTTCCACTGCGCCACCTATCATGTACCTACGCCTGAAAAACATCCGAGAGTTTAACTGCCATGAAAGATTAGATTAGATTAATTGGCGGAGGTGGAAGCAGGTTGCCATATCACTGCGGCCACGAGTGGGCCTATTGTGATTTCCTCCCTTTATAGCTCACTCATGATACCGGACTTAGTGATGAGTCCTAGTATGTCTTTGAGTGTGCTGTCAGATAAGTCCTCTGCCTCAAGGTAAGGTTTTCCTAGATGGTGTTGACGTAATCTGACTAGACATTCACAGTGACACAGTATGTGTTCTGCTGATTCTTCATCCTCGTTGCATAGTCTGCAAGTGTTGTTTTGTGTTATTCCCATAGTCATGAGGTGTTTTTTGACTTGACAATGTCCAGTGAGGAACCCTGTGACTGTGCGTATCTGACTCCTTGTTAAGTTTAGGAATTGTTTTGTTCTTGTTGGGGAAATAGTTGGCATGTCTGGCTTGTCTGTTACCTTCAATGTTGGTCCAGTAATGGTTTGCTTTGTTTGTTAGCCATTTTTTTATATAGAATTTAGCAGTGCTAATAGATAATCCATAGAATGGTCTTGGCATCGTGAATGTCGATGCTAATATGTCTGCTATTTCATTGCCCACATGTCCACTGTGTCCTGGCACCCAAATGAGATTTACTCTGTTTGTGCTGGCTAGTGATGTGAGTAATTGCAAGCAGTCCCATACTAGTTTAGATGTTATCTCGTAGCTATTGATAGCTAGGAGTGCAGCCATGAAAGAGCTCTTCTTAAATAACCGTTTGGATTCGGCATAAGATTTTAAATCCCTTCTATTCGTCCCAAAAATGAAAAACTCACACAACAAAACGAATGGTTGTAAGAAGCTATGTATAGGCTCCCTAAGGACCTGTATGTGTATGTATTTACTATGTTCTTTATAAATGTGTCAGGCCAACAGAAGCTGTACAGAAACCTGTATAAATGCTGAAATTATGTAAAAACTTTTTCTTCTTAGGAGTGACGGGAGACCAACATCACGCTGTCAGGCAGATTGAACCATATTCAATATAGACGATGAAAGGCTACAAACCCATCGGAGTTGTTACAAATTTTGCGAACAAATATGCGTGCATTACCCGGAATATCCATACGCCCTTGCACACAGCATAGGGTCACTGTGTTGGATAAAATATATTTTTTTTTTTCTCAAAATACAGTCTGTTAGAAAACTTCAAAGAGTTTATCTTTTCTACAGCAGTTATATCTACCCGAAAAAACAGCGCACTCATCGCTGATTCTAAATGATACCCGGAGATCCTGAAAACCGTTCCGGTAGGTATATAGGGCCACCTCTACGTCTACTCTGTTGTTGTCTCATTCATTCATTTCTCATTTCTCTTAGGAATCTCAGTAGGTAAGGAATTCGACTCAGACACGAGAGTAGGAGCTTTGGCTTATGAACAATGCTTCTTCATACCTTACACAAGCTATTGCGATGACCATCATATCCACCATATACTCATAGTAATAATTCTCACAAGTCATACGACCAACTTTTGTGTTGTTTTCTGACTGCAATTCAATCTCGCAGCTCTCGCCTTAATTATTATCTCCATCCAGCGCTACAGTACACACACTTAAAATGCAAGCCCCAGTGTCCTCTTCATTCAAAGAGGACCCACGACAACTATCCATTCTAGTTAATCTTAACAATGCAATCCACTAATTATGTGAAACCTTATCCAACAGGAACCACCACCTACCCCCGCCCCCGCTCACAATAGCTCAACATGTTGTTCTTGTTGGCGATGGACTATTGCTGGGGCTGTGGCTGAGGCCACCCTTTCACTATACCAACATCAACGAAACACAAACGAAACTACAACAGAAAAATGCAAATTATTCCCCGGCTATCTTATTCTGCTTTCCCTCAGAGGAACATGCAACTAAAACGGTAAATTATTTAGTTCTCCACACTTAGCCACACTCCCCCGCAGGAACATTCAAAAATAATCCTCGCTCCATTGCAGCACACGGTAATACAAGCCCACCGCTATTGTCTAGCTGAGAGGCGAGACTATAGCTAACGAAACACAGTTATAATGCCAGCTCAGCCCCAGATACCAGATATCATGATCCGGTTGGGTCCTTCTACTTCGTCCACCCGATAGCACCGAAATAAATTCCCTTGATTTACGATGCGCACTAAACATCATTATTATGTATTCCGTTGCTGGGAGCCATTGCTAAGGCACATGATGAAGCGGCTCCTGTGCCGCGCCAAAGCTAACGAGTCGAAGAAGGGTGAAGTTTGGCGAGGGTCATGACCATGGAATTAGGGACACACATCCAAAGAGCCATAGATTTGCATATTTGCAAGCAGCAGCAAACGAAAAAGAGAACCGTAGCTACGAGTACATACACACAGTTCGTATAGTTTGGGTGAATAATTTTGTAAAGCATTTTTGAAAGAATGACGCCCAATGCAAACAGCAGCGCTCCTCTCAATCTGTCTGGGCTACGGTTGCCTTTTGAATTGCGTGACTGAGATTTAATTCGACCGAGGGGGTTGATTAAAATTTCCGTCTCCCGCCCATGAAACATTCGGCATGTTCAAGCTTCGAGATGTGCATCTAAAAATATCCTTAAAGAGTGTCCTGTGAAAATATTTGTACACAACACTATGTGTGTGTGTGTGTGTGTTGTCCGCTTCTGTCTTCGTTTGATTGTGTGTGCGTTGCATCATTTATGCAAATCGCTTTGAATTTAGATTGGTATCTGCTGCTCCCGAGCTAGCTAGCCAGCCAGCGCTGCTCCTGAAGCGAATGGGATTGAGATTCCCAAAGTTATCCCCCACCGGAATGCTCTGAAGTGGATTTTATTTTATTTCTGACTCTGGCTCCACTTACGCCCAAAGTGGGTTGAGTGGATCCATTCGAGTGGATTTCATTGAATAATGTTGTATTGTGGTGGCACTATTTCGCGTCGGTATTATGCAAGGCAATCTGTTTATGCATTGACAATAATACGGAATAATAACGGGGCAAATGAGGGATTTATAAGGATGTTGTATACTGCATTAAGAGGTGGCTGATATATGTAGGTAATCTTGTCACTGCCTCCTTAATCCTTAGGTCTGCTTGGAGTTGCACAAGAGGTGTGGGCCTGTAAGCGAGTCGGGAATGATTGCAGGCTCAAATGGGTGGTGAAATCGTCCCTCAGCGACTAGAGAAAATTGTCCTTTTACTTCCAGCTCACCCGCACTTATGTACATACTATTGGTAACTCTATGATGACGCACGCATCACCATTGCGCGAGATAATAACTTGAAAATTATTTATTTATTTATATTATATTTTTTATTAGCCGAATGTTGCGATGATAATCCGCTTGGTGGCCACAAACAAACACGTGAGCGAATCAACACCACTGATAGTGTTTGCCAGTTGTTTACTGTTTCGTGCGGATGTGTTTGAGTTGTTGTGCTATGTCGGTAGCAACGCACACAAAACCGAAACTTCGCTGCGGTGAGTGGAATGCAAAACCATTAACTGTGTAAAAACAATCGCAAATCCTTCCATGGACGGGATTAGTTGGAGGGTTGTAGAAGAATCGCCGTTATTGAGTTTCAAGAGCACTTTTAGTTGTAGTTGGTTGGAAATGAATGTGAAGCACGGGTGTAATAGCAAGGGCTCTTCCGCCGGTTTAAAGCTATTCAAAGGTCTATTTAAGCTTTAGGACTGGTACTGGAAACTTGGTCCAAGCTAATTTTCATTGCTCCGTTAGGGTGAAGTTTTTGTCGTTTTTGTCCAAAAATCTAACAACTATGATCCTGTTCGAAGAACAATTTTAATTGCGCTCAAGCCATATCCACTTGCTCGAGGGGGAATGCTCAACTTGCGATTAATTACATAACACTTAAATTTCATCCGCAAAATAGAGCTTCTCAGAGGTGAACACACATTTCTCCACTCAGCCGTATAAACTTCACCCTTGCATGCACAGATTGTGTCAGGCCATAAAATTTGCAAACGCATATCACAGCGCGTTACTCAAGTGAACCGAAAATCTGCACCCATCGTCCTTCATGTCGGCACTCGCACACAAGTCCTGCGCTCGCTTTTGGAATCCATCACCGAAGCCACCAGAAGCTCTGCTTTCATTCGGAGAAACATAGCGAATACGAGGTGGAAAAGATATCCACTTTCTTCTCATTCACCTGAGAGGAATATCCTTTAGGGATGCGATGAGAGGATATAGGTGTACGGTTGGCGGAAAATATTTTATTGCATTTCGTATACGTTCCACATGAATTATTTCTGATTTACCTGAAAAACGGAATAAGTAGAAGTTTGGATGAGCTCCCCGGGCCTTGTTCCTCTCGTCGTCGGTCCTATATATCCGGTTGCTCTGGAGCCATATGCACTTTTGCTGCCTGCCTGCGCTCGTTTCTTTCGCTTTTACATGTGTTGGTATGATTATATATACATAGCTCGTTTTGAGATATCCCGGTACAATAAAATCGCCATGTAAGCAAAAGTTTTTCGACAGGTAACCAAGTAATTCCTTGGAGATTTTCCCTCTTTTTTTCTGTTTGTTTTGCAGGTTCTTTCTTTCCACTGGGATATAGTATACATATGTTTGGGTATTGCACATGGCGTGTATCCTTATCCGGTTTCTTGGTGCATGCAGATAGTTTAAGACTTGCTTTTGGGTACTTTTGTTACACGTCTCTTATCTTGGCTATGGTTTGGAAGGTGATTTACTTACACAATATTCAATATGAAAGCATGGTAAGTGGATATCGTTTTTTTTTTCTCCGCTGGGCTAGTAAACATTTCTGAACAATATAGTATAGGTGAGCATTGCAATTTGTCGAAACACATGTACGGGTGTGTAAGAGGTCGGTGTTGTGGCAGCTATAGTGTAGAGGACTCGTAGTAAATTTTGTGCATTATACACACGCATACTTTTTGAATTTGTTTCTGGAACGAAGGGAAGGATATGCAACGGCTTATATGTATAGGCGGCGTATTTGCTGTACGTCTTAAGCTGCAGAATTGCAATTTGAATACTATTTTGTTTGGATGATTTTGGGAAAGGCCAAAAGGATTGTTTGGCGTTTTGCAACAGAAAGGTCTAGGCTCTCTGGTGATGAGTTATTAATTGAAATCGCAAAGTTCGCTGCTAATGGAGAAGAAATAAGAATTTCACATATGAGTGACGCTATGTCTGTTGTTAAGTCTGCAATGTTTGAATGTTTTGGTTAATTCTTTGTTAATAGGCACAACTGTCAATAATAGTCTGTCCATGTCTTAACGCTGGAATATGAAAGTTTTTATGGGATTTGCTTGAAGACTTGATGGAGAGTAACACCAAAGTGACATCAAATTTATTTCTTTGATTTACGCCATCTGACGTACCTACTTATTATTGCAGGCCACTCTTTTTATTTATATAGTAGAAAATCCTATGAGGAGCTCCTTTGATTTTTACGGGCAAATATACCTACTTCAACATAAGCATCAGGCAACAAATCGGTACTGACAATTCTGACAGTAGGCTGATGGCAATATTCAAAGTCAAAAGTTCAGACTTCCTGCATATTGATACATTACTTCCACAGGCTTTTAGAAAACACCTTTACCAAGAAATGTGAATGAGAACTTTCAGCTTACCTACTATTTTTTTAAAAATATTAAAACTGTTCGCTCTTTATTCTTCTGCGTGCAGTGGTTCAAGTGTTATCCCTCCAAATATAAACAAACTATAAAATATCAAGCAACCACC
This sequence comes from Cheilosia vernalis, assembly GCA_949126925.1. Classification (NCBI taxonomy): domain Eukaryota; kingdom Metazoa; phylum Arthropoda; class Insecta; order Diptera; family Syrphidae; genus Cheilosia; species Cheilosia vernalis. Next base: position 5,229,904 of record OX421362.1, read on the forward strand.
TATTTGTCTGAAAATTAATCAAATACATAATTAAAAGCCATTAAGACTACTTACATACATACAGCTAGGTTCCAGAAATCGAGTGAAATGAAATCGGAATCGAAATTGTAAATCGAGTGAATTCATTTTCAGTGTTCTGCATTTCGACCGATTTGGTTACTCCGAATTTTTTTCGAAATCACTTTTCGTGAAATTGAAAACAACTCTCAACTGTCATTTGGAATAAATTGTATAGATAAAATTGTCCGTTTGGTAAACAATTTTGTTGTTCTCGCGTCTTAGACGATTTATTTTATTATAAAAGATAGAGGAATCGTTATAATGAGTGTTGTGTTAATTGCTGCGGTATTGTAAACAGAAAGATGTAAATAATATGCACAAAAAAAAAAGAAGAAAAAAAGACGAAGGTTGAGAGTTTTATCAAATCCCTTGGAAGTGGATAATGGATATTTTAAGCGAAATCGGACAGTTATATTTGTGTTAATTTTGTCATGAAATATTGGTTAGTTTCAAACTACTGTCTTAATAAATGTGCACTCCAAATGGTGCTGAAAATTGCCTCCTGGGCAGTATTTTTATGTTTACCCCCGTTTAAAATTTATTTTTAGTGAAATGAACTATCATTGTTAATGTTGACTCTTCAACCTCTCAACTTATAATTGCTCAGAATACTCCACAATTGCCCCATTCCCATATTCTTCGTCGTCGCATATCGTCTTGTGAGTTTAATCCTGTGCCTGTGCAAATGTCTATTTCACATCGACTGAGCAGGTCGATTTGAAATCACTTTGAAATCGGCAAAATCGAATTGTGGAACACAACAATTTCACTTCGCTCGATTCGGAAAAATTTTAAATCGAAATCGATTACAGTGAAATGTAGAACACAAAAATCTATTTTCGATCGATTTCAATTTCATTTCGAGTGAAAGTGAAATGTGGAACCTATAGACAAATTTTATATTTAAACTATTTTAATGGATGACACTGCTGCTGCTCTATTCAATTCCATCAAATCCCACCTTATAAAATTAGCACTACATATTTATTTAAATCAAAGTTAATTCGACTACAACGACTGGAAAAAAAGGCCAATCCTATATCGCTTTTTAAGATTCTACCTAAAAAGCAACTTCAAAGGAGACCCCAACCACGCTGTGCACGGATATGGAAAACAAAATTAAAACGAATTATCCCTGCAAGGAGTTCCACACTCCATTCAGTTCCACCATCATCAGCAATCAGCTATAAAGGTTCCCTCCAACCTTGGGCTATTGGCAGGCATTCTATCATTTCTCATCGCGTTCCATGTGCCGTACCAACACCATCGTACATACTTTATTTTACTTCGGTATGTCCTTTCATCGATTAAAAAGCTCTGCGCCTTCAACAGCCAACAACAACCGTATAGCAATTTCGTTATGATTGGCGAACGATGGCGAGTATATAGCGCTTGGCTGATCTTGGCCGCACTGTGCTAGTATCCTTAAACATGTAGCACAATATCACGCTAATATCCAATTTGCACGCAAGGCATAAATGGAATAAGGAAAAAAAAATATTTTCAAAACACCTGGACAAGTGTGGTGAGAGTGGCAGTTTGAACAGGCACAGATAATCTCCAATGGAGACCCAACCGACCGCCTGCCGTGAGATTTGTTGAAAATTGCAAAGGAACTTTTAAATTATCCTTTTTTGCGCGTACCAACTAACACGACAAAGTAATTTGTTAGTTCGCTGTTTGTGGGCGGTGATAGTAATTCATCGCGTTGAAGTCTTTTAATTATTAAAAATGCAGCGAGTTGAATTTGAAATTTGAAAACAACTTAAACGTGGCATGGCACTAGTGCAGGACATTAAAAATAGATTTAAACTGTTTTCGAATAGAGGTTTAAGTTGCCTCCTTTTAATCATTTGGCAAATCATCTTTATATTTTATTTTTACGATGGAAGCATTTGAGGCTGAGCCCTAAGCTAAATTTAGTCTTTGAAATTTATATTGAACTGCCTGGAGCTAGTATAACACCTACAGTCCCGAATGGACCTGTGTCTCAACCAATAAGCCCCTACAGTTAATGTGTTTTTTTTTCGTAATGCACTCTACTTATGCGTGTTTCTCAAGCCTTTGTCGATCTGTGGTAGAGTCGATGAAGCTCACTTGACATCTTTTCATTTATCATTTCGATTATGACAGCCATCATGATTTAACGAGTTTAGAGAGAGAGCTCCTGAAAACTACTACATGGTCTGTAAATTTATTTGCAATTTTACCAGATAGTCTTTTACAAAGTTATAGCATGTCTAAATAGTCCACGGGCAGCTTCGCATAGGGCTAGATGGCAATAAGAAATATCTTAGCTTGGGTTTTCCTTTCTTTTTTTGTCTAAGAACACATGTTATCTACAAGAACAACCAAAGAACATGCTTTTTCAATCTTCAAACTGAGTACCAGAATTTGTAAGCTGTTAAAAGTTTTTACAGATGAATTTTTATAAAAAAAAATCACTCACGCGGACAAAAAGAGTTGGCGCAGTAGGTCCTTAAGGAGCCCTATGTCCAGCTTCTAGTCTTTTGGGACGAATGTAAGGGATCCAAGATTGTTCCTGTTGAGAGAAGTTTTTTGGTGACACTTCTAATCTGGGAAATTCAGCCAGAAGTGCGGTTTTAAAAATTCTTACGATCTGAAATGTGTTTTTCCGGAAATCGAACCTAGGACCCCTCGCTTAGTAGTCAAACACGATAAACAAATATGCCAATAAGGAAAATAACATGGAGTATGAGAAATCAAAGTTTTCAATCAGTCACTGAAAGGAGTTGGGTAGTGAATTTTTGGATGGAGTTTATAGCAGTTATTACTCCAACATTTTCTTATAGCGAAATATATTCCATCAGCAGAGGGCAAACTAGAAACAGTCTGTCCTATCAGCTCAGCAACCTCATTGAGGCCATTTGAATAACAGTTTACAGTTTATCGAGTTTGAAAATATCTTTTACATTAGACTTGGAGTCCATTTATAGCAAAAGTTTATACAATTTCGAATTAATTTGACTTAACAAATATGAATAACATCAAACAATTAGAGATAAGCAAGTAATGAGCATATTCAATTTGGACGATGAGAAATCTACATTAATTTAGCCGAAGGCCCAGGTAGCTAGTGCAGTAAGACAATTTAAACTGTAATTTATTTACTTTTTAATAATAATAATAACAATAATCTACATTATTACATTTCAACATAAATAATTTAAGAGCAGAAAAAAAAAACAAATATATGTACCTACATAAATTTGCAAACTATGTATAATAGTTATGAATTATTATTGACTGAATAAAACTTTTTCGAAATGTTAGGTAGGGGTAAAGCATTCCACTGTCTGATAAAACAAACAAAAAATTGACGTTCTTAATTTGTGCAGGTGAACTTTGACTGTACAAATATAAACGATCTTGACGAGGCACCACAATTTATTTTTGCATAAAGATACGAGACGAGGGTTCCTTGCTTATTAAAATGTTATTTAGCTTTTTAAACCCGCAGTACTTGAGGTACGTATACAAACTACATCCCAATACGCTTTTCGAGTAACTTGGTATGTGATCGAAGCGTTTGAGATTATGTATGTATCGGATGACATTATTAAATGCTAAAATTTCTTTTTGTTCCGGAATTATGACCACAAAAAATTTCACACCCATATGTTATGATCGGCATATTTATAGATTCGGCTAATTGCATTTTAATATGTTAGGGGGTAAAGTGCTTGCATAAAGATAAGTTCCCGAGACAGCCATAGATCTTACCGATTGACAACCGTAGATGATAGTCCCAACTAAGGGTAGAATCGAACCAAATACCTACCCAAGTTTTTAGCCTTGTCTGTATATTCGAGTACAGTTCTTCCTAAGTATATTCTTGGAAAATAGCTATGGTCAAGTTTATTCTTGTAAATAATCAAACATTTCGTTTTTTTTTTGGATTAAGTCGGAGACAATTCTCTTCTGACTAAGACGTAATATATTTTAGAGCTTTATTTAATTTATCAGCACAATCTTCTATCATTCCAAGCTTGGAACTTCAATATAGATTTGTACATCATCAGCGTACATGTGCAGGGAAGATTTTGCGACTACAAGTGGAAGGTCATTAACAAACATTGTAAACAGCAATGGGCCAAGTATTGATCCCTGTGGCACACCAGAGCAAAGTTCTAAGAAGTTAGACACGTTCCTATTTAAGACAATTGTCTGTTTTCTATTTGTGAGGTATGAGTGCATCAGATTGGCGGCAGAGTTTGAAAACCGAAAATAGGTCCTGATCTTGGATAGAAGTATTTTATGATTTACTGTATCAAACGCTTTGGAAAAGTCCAGCAATCCGAGAAAAGATACAAGGTTTTTGTTCATGGAATACCTTAGGTTGTCAGTAACTTTTAGCACAGCTGTAACACAACTATGCTTCACCCTGAAACCAGACTGAAATTTACTTAAGAGTTTGTAATTGTTAAGAAAAAGCGAAATTTGATTATGTAAGATTTTTTCCACAACTTTTGACAGAAATGGAAGTATTGAAATAGGTCAGTATTCGGGATTTTCAAGTCGAGTAGCTGCTTTCTTTAGAATCGGTATTAAAGTGTATTTTCTGTCCAATAAATCGTTAAAAAAACGTTTATTTCTCGATTTGTTAGCAAAATTAAATTATCTTACAAAACACCACAGAGCTGCCATACAAGCAGTTCAAACTCAATTCAGACGCCGATCCCAATTATTTCCATAGAAGTAGTTGCCAGTTATCTATATAATGCTCTTCGTTAGCTTTGCATAATCTTCATCAAACACGTTTAATATCTTTAATGCATATGAATGAACACCCACTTCAATTGAGAACATAATCTCCGATTACATAATTGCGCCAGCAGCGCATTGCCTACCCAGACCCACAGCTGCATGGATAATGAAAGCTAAAACCCCAACATTTCGTCTAATTATTTCTTAATTACTCCATAAATTATCACAGGTATTTAATTTGCCAGCGACTATACACCGAAAGTGTTTCCGCCATAAACAACTTTCCGATAAAATGTGCCATGCCATTCTCAGGGTCGCCCTCTGGGGGTCACTTGTATTAACGCATTATGCGGACTTCCGTATGAATTACAGGTGGATAAGAAAACATTAGGGGAGGACCACCAGGCTTGTCAAGGCTTGTCCTTAGGACATCACCAATTGACCGTTTATATTGTTGGAACTTAAGGGATGTGATGAGCCTTGAACTTGTATCAAGAGCTGCCTGCTACATAATTCCATCTGTCTCGGGCTAATTGACCCCGTGTCAAATTCACCGCAAATTGCTTGCCTAAATCGATGAGAGCATTGCTAGTCGATGTTATCGCCTTATGCCCATTACAGTATGGTGCTAATTAAACTATACAAAGGATAGAAATGCGGGAAACGCTATATGGATTGAGGTTATATTGTTGGCGGAAGTTTTCGAGTGTGGCAACTATTCTGGCACGTAAATGAATTTTATGACCCATAATGCTTTCTCTAACGACATCTTGATGACGATGGAAATTGCTGTCGCTTCCCTGTGAGCGCATAGTCATTGCGAGTCATCCCAGGCAGCTTACGACTATATCCATAGGTGTTGAATGTAAAGCGACATATGCTGGGAATATTTGAGGTGGAGCTAAGATTGAGTGCGTCATAAACGAGCAAGGAAGGAGTTAATATTTAGTGACAATTAGAAAATTAGACATAAGTGGGTTGATGAAGTGAGCTCAGTTCAGAGGAGTAAGTTGTTAACAGCAATTAGCTACCAGTTGAAGTTGGCACATGTTTTATAGTTGGTGTAGTTGCTCGAGCGATTTGATTCGAATCGAGTTTCGAGCTCGTGTTTGAGTCAAATTATTGAAGTTATACCTCGCACTAGAATCTTTATGTATGTTTTGATCTGAGAGAAAGGAAAAGATACCGACAATGGTAAAACTAGGTGCAACCCTTAAATTTTTTGCACAATGTGGATAGCAGCACCAAATAGGTCAAGATCAATTCACTGGTTATTTCTGAAGTCTGAAAGCTATCGAAAAACAGCTGTGTCCAAAACATATAATTCGATTGGGCTTTCACTTGCTCTTTTTTGTGTTGATATTCGTCCTGATTTTCTAAGCGATTTCCATTCACTGGTTAAATTTTGTATTTGATTAAATAATATATATATTTTTTTTGTTTTTTTTTATTAAATATTTTTTTTTCTTTTATTAAATATTTTTCTTCTCTTATTTTATGATTTTTTTTTTTTAATTATGTAATTTAATAGTCTGTAAATTGTAAAATGGTAGACTTAAATAAATAAACAAATAAGCAAACCACTAGTTGTCGAACTCAAACGCACTTGTATTGGTGAATCTGAAGCAAATCTGAGAAAATATCTAGATTCGTGAAAGTGCTCTGAAATCTGAAAAATATTGCTTCATTTTTGTACCAAACGAACATAAAAATTGCTTTGAGGGCAAAAAAAAAGTGCTCTGAGAGCGCCCAATCCAAATATACAATAACACATAATTTTAATATGACCAATGAGGAAAAGATAGAATCCCAAAAATATTTTGTATTAGCTATCTAATAGTTTAATTCGTAGTTTCCTTTTAATAAAATAATATCGTCAAAAATATCATCATAATAAACAGTTATTATCTTTTCTTCAATTAATATTTATATATCTTATCAAAAAATATTACTTACGTATTTTTTGTTAAATAAATACTTACATTTTATCTTTCAGCAAAACTTTTCCGAATGGTTATTAGATATCGAATGAAATTTCTGAAATTCATATGTATTATTTATCAACGAAAATAGAGTTCAAAGTACGAAATTTCCGATTTTCGAGCAAAGGTAGCTATTTAGATAAATGAAATTCGGATTTTAATTTTCGATTTTCAAATAACAAAGATCGAAATTGGAACGATTTAACTTTAGAATCGAATTATAGAGTTAGGCCCCTTAGCGGTGTTATAACAGCGAACCACAACAAGTTCTGTCCAGACCTACACCATCAGGCATCAAACATTCTTGTGGCGTGCCTAAGTCGCCATGCAACAGCGAATGGGGGAAGCTTCGTATTTCCATTCGTTAAAAACGTCCTTACCTAGGGGCGCAAAAATAAACAATTCCGGAGCCAATTGTCGGTGCTTGTTTATGGAAAACAAGCTAGGGAACATCTTGCTATGGACAAAACGTTTTTATCACTCTTTGGAGACAGCTATATTCGTTGGCAAATTTCCAAATAAATTTTAGCCTCAAGATTTGAGAAGCTATTCAATCTGAGTTTACCTACTTCTGCTGAAAAAATATAACTTCGTGTTTTATAGTTCCCATTGACGAACATTCAGAAGTCATCGATTTAAGATCTAAAATATTTTTGTTTCCAAAGAAAATGTGACAAGGTATGTTTTCAACAGCCTCCTCCATAAAGCCGAGTAGTGTTCTACTTGGAATAATATAACCCTCCCCATGGAAATCCAGAATACACGCATACGCATACCATCGGGTTAATCGTCTCTATACGCAGCAATGTGCAGATATCTGCAACGATAGATATACATCGACTACCGCCAATTACCGCTTCCATTAGAGGTCTATACCCATCGCGAACAAACGACGCCATTCTCCGCTCCAAGCGGTGCCATCCGCTTTGGTTTAATTTAACCCCCCGTATTCATTTACGATCCAATCCAGCCAAGTCGCCGTCTAATCAATTGCCCCATAAAACGATGAGCTCTGGCGCGTTTCGACCATTAATATTCCAGCCAGCGCTTCGGCAAGAGCTCACGCAAAGCCAAACACAAATTGCAGACCCCATCCGGAGCAAATGGTATTCCTTATGGTAAATCATATTTTCTAGGCAATTTTCATCAATCTAACGGACCATCCTCCCCAGTGCCAAAAATCAATTTCACGTTATCAATTTATGATTTGGATTTTTCGCGTTTTTTTCTTTCATTTTTTTTGACGTCGGCGTCGGTCGCGTCGTACACGCTGTGCAACCAACAAATCGGTTGCTATGAATTTTTTAAGAATGTTTCGAGTTAAGGGCTGCCCTCCTCTCAGTTTGGTGCTGGTGAGTTTTAAGTAATCAACAGGCGAAAAGTCCTTGAGTAACTTCGATCGAGTGAATAACGTTCAAACCCTTAACACGCACTTAGGATACTTTTTACCTCCCCAGTCAAAGGAGAGACGTGGATGACGTTATAAGGGCGCATATTTTTTTTTCTTACCTCCCTTCGTGATTAATGAACTGAAATATCTGTTATCCTTGTCCTGTCAAGTTGGGTGTCCTCACAGTTGCTTGTAAAAAGAGAATGTGAAAAAAAAATGTGTCTGCAATCTTCCTCACTGGAACTCAATCTTTTCGCAATCTTCTGCAATCCGAAGGATATGCCGCCAAGTGCCCTAGACTTTCACGACAATGGATTACTAAATACTTTTAAAAGACTCACTCGCATTTCCGTTCATCTAATTTACGCACTCTGTCATCCATCATTTGTGTATAAGTTGATTAAAAGTAAAACTCCTTTACTGGAGCGCGGGCCAGGACTGAGAGTGATAAAGTTTGCTCAAGTTTTCCTTCTGATATCCCTGTTGCTGGCGCAATGTTCCTCAACAAAAACACACATTAATTTACTTTCTCGCTAAAGCTGAAGTTCGGGTAAAAGTTGCAAAATTATCGCGTCGCCCTTAATGTATATATATGTAGATTTACTCACAGACGCACATAAGTATACTGTCGTGTTTCGTGTACTGCCATTAGCAACTTAACTGTGACAGTAATAGTTGGGTGTAATTATAATCCCAATACAGGCGCAGATGAATAGCGAATAAATGAAAAGTTGAACAGTTGTTGGAAAAAAGTTACCGTTTCCGCTATTCCTGCATCAGAACGACGGATAGAGTCTTATTAAAATGTCCTTAAGGGCAGCACCCAAGCTTTGGATATAGTTGCAAAGCTGAAAGTAAATTGTTTATTTCATTTGCTTAGACGAAGAGCACAAAAGATGTTGAGATAAATGAATTAATTGCAGTTCTAATTGCTCGGAACTCAGTAGTCGTTCAAGTTCAAGTAATTTTCAGAAATTGTCCTGTTGAAGGCATTATTTTCATAAAGTAGGAATTGGGGCATTAGGACTGCTTCGGCTGAAACGAAAACTGAGTTCTTTAAGACCTTTATACATTTCTATGAATATTTTTGTGTTAAAGGCACCTACTTAGTTTATTTCAAGCTTACTGGAAAAAAGTTTACACAAATATTACCTATACTAAGTCAGTGAAGAAGACGTAATGCAGCTGTTACTTGCAATAGGAGGTTATTTAGATTTATGCGTCGAAACTATGTCTAAAATTTTCACAAAAAAAATGGAAACAAAGAGTGGTTTCTAATTTTTTGACACACGAAAAGTTCAGTGAAAAAAGCTAAAAAATAATCGTAGAGTAGGTATATTTATCTAAAGAATTTCAAATGAATTCACTAAAGCTAGAGCGAAGTAGTAAGTGTCCCGTTTAAAGGAAGAAAGCCATATTACGACTAAGTATCATTATTTATCATTTGAAAATAGACAGCTTTCAAGCAGAAGAATCGCCCCTAATCGAAGAGGATTCGCTTAGCTAAAAAACATCTGAAAAGCCTTGTAAAACAAAACGATTAGTGATGCTAAAAACTTCACAGTCATGTCGGTTTAACAATGGAAAAAGTATCACAAACGTTGGCCCTTGTGTAGGTGTCAATATCAAGGTACCTGGGTACTTTCTGAATGTAGTTTAAGAAAAAAACAAAGGTTTCACCGGAACCACTAGGCATGTTAGTATTTATTTACAACGCTATATATTGAGTTTAGCTTATAAGGGTATAGGAAATAAAATTAAATTAAATAATGACCTTCCTAAAAAAGCATTTCTGCGTCAAATATGCTACTTATCTCCAAAATCGAGACATACATACAATATCTATGTTTCATCTACAATTTTGTTTGTTCACATTTTATCCAATATCTCATCAAAGTACCTGGGTAGGTACTCCGACAATTTTGGTTCTACATTTTTTTTTTAATACAATTGGACTTGCATCGTTTTTGTTTTTTCACGTGTCATTTTCAAATAAGTAGCCTATCTGTATACAAAAAATATGGCCTCATCATCTGGTGTTTTGGTTCACCGCTTTCGTTCAGCGCACGCAGTGAATAAGTCATATTTATTTTTTTTTCGGATACCAGGCTAAGTTTACAGGATAATTATTGGACAGTGATGACAGCTATTTTACCGATGGTTCTGAAGCCGTTTATGTACCGCCACCAACAGGTATGTCATTCGGGGGTGGTAACATTGGTGCCGAAGTGGAAGAAATTATCAAGGCTCTAATGTAGAAAACGAACCTGAGGTCGAGTTTGAAATTGCTGAAAACGACGATGATGAGATGGCGACTACAGAGTTTTCCGATGCATGCGAAGTACAGTTCCGCCAAATACGAGTGTTCGAAACCCTGCGCATAACATCATTCGCCAAAATGAGAGGTCTATTACCAGTTTCGAGAGTTAAGCTGAAGCTAATATTTTCATGGTTTTTTTCACTCCTGTTATGGCGGACATCGTGGTAACAGAAACTAATCGAAAAGCTCTAAGTGTTTATGCGTCGTTCAATCCCAATCATTCGGATAGACCACCAAAGGTATGTATAAACCACTCACTGTTCCAGAGTTAAAGGTTTACTTGGGTGCTCTCTTTATGGCCGGGGTACATCATCTGTCCTTTGGAGTTCGGACTCTGTTATCCATTTTTCATTGCCGATATTGTGCAAGCGCACTTTATACGTTTCGATAACATACGAACCTACTATAGATTTGGCCGAATGTGTACTGACAACGCGGCCCCAATTCGTGATCTTGGGTAGGTACCTAATGAACTAACAGCCGTATAAAAACTACAAGCCATCGATAGACATCACACATCACTGTCTATACACAGTTGTTTTTGTACGCAGTACATACCTTGCAGAAGAGCCAAATTCCAAATATGTAGTAAAGGTCAAACTATTATCCACAGCGTGGCGGAATACCTTCTTGCTAAAAATTCGACATTGGTGGGCACCGTTCTTTTATTCCTCCATAAATTCATTTCCGGTTGTAAACCCAAAAAAAAACAAGGAGTGTATGTGGTGCACCGTGCACCAAGCCAGTAAATCAACAAATTTGAGTCCGCGTAAAATTGAAAATTAAAAGAACTCGCATAACTAGTTTTGGGCTTGAAAACGTAGGGGAAAGTGGTCACCCTTCGTACACTTTTTGAATTTTTATTATTTAGTTAAAAATTAACTCACCTTTGTATGTAGTTAATGCATTTATATGTTCTATATATATCGTAGCTTATAACAAAAAAGTATGAAACCATTATGTCAAAGATTTACAGAGTTATAGAAAATATTCTAGGATTAGATTTTTGTACGAATGCACCCCACCTGTGGGGTACTTTCGTACAGCAGATGGGGTACTTTCGTACGACATGGGGAAGACTCATACAGGGTATTTAAAAAGTTTATTTAACTTGCTAATTTTTATAAACAGCAAAAAAAAACTTATTAAATATCAAAATAACTAAATAATATTCAAATTGACTTAAAGTTCACTTAAAATCTTATTCCCATTTCGCTGGATACTTTAAATTAAATGCTTTTGCGTATTCACTGAGAATACTGTATGGGTACCAAACACGAAAATTTGTTTCCTATACCCAATGTTGCTATAAGTGCAGATTTGTCTGCGTTTTGCAGATTTCCAACCGAGCTACGGACTTTAAACAATCAGATTTCTCCATAAATCTGCACTTCTGATTTTGTCTGCATTTAAAATAATATACTTTGGCCCTTAAAAAAACATGTCAATATTTTTTGTACACTTGCTTTCGCTGTATGCTGTCATTTTCCTATTCAACTCTTTTTTTTTGTATTGTTATTTAAATACAAAAAAAAACATTTTGTGAAGTAATATCTTTCCATAGAAGTCTGCATTTCAGATTTATTTTTTGTCATAACTGCAGATTTATTCAAATATTTTTATGGCAACACTGCCTATACCCCTAACTTGGCAAACTTAACCAATCTTGGATGTCCATAGTTACCATACCATAGCTCTTTAAGGCGCGATTGTTAACAAACTTAATTTAGGTAGGGTGTGAACATCGTTGATCAATGTCCTGTTAGCTGTTACCCGTTAATAATGCTATGCTTGTTTACAAGAACCTTTTATCTACTACGTTACCTAGTCGTATGACAGCTCTTTGCTGTGCAGCTCTGCTTAGGGTAGGGTTGTTCTGGCTTGTAGAGTAAGTGAGAACTGAGTCTTTTCTAGGTATAACAACTGATATGAAGCTATGACAGCTCTGTGATGGACTAACGAATCCTCTTTCTTCGTTTCTACTGCTATTAGTGCCGAAGAAGTCGTGCTGTAGAGACGTGTTATTAATTTGACCAGATAAGTGTTTTAATTTTTTTTAAACTGGTCTAAATCTTTTTATGCATTTTAGAAAAAAACGATAGGTACCTATTCATTCATTTCGAATTTTATTTTTATATTTTTTATATTGCCTAGATAACTGTAAAGGCTACAACAGATAAAGACATTGCCATTTCTAATAAACCTCATAGAATGCGTAAAACAAGTTTTAAAGAGGTCTATATAATTTTGTGTCATTAAAACCGATATTATTGATCTTTCGCTTGTAATTTTCGTAAATAAAATTTGAAGGGGAGCATTCGTACGCGTACGAATGTGCCCCCTGTATTACTGTCCGAATGTACCCCAGGCTGTGCACAAAATAAAAATTACAACTTTAATTTTTATTATTAAAATTTAGTAGGGAAATATTAGTAATTTAAAAACAAAATAAACATTGTAAACATAAATTCGTCATCCCTATTTTGCAAGAAACGTAAAAAACTTACTTGCAATGCGATCGCGAACTTCGGTAAAAATATTACTCACAGCGCTCGAAAACACGTTACGCTTGTCAGCTATCATACCTTTTGCCCGACTGTCCCGAAGTTCGTTGAGCGAAATGCTACCTGGTATGTCTATGCACACGAGCAAACACGTGTTTTAGCGAAGCTTAGTTTTTCTTATATACTTACTGTACGAATGTGCCCCACGTACGAAGGGTGACCACTTTCCCCTATGTTTGCCAAAAAAATATATACTTGGCGAACTCAACTGAAGTAAAACATGAAAAATCGTAGAGTGGGGTTGTAGACACAAACACTAATTTAGCTTAGGTCGCAAACAATGTCACAAGGCGACCAAAATCCGGACTTCGGCTAACACTTTTTACAGGCCCAGTACCATGTTCTTTTTCGGTCTTCTGTCGATATCGATGAAGAGCTAAGTTCCCCAACTTTTCTTTTATAATTCTTTTTAAATCAAAATACCTTCAAAATACTACAAGTTGTCGTAAACAACCAACCACTATATAATTACGCTTATCCACTTAAAATTATCCCCTTCTATTGAAGTAACACGAAACGAACTCAGTTGCTATACCCTCTGCTTGAATGGGTGTCAGTCCATCAGTCGCTCCCCAGTTATAGCTTTAGACAAACTTCTTTCATGCGAAAAGGACTCTCACGCCATTTTTATTATTAAAATCGGAAAGTTCTCCTCTTTATGCATTCGGTGCATAACCAACTAACTTCTTCTACCACTCCCCAACTCGTTTGAAATCTTCAACAATTTGCAGATGGCAGCGAAGTTTTCCTTTATTTTTAAATGCTCTTCTACTTTTGCGAATCCTCTCACAACTGCCACGAAAATTGTACCCAAAACTTGTTGGTGGAAGAATAAAGAAATAAAAATAAAAATAAAAACGAAACAATAATGCGCAAGAACAAATGAATGAAGTAGCTGCCGAGTTGAGAAAAGTGCATAAGCCAAAACAAAGGGAATCGTCAACAGAGACCCTTTGAGGGGTGGCACAAATGATCGCTCATCCTGTGCGACAGAACAAGTGCCAGTGCTTCCACGGGATAATTACCATTATTATAATGATGAGAATATAATAATGCAACTTTTTTAATTGCTTTGGTTGTTCCCGCTTTGCTGGCAACGATGCTGATAGCCGGGCTGCCCCTGTGGAGCAATTTTCATGCGGGACTTTCATTTTGCTTTGGTTTTCCCCTCATTCTTGATTTCTTTATCCTGCTATTCACCCTACCATTAGTTGAGATTAGTTTTGCTCTATGACAGTGCGGGAAGCGCTTTTGGCTCATGTTTAAGCCAAGAGATCTACCGACGGAGGATTATACCTTGCGCCATATTCGTAATGAGTAAAAGCGATTCATTTTGTCATACTAAATAGTTTTTGCTATCGCGCTGTAGGGAGCTTTACCAGTTTAGATATAGGTATGGAGGTGGAGTTATGTCTGAGGACAATAAATGTCACCTGTTTGCACGCAAGGAGCTAGGTGAAATATTGACCAGGTGTGATTTCGGTTAATTGACAATATTGGCATAGACTTTTTACACTTAGTCCTGCTCGTCATTCAATGTAATGCCTTTACCATGTTGCAACTTCTACGAAGATCAATACTCTTTGAGGCACAAGACTCTGATATTCATCAATACCTAACCTAGTATTTTGGAACGATGTAGCATACGGCATACCCCAAGGGACTGATAGTGTGAACTAATTAAAAACGTTCTTGAACACTCTAATCGATATGTCGCTCTATATCAATTCTTCAGAAGAGCAACGGATCTCAAGACACAACATTTGTTCATCGACTGTTTTTTTTATTTTTTTTTTTATCCGACGGTAGGTGAAAATCTTCCAAAGACACTATGAGAATAGCAAGTGCGTTCTCATAGTAGTGTCAGATTTTTACTGACTGAAAACACCACCCTTCTAAAGATTGTTAGATACTGCAACTAAGATATAACTTATCAAGCAATTTTTTACAAACTGTTGCTACCTCGTTTTCGAAAGACAGGTCAGCTTGATACTTCTGAGCACTTTTCCTGCACAACTGCAAATAACATGCTCTGGACCGCAGAGCATGACAGATGCCCGTCTTATGTAGAAACTCTTCATGAATATAGGCAGCTCGCTTAGACGAAGAAATAAGTATTGAGAGTGATTATCAACATCAGTAAAAGACTACCATCAACTTTTCAGTAAATTATATGAGCAGCTTAGAAGATAACTTTCATTTGCGAGCTTGGCCACTTGATTTAACTAGTCTATTTATAAAGAGATGGATTTTGAGCTCTCTCGTAAGAATCGATCTTTTCACTAGGGGGAAGAAAAGTTAAAAACCGCCCTTGCTTTCGTATGAATTGAAAGACTGTTAAGACAGAATTTTACGCTTTCAGAAAGGTTGTTTATGACCAAGTCGATTTTACCCGAGAAATGGCTGAACCACTCCTTATCCGATTTATTTAATTTTAAGCCTAGGATCCAGTCCTCCAATTGTAATAGTCCCCGTTGCTTGACTCTAATTTAAAGCAAAGCTGTTGAAGTTCGAAACTGCTCAAGCTCTGAATGGTAGAGAGACTGCTCAAAAGAATAGATTTTTTGCCATTTTGTCCACTTACAAGCCTGCGAAACTTTTCTTCTTCTCAGAGAATGCGCTTTGATTAATGTTTGTTAAAGTCAAATATTTTTTGTCGCAGCGTCTAAAACCATATTCCAATATACGTATAATATAAAGAGGCTCACAACCGCTCTTATCCCATTTTTGTTGATTAAAACTATAAACATGGCCCTAATTTATCGGATTACGGCAAATTCCATAATGACGCCTCTTAAGCTAAATATCCCGCCTCATAGATCGCGCATTTCCAACATAAACCCTCCACGCGAAGGCAGCTATATGAAATCCAAAAAAACCTAATCCATGTGCTGTACTTAAAGTTGAGCCCAAAATAAAATCCGCTCAAAAGTGTCGAATATTTGTGTGGCGTAATTCTTTTAAAAGAATCTCTTTCCCTAAATTAAACACACATTCCCTTCGGTTCTGTTCACGTTCACTTGGTGAAAGAAAAATATGTGGCATAAAGTTTTTGTTTATTTCTAGCCAAGGCAGAAAAAAAAAACGGGAAACAATGAAAATTGCCAAAGTAACCCCTTATGTGTGTGTATTTTGTTAAGTGCACGCCATAATCCTTTTGGTGGTGTGAGGAAAGCAAGCAGTGACGCAGAAAAATACACCAACATAACAACAGCAACATAGAACAAATCTTAAGCTAAAAACTTAGAAAAGAATGAAATAAACAAGCGCAAAGGATACCGAAAATCTCCCTTAGCACAACTTTAATTATCAAAGTTTCTTCGTTCGCAATGCTGAAAAATGTTCCACATGTCACATTCTTTCTTTCTTCCAGCCAACTTCCTTTGCCGCCACTCATATCCTTGTTGTGTTGTGAGTAGGTATTGTCTTAGCGAATAACTTTCTTTTTTTTTCTAAAGACTATGTACCAAGTGTTTGTGTATGTGAGAAGAGTGGAAAGGAACCCCTCTGTGTTGAGGAATCCTTAACCTCCATTTTAATCTGTCATTAGTTTGTTCGGGAAACATATGACATTGACATAACCGCATCAGATTCTCCTTCTGCAACATTCTGCTCCTCTATTTGTGTATATTGTGTGCCGGAGTGTGTTCGCTGCGGGGTGGTATTACCGACAAACTACCCGGCAAGTGGCTTTCGGAAAAGTTTTTCCTCTCCGACCATGCTGGGCGTCAATCCGAAGCAAAATGGCTTTTGGCAGGAAACTAAGAATTTAAGTCAAAATGCTTTCCGCAGGACAAATTTTGCATCCACTTTTTCCTTGTCATTGTCGGTGTTATTTTTGTTTTTTTTTTGTGCTGTTTCTCTGGCTGGCAATTGCCAAAGATCCGGATCAGACTTCAAAACAACAACAATTTACAAAAGGCAAAAAGAAGAAATATAGTAAAGAACAAGTAACACGCTGCACAGCTGAACCATGACGTTGCGTCATTGTGTTGTTGTCACTTGCATTCCTAGTATAGGAGGTGCGGTATACTATATACAAAGCAGGACTGATGACTGGGTTAGCTGGCAGTGTATTTGGACCAGACCACCTGACAACTGGGGTTTGCAGACTTTTCTGAAAAATGAGTTTGTCTTATGCCAGTAATGCAAAGTAATGTGAAATCGATCCGGACGTTTCTGGGGGCAGGGATTTTCCATCTTGATGCTATCACCAACGACGTGGTTAGTTCCAGGGGATGTTTGGAGTGAGCCATGATTTTCAATCTGAATGCTGTGGTATATAAGAGGCGGTAGATTTGGGTGTCTGTGGGATTGATTGATTTTTTTTTTAACTTTCCTGCCCTTTTTACATTTTTCCCCGGACGAAATGCGGTGCCGTTGAATCAGTCGGAGCTGTGTAATAAGGAACTCAATGGTTTGGGAGGGTGCACCACTTACCAGTAAAATAAAGGAGAATTGTTCGACATAAAATGCACAGCACAATACTATCGACGATATCGAGGCTGTCGTCTTGGAGAGTAATGCCAAAGCAGGATGTCCCTGCGCTATATGTGGCGTTGCCTTGAGACCTTCCAGGTTGTGTCTTAAGTTGACTCTCAGGCATTAAAGCTGGCTTAAGAATGGGTAAGCCAGCTCAGCAATCACACGGACTTCCATCTAGTTTTCTTCACTATAATTATTTCATTACACAGTCCATCTAAAGGGTTTTTCAATAGGAGGTGTTAATGTGAATGACCCGCTATTTCGGTAACTGTCACTTCTGAAGCTTTTATTCTTTGACATTTGACAAGTAGAAACTATACGCCATTACTAAAAATGGAAGCCGGCCGATCATCAACTGATTGGGTCCTTGAAATGCATGAAAATGATCCGGAATTCCATCGAAAAATCATCTTGACTGATGAGGCCCATTTCCACCTCGTTTGCTACGTCAACAAGCAAAATTGTTGAATCTGAGGCTCGGAAAACCCAAGAGTTATTGTTGAGAAGCCTCTCCATCCTCAACGTGTGACTGTTTGGTGCGGTTTATGGTCCGGCGGAGTTATTGGACCTTACTTTTTCGAAAATGAGGTTGGATCAACAGTTACGGTGAATGGAATGCGCTGTCGAGAGATGATTAGTGATTTTTTATGGTCGGAGTTGGATGTTTACTTTTGCTTTCAACAAGATGGCGCTACGTGCCACACAAGCAACGAAAATATTGATCTTTTACGGGAAAAGTTTCCGGACCGTGTTATCTCTCGAAGAGGTGATCACAATTGGCCACCGAGATCTTGTGAATTAACACCCTGCGACTTCTTCCTTTGGGCCACGTGAAAGATAAGGCCTACGCCAACAGCCCAGCATCGATTAAAGACCTCAAAGATAAAATTCGTGAGGCTATCGAGGACAAAGGGCAGCCACTTTGCGATTTGGTTATGGAAAATTTCATGAAAAGAATATGGTCCTGTATGCGTGCTCGTGGTGGCCATTTGGCTGATGTTGGTTTTCATTATTAACGGCATACCTTCCTCTTTATTATGAAATAAACATCCGATCATTTATCTCAAAAATGACATTTTTCTTTGAATACCAAAATAACACCTCTTATTGGAAAACCCTTTATAAGAACATCAGTACCTCCTTTTCCAAAACTTCGAAATGCAACATAGACGAAGCCCTGGTCGGTTAGACACTACTCCCATCTCTATTGGCACCAAAATACGAATTTTTAAGAACGAAAATTTCGAGAAAGCTGTTAACTTTCGATGTGAATATGCTTTTCTCACTGACCCTGTGAGATAAACTTGGACGCAAATTAAATATCCCATTTCGAAATAAATACTAAGAGGTTCGACAGTAGTATGCAATTCTATTATTTTCCGAAGCCATCGGTCGTCTACCCATAAATATTACAACACTCCACAAGCACATGAGCACTGTAAATTTTCAAAATTAAATTCTATAACAACGAGAACTCTTCGCCCAAGGCCGCCCCGCCCCCCGCAATGAAAATAAAAAGGACACAGTCGCGGCTAAGGGGTGCCAAAGAAAACTTCATTACAATTCGCAAAACAGCCTTCGTCATTTGCCAAATTAAATTCATTGCTCTAACCAAAATGAGGTTTCGTCTATTTGTTCTTTCTTTCCTTCTTTCCTTCGACAATACCAAAATAAAATAAAATATAAATCAAATAAAAAAGAGCCGACCGAAAAGTCGTTAACTCAAAGAAGAAAATGTTCATTTTGAAATAATTAATCAAAACAACATTGAATTGTTGGGTCATCGCCTTTAGCTAGCCCGGAAACAAATAACCGAAGAGGGACTTGTGAGAAAAAAAAATCCTCCGAGAAAAAACAACGAGGAATGTGCTTCAGTATTTTTTCTTTTTTTTTTTTTTCTTTTTCAGCCCCGGAGAAGTGGGAGGTTTGGCACAGTGCTTCCGGAATGTTACGTATACGCCACCTCATATCGACGTTGTTGTCCTATGATGGAACAAGCATTGTGTCGGGGTACAGAGAAGTTCCTACTCGCAAACTCCATTTGCGCTGACATCAATTAATGACGGAAAGCTTTTAATGAGAACACATGTTTCGTAGATGCCACTGCTGCACGTCCGGGTGCTGTTACTACAGCCGCCGGTGGTAAGGGGGCGGGCGCAGATGCTTAGAAAATTTCTAGAGAAGCATGAAAATCACAACTTTCAATTATCTGCAATGAAAATGTTCAACGTGGAACGTGTGATCATAGATATAGCTGTGGGTGTGTTTAGATGTAATCTTCTCTCCTTAAGTGAGTTACGTGGAACATGGCAGCCCAACAGGTATACGCTCCATGTGCCTTTGGCAAATGTTTGATGACAAAATCTTTCCCAAAGTGGAGCACTTCCCAGTTAATGCAACTCTGCCTGGTTGACTGACAAGATGGGTGTGTACGACTACGAATCGTCTAATAAATTGAATTCTCTTGGTAATGCAATTATTATTGTAGAGATTGTGTGTGCACTTTCCTCTTCGTGTGTGTATTTTTATTTTTTTATTTAATTTAAAGTCTGCACCGTATACTACGGCATGCTCTGTTTTAAATTCATTAAAACTGCACTTAGCACTGCAACGACAATGCAATATGACAGATATTTGATGAAATAATGAATGTGAATCCTTTCTGAGTGCTCATACATGCAGGCACGTGATTTATTTTTGGATGCAGGGCGAGGGCAACTCGATTAAATTGTAAAGTGGTCTAGTTGGTGGTGGGTTCATATTCATCTACCTAGGAGTGGAGTTTTAATTAGAAAACTTGCAATTGCTGTTTAATAGCACTGGTGGAGTCGAATTGATATCTATGTTGGCATTTGGTACAATTTAGCTATTGTGAAGTGGTCTTGTCAATTGTTTTGAGGGGAGGTTTTGAGAATTTAGGTCGCAAACATTGACTGGCGACTACAATTTGTTTTGAAGTGCACTACTGAATCGCTCGAAACATTCTTGTTTGACTCAAGTTTGGCAGAGCGTGCTTACAAGCGACACCGGATATATAAGATGTAGACGTTTGGCTAAAATATATCTATTTCAAGTGGAGTTCTTATATTCGTTGAAACTTGTTTTACAACAGAAACGACAGTTTCATAACATTAAGAAGCGTTTCTCAATGGGAGGCATTATTCCTTTTTTTTTGTTTTTATATCTAAGGCGTTGCGTGCACTTTTATGAATCTTTTCTCGTAGTATTTGTTTGCCTTGAATACTCTTGGGTACCATGAAATATCTGAGCAAAATAACCAAAAAATGTTCTCTGCTATAAGTAAAAAAAAAACCCGAAAAGCGGTCACAAAAGTAGTTTCATTCACCACCTGTCGCTAGAAATAACTTTTAATTCTTACTCATTTATTTTTGAGAAAATTAATATAAGTAGCTGATGAGCATACAGGGCGTTTATTTTTTACCTAACTACAATAATTGGTCGGTGATGTTGAAATTGGGCATGATTACAAATGCCTGCAATGTGTATAAACTTTGTTCAATGTGAATTTGAATTTGAATTTTTCTAATTAATTTCCTGGGAATTTAAATATTATCCCGAACTTATCTGAACTTAAATGAAATTTCAGAAAATACTTACTTATGAAAAATTTGGTTCATCATAAAAGTTTACTCTTCAGAATTCATAGGTTTCGTAGAAATTCCAATTTGGTTGTTTGTTTGTTATATTCCGTTCTTGTTGACTAGATTTTCAGGTGATGAGAAATTTTGGGGATGTAAGTGTGTGCGAGCTCAAATGCTATAGAAGTTACTTAAGGTATATGTTTAATGAACGTGAGAAGAGTAAACGTGGGTGTAGCTGGTTCAACAAAACTTTTTTAGTGACGGCTGATGTTATTTTTACTCACTGTTATTTGTATTTATATTTTGGAAGTGGGGTAATGAGTCTTACAAAAATATAAATATAGCAAGTAAACACAGATCGGTATGCGAGTAGATATTATTTAAAAATAAACAGAGTAAATCATTGACTTAAAATCGCATTAATAATTTTTATTTCATTCAAATATGTACTTAAGTTTCCATTTCGATTTCTTTTTAAAGGTTCTGAACTTTAAAAATACGTAAAATCCATTTTATTTAGTAAACAATTGGATATGGGTATTTAGTTTTTTTTTTATTGGACATTGCAATGGACGATGACGGATGCCGTCACTTTCAATTTTTAAAGCTAAGTTTTACTCAATTTAAAAACTGTGATCATATTTGTTGTGTAAACTATTGAAAACTAAATTAAAAAAAAAAAAAAAAAAATAGGTAGGTACCTACATACTAGATATAATAAATAAAGTGCACGACTGGGTCGAACGAAACTTTCTCGTTTAATGCGAGTCTGACTGACTTTCAGAGTGTTCAGCAAATCGAAAATTGAGGATAAAATAGTTTTGAAAACATCCATTCGACTCTAAGTTTGCATTTTGGTCAAAATCGTTATCGCCGTTTTCCGGTAAACTGAAAAAACTAAGTTTTAAAGAAATTACTGTTTTCAAAAATCCATTGTACGATAATATAGAGAAAAACTGAGTATTGTATTAAGTTATAAATGACCACATTACCTTAGAAATAAATTTTTGTTACAATCGTATAGACCGTTTTCGAGATATGTACATATGTCGAAATTCCAAAAGTACCGGTGCTCGAATTTTAGCCAAAGTCTGGTTACGCAGTCCTGGCAACCTCACCTACTTAAGCTTAAATATCAAATTTGGTTGAAATCGTTAGAGCCGTTTTCGATCAAATCAAACTGGTAGGAAAATTTAATATGGGAAGTACCATTAATATTGAGGTTAAAAATAAATAAATAGTTGGCGCAACAGGCCTGTAGTGAGTTTTTTTTTTTCATTTGTGTGAGTTTTTTTTTTCATTTTTGGAACGAATGGAAGGGATCTACAATTTTATGCCGATTCCAAACGGCCGATTGAGAAGAGAGAAGCTCTTTCAAGACAGTTATACTCTCGGATGTTTCTCAGAGAAAAAAACCCTGGGTTGTAATTTGGGTTTTTGCGGGATTCAAACCTGGTACCCCCGCTTAGTAGTCCAACACACTAACCACTAAGCTACTGCGAGGTTACCACTAAGCCAATGCGAAGTTACCCCCCTCCCGAACTGTAATCCCAAAAACTCCAAATCCGAGGTTTGAATGTAATCCGGGAAGCCGTTTAGGCTGTAGGCCTGTGGAAGGACGGACAGACCGGACAGAATTTTGAGACCCACTTTTTTGAGTTCTTCTATCATCGTAATATCAGAATTTAGTTAAACATTTTGTACGAAAACAATATCTTTCTCTTATACTACGTAATGGAGAAAGTCAAAAACTAGTAACGATAAGAAAAACTTGAAGTTAAGAAAAACTATAAAAAAATGAAATCTAGGTATATCATTCGTTTTTACAAATTCGTTATAGCTTTTTTGAGAAAAATTTATAAATTCCCACATTTACAAGTTGTAAGTTGTTCTAGTTTATGCGTGCAAAAAGAAAAAACCAAGAAATCTTTGACCAATACGTCCAAAAATGTTTGTTTGGAAATTTTCTTTTCTCTCTTGATTCGTCCAATGCATTTATAATCACACGATAATAATTTCATTTGTCAACAAAAGCATCGCCTCGTTCGACATCAAGCAGCTCTTCGAAAAAGCCGACAAGAAACTAGATAAATTCTGAATAGCAGCTTTTTCACCAGGGATAAGTAATATTTTCACAAAATAAATTGGATATAGCAAAAGTAAGTCTTATGTTACAACTATGTAAAAATCGTTTTTGTTAAATGCCGCCATTTAAAATCGAGCGCAGTAAACTACTCTGACACAAAGTTGACACTGCGGAATGGGACTGAAAAATAATTGACAGAAGTTCTAGGGTTCTGCAATCTTGTAAATTACAGTTGCATTTATTATATGTCACGAAATTTGTTTCATTGTTTTTTCATTCCGAATTTGAGTTTAGAAATTTTTGTTCCTCAATATTAGTTTTCATTTAATTCTAGGCTTATGGGACATTGTCCCCAAGTCAACAGAAAATTGGAATGCATTTTGGGTTTCACAAAGGGAACTAAAAATGATTGCACTTTCTTAAAACACTTTTAATATCACAGATGGCAAGAACTTTTAAGCTACATGAACGCGCGTTTTAAGCTTTCTTTTGAGTATTAGTGACATATTAGATACCTTGAACAATCTCCAAAAAATCTCTGTCAAAGACAACATGCCCTTTCCTTCAGGACGAATGGACTTTTTCAAGACAGTCATGCTTTTAAATGCTTGGCACAAGTTCGCGAAAGGTGACACAGTAAAATAGTACTTAATGTTTTTTACTTCAGAAATCGAAACTAAGACCACTTATTCAGTAGCCACACAAATGCATTTACAAGTGTGATAAAGCTCTCACTTGAAGGACGATATTATTGTGTAATATTTGTTCCAAGCAGACGAAAGTGTATACAAATTCGACAATTTAATCATTCAATCATGCATGAAAATGCAATATATACCCACAAGTGAGTGTCCCTTTCTCCCCACTAATCAATAACTTCGATTCATAATACAATTTAGCAAATATTCAAATATCTCTTCATCTACTCCTCGCATTCCCTGAATAGCATGGCAATTAACTGAACTCAACAAAGTACTAATTGCTACTGCTTTCCCGTTTCACAATAAATGAGGACGAAAAAGGAATTTCGAACCAACTCTATTTCATGTTAAACATCTCCATTGCTAAAGCTGAGAAAAGCCCCCGCTCGCTCTATAAAACTTACTTCCCCGATAACAGAATCCTTCTGCTCCACACAACTGTCAGGGCAGAAAACACAGAAAAATCATGCAAGGGAACAGAACAAACCCATGGATAGGAATGGGGTGGGTGGTGGAAAAAAAAAAACCGAAAATCAATTCAAACAAATTTCAATATCATTTGCTTTCAGCGAAGGACTTAGAAGACGACGACAAGGACATGACGAGGCAAAAGACAACGAGAGCACCGACGTCGACAACGCGACGAATTGAAACGACTTCACTAAAAACCAATTACGAATCGAAACAACATCGCATCTGCTGTGTTCTTCTCCTTGTCACTCGTCCAGTGATAGAAGAAGAAAAAACAGTAGAAAAATAAAAGAGAAGCCACCTCCTTTGCCCGGAGGCAGAAAGGATCATAAAAAAATAGATAGATAGGAAAAATAACAGATAATCCTCAAAGCGTTTCGCTACTATCTAGCTTTCCCTCAATGCTCAATCCGCAAGACTTTTATTATCATATAAATAGTCTTCTTAAGAGCCAACAGCAGCATCCTTGCCAAGGAAGTTGCCGCACTGCTTACCTCCTCGTCGGTGAGAGGGAATGGATGCGGAGTGTGATTCGTTTTGGTCGCCTGCACGCTTTTCGTTGGCACATTAAAAGTGCTTACCAGTCCTGCTGGCAGTGAGTCGAAAACTTGTGCGATTTTACCGAGGACTAACTAAGTATAGCCAAGGAGGCAACCCACTCAACCGTACATTCATCCATTTCCATCCAGTTTTCATTTCACATAACTAACACTCGATTTGTCAACGAAACCATCCACTAAATCAATGTCGCATCCCCGTCAGTGGCGTTGGGAGCCATTTTCCTAAAAGGAAGTCGACTACCTTTCCGCAATAAGTTCTGTATCCTTCTATTTAATTCGCTCCATCTTGTTTCTTCTCGTTCGCCTTGGACCAGCACCATAGCACTATGCAAAGAAATGAATTCACACTGATTTTTCGCCCGATCGCGGAAAAGGATAATAAAATTAACATTGTACTGACACCACACCACAAGGAATGCACGAGGAGTAGCTTCAGCTTGGAACTTCGTACATGTGGCGAGGACAATAAAAATCAAATCAATACGCGCCAAGATACCGAAACGTGTTCTCTTCCTAGACCTCATCCTCGACATCCTTGTGTTTTGTTGTGCCACGGGAAAGGCACATCCTTCCAAGAGACGATTTCAAATTCATTCTCTTGTGAATTTATTCAAGGATATTCAAAGCCGAACAAAATACAATAATAAGCAGAAAGGAAGCAAAACGAGGCTACGAATAAGGAGAGAAAAAAATCCTTTCAAAGGATACAAATTTCATTGGAATCCACTATGGTCGTGGATAAAAACGGGAACCGATTTGGCTTAAGTGAACTGACAATACCCCGCGGGAGGACGAAGAGAAGCGTGCGACAGGAAAAGCAACAACGGCAACATCCTTTTGCCTTATCTATAGCAGTTATTGGCTGTTTGCTTTTAAAATCACATTACCTTTGTAGATGTAGAGAAAAAGGATGCCTCCACCTGTGCTACACCCACGATCGCTTGGGACTCTGCCTCTGCCCCTGACAACGACGATGACGAAGACGCCGAGGTGTACGCGGCGGCAAGGAATAAATCTTTGAATTCCTGTTCAAGGATTTCCTTCTAGTGGAAGCCAGTTCGATCTGGATCTGAGTTGCTGCTGTGTGTCGCTCCCGCGTACATTATTCACGCTGATTTGTGTTTCAACATTAATTTCTCTTGCTATTTACGCATGTTTCCTGTCTGTGTGTGCCGGTGCAGGAGCTGGCAACCGGGAAGGAAGTACCCCATGTGTGGGTGGGTTCGAGTGAACTCACATGAAATTATTTCTCCTTAATTAAGACGACGCAACATGTGATTAACAGATAATTGGGATTTATTTCCTAAATTGATTCAAATGGGTTGATTTTCAGTGAGCACGTGGGAGTGGGATGTGGAGAATACCGCAACTCAGCTGGTTGTGCAGGAAATGGAAAGGAAATTGCGAAAAGTTTCGCATAACTCCACGGGGAGTTGGTGGGGCTTTGTACTTGCACCCGCGGGAATTATTTGCGGTTAGGTTCAGCTTGTGGCATACATGGGTTTTTTTAATTCTTTTCACTCTTGACTTAGAAAACCGAAAAAAAAAAATCATTTTTATGGGGTCGGGTTCGTCAAAGGCTTGTTGAGTCTTCTCATTATAAAATGGAGAATCAGGTGAGCTCATCTTAAGGGCCCATCTCTTGGCCTGATCTGTGTCGTGGGCTTTGTGGATACGGCATTTTTTTCTTAGTATACCAATGGCCGACATAGGTATATTTGAATAGAGGAGCGCCCCGTGGTTGGTCGTAGCCAAGTAAAGCGTGTAGCTTCGCTTGAAAAATCAATGATTATAATATGTTCGGGTACATACCTGTTCAATGCAAACAAACTAAAAACGGGAGGTCGGTAGAAGTGGCGGTCCAGCTTTAAACCCAAGTAGCATTATATGAAAGGGCACAGTTGACGAAGTTTCGAAGTAAGATAGAATATGTTACGCCTTTCTTTCACCTACTTTGGTCCTTGTTCATATCTTGCACAATCAGAGTCCGAATCCCTGTCCACACTTGGGTATACTTCTTAAAAAACTCAACTGAAGAATGTACCTCTGGACGTCCACACTCATGGAGGCGCTATTTAATCATGATTTGGCTTATCTCTGGTCCCATCTCCGCCTATACGTAAACCGTCACAAAATGCGTCAGTCCAGGCTAGCATCCCTTTACAGAAACCCCCATTAAACTCTCAATATCAATACCGACGATAAATCATATTTCACTCGACGCAAACAAAAGGAAGAGAAAGGGTCGCCCCATGGAAAGACAATCAATAACTATGCTCCAGAGCTGTTGCTGATGCAAATATGTGCTCCGATTGACGTAATGATGACCGCCCCTTGTCCAAGATGGACTAGGCAGTAGGTACTCCTCGTAAGGGCCACCGGCTGTTGTTTTTCATACTTTCTTTGTCATAATGTCAGCATAGAGTAGGTCATTCTATGATGAACTTTTATTTAGCAGAGCCAACACGCATGAATGTATCAAAGGGTGTATGACCAACCCTCGAGTTTATGAGCATTTAGCTTACGATTCCGTACACTTGGAAATGGTAGATAAATGAGTGGAAAAATATCTTTCGCACACGTTCCATAGATTAGCGATAATACCCGGCAAATACTTTCCCAACATACCACTCACTCACTATACACCCGGACCATTATCTACTTCTGGTGGCAGACCGCACAAACCAAGTGCTGCTGCGGAGTGGATTGAAAGGGATGATGCCATATGCACATATTATGTAAAATTGTATTTTTCCAACTGACACAAAAGAATCAAGGACACGAGAAAGTTCAGCCGCTCGCTCAACGATGGGTGTATACTGGCAATTACCCTAGATCTTGGAGCAGATGGCAGGATTTTGTATTCTTCTGCACCCCATCCCAGGGGTGAGCATTCGCACCATTGAATCTTCATGACAACCGCAGCGATTGGCTACCAACGACAACGAACGGGGCAGACCACCTACCTCCCGTTCGAGTGGCTGGTAGGGTGTAGGGTCTCCGAGTCTCATCTCTGCCGCATGTGCTCTAGTTGTTTGGTGATGGGGCTTATTAGTTGAATCGTTTCACATCCACTTTTTTACTGCTGATTCATGATTATGTGAACAATTTTGCAGGACTCCTTCTTTCACTTCCACTTTCAGTGCTCCCCAAAGCAACTTTATGTCACGAACTCGGAGATGGCTTTTGTACTATCCCATAGTTGGGCTATGTAGGCCTGATACTGGCTTTAGCCAGGGGATAACCTTTACGTTTCAACAAACTGTTTTCTTTTCCTTTCCGAGCTGTGTGTACCGAGTGTATATATGTGTGGATGTCGACTCTGTTGTTTGCTGGGCGATGACAATGGACGCTGGTGGTAACAATGAAGATGATTTAAAGAGGACACACATGGCCGAGTGAATAGGGCTGCTTGAAGGATTATGAGAGTTTTAAGGTAAACTACTACAGGCGATGAAGTGGTTTGCCATCGTTGTTGTATTTAGAAAACGTTTACGAATCTTTTTCCGCTTGCTTTTGAGTATTAGGTCAACACGTGTCACAGTTGGAGCGGATGTAGCAGATGAATGAAAATGTTTATGACCTCTGCATGTCATCAGTGTGGTGGAAGAGATTGAGTGCGGTTTTTTTTTTTTTAATTTTTCATTTTTCAACAACTTCTCGAGGGAAGTTGTTATTGAATTGTTGGCCATAAATTGCGATTGTTATAATGTTGCAGTGGAAAGAAGAGTTAAAAGAGTTCAAGAGTTACAAATTGGAAACTGTCGATCGAAGAAATGCATACGCTCGTTTGAAGATGCAACGATCTAACCTGAATCAAAAAAGACTCGATCGACAAACGATGTTGGCCAAGCTGGTCCGAAGTTCAGTTTTATGTCGGCGGAACTGATTCAATTGCAGTCGTTGACGCTTAACTTTGCTATAAATAATACTGAAAATAATGTAATAAGTATATATAAGAATGAATTTAAAGTTCCGCTCATTGCATATATACATATATGCAGAGTTCATTAACTTGACGGTTACTGCTACTGATACTGATGCCTTTTAAAATTTTCGTTCCTTCCCTTTGCAATTCACTTACGCTCAATTATCCCTTAAGTGGCACAAGGATACGACAGTGACAAAATTATTTTAATACACGCCCGACTCATTATGGCTGCCGCCTTGGAGTTGGCGAAATTGAGAGAGAGAGAGCTTCCGCAGCCCCATTTGACAAAACGACGGAGTAAAAAATAAAATCAATCTCCCAAAATGATAAAGCCAAAAAGGATTTCAACCGAAACGGATCCTTTCTTCGAACTTTTTGTTTCGTCTTGAATTTTGTTGGCGGAAATCCTTTTTTTTTTCTGTCGATGTGTGTGTGTAGGAATGCAGGGTGTTTGGTATTATGGATTAGTGCCAACTCATTTCAGTGTTACATTGGAGTAGTACTTTCGCAAGAAAAAGGGAAAAACCACTGCTCGGAGCATTGCTTAATGAAATCGGCGTGGGTGTGACACTCTAATGGATGAGTTCAATTAACTCTTACTCAGTGAAAGATGTAAAGGGCCATAGCAGACGTTAATAGTAGCAACAACTACTGTACAGTATAGCACAGTTTTTTTTTTTTTTTTAATTTTTACAGGAATAAGATCTGGAACAAGTGCCGCACTGGTAGATGTTTCTTTTAGTTAAAAAAAGTCACAAGTTTCATTTAAAGTTTAGCAGCCGCAAATAGGGATATCGGGGTAACTTCTGAGATATTTCTGCAAACATGGAAGTATTTATTGATTGAAGGATTGACATTCTGAAACTTGATGTGGAACTTTTGTTTTTGGTTAATTTTTCCAATTGATCTCTTGCGTACAGACGGCGAATTTTTGTTACCTCAAGGCCCACCTTAACAAAGTGCTCGGCTGGCTCATAATGGCATGTCCTGCATGCTGTTACAGCTCTTGTCAATGAGAAAGCACCTTATTCAGAGCATCGAGCCAGCTCTACCTATGGAACTTCTGACACAAGTTGCAATCTGTAAAGCTACAAAAATGGAAACGTTTGACCTGGTCCGTGTCGTGACCAGACTTGTTAGAAAATAGAGGTAGGTATACGTTGCTCGCCGGAGGAACAAAAATATGCTTTCGGTAAGGACATACCAAATGCTGCTGCCCCCATTTAAAGTAAGACAGCACATCGCCCGACATGAGACTAAAAAAGACTGTCTCACTATTTAATATACAAAAAGTACTACTGGCTTTTCACAGCTTTAAGAGTATGTAGTCATCGATCCACTTTGTCCCTCAAAAGAGCCAAAGTTAAGCCAGAAATCTATGCATAGTCCACATATCAGTTCCACATAATATTCCATGGCAATTTGGACATTTTTATTAGAATAAACAGCAAGGACTTTGTCTGGAGCTGGAGCCTATATACGTCAAACGTCGGTAGGAAGTCGCTTTTTGCCCTACATTCAGAGAGTCTTTATCCTTTTTATAACAACAAATATGTGTGATGGGAATGGGATAGGGGAGGAAGTAAAACAAATATTTCGTTGTGCGGGCTGTGTTCTGTCCTCCTCTCCAGTTCGATCGGTTAAACCTCCTGACATACATACTTCCGTTGAAATCCTGTCGAATGAAGCTGAATGTGCAACAAGAAGAGAAAAATTCTTTTCTTTTTTCCTCTCTCCTTTTATAGCCTCTTCTCATTCTTTTGGCCGAAAAGAACAGCGAAAAAGAAGCAGTATCTACATTCCGACATTTTTCTTTTCCTGTCTCTTTCATACATATATTTGTTTCCCTTTTTTTTTTTTGTTGTGTTCTCCACATAAAAGGGATAATATCAGCCAAGAAAAATGAAAAGCCTAATGCTATTATTATTCACATAATCACATATTCGGTGGCGGGAAATGGAAAATGGGTGAGAATACCCGTCATCGTCAGCAAAAAAAAGAAAAAGAAAAAGCAAATCTCCCACACATCTCAGACATAGTCATCTGGGTGAAAGTTTTTTTTTTTTTTGTAGTATAGAAGCAAAGCGGCTCTCTCCCTGTGATGGTGCAGTGGAACATACAAAAAAAAAAAAAAATACATGATGTATGCCGATATCTACTCTTGCTTTTTTTTCTGTTCGCCTCCCCGTGTTTGTGTAGTTATACATGCGTAGGTATATGTTATTCCTTAAAGCCTTTCATCCTTTTGTTTGACAATTTGTTTAGCCTACAAATCCTGTTTTGGAGTATGTTATACCCCGGTAACTTTATAGTACCCACCTCAGGAGGGGCTGTTCTTTTTTTGCACCCCCACAACCATAAGCAGGGTGTGCTGTATTGTAGATGTGGGCATAGGTAGGTATAAGTGGGAGTTGGAAAAAGTTCAAAAAAAAGTTTCAGTTTTCGGCGAACATAAATTGATTTTGTTGTCGAGTTTATATTTAAACTGGTTTTTTAAGGTAGTTGGAGAATTTTGTGCCCTTTTGGTACGGTTATTTTCGCACGGCTCATTAGAAATGGTTTTATACAGTTTTGACAGCCGTCCAATGGGCGGATTGAAGGTGGTATCCACCACCAAACCTTAGTGTAGATATATATAAATAGTGAAACATGTTTGTTTAAGGGCTTTAAATCAACAGATTTAGAGAAGTTGAAAAGCTTGCTCGGAATTTTTGTTGGCTACATCCCGTGAATTAGGTCGCAGAAAACACAGCTAAACAATACTTACTCCAATCCACAATTGTTGTTCGTATTTTTTTTATTCAAGTTGTCTCCTTGTAGGGAATACGAACATTATATTCTAATGATTCGAAAATCGCGTAGGGACGTTATTCCTCCATCAGGGGCATCTTTGCATTCGAAAATCTTTTATACCGCCATGTGTATTGCTGACCCGCACTGGGCTTTACTTGAGAATCTCGATCATGTCCATCATTCTCATTCTCATTTCAATTCTCAATTTCATTTGCATTTAAAAATCTGCAATAGAACGTTTGGAAACGTCCGTAATCATTCGTCAATATGTCCGAACCATCCCTTGCGTCAGATCGCTCAGCCTGTCAAATGTAAATATCACAATAAAGGCAAGGAATCACATGAGAGAAAAGGACTTCCTATAATTTTTCCTGCACACATCATCTCAATCGAAAATGTCCTGTATTGCTCAATCCTCATGTTTTCAATCCTTATATTTTCCTGACCTAAATTTTCCAGACATTATTCAAAGTTGATAAGCCATCATCGTTGTGGTCTCCTCTGGGAAAACATCGTTCACTCACATGGTTTCGCATAGAAGGGACATCTGTATATCAAATTGATAGGAAAATTAGTGAGTGCTGAGCTAAAGATGCGAGTCCCTGCCGCCGTACAGGTCCATACGTGACCCCATGTAGCAGGAGTCATTAGGGGCAACAATAAACTGCAGGAACTCAGTGTTTGTGTCGTGTGTATATATGCATAAATGCCAATGGAAAAGGGAAGGAAAGCATCTATCGCAGTAGATATTAGGATGATGCAAAAATAGGCTTGGCAATTTTCTTTTGAACTAAACTGCCTGGATGTGTACTTACATATGGCAATGTGTTGCGCTCTGCAATAATAGAGCTAGAATCAGTTTTTGTTTTATGTACCTATACCTCAAAATGATAGGAATGAACAAAGAGAATATGGTCAGCATAATGTTCGAATTTTGACGTAATATTGAGGTACGCACATGCTAAAGTTGACTGAATCGCTATTCGCGTAGGTTGGTATAATGGTAAATGAGGTTGCTGGAATTTTATTGCGAATATTAATCCTACTGGATCCATTCACTTTTAATAACAGTCACTTAGCTATACTGGTGCTTGATGGCTTAGCTTACCCACATTTTTGAGATTTTTTAAACCAACAAAGTAACATGGAAAATCAAATCGAAAATTCAGAAAAGTTACAGGTAAGCTGCAAGTAAAAAAAAACTTTGTCCCACTGTTAAATTGTCATGCTTATCTGCAAATTTGTCACACAAGAGGTTGACGCTAGGCGGCTGTCCCTTCTTTTCATGCGACAATGGATAAAGCTACTCTTCACATAGGGGATCAAGAACTGTTTGTGCCTGCTGAGCCTTCAAAAATGGTTTAAAAGCCTCTATCGCTGTTCATTAATCTCAGAAATTTACCCCGTTTCGTGGAGAAGACAATCAAATAAGTTAAATATCGTTAAACCAATATCTGTGCTGTAGACCATTTGAAAGAACAAGCTCAATTGCAAACGGGATCATGCGGAAGAAACTTAGTCCGCACATATGGAGCGAGCTTTATGAATTTTTGAGTTTCGTGGATTTTTTTAAAAAAGTCTACCCAAAAACGAAGACCCGACCTTCAAATAAATCTTCATATTATGAATAACTTAGTTGATATGTTTAAAACAAATGAACTTGATCAAGTAAAAAATGAGCAGAAAAAATACGTTGACCAACTAAAATGTCGTTGTTATTTACTTTGAATTTTGACAGCGCTGAAAGTACGAGAGAACAACAAGCTCAAGCTCAACTAACAAGCCCTTCCAGTTATAACACATTTCATTTTTACATGCTTGCATGCGACCAAGAAGGAATATATTCCTTGATTTTGTCAGTAAATTCTCCTCTCTACACTCTCGACAAAAATTGAGCCGAATATATATCACCCAAAAAGGCTCGCCGTCAGAGCGTTTTAGGAGTGCTAACTTATTGCATACCTATCGGCTATCGCATTGATTTTTTCAGAGATGTAGGTAACTACCTACTTACAGCTTCCTCCTTAGCACAAAGAAACACACCATTTGGAAAAGGGTTAATTTTCGACTGATTTTCGTCATGGCCGCATTTCTCGAGATGACCGCCAGAAGTCAGATATAGCTAAGCCAGCCTGGACATAGGTCTTAGGATGCCAGTTATATGTGGTTATGTTCTCGAATCGACCGATATAACTTCAAATGTACACGGATTTCTTGCTATAAAAAGATGATAGGTAGATATGCATTAAATTTTTGAACTACAAAAATCAGGCGGTACGAAGTTGCACCACCACACTGCATGAAAAATTGGGTAAGATCTATTTCAGTTTTCTCATTCATTTGCAACAAAATTATTTTCAACTTGCAGAGATTTGGATTGCTTTCCGTACCTGCATAAATTTCGAAAAGCTTACCGGCCACCATTTCAATCTCTCTCATGAAAAAAAATCGTTCGCAAATATAAGCTGGTTGCTAACGATTATTATTAATACCGCACCCTGTCTATGCAAATCATCACCATTAACTTTAGTAATATTCATTTTAACTTTCCTCACGAATCGTCTACTATAAAAAAATAAAGTGCACGACTGGGTCGCACGAAACTTCCTCGTTTATTGCGAGTCAGACTTTCAGAGTCTTCAGCAAATCGTTTGCTATTAAGTTACAAAAGACCACATTACCTTAGAAATAAATTTTTTTTACAATCGTATGGAGCATTTTCGAGATATTTCGAAATATCAAAAGTACCGTTCTTCGAATTTTTAGCCAAAAACTGAGTACGCAGTCCTGGTAACCTCACCTACTTAAGCTTAAATATCAATTTTGGCTGAAATCGTTAGAGCCGTTTTCGATCAAATCAAACTGGTAGGAAAATTTTATATGGAAAGTACCATTAATATTGAGGTTACCTTGAAAAAAAAAAACACCTCCCGAGCTGTAAGCCCAAAAACTCCAAATCCGAGGTTTGAACGTAATCCGGGAAGCCGTTTAGGCTGTAGGCCTGTGGAAGGACGGACAGACGGACAGACGGACAGACCGGACAGAATTTTGTGACCCACTTTTTTGAGTTCCTCTATCATCGTAATATCAGAATTGATTAAAATCTCG
The DNA here is from genome assembly GCA_949126925.1 of Cheilosia vernalis. Classification (NCBI taxonomy): domain Eukaryota; kingdom Metazoa; phylum Arthropoda; class Insecta; order Diptera; family Syrphidae; genus Cheilosia; species Cheilosia vernalis. The sequence continues at coordinate 5,264,685 of OX421362.1, forward strand.
AGTTCGAAATTTTGTACGAAACCAATATCTTTCTCTTACTACGTAATGGAGAATGTTAAAAACTGTGCGACTGTATCCAACAGTCCCGAAATATGTATGTGTAAACATCGTGCGTGCGGTATGTGTGTGGCTTGATACACGTCATTGAGAAAAGAGGGAATTGTAATAACCGTATTCTTAATATATTATGAAACAACAAAAAATCGACAATAGCGCCACCTATCGGGTCCAAAACTATCCTATCTTTCTAGCTGCATACAACCATGCACACATACAAAGTTTCATTGAGATCGGTTGAGTTTCTCAAAAAAATCGACAACAGCGCCACCTATCGGGTCCAAAAATATCCTATATTTCTAGCTGCATCCAACCATGCACACATACAAAGTTTCATTGAGATCGAGTGAGTTTCTCAGAAAAATCGACAACAGCGCCACCTATCGGGTCCAAAACTATCCTATCTTTCTAGCTGCATACAACCATGCACACATACAACGTTTCATTGGGATCGGTGACGGTGACGGTAACGGTAACAGTGACGGTGATGGTAACAGTGACGCGAGTTTATTGGTTTCTTTCCATCCAAAGTGCCCAACGCGCCGCGCCTAAAGAAGTAATAACTTCAAAAACATGCTTTATTTCAGCTCATAAATGTATGCAGTTATAAAAACGTATGCAATGATAAAAACATATGCAAAAAACATATGCAATGATAAAATGTATGCAATGGCGCATTTCCGTTACAGAAAGTTAAATGTTTGGAATTACTCCAACAGATTCCAATAGCGCGCAATACGGATGTATAAGTATATCCGTTACACAATATCCGTTGCATCAAGTCCTATGTTTGGAATTACTCTACCAGAATCCAATACCGCGCGCATAAATGTTTACACATCAAAAAAAGAGAAGAAACCTCCAACTAAACTGAGAGTATTTTTATGACTTACAAGCTCATAAGCATTCCATTTCAGAGTTTGCAGAATTTTAAACTCGTTTTGTATCCATCAAGACACTCCCTTGTGTAACATAACTCCAAAATACTAGTTACAATTATTAAAATATAATCCCTCTTCTTAATTGTCACTTCTCTCGCAAAAGGGAAAATTTGCGGATGTATTTAGAAAAAAAAAAAAAAAATAATAAAGAACTCAAAACAAAAACAGAAAATACCAACAACATAGAAGAATAGAAAATCGGACCAACAAATGGCCACTCCAGGAAAATAACAGATTAAAAACTTTTTCCAAACCAAAGTGATGCGGACCAAGGATAAAACACTTTTCGTTCGTTCACAACTTCGTTCAAACACATATTTTTGGCATTAGCATTGCACCATGTTCTTCTCTAGGTGGATATCCCTCGCGGGAAGAATTGAATTATAAAAGAGAACAAGACGCTGCCTTTCGAAAAAAAAAACAACTCTGAAGGAAAAACAAGTTAAAGAAGCAAAGAAAATGATTTCTTCTTCTGTTTCATTATCTTTACGCTCGCAGCAGGACTTAAAAAAAAACAAAACAAAAAGAAGGAAGGTGTAGGCAGCCTTTTGTAAAGTTAAGAAAAATATCAACAGAAGGTAGATAATACAGCTATCCTCGATTGCAAGGAGCAACAGTTTGCTGCTCCGTTTTTATTTTTATCAATATTAATCAGTGAGATTGGGGGATTTCAGTTCTTTAGTCTCAACCTCAAGGCGCTGAAGGAAGAGGGCCTCGCAGAGGTCGAAAGCAATTTGCAGTAGATAATTGTTTGCTTTAAGCTTTGGTGGGGTTTTTATGTAATCAAAAGAGTCAGTAAGTCAACTTAATGGGAAACTTCGTTTATCACCTATTTTTTTGAGTTGAAAAAATGAACTGATTGAGTTTCAGACTGATTACCTTTAGATGCTTTTAACTTTAATCACCGGCTGACATATAGATATTTTTGGAGCTGGATTCTTTAAGGACTGTTGTTTCCTTTGAAAAATCTTCGCAAAATAATTTACTAAGCCTCCAGCTAAGGCTGGTACTCGCATTGTGTTCTCATAACTTCGGTTAATTTCATTCGTTCAAGTTTCCTTCCCAATTTGATCTCTAGCTTATAGCGAAGCTGTCGGATCTCATTATTGTAGCAGCATCTTCTAATCGACTTAGCCACACCCGTCTCGAATAAAATGTCATAGCTACCTCGATCATATTCAAGCATTGCTTTCTCTCTTTGTAGCTTCAAGGCATTCAAAATAAAGTACTAACTTTGTCCAGAAGTTCACCTTTTGCAACCAGTGACCAAAGAACCGCACAATACTCCTGGGATCAACTCTGAGTCATTAGCTCTGAGGATTGTTTGTGACATGCAATCCGCATTTGCACATAGTTAGAGAGATTACTTTCCAATGTCACCCTCTTAGTGCTTCAAACTGTCAGATATGAGATGGGGTGCAAAGACAACCCTTGCCCTCGATATAGTCTCGACTTTCCCTATACAAACATTTAAAGCTTTTCAAACAGTCACCATCAGTGGATTCCTCTGTTCTGCTCTAGCTAAACTCTTTTGCCAAACAGGATCGACTTCCCATTGAACTATTCAACAGTGCCCTTTGGCTTGAACAAAGCAAAAGTATTGAAAACATTTCTCCCTCTGTCCAAACGCAAATCCTTTATGTCGACCGTGCTCGCACATAAAACTACACACATCTATAGGTAGCTAAGCTATATACACATTCCGACTAACGATTTACATTGGAATTTGAATCCTTTACGCTCTGTCACGCATTTTTAAAGGCTCACCAACGTTTCCCGCATCCTTTTTATCCGCTCATTCTCCTCCATTCGTTTCTAGTCATAGTCATCGAACCAAGAGCTTAAATGGTTTCTCCCTATCCACCCCGCACTCGATCTCTTTGTATTTTACATTATGGTTGTATTGAAATTTATACAAAGAAAAAAAAAATAAAATAAAACAGAAACGGAATACAAAATAGAGAGCTAGACCATTCACGAGGATTAAAAAATAGTCGGCGGTATAGGGAGGAGTTTCTCTGCCCTTTATGACAGCTAACAAAATTCCCGCAGAGAAGCCATACTTTCTGCAGAATGCACAGAAAGGGAGAGAGAAAAAAGAAACAGTTTTGCATGCTCTCGATTATAGGTCATAAGGTTAGAGGTGTGCGGTGTATCCTTTCGGCGCTTGTTTTCGTTCGAAAATCTTAATCCGCAAGCTTGGCAATTGTTACGCCGCACAAAACCAAAACCGTCGACCATGCTTCGGTTTCTAATTTCACAATTTGCGGTGTACGCAATAAGCAGGCTTATCGTGTGGTACGTCTATGTAATGCCGGGGATCTGACACGTATACACTTTGCGACTCAGAGCGAGATAAGACATAGGTACCTGGGAAAATTATAAAGAATTTATAGCAAGCGTGAGGGAGCAACTGTATCTGATTTTGTAGCACCATCGATCGGAATGTCGTGATAGGCTATAAGCCTGCGCGTTAAATATATACGAGACTGGAACTTATTTATAAAATAAAATAAATATTTGGCGCGACAGGTATCCGCAGGGGCCCTAGGTCAAGCTTCTAGCAACCATTCGTTTTGTGTGAGTTTTCCATTTTTGAAACGAATGGTAGGGATCTATTCCATTTTTGGAACGAAAGGAAGGGATCTGAATTTGTATGCCAAGTCAATTATTGAGAAACTATTACAAGACAGTTATACTCTCGGATGTTTGTCAGGCGTTCGCGAGAGGTAGCTCAGTGGAAAAAAAAACTCTCAGTTGGAATTCTAGTTATTGCGGGATTCGAACCATTGACCCATCGCTTGGTAGTCCAACACACTAACCACTAAACCACAACGCCTACGAAATTTATTTAGAGCAAGGAACAAATTTAAAAGGTGTCCATGACTATTAATTTTGTTCAATGTTGTCCTACAGCGGACCAGTGAGGATGAAACTTGTTTTGAAGAACGGTTTCAGCTGGAGCTGTACCAGAAGTGAGATGACTCAGGACGATGCACGATTTTTACTCCTTAAATAGACGCAAGCAATATTGAAAAACCGCTCTATTATGACCTCATCTCGGTCGAGCTAAGTATTCCCAACAGTCGACCCTGTGTGTCCTTTTGAAGAAAATGAAAACAAAAAAAAAGAACCACCACATTATCACCCTGAATGATGTTTGAAACTCCATCCTTCTCACTTTCCTCTGCCGCACAGACAAACGCCAATCTCAATTTGAATAGCAATGTCGAAAGAATAACACAAAACAAAATAATAATTCCCCCCAGATACACCAAATCTTGTATACGAAGAACATTTTCTTTCATAATTAGCGCTGCACTTGAGACAAAACTATTTATGTCTCTACCAACGTCATGTTATTTTCTGCACGAACATTAAATGGTCGCCATTCCGTCTGCCTCGTCGCTTTGCTTTTCTCACGTGAGTATGTATGTCTTTGGACCAAGGTCCCCATTGGTATGCTACTCTCGGATGAAATCCTTTGGATAAAACTAAAAATATAACACTGCCAGGTGAAAGGAGAAATCCTAATGATGGCACACCACTTACACTACCATATACTAATGCGCAACGGAGCCGAAAAATGTTTCACTTTTTGAATACAAATTTTATATGAAATACGAATAAAAAAATAAAAAAAACTGAAAAATAAATGTTAATCCTTGACAGAAAGAAGGAAAAAAAAATTGCCGCTCCTGTCAGAAATACCAAGGAAAGCGACGGAGCAAACCTGTGATCCGAATTGAGGCGAGGGTTAAATTGGATGTGGGAATCCTTTAATCTAGTTTCGCATTTGAAAAGTTCACGGACATATTTGAGCATTCACCCGTACTTCGAGGCATACAATTTAGAACAAGAGGATGACATTCACACTTCTTTTCGTTTACGTTTAGCATAACATTTTCTAAAAGAAATTTCTTAATTATGTTTCGAGCCTCTTGTCGAGGAAGCCTTTATTGTGGGGTGTGAGCTAAACTAAATGTGAGCACAGAGTGCGGTATTAACTACCTTTCCGAGTTGTAAAGCTTTGCTGGCTTAAGGACTCAGTAGATGGGCGAGTTTGAAGGACAACATTGTGTTGATATAATTTGTCAGGTAATTAGCTTGAAGAATTTTTTACTGCTATTCAGAGTAAGGGGGGTTTTTAGGACGACTTTAAGCAATGATCAAAAATATGTGTAATCCTTTTTTTTTCTATGTCTTAGGGGCTGTTTCATCAGCCGGGGAGTCAATGGTGACTGTCGATCTCAGACCAATGGGAAGCTAAATCACTAAAAAGCTCAGCTTTGTGTTAAAATTCACTTTTCATTTGGTTAGTATTTCAAATGGGTCTTAAAACAACACCGTGATCGGCACGACAACAAAAAACCTGGCTTACAAATATAGTGTCCGCATCAAATCTATATACTACATACAAGCACATCAAATGATGATGTATGAGGGTTTAAAACAATCATATTTCCGACTTTTCCTACAAAAATGTAGTTCACTTAACAGCGCTAATAGTGCGTCTAAAAAGCTGATCTGCTTGACAAAAATAAATTTAGAATGTGGGTAGGTACCAAACCCGAAATTGTGTTTCCTATATACCCCTAACTTGGCAAACTTACCCATATCTTGGATGTCATCCCCAAATCGAGGCTATTGTAGCCAAATTTCCAAGGAATTTCAGGCGAAGCATAAGCGGCTTATAAAGCTTCTAAAAGTTGTAGCCTACCAAGGTAAGCACTTCTTATGAGGGTTTGAATGCTTGCGCATTAGCTCTGTGAGAAGGTTCTAACAGCTCCTTATGCGGATCTGAAAGCTAACTTGGATGTCTTCAAATATTTTTTGTTGGTTACGGCAGCTCTGTTAATGTGCGGTACACATGTAAACGAAGGTATCACGCCTTAGTTTTGGTCATAGTATCCACAAAAGTAGCAGTTGATGTGCCTTCATAAAAAAGAGGTGGCGCATTTAGTAGGGCTATCGCAGCTCTGTAGTTTTCTCAGTGATATGTTGTGTAGGTAGGCGTTTATTCGAAGCGTTTGAGATCTTTAAACTGCATCATCGTTAAAATGTTGACAATTAGACAGATCTTGGCGGACGGTATCCAGATCCTTTTCTTTCGAACCCTTTAATATCAAAGGTCAGGAAACGCTTTTGTAGCTTTGATAGCCTCTATCGTTTGCACTTCAAAATATGATGGCACGGATTCTATTGCGTGCAGTAGTTTTGAAATCTGTTCTGCAGAAACCCCTTAAAGCAGGAAAAAGACTTTAAAAAAAATGAAATAAATGGCGTCGGAAACTGACTCCGAACTACCCTAATTTTTGGTGAAGCTCTTTTTTATAATAATAATAGTTGGCGCAACAGGTCTGTAGCGACCCTGGGGCCTGGGCCTAGCTTCTCACAACCATTTATTTTGTGTCAGTTTTTCATTTTTGGAACGAATGGAAGGGATCTACAATTTTATGCCGATTCCAAACGGCTAATTGAGAAGCTCTTTCAAGACAGTTATATACTCTCGGATGTTTGTCAGACGTTCGCGAGAGGCGGCGCAGTGAAGTTGGAATTTTGGTTTTCGCGGGATTCGAACCTCGCTTAGTAGTCCACACTATCCACTAAGCAACTGCTCTCTTTTTTACTGAAACTATTTTTCAATTAGCTACCACATGTGAGCACTGAACACGATTGCAAATCTGCTACCTAGCTCTTTCTAGCTAACGCCAATTTCTAAGCACTTGCTCATAGACTAAATTTTTACAGAATGAAAACCAAAGACCACGAAGGTTCAATGAAGCTCAGCATTATATAATTATGTTCCAACCGATAGTGTTCTCTGGCTCTGGCTCTGTCTGTGCGTCTCTACACTAAATTGGTATTGACTCGATTTTGCAAATATAAACTTCATTAACAGTCCCTGACTGGGTTGGTTGGGGGCAGAGTTAGGTATATGTGGCAGTGGCTACATCATTGCCTTGGAATCAACTCTGTGTGCGAAAGTGATGATGTGAAGGAATTCGAGCGCAAAATAGTGCTGAATGCCTGGCAAGAGGAACTGACGACTCTCGGATATCTTATACCGATTTAGATACTTGTATTTTTATTTTTCCTCATCATCACACCGATTTCTCTGCAAACAGAATTGATTGCTCTTCTCTGATGGGTTTTTCCCCTTCAATAAACACAACACCAACCCTAAGCCCTTCTTTAACACCGCCCGCCTTATCTATAGCATTTACTGACGAAGAGATGTTGCTTTTCTGTTTCTCTACTGTCGTTTCAATCATTTTGATTTCACTTGGAATCAATTTGAAGGCAGGCAACAATTTGAAAAATCAAAATCTACAACGAGAACACCAGGCGAACGATAGATACCTACTTTGGCGGTGGTGGTGGTGTGGGTATCCTTCGTTTATTTGCTCATCTGTTCCAGGTTTTTAACGTCATTCCTATAGTGTGGATGGGGATGGTGGTAGGGGTGTAGCTAGTTGTGCTGAGGTAGAAGCGCGTTTTATTCGTTCATAAAAATGCTTAATTGACTTGATTCGTTTTATTTGTTGAATAAATCAGGGATCGAGCGGGGGCGGAGGATGGGTATATGGCCTATGGCGTTAGAATTGAGTTGGACTTTACGGCCAATGCGTGTCTGTATGTACATTGCGATTGGTTTAGTGGAGTTACAGGGATTTTTATAGCTAGGCGAGTTTACTAATTCGATAAGAGGAAACTCGCAGCAGGTAAACTTTGGTTCACTGAAAACAGCTCGGGGGTTTTATTTGCTCTGAACGACTTCACTGCGCGGTGATTGAATAAGTGACAGTCAAGGAGTTAATATTGTGGAAAGAGCTCTCAAAAAGTTCCCTTCAATTTAAGCACTTAATTAATTTGATGATACATATATTGTGGTCGGCTCAAAGAGGCTATGAGCTGTTGGGACGGTAAAAGTCTTGCTATAAATCTAAGAATGCAGTGATAAGTATAAGAAAAAAGCAGCTCTATTTATAAACATTTGTTTTAAAATATATATTTTTTGTACATTATCTTACTTGCGGGTTGAATGGATTGTCAAAACAAAGCTTACACCGAAAGTCACACTCAATTTCTGCGTCTGTTCTTCGCAAATGCAAAGGAAAGTAAAGTCTTGAGCAGCTTACCTACTAAGTAACTATCATATGTATAGGGGCAGCTAAATTCTGAGCTGGTGGAGATTTTGACCTAAATACAAAAGTTTATATATGTAAATTATGGTACCTATAGTATTTTATGTGTGGGCCACTTTTTTTTTTTGCTCTTTTTAGTCCAATTTTTTTAATTTTGCAGCGGCAACGCTGGTAGATAGTGTGATGGTCTCATGTCTTTGAGCATTGTTCTCTTTAGTCGTCTGTGAACTGTGATGCTTGAATTCTTTAGCTTTGGCAAAGACTAAATAATGACCCTCGCTATTTTTCAAGCCAATCAAGGACTGTGGGTGAAGTTGGCTTAGTGGCATGTGTGCTGAAATAAAAAACGAATTCGCCTCATGTTCAAGCCCCAGAAAAACACAATTTATATCTGAAGGTGCCATCGTCCAAAAAAATGAAAACTCGCACAAAAGGTACCGTTGTATAGAACTATATTTATTTTCGAAGATTGTAAAATTCCCTGCAGTTTTTCTTATAGTGGGTGCATGTCGGGAAGGTTTTTGATTAAAAGATTCAAAGTGGGCATTCGGTTCGCTTTCGTTTTCCAACTTCATTATAGCTTTGCCATTTAGTCGCCTTCATCAAAGTATGATGCATATATATTTGCGGAAGAGTTTTGCAAAAGAAAAGCAAGAAATAATGTGAAATATTGGGCCTGATCTCGCGATGAACATATACACTTAAGGTCTGACCTCCTAGTTCAGTTTATTATTTGTTAAAGAAGTCACTTATGTAATACGAACACATCAAATTCGTTAGACCTTATTGTGCCGTACTATCAACATTGCAGTTCATACATAAAAGGTCGAAAGACTACAGCAAACATCTGCAAGCTTATGAGCTTGTATAGTGAATATAACCGGCTTTGTGAGACTACCTACTCAATCTGACAAAAATATGCGCAGCCTCCGACTGCCAATTAGTTATACTCGAAAGTGTCTTTTTTTAATCTTTTTAAATCTTTTTACAGTCAGTCGGGTTTTTGTTGGTTTTTAATTTACTTTTTTTTAATAAATTGGGACGGGTCGTTATTGCCAGCCTGCGACGGCTATGTTATTTTTGTGGCGTTATATTGTTATATTGTACATGGCCCCTTCAAATAAAGAAAGAACTTCGTTAATACAAATAACAATCAGTTGGTTCAACGCCGTTTCAACATTAACCCGTCCTTATTGAAAAAACTTAAATAGTGGCAGAAGAAAAGGAATTTCAAGAATTCGCAAGTGTTTGTTCGACACGAATATAACAACATCAAAAATGAAAAAAAAAAAATCTTAACAAAACATCCAGAAAGTAAAATTTGTTTTGCAATTTACTGGGTAGAGAAATGACTAGGCATGTGCAAATAGTTAAATCCGAAATTAAAAATAGGACTACAATTTGTCTTTGAGGAGTACGGGAGTACGCTGGACTAAAAAGGAGTACAATTCCTATTGTAGTACGTTCGGCAGCGCTGGCACCTTCTTGTTGATGCCACATGGTAATCAAGCCCAAAGCATGAAGTTGTGGCATTAAAAAGTTTTTAATCATATCGCTAAAGTTGTTCTTTGAAGACCAAGCTCCTGAGCACGGCGTCGAATTGAGGTTGATGGATTGTTTTGAACACTTCCTTGAGCAGCAGTAATGTTTTCAGCCGATCTTACAGTACGTTGTGGTCCATGCATGGGCCTATCACCTACAGACCCTCTTTCATTTACAACACGATAAATAGTGCGTTTTGTTGGCACGTTGTTTCTCCCAAAAATTTCACGTAACTTTCTCATCATCACAGCAATCGATGATGATTTTGATAAAATGTTTTAACGATTAAAACGCGTTGGTTTATCGCATATTTTTCCATAATGAATTTGCCACGTGTCTACCTCACGACTGCCAAATATGAACTGTCAAAACTAATGTTAACCAAAATGACGGCAAAACAAAGTTATATACCTTCCCGAAGGACACCCTGTATTTCTAATATACCTATTAAATACATTTTGTGCCACATACTTAGCATATACCGTTGAATTGCAACGAAAATAGTACATCCACCTTCATTAGAGAGTAGAGTACGCAAAATGTGTCAAGCCTTCTTACTAAAGAATAGCTAACCACCTATATATACAAAAATGTTACAATTTTGTGCCAACTTTTTATTAATAAACTAAAATCATATCTCAACAACAGAGAGACAAAAACCAAATCCAACCGTTTTATCGCCTGTGAATAAATTACATACCTACACATCTGAAACAAGGAGAGTGACCTTCAACGAAATTACCTCCTAAACAGTCCGCCTCCATTATGTCAATTAAATTACATCTCCATTTGAAATCCAAACAATTGCCAAAAGTTTCAGCTGCCCTATTGCCTGAAGGTACAACTTTTCCCAGTTCCTCGGCGGCAAATGATTATCTCCTCCTCAACTGTAAGGAACTTTTCTCTCGTGCGGGCTCTCATTCTTCTTCTTCATGTCGCAAATCGCAATGTTCATTGGCCATGCTGTGCGAATATCTTCTCCCCTCGAGTATACGAGTTATGTTATCTGATTTCCGTTTTTGCAGGACCCAACATAGCATCTTCAGCATTACCTCGAGGGGACGTCCCGTCGCCTCCATACTCTCGTCTTATCATTTAAAATTAAAAGTAAACACTTCACAGTGTTCATTCCTCCTTGTCGGTCGATCTATTGCCAAAGGTAAGTGATTCATTGCTCTTTTCTTTTAAGTTGAAAAATTTATTACCTTCTTTAGTAACCACGGGCGTCAGGTCCGCCGGCCTTTAGTCCATAGTGTAGGACTGTAGTCGACCACTGCCGCAGATATTTCTCATCCCAGGCATTCCGATTTTATTACTGCAATTTCTCTAGATTCGCAATGGCGCAAACTTTGGGCGCAAGTGACAAACGTAAAACGGGATAAATTGGTCAAAAACAACTGAAATAAAATAAAAGATGGAACAGACGAGAAGGAAAATGCGAACGATACAAATGATTACCTAATTTATCTGAAGCTGAACGAGTGTCAGAGTGCGGTGATAGGGAGGGTGGGGGGTGGTTATCATATCTGTTTAGATATACAGTCCACCCCCATCCTAAACACGTTGTGTATCACTTAGATAAATTAATTAAACTCACATTGAGACTAGGTCAGTGCTGCTGTTGTCGGTCTTGTGTATACGAGTATTATGTCCAGAGGGTTGTTTTTGGTGGATCTTTGTTGTACTTCATGTATGAAGGCAGCCTGCGGAGATGCCATGGGCGAGAAGTCACCCACTGGCTTGAAGGAGAAAATGGCTGCGAAGACATAAATGTCATTTCTGGTAGCAGTCTTGTGCTGCTGTCTTTGTCAGTTTCAGTTTTTTTTTTTCGTTTTTTTTTGACGGGGACAATTAGATTTCGGGTACAACTTTGGTATAGCAAAACAAGAGAGTTGGGTGAGGAATTTGCATTTTTTTTAATAAATTATGAATCCGAGAGATATTTGTTGTGGTGTGAGTTGGAAAAGCGAGGACTTCTGTTCTAGGGCGTAACAACAACTGTTGTTCTTAACTTGACCGTTGTGACAGAAGCAGAGGAAATATTTTTTTTCTTTTTAACTGAGCAAATGACAACTGCTCGTGGTAATTAATTAAGATAGTTTTCTTGGTCTTGGACAGAGTGGACGGACAGTTTGCGGGATTGTACAAGTTTGTTTTGTCATTTCATTTATTGCAGTTTTGTTGGAATTTATGGAAATTAAGTTTGCTACATAGAATGGAGGATGGTACGAGTTATAGTGCAGTCGGACGCCTTGTCACTTGTAGGTAGATGTGTGCTTTAATTTTAAATTGTATATCTTAATAGGTACATACTTATCATTTCTATTTACATTTTTAACAATAAAAACTTTTTTTTGCTTTCTAGCAGCAATTACTATAACGTATTTAATAAAGTGCACGACTTGGACGAACGAAACTTTCTCGTCCATTAAAATTTTGGTTGGTTTTTTTCCTATTTTACTACGTAGGTAGGTAAAAATCTTAGAACCGATACCCAGATAAAAGAAACCATGAAATAGACGAATACCTAGAGTTAAATAAAATCTACTTTTGGCAGTAGCTATATCAGTGCTCCCTCCCTTTTTGTTATAGTTCTCATTGCTGTAGAAAATGGTAAAATGAATAAAATTCCCATTACATATATGCATTCTACATTTTTAAATATTTATTTTATTTTAACACACTTTTTTTATTCATTGAAAACATATCACAAAGAAAAAAAAATATTTTAATTCAACATAAATTATTTCAGTTCATCGACTAAAAATTTCAATTCAATATACAAAAACAAACAAAAGTCAAATCGTAGACTGCGCATTTATAAAAAATATTGTAGACAGTTATATTCCACTGTTATTTCATTATTTACCATTAAAAAATATAACAAAAATATTTTTTATAAAAAATGATCTGTCTGCAATTTGTTTAAGAAAAACTAAGTATGGAATCTTATTAAAAACACTCCTTTAAACTTAAGTATGTATGTATTTTGATCCAAATGGTTTGAGCGGTTTTTGTAAAATTTTCCAGATAGAACAGTTACAAATATTGCAATATTAAGTGTAAAATATACTATTGCTTCTCTATTTATTTGAAAGCTGATTATTAGATACTGTTTGAAATGCAAGTTTTTCAAATTTTATAGGAATCGAAAATGTTGTTTTCGAGATATGTGAGTTTTTTTTTTTTTTAATTAGCATTTTCGGTAAATCGAATTGATAATTAAGGACGCAATAATTTCGAAAACATAAATTTTAGTTATAAAGTATGCATTTCGGTCAAAATAATTATTGTCGTTCTCAACAAAACTAATGAAAACCAAATTTAAAAATAATTTTAGAGAATGACCATTACTTTAGAAATGCATTTTCGTTACCATCGTTAGACCATTTCCGGGATATGTTCAAGCTTCAAAAGTACCGTTATTCGATTTTTTGGTGAAAAGCTGGGGTATGCACTATGCAGTCATGATAACCTCATAAATAAATATCTATTTTGGCTGAAATCATTAGAGCCGTTCACGAACAAATTAAACGGGTACCAACATTTTATACGGGAAGTCCCATAATGTTGAGGTTACCTTTAAAAAAACGACCCCGTGCTGTAGGTACGCCCAAAACATCCAAATCCGAAATTTGAACGAAGTGTGGGCAGCCGCTTAAGCTGTAGTCTTCGGAACATACAGACAGACAGACTTGCGACCCACTTTTTCTAAGTTCCTCTTTCATCGTAATGTCAGAATTGATTACCATCTCGAGTTCGAAATTTTGTACGAATGCAATTATTGATATCTTTCTTAGTAGGTAAGACAAAGCTGCTGTTATTGTAGACCTAGATATCTGTGATGACAAGCCGTATATTCTATTGAAAAAACAGCCTAAAAAATGGAAGTGCCAAACACCTGTGTGAATTGTTTACATATAAGCTCACCCATTTAAACGACTCCATGTATAAATTTGTGGCAAGAGTTGTTGGTTTACCCAAGTTTGTTGTAGTAAACTCTTTCATTAAAAAATTTAAAAAGGCTTTTAAAACTTAGATTATAACCAAACTGAGATTTTCTATGTCAAACCTCCACCGACGGAATTACGATTTATTTAGACATTGTACCTCAAAAAAAATTTGCGTCATGTAGCACCCCTCTTACCAATTAACAACACTGAGTTCTCCCATTAGTCGTAATGTTTTAAGAAAACTTTCACATAGCCCCAGTTTCAAGACTACACCATTAGCAGTAGGTATAGCCGACTTCCTCTTCGATAACTTTTTTCCCCTGTCGAGTGCGATTTTTTCACAAAACACTTTTTCCAAGGCGACCAAATAAATTACCTACCAATCAAATTTGAACAAATGACTCTATTATGTACCGGCGCCAAAAATATCTAACGGGAGGCTTGCAATTCCCAAACAAAAACAGAAATTCGGCAACTTTCTTCCGACACTATCAAATCGACAACATAATACCGCACCGCAACTGCACGAGAAAATTCACTTAGTAGCAAATTAGGGTTGCGGGCCGATCAGAGCACGTGCATCCCCCTCCTATACATTGAATTCAACCAAATTACACTCGCAGTGCGGCATTTAAATTAATTGCCTAAACGTAATCACTCCGAACTCCGACGGAATTTTCCAGCAGAATGAAACCAGTAATCTTGGATCGATAACTATTGTGAGATGTCAGCCCAACAACCGGGAGTAAGAGGTGCTACCACACCGAAACCCTCCAAGAAACTTGCCGGGTGTCAGATCGAGGAGGACTGTGTATTCGATTTGTTTTTATTCCCCCGCCGGTGGTGGTGGTGCTCTCGCATTAATTGGAAAACGTCAGCGCACCGGAATGAGATATGTAAAAGAAGGACAATAGGTTTCCGTAGGGGTTAGCACGGCACACAATTCGAGCCAATCAATATTCCTGGATAAGGGTAGGGGGAGAACCGAATTTTCAGTAGAAATAGGAATATTGTACCGTGCCCTACCCAATCCACCGAGAAATTTTAAAACAGTCAATCAGTGCAGCTAATCAGTTCTCACTGTGCCGTCGTGTCCTTGAGGAGCAGCAAGCCTCTGTCGAGATGAAATAATTGTTTCATTGTTTGTAATCCTGGTGAAGTGTCTCCTGGGGTGGCGCAGGTACTACTACGGATGATGATGATGATGAAGACGATGATGTTGGCGGCAATGGCCGCAAAGGAACTTCCGTCTGGCGGCGCATCAACGACAACTAGGTATGCGACTGAGAAAAATGGAAATTAGAGATAAATACTTTTTCGCTACCCGCCCCCGGGGATACGATTCCCAGAGAAGGTGAATCCGTGTGCCGTGTATCCGTGTATCCGTGTTGCTGTGCCATTTCCTGCAGATTACCCAAGGCGCTGGTGAAAAGGTGCAAAGGATCGAAAGCCATCGAAAGGAGGGCCGATTATAAATTTATACCCACTAAGATGGGAATTTTATGCACTCAAGTGATGGCGTCCGGTCGGAACAATCACATCCACCCACTCTTGTCCGCGCGCGTGAATTGCTATTTTAGCCGTCCTTGGAGTGTCATTGGCGCACCTCGCGTTCACTCCCTTTATTGCTTTTGCAACCCAAGGAGGGGGTGGGCACAATCGTTGTGGTGTCCGCATGAAATATTTGGATTTCCTAGACTTAAGCACTCACCAACACACACACACAAGCACATATACAGTTGGCGGCGTAAAATATTATAATAAATTCAAAGTGGCGGAATCCTTTTTGTCCTTTTCTGTTCATTCATTCATTCTATTTGCTATTTGCACAATAATTTTTTATTGTTTGCTTTGGCATTTGGCACTTGAATAGATTTTGTGGCTGGAAATTTATTTTCCCTTCCTATGAAAGAGAACGAGCGACAACGAGAACGACCGACCGTCTATACCATACAGTTGGTTGGAAACTGAAAAAGATTTGGGGATTGGTATTTTCCTTAAGACGTTTTCCGCTAGGAATATTAATGGCTATGGTTTCCTTAGTCTTCGTCTGTTTTTTCTTCTTTCTTTTTCCGTCGTTTACTGGAAGTGGTTAAAAAGGATTCAAGGACATTTGGGTTTTCTTGAAAAAAGCATTCTCATGCGGAGACTTTCTTGCATTTTGTCATTGAGGATAATACGGCTTCAAGTGCGGATGAGGATATATTTTCACTTGGACAGCAATAATGGATTGTGATTAAGCAGGAGGAAATTCCTCAAGACCAATTTATTCGGAGATTGTTGCCACACTGGGGGGGGGGGGCGTAGGTGTGCTCTGGTAGTCTGGTTAGTCGAAGTACAATTTCGCAAATGGAGTTAAAGAAAATGTTTGCGTTTTCTACATGAAATTTGATTGAACATTTTTTTAAGTGCGCATGAACAGGGAAATGTGTTCGCCGAAAATCTGGCAATCATAAAAACGCCTGTCTACTTCAGTGTCAGCCTGATTAAATTTTTATGTTAATTGTTTAGAGCCTATTTTGAGCGTCTTTGAATATTGGTTTGTGAAAATTTCCCGACGTCTAAAAATACACACCATCTCTCACAGAGCACCAGCTGTATCTACTCAGTTATTTGTTTCTTCCTTTGACTTGGGCAAATATTTGTAGAACGATATTCGAAGACATAGTTCTGTTAAATACACTCAGAGGATGGGCGATTGTAAAGATTATTGAAAGAAGGTGTCAAACGTAGCACTGTGAATTATTTATGACCTTTTCAAATGCCCATGGACAATGTTTGGAAACAAAACAAATCTTAATTGGGAATGAAAGAGTCTTAAGTGAGCCCATGTCTGACACATGCACATGGTACGCGGATGCACCATAAACCTCGAAAATTTACCTGCGGAAGTGAGTGATGGTGAGTAATATTTTTGCCAATCGGAGAGGGAAGGATTCTACATTCTAATGATCTGCCACCGCAATGCACCGAAGAAGCCCATCACATTCGAGTGGCAATTACCACCAACTTTTCTTCAAAAGGCGATATAAGCCAACCCAACCCAGAAAATGCTCGTCCTTCGGCTACAAGACAAAAAAGTTTTGTTATTCGCTTCCAGGAGACATATTTGCAGGCAACTGCAAAATGCGAACAAATATTCAATTATCAATTCCAGCTAGCGATATTGGATTCCGAATTTGCCTCAGGCCTTGAAGAAGGATCTGTTTCTGAGAGTGCCCCTGTAGGCTATTTTTGGAAATCTAAAGGAAAAATAATCGTTTTCAAGTAATGGGTTAGGTATTTTTATCTGTTGTCTGGCCATCAGTCCTGAGGTATCGAGGGTATTTTTGTATTCGTGTAATGTTTTGTGCACCTAGTTATAATTGGAACGGATTTATTTGGAGTGGTTTGTTTGGATACACGTGTCGATTGTATTTTATTAAGAAAAGCCCAAAAAATTTGTACAAATATAGTCATTCACCATCACCAGGTTATCAAAAAGGAAGTCACCAAGGTGCATCTGTCTGAATGTCCGCAGTGAACGGATTTCGTTTCAGTTCTCACTTCTCACTTCCGTGCTCGCAGGTCATTGAAATATAAGCCGATGGCTGCTTTCAGAACTATTTTCAATTGACCCTCGATACAGAGAACAGTACGATTTGCGCAAATATTTTCCAATGAGGACACCCATGAGCTGACATCTGAGGCTTTGAAATTTAAGAAAATTACAGTGACTTTGCCGAATGTAATGAAATAAAATTTAAAAGCTGTTATAAACTAAGCTCTTTGATTTTTGGAAAATCCATACGGATTGGATTAAGCACTGAATTGAGCTCGAGCATTGAGAGCGCACTCTGAACCTAGCGAATTAAATTAAACAAATATTGTTTGGATAAAAACATATTTATTTAACATTAGCGATCTGCTCATATTCGTTGAAAAATCTAAACTGAACTCTAATATACGAATCCACCCTTATTAGTACTTAGATTTTAGGCGGCGTCCATAATAAATCTTATAACTTATCGCTAATAGATGATAACCAAAGGCGTAGGTAATAACTTGCAGATTTTCTTGTTTGCAGCTGGCGATGAAAGTGGACACGTCTTGTCTTTTCTCTAATATAATAATATTTGGCGCAACAGGTCTGTAGGGAGGGACCCTGGGCCTAGCTTCTCGCAACCATTCGTTTTGTGTGAGTTTTTAATTTTTGGAACGAATGCAAGGGATCTACAATTTTATGGCGATTCCAAACGGCCGATTGAGTAGCTCTTTCAAGACAGTTATACTCTAGGATGTTTGTCAGACATTCGCGAGAGGTGGCGCAGTGAAAAAACCCTGAGTTGGAATTTGGGTTTATGCGGGATTCGAACCTGGGACCCCTCGCTTAGTAGTCCAACACACTAACCACTAACAGGAATAGCCGTCCCTCTGCTGGTGTCATATATCACTCGCGTTGTGTGTTCCTGACATAACTAGCGTGCTCAGATCTTTCTGACGTTTCTTTGTTTTTCCTGGTTCTGATCATGCTCTGAACGAAAAAAGAAACAACACAAATTCGAGCTCTGATATGTCTGAGCTAAATAAGAAACACGCACTTTTTGTATAACTCCTATTTTAGTGATTTTTTGAAAAACAATCCAAGCTACACATCTGCAATTTTCGCTACCTAGCTGTTTTGTAAATTGTTATCCTTTGCTCGCCGCAAAAGGTGCTGTCTGCTGTCATAATTTAGACAGCAAAAAATTCCAAATCACAACAAGGATATACCAAAAAGAAATATAACAGAGCAGCAAAAACCGCCAGTAAATTTAATTATTTTAATTTCCATTTCCATCCCATTACATATTGATCTCCTCGAGACCGGTTGGAGATTTATCCCTAACGACGAAGTAGGAAGATGTACCTACTCGTACGCGTACAAGTTGTTTTTGCAAATCAAATTAAAGCCCGATTGATTGGGGGGTTTCTGGGAAATTCTTTCAGTACCCATAAGATATTCCTTTTGGCTTGCAAATAAAATAATTACCATTAATTGGAGTGGTGTGCGGTGTGGGCTTGGTGTGCTCCACGAAAATTGCCAAGACAACTTCTCTGTATCCAGGTTTTTTTTTTTTTTAATTTATACAAGCCGTCTCGTGGAAACGGAAAATCACCTCGCAACGAGTCGCACATGGTCCAGGACCAGAGCCAGTTTAAATGAAAATGACATGGCGCGTATGTCAACGTACCAGAATTTGCACATGCACCAGACAATCAACATCAGAGGCTTATGTATAGGCTCTCTGGTGTGATACTAGAGGGCAACCGCAATCACAACCCAGCCAGTAACAGGATTGACATTTCATATGCAGGACATGACGCAGTACAAAACGTTCCATTTTCGTTTATTCTTTTCAGCTTTTTTCTCCCTTCTCGGTTTTGTTAGTCCTCCGAGGCAGAATACCAGGAGAGTCTCATCATCCTGCCACTCGGTCGAAAATGGCTCATCATCTTCATCATCATCTGGCTGTACCCACATACAGTTGGAACACCATACCTGCAGTCGTGGGACCTGAAATACAGTGTGATTGAGGATTGAGGCCAGGTGAAGGGTCTTTCTTCATCGTTCTCCATTTGGTGAGTCCTTCATTAAGAATTCTTCATGCAAATTGTTTACGTTGAATACAGAATGAAGCTGGGCTTCATGCTTTCTGACTGATGGCTGCTGCATGACTTTGTGGATATTTTTTTTTTCGCTTTTTGTTTCTGGTTGCAGGTTGTCGACATCTTTCTCGTATAGGGTTACCTTTATTCTCGTGTTTTAGGGACTCGCTTTTGTTATAAGAGGGTGGAAATTGAAATGTTTCATACGAAGTGGTTTCTTGTGACTTGTGAGTTTGCGAGTAGACGAGTGCAATATGGTGTTTTGGTGAGTGTGGAGGTGAATTTTTTCAGCAGAGCGGAATCTCCTCTCACTCCTGGTCAGAGGAGTAAGTGGTTACAGATGAAGGTTTGAAAGCTTATATTAATACACATTAGTTAATATATGCATTTGAGTTGAGTACATAAATTCGGTCTAACCCGGAAATATTTCCTCTTATGGTAGGGACCTTCAAATGTACTCCACTTAAATCAACTGGTAATGGGAAGCTGATTTTGTAAGCGGTTGCCAGGTGTAAATTTTAAAAGAACTTCAAAAATTTCCTTGGGTTGCTAACTGGTAGAAAAGGAAAAAGAATATAAAAAAGTCACCCGTTGTCAGAGCGACGCACCAATTATGATAAATGTCTTTTGAGCCTCCACTTCTTTTCAACTTCTTTCAAAATTTGTGCTTCCATCCGTTTTCAGGAAACTCGTATACGTGAACTGTGTCACTGTAGCACCAGAAGATGTCACAGCATCAAACCTTGAGGTTATGACTCAATACTGTTAAATGTGTCAACTGTTCCCTAAGTAACATTTTGACTTTGGCCACTTTCTTTTGCAGACATTAAACTTTCCTTTCTATTGAACTTAAAGCACATGACTAGGGTAATATAACCATAACCACAGCACAATGTTTCAGAATTAAAATAACAAACTTATCATCAATAACATGGGTCCTTCCTGCAGTTCGGCCTTAGTTTTACTTAAGTTTTTCCAAGTCTTCTTGAAATATGCACCCGCTATAAAAATCTGGACAGTCGACAGCAATAAAGTTCAGTAAAGCAGACAACTACAAATAATTCCTGGATTTTAGGGGACCCTAGATGGACATCTTGCGGCCTTGGAACTCTAAATATTTTAGGAATGTACCGCCAAAGGTTCCGGTGGTATACCTGCTTTCATAGAATCACGGATAACTTTTTTGTCTGCTTTCTTAAGCAGGATTGCCAAAACTGGACGAGGTATACTACAACTGGTTTTTTACGATTTCATACTTAATAATAATAATTGTTGGCGCAACAGGTCTGTAAGAACCCTGGGTCTAGCTTCTCGCAACCATTCCTTTTGTGTGAGTTTTTAATTTTTGGAACGAATGGAAGGGATCTACAATTTTATGCCGATTCCAAACGGCCGATTGAGAAGCTCTTTCAGGACAGACGTTCGCGAGAGGTGGAGCAGCGAAAAAGCACTGAGTTGGAATTTGGGTTTTTGCGGGATTTGAACCTGGGACCCCTCGCTTAGTAGTACAACACACTAACTACCAAGCCACTGCGCCTACGCATACTTACCTATTAGATAAATAGAGTTTCCATGAAAGCCAGGCGGGCTTGAAACATTAAATAAACTTGTCATAAAAAGAAGACGTCATTGAAGAGAGACACAAGAGACCCAACAGCCTAGAAGTAAGAGACTCCATCAAAAGCCTTAATTCATCCGATCTACGCTCTATAATGCACAATACTATTTTTCGGAAACGGTCTGTTGAATGTAGCCCCCATGGTGGACTCAAAGACTCGTCGGGCTTGTGCGTAATTATCCATAATCCTTTTGGTCACTCTTAACCGTCTCAGCCGTCATGTCTCAAGCTTTTTAACCATCTCATTGGCGCTCTATAGGTCTTAAAGCTCGGTTTGAAATCTCATGGAATGCAATCTTCCTCTCAATACATCCGAAAAGGTTTTCATTTATGTTCGAGCTCATATTGCAGAACCATAATACAATATAGCTCGATGAGAGAGGAATTCCTGGGTTCCTTTATGGCCCAAGGATGAGCCCATCAAAACAAGCTACATGAAACTTAGGTCACCCATGTTGGGAGCTCTATGGTACGTCCCCCTAAACAGTCGGCCCCATCTCCAACACCTCCCATTTAATACTTGCAGTCACTACTATAAAATTTGACTGCGTTCTTCCATCAATAAATTGAACGGACTATTGAAAATTGTACCTCTTAGGTATGTTGCCTTGTGAGTTGCAATTGCTTTAATAGGTTGTTAACGAGGTTACATGATTGCGCGGTGTCTTCCTCTAAGACCCTTACAACATCAAGTGGTTTGTTGGTATTCTTGCCGACATTGACGACCGTGGGGAAAGGCGACACAAATAAAAATAATTCCCTGTAAATGTTTCCACTGTCGCGTAACCGCACCAGTCTGTATTGAAATAGACCCGTAATTTATATTGAGTCCCTGCATCGCATAGTTAAAGTTGAAACCTCAAGCACTTTTCACGTCCTTCAACTAGTTCAAAACGGAATCCGAACAACAGCCATACCAGCTCATAAAAGCGAGTCACTTCAATTATCGGATTATCGACAGGGACCTAGTTCTTCGTTCCATTGAACAAAAATAACTTCCTTTTTACAATGTGGAAGTCGCCAACCAAATAAAATAACTTTCTCCTCTCCGAAATGAAAGCAAAACTTTTGGGACGAATTTCAGAAACAGCGTTTAAAAGTATCTTCACTTGCAAACCACGGTCAGGAACGCTGTCCAGAGAGCAACTTTTCGACCTGTATTGTTAAATACTTTTTGCTTCCTTGCTCACTCTCTCTCCCTCTGTCTTTTGTTTGGATTTGTTCCTTGGTCCGGTATCTTTTATTTAACTTTTTTGAATACCCATCCGCTTTTTTTATATTATTCGATGTTTTCTTGTCAGTGAATTGGACCACTAGTCAAAGGCGAAGAAGCAGCGAAAAAAAAAGAAGAAACGAAAACTATTTCGACCATAACTGCCCGAGTGAGACTTTCTCTTTCCCACGAAACTTCGAGCTGTTGTTGCTTGCATTTTATTTTTTTGATAAATAAGCCAAATAAAAATACTTTTGCAACAATTTCTCTTTTCTCTGGTTTCAAACACTTTTTTTCTATTAAAAAAAAAAAAAAAAAACTCACGACTTACATAATTGAAAAAAGAGAAAAGTTATATAAATATACACCTAAAAGAGTGAGAACGACGAAAGGAACCCAACTTCTTTAGAAATCCTTTGAAAGAAATGTTGAAATACAATCCTGGATAAATAAAAAATAGAAATAAAATACAAAATCCCAACAACAGAGGTGGAAGAAATAAAAGAACGAAAGGACGTGAAGCAAGTTTCGGCATTAGTTTTATAGATTTTTAATTGAGTTACAAAAGTAGTTATCGGTGTGTTGTGCTAAGGAAAACTTTAAATTAAAAACTGTTTCTACGAAACGCGTGAGGAGATTTATCTCAATACTATGGAGTCTGCGTTTCTATATTGAGCGAGTTCGTTGTTACTCTTATATGGCTTATACAAAGTTCCGTTGGATATGGACTTGAATTTTATTATTCTCAACTAAACTAGGTAGTACAATTTAAAAATATAACCAACATTTAATTTTGTACAGTATAGCTATGCGACTGATGAGAGATGGTCTTTGCAGGTAATTATGCAGTAAGGACTTCGGTCCCCTGTTGAATCTTTATATGTTGGACTTCGCCAGTAGAGATATAACCCACAAAAAACCCAGTTAAGCTTCTTTGGGACTACAGTGTAAACAGTAACCGACATAACGGACTACCTCGGGCCTCAAAATGATGCACTATCGAATGGAGTTTTTGTCAAGTTTAGTCAGAAGTGGTGTCTGGTTCTAGAAGGATTTTCAAAGGCAAAAAGATGTCAACGGACGATTTTAAGTACCTTAAAAAAAACTTCTCATCTGCTCTTCGTCTTACACAGGTCATATCCATCAGAATCGACTCAAAGATACGTACGTCCGAAAATGTTCCCTAATAATTCTACAAATGAGTAGAAAACCTCATTAAAAAACGTGTTGTAAAACCAGAAACTAAGACCTAAGAATTTACAAAGCTTATCTAAAATCGAGAACAAAATTGCGTCCAAGAAAAGCGTCTGAAATCGAGTTTATAAATGCGTTCACAAGCGCATAAAGTCGGCAAAAATCGTTCAAAAGCGCATTCGAAAACCAAAAACAAGCCAAAAATCGCATTCAAAACCTCCTGCAAGTATACGGACCAATCTAAGCTGCTTTGACCCAAAGTAATCAATACAAAGCGGATACGGTTAATCCCTCCAATCCGAAAGATCAAAAACGGCATCAAAGAACCAACACCACCACTCTGAAAATTGTACTCATAAATACAAAATAAACAAAACGCAACGTCAACCTAATTTCTCTCAAAATCATCCATTTGATATGAAAAATGACACAAAAATCACGTCCACAAGACCACTCAATTCATTGGCAAATTAATTTGCAATACCAATTCGAAGAAGTTGAAGGACACAACTCAAACTACCTCTCACCACTCCTAATCAAACTTCAATGACCTCTGACTGAATTTTCAAATTTATATTCCAAGTGCTGCACCATTTCGCCCCCTCGGGCATATCGTACAGCGACACCGACACCGAGACAAATTCAATGATCAGTTATAATACGAAAATTTTGCCATTTCCCAATAAAAACCATCCCCCGACCACTACGTACATAGAATCTGAATATTCTAATAAAAATCCCTAGACTATCAGCAAAAACGTATATATGCTTGTACAAAATCATATAAACTGCGGAAAAATTCAATTTGGAAGCCACTCGCAACCTCAAATTGATTCATATAGCACACACAAAACAAGAAACCCCCATAGTTGCATGCTTATCTGCCGCACATATACCTTCTTTGTGCCGCCGACGCCGCCTCCGCCGCAACCGCTCATCCTCTCAGCCGCACTGATCCCAACTAACAAATCGACGAAGAACATAACCAACAGCAATACAGAACAGACAACAAACAAAAGAGAAAAAAAAAAAACGAGAAAGCCACTGCAACACTATCAAAAAGTTGCCATCGATTTCCATCGATGTGTCCTTCAATATCACATTTGCATATAAATCACCAAACAAGCCAATATATGCGGTAAAGAAAAAAAAAAAAACAAAAATAAAAAATAATCATAAAAAAAATATATCCAACTCCCAGATGCCTCCGATCCGGGATCCGATGCGATACACTAGGCCACCAAAGCGAAACCGTCATCCACAGCCACCCACCGACCGACACATTCGAGTTCTGGAATTCAGAGTTGGAAAAATTTGAATATTATCATCCCATATCCGTCACATTAGCATAAATCTTGATATGCCACCACCAGTCCAACAGTGCTAACATGTAGGTTCGTAGCCTTTTTGCTGGTGGTTGGTGGTTGGTAGTTGGTGGTTCCCCTGTTGTGTCTTTGCCCGCTGCGCTGTTATCCTCAAAAGGAGAAGATAGCGTGCGGAAGTGAACGTGAATCGCGTCCTGATTGTAAATACGAGTACTCGTCGTTCCTCCAATATTTTAGGGGTAGGATTTTCCAGTTGTTCAACGAGGATGAAAGCGTCGCAGTTCATCGATCGGATGTATTGGTATATAGATAGAGATACAGATAGAACCGGAGATTTAGAGTGGAAATGAAATTTATCACATACCTTCGTATTCGCACAACGGAGCAGAAATAAAACCGCAATAAAGAGCAGAGATTTTCAAAAGGCTGTAAAAGCCAAAAATTCACACTCACTCGCAAGTACTCAGGTTTCTATTTTTATAGCTCGCAAAACACGCACAAGCTATAAAAGAGGAAAACTAAATGATTGCCGTATATGGTTAACAGTCGCAATGCCAATGTCATAAAGATGAGGTTCCCGTCAAACGTTCGGCGGGTAAGTCTCTCAAAAAGTCATACATATATTTCGCACTGATATGGTTCCAATAAATCGAAGGTACAAGGCAGTGTGACTGCAGTTGAGTGACATACGTGAACCCACAAATTTTTCGTCTCTATATGAGAGCTTAATAGCTGTTTGCAGCGATCTTCCTTATCAAGCTTTATGTGGAAAATATTGAATTCGTTTCACAAGGAAACATGCTCAAGGTTTGCATGTAATTGATTTCGAGTGTCGATACCTATACGTCGACTCAAATCATGCTTTGCTACATTCAAGTTGCAGAACAACTTAGAGCTACCATTCGAGTAGACCTGGGCTTGAAAAAAATCGGTTCTCCAAAAATAAGCCCAACACAAACTGCTTACGTAGGTACTCCGTCAACAGTATAAGTTGTTAGGGCATTAGTATGCTAAATTAACATTATTGTTTAAATACTGCTTTTCAGTTGCGTCCGTTTATTTCCTAGCGCAGGTAATGGTACATTGCAATTGCCCCATTACGATGGCTACGCCATCTACCTTTCACTTCATCTTTATAATAGGGTATCCGCTGCACCAAAAACATCAATTTGACGAATAACGATTGGTACGACTGAGCGAAGATGGGGAAGATGATTGCTTCCGGGAGGCGATTGCGCTCTTGCTTACGAACCTCGAAAGGCTACAGTCGTGGGTGCAGATTAACTCCACAAAAACCATAACCATCTCGATTTTAAACGGTCTGCGCGTGTGATATTAAATACGCGAGAAGTAAGCCAAAGTGCTTTAAGTAATTCTGCGAATACGCAAAAAACAGTATATGTTGAATATATTGTGCAATTCGCTTACAACCGCACCTAGGTCACGTGTTCGTCGCTAGATTGTTACCCCATCAAAATTATATCGCGGGCGTGAACGACGATCCTAAAAGACCTGCTCAGTTTAAATGATCGTTCGGGAGTGCGCAGCCCATCAAAATCGTGGGACTCAGTAAAACAAAAAACGCTAATCCCATCAGTTTTCCGTTCAGTTCACCGACTGGGATCTACCAAAGTGTATCTGTGCCTCATGGTCCAAATATTGGGAACCGGTGAACCCATGTGCTAGTGACACCCCCCCCCCCCAAATCTTACCTTCACTGCACTTCATAGCCTTAACCACAAAGTGATAATAGAGTCAGTGGTGCGCGAAGCAACGTTCAGACTCGAAAAACCCATGTGCGTTCAAAAGCTTTAAAACCATATGTGTACCTACCACCACCATTGAAAAACGCCTATCGAAGTGAACTAAGTGTTTAAGCCAGTAACCAAGTGTGCCTTTTGTCACGGAACGGCATTATCAGTCAATATCTGCTTCTACATCTACATGCATCATCGCCCGTCCAGCGCCAGCGGCTCTACAATCATCATTAATCATCATCATCACCACCCATCAGCTTAGTCCGGCAGCAGAGTTCCTTCAGAGTTTTTTTTTTATTTAAATATATCTTTTTTTTGTCCCGTTTGTTATTAGTATTAGTTTTCCCATATGAATTTCTCTAATTTCTATGATATCTACTCTAACCTAGTTATATTTTGTTCTTATAAATTCTATTAAATTCTAATAAATGATTAACTACGCTATATCTACGGTAATAATTTCCTATCATCATCAATATTCACTCGCTCCTATCAAAGTTAAATCAAACAAACATACATACATTATCCATCCGTTAAACATCCATACAGGTTTCGGCAGCGTGATGTGCACACCACTACCACCGGACACAGGTAATTTGTTGGTATTTTTCTTTTCTTTTTTTTTATGTATGACACTTGTCTCAGTGAGTGAGTTTTGATCTTACGCTCGACATCTACCGTAAGTTTTTTTTTTTCTTTTCTTCTTCATTGCCTTACTTTTGCCAATGAACTTATCGGTAACCGCAGTTAGAGTCCATATCATATTAAACGGTGTTGGAAGAGATCATCGCAGCTAATGTTTTCTTTTTCTTTGATTCTTAATTAGTAAATGGTATCCATAATTATTATTTAATCTTTATTTTTTTTTGTAATTTGCGATAATTTCTCTTCCAATTTTTCGATATTATGTAATATCTTTTCTTTACTTAAATATTACACTCTTAAGTTAAGTTTTTTTTTTTTTTTTTTCCTTTTTCTTTTAAATTTCCCTACATAATATGAAAGCTTAATAAATATTGTAGTTGAATCGAAATCTTTCTGACTTACTATTATTTCGGTTGTGTTGGATTTGGACGTTTCTTGTTTAGGTTGGGAAGATGATTTCAGTTCCAGCTCACTATTGCTGAATGACGTTTAAGACACAGCCTATAATGGCATTTTAGATTTCCACCAGGGTGTGATAAGGAAGTGAGGATATACTGACCGGAACAGCAGAATGCGGTGAACAGTAAGCGAGACTTTCTGCTAAGGGGTTGTCGCGTATATTGGAGCAAGTGACAACCAAGGAACCAGCCTAGGGTATTTTTAGGTTTGGTTATGGGGAGGGCAGCTCTATGGTACCCTTACTACCTACGGTACCTATGCTTTGAGGATGAGGTAACGCAACCAGCATGACGTCATCTAAATCTAGGAAACGCATATAGTGTCGTTTATGATCAGCAGTCTGGTTAGGTCAACGTTTTCGAGCATACAATTTTTCTTTTTTTTTTCTTTCTAGCTTCAGGTCCCATTTCACATTTTAATAACCTTACCCCATCCTTTTCCTCACTCATTTATTCAATAATAATATAATATCAGGCATGTAATTATACGGTAGTCCGGAGACAGGTAGGAAGAACCCACCCCAATGCCGACGAGCTGAGTACGTGTTAGCGCTAGCATGCCTGCCTTTTTGCCTTCCTCGGCCGGACGCTCTTCCACCTAATCCATCTATAGATTCCTGTGCTATATGGCGGAAGGGTACAACACCTATTTACCGTACAGGTGGCGCCCAACGTGGGGCAGATTTACGTCTTCCCAAACTTCACAATAGTCCTTTTTTTTTTCTCTTTCTTCTTTTTCTCTTTATGTTTTTCTCCTTTATCTCGCGAACATGTTCGAAACAGTAACCGTAGCATATCAGCAAATATTCCCAGATTCATTCCAGAGATGTAGTGAGCGTAAGACTCATGACGTAAGTTTGTCTAATCGACGTCATTAGATTGCTTGTGGTCACGAAACTCTATCTATTCAATTCTTAACTTATTCGTCAGACTCTGTTGACCGGGACAGGAGAACAAAAGAGTTCCTGTTTGTCAGTTGCAGCAGTAGTTGACTATGGCGAATCCAGCAACCCAACACCTTTAGCTCAGTAGATATGTTGCCTTTTGGTATCCAACCAGTAGTACTGGGAGTACACTAGATTGTAGTACCAGGCAGTTACATATTAAAGCGCATATCCCGCTGATATCTCATCCTCAAAGCAAACACGAATTTCCGCTGTTCCATCGTTAGTATAGTCTAATCTTTCGAGTCACCCCATTTAAATCCATTTCACAACCAAACCTTTTATAAATTGTTTTTTTTTTTTACCATTTATCATTAGTCCACCATTATATATATATACATACCTAAATTTTTTTTTATATAATATATATTTCCTAAATTAAACCAGCTTATATAATTTGGTCATACATCGTATTACCGGGTCACCAGTTTGATCCTCCCATTATCTTGCGAATATCTTTCATATAAAAATTTATAATTATGTCGAATCAGGGAGCTAGGAAAAAGGATCCTCCAAATTATAATCTGAGAAGCAATAGAGGCCGGACTGATCCACACAGATTGTCTAATGACAATCAAAGAAACACTGGAGAGAGGTTGTCTTTGCCTTCTAGTAACTCCTTTGTGAGCCATCCGACTGTGCATCCATCGGGAGCCTCACAGCACCGGAGGGAACTCTCCTTTCCGCTTCCAAGTCCTGGTGCTTCTCAAAATTACGTGGAACAGGCAATCAATTTACCTGATGACCATATCCCTCACCCTTCGAGTGATATGGCTGGTAATGCCCAAAGCAATGACCCAATACCTTTCCAAGAATTATTTAGAACTGATTCGGCAACCCAGTCTATTCGCGACAGCTTGTTCGCTCAAAGTCAAGGACATGGAAACGCCTCAATGCAGCGCCATATTAAAGAAGTGGTTACAGCTTCAATTGGCATGAGTAGAGCGGAAGACTTACGCTGTATTAGAAGAGAGTTGGAAGAGGAACGGAAGAAATTACGCGACGAAGTTGCCAATGTAATCCGCGAAACTCTTAACGCAAGACCAACTCCAGAACATCGTCCTACTAATCCTGATAGCCATGGCGTCATAGCACCACCACCCTACGAGCCAGCAGCTCAATTACCCAGTCTGCAGGCCCAACAACACCCCCCCTGCAACGCGACTTCTTCACCCAATAACGCCTTTATCAACCAGCTTAGGGATCTAGACTTGGGGGATATAAGTGCACAGAATGTGAGAGAAAACAACCTAGTGGGCAGTTCCAATCAGCCTACTGGTCGTTATACTACCAGTTTCAAGGAGTTCCACCAGTGGGGACTAAAGTTCGACAACAAAAATATGACGGTTGACGACTTTTTGTTTAGACTTGCACATCTACGTGACTCCTACAACGTCGACTGGGAAGACATTGTACGAAATTTTCACCACTTTATAGATGGTGATGTAAGTGCATGGTATTGGATTTATATCCAAACCCATCCTCGATTAGGTTGGCGAGAACTCGGCATTGCTATCATCGAACAGTTCAGGAGCCTAGAGACCGACGAGGAGTTAGCTAGGAAGATGGATGATCGTAGACAGCTTCCCAATGAGTCATTCGAAAATTTTTATTCGGAGATTTTGAAAATGAATGCCAGGTTACGAGTGCCAAGGAATTCTGAGAAATTAATATTTCTCATCCGGCAAAATGTACGCCCCGAAATAGGCGGCCGTCTCTTGACATACAAAACAACAAATTTGGCGGAAATGGTTTACACATGCCGTACAATTGAAAAATACAGCGTTGAACATTACACACGAACTCGAGCAGTGCCTCAGCTGCAGTCTCAGTACCCGAGAAGGGTTAACGAACTTGATCTTATCAATAACCCTCCGATTATTTTTTCTGATAGCGTCGACGCGGTCAGATTCTCGAAGGGACCTAAAGATATGAGTACTGTTTCGTGCTGGAATTGTAAAGTTACCGGTCATTATTATCAACAATGTCCTTGTCCCCAAAGGTCCCTATTTTGCTACAGGTGCGGACATCCTGATACCACTACTCCTCACTGTACCATGTGTTCGGAAAACCGGCGGAGGAGCAATCTGGTGTCTGGGGAAAATTGCTCTCCCACAAAGAACCCGGACCTGCAATAAAACCTGCCTCACCGGCAGACAATAACATTCCCTTCCCAGCTATGACCACAAACCCAACAAAAATAGCTAGACCACTCCCGGCTAAAACTAGCATTGCGAATCCACCCTTACCATCACGGATTTCATTACATAAGCGATTAAAGAATTACTATGAAACACGCTTTCGAATTTTTAATAATAACCAAATACCGCCGAAAATCTCTAAACTGAGACAACGTTTTGCTCAGAAAAAGAACCTTTATAAATCTATAGCCTCCACAACTTTGCTAAATGCCAATGATCCCAGACCGTACGCAAATGTCGAAATCTTTGGCACCGCAATGTTTGGCCTTTTGGATACCGGGGCTACCATTAGTTGTTTGGGTTCCGGTGCCTTGGATTTCCTTCGACAAAAGGGAATCGCATACAAACCTTTTGATGCGGAAGTCAGTACGGCCAGCGGTCAAAAGCAGGCAATCGTTGGTATAGTTGAGGCGAAACTAAGATATAACGGCATTGAAAAGGAAATGCATTTACTTATCGTTCCATCCTTAGAACAACAACTTTATTTGGGTATCAACTTTTGGAAGCTCTTCAATCTAGCTCCCCACTTAATTTCAGAGTTGACCCAGGTTCCCTTAAACAAAACATTGAATCCAAACGCGCATTTATTAACGTATGTACAATCAATGGATCTCGAACAAGTCAAGTCTTTGTTTCCGTCCTTTGCCCATCATGGCCTTGGACAGACGAAGTTAGAAGTACATTATATTGACACCGGTGATGCTGCCCCAATAAAACAAAGACACTATCCCGTTTCCCCAGCGATCCAAAGCCTACTTTATGCGGAGGTGGATCGCATGCTTCAGATGGGCGTGATTGAGGAAAGCTCCAGTGCTTGGAGCTCCCCGGTTGTACTAGTGCGGAAGAAAACCGGCAAAAACAGACTCTGCCTAGACTTCCGTAAGGTCAATTCAGTCACCAGGAAGGATGCGTATCCGCTTCCTCATATTGAGGGTTTGCTAGGGCGTCTGACAGATTCACATTTCATTTCGAGTGTGGATCTGAAGGATGCCTTTTGGCAGATTCCGCTGGAGGAAAATTCACGGGAAAAGACTGCGTTCACTATTCCGGGCAGACCACTATATCAATTCAAGGTTATGCCCTTTGGCCTCTGCAATGCGCCACAACGCATGTGCAGATTAATGGACAAAGTGGTTCCCCACGAATTGAGACAGAATATCTTCGTGTACTTGGACGATCTATTGATTGTATCGCGTGACTTTGAAGAACACTTAAGCATGTTAAAGATGGTGGCCTGTAGATTAAAAGACGCGGGATTAACAATTAATCTAGACAAATCGAATTTTTGCTTCAAGGAGCTTGAATACCTTGGATTCATTGTTGGAGAAGGGTGCCTGAAAACCAATCCGAATAAAGTATCTTCCATTATAGAGTTCCCAATACCAAAGACACCACGACAGGTCAGAAGATTTCTTGGGTTATCGGGGTGGTATCGCCGGTTTGTCCAAAACTATTCCGCACTTGCTACTCCAATAACGAACACTTTGAAGAAGGGCAAGCATTTTGTTTTTGGTCCTGAGGCTATCGAAGCATTTAATCAGCTTAAGCAGGCACTCACAACTGCCCCCATTTTAGTCAATCCTGACTTCACCAAGCCGTTTATTATACTTTGCGATGCCTCTAACTCAGGAGTAGGGTGCGTACTATGCCAGGAAGATAATGAGGGTATCGAACGACCAATCTGCTACTACTCCCACAAGTTAAATCCCGCCCAGCGAAACTATTCGGTTACAGAGCTAGAGTGCCTTGCGGCCGTGTTAGGAGTAAAGAAATTTCGACCATACGTTGAAGGCCAGCCCTTCAAGATAGTAACCGATCATGCCAGTCTTAAGTGGCTGATGAGTCAGAAGGATTTAACTGGTAGGTTGGCCCGATGGAGCCTTAGGCTTCAGGGATTCACCTTTGACATAGAGCATCGCAAGGGGACTCAACACGTTGTTCCTGACGCGTTATCGCGAGCATACGCTGTTGATGCTCTAGGCGCTGCTCTTGATCAGGGTGACCCTCGAGATGTACTCCACATCAATCTCATGGACCCAAGCTTTAAATCACCAGAGTACACCAAGTTGATCGAGACTATCGTGAAAAATAAAGACCAACTCCCTGACCTCAGAGTATCTGACGATTTCGTATACAAGAAAGTCAAGTATTGTACAGGACATCCGGTTGAGGATGACATGGTGTGGAAGCTGTGGGTTCCATCGGCGATGACAGAGCCTCTAATACTTTTGGCCCATCGGCCGCCAAGGGCAGCTCATGGTGGTGTGGCTAAGACGCTATATCGCTTGCGTGACCGATTTTACTGGCCTAATATGGCGGCTCAAGTGAAATCGCTCATATCAACGTGCGAGGTATGTAAGACTTCGAAAGCTCCCAATAGAACACTGAGGCCAATGATGGGTAAGGCATTCGTGGTAGATAGGCCATACCAACACCTATTTGTTGATTTCCTGGGGCCATATCCCAGATCAAAGAATGGTAATTCCTATATGATCGTTTGTCTGGATCAGTTAACTAAATTTGTGTTAATACAGCCACTACGAAGAGCCACTAGTGAAAGTGCAATTAAGTTTCTAGAGGAATATGTGTTTTCAGTTTTCGGAGTGCCTGAGTCCCTGCTTTCGGACAATGGCAAGCAATTCACCAGCCATGAGTTTGCCAAATTCCTGTCGACACATGGGGTGACACATATAAAAACGGCAGCATATTCACCTCAAGCCAATGCCAGTGAAAGAGTGAATCGGTCAATACTTGCAGCCATTAGGTCCTATGTTGAAAAAGACCAACGCCATTGGGACAAGTACCTTCCATTCATAGGCAGTGCTCTTCGAACGACCATTCATTCTGCCATTGGCATGTCTCCTTACGAGGCATTGTTTGGCCAAAGTAAAGTGGAGCACGGCTCCGATTATCGTCTCCTTAAGTCCCTGAAAAGCATTAACAATCCTGAATTTGACATATTGCCTAAATCTTCACGTATGAACATGATACAAACCCACCTCAAACAAGCACTTCACAAGGCCCATAATATTTACGAAAACCGTTATAACACACGCAGTAAATGTATAAGATTCAAAATTGGAGATGAAGTCTTTAAACGAAATTTTATTTTAAGCGATGCCAGCAAGCGTATTAACGCCAAACTGTGTCCCAAATTTGTAAAGGCGAAAGTAAGAGGCATTGCAGGTAACAACTTATATGAGTTGGAGGATGTAAACGGCCGTTATTTAGGAGTGTTCCACGCAAAGGATATTAGGGGTTAATATAGTTAACTTGCGTGAGGTTTCTGTTTATTGGTATTGTTCAGCTGGGGACTGCGAACTAATCACATTCATGCCTTCCTCATTTCCTTTTTATGAAGTTAAGCTAACATAAAAATAAAATGTTTTGTTAGGGCATTAGTATGCTAAATTAACATTATTGTTTAAATACTGCTTTTCAGTTGCGTCCGTTTATTTCCTAGCGCAGGTAATGGTACATTGCAATTGCCCCATTACGATGGCTACGCCATCTACCTTTCACTTCATCTTTATAATAGGGTATCCGCTGCACCAAAAACATCAATTTGACGAATAACGATTGGTACGACTGAGCGAAGATGGGGAAGATGATTGCTTCCGGGAGGCGATTGCGCTCTTGCTTACGAACCTCGAAAGGCTACAGTCGTGGGTGCAGATTAACTCCACAAAAACCATAACCATCTCGATTTTAAACGGTCTGCGCGTGTGATATTAAATACGCGAGAAGTAAGCCAAAGTGCTTTAAGTAATTCTGCGAATACGCAAAAAACAGTATATGTTGAATATATTGTGCAATTCGCTTACAACCGCACCTAGGTCACGTGTTCGTCGCTAGATTGTTACCCCATCAAAATTATATCGCGGGCGTGAACGACGATCCTAAAAGACCTGCTCAGTTTAAATGATCGTTCGGGAGTGCGCAGCCCATCAAAATCGTGGGACTCAGTAAAACAAAAAACGCTAATCCCATCAGTTTTCCGTTCAGTTCACCGACTGGGATCTACCAAAGTGTATCTGTGCCTCATGGTCCAAATATTGGGAACCGGTGAACCCATGTGCTAGTGACACCCCCCCCCCCCCAAATCTTACCTTCACTGCACTTCATAGCCTTAACCACAAAGTGATAATAGAGTCAGTGGTGCGCGAAGCAACGTTCAGACTCGAAAAACCCATGTGCGTTCAAAAGCTTTAAAACCATATGTGTACCTACCACCACCATTGAAAAACGCCTATCGAAGTGAACTAAGTGTTTAAGCCAGTAACCAAGTGTGCCTTTTGTCACGGAACGGCATTATCAGTCAATATCTGCTTCTACATCTACATGCATCATCGCCCGTCCAGCGCCAGCGGCTCTACAATCATCATTAACCATCATCATCACCACCCATCAGCTTAGTCCGGCAGCAGAGTTCCTTCAGAGTTTTTTTTTTATTTAAATATATCTTTTTTTTGTCCCGTTTGTTATTAGTATTAGTTTTCCCATATGAATTTCTCTAATTTCTATGATATCTACTCTAACCTAGTTATATTTTGTTCTTATAAATTCTATTAAATTCTAATAAATGATTAACTACGCTATATCTACGGTAATAATTTCCTATCATCATCAATATTCACTCGCTCCTATCAAAGTTAAATCAAACAAACATACATACATTATCCATCCGTTAAACATCCATACAGGTTTCGGCAGCGTGATGTGCACACCACTACCACCGGACACAGGTAATTTGTTGGTATTTTTCTTTTCTTTTTTTTTATGTATGACACTTGTCTCAGTGAGTGAGTTTTGATCTTACGCTCGACATCTACCGTAAGTTTTTTTTTTTCTTTTCTTCTTCATTGCCTTACTTTTGCCAATGAACTTATCGGTAACCGCAGTTAGAGTCCATATCATATTAAACGGTGTTGGAAGAGATCATCGCAGCTAATGTTTTCTTTTTCTTTGATTCTTAATTAGTAAATGGTATCCATAATTATTATTTAATCTTTATTTTTTTTTGTAATTTGCGATAATTTCTCTTCCAATTTTTCGATATTATGTAATATCTTTTCTTTACTTAAATATTACACTCTTAAGTTAAGTTTTTTTTTTTTTTTTTTTCCTTTTTCTTTTAAATTTCCCTACATAATATGAAAGCTTAATAAATATTGTAGTTGAATCGAAATCTTTCTGACTTACTATTATTTCGGTTGTGTTGGATTTGGACGTTTCTTGTTTAGGTTGGGAAGATGATTTCAGTTCCAGCTCACTATTGCTGAATGACGTTTAAGACACAGCCTATAATGGCATTTTAGATTTCCACCAGGGTGTGATAAGGAAGTGAGGATATACTGACCGGAACAGCAGAATGCGGTGAACAGTAAGCGAGACTTTCTGCTAAGGGGTTGTCGCGTATATTGGAGCAAGTGACAACCAAGGAACCAGCCTAGGGTATTTTTAGGTTTGGTTATGGGGAGGGCAGCTCTATGGTACCCTTACTACCTACGGTACCTATGCTTTGAGGATGAGGTAACGCAACCAGCATGACGTCATCTAAATCTAGGAAACGCATATAGTGTCGTTTATGATCAGCAGTCTGGTTAGGTCAACGTTTTCGAGCATACAATTTTTCTTTTTTTTTTCTTTCTAGCTTCAGGTCCCATTTCACATTTTAATAACCTTACCCCATCCTTTTCCTCACTCATTTATTCAATAATAATATAATATCAGGCATGTAATTATACGGTAGTCCGGAGACAGGTAGGAAGAACCCACCCCAATGCCGACGAGCTGAGTACGTGTTAGCGCTAGCATGCCTGCCTTTTTGCCTTCCTCGGCCGGACGCTCTTCCACCTAATCCATCTATAGATTCCTGTGCTATATGGCGGAAGGGTACAACACCTATTTACCGTACAGGTGGCGCCCAACGTGGGGCAGATTTACGTCTTCCCAAACTTCACAATAGTCCTTTTTTTTTTCTCTTTCTTCTTTTTCTCTTTATGTTTTTCTCCTTTATCTCGCGAACATGTTCGAAACAGTAACCGTAGCATATCAGCAAATATTCCCAGATTCATTCCAGAGATGTAGTGAGCGTAAGACTCATGACGTAAGTTTGTCTAATCGACGTCATTAGATTGCTTGTGGTCACGAAACTCTATCTATTCAATTCTTAACTTATTCGTCAGACTCTGTTGACCGGGACAGGAGAACAAAAGAGTTCCTGTTTGTCAGTTGCAGCAGTAGTTGACTATGGCGAATCCAGCAACCCAACACCTTTAGCTCAGTAGATATGTTGCCTTTTGGTATCCAACCAGTAGTACTGGGAGTACACTAGATTGTAGTACCAGGCAGTTACATATTAAAGCGCATATCCCGCTGATATCTCATCCTCAAAGCAAACACGAATTTCCGCTGTTCCATCGTTAGTATAGTCTAATCTTTCGAGTCACCCCATTTAAATCCATTTCACAACCAAACCTTTTATAAATTGTTTTTTTTTTTTACCATTTATCATTAGTCCACCATTATAT
Organism: Cheilosia vernalis; assembly: GCA_949126925.1. Classification (NCBI taxonomy): domain Eukaryota; kingdom Metazoa; phylum Arthropoda; class Insecta; order Diptera; family Syrphidae; genus Cheilosia; species Cheilosia vernalis. The sequence continues at coordinate 5,301,842 of OX421362.1, forward strand.
ATATATACATACCTAAATTTTTTTTTATATAATATATATTTCCTAAATTAAACCAGCTTATATAATTTGGTCATACATCGTATTACCGGGTCACCAGTTTGATCCTCCCATTATCTTGCGAATATCTTTCATATAAAAATTTATAATTATGTCGAATCAGGGAGCTAGGAAAAAGGATCCTCCAAATTATAATCTGAGAAGCAATAGAGGCCGGACTGATCCACACAGATTGTCTAATGACAATCAAAGAAACACTGGAGAGAGGTTGTCTTTGCCTTCTAGTAACTCCTTTGTGAGCCATCCGACTGTGCATCCATCGGGAGCCTCACAGCACCGGAGGGAACTCTCCTTTCCGCTTCCAAGTCCTGGTGCTTCTCAAAATTACGTGGAACAGGCAATCAATTTACCTGATGACCATATCCCTCACCCTTCGAGTGATATGGCTGGTAATGCCCAAAGCAATGACCCAATACCTTTCCAAGAATTATTTAGAACTGATTCGGCAACCCAGTCTATTCGCGACAGCTTGTTCGCTCAAAGTCAAGGACATGGAAACGCCTCAATGCAGCGCCATATTAAAGAAGTGGTTACAGCTTCAATTGGCATGAGTAGAGCGGAAGACTTACGCTGTATTAGAAGAGAGTTGGAAGAGGAACGGAAGAAATTACGCGACGAAGTTGCCAATGTAATCCGCGAAACTCTTAACGCAAGACCAACTCCAGAACATCGTCCTACTAATCCTGATAGCCATGGCGTCATAGCACCACCACCCTACGAGCCAGCAGCTCAATTACCCAGTCTGCAGGCCCAACAACACCCCCCCTGCAACGCGACTTCTTCACCCAATAACGCCTTTATCAACCAGCTTAGGGATCTAGACTTGGGGGATATAAGTGCACAGAATGTGAGAGAAAACAACCTAGTGGGCAGTTCCAATCAGCCTACTGGTCGTTATACTACCAGTTTCAAGGAGTTCCACCAGTGGGGACTAAAGTTCGACAACAAAAATATGACGGTTGACGACTTTTTGTTTAGACTTGCACATCTACGTGACTCCTACAACGTCGACTGGGAAGACATTGTACGAAATTTTCACCACTTTATAGATGGTGATGTAAGTGCATGGTATTGGATTTATATCCAAACCCATCCTCGATTAGGTTGGCGAGAACTCGGCATTGCTATCATCGAACAGTTCAGGAGCCTAGAGACCGACGAGGAGTTAGCTAGGAAGATGGATGATCGTAGACAGCTTCCCAATGAGTCATTCGAAAATTTTTATTCGGAGATTTTGAAAATGAATGCCAGGTTACGAGTGCCAAGGAATTCTGAGAAATTAATATTTCTCATCCGGCAAAATGTACGCCCCGAAATAGGCGGCCGTCTCTTGACATACAAAACAACAAATTTGGCGGAAATGGTTTACACATGCCGTACAATTGAAAAATACAGCGTTGAACATTACACACGAACTCGAGCAGTGCCTCAGCTGCAGTCTCAGTACCCGAGAAGGGTTAACGAACTTGATCTTATCAATAACCCTCCGATTATTTTTTCTGATAGCGTCGACGCGGTCAGATTCTCGAAGGGACCTAAAGATATGAGTACTGTTTCGTGCTGGAATTGTAAAGTTACCGGTCATTATTATCAACAATGTCCTTGTCCCCAAAGGTCCCTATTTTGCTACAGGTGCGGACATCCTGATACCACTACTCCTCACTGTACCATGTGTTCGGAAAACCGGCGGAGGAGCAATCTGGTGTCTGGGGAAAATTGCTCTCCCACAAAGAACCCGGACCTGCAATAAAACCTGCCTCACCGGCAGACAATAACATTCCCTTCCCAGCTATGACCACAAACCCAACAAAAATAGCTAGACCACTCCCGGCTAAAACTAGCATTGCGAATCCACCCTTACCATCACGGATTTCATTACATAAGCGATTAAAGAATTACTATGAAACACGCTTTCGAATTTTTAATAATAACCAAATACCGCCGAAAATCTCTAAACTGAGACAACGTTTTGCTCAGAAAAAGAACCTTTATAAATCTATAGCCTCCACAACTTTGCTAAATGCCAATGATCCCAGACCGTACGCAAATGTCGAAATCTTTGGCACCGCAATGTTTGGCCTTTTGGATACCGGGGCTACCATTAGTTGTTTGGGTTCCGGTGCCTTGGATTTCCTTCGACAAAAGGGAATCGCATACAAACCTTTTGATGCGGAAGTCAGTACGGCCAGCGGTCAAAAGCAGGCAATCGTTGGTATAGTTGAGGCGAAACTAAGATATAACGGCATTGAAAAGGAAATGCATTTACTTATCGTTCCATCCTTAGAACAACAACTTTATTTGGGTATCAACTTTTGGAAGCTCTTCAATCTAGCTCCCCACTTAATTTCAGAGTTGACCCAGGTTCCCTTAAACAAAACATTGAATCCAAACGCGCATTTATTAACGTATGTACAATCAATGGATCTCGAACAAGTCAAGTCTTTGTTTCCGTCCTTTGCCCATCATGGCCTTGGACAGACGAAGTTAGAAGTACATTATATTGACACCGGTGATGCTGCCCCAATAAAACAAAGACACTATCCCGTTTCCCCAGCGATCCAAAGCCTACTTTATGCGGAGGTGGATCGCATGCTTCAGATGGGCGTGATTGAGGAAAGCTCCAGTGCTTGGAGCTCCCCGGTTGTACTAGTGCGGAAGAAAACCGGCAAAAACAGACTCTGCCTAGACTTCCGTAAGGTCAATTCAGTCACCAGGAAGGATGCGTATCCGCTTCCTCATATTGAGGGTTTGCTAGGGCGTCTGACAGATTCACATTTCATTTCGAGTGTGGATCTGAAGGATGCCTTTTGGCAGATTCCGCTGGAGGAAAATTCACGGGAAAAGACTGCGTTCACTATTCCGGGCAGACCACTATATCAATTCAAGGTTATGCCCTTTGGCCTCTGCAATGCGCCACAACGCATGTGCAGATTAATGGACAAAGTGGTTCCCCACGAATTGAGACAGAATATCTTCGTGTACTTGGACGATCTATTGATTGTATCGCGTGACTTTGAAGAACACTTAAGCATGTTAAAGATGGTGGCCTGTAGATTAAAAGACGCGGGATTAACAATTAATCTAGACAAATCGAATTTTTGCTTCAAGGAGCTTGAATACCTTGGATTCATTGTTGGAGAAGGGTGCCTGAAAACCAATCCGAATAAAGTATCTTCCATTATAGAGTTCCCAATACCAAAGACACCACGACAGGTCAGAAGATTTCTTGGGTTATCGGGGTGGTATCGCCGGTTTGTCCAAAACTATTCCGCACTTGCTACTCCAATAACGAACACTTTGAAGAAGGGCAAGCATTTTGTTTTTGGTCCTGAGGCTATCGAAGCATTTAATCAGCTTAAGCAGGCACTCACAACTGCCCCCATTTTAGTCAATCCTGACTTCACCAAGCCGTTTATTATACTTTGCGATGCCTCTAACTCAGGAGTAGGGTGCGTACTATGCCAGGAAGATAATGAGGGTATCGAACGACCAATCTGCTACTACTCCCACAAGTTAAATCCCGCCCAGCGAAACTATTCGGTTACAGAGCTAGAGTGCCTTGCGGCCGTGTTAGGAGTAAAGAAATTTCGACCATACGTTGAAGGCCAGCCCTTCAAGATAGTAACCGATCATGCCAGTCTTAAGTGGCTGATGAGTCAGAAGGATTTAACTGGTAGGTTGGCCCGATGGAGCCTTAGGCTTCAGGGATTCACCTTTGACATAGAGCATCGCAAGGGGACTCAACACGTTGTTCCTGACGCGTTATCGCGAGCATACGCTGTTGATGCTCTAGGCGCTGCTCTTGATCAGGGTGACCCTCGAGATGTACTCCACATCAATCTCATGGACCCAAGCTTTAAATCACCAGAGTACACCAAGTTGATCGAGACTATCGTGAAAAATAAAGACCAACTCCCTGACCTCAGAGTATCTGACGATTTCGTATACAAGAAAGTCAAGTATTGTACAGGACATCCGGTTGAGGATGACATGGTGTGGAAGCTGTGGGTTCCATCGGCGATGACAGAGCCTCTAATACTTTTGGCCCATCGGCCGCCAAGGGCAGCTCATGGTGGTGTGGCTAAGACGCTATATCGCTTGCGTGACCGATTTTACTGGCCTAATATGGCGGCTCAAGTGAAATCGCTCATATCAACGTGCGAGGTATGTAAGACTTCGAAAGCTCCCAATAGAACACTGAGGCCAATGATGGGTAAGGCATTCGTGGTAGATAGGCCATACCAACACCTATTTGTTGATTTCCTGGGGCCATATCCCAGATCAAAGAATGGTAATTCCTATATGATCGTTTGTCTGGATCAGTTAACTAAATTTGTGTTAATACAGCCACTACGAAGAGCCACTAGTGAAAGTGCAATTAAGTTTCTAGAGGAATATGTGTTTTCAGTTTTCGGAGTGCCTGAGTCCCTGCTTTCGGACAATGGCAAGCAATTCACCAGCCATGAGTTTGCCAAATTCCTGTCGACACATGGGGTGACACATATAAAAACGGCAGCATATTCACCTCAAGCCAATGCCAGTGAAAGAGTGAATCGGTCAATACTTGCAGCCATTAGGTCCTATGTTGAAAAAGACCAACGCCATTGGGACAAGTACCTTCCATTCATAGGCAGTGCTCTTCGAACGACCATTCATTCTGCCATTGGCATGTCTCCTTACGAGGCATTGTTTGGCCAAAGTAAAGTGGAGCACGGCTCCGATTATCGTCTCCTTAAGTCCCTGAAAAGCATTAACAATCCTGAATTTGACATATTGCCTAAATCTTCACGTATGAACATGATACAAACCCACCTCAAACAAGCACTTCACAAGGCCCATAATATTTACGAAAACCGTTATAACACACGCAGTAAATGTATAAGATTCAAAATTGGAGATGAAGTCTTTAAACGAAATTTTATTTTAAGCGATGCCAGCAAGCGTATTAACGCCAAACTGTGTCCCAAATTTGTAAAGGCGAAAGTAAGAGGCATTGCAGGTAACAACTTATATGAGTTGGAGGATGTAAACGGCCGTTATTTAGGAGTGTTCCACGCAAAGGATATTAGGGGTTAATATAGTTAACTTGCGTGAGGTTTCTGTTTATTGGTATTGTTCAGCTGGGGACTGCGAACTAATCACATTCATGCCTTCCTCATTTCCTTTTTATGAAGTTAAGCTAACATAAAAATAAAATGTTTTGTTAGGGCATTAGTATGCTAAATTAACATTATTGTTTAAATACTGCTTTTCAGTTGCGTCCGTTTATTTCCTAGCGCAGGTAATGGTACATTGCAATTGCCCCATTACGATGGCTACGCCATCTACCTTTCACTTCATCTTTATAATAGGGTATCCGCTGCACCAAAAACATCAATTTGACGAATAACGATTGGTACGACTGAGCGAAGATGGGGAAGATGATTGCTTCCGGGAGGCGATTGCGCTCTTGCTTACGAACCTCGAAAGGCTACAGTCGTGGGTGCAGATTAACTCCACAAAAACCATAACCATCTCGATTTTAAACGGTCTGCGCGTGTGATATTAAATACGCGAGAAGTAAGCCAAAGTGCTTTAAGTAATTCTGCGAATACGCAAAAAACAGTATATGTTGAATATATTGTGCAATTCGCTTACAACCGCACCTAGGTCACGTGTTCGTCGCTAGATTGTTACCCCATCAAAATTATATCGCGGGCGTGAACGACGATCCTAAAAGACCTGCTCAGTTTAAATGATCGTTCGGGAGTGCGCAGCCCATCAAAATCGTGGGACTCAGTAAAACAAAAAACGCTAATCCCATCAGTTTTCCGTTCAGTTCACCGACTGGGATCTACCAAAGTGTATCTGTGCCTCATGGTCCAAATATTGGGAACCGGTGAACCCATGTGCTAGTGACACCCCCCCCCCCCCCAAATCTTACCTTCACTGCACTTCATAGCCTTAACCACAAAGTGATAATAGAGTCAGTGGTGCGCGAAGCAACGTTCAGACTCGAAAAACCCATGTGCGTTCAAAAGCTTTAAAACCATATGTGTACCTACCACCACCATTGAAAAACGCCTATCGAAGTGAACTAAGTGTTTAAGCCAGTAACCAAGTGTGCCTTTTGTCACGGAACGGCATTATCAGTCAATATCTGCTTCTACATCTACATGCATCATCGCCCGTCCAGCGCCAGCGGCTCTACAATCATCATTAACCATCATCATCACCACCCATCAGCTTAGTCCGGCAGCAGAGTTCCTTCAGAGTTTTTTTTTTATTTAAATATATCTTTTTTTTGTCCCGTTTGTTATTAGTATTAGTTTTCCCATATGAATTTCTCTAATTTCTATGATATCTACTCTAACCTAGTTATATTTTGTTCTTATAAATTCTATTAAATTCTAATAAATGATTAACTACGCTATATCTACGGTAATAATTTCCTATCATCATCAATATTCACTCGCTCCTATCAAAGTTAAATCAAACAAACATACATACATTATCCATCCGTTAAACATCCATACAGGTTTCGGCAGCGTGATGTGCACACCACTACCACCGGACACAGGTAATTTGTTGGTATTTTTCTTTTCTTTTTTTTTATGTATGACACTTGTCTCAGTGAGTGAGTTTTGATCTTACGCTCGACATCTACCGTAAGTTTTTTTTTTTCTTTTCTTCTTCATTGCCTTACTTTTGCCAATGAACTTATCGGTAACCGCAGTTAGAGTCCATATCATATTAAACGGTGTTGGAAGAGATCATCGCAGCTAATGTTTTCTTTTTCTTTGATTCTTAATTAGTAAATGGTATCCATAATTATTATTTAATCTTTATTTTTTTTTGTAATTTGCGATAATTTCTCTTCCAATTTTTCGATATTATGTAATATCTTTTCTTTACTTAAATATTACACTCTTAAGTTAAGTTTTTTTTTTTTTTTTTTTTTCCTTTTTCTTTTAAATTTCCCTACATAATATGAAAGCTTAATAAATATTGTAGTTGAATCGAAATCTTTCTGACTTACTATTATTTCGGTTGTGTTGGATTTGGACGTTTCTTGTTTAGGTTGGGAAGATGATTTCAGTTCCAGCTCACTATTGCTGAATGACGTTTAAGACACAGCCTATAATGGCATTTTAGATTTCCACCAGGGTGTGATAAGGAAGTGAGGATATACTGACCGGAACAGCAGAATGCGGTGAACAGTAAGCGAGACTTTCTGCTAAGGGGTTGTCGCGTATATTGGAGCAAGTGACAACCAAGGAACCAGCCTAGGGTATTTTTAGGTTTGGTTATGGGGAGGGCAGCTCTATGGTACCCTTACTACCTACGGTACCTATGCTTTGAGGATGAGGTAACGCAACCAGCATGACGTCATCTAAATCTAGGAAACGCATATAGTGTCGTTTATGATCAGCAGTCTGGTTAGGTCAACGTTTTCGAGCATACAATTTTTCTTTTTTTTTTCTTTCTAGCTTCAGGTCCCATTTCACATTTTAATAACCTTACCCCATCCTTTTCCTCACTCATTTATTCAATAATAATATAATATCAGGCATGTAATTATACGGTAGTCCGGAGACAGGTAGGAAGAACCCACCCCAATGCCGACGAGCTGAGTACGTGTTAGCGCTAGCATGCCTGCCTTTTTGCCTTCCTCGGCCGGACGCTCTTCCACCTAATCCATCTATAGATTCCTGTGCTATATGGCGGAAGGGTACAACACCTATTTACCGTACAAAGTCTTGTGTTCACTGAATATATTGTCTATTCAGTTGAACACTGCTAGATGGTTTTGAACAGTCTTCGTTATGGAGGCTTAGTCTCCGTGCGCTATACATTTTCTAGCTATCTCAGGAGACTGATTTCCATTGTGACTGGTCAATCCTAAGTCTCCATATCCATGTAACCACTTTGGGTAAAATGGAAAATATGAATTATTCTGCAGGGGCTGCAGTGCTTAACCCGAATCTCGCATATTGTCAGGGCTGACTGCCTTACCTACTTATACCTAAATGGACTAACTTAGTCTATGTTCAGGGCACTCATTCCGTAACTTTTCAGACGATTATCGTCGAAACGATAGCGCCCCAAAACTGGCAACTAAGTGCTAAAATTACAAGTTCGAGGGCTTAATCCAGATCATTTCCCACAAATGTAATGAATGCTGACAATATTCAACAAAATTCGAGCAGAATATAACTTTAAATGGTGATTAAAGTTTCGAAAACGATATCGCTAAGACGATCATTGATATACGGAATCTGCCCCCAGGATTTTCCGTAAGCTATCAGCTCTTAGGTGCTTCTGACAGCAGCACAATGCTATAATGCAACCCTGTGATGCACTACTTAGTTAACTCCGAGCTTTAGTCATTAAGCGACTTAAAGTCAGCTTTCTCCATTAAGACAGCTTAAATCTAGAAATATTATGGGAACCCAGGCTAACTATTTAAGCTGTTATAATAGACAAATTTGCTGAGAACTCAAGTCTTTGACCGAGCGAAAAGCTGAAGAGTGAACTAAATTTTGCAACGCATTGAAAACTCCTTGTCACCTGCCTATACATTTATGTAAAATACTAAATTTTGCATAAATTGAAACAAACTTGGTTGCATTCTCTAAGTTTCGGTCAACTTATTCAGTAAAATTGTCTTCTGCTTCAAGGACATTTCGTTTCCATTCCAGTCTTCCTAAGCCAATTAAACAGCAAAACAATTTCCCCACCATACAAGAAAGCAACAAACAAAAAATACACCAACCTACCTTAGTCCTTAGTGGAAGAACTGAACTGAAAGGAAAAATAAAAAAATAATCTGCTGAATATCAATTTTGTTGTAGGAATATAAGACCCGCCAACGATCAATAAAGTCATACACCAAAGTAACTTCCAACGTCACTGGTTTATTTTGGGTCGGTCAAAACAATTTAGGAATATACGAGCAGAGAGAGAAGAATCCTACTTACATTTCCAACACGAAAGCTCTGTACACAAGAAGTAACAAACATACTTTCTCGATTCCCCTCCTTCCACTGAGCTCGGCTACTTATCTAAATTCCATTCCCAACCGTAGCATTTATATACACAATTCCCTATTTCTTTTCCTTTGCGTTTATTGTCATAATTCCACGACACACAATGAGGTAAAAGAAAGAAAAAATCCATTTCATTAATGTTGACGGCAAAAATAAATGTAAAAACTCAACCGTGTATAAGGGGCCACCCAGAAGACCGGAGGCGTATGTGGTTTCATGCGATTTCGTACCAAATACGAATTATGTAGGCTACCTACCTACCTTTTTCTTATGCCTAACATCCTAGCAGATACAGACATAATACACAAATTAGAAATAAAAAAGAAAAGAGAAAATACGGATAAAAAAATTAAGACAAATGACAAAACAAGGATACAACCCATCCTCACACCACCCACCATCCGCAAGACACTAACCCGGGTGATGGAACCCGCTGTTGCTTTAGCTCCAGGAAATCATAACGAGAAGCACATTGCCAATTGAACACTACAACGACGTACAGTACATACCGGTGGAGCAGGAGAAGGTTGAGAGATAAAATTTAAATGCAAAAAATATTATGATTGAAACACACATTTTTCCGAGTGAGCATTCCTTCCTTCCTTGCGCGCTGATTAGCTAATTAAGGATGGGTAGGTAGAGGTACCTGTTTCTAAAAAAAAACACCACTTTCCACAGCAAGAAGAGCGAGCGCTATAAAATGTGATAGTGATAACTGTTTGAATTTTAATGAATAAGGTTTCAGTTCTCCGTTCTTAGGTTTATGGGTGGGTGCGTCAGAACGGGTTCCGCCGCACCCCACTTAGGTCCAAGTGGACCCATTGTGATGGGTTCCGTTCTCCGTTCTTACAATACAAACTGATCAGAATCACGCTGTCTAGTCCATCTCTTTCGGTATAAGTCTTTCCTTCCACTTTATTTTGGTGATAAATCGGGACTACCACCAGAATGCAACCTCCATTGCATACGTTAGGCATTCACTTAATAAAAAATATTTATTGCATACTTTATGGGGATTTTTACTTTCAAATAATATTTCACGATTTATCGTCATTTTAAAGGTTTTCAGATTCCATGACGATTTGCCGATTTTGGTCTTCCATTTAACGATTTTCATGTTGTCTCAAGCGAATGCCCAACAACGATTTGAGGATTTTTCACTAACTCATGTTATCCTCACGATTTTCCACCTACTGGCAACTCCCATCAAATGAAATGAAATCAAATTCCCAAACCCATTCTCATCTCCCATGGCCATGACACATTTTGAGAACACTTCCTAGTTCTTCCTAGTCACATGAAGGCTTACTTTGTGTTCACTTCATATTGGAAATGGGTATAGTGTCTAGTGTGACCGCATTAATTCTGAAAAGTAGCAAGAAAAAGGGCAAATGAGAAAAAAAGTGTCATATACGAAGCTATTCTTCGCATTTAAAATTTTTGAACCATTTTTAACCAGCTCGCTTAACACTATAATAGTGTCGTGATAGGTAACTGCCAACTGCGGATCATTTTAGTGGTTTTTATTTCTACATAAGACCATTTGGACAATTTTCGAAGCTTTTCCATCTAAAAAAGGGCCAAAATAGTAAAAAAAATTGTGCCAAATTGCAACTTTAGTCGCGCAACTGTAACGCTAGCTGGCTATGCAGTAAGGTAGGTACACTACTTTTATATTAGTGCATTCAACTAGGTATCTAGTTAACTTTATTCTGTAAACGACACACTTTTTAAGAAGTTTCATTCCAATAATTATTTAATTTTTGTGTGATTATTTGCTATAATAATTTTTTCTATAAGTATCATGCAATGAATTTTACAAGTACAAAGTACAAACATCACAAGACTGAAAAATGTGCTCCTTTTTTTGCACTCCATACTAAGAACAAATTTTAGTCTCGACTTTAAATTTACGGAAGCTCACAATAATTGCGAAATTTGTATGGAAAAATATAGCCACTGTGAAGTTCTAAAAATTTGAGTCGAAACTTGTTGGAGTCGCCATAATTTAAATTGTTAATTTGTGTACTCTCTTTTGTTTAACTAAAAGACACCGTTACACTCATAATGTATATAAAGGCTACAAACGCAATAAAATCTCTCTTTTATTTTCTCGTTGCTATCGTTTGTCGGTTGAATAAATCAACTAATCTCCCTACGATTCAAGTAGAGGTTGAAGGTTGACGGTCCAAAAACGCTTCGTTCGTTCAAAACTAAAAATATATATTGGCAAGGCCATCTATTTTTAAAATATAAGTTCTTTGTTAGAAAATAAAGAAAGCTTGCAAAAATCTTAATTTTCAATCATTTACCTAGGTCTCGAATCGAAGCATTATTATAATTATTATTACAATATATTGTTTTTATGGTAATGACGATTTTTTAAGCAGAAAATGCAGTTTTTGTAAAATTGAATCTGGCACCACTGATTATAGTACTAACTGGCCCGTGCTCGCCTTGCTTCGCCTTGCTTCGCCAGACTTCCACTTCTCAAATTTAAAACAAAATAATTAGCGTTACGAAAAACCCACTCCTCCAAATTTTCATTTAAATGAGTCATTTTCAAGCCAGGAGCTAGACTTCATTAGAGAATTATCACTTTTCTTAGATATCAGCTTAGATCTAAGTTTTCGGGCAGCTGATAATGGTAAAACATATCCTATCGCTTACTCTCGACAATTTTCAATATAACTGTGCAAAGCGGAATCGATTTCGTGCAGTATATTTGTTAAACTATTCCGAATAAACACCTTCCAGTCGGAAAAACAAAGTTAAAGTTTTATTATAGTAAGGAGTTTCGAATATACCTTTTCAAAATACTCCACGCTTTCGAAGAACCGTGCTCTTATTCAATAGTACTAATATTGTTCTTCTAGGGCTAGGTACGGCGGCACAACAAAAGGTTCTCTCTTGATTGTCGTGGGGTGCGCATCACTAAGAACCTATTTGAACTACTGATTTCACCAAGATGAATTGTTCGGTGTGTTTACAAAAAATTGATCGAAGTTGTCTGACCAAAATAAACTGCAAAGACTGCAAACATTTTTTTCACTACGCTTGTGTAAACATTTCTGAAGAAGACGCTGATTATTTTAAATCCAGTGCTACACCTTTCCGTTGTGATAAATGTGCGGTATTGCGACGTCGCTCTCTTCATTTACAAGACCCGAACCCGATCCCGGTGGTATCCAACCCGCTTAGTAAAAGTGCGCTGACCTCTAACAGTGCAAAAATTAGGCAAGAGATCAGTAGTAACTCTCTTTCTAAAGTTGATGAGTCTCTACATAACAACAATGGCAATGGCAATGGCATTGAGGAGCAATGCACTCTTCAGATGGTCTATGCAAAACTTACTAAGCTAGAGGAAATGAACCAACGGTTCCTACTTCAACTAAATGAGTTGCAAACTGAAAATGCAGCGATCAAATCGAGAGTCAATATTTTGGAAAGCAAGCTAAACTGGCAACAACAACACCTTCTCGGTAACTCTATAGAAATTGTCGGAGCATCAAATGTCAACGACGCAAATGCTATCCGGACGGCACAGCAAATTTTCTCTAAAGCCTTGTCCGTCGATGTTCACGACAGTGAAATTGAGAATTGTTATGTAAAGAAGATACCAACAAAAACAAAATCCGATTCTTCTACCTTAAAATCGATCATCTGTTTAAGATTCGCAAGTCTAACAACAAAGCAGCGAATAATGTACGCAAAGAGGAATAACAAAAATAATCTCAATACGCTTGCGACTGGCATTGATATGTCTTTAATCGTTGTGTGTTTGAAGGTGTCTTTCCCGAACGTCTAAAATGTGCTGATGTAATTCCTTTATTCAAAAAGGGTTCAGCTACTGATATCGGTAATTATAGGCCCATTTCACTTCTTTCTGTCTTTAGCAAAATATTTGAAAAACTAATGAAAAGTAGAATAATGTCATTTTTAAACAAAACTAGGTTCTTCAATCCAAATCAATTTGGATTTTTAAAAGGCAAATCAGCGGAAGATGCGCTTCTACAGTTTTGTTCCCTTGTAATGTCACACCTCGATAAGAAAAAATGTACGGCTGGTTTATATATTGATATAACCAAAGCTTTCGACATGGTTAACCACAATCTTCTGTTGAAAAAACTAGAGAAAGCTGGATTTCGTGGTTTCATGCTAAACTGGTTTACGTCATATCTTGAAAATAGATCGCAGAGAGTTAAGTTGGATGATATAAGGAGTGAATTATTGTTCCTTAACATGGGTGTTCCTCAAGGCTCCGTTTTAGGTCCAATTCTGTTTTTGATCTACATCAACTCACTCTTTGCTCTTAGTTTCAAGGGCAAACCAACTGCTTTTGCTGATGACATTGGTATCACTTATGGCTTAAACAGTCCTTTGGACCTAGTTTCTGATATAAATTGGGATCTTAGTTTGTTGAGACATTGGTTTGCTGAGCATCAACTAGTGATAAGTTCTAAAACAAAGATAATGTTCTTCTGCTTATCTTCTACTCATACTTTGGATGCTGATGTGTACTTTCATGCACCTGAATGTCTTAGATATAAACTGTCTAGTTGTAATTGTGATTCTGGCTCTTCGTGTCCCTCTTTTTGTTATAATGTTTCCTGTAGTGATAAATGTTTCCAAATTGAGACGGTAAATGAATTTAAATATTTGGGGCTTACTCTTGACTCTAGAATGAATTTTGCGAATCACACTAACACGTTGAAAAATTATTTCCGATGCACTCTTCGACATTTTTTCTATTTGCGGAACGTCTGCTCTACTAAGCTTTTGCTGTCAATTTATTATGGTGTCTTTCATTCCAAGTTACAATATGGAATTGCTTGTTGGGGTGGTGTTTATCGAAACAAAATACATCCTCTGTTGGTTCTTCAAAAATACGTTATAAGGACAATTTGTCGAAAACCTCGTAGGCATTCCAGCTTTCCTTTGTTCTGTGCCCTGAAAATTCTTCCTGTCCGTCATTTGTATTGTTTTAAGGTGTTAAAAATATTCTTTATGAAGTCTGGTAATCTTAATTTTCGTTTAATTTCTTGTTACAATCTTCGTGGAAACCTTTCGAACACGTTATCTGTTCCCAATTTTCGCACTACTGCTTATCGTAATTTTTTTACTGTTTTATCTTACCGATTATTTAATGAACTTCCTCTATCCATCAGAACAATAGCAATTCCAGGAATATTTTTAAAATGCGTTAAAATGTGGCTCTTCAGTTTTGACTATGCAGCTCTAGAATCTCTTACTTCTAATATAATGGTTTAACTTTATTTTAAATTTTTTTTATATTAATAATTCCTTTTCTGTTTATAATTTCTCTGTGTATAAAATTTTGTTCTCTTTTTTTACTTTTTTTTTGGTTTTTTTTTACTGGGTCACCCCACCCAAATTTTAGTTTATATAATTTATCCAATTGAAGTGACATTCTACACTATTTTATGCTTTGTATATAAATACTGAATGTCACCAACCTTTCTTATACTTTTTCGTCTATTTTGTATTTTGTATTTTGTATTATGTATCATTTGTATGTATCTTGAAGGTATAAGAATAAATCTAATCTAAATCTAAAAAAAAAAATCTAAAAAAAAAGGTATATAAAGTACACCAGAGTCTGTGAATGAAAATCTTCCAAAGTTTGGTCTTACGCTAGGAGTATAAGGGTATTTGTCGATTTGTTGATAGTTTAGCAATGTTTCCAGACCTGGCTGTGGATTTTATTCCGCCCGCTTAATCCAGGATTCAGTACCTACTATGTAACAGCGAACCTGTTGTTCGTAGACGTAGGTAATGTTTTCTGTGTTGATTTTGACAAAATATTTTCAAAAATGAGGAATACGAAATTTTTGTATGTTATATAAACTTGTTTCTAGGGTTAGTAAACTTATTTATTGTGTAATTCCCGAATATCTGCCTTTTACATTTGCGTAACGTGTACCTCATTTGAGCCATTTACTTCGAGGCTTTTTTCACGGTTGCCAACACGGAACAAAGTCTTTATCTGTCGCAAAGTTTCTTTGCTCCTTATCCTTCCCGACAATTTCTCAGTCCGAAATTTAATTTATAAAAAAAAAATTTACTCGTGATCCAGCAAAAACTAAAAAGTAGAGTACCTAACTTATAGTAACGTATGAATTGCGAGCGCACATTTAACCTTGCTAATGCCAGCAAATTTCTTAAGGTTTTTTTTGGGTACCTAGTGCTTTTTAAGGTGTACAAACGTGAATTGAGCTGCAATTTTATTTTTATTGTTTAAAAACCAAAAAAAAAAAAAAATTATTTAAATTGGAAAATCAAATTTTTGTTCCTTTGCTGATTTTTTCCTTCCATTTTCTCAGTATAATAATTGTCCGAAGTTATGTTTAATGTTGGCAACCTTGGTTGTTTCATTTAAAATTTAATTCGAATATGTTTCTTGGAAGTTTAGAGAATGGAAGACAAGCTTTTCCTTATTTAGATTTTCCTACGAGAATCTCTAGGGTAGGAACTCTTGATTCAATATGTCACATCTTAAGGCTGACTTTCGCGAAGAGAAGTTCCATTCATCAGGTTCAACTTACTTACGGTACTTGCACAGTAACAAAACCATCCTTGCAAAATGTCTATACATACAACTTAAAACTGACATCGTTTTTGGTTCATCTGTTCTCAGAAAAATCAACTTTCTGGACCAAGGAGGCCATGACATCATTATCCTACCCAACGTATCAATAGCATCTCGTTGAAAAAAATATATCCAAATTAATAACGACAGTTGTCAGTCGAAGGGCAAAACTTCATCCACCAACTGGGTAATGGGAGGGACCAAACGGAAAACGGTAATGGTTCAACAGCCAGCAAGGAAATATTATGCGATATCCAGTAAAAACAGCACCAACGCCAACGAAGATGAGAATTCAGATCGAGGTGTTTCGTTAATCCTCCAGGCTGGTGGTAGGTAAGAGTATGTATAAAATCCTAGAAAAAATTTATTTTCACTTGATAATAATAATGAGCTCATTAAAAGGAGAATGTCCAGCAAAATATGTTGTATTTGTTAGATTTTTTATTGTTTTTTTTTTTGGCAAATAATTTCAAAGTCGTTGTTATGGTACTGGAGCTTTTTTTTTCTTGTGTATGGGTAACACATTTTCACTGGGGAATAGGCATCACCTCGGAAGGAACACTTATCAGTTTAATCGCTTCTACGAAATATATGTCATGTTAACTTATTTTGAATTTTTATCAGAGTTTTGCTGAAGAGATTATTCCTACCTATACCACTTAAATTAATTTCACTGAAGTTTTCATGTCAGAGTGTTGGGTTGAAATGAGAAACGTTTGAACCAATGAAGCCACAACTGAAAATTTCTGATCATAATAAGTGAATTCAAAGCCACATAAATACAACAAGTTTTGTGGCTTCTTCAACTGCATGAATAAAGTGCAAGTGTGTTTAATGGTTGGTTTTTTGAACTGCCTATAGTAGAACTGGAAAAAATAGAGTACAACTGTCTTGAGAAAGCTTACCACTTAATCCACATGGAGTCATTGTAAGAAAACCTGACACAAACAAATGGTATTGAGGAGATAGAGCTGGTAGTGAATTTATATGCTGTGGCAATATTTTTCTACCATAGCAAATTCGGATGAATTTTAGCAAATTTAGCCGAGTTCCCCAATCGGATGACTCCATTTAGTATCTCCTCTAATTCTTCGTCTATCGGTTTTATTTTAATCACGACCTAAAAAGAGAAACTTTCCATTCAAAAGCCAGTGTAGGATATTTGCTATACTTTCCACAAAAATAAATAGCGCAAAAGCCGCTGCTCTTTTCTGTGAAGTCGAACGCACGCATTTGCGCCCACCTTAGCATTTCTTTCAACTGAAATTAATGAGGATTTCCATAAGGATCTACATTTAGCACTCCTCCACTTCTCCTGCACATTCGAAAAAACTGATTTCCTCTCTGCCAGGAGCAGTACACCAAAGGAAATCAAATATTTGAATCAAATAATTTATCTCTGTATCATTCGTCTTTTCCTTCCACTTCCATATATCTACATATCGCCGCTCCCCTTTCATAACATCTGTCTGCTATCATTAGCGGATTAGTACCTACCGATGGTGTACTGGCGGAGTACTAATTTTCGTTCAATATGCACATGCCTGGCAAGGAGTACCTATAGTTAATTTCGATGCCAAGGCATAATTCGCAGATAAAATATTATCGACAGTTGGATACAATTTTTGTTTCCTTTTGGCACGCCAATGATATCCATACGTATATACAGATAGATACAAATCCGACTGGATCGATAATCCTTGGAAACGAGGAGATTATATAGCTCAAAGGATTTTCCACATGCTGTGCAAGGCGGACCATGTTGAATGTGATTATTATCTTTATCCTGCCCGCAAGAATACAAAACAGATAGACACCTACTACCATGATAGGAGAATATGGATGATGTGTTGGGCTATGGTATTTATAGACAATGAGGACACCCAAAGGATACCTACTTTTGCCGAGAGTTCGCTTTGATGGATTTGAGATGTTTTTTTTTACAGTACGAGTATATCCCAGAAGCGGTAATGTGATTAAATCCGACCTATTTATGGCACCGAATATGAAAAAATCAATTTGTCAATTTTTCCCCAAAATAGCTATCTAGCGTTGCTATTTTTCTAAATACATTTCGAGTGGAGTAGTAATCTACATAGAAAAATATTTACAAACATGTTCGTCTAATGAAAGAAATGTCTCGACTGGGGATGGTATTGTTCGTTTTGTATACCGGTTGCGGCAATAAGGTGCAAAGTGAAATATTTCCATCCGGACTTACAACGGAAACAACGAAAGTCGCTTAGAAGCATCTCTTGCATCAATTTCCATAGAAACCTAAACCACAGACACTCTTGAATAGAATTTGAAAATTCCTTCAAAAAAATTCAATGAGGTCGAAGTTCCTTTGGCCAAAACACTGCATAGAAAACAAAATCCGGTCTTTTAATGGAAATAGATCTCAGACAAACAGGTCGAAAAACAACGAATTTGTTTTTAAGGTCCAGAAAAACAGCAATTTTCTGTTTAGCGTAGTACCTCGTTTGGCAAAATTATTTAATACTAGCTGATCCGGCGAACTTCGTTCCGCCCAAATTCGTTAGGTAATGTAATGAAAGTAATAATTTCCAGCATACACAATGCACATGCTACTTTATGTAGACGCTTAAATACCTCTTTCGTTGGGACAAAATTGCAAAAATTCCGCGACAACGAAATCAATCCATTCGATGCGTCGACAGGAACATGACCATTACCAATACTTAGCAGTTGATTGGAGAACACTTCAGCAGATGGATCATTTAGCAAACATGCGATGTCGTCAGCTGAAGTTTCTTCAAAGCATTGATCTCATCGGCAGCGGTCGATCGTGGTAGTACTGATAGCGTTTGCCGGAAATCGCTTGAGAGTAAAATCAATGCACCCCCAAAACGTCTTGCGTCATTATACAGATCTTTCATATTGCGATTCAGAGCTTCTAACGCACGCTTATGCGACATTGTGCATTCGTCCCAGAATAATTTTGCTTGCTACCAAAACTTTGGCCATTGCTGAATGTTTCGCTATGTTACATATTAGTTCTTCAACCGCTTGAATGTTTAATGGCAATTTCAATGCCGAATGAGCGGTTCGGTAACCTTCCAGCAGCGTAGCCGCTATTCCAGAAGATACCATCGTTGCCAGTGATGGTCTCATTAGTCAAATTTCGTGGATAACGCTTGGAACACTTGCCGTCGACCATGCACGGTGATTGTATGTTAATGGCGCCACACGGTCCATGAATCATGTTTGTAATTATGACATCATGCAGGTCTGCATCGGTTTCGGGACCTGGAATCTCGGCACATATCTTTCGACTAACCAAATGAAAATGTGCGCCTCTTTTTTGCCATTCAATCGAATACATCAAACATCGAGTATAACCAAAGACACGATGCTTAACAAAATAGTCCATCAGCGACCGACGAAATATTTGTAACAGCCAAGAAGAAAACTAACCGCACCTATCAACTTGGTTGGTAAGCCTTTTCGCTGCTCTCTCTACACCGGTACCGAAGGTGTTATGGTACCTTTGAGTTGACCTCCCCATAACCCTACTCACGAATGAGCAGAATACGACGATTGTTACTCGCTCATTTTTCGTAACAACCCCTACGTGCAAACTCAAAACGCTCCACAACTCCTGTTGCCTGTCATCATTGTCCATGTCATCTCAATCACCCCTACATTTCAACTTACTCACACATACTTATGCAAGGATCCTGAAAATACATGTCAAACGAAAATGATGGTTTCAATAACCATGAAATAAATCAAATCTACTCCATTTCAAAAACTTACTTAATGTAACATAGTAAACATAAATAAACGTATTAGGTAGGTTACATTTAAAAAAAAAATTTCAAAATTGTTGACAACAACAATTTGCTTGGAAAATAATTAAAATAATTGACAACAACAATTGCTTTGAAAATTTAAAATATTTTGTATTTGAAGTGTCACTACTCGATTTCTACCCGTTTTATTTTTTTCCAAAGTGCTTTTACCCATGAAAAACGAAGTTTGTGCCTACGACGCCACTGGTTGAGAATTTTCCGACTTTTCTTTTTTCATAAACCATCCCTGATTGAAGACGAATAAAACACAACAAAAATCATTGAAATCGGTTGAGCCCTTCGTGAGTTATAAAGTCACAACGCACTTGCAACAATTTTATATATATAGAGATGAGGACCATATTTTGGATTTAGTAAACGGTTGAACAATTTTTACATCCTTTTGTCTAAGATTTAATAATTTTTTTGGAAAACATTTTTTAAATCGAATAACAACAAAAAATAAAGTATTTTATTATCCGGCTCATTCTTCAGACCTTACTGTTTAAAATTGTTGTCGATGGGGATAAATTGAAGGAAAACCACAGTCTCTTACAGACGTTAAAGGAAACAGTGAGTGTTTTTATATTGGCATTGAAAAGACAAGCTCACCCACCAAAATACGTTACCATATTCTCAATGACCTACGAACTTGATTTGGAAACCCCTTGTTAAGAAAAAATGTCATACGGCTGCATACGCTTCCATAAGTTTGGCTCATGAGGATAATCTCCTGCCTATGAGGAATAATTCGGTCTGGTTGAGGCAGTTTTTTTCGACCATCCAAACTAATGTTTTGGTGGGGACATATACTATTATCCAATTGCGATGGGTGTGACTGCCAACTTTCTATTTAAGGTGATTCAAGGTCACCTAACATACGACTAACAAGGATTTTTGTTAATATGGGTACTACAAAAATTATTAAAATTTGGTTTTAGAACAGAGATGTTAGATATTAGTGCAACAAGCCACCACAGCAGTCGAGGAAAGCAAATCACCCTTTACTGCAATGGTATATATTTGTCAAAACTATTTTAAACGTGTAAATGAAGCCCGAAACCTATCGCTCCAAATAAGAGCAAAAAAAAAGTTATTAACGAAAATAGTTTCAAAACTACATAATGATGGTTTTGTAATTAAAAACAAAAAAACTCTTCAGCTTCAGAGTCAAACAACATCACTTCCGCAGCCACCAACAGTTTCTATTTCTATTCACATCCGGATGCGGACACATTTTAACAAACCTAAAATGTGTACAAAACACTGTACAAAAATCAATATAGCAGGAGCAATAAGCTTACAATAATTGCTTCAATAAATATGTAGAAAAATATCAGATACATTGATATCTACACCGATCGATACAAACATAGATAGCTAGCGACATGGTTATTTAATTTCAGTTTTGTATCAATTTGTTCGATTTGATGTGTGCGATGATACCCACTACGTAGGTATGAGGGGGGAAACGAATGTGACTATCAAATGAAAGTTACACAAACAAATTCGTTACAATAAATTTGATTCTAATTTGTAGACTCGTGGTACAATTATTATACTACCTTTTATGCATAATGGAAGCATAAAGTTCCGTTAATGGAGGTTCTTCTATTTGGTAGAATAATTACAGCAAAATAATTGATTTTCAAGTGGGGTGTTTATCCGTTAATTTTAATAAGAACTGAACTGAAGAATGGGGATATCGCGGAGATTTTGTTTTTAAAAAATTTATGGTCGGGGACGTTCAAAATGATTCATGTAAGATAACAAGAATATTTTTTCTGTCTTTATCTGTAAATTCTAAGATACACAATCTGAGGGTTGGGCACCATTCAAGAACTGTTTTTGACACCGTTTTGGAATAATTGGGCACGAGTGAAAGCGAAAGGAACAAACATTTCCACTAATATGCTACCTAACATTTCTTTGAATATTTTATTCCATGAATTTATCCAACCAAAGGTCTTGGAGGCCTGGTAGGCTTATGGGGGCTGACGCAACCTATAATTAGATAATCATTGCTCTTCTTCGGCTTTTGTCGAATGAATCACTTCGACAAGACAAGCGGAACGGTTTAAAATTCTTAAATTGCTTTGGTTGGTTGGTTGGTTGGTGGGGGTGAGCTTT
The DNA here is from genome assembly GCA_949126925.1 of Cheilosia vernalis. Taxonomy (NCBI): domain Eukaryota; kingdom Metazoa; phylum Arthropoda; class Insecta; order Diptera; family Syrphidae; genus Cheilosia; species Cheilosia vernalis. Next base: position 5,323,483 of record OX421362.1, read on the forward strand.
CCGCTCTTCACTGAGGCCTGTGATGGGCCCGTTGTGGTCCCCTCTTGTTTCATATGTTTGAAATAAATTTACATCAGGATGTATGAAAGGACAGAAAGGTGTAGGGGGTTGGTTCAATTATGGGTAGCCGCTGGATGTATAGTGTTTGTGCTGTCGGCGAATCTGCTTGTTCGCTCGGAGAACGCCATAATGTTGCTTAGTCCCACATTTCTGACAGTCAGCATTTCTAAAGCAACTATATAAGGAGATATTTGTCCCAATCTCTTATTGATTCTTGTAAGATCATCTCGGCACTTCGGTAGTTGCCATGATTTTCGAGTTCGTTTCGGGAACATCAGCTAGTTGATATTTTTTTCTAATTGCAAGAACTGTTATACTTCGTGGACGGTGACATATGGCGCTGATTTTGTTCTTTTGGTCACTGACACAAAAAGTCTATAACCTGCTTAGTTTGTATAGCTTCGAGTCTTATATGCAAAATGTTGAAATAAAGTCGAACTGCATTAAGCCTCCATATTCTTTGAATTGTATATATTCAAAGGAATATCCTGTCAAAAGTTCACAGCACTAGTAAAGCTTTCTTAAAAGCAGCTTGTGGTTAAAGGAAGGTTCACAATGAACCATTGAGGTCACCGAATAGACGTGTATTTGTAATGTTTTCTCCGAAGTTTTCTTTAATCGCTGGATTTTTTATCTGCTTTGTTCAAAGCAATCAAAAAGTTTGAACTTATTCTGCGGAGAAATTTGTTCATTATCTAAACAGTCACCGACGCTGAACTATTTTGTTCAAAATAATATTTATAATTCCAGCAAAAGAAAAATCTTCTTTAATTTCCGAATAGAAATTGAAATGTGGGAATCATCACATTTTTTTAGTCCTCACATTTTTTCATTCCTGGGTATAATAATAATAATAATAGTTGGCGCAACAGGTCTGTAGGGACCCAGGGCCTAGCTTCTCGCAACCATTCGTTTTGTGTGAGTTTTTAATTTTTGGAACGAATGGAAGGGATCTACAATTTTATGCCGGTTCCAAACGGGCCGATTGAGAAGCTCTTTCATGACAGTTATACTCTCGGATGTTTGTCAGACGTTCGCGAGAGGTGGCGCAGTGAAAAAAACCCTGAGTTGGAATTTGGGTTTTTTTGCGGGATTCGAACCTAAACCCCTCGCATAGTAGTCCAACACACTAACCACTAGGCCACTGCGACCACACTAGGCCACTGCGACCACATTCCTGGGTATAGATATCTTAATTTATTTTCAGGTTTCAGCAGTGACAACTGTTATTCAAATTGGTTAGGAAAATGATGAATGGAAGAAAAAGTAAATGCATTGGCATTTCTGTCGGCTGTACAATAGTAAGCCCAACATCAATCGGTTTGATGGCCAATCTTCAGTCCTTAGTGACCAATGCGTCTCTGAAAAAATCTGATATACCCCTTTGTGGCTAAATCCATTTAAAAAATTCAATAAGGACTGTAAAAGCAATTCCAAATTAAAGATATTTCTTTTTTGAGGACCTTTTACCTGGCAATTGATGAGAACAAATAATATTGCCGACGTTGAGAAGTAGTTCTGAGAGAGAGCTCTATACAAAATATTAACAAAAGGAGTACCTATAAATATACATCTATACTTATAAATACTAATATAAATACGCACCCTTAATCGAATCAATACACTTGTATCCATTACCATGAACCCAAGTTTATGTGTCGTTTCTGCTCATCCTTCCGACAAGACTCTTCCTTCTGAAGCTGAAAAAATGAGACAATACACCGCCTTCCCAATTTCCGTAGCTCCTTTCGAATGAAAACGCTCAGGTTTTTTTTTTTTAATTTTTCTTTTTATAATTTTTTTCGATAATTTTTTTTATTTTCCCTTTTTATTCAAAGAAAAAAAAAGTCTTTGGTTTCCTTATAATCATCGCATCGTCTGTTCGTCCACGCCAATTCGGTACATTTTTCTTATTTTTTTCTTAAACATATTGTTGTCTTTTTTGTTTTTTTTTTTATTTTTATACACAAAGGTAATCCTAACTGGTTGGTTTCTGTTTGTAATAATATTTTCTTTCATATACAGCTAGTTGTATATATATTTTGACCATACATACTCATACATAGCTTACGTTTATAATATTGTAAAAAAATTATTAGTTATATATTTGTTTTCATTTTTAATATCCATTAATACGTATAATATGCATTTTATTTAATATTAATTTTAACTACATTAGAAAAGAATGGTATTTTACAAAAATATAAATAAAACAACAAACCGAATGCATTTTATTATACAAAAATAAAATTTAATTTTCTTTTGCTTAGAATTATAGGAATCAAAATTCACAATTATTTTTTTAAGTATCATTTAAGATTTTTCTTTGTTTAAGTATTACCTAGAAATAATTGTAAAAATAATATATATACGAAAAATAAAATTAAATTTATTTATTTTATTGTTTGCAACTTACATTGGGAGATGTTTCTTTTTTTTTTTTTTTTTCTTCCCTTACGCTACTTTGAGTTTACATCGTTTGAATTTTTTTTTTTTTTAATATATTATACAATGGTTACAGCAAATTTATTCAATTTTAATTTATTTCTTTTTCATTGGATTTGCTGGTTATGCGGAAGATTGGTTGACATAGATATACATATATATGATTTCTGTTTTTTTATTTTTTTATTCCAAATTCTCCCACATGGGTAGCAGCACAGTTACACAATTTTGAAACGCTTTAAGTTTTTATGCGATATTTCTTTATTTGTTTTCACTCATTATTCTTAAAAGATATATGCATTTTTTGTCGTGTATTTTCACACATTCGTTAATACATTTGTATTGCATTAGCAATGAAATTGTTACTGGTATTTTGTGAAACTATTTTTTTTTGTATACATGTCGATTATACAATTAAAACAGTTTTATTGTTGTTTCTATTGCAATAATACAGTGATGCAGAGTGAGGGTAGCTGGTTCTAAGGGGATGTGCTGGTAATGGAAGTATTCATTCAATCTGCATTCTAATAATGCCAAAGAGGTATTTTATTGATCAAGTCGTAGTTTTTCCTGCCCTTGAACACAACTATACGGATACGACAAACAAAACAAATAATAATCAATATCTTTTTAAGGACATCTTGATTGAAGTGTATGCACAGCATAATAAGTATTCTCTTTGCAATGATTGATCTACTTGAGGGACTTACGGACAATATATCTGACAAAAGTTGTTTGTTTCTTACATACCTACAAGTTCAATTCAGACTCTTGTTTGCCTACCGATAAATTATTATGAACACTAAACGTAGCTGCCAATACAATGCCAGTACAACCCTAATGATAATTTCCAATTTGTTCCTGCAGTATTTATTCATGAGGAAAATACACAACGATGGGTTTTTGAGCATTGTATAGGGACGTTTATATAAATTTGTACAACAGCATCAAAGTTTTCTAACTTCTGATCTGGAACAGTACACACTTATCAGGGAAAGTTTGAGTTACGCTTTTCTAGTTGTTTCAAATGAAGAATTTGCCATTTATTAGATTTTTAAATGAAGGAAGGTATAGCTGGAGTTTGTTTACTTTTGGTGAACAATGAGGAATTTTTGTCGATAACATACCCAGCGTTGTAAAAGGAAGTCACTAACAAAAAATAATGGGTAGGATAGTTAAGTGTTGTAAGCTTGTGACCTAAGTCTGGGAAAATTGTAATAAATAAAATTTTAATAACTGTTGAATCTATATAAATTGTTTTCCAATAGGAGGTGTTATTGTGAATGACCCGCTATTTCGGTAGTTGTCACTTTTGAAGCTTTTATTCTTTGACATTTGACAAGTATAAACTATACGCCATTACTAAAAATGGAAGCCGGCCGATCATCAACAACATCGTGTCTTTGCTGATTGGGTCCTTGGAATGCATGAAAATGGTCCGGAATTCCATCGAAAAATCATCTTGACTGATGAAGCCCATTTCCACCTCGGTGGCTACGTCAAAAAGCAAAATTGTCGCATGGGGCTCGGAAAACCCAAGAGTTATTGTTGAGAAACCTTTGTGTGACTGTTTGGTGCGGTTTATGCTCCGGCGGGGTCATTGGACCTTACTTTTTTCGAAAATGAGGTTGGATCAACAGTTACGGTGAATGGATTGCGCTATCGAGAGATGATTAATGATTTTTTATGGTCGGAGTTGGATGGTATTGATCTGGACAACGTTTACTTTCAACAAGACGGCGCGCTACGTGCCACACAAACAACGAAACCATTGATCTTTTATGGGAAAAGTTTCCCGACCGTGTTATCTCTCGAAGAGGTGATCACAATTGGCCACCTAGTTCTTGTGATTTAACACATTGCGACTTCTTCCTTTGGGACCACGTGAAAGATAAGGTCTACGCCAACAGCCCAACGTCGATTCAAGACCTCAAAGATAAAATTCGTGAGGCTATAGAGGACATAGGGCAACCACTTCGTGATTTGGTTATGGAAAATTTCATGAAAAGAATATGGCCCTGTATGCGTACTCGTGGTGGCCATTTGGCTGATGTTGTTTTTCATTATTAACGCCGTACCTTCCTCTTTATTATGAAATAAACGTCCGATCATTTATCTCAAAAAATGGCATTTTTCTTTGAATAGGTACCAAAATAACGCCTCTTATTGGAAAACCCTTTATTATCGCTTTAATGAGAAGGAACGAGTAGGAAAAAATATCAGACGAGGATCTAGTTTTTAAATAAGGGTGTTACATTTTTTTGTGAAATATGTTACATTAAAATTTAAAAGTCCTTGCTCTTATCTTTCACACAAATAATTTATATTTTGTCACCTAATTGAGCAGAATACTACAATTTTTCGGATCAAAAATATCAACTAAAACCGCATTCGAGATCTTCAGTCGAAATAACAGTTAAGAACCTCCATTTCGAATATCAAACCCATAAATGGATGACAGAGAATAAACCTACTATATGCAGGTACAAACAAATTAGCACTCTAAATATTCCCGTACAGTTCAAAACTGTTCCCAGGGTCATAATGAAATCACTCAACTCTTTTTAACGAAACCCTTCAATATTCAACATTGTCTAGACCTGAGCCATTCTTCATATTCCTTCATATCGCATTCAGTCATAATAGTTTTTCCTTATTTGTTCATATCCATTTCACTTGGATGTTTTATAAGACTAGGTCCTTATGAGGCTTAAGGTCAGCGATGAGAGTGAGACACGTACTACATTTCCCTACCCTACCGAGTAAGTTTTTAACTTTCCTTAAATTACCTCCCTTGTGTTTTTTAAATTGGTTTTTATAATAGTTAGATATCACACCAGTGGATTGTGTTGCTGTAGACAGAAACTGAAGAAACACACAAGACATCAGCTGTAGTTAACTTGACTGTAACAACCGTTGAACATGACATAAGTATCGTGATTGCGTGAATGGGGTTTTTATCCTTCAAGGAGAAATGTTCAAAAGTATTGTCTTCTCTGAGAAAGGAGGGTCATAGGTTTCTTTTAATCGCTCCTATTCTTGTTACTTGTTATTTTGTGGGAAACAAATATTTGTATAACAGTCGTATGAAAGTTTTTAGCTTGAATTTTCAAACTTTCAAAGATATGCTGCAATTGTTATGTAAATTCACGGAACTATGTAAATATTTTTCTTAAATACAAATTCTTCATATAAAAATCAATAGAACCGACGACTTGTCACTGGCATAATCATTTCCGCAATATGCATAAGACAAGTGGATAAATTTCCAGTTTATCTTCCCATATCCCAGGGGAAACCCTTAAGCACTTGCACTACTTTGTTGGTCGTTCAAACTTTCAATTTGATGCTGAATGCATATTGTATTAGTTGTTTGTGAAATATTAAGTATTCAATTAAAAGTAGGAACTATTATCCTTTCATTCACTTTATTGCAATATACTACATGCCTACTATGAGTTAAAATACGCACACAATCATGTGCCGGAGAGTTGCGCAAAGTTTCCAGCAGAGAACACACTGCAGAAAAAGTTAGGAATACGAAAATAATAAAATGAAAAGTCGCTATAGCTTGATGATCTTGGTGTATATACACGCTTAAGCTCATTAACGATATGGAAGTTTTTTTTTCGCTTTAATTTAAATATAAAGCGTTTTAAGTGAAGAACATTTTCTGTCAAAAAGTAGAATAATAAAATTTTTATCCATGCATTATTTTTGAACTTATATCTTTAGTTCCCAACTCCTAAATAATTAAGTCTTGAAAACTGGATAAGATGAAACTATCAAAACTCGACATTGCGAGTGATGTCAAATATTTGCATTATTACAGATTTCGCAAAGCAGATGTAGCATAACAACTACGTTCACTTTAAAAACCCCATGATGGTGAAATGCTTCTTTTCCTACTAAAGTGAATGTTGTTTTGTTGTCCTTAAAAAATCACTAATGGGTTTTTCAAATTAAACCAAAATTAAAAAACTGGCCAAGTGCGAGTATCACTCGCGCACCGAAGGTTCCGTATTTGGCTAAAGTTCAACACATCAGATATTATTTGAAATCTATATCATTCAATCTTTCCCCTCTTCATGAATTCATCACAATTTAGTTTAATTTAATTACTTAATATTTTTACTCTCAAAAATTACTCGCACATGAATCTCATTTTCTAATTATTACCTAGAGTACCCAACCCACGCCAATTTTCCATTCTGTATGCGACCTGTCCCAATTAAAAACTATTGACTAAAAATATATTATACTTTTATTTTGTTCTGTACTCCCCAAAAAAATGTATTATATTCCCCAACGAAATTAGCAGGCGGGAACCCTGGTGGGTTCTGTCTTTGATGGGGTCAATTGTGCACAACTGCGTAGTAGAGATTAAAACTTATGAGAGCAACGTATTTTACATGGTAAAATTATCTTTTTTGAAAATATCTTGTAAACTATTAACTTTTCGGCAAAACAGTATTCAGCACATATATAGATAAGAACATGATCTACAAAAAAGGAATTTATGTATTTTTTTGTGAATCAAGAAATAAACCGTTTTTTGGGCGAATGAAAATATTTTTTTCACCAGATTACTAATTAATCGAAAACCAATCGATGTATTCCTTCCATTGGTAATTGTCGTTTAACTAGAGGTTATACCGGATGTTGTGTGTAAATTTTAGCCTCCTATGTCAATCGGTTCTTGAGATAGACCTGGTAACAAAATTGGCTTAGTGGGTTCGGACAGACAGACAGACAGACAGACGGAGAGACATCCGAGCGAAACTAATAAGGTTACGTTTTTTCCCTTTGGGTACGGAACCTTAAAAATTGAGCATTGCAATATTTTTTTAGATCTGCCTAAATAAAAGTTTATTGATTGAAATTCTAGGGTCCTTAAACAGAACGAAAGAGCTGTTCGTGAAAAAATTGTTTGGCTAGTATAACTATGACCGCAAAATTCATTCCTAAGCCGGAACGTGTATTTTTGAACGTTATGCTAAATAAAACAAGGTCTGTCATAAGGAACGGGTTTAAGGGGTTTCAAAGTAGCCCCGTTTTTTGACTGGCAACCTAAGGCGATAAAAATTTTAATCTAGATGAAGCAGGGTAAGTATGACAGTCAGGATAACACCAGGCACAACACTGATCTGGATTTAGATCTCTTGAACGTACTTTTATCTATATTTTGGATGACAGATGAATCAACACGTGAAGTAGGTATACAAGTTCGGATGAATGAATAGACGAAAATCGAGTAGGTATTTGAATTGATTCGATAATTTGGAAAAAAACTGAAATCAATATATCAACATTATTTGGGAAAGCTCAATCGAAAATCTGGACTTGAGAGGGCGCTTTATCGAAATAAATAGACATCAAAATGACAAAGTATCAGTATTAGAAACAGTACCAATGATTTAATACTTCGAGAGATGCATGTACTTTTTTACAGACATATTTAGGTCTTGTGAAGTAAACGAATTTAGCATAAGTAAATAAAATAGTCACTTATAAAAATAGGATATGTTGTCAACAATTGTGCTACTTTGAGTTCTGAAACTGAATTCCTTTCCACATAATTATAATGATTCGAATAAATCATTGCTTTGGATTTTCTTGAAAGTTATGCAAAGTAAGGCTGAGGTTTCGATTTGTTTTTATAAAAATAAAGATACTTTGATTAGAAATAGAAAATTGCTAGTGTATTTGGTTTTTCTTATGAAAAGTAAAAAGTTGTTTAAAAATATAGCCTTCTAGATCTGAGCACGAGAATGCTATCTACATGAAATTAATCACTAGAAGCGCCACTACAGCCAAAAATTGTCTCAATATTCGGAAAGCATTCACCCCTATTGCTATTCGCAGTCGCGTTTGTCGTACACCACTCAATAATTGTAGTGTCGCTTTGAATTCGTTATCTGCAGCTAGTATTATAAACAAGTCAATTGGATAAAAACGCATTTAAAGGGAAATGGCAACCTTGATAAAAGTTAAGTAAAAGTTTCCCAATACGTGATTTTCAGGGGCACAAGCATTTTAGTCGTTTACGACAAACAAAAGTAAGGGATCAGCATCATGTACTGCATCAGCATCAAAGTATTAATTATGTTATATCTAACCACAAACAAAAAGGCAGTCAATTTAGTTCTTTCAAAAAATACTGTTGAGTTGAGACACAATCAAATAAATATTTGCAAAATTTTACAGTAAAATTGAACAGAGTCGGACATTTCGCTAGTCATCCAGCGGTCAATAAAGTGCAAGTATCTACCTATAGGTACGAGTATGAAGTTTAAAAAAAAATATTTCAAATAAGATTTTGAGTTGACCATAATTTCAGAATTTTTCTTCAATTTCGGGCGATTTCTAAGTGCTTGAAAAGTCAGTTCAAAAAACGGGACACTATACAGAAAATTTTATAGAATGTATATAAATATTTGTGGAAAATTAGCAAAGAGTTTAAAAAACTTTAAGTTATTTTCAAAGACATCTACCCACATTGGTTGTCATAGTTGTCATATTGGTGCGACGATTTCAGTCCGCCACCATTCATAAGTTTTATTCCTAAGACCGAATATACGATTATCTTTGGAGTAAACGCGTTTATGGGGGTTCATTACCTTCGCCTAGACATAAAGCTGAGAAGGGTCCTGAGTTTTCTTCAAAGAGAAAGATTTTAAATCAAAGTTCTGGTCCAAGTGTTTAAGAACTAAAATTCAAAAATCTACCCCCACTTGAGTAACAGATAATATTTTATGTCGACAGTGCCAATGAACGATACTAATAAGAGTAATACTTTCTTTATGTAGGTATAGGTAATATTTTATGTAATGACGTATAAGACATTCAATTAGAATGTTAGAATCAATTAGCAGAATCGCTCATATTCCAACTATCCAATTCAACAAAAATCATTACGATATTTTTTGTAATCTTCATTTTAAATCATACTTCTCTAAAATATTACAAGGTGTAACATTACCATTTTGGAAAACAGGTATCAAAACGAAATTTTGGGTTAAAACTTTTTTTGTCACGACTTGCACTACGCTTCACTGTATTATCAGTTTTTTTTTTTTTTTTTCATAACTCTCAACAACAAAAACTTTCTCTCCTATATTATGTTTTCACACATTTTTTGTTTCCTTATATCAAACACTATCACATTTTTTTTATTTATTAGATTTTCCATTTTTTCCTTAGTAATTCTCTTCCCGTGACCGATTTTACAAACTTTAGCCAAGCCTTTGGAATCGGAAAAGGGGCATAATTTTTTTTATTTACTAAAAACGAAAACAAGTCTTAAAAAAAAAGTTTGATTATAAAGTAAATAATAGAGAAATTGTATCTACAAACTGGGGAGGGGGAAGGGTAATTAAAATGAAAAATAAAAAAATTTAACAAACTTAAACGTCAGTTCCGCATCCCTCTTGGTAGCCTTCGTCTGGGGAGCTCCTACTGCTGCTAATTAATGCACGTTTCAAGGCTGTGACTGGTGGCAACACTGGGACGCCACCCTTTTGCCAGACGCGTATCGTCTTTGCGTTGACAGGTACCCCGTTCGCCATCAGCTGATGCTGTTGATGTTGCGTCTGTTGTTGGGTTCCGCTGAGATTCGTTTGAGAAGTCTGCGTTGTTGGTGGTGTTGTTGTTGCGCTTCGACTACTACTGTTGCTTGTGTTGTTGTTGTTATTGTTGATGTTGTTGCAACTGGTTGGCGTCATCGCGTTATTGTTGCTGTAGATAGGATGCATTTGATGGTGAATTTGCGTTTCGGCGCCCGGCACCAATGGCAGGCCATAGTCGGAGGGGTACCCACCGGTGGAGTTGCCCCCCGACGATAGATTGGTGGTTGTGGTTGATGTCGTCGAACGTGCACCAACGCCCACCATCGAGGAGGAGGTTGACGGCGCATTGTTGAAATGCGTCCGAGGGAATGTTTTGCTAAAGTAGTCTGTGGTCCGCTCATGCATGTCGTACAGTTGACTCGTTTCCATGATAGGTGTTTTGTCTGAATAGCCTGTGTAGCCGGAGATTGTTGTGCTGGTAGCGCGTTTGAGATAGAGGTCATCAGTCGTCGAAGAGGATGTTGTGGCGGTTTCCCACAGCCCCGAGGGGTATAGGGAGTCGCAGCCACCCGCTCTGCTGTATTCGCCGCTGGAGTTTGCAGTGAGGATCGCTGGGATCTTGAGATCGGCGAATTCGTCACTTCCAAACCGCTTGGTGTCGTTTATCAGGTCCGGATTGTTGCCGGCTGAAGCTGTGGGCGATATGAAACAGGTGGCCGTCGAGAGAACGCTTCCGTTATTGTCGTAGTTGCTTGTGGTATACGCAAGATCAGTCAGACGTGGTGGCTTCTGCACTGGATTTGTGAATTTCGAGTCATTGGACTCGGGGTGCATTCTGTCGGTGGCACTGCCCTTGCGGTCTAGCGTCGCACAGTTTGGGATCGCACCATTCGCGATCACTACGCCGCCAACGTTCCCATTGGCCGTGGGTGGCTGAGTTTTGTTCGTCACCGAGTTTTGATGGGCCATCGTGTGAATGACCTCCAAGTGGTTTGGAGTCTTGCTTTCGATGAAGGGCGTTCGTCGCAGTCGCAGCAAAAGGAACATGATGAAGAGCAGAACAACTAATATCAATATAACCAAGCCTGCACTGAGTCCAACAATTTGACCGCTGCCTAGGGAGGCCATTCCAGCTGCACGCATGCTGACGTGGAGTGTGAAGTTTGCTTCCGCCGTGCCGGCCTTGTTCTCGGCCACGCAATAGAACTCACTCGAGTCGGTCTCTTGGGCGTTTGTGAGGATCAGTCGGCTTCTCTTTTCGAATTGGCCATCTTCGTAGATGAAGACTCTTTGGTAGGCGCTGAATGCACTTCCATTTGCCAGCAGCCGCCCTGACCAATACCAGTTGATAGTGGCTGCGGGGATTGCCGAGGCGCGGCACACTATCGATGCATTCTCGCCCATAGTTGCCTCTACGTAGTGGTTGATGGGCAGCATTTCGGGTCGGCACGCAAAGTCGTCCACATGAAGATCTGCAAACGATCGGTCCAGCACCCGCTCAGGTCCACCTGAGCATATCGGAGCCACCGGGTAGGGAATATTCTTTTCAAGCAGCCATAGCTTCGCTGCTCTCAGGCGGCAGTCACACATCCATGGGTTGTCGTGCAGCTCTATGCCGTGGAGCCGGCTCAGAGTCTCTATAGTTTTCGGTCTGAGTTCACTTAGCTTGTTGCCGTTCAACTTGAGCAGCGTCAGACCTTCCAAGCCCTCGAACGCTTGTGGGGCTAGGGTTTGAATATCGCAATGGGACAGATCCAGCTTGTGCAAGCTGGACGTACTGGCAAACGAAAAGCCCTCGATCTTGTGTATGTGGTTCGAGGCCAGGGTCAGATCGCGCAACGACGATATATAGCTCAGCGCGTTTGACGGCACCACCACCAGTAGATTGTGCGACAGATCTAACTCGACCAGGTTAGTCAGTCCCTTGAACGTCTCCGGTTCGATCTCGCCGATCTTGCAGTTGCGCAGATACAGCTTTTGCAAGTTTAGCAAATTTGCTCGAATGAACTGCTCGTTCGAGAGCGTCTGCAACTTGTTGCCCGACATATCCAGCACCTGTGTGGATGGGTCGATGTTGTCTGGGATTTGGATCAGTGAACGATCGATGCACTCAACGGTCTGCTTTCCGCCCTTCCACTTGCAGGCGCACACTGTCTGACAGCTACTCAACTGCTGGTTCACGATCATCGGGTTCTCTTCGATTGGTGGCAGCAGCATTGCGTCGTTCACGCTGTAAACATCGTTGTGGTTATTGTTGCGATTATTGTTGTGGCCATGCCGCCCGACTCCACGATCATCCGAACTACTAATGCTGCTACTACTGCTGCTTCCACTGTACATTACTTGGTTCTGACGGTTGTACCGAGCAGCGTTCGCCATGGATCGACTGGAGGTGGTCAGCAAGGAGATCGCGATAAGAACGATCAGGCACAGCCGACTGCTGTGACTGTGCAGGATCTTGTAGCGGATTTTATTGTGATGCATTGTGGGTTGCTGAATTTTGAATCCTTTTGCTAGATGTTAAGTCTTAAAGCCGTGTATCCTGGTAGTCCTAGTTCCAGTGGGGAAACAAAAAAGTTCAACAGAAAAAAGGATAACAAACCAAGGAAAACCGAAGAAAATTGTTCTAAAAACAAAACTGAAAATATATCCTCTCAATCACGGTATCTACAAATGTCATATCCTGGCGTCAATCTGCACTGGTAATCCATTGTATTTGGGAACAATAATTTTTTTTTTGTATCCTTAAGGATGGGTATATTCTTTTATTTAATTTTTTTATTTAAATCAAATGTGTATACTTTTCACATTATCCTTTCACTGGTAATCCTATCCAAATTAGTATATATATTTTTTTTTGGCTATTCAAAGGATTTTGATGGACTGAACTTTCATTCACAAATCACTTTCACTGTGCTTTGGCATTAGATTTGCTGTTGGCCATCATTAGCCACACACATACACACTTTAAATAATTTATTCCTCGAGAAATTCCACTGAAGGGAATTTTAAGGATATTTTTACACGATAACGGCCGATATTCACGCGAAATACCGATTTGTTAAATGTATCGAGTATCGCATACACACAAACATCCACGATGTGGGGTACTTGGCTGATGTGTATCGCACGGTATCACGTCTTCAATAAATTGTAATATTTTCCAGGATTTTTCTTTTCGCATGCACAAATTTTTGTTTTTACAATTTAAATAGATTGTGTAATCTATAGCTGAGCGAATGAGAATTTGTTATTTTTATTTAAGATCCGGAATAAAAATTCAACAAGCGAGTACAGACTATATCCAACCGCACCGCATGGTTAATCAACATTGACTGAAAATGAATTTCAAAGTATACCTACTCAAAAATCTGAGACTGAGTGTGAACTGTGCGCAGTAGATACATTTTTTTCGTATTTGTCTTTTCAAAGGTATTATTTTGTTTTGTTCCATTTCGACATCGAAATGATTCAGTGCTCGGGATTCGAAGTTCGAAACGAATCGAATTCTAGAGTTTCGACTTTTTGTTTTGAATGACGATTAAATTAAACATAAAACGAAAAGAGAACTGAAACTGAATGTTGCTGGTGAGAATTAAATTTGTTGGGCCGATAAGTAGATTTTGCTCAGACTCTTGTTGCGTACAGTTAGTTACCCGATAAAAGTTGCGAAACTTTTCGAAGATATGGAGTTGCTGAGGAAGATGTCTTTCGAAGCCATGTCCTTGGAGGCCGGCCGGCGTTGCATTTGTACGACGAACGGCCAAAGTATTTATGTCAACGGGATCAATGACTAGGTAAATTATGAATATGGACATCGATATAAGCGATAATGGTGCTTCGTGAGATGGAATTCGCAGATGGAATTTTAGAAGTACAAACATAGATAGGAAAGGTAGGAAAAGATGGTTGACACAATTGTCTGGATTTCTATGTAGATGATCAGCCAAATAATGAAGTACAAACAACAAATCCTTATATGCCAATGATAGCAAAAATATCAAACAATGTACGTTATGACATTTGATTCTATTTGACTTCCAATTGGACTCGGTCTTGGCGTCGTAGTTCCTCATTCTGTCCAGTACTCTTATATTAGGGCGGAAGTACCTACCTACTTCTTGGCAGATATGTGCACAGTTCCTAGGTCCTTAACATAGATCCGTGGACTCAAAGGAAAGTTAATTCAAGTCTTTTTCGTAAATCTGCATTAAATGGGTCTGTTCACTGAGGCACTTCTTTCAGTCGAACCAAAATCGTCTTTTGTTTAAATAACAACTTATTTCCCATAACTAAAAGACTACAATGTTCCGACTATTGCATACGATCTGCCCCATAAACTGTCCAGTTAAATATTTAAAGCAGACTTTGTTTAACTTGAAGGTTAAGGTAGGTAACTTATGTCACTTAAAGAAAGAAATTAGTCATAGGTTTGTTGAAGACCCTACTAAGCATGCTTCTGAAATAAGAACTAGTGAACCCATTTAATGGCTTAAAGTAGTGTATATAGGTAGGTTCTGGGACTCTGAAAGTGGCGTAAGTCGCCACCCTCGTGGCGTATAAGATTTAGATTGACATCTGAATGTCTGAATTGCGGTATACCTAAACATAGCAGGGGGACTCAAAATATAGCAACCATGGTTTTGTTGTTGCTGCTTCTCTTATTTCAAGTATAGTTAATTTGCACTTTCAGGAGAAATTAGGAATGTCTCGCATGCTGATCTCAGACTAAAAGAAGCACAAAAGTAAGGATTCAAAAAAGCAATTATATACTACCTACTGCTTAACTTGGTAATCGATTTTGATATTTTCGCCCGTATAGCACAAATTTATTTTTGCGTTTTTCATACCTACCTACTCTAAAATGAAATAAAAGCAGTACCTATACGAAAAGTTGGAACACAAATTCCCGATTGGAGTGAGTGCGTACCTACACGCCAACCTTATTGATGTGTAGGTAGACATTAAAAAAACTTCATTAAAAATGTATTCAAATTAAAATGTTCGGCTGGTGGTAGCTTTTTTTTTATTTGACATTTCAAGTTTATTTGAAAATAAATTCGTTTAAAAATTTTTGGTTGATTTGTAGACAATTGCTGCCCCTCTCGTAATACACTTTTAGTCTCTTTTACATGCAGCTGACTTTTCAACATAATTTAGGGACATAAACTTCTGAATAGCTGATCCAAGATAAATTAATAATTACTCCCACGCTTTACGCTGCACCAGTTGCAAATTTCGTCTGGGTAAGTAACCTTATCCGTATCCAGCTTTTCGAAAATGGAAAAATATATAGGTATAGTTTATCCATGGATAGATAAATATGTGTCGCCTTGCAATTAACATACATACAAATTTTACCCAAACTATGGAAAAGGACTAAACAGTGGATAAATAAATAAAAATACTTTTGTCAAACAAGTTTGGTGCAAGTGGCAGAAAAGTGTTTGGAGAAAAATGTAGTGTCGTATGCTGTAAACAAAACCTTTCTCAGCTGGTCTTAATCAGTAGTGGACCTAAAATTAAATCCCATGTCCATTCAGAAACATAGGTAATACGAATTTTTATTCAACAAACGACAAATTCGAAAAGTTGCAACAAAATCTCTATCAACATGGCTCATTTTCCCTTTTTGTGTTTTGTATGTATACAGTTTTCCTTCTCTTAAAAGCAGTTTTCTTGAAAAGGAAAACCATTATAAGAAAGAATTCATTCGAACTTCGAAAATTCGGTTTCTCTTCAATCAAGTTCATCCCGATCGCCATCTCTAAAAAAATAGTGACTCACTCAACTCTCTGTCTCTGTTTCTGCTCTCATTTGCAACGCAAACGCAACATGTTGTGATTGTGATTCATTCAAGTTTAATTTTGAGTTGCAAATTGACACACTTTAGCGAGTAATCGATTCAGGGATTAAGGTTTATTCTAATTGGAATTTGAGTCAGCCTTTCTGTGTAAACTGTAAAGTGCTGGTTTGCTACCGCTTGCGACAATGTTTCCCTGTCCATTTTTTTTTTTTTTTTTGTTACTTTCCCTATTTGATAGGTTGGGAAGAACTGGGTTAGGTGCGCTCAATAGTTATTTGGTTGCTTATGCTTGGTATTAAATGAGTGTACACAACGCATTTGTATCGTATCTATATGAAATTGTATAGTGGGAGGAAGTGAATTAAAGATGCGATGAGGGTTTGGTTTAATTCTACAAATGAGGGTATTTAGTTACATTATTTTTATTTCTGTGCTTTGTAGGAAATCATGTTTTCGAATAGATTTCCATAAGAGAGTAGATTTCTTTTCAAACGGATACGAGTAGGTACTTAGTCTTATGGTGCGTAGGGAAGATTTCTACGATAAGCGATTAGACAAGATATTTAAAGGGGAGGTAATATGCAGGGCAAGTTGAACTTAATTTCATGCTTTGCTGGGTAGTCTTGTATATATCTACTTATAAATTGGTACACATCAAACTTAAGTTTTTTTTTTAGTTTAATATTAGAAACACAGGTATTTTTTGAAATTCGTTTTGTTACACAGCTGGGGACCAAAAATAACACTTTAAGTTGTTCACCTATTTACTCTACACAAGATCTGGAACAAGAAGGTTCTATTATTTATTACCAGCACCACTTTCGAGAAAACAAAGCCCAGACGTTGTAAATATCTTTTCTGAATCCGTTTTAATTCAAAAATTGTTTTTGAATCATTTCAACTTTTATTTCTTTAAAATTATAATGTCTTAGAAAAATATTCAAACTTATATATTAGTTTTTCTAGAATTAAAGTCTTAAAATATTGACAGAACTATGTTGCCCAACGATAATGAATATAGAAATAGGACAAAGGGGTACTTAGGACGAAAGTGGACTTAGAACCCTTCATAATGGAACATTGTGTTACGGTTAAATATAATTCTTTTGTTAATAGTACATTGTGTTTTTCATATTTATATTCTTGTACTAAAAGTTAATTATCTTAGCACATTAAATGGTAAAAAACATAGCAACTAATGATAATGGGGTAATAAACTATTTTACATGCTTTTAATTATTTCATTTTCTTAAAGGATTTAAATGTTAGGTGCTGCACACAAAGTTCATTAAAGAAAATCAAAGACAAAGAAATGCAAAGTATTCGCGTTCCTGTTTCCACATTGTTATCCTGCCTACAAAAATTTAATATAAGTACTGGGTATAGGAAGAAAAAACCTTTGTTGGGTTCATCTTCATAGCCATGTGGCAATATTGTGTAATGAGATCCTATAACCTCCATATAGCAAGAAAAGAAAGGGACCATCAGAAGCTGCCATAGGTCCTGAACGAATTTGGAGAATTGGGGATCACACCCTCAAAGAAGAATAGAAAATAAGAAAAACTGGGCAAGGCACTGGCATGCCGAGAAACTTTCGAGGCATGCCGAGAAACTTTCGAGGGTAATACAACCGGAAAATAGTCCAAGCTTGTATCGACATGAGTAAAAATAACATCATATATGCTAACCCCAACGTTATGACGAAGAAATATAAAATTCAAATATTTAAGAGAAACATCCAACAGATACATATGCGAAAAGTTTTGTTTTTATTACGTATAAAAGAGTTTATGCCGGTTAGTAGAGTTACTAATTGGAAATTAATAGAAAATAAATCTATATAAAACATGCCGTTTAATAATATGTCCCGCCTAAAAGAATCCCGGTTAATCGAGTTTCGACAGTAGTTCAGTATTTAGGAAATATCGCAGTGAGGTAGACAGATTTTTGAAATCTGTTTTAAGCAAAATCTGCTGGTCTTTGTTTATAATGAAAAATTACCATGGTATTACCAGAGCGCAGGAACATGAGTCCACAACGGATTTATGACTCGTGGACTTATGTATCAATGAAGTGAAGAATTGTTCTAAATGACACTGTGTGATAAGAATCTGGGTCTTATTTAATATGGTTAGGTAGGTACTCTGTAAAAAAAAAAGTCTGCAACGTGGGCTTTGGACTTTGTTTTATGGTAACATAATTATTGCATCTTTGTCCCATCTTATATAAAAAGCTTAACGCAAACACAAACGTCTCATTTAATTAGTACAATTCCAAGCGATTTCGAATAACAATATTATTTGGGTTTTAACATTGAGAAGTAATAGACTGGCGGAGCAAGGCGAGCACAGGTCAGCTGGAATTCATTGATTGAAACAAATTCACTTCTTAACATCTCCAAGGAACTGGACGCGCTAACAGCAATTTGTGTTGCATAATTATATGAATTTATTTTTTCTCGAAAATCAAAAAACTGCTGTTTCCAAAAATCAAATTTGTAGCTGCAATCGAACTGAAGGAAACCCGAAGCTCTTTTAACTAGAACTTTTCCCTCGATTTTACAACGATTTTTTTTTATTACTTATATATTCATTTAAAAATTAAATTATATTCTAACTCAACTGAAATTATATCAAATGGTTGTGATAATGGCAGCATCCAATAAAATTGTATCGATATCATGAACGTTGCTATCGAATGTAATTTTAAGAAATGTCAAAAGCCACGCTTATTACTTGCATCTTTAAGGTTAACTTCCTTTTTTTTTCTCAGCGTGTAAGGTTATTAGTTTCTGAAAGGTCAAACTATCAATTGTTGAAATTGTTTTAATTTCCTTTACACAAATATATAATAATCAAAAAGGCTTGATTATTTAAAAATACAAGAACAATGCCAGTATATACTCACTTATTTTATTACCACTCCAGTTTCATAAATGGTGATCTTTCTTTTAATAAATTTGTAAATTGAAATACCTAAACAAATTTTTCTTTAGGTTGGGTGTAGGTATAACGTATAGCAGCTAGACTTCCACCACGAAAAAAATGTTAACGAATTCACATCACTTAGTGAAACAATCATAACGAGCGTGGTTTCTCAGAGAATTCCTATCGTAACACCAAATTCAAACAGTCAATGGGGATGTACGTAAATATGAATGGTATGAACGCAAGCCGTTTGTGAATGTGAATGGATGCGTTTTCTATATAATTGAAGAATGAAGATCGTAATGTTGGAATTTGCTTCTAATTAGCGCCTTTGCTGAGAACACAAACAGAAAAGAAAACAGAATACGAGCTTTTTAAAATACAGCGTTGAACACTGAATTGAACCACAAACTTGTAACATGTTTGGCGGATCTTTGTTTCCCTCATCACGCACATTATGCCGTACCCGTACGTAATAATGGTGACGATTCTTTGTGGAGTATTGAAGAACTTTTATTTGGTACATGGAAGAGCGCAGAGAGGTTTTGGTACATTTCGGTACCCATTGGACCGCAGCGATTAAATTCTATGAATTCTATTTTTAAGACTTTGCGCAAACTGGTTAGGGTTGGTAAAATAGATAATCATGCAGTGATGTCCTGTAAACAGATTTACCGCAGTTTATATCCTAAATCACAATTTTTGCTTGTTGATTTTCGCAATTATTTTTCGCCAAGTTGCATTTCGATTCATACGATCACTTACGCCAGGAGTTCCCTAACTGTGCGTCGCGACGCCCTGGGGCGTCGCTGCGCTATCCTAAGTGCGTCGCAAGACGGTACGCACAGGTCGACATTTCTATCACTTTATTTTTTCACAGCTGTCAGAACAAAATTTAAGTCGACTAGATTGGCCTGGACAAGACGAAACCTGGGGTGGGATTCTGTAAATAACGAAACGAAAACCACTTTCGCGTTTCAAAAAACGAAATAAATCTCAGTATGTAGCTTTATTTTCGTTAAGTTGTTTTGACGTTGAGGAAAGCTTTAAAATAGGAGGCACGTATGTAGGTATTTCGTGTACCTGTATGCAAATAAAAGGCAGCTATTGTCGTTTTCCATTGGACAAAACGAAGCGTCCGGGAGAGTCCGGAATCGAAAAAATCACTTCTGAAACCGTTCCATTGGCACAAAAAATACTCTTCTGGTGATTCTGAGGAGAGAATTTCGCTTCTGGATTTGAAGTCAGCATCCACTCAAGAAGCACTCACACAAGTGTAGTTTGTGTATTTTATACAAGTCAACTGACGGCTGCCGTAGATTATTTTTTGGCATTTCTCCAATACTCTTGTGGATTCAATCAGAAGCAGTTTTCTTGTTCCATTGGACTACAGAATGAGTGGATCCCCGAGTGAAACCAATGGAAAACGACATAATACGCAATTATACAAATAACCAAAAACTCTTTATTCAAAGTTAAATATTTATTACTCAAAATACGATCCTTCTTGATCGAGATGCTAAACTATAATGAATATCCTTTCTCTTTTCCAATTTACCATATCCTTCATATGGTTCTATTTGTTCGTCTCGTTCTAACTTAGATGTCGTCCTGTTTCAGCGCTACAGACATATGTTTAACCTAAAACGTTGAACAAAACTTAAAGAAAAAAATAAATCTCTAACTACGAACCAAATTTAAATAATCCAACCTTTTGCCAGGTAATGCGAGAGGATTCGAACAATCCCGCAGATTTTTTAAATTTTTTTTTAAGTTTACCTACGTGTTCATTTTCCATTTCACTTTCGTCGCTTTCGCTGGTCAACAAAAAATATTCAGCGCAATCTTAAAAGTTAAAATCACCAAATTCAAAGAGAATAAATAGGAAAATGATAAACGTCAACAAAATAGCTGTCGTTTGTTTTCTTTCGTGGAGAAGATAAAATCTGTTCGTTTTTAAGGTTACATGAAGCAAGAAAAGCGAAAACGTCAAAGAAAATGTGTTCGTTCGTTTTTTTTCGCGCCGACGAGAATTTCCTTCGTTTTTTATGTTACATGAAGCAAACTGTTCGTGTGCACGAAAACGTTTAAACGTTTTCACCTTACAGAATGCCTGCCCTAAATGCAAAAACTAACTAGATTGGTCGGGAACGTCACTTTTTAAAGTGGGACCTAAGTGGGGGCGACTGTGTTCCGCACTTTTGGTGCCCAAGGGCGTCGGAAAAAAATTACAACCTGCAAAGGGAGTCGCGGTTTAAAAAAGTTTGGGAACCCCTGACTTACGCAATAGGTTGGCGACCGATAGTGATAGATTTGTAATAGTTGACATGATCATTGATAATTTTGTCTGATGCCGTGTTGCTGCCATACAACATTTTAAGTGATGCCAATCTACCTTATGTGTCGAAATTATATTTATCCTTCCCAAACAATTTTCAGAATGTACGACCGAATGTACTTAAGATCTAAGCTTAATTGCACATCCCCATTAAAACAAATCCTAAATTAAAAAAAATTGCTTTATCCCCATTGATCCCTTCGATCACACTAATTGCTTCTAACTTCTTTATCAATCCTTTTTCAGAAACCATCAATCGTCCTATTCAGATGAAGATACACCTGGACCCCCGCACAGGCCACACAAATCTCCATCTCTCATCGTCAAGTCTGTAAAAACAATTGGAAATTTTTGCATCGCACAAAAGTAAATAGCAGGACCGCCACAATTATCCATTCTCAATGGGCAAATAAGACACTCGGATGATTGGCCCCTAAACCTGAGGAAGAACAATAATAATTAATCACCAGAACGAAGCAGGCAAGCAAACAAACCCGCCAAAACGCCAGAGAACAACACAATTCCTGGAATTCCGCCTCTCAGACAGAGCCGCTCTATCAACAGGTAGGCCAATTCAAGATTTTTAAGGTACCTGTGAGCTGTGACGGGCAATCGTTTGAGTCGCATTCTCCTGCTTTCCAATCTCATTCTTCATCTTCCCCGAGAGGTGATGAAAAATCACCCAAAAGTGTTTAGCTTTGTTTTTGCTTTTTTGGGTCGACACATTTTTTTTTTTTTTTTTTTTTTTCAAATCGAAGAGGCGGGCTGCGAAAATAATCGGAATCACAGAATAGATAGCATAATGAGTGTTGAAGGAGTCGCAGAGGGATGCTCCTTGTCTGTTGATTGTGCCATTTCGATCTCTTAAGGGCCCAACCCATAGAATCCGTCGCGTCCGTTGCGGCAAAGTTTTCGACTGACAGGTTGATAGAATACACACTCTCTTATGGAGGGTGTCCCATAAGCAGCGCACGTGCCGGAGCGACGGATAAAGTAAGTTTACTTTCTACTTTTCTGTCCGTCGCCTCCGTTGACAATTGGCACATCGTGAGAAGATTCCTTTTCATTGGTGGAAATATTGAGCGCGTGAGAGAGGCTGCCATCGGCTCTCACTAGTGCTCTTATATTGTGGGATTTCTTCCTTTTTTGGGGAATTTCGATGTCCGAAAAGCCTTAAGTGGGAAAAAGAAAAATCTAAAACAACATTGAAAAAAAAAATTTTTTTTTTCTAAATTTCATCAAAATAAGTATCTAGATTTCACCATGATAATCAACACATGTATGTACATAAAAAATAACTTTTTTAAATCACCTTTCAGCAAGATTTTTAATATCAAAATTTTCTAGTACCAAAAAGAAGTCATTATGATATTAAAAAAATGCGATTTTTATACCAAAGGTTATTTAATGTGATTATTTATCCGTATAATATAACTTTTACTTTTAAAAGTTAATTTTTTTCACAAAAAAATACCTATCAAGGGAATTATTTGAAAGGGAATTTGACTACGTTGGAAAGGGAAAAATTCCCACGTTTCTTGGGACAAATAGGTATAGAGTACTAAAACACTGTCACTTAGCGCATGCGACGGATTCTATGGGACAGTTCGTTCCGTCAAATACGGCAATCCGCCGACGCAACGGACGCGACGGATTCTATGGGCTGGGCCCTTTAGGCCTTGTCAGAAAGATGCCGCCGCGCCAAAACAAACATACAGATGGGAAGTATGTGTAGGAGTAACAGCACCGCCACCGTTGGTTCACAACAAGCGAGTCAGCTGCTACATGGTTGGTATAGGTGGTGGGGTATTGCCAGGTGGGTGATTAATTGTTATTTAATGAAATGATCATAGAACACCAACACCAGAGGGGCGACTGCCCTGTGAGAACTGGAACAGGCACAGAACAAGGTTTGTTTTTCCGATTTGAACTCATTTTAAGTACAACCTTATGATTCCGTGATAGTATGCTGAAAGTATAAGATTGATTGAAATATTGCGTGCAAAAGCAAGCGATGGCGAAAAGGACCGAATACTGTCCACCGGCAAAACAAAAGGTACTGCGCATAGTGAGTAATTGTCGAGTGTATGTAAATTAATGCTGAAACTTATTTTTACGTAAATCAACGTCATGGTGACAATCGAAATGGCGAACGCATGAAATAAAAATAGAACAAAGGATATGACTACGGTTTCCTCACATTGGAATATAACATTACAGTAGTTTGTATGTTCATTTGTCAGGTGTATAAAGCATGGCGGATGTGAAGCATATTCATGTTTTCTTGCTTTCAATTTTTCATTCTGTGACCACTTGATGTGATTTTTGCTTATGAATTAATTATAGGAAACAAATTAAATTAATCTTTGGTTAGCGAGGGATCTCAGGTTGAATTCCCGGAAAACACCAATCACATCTACCTAATAGATATTCAATTCGGCAGGTCCCGAAAAAATAAAAACTTACACCAACGACTGACTATGTAAAGGACTAGGACTACGACTAGGTTTCTTATACGTTATACCTACGCACTAACCTTTTATTTTTACTTACGATATGAAGTTACCAGTTGAAAGTTTGAAGCTTCTTCCACGAAGCTACTTTGTTTTTTGTTTTAAGACGAACAACTGAATAAGTTTCTGGTTTTAACTCAAAAGGGTAGAACTTGAAAATGACTACGGGTGTAAGCGAACCGTGGCTGCTCCTGATGATGCAAATTATTTCGTACATTGAAAACGATCTAAAAAATCGTAATGCCAATTATATAAGCAATAATGTTGACACGAAGGATCCAACTGTCTGCATAAAGCAGTGGCAGATACTCGATTTGAAAGAGTCGCATTAAAGAAATATTGGTCAAAGGAAGAATTGGATTTTTTGTGACACCAGGTATAAGTTAAATGATTTCCCCAGAACTGCCATGTATGCAATAATCGCCCAATTTATACTTACCAAATGACCTGTGTGCTTGATCGTCCCAATACTGCTTTTCTGGCGCTGAAACTTATGAACTCTTCTCAAAGTAGATGACGACATCCTCCCTTCTTTTAGAGAAATAGCCATGCTTCGCAGAATTGCAGGCTTGTCAGTTGTGGCCTCACCTTGAAATCTACAGATCCGCCTAGGTAAGTTAGTAAGAGCTTTGCATCCGTTTATCCTTTATTTGTTACAATTCTAGTGTTTTTTTAGGCCACTGCAACTTTCCCTAAACGTATGCCTTTTAACAGTCGGCCTTCTGGTCTGGTGGCTGTTCGCAAATTAATATATTATATGCAGTTTAGGTTATGCGAAAGGTGTCATACCTGTAATATTATTTGTAAAAAAAATGATTAAACGCTAAATGCAACACGTAAATCATAATTATAAATAATGAAATGTAAAATAATTGTAAAATTGAAAAAAGTGGCATTATTGCTAAATAAAAATAAAATAATAACAATAATAATAATACCTGAGGTGGGCCTCAACGGAGTGCGGCGTGTTCTGCTGAAAATATAAATCTATGGATGAAGCGGGCTGAAGAGGCTTTTAAGATGGCATTTCCGTCGACCAAGATTCGACGGCTTTTGGAATGCTCGCTTTTATTTCCAAAAATTCGTTAACCCTAACACTTGACAGGGAAGACGACAACAGTAGCTAGCATTGCTCAATTAAAAGACACAAGGCCAAACTCCTTCCACTATATTTGCGTCCAATTTGCATAATTTCGATGTATTTCCTGTGTAAAAGTACGCAAACGTCCATAAATCAATTATTATCTTAGCAACAAACATTGGTTCCTCCCAAATAAATTCAAATTAATTTCAATTAGATGGCTATAATTGGTGTTGTATATAGTTACGTGTTGTTGCATTAATTTTAGTCTGTGTAACACGCCAAGGAGCATCACTTTAAAGGACAATTATCATAAAATAGCACTCTCCCTACCCACGCTCTAATGCTAATTTTATTTAATTTATGCTTTATCCCGACGGTCACTTAAGCTTCGTTTTTCAATTATGATACCCTTCATAATTTAAAAGTCCATCACTTCTTAGAAAAAAATCGATGACATTTAATTAAAAAGTAAGCATTCTTCTGGCAACACTCCCAGATCCCAGTCTGAGTCGCTGCGGCTCTCATCTCATCAGAGTCGCAGCTCGCAGTATCTACACATTCATCGCAGATAGGTAAACAATACACCGGTTTCCCTCGAAAACAAATAAACACACAAGGCACAAAACGGACGTGAGGTCTGTGTAGGTTTGCGTTTGCCAATGTTTGTTGTTCTTCTGTTTCGTTTCTTTTCCCCGAACCATTCTGGAGGTCCATACACCATACCCACTACTATACGACACCTATACCCGCTGCCGATGTGTTGGCATTATTTTGAGCTGACGCTGGTCCATCGCCAGGATGTGGTAATTGGAAGAGATTAAGAACCGGAGAAAAAAAAAATAACCCAACTCTCAAATTCATTCAGATTCAGCTCAAACCAACATGACAGAGACCGAACCCCCCTCCAGCCAAATTCTATATCTGCTTTGCCTCATGGAGGAAGTGTGTTGGGTAAATATGAAAACGCTTACGCAGGTAAGAGATATGAAACCGGTGAGTCATCTCACAGCAGATGTTGTTGTGCTGTGGCATCGCAATCAGCGTTGCCACAAAGATACAATTGTATCAAAAAGATACATTTTTGCTTCCTTGCAAAGAATTTGATACTCAGATATTCAATTAGATACATTTTTCAATTTTCAAATAAGTCTGCAAAATCTCCCTTTTTCATATGTTTTAATTTTTTTTTCAGACTTATTTTGAATCTATAGCAATATCAATATCAATATACATCAAAATATTGATTTTTGGTCCCAATGGAACATGAAAAGTGATTTAGAAAACGATATTCTCTTGTGATACATTTGATACATTTTTGAGTCTCGAATTTAGATACTTTTGATACATTTTTTTAAAAAAATAGATACATTTTTCAAAAAGTCAACGGCAACGCTGATCGCAATGCAAGATGCACAGGACATCTATGCCTACCTGTTGTGGTTGCAGTCTTCCTCAGAATCTAATCCCATTCTTTCGGGTATTTCTTTGTTGCTGTTATTCCCAGATATTTTCCCATGCACCGATGCGATGACTCAGTCGTATCTGATTCGCACACGAAGGGAACTCTCAAAATTGATGCCGAATGAGCGAGGGCTGTGCATCCGAATGGGTGACAATTTCTCTTCTTCAAATACCCACTGGATATTATAGAGGTACACAATTTTGTGAACATTTTGATTCCATCTCATTGTCGCTCATAAATCCGCACAGAAAACTAACCTCTTCGACGATGGGCCATAAAAAATGATTTTTGAATTTTATTACAACTTTTATGATTCACCAAGTGCCGCTGGCCAATAATTGGTGTAGATTCCAGCATAGGGTGGCTCCTTTATAATATATTTTTACGACACTCGCGACCGATGCCAATGTAAATGATTTCCAAGTGTGATAATGATTTGTATGGCATGAGCGTGGTGGTTGAAGGGGTTATTGAACGGTGATGCGGGGGCACTGTGACAGTTGATGGGATTGTTCGTACGCGGGCGACCGGAAGCGCGTGTCGGTCATGATGGCAGTGCGGTTGACAAGCCGGGGGTAGTTGAAAGAAAAATAGCTTGATGGCTAATTTTATGGGTGCTCTTTGAATTAAGATAAGGGTTAAGGAGGGTCTTATGTGAGTGTCTTCAGGCGGTGGGAATATGAACTGGGTAATAATAATAGGTAATTTGAACTTTTTCTCATGGGGTAGAGGATGGGACCTTCGTTTAAATATTTATGGCGAAAGCGGGAACAATTTGAACGCATTTTAGGAGGAAGTTTAGTATGTAGTTACTTTTCTAAACAATAGACCCAGTAAATGGAGTCGCATTAACTTGGCACTTGTGACAAAATAACGGAAATTCATATGATTGTAGGTATCTTTCGTGATGCTTATCGCTTGGGACAAAACAATGTATGTGGAGTCTCACCTACGGAAATTTTATTTACATTTCATAAAATTTGGTCGGTTCAACAAAACAAAAAGTGTACGACTTGCTACATAAATCACCATCCTTGTCGCATTTCCGCACATAGCCCGTTACTAAAAATACACTGCGTCCTTACCAGACGCGAGTAAATCAAAAGTGATATACCAGGACTTCCATATATTCCGCATACCTACCTAGATTATATACAACAAAAAACACATTAATTGACTAATTAATTAATAATTATAATAACTCGTACCCGGCTTCCATGTGTGTTGAGCATATCTTTCAATTATGGAACGTCCTTGATATTTTATTAATAAAAATAAACCTGCTAAATAAACACACATATTCTTATATTCAGTGGCAGACATCCGTCGTCCTTTAAAAATTATTCTCCGCTCTATATCCCCCTCGTGGTAGGGGATGCATCACTTGATTCCCCCTCACCGTTGTGTCGTCATATTGTCGTATTCGTATTCCACCCAGCAAACTGATAAATTTAACTGGGAATATGAATATCCCTGCACACACCAGATCCAAGCAAGAATTATCTGCACGGAGGAAAAGACGACGTACCAGAAGAGCGAGCATGTCAACCATGGTCTGGTGATTTCATTTTATTTAAAGTTTATACAAAATAAATTCATTAATTTTATTCTTTTATTTAATTATTTTTTTAATTTAATTTCTGATTCTTGGTTCGCTGAATTCCGGGATAAATAATATAAGCAATTATGCAAATTAAACCGATCTATGTGCGCTATACCTGGGGACTGCTGGGAATGAGGTATACGAGGCGTGTGGACTGACGTGATTTAATTTATCCTGTTGGAAATGTTGATTCATAACGAACTAGTTTGTTTTATATTCAGTTGAGTTGATGCTTCCCCAATGATGTAGAGTCGCAACGGAGTGTTAGATAGGTCATGAAGAGCTATTCAAAATTGACTCAAAAGGGAAACAAGTATCAAACTTAAGAATTTATAGCTATACCAAGATAAACCTCGAAAGTTGAGAAGCAGTTGAGTGTCCTAAAAGTTGTAGGGAACCATTTGGTATGAAAGATGCCCCTGCTCATCTGTACAACATTTGAGTAATTAAACTACGGCCGATAAATACAATTTAGGTAACTATTTACCAGTCCTACACGGAAAAAATTTTAAGATCAAATCAAGAAAAATGAGCGCAGAATCACGAAAAGTTTGTCTAGTTTTAGAGCTTAGCTCAGGATTTACTGATTCACGACTTCTTATTCGCAATTTTAGAAATTGTAAGAAGTGAAGATATTGACCCCTACAAATCGTGAATCAACACTTCTCATTGTAAATAATGATCAAACGAGAAATACGTATTGCCATAACCGATCGCAATTTTAAACAAATATTTATAAATTTGATATTCCTATGGTTGTGAATTGCAAAAACAATTCGCAATTTACCACTTCTCTGTAGTAAATTTGATTTCATCCCTTACCGAATTGCAACCATTTAGTCTTGAATTGCAACTCATTAGTGCTGATTTGCTACTTCTGTAGTTGCAATTTACAAATTCTTAATCGTAAATTACAACTTCTTTTTATCAATTTGCAATTCATATTTTGCAATTTGCAATTCATATTTTGCAATTTGGAATTCATATTTTGCAATTTACGATTCTTGAGTAGTGATTTGAGGCATCACCGTCTTAAATTAAAAACGTTTTATCGTGAAATTAGAAAACTTTATTTTCAATTCACAACTTATATCTTGTGATTTACAATCAGAATTCATAGTCGTATTTTATTATTTTTTTTTCCTCTTGATATCCTTGAGAATCATATGACGCCATATCGTCCGGAGACAACGGGACTTGTCTGTGGTGGTTTTTCTGTCTACCTATGCTGAAATTTTAAATACACGCAAATTGTTTAGTAGAACTTGTATTGATACGAACCTTAAAAAAACTTTTCTATTGCACATTTTAAATTCCATACTAATTTACTTCTTTTCTAATAGCGAGACATACATTCTGAAAAAATAGAAATACAGATTTTTATACCTACTTTAGTTTAATTTTTTTCCATTATTATATAGGTACTTACATGATATATATTCCAGAATGCTTTATAATGGTTAGTACACTCACTATCACTGAGAACTAGTTATACTTAAAAAACGACTGCCTTAAGCAAAGATTAAATACCGACTGTCTTTCGCTGTCGCTGCCCATGATTGCAGCTGTCCAGCAAGCAGCAACACCACAAACATATTATGTATGTATATTGATCCATATAAAGAAAGGATTTCGACCCATGAACTATATCGTTACTGTCGACTACCTGCGCATAAAAAAATTTCAAACGTTATGTAGTTAGTTTCCATGGAAATTACAAAAAATATTTTGCAATTTACGACTTCACTACGTCAATTTACGTTTTCGGTTTAAATGTGGTAAATTATTATAAGATTTTATTGATTCATCATTCAGTGGTGGTAAATCACCAAATATTTTTCGCAATTTGAGATAGCAAAGTGGTGTTTTCGAAATTTGCCTATTGAAGTTGTAAATTGCTCCAAACAATCTCGCAAATCACTACAAATTAAAGAAGCTCGAATTAATACTTTTAATCGCAAAATGCAACAAACAACATTTGATATTTTTCGCCGTTTTCACTGACAAATTACAAATTTTTATATCAATTCAAGAAAAAATCGTTGTGATTTGCGAAAAATATACGATTCGTGAATTACAACTCAAAATGTTGCAATTGGTGATTTTCAATTCTTTCCGTGTAGGCTCATAAATAAAGGAAATATATGTAGTCTTCATAACATGTAGAAGATTCTGGTCGCTTAAAGCCGATTTATAGCAACCTTCGAAAACTCGTTCCGTGTACTCACATTTGGACTTGAAAAGACTATCACTCATAAAATATTCAAACTATGTTTGAAAGCATGGAAAGAAGTCCGTAATTCAATATCAAGCACAAACTTTACAAGGAACTAAATGAGGAAGCCTTTCATAATGTAAGAGAGATTAGCTTTAAAATCAGTGTTAAGCTGGGAAATATCCCTTTAATTTAACCGCATATGCGCAGGATAAAGTTGGAGAACATTCGCTGATTCGTGAAATTCGCTGGAGTCTAACATTTTGATGTCAGAAAAGGTAGTAGGCTATATTTTGTCATAGGCACCAGTTATAGCTTTCATTGAAATGCATCATTGAAAATTTTGATTTACGATTCTAAGACGATTAATCAATCAATATTGGCTTTAGTTGTATTTGCATTTCACTGAAAGCTGTAACTGGGCCCATACTATGGGAACCGTTTGCAAATAGTGCCAATGAAATTGATCCTCCGTCCAAAATGGATAACTGCTAGTAGAATAGTTTAGAACAATCAACGCTGGTATATTCAAACCATCGACAAAAAACATTCTTTCCTCCTGGGAGCTCCCCGTACTGTTTTCGAAGTGTCCTTTACCGAAAATGAATACAATTAGCATTTCTAGTTCTTTTGGAAAACAATTCGGTTATGGAAAAAAGGGCAGCGGTAAAAAAAATCCTCTCCTGACAATCACTTAAGAAGAAATTCGCAAAAATTATGAAACGAAGAGGAAACACGAAAAGAAAAAACATGAATTAACAGAATCCTTTACACTTTCTTAAATACCAATGAAAACAGAAAGAAGATGATTGCCTAAGATACTTCATCTGTGTGCAGGGGACCATCCCGAATCGCCCCCACCCAAGAGAACTCTTAATTGAGTAATTTAGTTAATTAATTCGCTTTTTATGCTACATTAAAACCTCAGGCGCTTTTCATGCCCATGCCACTCTGCCACACAGGCCACCACCACCACCACCGCACTACCCCCTCGGAAAGCAAGTGAAACCGCTTAATTAAAGGTGTAGGCACAATAAACCAGAGAACGGCAAGGCGCAACGACTCCGTTTGTGCGGGCGGGAAATAGGCGATGCGATTAGCCTTGAATCGAAAAGGCAAACATCATCATAGACGGGAAGAATACCGAGTTTAACGGCTTCAATTGGGGCTCCTTAAGAATGTGTTGATAAGATTTAATGGTTACAGCAATAAACATTAATATATTCTCGAGTGCTGTGCCTGGGATAAAGGGACGATTCTAATCCAACTCTTTTGGGCAGGCGCAGGCCATCATAATGCGGAGTAGGCTAGCCGGCATAATTTTCGAGAGCAATTCACTGATGCATTCGCGAATCGTCCACAGTTAAGTGTTCTTCTCTTGTGGCTATTCAATTGAATTTCGGGGAGAAGAATAATTGCTGGGCCATTAATTATTGGGAGGTGCAACCCATTCCTGCTGCCATCGGTATAATTGACTTTTGTAAAGATAAACGTCTCCTAGAGGAGACCTCTACCTACCTTTCGATTTCCAGAAGGGTAACAAAAAAAAGTTTCATACGAAAATGCGTGTTATGCGGATGTAACCCACATCCTGAAGAAACAGAGACGGATACAGGAGGAACCTGCTACCTAATCTAGTTTTGTTTTGAGGGTTGCAGCAAATTGAGATTTATGAATTCCTTAATTAAAGCACCCTCCAAGGGGGATTTTGTTTATTTATGGACCAATTTTGGGTTTTTTTCCCTGTCAAATGCCAACGCC
The DNA here is from genome assembly GCA_949126925.1 of Cheilosia vernalis. Classification (NCBI taxonomy): domain Eukaryota; kingdom Metazoa; phylum Arthropoda; class Insecta; order Diptera; family Syrphidae; genus Cheilosia; species Cheilosia vernalis. The sequence goes on from OX421362.1 coordinate 5,355,265, forward strand.
AAGGTCATGGATTATATTGCGTTTTGTCAAAGGTATATCGTGTACGAGTTATTGTCTTTGGCAACTGTGTAAATGGAGCAACCCCATTTAGTGCTCCAGTTTCAAATCTGTATTGGGCAAATAATTTTATTATTCCAATGATGTTTTAGAATTGTTGCTTTCGACTGGTGATAAATGGGGGCATGGATGCCATGAATATGTAGTGATTAAAAAGTGGAAAATGCTCTCACCGCTCCACAGATTCAGGCTTTTGAGCCATTGCCTATACCTAAGCTATATACTTACGTTAAGAATGCAAATAAGCTGCTGCGAGGGAAAAAAAGGATTGCTTCCAATTAGCTAATGGAATAACCTCGGTCTTGTGTTTGTTCTAAAGACGACGTTGGCAATAAAAATTGCACAGAAGTTCGAATCTTATAAGCTGCTGCAGTTTACTCTGTATCAGCCTTTATTTATGCATTCGTTTATAAAAGAGTTTGATTTTCGAATACCTACCTTCATTGAATGGCCGTGGACTCTTTTTCTTAAATTACGCATAGGATAATATTCCTATACGAGAAACTCCGCTTAAAATATTCGCATACCTACCAACAATTTACTTTTCTGAAGGGGTACGGACACGGGATATTTTTTCACCTGCGCGATGATTATATTCACCTCTCGAGTGAGGTAGAATCTCACAGTTGATCAAATAAATTTATAACTCATAAGGACCATTTTAAAAGAAAGATTGAGTTTTTTAGTAGACAAAAAGGCAATTTAATAAGGATTTTTTTTTTACGCATGGCTATAACTTAGTTATAACTATACGAGGGGAGTTTGATAAGTCAGTGACTTTTTTTTTGCTCAGTACCTAACTGTGTGTACCTAATTTTTATTTTCCTATCGTCAGCTGTCATCTCTTATTAGACCACTGTATACAATTTTGAGTAGCCGACGTCATTTAATTTGTGTTTGAGAGCTATTTAAAGCAATAAACCTCTACAACTTTAACAAAAATGGAAAAAAGTGTATTTCGTGTGTAAAAAAACCATCACAGAAACCAAGGAAAGGCTAGATAAATACTATGGGGTATCTGCACCATGAATTTTTCAATGGTTAAAAAGTGGTTTACTGAGTTCCGTTGTGGTCGTACCAGTACAAATGACGCCGAACGTTCAGGAGCCCCAAGGAGGTCGTTACGCCAGAAATCGTCGATTAAATCCATGGAATGATATTGGACGATCGGAGAATCAAAATTCGTGAGATGTCTGAGGCATCAGGCATCTCAAATGAGCGGGTACATCATATTTTATATGAATACTTGGACATGAGAAAGCTATCCGCGCGATGGGTGCCGCGATTGCTCACAATCGAACATAAACGCAACCAAGTGACCATTTCAAAGGATTGTTTAACGATGATGAGTCTATTTTGAGAGTTTTGAGAAAACCTATTATTCGGGGGGAATAAAAAAATGTCGAAACACTGGGCTAAGTGTAGGTATTATGCGGATGAGAATTGCAATTCCCGTGTTTCCATATCATCGGAGATTTTGACAGATAAACGTATGTGAGCATTTTTTAGAATTTGGGTCCTGAAAGCAGTTAACTAATAGTAGGTATTATTAACGCTCGTTGTAAATGCGTGCGTTCCTACTTTAGTTTTGCTTTTTAGAAAAAAAAAACGTTATCAAAATATCTCCTTGCGTAACAGAAATTTAAAGAAGGCTGTACACCCGAAATTCCACGAGTGTAACACATTTCTCTAGCGAATTTTGATCTCATCAACCACTCATTTGTAGACGAATTCCGCAGGCGCTTATTGTTGACCTGTTTTTTTATGTATAGGTGAACCCGAAGTTATAGAAGATTTTGCCAAGACCACAGCTTGGAAAATTTTGCTTTCTGTTAACAGACTCTGATGGAGGAGGAGATACAACGACTAAATATCAAGCTACTCCTATATCGACATACACCCAGTCAGCGGATCGGTCGTCTAAGGTTGCAATTATGTGTGCGGCCTACCAATTTTTGGCTTAGAGTAGGCTTTTCAAACTGATGGAAACCAAAAGATAGAAATAATTTGGTATGTTCTTTGTAGGGCAGGTGCACCGCAATACCTATATGATTTGGTTCAAGGTAGCCTCCTCTATAATAATAATAATAGTTGGCGCAACAGGTCTGTAGGGACCCTGGGCCTAGCTTCTCACAACCATTCGTTTTGTGTAAGTTTTTTTTTATTTATGGAACGAATGGAAGGATCTACAATTTTATGACGATTCCAAACGGCTACTTGAGAAGCTCTTTCAAGACAGTTATACTCTCGGATGTTTGTCAGACTTTCGCGAGAGGTGGCGCAGTGAAAAAACACCCCTAATGATAATTAAATATTCTTATATCGATCACCATAGATCCTCCTCATTCAGAAATCAAAGAAAATTGATCTTCCTTCTTCCAATCATCTCTCTCTTTTTTTTTGTATTAAAGGGCTTAGGTACTGCCTTAATTTTGAAAGCAGAGGCATCCGCAAGAAACACTTTCAAACCTTCTTCGGTCTATAACACAAGCCCCGACTCATTAATCCGATTTTTGTAATGTCTACATTATTTTCAAAATATAGCTACCTGAACCATTCGGCTAAATACCGCAAGATTAATGATCTAGCTACATTTGCTGTATATCTATACCTGCCTACCATGAAACAGCGACGAGCAATGCATCCGACAAGTACCGTTATGGTAGGAGCATTCTTCTTTGAACCGCAAAACAAATTTACGTGTCTCTTGGCTTAGATCAAAACGTCTCTTACTTTCTTTCAATTGTTAACAAACAAATACGATTTTCCCCACATTTCCTTGTTGACACACACCGTGAACAAGCCGTTCGTGTTTTTTTTATAACCCTCGCTCCCCACATGTGAGATATAAATATACCTAGATGTCTTCTTTTCCAGCATTCACTGTTTGTACACCAAAATCACTGAAGCGGCAGATGAAATACTAACAATAGTTACATACTCCCATAAATAAATCAGCCCAGATTTAGTTCAATTACAAAGTATCTTCATCCGTACAAGTCTCACATCCGAGATCACCCAAACTGATTGCCTTTCCCACGATCTCATTTCTGCCACCAGCAGCAGTAAATTATACAATCGATTGACTGGCACTGCAGGCAGTCGCAGTTCGGCGACTTCCGATCGGGGAATTTCACAATTTCACAGTCGATCACGGCTGAACACGAACCGACATGCTTCGGCGCCGCGCCGTTTTGTAAACACACTGTTGCTCTGCATAGTCGCTCTGCCGGTCGTTGTTCCTTAAAGTTCCAGATTGAGAACCAGATCGAGGCGGATCGCTGGACTGTTTCTTGAATCAGTATGTAAACATTAGTGTGAAAGAAGATGCGCAAATATTTATGTTGGATGACGAAACCGCACATGTGCGTGATTTCTGACTCTCCTCCAATTACAGATCCAGACGACTCATATCAAAAATCGGATAACCGCTTAATAAATCTTCATTAAATAGGCGGAACGTCCTCGACTCCAAGTGATATTATAGTGTAGTTGGCAATTCGTGTACTTGAGTACGTATTTGACACATGACGCATCACTTATGGAACGCGCCCACGACCCAGTTCAGTGGAAGCAACGTTATCTACTCCCACATGTCTAGCTGACGCTTAATGGGCTGCAGGTTTAAGCTCATCTACGATTGGAATAATATGCCGTTCCAATACTAAACTGTTGTGCTGGAGCCATGGTGATGGTATACGAGGTGATTCCAAGGAAGATTAGGAAAAGCTTCACCTTACGCGGGCAGAAATTACCCTCTGGTCAGACAGAAAGCACATAACCTTAACGTGATACACTGATTGTGGGATGACATGCCAAGGAGGTGTTTAGGCAATGTCTGCATTTTCCCCCCCACGAAATGCCACCCCCACCAGAGTGATGGTGCTATCATTATTTTCACCCAGAATTGTGCTTCGGAATTAATTATACAGATCGCAGGTATACACGCGACCCGTTCAATTCAAATTGGAGATTAATCAACAAACAATTAATGCAATGAATTGTGACCAATGCCAAGCAGGCGGCCACCGTCACACGTGTGTTGGAATATTATCGACTCATTGCACTCATGAGCAGTCGTTGTTGATGGAGTGTTTAATCGCAGAACAGTTATCTCCAAATGGGTAATCCGAATACGAGAAGTGCCCGGGGGAGTTTTGAGATTAGTTGGAAGCAGATTAGAACTGATTTATATTACCAAAATTAAATCTACTTAAGTGAGGGCCGCAATTGAGTGCAATATAGTTTTAGCATTACGAAACGCAATATTCATTTTTAATAACTATACGAAAAACAATTTTGAGGTTGTTTAAAATCTCAATGAATATTGGAGTGTTCAATGTTTACAAGCTCAATGGGCCTAACCATCACAGAAAATATTTCCTAGGTCACAATATGAATTTTGTATGGAAAATTTCGCCATTGTGAGCTCGATAAATTTAGCGTGGCCACTAAAAATTATTATTAATACCGCGGACTGTGCTTTATGAAAATGGTTGGCTCTCATTTGCAATTTAATGAACACCTAAGGACGCTTAAACTACCAAATGACAATTTTAAGGAGCCAGTTAAAAGTTCGTAGGAGCAGTGGCTTAGTGGTTAGTGTGTTGGACTACTAAGCGAGGGGTCCCAGGTTCGAATCCCGCAAATACCCAAATTCCAACTCGGTTTTTTTTTACTGCGCCACCTCTTGCGAACATCTGACAAACATCCGAGATTATAACTGTCTTCAGCTTCTCAATCGGCCGTTTGGAATCGGCATAAAATTGTAGATACCTTACATTCGGCCCAAAAATGAGAAGCTAGGCCTAGGGTCCCTACGGACCTTTTGCTCCAACTGTATTTATTTATTTTTTATTTATTTAATTAAAAGGTCGAGTATTCAAATCGGAGATAAATGTCCAGCGCTGGTAACACTGCTACCTGTTTAACAGCTGATAGAACTCTCCACAATCTTTTTCCCGCTGGTTTTTCGCTGTCCATTTGTAGACCACCGAAAAATTTCGTCTCCGAGCAGCTCTTTCGTGGCAGTTCTACTAAAGTGAATGTTTGTCAGATCTTCGCGAGATTTGGCAAAGTGGTAAAAAAACCTAAATATGAATTTTGGCAATTCACGTTTTCCCGGCGATCGAGTCTAAATTTTATTTATTTTTTTTATTATTTTTTTTTATTTATTTTTATTTTTTTTTTTTTGTTATTATTATTGACTTATTTAATTTATTCTTGAATTTACCCCACATGAAATTTAAAAAATACATTGAATTGAAGGATCATTCGCCTCTAGTCACTTTTGTGCTATGATTACTATTCCATTTCTTAAAAAATGTTAATAAAGTAAATTTTTTGCTCAATTGAATTTTATACAAGTGAATTTATTGTTATGAATTATGTGTATTTATAATTGATTGTATCAACTACCATTTTTAAGAAATAAAAAAAAAAATATTTATTTTTTATTTTTGATATTTATCAACTCTCTCCTTAAACAAAAGTTCAATGGCCAACCGATTGCATTTGCTGATGACATAGCATTCACGTATCTTGAATTTTCAGACTTTGAGTCCATTTGTAAAATACAAGAAGATTTACAAACTCTAAGGCATTGGTTGACATTGAATAAGCTTGTTATCAGTGAGAAAACGAAAATGATGTCATTTAACTTGTCATGTAGTAATCTAGTGGATTTTAACTTGTACTTTCATGCTCACGACTGCAATCAGTTTGATTTACCCTTTCACTCCTGTGGTTTACAAAACTTTTCTATGAACCGTCAGTGTTCCTCCAAATGTTTTAAAATTGAATCAGTTGATTCCTTTAAATATCTCGGGGTGGTGATTGATAGCAAATTAAACTGGAAACCTCATATCCATTATATTAAGTCACATTTAATGCTTGTTATTCGGAAAATGTATCTACTAAAACCATATTGCTCGCAGCGTGTGCTCAAAATGATCTATTATGGCCTGGCAAACTCGAAATTACAATATGGCCTCGTCAGTTGGGGTGGAGCTTATGCTAATTGTTTCAGTTCCTTATTGATTGCGCAAAAACATTTGATAAGAATAATCTGTGGTAAAAATCGCTTCGCTAACTCCTTGCCTCTTTTTCGCAATTTACAGATCTTGCCACTAAGACATCTTTATGTCTTTAAAGTGTTAAGGGAGTTTTTTAAACAAAGTGGGAACTCTGCAACAAGATATTCCAGATTTTACAATTTACGTTTAAATAATATGTCTCTAGTTGATGTACCCTTTGCACGCAGAACTCATTTCTCACGCTTTTATCTTTCGTCCGCCCCTATTTATTTTAATAAATTACCCATGAGTATTAGAACAATCCACAACTCTGTCACTTTTTTAAAAAAAACTAAAGCCTGGATGTTTACTATCGACTATGTGGACATTGAAAATTTCTAATTGTTTTGATTTAGACAAGAGGTTTCTATTTGTTTTTGTTTGTTCTAGCATAAAAGCTTTTTGCTGTTTACACACATCTTGTCATTAATGATTCTTGTTATTTTGCATTGTAAATTTTTTTCATTGTACTCTTTGTTCTAGTTAAATTTTATATGATCTTTGTACCCCACTTCTGAATTTTTTGTTTGTTCTTTTGTAATTGAAAGTCATTCACACTAACTTTATAGTTACGAATGGTCTCCTTTCTTTCCACTATTAAATCAAGATTATTTTAATCAATTTTAAGTTAATAAGTTAAGTAATATTATATTATTGTTTACCCAATTAGCGTGGAAATAAATAAATAAATAAATAAAAAATAAAAAAAAATGCCGTCGGAGCTCGGACGGTAGTCCAGCCTACTACCCAATGAACGCCCACTAGCTTTTTTTTAAACTAGAGCGTATCTCTTCCCTTTTTTTCCCTACATCAGTGGAGGAAAGATTATAAGTGAGGGTGAGTTATTTAAGTTGAGATGGAGGACAAGATTTAACGATGAGCTTATGAACTTATACAGCGACGTTGACCTTGTCAAAAAGCTGATGATAAAACGGCTAAGATGGCTGGGGCACGTGGAGCGTAAGGACAATAACGCGCCAATCCGACGAGTCTTTAAGTCCACCCCTGAGGGAGAACATAACAGAGGAAGACCCCACCTTAGGTGGCTCGCACAATTGAGGGATACCTCAACCAAATTTTATAGGTATACTTATTAATTCCTCTTATTAAAGTTACTTTAAAATTTATTTAAAATCAATTGGCTGTAAAATTCATACCATGGGTCTGAAGCAAGCTATGTTAAGTAGTTGCTTTAGGTACAGACTCTGTTAACAGGGCAGTCACATGTTAGACTCTTCTGTTAAAGTACAGAATGTCAACATTTTGGATTACGCTTATTATAAAAAACCTAACGACTTTGGCAGTTCGGTTTGTTATTGTTCTCTCACGTTTAATTTGACTCTTCGTGGCCTCCTCAGATTTAAGGAGCCCCCCTTATGCTCTAAACAAGCCTACGTATGGTTATAAATTCAGCTCAGTTTATTTGCACTAACTCCCCGAACGCCGCCCATTGAACAATCTTAACGCCACAATTTCTCTTTATTTAAGATGTGTCAGCGCGCGTTCCTCTGAACGTTATTGCATTTGTATAACACCTAATTCCTTCCACAATAAAGGTGGTGCGTCACGACTGACATCACAGAGATAAGCTTCCGTTGGAACTCGTTCTCCGAAATGCAAACAAATCGAAACATCTCGTAAGGCAGTCGAATCAAACGTACAAGAAATGCACGTATCTACCTCAAGTACCGAGCCGTGACACACAGGGTTCTCCCCTATTTCAGACAAATTACACACGCTGTGAGGCGGAAGAATACTTATTGCTACTACCCCAGCCCCCCATTCAAACTCGGCTGGTAAAATGTTCTTAATTGAAATTTATTGTTGAGTTTTTCATAAAAGTTAATGGAAAATCCGAACAGATCGTTTTTGCATGCATGCGCGCAAGTGTATGAGTGCGTACGGTAACGGTATACACACAAGCGGCAACAATTTGTATTTACCATACCGATGTTCCATTACAATGTCTCGCTATACCCTGGAGCCTGCCAGCCCCGCCAGAGGCAAGAGGCTACACGAAAAAAAAGTCACAGAATCATCGTGCACCTATTATGTGTTAAAGATTTTTGCCTGTGCTTCTGATTACTGCTGCGAGTGCGATGTTAGACTGTAAGTCTGTTAGAGTCCTTGGTGCTACCTCTATTGATGCCGCAGCAATTCCTTTATCACCTAAAAAACTGTCAGACGCTCGCTGATGGGGGATCTCCGTCTGCTTTACCCTGCTCTGCTCTAATAATATGAAATGTTGATGTCGTCGTGTTCCATTTGGAATACTTTTGTTTTGCTACACTGCTGGTGATGCTGTGTCGTTTGTTGCTCCTTGTTTTGTGCGTATATACAGAAGCAATTTGGTTATGTTTTTGATTTCCCATTGGAAATTACAGTCGCAGCCAATTCGAAGAAATTCGCAAAGGAGTCGAGTGTTTTTTTCTTATTTTTACCCTGTCAAGGTAGGTATAGAGGGGGCTTTTGATAATAGGGCATGGGGACTTTGCAGAGTATAAATTGAACTTTAATTTTCAGATTTCTTGGATGCGATTATTCCGAAAAGGTTGGGCGATTTATTAAGTTGTAATATCTAGTGGGGTGATAAGAAATTGTGTCTCGAAGACTGAATGGTGTAGTTGTTGTAGTTGGTCTTGGGTAAGGATCTTGGTCATAAAAATGTGATTTTTTGAGGTGAATCAAATGTTTCAATATAGGAAATGGTTCTATGGCGACTATCTTTTTAATACCCCCAAATCATTTGGATTTTGTCCAGGACCAGCAAATATTGTGAGTGATCAGTGATGTTTCGGTGCGGTTTATATCGAACAGAATCACAACCGAATGGGTTTTCACTACGAACTAGACTTGAGTAGGTGTAAGCAACAAGTCTACTAAGCGGCATATCAGAGAGGGACCAAAACGACTCGTCAGATCGTTTTAAGACCGGTAACTCCTCAGCCGACTAAAATGCCTACCCGGACCCTGCACCTATTGGGTAAACTTTGATGAAAAGCTCCTCGAAGATGAGAACTTTTCAGGTAGGTACTTTCTAGTTTCATGTAATCGGTCAATAAACCAATTCTATGTACTCAATCTATATATCAGAAGACTGCAGTTAAGCAGACCTTCTGCTACTAATATCTCCATAAGTCTCATCACAACTTTCGATAATCCCATTTATAACACAAGACCTACTTCGGCTCTTGGGTGGGTATATACTTAGTCTAAAAAGAGTTCCAAATGTAGTTCAATCTGCGACACGCATAAAAGTTAAGCTCCAACGACGTGTAAGCCAACCTGAGGGCACACCATTTCTCAACGAATTAAAGTTTCTCACGCTCATCACCCACAAACAAATCCATAGTCGTCTTAAAATCAGTTACCAACTTACAGCCGCTTCAAGTTGAAAAGTTATTTTCAAAATATCACACAGAAAAATCACAGCAAGTCACAATGACTCGTATACCAGCCGAAACCAAGCCATGAAAAGCCATTAACAAAACAAACTTTTACAAAAGATTAAACCAAAGAAGATGGCAAAACAAAAAGGAAAATGCAAACCGAGTCGGCTGCGTCTTGAAGTTCTTCTAACCACTGAGTGATTTCTATGCTCCAATTAACATCACCATCTGGAAATGGTAGTTGAATCAAGGGCGCGCACTACCGGCAGCCAGTGTGACCAATTTAGCATATTTCCTGCTAAATTTAGCAGGATTATTTTATTTTTAGCATCTTTTTTTTTCAAATAATGCCAGCATTTTTTTAGCATTATTTTATGCTCTAGCAGGAAAAATTAGCAGGATTTTGATTTAGCCAATTTATGAATTAAAATAATAAAATAAAATCAAAGCAGACGATCCTTATGGCGTTTTTCATTGAAGATCCGAGAGAATTGCCTCGAAATCCAGAATTTCTCTTTCCAGTGAAATTCGTTAAGGCACTTTTGTAATAGTGATAGACACCATATGTGAGATTGGGTATTCTGTTGTTACTTTTTTTTTTGTTTTCTACGGTAAATATGAATGTTTTAATAGGACAAATCAATATAATCAATTTATGTTTACATTTTGCACGCCTAATTGTATATTTTCGAATGACATAGCGCAAAATTAGTTTCCAGTGATTTTTTTTAAATATATCTCCTTTTTTTCTGAAAAACAGCTTTTTTGTTAATTTTTTGGGTTTTTAGCAGGTTTTGATTTGAAATACTGCTGAATTTAGCATGATTTCAAAAATTAAATTGGTCACACTGCCGGCAGCGTATAGCTCGCCGCTCCCCCAATTCCATCCGTAAAATGCATTTCGAGAGCAGACATAAAGACGTCAGAGCAATGCGAATGGCAGACCAAGTAATTCCTGGGGATTGACCCCACCGCTGCAACTTGAAATTCCACTTTGGTTACATGCTGCACTGGGCATCAATCGCTGCTCCTTGATCTCCTCTCGAAAGCATCGTTGTCTGGCCAAGAAGCGTAAGAGCTGTTCTTCGTAATGCATTTGTCTCTCTGATGGGGTAGCGGGAATGCAAACAAAAAATAAAGCAAAGACTGTTGGCATTTCTTTTATTATTTCCATTTGAATTGATTGAGTGCGCGAACTGGCAAACAAAGCTATTCACATTATTCGCAACGGAACCAGCCAATCGGGGTAAGGGTAGATGAAATCTCTACCAGACCATGGCCGCAAACAATGCAAAGAAAGTCAAATTTTCACTAGTTACTCGCTAATAGTTTGCCATAATCGGCCGAGTCAGTGGACGGACGGATTATGGCCAAGAATTTGACGATTTATGTGATTGTTATGGTCTGTCGGAGTATGGTCAAGGCAATTAGCGAGGTTTCGCAGTTCGTTGAATTTAATCGGCTGGCGATTAATTGGCGGTGGGTATGATTGCGATGCGACTGTAGCTGTAGAATGTACTCGTAGAAAGTGAAAATTGTGCCGCAATGTGGTGTGTTTTTAAATTATAGCGTATTTGGGGTGAGGTGGATTTTTCTCAACTGAGAAAGATTTGCTTGCATTTGATTTATTGAAATCAGTTTACGGCAGAGTGGAGCGTTTGAAAGAGGGGTGTGTGAACTACCCCACGTACGTGGAGGCGGCCCATCTACTTGAGTGCTTAACTTTTAAACTTTGACAGCTAATAATATCTTTTTTTTGTAATATAGATAGATTCGGAGTTGAGAGCTGAGATCGAGAACGTGCAGACTGCAGTGAAACCATGCGAATCATTTCAATTAATTTCATTTTCTTTATCTTTTATTGAAGTATTTGTCAAACTTAACGTAGTATTATTACTGAAATATATTAAATATAAACAATTATTAAAATAAAAGAGCAAGATTACATTCAGAAGTGAGATTGCATCGAATTGCACAGTAATTGCGTCATCCTATTGGAATGTTTCAAGGACAGAATTTGATAGATACAACCAACGAGGGAAAAAACGAGATAACCATACAGGCGAATTTCGAATCATCGACAATTTTGAATTCAACGGCGGTGGAAAAATCCGAGACTGCGAAGATGAGTGCCGAGGATCTAGTAAAATTGCTTGTTGATGCGTTGAAAGTTAATGCACAAAACAACAAAGATGATGCTGAAGTAAAATATCAAATTATGCCAGACTTCAACAAAACTATAAGCAATTTTAGTGGAAAAGAAAAGGATTACGAAGCATGTGATTGGATACAATCGGTAAGTGCTGTGGCGGATCTTAACAAATGGTCTAATGAGTTTCGTTTGGAGTGTGTGAGGTTTCATCTGGTTGGAGCTGCAAAGAGTTGGTATAATTCCTTAAACATTACTAGTTGGAGTGAATTCAAAGAGGAATTCGAAAAAACATTTACAAGTCCTTTGGATACTGCTGACAGATGGAAGATGCTGCTGGCGAGAGTACAGAGAAGAGGCGAGGAGGTCATCGATTATTTTTTTGATAAAGTCCGGATGTCAAATGATCTTAAGCTAAGCTTCAAAGAGATTAAAGTCCAAATCATTGAGGGTTTGCTATCCAGGGAGCTCAAACAATTTTTGTTATGTCGTTCTCATGACAATACCAATGAGATGGTAAGAGACATCAAGAGCTACACACAAATAATGGGAGTGCCTGATTCGGTCAAGAAATTTTCGAGCGAGTACAAAAGTGAGTACAAGAAAAACAGTACACCAGAGAAAAATTGCAGTATATGCAAAAATAGTGGACACAGCGAAGAGTTTTGTACTAAAGGTAAGTCCAAAAATGAAATAAAATGTTTTCGATGTCTTGCTCCAGGGCATTATAAGAGTGAGTGCAAAGTGCAAGTCACGTGCATTCGTTGCGGAAAGCCAGGACATATCGTCAAAAATTGTCCCGAAAATAAAAACGATTTTCGTTCGCCGAGTACAGCAGCGAATGTTGCAAGAAGTGAGTCGCGAAACAAAACTACTCTATTAAGCTCGACCGAGGGTTCTTCTAAAGATTTGAAATACTATCAAACAGCTAAATTGAATGGTCACGATTTGAAAGCATATATCGATAACGGTAGCAAATGTGTTATGCTTAAAGATTCATATGCGAAGAAACTCAATATCCAGTATGAGAAGTGCTCAGAAATGATTTGTGGTTTTGGTAATGGCAGGTTGTCTTCACTGGGAATTTTTGAGGCGAGTTTGCAAGTGGATCAAGCGGAGGCAAATGTGAAAATACATGTTGTGCCAGATGAGTTTTTGCAAATTCCACTGTTGATAGGACAGCCATTTACCGAGAACGAATACATTACCATTGTCAAGCGAGGCAACAATATTCGAGTATTTGAAGAGCGTCAAATTGAGGATGAGGAGTGTTTCAAGGATTTAGTAGTTCCACCTTTACCTAAGCAGGAGATTAAATTATGGGCTGAAAGAGAAACCGTAATTCCAGCTGGATACATTGGATTTATAACTGCTTGCGTTGACATGAAACAGGATGCTGATGTCTATATTGAGGGCGGATCCAATCGTGGAGGATCAATAATTCCCAGCTGCGTAGTGAATGTACAGGACGACGTCAATATTCCAGTTGTAAACATGAGTTCCAGTGCGATTGTTTTTGAGAAAAGAGTTACACTAGCAAGAGGAATGCTGTGTGTTGAGGATTCAAGAGTTGACAACGAAGAAGTCTACAATCCGGAAAACTGTGAGTACACTGCATTATTGTCTGTTGTTGAACATTCGTTTTTGGAAACGGTAGATATAAATCCTAATGCGTCGGAAAGCGTACGAGAGAAATTATTTTCTATATTAACTAAATTTCGAGATTGTTTTGCTCTGAATGATAAAGAGTTGGGTTGCACAAAAGAGGTCGAGTTTGATATAGAGCTTGATTCAGATGTTCCCGTGGTTTATCGTCCTTATAGATTGAGTCACAGCGAGAGAGAGTTCGTGAGAGGTGAGATGGAGGAGATGAAGGCCGCTGGTATTATCCAAGATTCAGTATCCAACTATTCAAGCCCAATACTTATTGTCACAAAGAAGGATGGAAGCAAGCGAATTTGTATTGATTATCGTGCGCTTAACAAATTGACAAAGAAGATTAAGTATCCGCTTCCAATTCTGAACGACCAGATTGACACCCTGAGTAACAAGAAATGTTTTTCCATGCTTGACATGAAAAGTGGATATTATCAGATTCCCGTCAGCTCCAAGTCTCGCCATTTGACAGCGTTTGTGACTCCCGACGGACATTTCGAGTTTCTTCGGATGCCATTTGGGGTATGTAATGGCCCACCAATGTTTCAGCGTCTTGTCAATAAGATTCTTGGTCCTTTGAGGTATACTATTGCTTTAGCATACTTCGATGACATTTTGTGCCCTGCTGAAAATGAAGAAGAGGCAATTGAGAATTTAACAAAGATCTTTGAGTGTTTACGAAGAGCTGATTTAAAGTTGAATTTGAAGAAGTGTAAGTTTCTGTACAACACAGTGGAGTATCTTGGATTTGAGATTGGTAACGGAATTGTAAAGCCTAATGCAAGAAAAATAGAGAGTGTAGCTGAATTTCCACCACCAGGAAATGTTCATCAGATAAGACAATTCATTGGATTGGCGAGTTACTTCCGCAGTTTTATAAAAGATTTCGCTCTGATTGTTAAACCTTTAACTCAACTTACTGGAAAGGAAGTCAAATGGAACTGGAGTGATGTCGAGAATACGGCTTTCGAAACTTTGAAAAAGAAGTTGGTTGAGCGTCCCGTATTATGTTTGTATTCACCGGAAGCGAAGACAGAAGTACATACAGATGCGTGCAAAGATGGTCTTGGAGGTGTTCTTTTGCAACTCCAGCAAGACGGGAAGTTTCATCCAGTTGCTTACTGTAGCAGACAGACAACAAAAGAAGAAGCAAAATATCATTCTACAGAGCTGGAAGCGTTGGCAGTTGTTTGGTCTTTGGAGAAGTTTAGAGTTTATTTGATTGGCTTAGAGTTCGTAATCCTTACTGACTGTAACGCTGTAAGGAGTTCATTAACGAAACGGCATATAATTCCAAGAATAGGACGTTGGTGGCTGAAGCTGTTAGAGTTTAAGTTCGATATTCAGCACAGACCTGGTGACAGCATGAGGCATGCTGATGCCTTGAGCCGTAACCCGTTTCAAGAGCCTGAGGAGACTGAAACTGTCGCTGATTTAGTTTGTCTCTATTCAATTCTTGATGAGTATGATTGGTTAGTCATGATGCAGAAAAGTGAGCCGAGAATCTTCGAGATCTCTGAAATACTGAAAAAGAAGAACAACCTGACTAAAGCTGAAAAACAAATTCAAACTGAGTTCGAGTTGATTGATGGTCGCGTTTTTAAAAAAGAGAACAACGAGCTAAAATGGTATGTTCCAAAAAGAGCCAGATGTCAAATCGTCACGAATTGTCATAACAAATTTGGACATGTGGCATTTGATAAGACTATTGCAAAGATAAAAGAGAAATACTGGTTTCCGGGATTGAGGAGATACGTCAAGGGTTTTATCGGTTCGTGTATGGAGTGCCTTTACCATAAACAACCTGGTGGCAAAAGGCAAGGGTTTTTGCATTCGATCGATAAAATTGGAATACCGTTTCATACACTACATGCAGATCACCTTGGTCCTTTTGTTCGAAGTTCTAAAGGGAATCAATATGTGTTGGCGATTATAGATGGGTTTACAAAATTCTGCATTCTGAAAGCTGTACGAGATGTTAAGTCACAGACTACCGTCAAAGTCTTCGAGGATATCATCAGCATTTTTGGAGCGCCAAACCGATTGATTACCGACCAGGGTACTTCCTTCACTAGTAAAATGTTCGAGAAAATGTGTGAAGATAAAAACATTATACACATTAAGAATGCGACAGCGACACCGAGGGCCAATGGCCAAATTGAACGAGTCAACCGCAGTATAACACCTATGTTAGCAACATTGAGTCAAAAGCAGGATGGTTCCGATTGGGATCAGTTCGTTAACGTTGTGCAATGGAGCCTGAATAATACTGTTCATGCAACTTTGAAGAAGACACCGTTCGAAGTTTTATTTAATTATGATCCGAGAGGCATCGATAGACTTCCGATTGATGATGAACTCAACCGAGGACAAAGATTATCCGATAATATACACGAAGTAAGAGAAAGTTTATACAAAGTCATTAAGCAGAATCAAGAGTATCAGCAGAAGATGTATAACAGCAAGAGATGTGAAGCTACAAAATTCGTTCCTGGAGATTTCGTGATGGTGAAACGAGCCTATGGTGCTACTGGCGATTCAATGAAGTTATTGCCTAAATATAAGGGGCCGTACATCGTGACAGAGGTTTTGCCAGGAGACCGATACCGAGTTCAGGATATTCCTGAAATGCAGAGATCCCAGAAATTTTACAATGGCATAGCAGCAGTCGACGACATGAAGCGAGTTCTAACCGAGAATCCAGCGTCAAGCGAAGAAGACAGTAGCGGGTCTGAGGGACCTGAACATTCAGTACCAACAGTTCAACGACCAGCTAGAGCCAAGAAGAGACCAGCTCATTTTGACGACTTCGATCTGGAATAATCGAGGGCGATTAAGAAACAGAATGGCCGAATGTGAACTACCCCACGTACGTGGAGGCGGCCCATCTACTTGAGTGCTTAACTTTTAAACTTTGACAGCTAATAATATCTTTTTTTTGTAATATAGATAGATTCGGAGTTGAGAGCTGAGATCGAGAACGTGCAGACTGCAGTGAAACCATGCGAATCATTTCAATTAATTTCATTTTCTTTATCTTTTATTGAAGTATTTGTCAAACTTAACGTAGTATTATTACTGAAATATATTAAATATAAACAATTATTAAAATAAAAGAGCAAGATTACAGGTGAACGTTTTTGTACCTAGCCGAAGTAATTGTTAACACTAGGAGTAGTTATTTGCCGGAGAAATCCGGTAGTACCTATAATCTCTTTATAAAATTCCTGAATTTTCTATTTTCCGTGTTCCACATCCCCTCAGAATTAAAAACGCTACCATTATCCAAATCAGCGGGCATTCATAGAGTAGGTACCTGACTTGTTGCCTTTTACTTTACAGAGTCGGCAGGAATCACCAGTCATTGTAAAGTTCAATGTTTCAGATCTTGTAGCTTGACTCACGGGTACCCGCAATAAGTGTTTAGGGTCGGCAATCAGTTGAGGCACCAAAAAAACTTGCTGCTCTTACCTCAACAATGCTTAACTAGAGCGTATTTTTGGATAAATCCAGACACCTACACTAATACCCTATTCACACCGAGAAGAAAATCGGGTTTTCGCGAAAGCAATCGAGAAATTAATCGAAAACATAAGTTTTCCCATACATATTTGAGTTTTCAAAACGACCGACTTCCATCGTTAGTTTGTTGAAACAAACACACCTCTTGCAATATTTTGCAAATTCAGCAGCACACCTGTCCGAAAAAGTGTCACACCTCACGACTTAACATTATTTTCCAAACGTAATTGATGGGCCAGTACTATTTGTAAATGCTCTGGAATTAATTTTATTTGTTAATTAATGCGACCGAAATTGGTGACCAAAATAGTTTGCACCGAAGTTTAACGACCAGTGTCTCACAGCTGATCGAAACGTCAAACAAAAACTAGTTCATTTTCGTTCATCGACTATTTTTCGACGAAAACACGGTTTTCGGCTTGTTGTGAATAGGGTGCAAGACCAAATGACAATAATTTCAATCCTGCTCCTCTAGCGTAACCTTCCCCAGTGAGACGTATTGTTTTTACATTTTTTTGCCCTTCCCGGACCACTACAGTTTACGTTATTGTGTTCTTTGAAATTAGCTAAGCTAATCCCTCTGGAAAGGACAATTTCTCACAATTGCATTCACTCAAAAGTCTCAAAGGAATATTCCCTAGAATTTTTTTTTTGCTAAACTCTTCCGTCTCTGTAATCAAAACAGAGACAAATATCCCGAATCCAGATTAGCTGTAATTGAATAGGTACACATGTGCGCAAGGATTAGAAACACAGTTCGTATACCTTCAAATGTCGAGCGGCTGTATCTGTTGTTATTATTTCGCTCCTTAGTGGATCATCCCATCCATTCAAAAACTCATGGTTTGTCACGATGCTGTATATTTGCCCACGCTATATGGAAGATAAAACGCTTGGTAAAGTCCTTTGTGTGTAAAACGTTCGCTTGTTTGTTGCCAAGAAGGACAAATGAAATAAATTCTTTTTTAATAGTTTTACCATTGTGTGTAAGTAGCAACTAACAGGTTCTAACAATGCAACTGTGGTGGCAGCACAGGAACTGAGAAAAAAAAAACACGCTATCCCGCAGTGCCATAAGGACAATCCTCAACGAAAGGATCAAATGTGCGGAACGGCGGCGTAGGAAAAAAGGAAAATGTGATGGAAACGAGAAGAGGAAAAGATTAGTGTTTGTTAGCCACGGATATAATCTATTAGTGGGAAGTTTTAACACGTTTTGTTGAGGGATAAGTGAAGATCCCTTTTTTTCTTCTTTGTTGCCGTTCAACCAGAGAAAGGCTCCGTTTGTGGGATGTCCACGCTGTTTAATGAATGAGAGTGCGCACGCATTGTCGGAAAATAGGTGAAATGATGCGAAGAAGCGGCTATTGTTCGCTAATCCGAACATTGGATGAGATTCGTTTATGTCCGGTAAAGAGGTTTCTTCTGAATTTTCTTGAGCAGCTATACATATTTAGGGATTTTTGTAGAGACCTTGTGAACCGTGAAATCAATTGATTGCTTGTGGTTCAGTATTGTCCATTCCCATAGCACCTGCATTGAATCGAAATTCTAATTTTACAGCCATTTGCCATTTCCAATTCATACGACCCCTGTTCTTAGACCTACTAAACACAATCAGAGGGACTTTCAAGAAAGCGCATAAGATTCACCCTCTCACTATAATAATTTAATTTTATTCCCCCATAGGCAAACGACTTCCTCGGCTAATCCAAATTGACAGCAAAACTCCTTCGTTTTCTAGAAAGCTCTTAGTAAAAATTACAAATCTCCACACCCCCTCTAACAAATATGTAAATGTAACCTTAAAATGTTCATCTCTGGTATACACCGTAGAACCCTTTGGTTTCATCTTTTATCCATCGTTTCCAATTAATCCCACATCGTCTAAGCACCAAGGAGGAACAAAAAAAAAACTGACTGAAAAAAAAATTAAAATCCCCATCACATTCACAAGCACTATATCCTTCCGCTAATCTCCGGAAAGAGCGCGGGCTTTCGTCTCCGAAAAGTGTTAATGACATCCATCCGAAGAAGTGTTAATTCAATTTGTGACCCTCAGTTGGCAACTGTTATTCAAAGTGTCGACTTCAATTCGATCAAACAATATACCAGCTGTTGCTGTCCTTACCACTGTTTGTCGTTTACCCCATTTCAAGACTAAGTTCGACTTGAATTCGGGGCGGGGACTGCCATTCTAATCAACATTTTAATGAATGAACTTTCTAAGGGTGGGTTTTTTTTTTTACTAGTCCGAAGAACGTTGGTACCTATGATATAGATTTATAGAAAAAAGCACACACAGTTTTCCAGCAGTTTGCCGCAGGAAACTTCTCCTGCAAAATGACCCTTTTAATAGTGTTTTTGAGAGTAATGACTGTTTTTAACAGACTGCTCTGACATTGGGGTTGTTTACTGAAATTTCGCATATTCACCCAATTAAGAAACGGTGACTGCGCTTTGTACTCAAATGCTGATGGGGTGAAACCAAATTTTAGGGAAAAATAGCTCATAGAGGGAATTTAATGGCGAAGTTAAGAGTAATTGCCATGGACGGTCGTAGAACTTGGAACAGGTTTTAAAGCGGTCGTATGTGTATGGATAAATGAGTGAGAAAGAGATAGGTGCTCTAAAGGGAGAGAATCTGTGTGTGGAAATGTATAGACGTGTATTATATGATAAGGGGATATTCATCGGGTTAAACTGAGCTTTTATTCGAAGCCTATTCTATTAAAACCGGCTCACAGTTCTGTATTTTGTTTTAGGAAATTCTGTGTGCGTTTTGGAAATTGAGACAAATGATTAGGTAAGTGTTGTACTCCAAAAGGCATTTGTTTATTATAGGTATATAAATACAAATTCAATTTTATGACTTCAATATTTAGTAAAAGCACAAAATAGCAGGACCGGCTGAGTCGACGGCCAAAGTAAAAAGCCCGAAAGGTATGACCTTACGTCTACCAAAATGTCAGTGTGACAGTTTATGCCCAAAGAGATACCTACAGGTTGTATCAGTAAGATAAAACAACGCATCTAGATTTGACAAGGCGTTTTTGATTCATGCCAAAAAACAGGTTGAATTGTTGAAAAGGAATACAGCTGGCTGTTGCCCTTGAGGACTGCAATTCTATAAAATATTTAGAGGGTGTGTGATATTTATCTGACGGAATTTGGAGAACTAGCTATATTTGTGTCTCCTATCAGCTTTGAAAATGTCTATGCAATACAAGACAAATTTGTTTTTTTTTTAACATTTTAAATTTTTTAAACTTTTTCTGTAAAATTTTTATATTCAAATTTAATAATTTGTTCATTAAAATGCTCAATTCAATACGAATTTTCTGAATTTGAAGTGAATCATTTGGATAAAGTTTTTGTAAAAGTAAAATGCTTGAAAAATACAAACGAGTGAAAGTCATAACTAAAATGGGAGCTACATTGATATACAAGTACGTAGATTTAAATTCAAAATATTCTAGTAAGAGGTTATAATATTTGCCTTTTGTCTTTAAGTTGTGAAGCGCCAGAGATGCTCCCAGTGGATTCCAGTTCATTGCCTCAGAAATATAGCTGTTACTTTCCAAAAAGTAGGTAATATGATAACTCGGGCATTCATTAGTTCTTCTTCACTAAAAGAAGCACAGCGGCACTCTATAGGATTATTTTCAAAGGGGATAAAAATACACCGGAATTTGCCTACGCTTGACAATTTTGTATATGTATTCTAATGTCTAAAGCCAATAACAATTAGTATTAAAATAAAATATTTATGATGTTGAAATTTATTCCATTGATATTTAAATCAAATCTAAAGAAGTTTTAGATATAATAAGATTGTATTATAATTTAACATTCAATGGGTTTATAAAAAGCAAAGAAAGTATTGAATTTGAGGTTAAAGTATTCAATTTTATTCTGCAGTTTATTGAATTCGAATACAAATGTATTAAAATTCTTTCTTATCAATAAGGGTTTAATTTAAATAGTTTTGTATTAGATCCCGTCTCCATCTATATTAAAATTTAATAGTTCAGACATATTTTTTAATAGCAGACTTTAATTAAAACTAATAAATCTTGTGTTATTATTTGAATATATGCAAAATATTAAATTTTATTTTATATACAACCTGAAAAATATTAAATTTAACGCCAGGATTTTTAACCGTGACCAAACTTCGACGAAAGTTGTGATAAAACGTTAAGCATGACACATAACTTTCGTGCGCTTGCTACCGAATTTTTTTCATTCACTGGATTTTGCCTAACCCTAAGTCGTCGACTCAGTAACATAGTTTTACCTTTGAGCCGTCTTCTACCTTCCAGTCTGATTCAGGAACCCCGATTTTTGAAGCCGCGTTCGTCGTAGACTCATATCGTAGGCCTGATTTATGCCTCCGGGTCCCAGGAAGAAGCTTTGTGATGGTTGTGATGCGTTTGGAACATCTATACTGACAAACGTGGAATAGGGACTTACAATAACTGCTAAGATGTTCTAAAGCGGTATACCTACAGTATACCGTCAATGTTTCTTTGATGTGAATACCCCAAGTTACAGCACATGCTAGGACAAAAAGCACTTCACAAGGTTTAGTAGCTTATAACAATTTCAAACTCGATGTAGCTGTTGACCTGAAACATTTTCTTTGACACACTTGTCGGTAAATAAAGTAAGTGAACTAATCCAAGATTTGTATTCGACATCCATAGCCGACTTCAATGTAGCTTCCACTTGTATAGAGTTACGGATTGCCGTACAGATAGGCCTCCATTTGTCGTCATAAAAGCAGGAGTGGATGGTAAGAACTTCATTTTAAACAAATATGATCCTTTGAAAAGCCTGCCTCTGGATCATATGCAAGCAAAGCCCTTTGCTTGCTATCACCAGCGGCAAAGCAACGTTCAACTTTAGCTAAAAATTCGACACCATATAACACATGTCACTTTGCTATGGCTGTCAATTGCCTCCGAGTCCCTGTCCCAGTGACTTTGCTACTAAATCTAAAAAACTAATTAAATGTTTAATCACATGGTCGTATATTGACGTCCCAAGGCGATGACCCTGTAAATGGTTCATTTTTGCCACGTTCCACTGGCAATCTTCCTCTTCAGATGCCCACTGGGTGACAGGGTGAATCATAAAATATGAATTAAATTTACAAGGACCAAAAAAATTTGCTCGCTTTCAGGTCTAAGCACAGTGTAATCAAAGTCACTCTATATACGAGTACCTCTTCGCTTCAATTAAAAACATCCCTAATATACATAAATTTCATTTTCAGCACAAGCTCCGAAGCTTTGACATCTCCCACTGTGGCTGGGCCTATTCATGTGCTCACCATACCGGCGATACATCATTGCCTACGCACTGATTTTGGTATTATTCTCTCAAGCTCACAAGTACGCTTCACAAAACAACGCACAAAAGAACGTAACAATAACAAGAAAAACAACTAAAAAAAAATGAAGAAAATCTGAGAACTTCCCAAAGTTACTTTCTAAATAATCTCCCGCAGCTAAAACAGGTACAACAACGTAAGGATTAAAGAATTCAAGTGGGTAAATAAAGTTTATTCCATGGTGTCCTATCATGGGACTCTTTGTGTGTATCCTTCTTGGTACACACTCAAAAATAACCTCTGGGGGTTACTTCAGAAATCAAGTTCATTGTTGTAGTACATATATATAGGCTAGCACAGTAGGCGAAGGACGGTTAAATGTTTGCTAGTTAAGTGTGGATCCCTTTTCCAGCCACGCATACCCCACAAAACTGCTCGCACTTTAATTTATTTTTTCCCCTTGCTCTTTGTCGGTATAAAATGATTTGTAACACAGTAGTTTAGGGTCTTTTGCAGATAGGGGAGATAAAAAAATGGCTTTCAGGCATGGTAGCTTTATAAATGCGAAATTCTTCGTCTGTGGCGATGTCCTTTTTCTGATGTTGGATACTCTTTTAAGACTATAAATCCGATAGCCGAAAAGCAAGAAAGCCTGTCAATAAAATATTTGGACAGACGCAAAGTCCAATCCGAAAATGGATTGTCGAACAACGAAAACTTTAGTTTGATTCGCAGAAAACAAATAACTTCTTAAAATGGTATCCACTGCGTAAAGCTTTTCGCAAAGTCTGCAATAGTTTAACTGGTTGGTCCTAGAAGTACTCAGTATTACGTCGTTGGTCTTTTGAACATCCTTACATAATATTTATCAAATATAGATCGTGTTCTGTCGAAAACACTAATGCACTGAAACAAAACTCAACACATGCATACTTCTCCTTAAGTAACGAGAATCCTTCCGTTGGCTATTTTTCAACCACCACGCACTTACCACTTACATCAACAAAGGTACGTCTCCCCAAAAACAATAAGTGCTTAACAGTTTGTCTTCCTGCCAGCTGAATCCCAGCTTGCAACAAAAATTCGTACCTTGCAATTAGTTTGAGTGCACGTCATGAATGTCATACGGCAAATTTCCGTCCTTGAAATCAACAGCAACAACAATAACACAGCCCATTTCCTCGACAGGGAAATGCATTGCACACAAAAAACTTTTGTTACTTCGTCTGTCTGGTTGTTCCACATGACATCCTTGAATGAAGCTACTTATGACACGTGCATTTCATCATCTATCCGGTAAATTAAGAACCCTTTGAAGCGATGGAGAATTTGTGCTGAAATATCCCCGTTTTACGTTTTAAAGTCATTTTCCAACAGATGGTAAGGTAATCCGAAACTGTATCAGATACGTTACGCTCGAAGCTGATATGATGTGTTATGTGCACTTGTATTTATGCAGGGAAAAGGACGAGCTCACTCTTAATCCCAAATGGAAGGCTTACGGGGACAACGAAGTATGTGCGAGGCGGAGCGGTTCATTGCAAAGACCCATGAGCAGTAATTATTTTACGAAAGACAATTGCTGACAAGTTGGGAGTAACCGAGTCTGGCATCTGGCATATTTTTATTATTTTTTTGTGTTCTTAATGTCATTTTTGTGCTTTCGTATTTTTCGAGAAGTGTCGAGTCTATGGTAAGGGTGTTGAAGTGATTATCTCTGTCAACATGCGGGTTTTGTCAAGAGAGTTTGTGAATGGTGCTGCAGGCTTAGATTTGTAGCGGTGGCATTAATGGGGAAAAGTTCTCGTTAAAACATCAGTTGCAAGCAGAACCTTTCAAACAGACCTCTTCTTAAGAGTTGAGTTGATATTATTTTAATATTTGATTAAACCAATTTTATTGAGAAAAGTTGAAACTGCAGTGGAAGCTGACTTTTAAAATTTTACATTTTATTAACTAATTTCCAATGTCCCGATTATACGATATGAGGATCGCGTTTTTGGGATACTTACGTCTTTTAGAAATTTACCAACAACTGTGTTTCTTGGAAAAGTAGGGTTGAGGTCCCATCAAACAAAATATCTGAGGACTCCCAAAAACAATGACCAGGAAATTATTCTCAAATTATATTTGACTGACCTGACATGGTCGAACTTAGAAGACCTTGTGACCTGAACTTAAACCTCGTATAGATACCTATTAAACCGTTTACAGCAGTCCTGGATTTGTCAATAGGCCGTATAGGCCGCGGGCTATGGTCGGCAGATTTCAGAGATTTCTCTATTTCGACGAAAAAGCAATTGAGATGAGCGTATTTAAGCAATATCAAGGTGAAATAAAGACAAAACAAATTACGGATGAAACATCGAATGAAAAACGTGAAATACCCTCCGCCTCCGGCTCCAGAGATTATTTCAGAGTGAACACCTTTTTGGTCATCCTTGGTAGACTGAGGGCTGAAATACAGAGAAGGCATAATGATTACCTACTTAAACTTTAAAGAAAATTTTTAATAATTAACGTAAATGACGGAACATTCAACACAAAGAGTAACAGAAAAAGCCCAGTCTTTCGCGAAATATTATACCAATCATTTGGAGGACGACTTGGTTCAAGAATGTGTGCATTTTAGCAGTCGCATTTCCTCTATTAAAACTGCAGAGTGTGCAATGAAGCCTGGATCAAACTCACTACTCGGTCTCTCAACGTTTCTTGAGGAATCAATCTCTGTCTCATGTTTACCCTTACTTGGATATAGCTCTCCGGATATTTAGTTATTTATTAATTACACTCACAAAAAATAGAAATCCTTCACTGGTTTACAGGAGGCTATCGTTATCTGAACAAAATTGAGGCCATAATGTAGATTCTGTAGGAAAATAAGTCTTTTTGTGCGTTGGTTGAGGCTTTTGACCGATAAGATTGAGATAGACGCAAAACCCTATATAACCTAGCCTAAGCCAATGTAGGTTTTGTATTCCTGACATTTATATTGCCTTACTCTACTGCCATTAGCGATTATTAGTCGCACTCTTGCCGTATTATGAACCGAACTATTTTCTGATTCGGTCCCACCTTTTTGTCGAAGATTGAAAGCTTTGGCTGTTTTGAAGGTTTCGCAGATTATATGATGCTATTGTCTATTCCCGTAGAAGTCGAAACTTCATTATAGCACTGCAACGGAAGTGTTCTCCATCTACAATCCGTAGATATAGGTAAACGCATCAAACCGGCATTCAAATAAAGCCCTATGTGGGTCTGATCGTGTTCATGATCGCCTTACCGCATATACCTGCCGAGTAAACGAAAGACTTCGTCACCACAAAATTCCATTACCGCCGGCAAACAAGTCAAGATTTGTTTAAGATTTATGAAATCCCTTCAAATGGATTTCGCCAAAATCACTTTCGTATAAGAAAATCGACTTGGCCAACTGCAACTCCTTTGCAATGCAATTGCTCTTTTCGCTGCAGTCATCGTTCTCACCACACACACACACCATCGTCGTTGTCGCCGTCGTCTTGACGAAAGCAGCACAATATATCCTTTTGGATGTCATCGATTACTTCTGTGTACGTATTTGCTTGTTACGTAACACTCACAGAGATTGGCATCCCTCCCTCCTACATAGATTGAGCTTCCACTCAATCACGAAGTGAAATAAATCGAACTTCAAAAGGATTTCGGGATTTTGCCATTTTTCCATTTTCCTTTTCGGTTTTATTTTATTTCTGCTGGCAGGATAGAAAGAAATCTCCTTATTTTGCCGTATTTCCCTCAACAGACCGTTTTGCCGAGTACGAGTACGGCGCGTCGCACAGTCGATCCACACAGGACTGCTAGTCGTCATATCAAAATCGATTGATTGCAGATTTTTCCCTTCTTAAGGAATTAGGGATACCTTTTGGGGACAACAAACACCTTTATCCGTCAGTGCTTCTATTTCAAATGCCGATGATGATAAAGATGATATATGAGTGCGTTTGACCGACACGAAAAAATACGTAAATTATAGCTTGACGTTTGATGCTGCGAAAGAGAAGAGGAAACGGACTCGTGTTCCTCCTGTTTTGGTCGGCAAATAACACAATTCATCTTTTGGGCCGTCGCGTCGTTCAAATTATTTTCCCAATTACAGTGGAATGTGGGCATGAAACTCTGCAATTTTGTTTCGAATTTTTTGCCGGGCCAAATTTTCTGTTTGATGGCAGCAAATTCCATCCATTGATTTTGTTGTGTGTGTGCTCCTCACAGACGGGACGAAATATAGCATCAGCAAGCTCTAATTATCGAAACAATTTGTGCTGCGCACAAAAAAATTAAATGAGCCAAATGAGATACATCCCACCGAGCCACTCTGTGCAACCAGACATCTGACGCTGGGATGCTCCTGGTGGTGGTTGTGCACGGTAAACTTAGTTTTGGTCATGAAGCACGCTCGCATATTACGGATGAGGTGGCAACACGCTGCTATTTGTTGCTGAGGACGACGCCGACGCCACTGCCGCCGGCGCGGTTGGCACATTCCTGCAATTAATATTTTGGCCGAGTGCCTGGTGGTGAAGAGAATCACCACGCCGTGGCATATACGGGGCGACCGGTGCTCCGTCGTTTTGGTGGCCAATGAACCGAGGCAATACTTTAATTCGACCATATAGGTATATCTGGTGTTGTGGCGAGGAGATGACGATGCGATCATTCTGCCAAATGATTTGTGGATGTGCGAGTGATGCAGAAATTTCCAATTAACCTGGATGCAACAAGGAGCAGGTACATATTTTTTTTCCCCCTGCTGCTGGTTATTAACGTTTGACGCGTTTCGTGGTTATTTTCATTAAAGAAATTTGATAAATGATGGCTTTCGGTTTTGGTTTTTGGCGAACTTTGGAGAAAATTGCTTCAATTTATTGCTCCAGTAATCGATTTTTGTGGAAATATGAACGAGGTGAATGGCGTCCTTTGTGCTAGACAGGTAATTATGTGCGAGAGATTGGATTTTTGTGTTCGGTCGGTGGCTATACCTTTAGAAGTTTACAAACAGGGTGGATTGTAAAGCGACCTTCGACCGGATGGATGTGTTGACAGCAGTGAATAAATCTGCTGTCGAGTTTATTTTTAAAATCACTCGTCGGCGAACATTTAAAGTTTGGCATTTGTGCTGTAACTAACAAGGAGCTGTTGGAGTGCTTTTGCGACATCGTAATCTTCACTTGATCAGCAGAATATGATTTTATGTGTGTTTCCCCACAGCGTTGCTCTAGATGTTCGCATTTGCTTCATCCGCGTGTGTTTTGTCGAATTAACGGCGATTCTTCCATGAATAATCATCCCGATTTAACCCTTTTTCAAAGAATGTACATCACCATCGATTCTCAGAAGAAATCGTTTGCGAAAGAGACTTTTCTTCGGCAAACTCGAATCGATAGATGTGCGAATCGGTATTATACCGGGAAGTCTAAACATTTTACTGCCATCATCTGTGACTTAGCTCTATAATCAGAAGCATCTCCGTACCCTTTTTAAGCCCGCTCTAGCTTAGACGACACATTTCCTTCGATCTATCGATTTCAATTAGAGCCGTGTGTAAAGAAACTAACAGGTTTTTACAAAAAAAGTTCAAGTTTCCTACCATGCTATCATGTCCCACAAAAGTACAAACACATACAATACCTACCCAATGCTAACGAAACAATTAGTGGAAACTTTATATTAACCATTTGACCGTGCAAATTATCTCCGCTTCGTAAACTTAAGTGCAGGATAGTCGATATAAACTCACTCGCCTGCTGTACCCCAACCCCATATGCATGTCGAACAGACACTACTCGTAGCTGGAGACGGAAATTGTTGGCCTTGAAAATAAATTTCCACTTAGTTGGTACTTTCCTCTCATGGACACAGTCCCGTTCCGGAAAGTTTGTTCAGATTAAATTATTTGATAGTCCTTGGGAGAGCACCAGCTATGAAACGAACTGAGCGCACACCATCCGAGTCTGAAGTATATTAATGAATGTAATCACACGTTAAAGGGAGAACGACAAACGGTATTACTTGCTTTAATCGGGCGATTGTCCACTTAATAACGACCCCATCAACCCACCACCCACCAGACATAGAGACAAAAAAAAAGGACTCCCACTTAATTTGTGCAATCGTTTCAGACTACGACTAACCGGGGTAAGTCCACTTCGCTTATAGTCTCCGAGAAGACACTCTGCGCGAGGATATGTGCCAAAAAGGACCCCTTTCGTATGCAGTGCCTAATTTACGGAGTGCTCTCAGATCATTACCTAGCTTTTTCACAGTGTGTTTGTACATATAGGTGGAAGTCTGCTGATCCTTTTTTTTTTTCTTTGTTTTTGCCGATGTGAATTTTTCTAGTCCTTATCCCGGTGGAGATCCTCTATTGGGAGGTCTTTTTTGTCCCTGGGATTGGCATTGAATACCACACTTAGGTGTCCTCTTGGTCCAATATACACGGCATTGTTGTCACAATGTTGCGGTGAATATTTACATCCCTTTGTTTTATATCGCACACCCATACAAAGGGAGTAATATTTTTAAGACTACGATGAGGTCGATTTAGCATCATGAATCGCCACTCGTGGCCCTTGCCAAGGGATTCTTTCTACATGCATCCGTGTGTTTGTGCGGCAGGAAGCAGAACAAAATTAAAGGATGTCATGGCGCTCAAGTTCGGTTGGCGGTGTACTGCTGGTGTATACCGGTGTCCTTGCTGAGTAAATCTTGTGGAAAGTGCAAAATACCCCAGTGGATAGTATATGGAAGGACTCTTCATCTACTTTTTTCTTTTCATATTTTTTTTTTTCTTTTCTTTTTTTTCAAATGCATCCTTGTGTTTGTGTCCTTCCGTCGGGATTAAGAACGAATACTAAGTTTATTTTTACCATTGTTGCGTCCTCTATGGTGTATGGTAGTCGGTGTCATTGTTGTTGGCTGGCCAAGAGAACTTCAGTGGAAAGACGGGGCCAAAGAGAATGAGGAACTGCATATATAGTAGCCGCAGTCAGGGTATCAGCCGCAAGCAAGGTAGCGCGGTACTCCTGCAGGGATCAGCCGACATGGGGATAGGTTTCATTTGTCCCGTGTTGCTGCTGGTTGCTCGTGTCGGTATATATTTAGTGGTGATAGTAAATTTTACTCCAATAGTCGTCTTGCGGTGAAACTTAATTTGTTCGAGCATTAAAAAGGTCATTTTGGATTTTATGTAATTACACAAGGCGAGCTATGAGGTGACTTAAAGGAGTAGGTACATGGGTCGGAAGCGGATACACGAGCATG
Source organism: Cheilosia vernalis (assembly GCA_949126925.1). Lineage (NCBI taxonomy): Eukaryota > Metazoa > Arthropoda > Insecta > Diptera > Syrphidae > Cheilosia > Cheilosia vernalis. The sequence continues at coordinate 5,384,752 of OX421362.1, forward strand.
CAATGAGAACATGCTGTGATGTAGTCTTTTGTATATGTTTTTGGGGGACACTTTGTAGGTTGAATTTGTTGGCTACCCGGCGGAAATGCACTCCCTGGTTGTTTATATAATACACAGGTCTGTGCTTAAAATATTTTGACTAGCTTATAGTTCTTAAATATATAAATTCTGGCGGTACGAATATTGAAGTGATTGAATATCTATATTTGCCGTCTCATAGGTACTTACTTGGACATAAAATTTGTTTTCATTGCTATTGAAATGCTCAAGATGTTCAAAAACTGGACGTGGAAGGTTGTTATAGAATATTTACGGTGTTCGGAAGTAAAAAGAGCTGCGACAGGCATCGACATTTTGAACTTGAGCTAAATTAAGGTATAACTTTCGATGACTATCTGAAGCCTTGAATGATGTCTTCGCCAGTGCAGCTTTGGATCTGTATGCGATATTGTGACTTCCAACACCCGACCAACAGGTTGAGACACTGGACAGATGGAAAGGCGATGCGGGAGCTACAGCCTACAAAAGGAAGATAACTGCAAGGTTTTCCAATGCAAGAAACACATTCGTCCATAATGCAGATCTACGAACAGTGAAAGACCTAGGTAAGAACTCGGTTTTCTACTAGGCACAGTCCGCATCAGTGCTACAGTTTTAAATCTTTTTGCGGATCTATGAAAACACTAATACGGCGAAGACAAATATGCATGGAATCCTTCTACGATCTTCTGAGAAGACTACATACAATAAAATCCCACAGACCGGCGCAACGTCAAGATTATTCTTGGCGACTGTAGGGACCGAATCGAAAAAAAGGTTTCACAGTGGGGAAGCACAGCTTTTACAACAGTAACTCCGGATTTTCGGTCTCCGAATCTTACAACCATCAATCCAATTTTAAACAGCGCCAAGCATATATTAAATGTCTTTCATGTCTCGGACCACCACTTGGTAGCATAGCCACGGCATGGATATAGGATGTTCATCACGTTTTCGTTCCAAATGGTGTGACAATCCGTCAGTAATATGAGCTTTGTCGGAAGTCACTGGAAACCCTTTGGAACGTTTCAACGAAAAGAATCTTGGGGTGATATATCCTTTTTAGTCTGTATCGATGGATTGTGGAGGAGAAGATTCAAGGAGAAACCTCACTGTCTGTTCAGCGGCGTTGGCCTGTTTTACTAGCTTCTAATATAGCCTCTGACTAGATCAGTTGACCATGTTGAATACGACACACAAGTCCGACAAGTGTTTGAACCCGCACCTCTGAGGGACATTGCAGAAGAGGAAAATAGCGGTACGCCCAATCGAAGTGCCCATTAACGAACTTTATGAACATTACAGATAGTTTTTGGAAGTGGAGGTCATAGTGCACGGGGAAATTTTCACTCAATGTGGAAAATGGGAAAAAGTCCTCTTAAAATGGGGAAAAACGGAAATCCATTCATGTTTATTAATTTTGCATAATTTAAATATAAAACTCGTTTAGTTAATTTTCAAATATCTCCCGAACATGAAAACATTACCGCGTTTATAGAAACTAAGCGATTTAGCTCGAAACTGAGACACTTTGCGGAATTTTACAGACGAAATGTATGCTGCAAAAATGTTCAAAAAGTTGCGTTGATCTTGGCATCGATAGAAAATGTTTGGTTTTTCACAACAAAAATAATTTAGTCCAATGACGATTAGTGTATCGATATTTTTAATAACTTGAATTAATATAATTTATAACTGAAGTACCTGAAATATTTTTTTTTATTTATGTATCTTTTAAATTTATAATTTACATTTAGGAATTACAATTTTTGCTTATAATTTAACTTATTTTTTGAATATTATTTGTTTTTCTTTATTTTTGTATTACGTTCTTAACAAAATGGCTTCATAAAAGAAAACAAATTATTATTAAATTAAAAATGCGTCTTTACTTGTACATTGAAGTGGGGAAAAAACGGAAAATTATTCAAAAAATTTACCAAAAATGGGGAATTAAGGCAAAAAAATCTGGCATCAATGGCTGTGCCTGGGTGGTCCAAGTTCCTGAATCTTTCGTTCCAATAAAATACATATATCATAGCCACAGTGGCTATGAGGTTAAGGCTCAACCACCCCCAAAAAAAAAAAGCCAAAACATTTGGGAACTGATGTTGCAACAGTTCTATAAAATTGGCTTCTAAACTCAAACCTAACAGCACTACCTACCTTTTTCAAAGTAAAATCCCCTTGTCAGCTCACTTCCTGTCACTGAAACTCGTACCAAGTGTGATATCTTACATCACCGTCATAGGTTACTCCAATAAGTCCTCCTACATAGGCACAAACGGTGCTACTGGCGTCAAAGAACAAACACAAGACTTCCCGTCCGGCTTCAAAGGAAAATATTGGTTTTATCAATCATATTTCGGAAAAGGCTGGACTACACCTACCTACGACCGGCCGTGCTCCTGCCCACTGCTATGAAATCGCAATTTAGTGAGTTATGTCCTTTTTTGCGTTGCTAAGGCGAACATTCAGCCTTTAACAAAGTCTCCCCCAAAGAACATGTTGGAAAAAAAATCACCCACGCCATGCACGCAAATCGAAGCGACCCAAAATGTTCCCGCCAAAGGAACCCAAAGGAATGCCAAAGTACGGGCGGCTGTGCGAAAAAAAAAACACTACAAGGAGGGAACAAAAAAATACCCAAAATACAAAAATATGGCATAGAAACGTGCTCGAAATCCGATATCCTTTCAGATTCACACACTCACCCTCCGCTTCATGTCCGCAGTTGTTCCAGTTTCGTGGTGGATTTATTTTTTTTTTTGCCTCAGCCCCTCTGCTCCAATTTTTCTCAGAATTGTGTGCACACCGGATTGACGGTTGTTTTGTGCGCGACCATCCCTTGTCGATGGCGTTGTGGTAGTCGTTATCCTAATTTCGAAATCCGACAACAATCTAATATGACAAACTGTGTTAGAGTCACATACGACCCTACACACATGGGGGGCATATCCACAAAGCGAGACTCGCATCCTGTGCGGATGGTGGTCACCCAGTCCACCACGATAGGGCCGCTCTACTCGATCTATGGTCGACTGCAATGTGTGGGCAGTGGGCACGGCTGGTATATGGAATTCATCATTAAAATGTTTCCATATGTCCTTGTTGTCGTGTCCTGAAGAGGATATCGAATCAAATCTCCTTTTACTGCTCGTTATAGCCATGCAAAGCGTACGAATGGGGAAAAAACTCGTTCGTCCTGAAATTGACGGACCGACCGACTGTATAGGTTCGACGCAGCGCCTTCTGCTCTGGAAAAGTGAGATAAAACAATCAAACTGATGTGCAACATGTGCTGCGATAGATGGGTTTCTTTAATTTTTTTTTCTCTTTGCCTGGTCATTGTGTGTGAATGAAGGAGTTCGGCACCTGAATGAAATCCACTTCAGCTCGTTGTTTGCTACACTCCCTCTTTTGTTCGGTCTAAAGATATTAACACAAGTGAGCCCAGGACCTGCTGGGGCTGGATACGCACATTGGTGGTAAAGTTATACGTTGTACCCTGCGAATTGGATTCTTCTTTTTTTTCTTCGCTTGTGGAACATTTAGCAATATGGCAGCGGAATAGGATGAAAGTCAGCAAGTTTCGCTCACGTGCCCGCGTCACAGATGCCGCAGGTTTGGGTGCGTACGCTTCGGCTAGGTATATCACTTACATCATAGCTGGGGTAATGTGACACCCGACAGCAGCAGGACAAACGAATAAAGAGAACACTCACACCCGCATATACAACATGAAACATGATTGCGTTTCACAAAGTCAGTGGGGTAATTACCAGCATGTGACAATCCAGTTTATAGCCAGTTAATGGTTGGAAGTCCTTCAAAGTCGTGCTTAAGTACGGTACAAAACAAATGTTGGATATGAGAGTTTAAAAAAAAAAGTTGCCCCAGTGAAAGCCATCAGAAGAAGGGGCACCGGCGACGAGGATATACGTTTTTCTAAGTTTAGAGAGTTTATGGGGTGGCAGTTGGTACGGCTTGCGACTTTTATGACAAATTACCCCAGCGGGGTAGAGGTGGTTGGGTAGCCACTCAAAGCAATGGGATGGAGTTGCACAATTTTTTTTAATATACCTCTGTGACGAGTGTATACACAAGCAGTGTTTTCAGCAAATAATGAGTTGCCAAAGGCTACTATTTGCAAGCCGTTTAGATGTGTATAGGGTTGGGCAAGGTGAATGTTCAACCTGATGACTAGTTGCGGAAAATGTTTGTGGAATGGAACATGTTGGAAGAATACTATGACTACTATGAGGAAAAACCTTGCAACGTTGCAATACACTACTTGAGCAGATAAATAATTTATGTATATGAATTTGAATGCAAGTCGAGAAAATCTTCCGTCTTTTGAGGGGATATGTTGGTTTAGCAAACGAATTTTGGTAGATGTGAGAAATATTGAAGACGGCTTGTGACCAACATCTGTAGACTATATAAAGTGGTGGAAAGTTGCACATAAAATTCCTTCGCCTTTCCGATTGAATTTGTTTTCGCGGCACTAAGGTTAAATTTTATGAACCGCCAGTCAAGTCGTTATAAGCTTGAAGCTTATGGCTATATCTTATTTTAACTCTGGCGATCTATATTTAATATAAGTATCATGTGAGCTCCACACCAGCTACTTGGTTCACTCTAATCGACATGTATCTGCTCATCGATGCAAAGCAAAAGTTCTTTCAAAGTTATGACAGCAGAAACGCGTTAAAAATGCATCAAAAACTGTTAAAAAAAAACTTTGAAAATGCATTGAAATGCAAAGAAAAGCGCTACAAGAATTTCATCAAAACAGTGATAATAAAAAAGTTCATTTAAACAAAAAAAAAAATCGACTGACTAAAAAAATTTAAAAATGTTAAAACAAGACACATTTATAACTAATTGACAATCGGAGGCTACCTACACAATCTGACAAAAACATGCCCAGCCTACGACTGCAAACCTTTTATACTTGAATCTTGTTTTAATTTTTTGTAGTCCTTTTTACAGTCATCAGTCAGGTTTTTGTGGTTTTTTAAATTAACTTTTTTATTTTGTTATTTTTATTTATTTAAATTTTTAAATTTATTTGTGTAGCCTATATTTATTTGTGTAGCCTATGACACTCCGGGAAAGAATGCCAATTTAATGCCATCTCACTTCTCAAAATCGGTCAAGCCGTTTGGGCTACAGGGCATCACGTAGGAACCTACATAAGATACGCGCTGTACACATAACCCTCCTTGTATTCAGACGGGTAAAAAACGAGACAAAACTAAAGTAAAAAAGTTCAAGAACGATTTGAAAAGGCGTAAGAAACTTATCAAAAAATATTAAAGAAAACTCTTCAAAAATCGCACGGAAAAGTGTCAAAAATCAAGTCATCATAAAGCGCCCAAAAATCATAAAAAAAAATCAATGTATAGCTTGGACCTTCTCTAAGGCGGAGGATATCATCGACTGCTTTGGCGAAAAGAAACTTCGTAACATTTTTTTGTAGCGTGTTGTTTTGATGGGCGTTTTGAAGATGATTCACCCACAGTTCGATTAAGAATTGCAAATCTGCCATCATAACGAAGAAATTCGAAGCAGATAGGATAAAGTCGTCGACTTCAATGCATAGGGGCACCTCAGTAAAGAAAGAATTGGAGGACGTAACTGGAGGCGAATTGGTTCCACCAGCTTATTATTTAAGTTAGTAAGGAGTAGCTCCTGACAGAAACATTTTCGAAGCGGACATGCAATTACTTCCCACATTAGAACAGATGTACTCAGAAGTTTTCTTAGGGCAGATATCCGTGTGGACCTTTAAATTTTATTCAAGTGTAGGGGTACTTTTAAATTTATCGAATCACTGGATCCAAGATTCTCTTACTTGGTTATATCTACCTATACCTATCCATTGATGATGTCTCCGCATTGAAATAAAACAATATTTGAGCTGTTTAGAAGACATCGTTGTCTACAATTGCATAATGAACTCGTACACTCCAACAGTAAACTCTCCAGTATCCTTACCAAGGACTTTCCGTAGATGCCCACTAAATCTGTTGCGGACAGTTGCATCCACCCTGCGGTCTTCTGAAAACCAACAGCAGCTGGTGCGCAAACAAAACCGTGTACCCTCCATCTGTTGTTAAAGAAAATAAATAAATAAATCGATTTTACCCAACAAATGGCTGCAGGCTGCGCCTCCGCCGATCTTCTCCCCAACAGACGGAAAACAATAAAATTCCAAAAGCGACGTTAAATCTGCAAATTTTTCAATTTCTGTGGCTTTTGTCAGCGGAAGCGGTCCAAAAATAAACAAAAAAAAAAAAACCACACCATTCCAGACCGCATCCGCCAACAAAGTGATTCCCTCCAAAGGCAGTTAAAAACCCAAAGCCCAATTCTGTATGTGGGGCGCAGCGTTCGTCTCCATTCAAGCGGAGATCCTTCTACGTCCATAGAAAAAGAAAAAAAAAAAAACATTCCACTCCGATTGAACAACCCTCATGAATGCAAAGATTTCTACCTCGCAAAGATGATGAAGCGACGCAAAACGGAATAAGATAACCCCGCACAAACTAAAAACCGAAAACCTCCCAAACGGCGATTGCACCTGGAGGTCCTGGACTCCCCTTGGACGTTGGACGTCCCCGAAATTTATACACACCTATAGACACTCCACATTGATGATGTGCTCCGATTTCAGGTCTTCCACGTTTCTGAGTTACTATAGCCCTTCTCGCCACTACGTCGCGTCGTCTTCCCTCTTAATGAAAATAATCTTGTTCGACGCTGATGCTGCGGTTTCGTTTGCGGTATGTCTAATGACGCAAAATGGACAAGCGGGTGGCTGCATCGAAGGCACAACCAGTTTACCTGAGTGAATCCGTTGAAAATTTCTTGGAAACTTGATTTCGGTTTTTTTTTTTTGATTTTTCTGCTTCAACTGAGCGAGCACACTCCGTCTACCGTCTCCATGCCCGAATGAGCGAACTAAGTGCGATTTGACAGGAAATTAGGTTCGATATCAGTTCAAAGAGTGCAGAAGCAAAGGCAATGCAGGAGAGTCTACTGTTTGCTGCTGGAGCAGACGACTCCAATTGGATTGCGGATTTGTGTTCGTTCTAAGGGGAAATGATTTTCTTAAGATACAGGCTGAATTCCAAAACGCAGTACTTCTTTATTACTGCTTAATCAAGCGTTCCAAAACGCAAACGGATTACTATGATGCAATGCATACTTTTCTAAAACGCATTGTGAATGCATCAACTGCGCAAACAAAAGCAAACAGAGCATCGTGAATGATTATGATGCAAATGACATTTGACATTTCAGTTTATACCGCCAAATAGAATGGATTCATCGCCGGAGTCGTAATGAAAATGATTAAAAAACACATCGTTTGGATAGGATTCTATAACATTTAAATAATTTCTACACTTCGGTACATTTCTTTTTATTTGTTTAATTGAAGAAAGCAAAGACATTCTCCGAGTAAACTGCTTCCTTCTTAAATAAAGAATATGCTTAAACGTGTTGGCATTGTACGAACCAACATTGTTTATTAAGTTGTTAAAAACGATGGTTGTTACTAATAGTTTGGACATTGTTGGTGTTTGAGACATTTTACGATAGTTTGCATCAAAGTCGTTCCAAAACGTCAAAAATTGCAAAGCATAACAAATGCAAAGCAGCGCGAAAGCATTCATAACCTGGCATAAGAAAAGCAGTGTGCATTCAAAATGCGCATATTTTCGACGTTTTGGAATTCAGCCACATTGATTGTTAATGTGCTCCGTTGAAGTGATCTGGTTTTTTATGACTTTTGTCAGCCGATTTGCGGCTTCAGCCAGGAGTAAGGCTGAGTTTTTAATTAAAATAAGCCTTTGGGCTATCCATTTGCATAGGAGGATATTAATGAGTTTTTGTTGGCATTTTTATATGCATCCGGCAATAAAAGGATGTGCGTGGAGGATGCTTTAATAAAAAAGTATTGCATGGGAAAAGGGTTGATTATCGTTGGAACTTGGAATTGTTTAGTTGTGCAAGTGGCTTGGGGCTGTCTTTGTAAATGGTAAGAAATGCTGACAAGGTAAGTGACTATGGCCTGGGAAGAATATCAATTAAAATCAGAGTCGAAACCTTAATCTGTTTGCAGGAACGCGCTAAATGCACACTTAACTTTTCACGGTACTGGTTTTCTACAAAATTTGTGTCTATCGGCGAGTATGCCAGCAGAGGCAACAATGGTCCTTACAAAAAAATTTGTTTCATCTTTATATTAAACAAGTTCACAATAGCTCCTTGAATTTAAAGTTGCGGCTGGAATCTGCTTTAAGGCAGACTCGCAGAATGGGAGTGTAGTTAATTCAAGGTAATTTAATTGCAAGCTTTACTAGTCATATATGAAAAGACCGGGACAGTTTTGTACGATGCAGTCGTACATCAATTTTTTTGTAGCTGTCTTCCTGAAACTGCCGAAAGTGTTAATACAGATCTATCTAAAGTGTGCTACAAAATATTTAGTGAGATTACCTATAGGTGCGGTACACAGTCTGCAATACTTTGTTCAGGAGTAGAAAATATAAGGTATCCGTAGGAACGTAGTCTAATTCGAGATTTTTCTGAATCTTCGGAATGCCGACAGAAGATTACATTCTACTTGTCCCTGTTGTTGTGTGAACTCTATGTTGGACTCTCATTTATACGGAGGACGCAACGCAAGATGAACTCCGGCCCACTTGATACCCAGTCCTTTCGACTAAATTGAGGCTAATCTTCTTCATTTTCATCGTAAGTGCCAGACAATCCAAGCAATCAAGTCAACTTAACTCCTACAGTAATCCTTAACACCTCCTGCCTAACAACACAGCAAATCCCAACTGCGCAATACCACTTACAACCACATCCTGTATCCTAATCCGCACGATGGTTAGGTACCAACTGGTGAACAAAGTTCCCACAACACCTCAACTGCATCGACCCACTACGATGGGATATATCACTCTCACACCCACTTGCATTCCGTGTCGCCTGGATAAGTCTCCCTCTCCATATCAATACGAGAGCCGACAGCTCAATGAAGACAAAGAGTTCCATTGCGTGGGCTTGGAGCGGCAAAAAAAACTAGCCTCCTTCAAAGAACTCACTCCCACTTCCACTTCACAGTCAAAGCGTGGCCAAGCCCTACCGATGTTATCCAAATGAGAGGACGAACGAAGAGAGAAAAAAAAAAGGATTTGTGATAGGACAAGACTACGCAAAAGGTCCATCGCACAGTTGAGTCTCTTAAATTCCCATCGCTCAGTGCTTCTCTCTACGCTCGATAAGTTATCACGTCTAGCAAAAACAGAAAGCCAAGATGTTCCCAGTCTCCCCTGGGACTGCAGACAGATATTCATGTCGAAAGAATGGAACCCTGTGCACCAACTGCACACAGGTAAAATGATTTAAATCTGCAGCAGCACAAGGAGAAGGAGATCCAAGGGAATGATTACATCGTCCGGCCAGGCTTCACGTGGAGATTAATGGCCAAGTGAATGTCTTTGTCTGTTTGTATAAATTTGGTTGAATCCTTGACGTTAGACATTGTCATCATCATCGTCATCACCATTGTTGTTGTTTTTGTTGTTGTTGTTGTCGTCGTCGTCGTCGGTTCTAGAACCAGCTGCACAAAATCAATTTAATAAATCGCAGCCATTGCCATTGGACAACCAACAACACTCTCGCTCTCCGTAGGCGGAGAAGTGCAAAGTGGATCCGACTTGAAGAACATGCACCAAACGGAAAGACATCGTATAAATCCTTAATGGTGTCGTGTGGGCGATGTGGGGCCCACTCTGTTGACTGCAGTGTTTCGTCTACCTTGGTGGTCGCCCCCGAGCTTTAATTGCCTTTTGTCGTCACATGGAGGACGTTCGTCCTCGGCAATTTACATTCTTCGGGATCTGTTTTGGGGGAAAAGGATGCGAAATCAATTCGATTTAATTAAGATTAAACGGTGAGAATCTTAACAGGTGAATTGGAATTTAATTTCTAGCTGCTATCAACTGCTACGGGTGGCATATATAATATAGGTCCCTGGGTTGATGTCGTGTGTGCGTAGCAATAAATTAAAACGCAACATGGAATCGAGGCTGTAGAATGAGTTTGATGCAGCGAAACCGCCTACCCACTGACTGCGTTCTCATGTGGAGTCTCTGGCTTTGCTGAGTCTACTTTTCTGACCATACAATGGGTGATTTGGTGGGACAAATGCCATTTGAATACGGCGGAAGACTTGATACTGAGTATATGCAAAGTTGGCTGAAGGACGGAAAGAGAAGTCAACTGTTGGATGTTGAATAAATTTGATCAACGTCAAAAAGAGCTACAAAGGAACAGTGGAGAGTTTCGCACGATTTTGCATTTCAGCTGCTGCATCGTACTACACCTTCTCTTTGAACATTCCTGTAAATAGAAATATCAGTATAGTATCATCTAAAGATCCCCTCCGTTAAAATATACCTACTGGGCGTTGTGACGATGTTTGGGCAACAAATCGCAATTTCAATGTAGCGCATTCTGTTTTCCTTTTTGCATAGATCTTGGCTGTTTAAAAATATTAAAAATATTCGACCAAAAAGAAAAAATGCATCCGAATGTTTTTAGTTTTTACTGTAAGCACGTATTTGTTTTTGCTTAAATATTCTACATCGTTTTTACCCATTGCAAAAATAGTAGGTATATAATGCACATAAACGGTTTTACCCTTATCATTTACTGCTGTAAATGGTTTGAGGTTTTGTTTATTCCCTTTTGCAGAATATCATATACCTAACATTACTTTATATATATTTTTTTTTAATTATTGAAGATTGTCATACTTATTACTTACAAATTTTTGTTGATATCATTTATTTCTGATTTTGTTACTTCCTCTAAAAATAATAAATGTTAAAATAAACTGTATTTCAAAATAACACTCATTGCTTAATTTATTTTAATTTTCTTATTATTCCGCTTTTACAATCAAAAGTAGTTGTTTTAATCGTGCAATTGTTTTAAATAAAAAAAAAGCGGGATTATAAGACGCCGGATTATAAAAAGCGGGATTTTAAAAATCGGCTTTATAAAAAGCAGCATATCGAACCCAACCCTGTCGTGCATAAAAACATAAAAAAAAACCTTTTCTGCCAGCGATTTCGATATTATATTTTATTATTCGAAATGCTAAATATGATAATAACAACACAAATTATACAATGAGTGGACATCGCACTTGATTAATACTGCACATGGACATTTTCACATATAACTTTCAACATACTGCCTTAGGAAAGGTCTGACTATTTTTACTGCAACATATTAAAATATTATTTAATAATATTTAATTTATTTCCTCTTCAGAAACTGTTTTAAATAAATGCAGCCGAAGCTACCCAAACACTCCATATCTATTTGGTTTAATGGATTTCGTGGAGTTTTGTCGCGTCATTGTATAATAATTAAATCAAAATCAACAACATCCAAAAAGTTTGTCCATAGGTAATAACGAAACGCTTCCTGCTATGGTCCAAAATCCAAATGGAATTTGTGTGCAACACGCCTGAGTGCATGCAACAATAAACAAACAAAGCAGAAAAAATACAAAAATAAAATATTAAAAATGTGCAAAAAAGTGAAAACCCGTGCAAGTGCGATAAATAAAACGACACCGGCGCGATGGCGATGGCGATGGCAGAGTTGTATATTGTTACACTTTTTCATTATATAGCCCGACGTTGAATTCATAAATATTTACAGGATGGTGGTGAAATTTAAGTTGCTGAAGGAAGAAAGAATGTCCCTCCACTCCACTGTTTTTATCGCTCATTTCCAACCAACGACAAGAGCGGAGAAAATCATATTTCACTGGAAAAAAAGTGATTACTATACTTACGACTTACGACTTACGAGTATTGCGAGTTTCAATAAATAAGGGTTATGTTGCACTATACGTTGTGTGACGGTGCCTTGCCATTTGATTTAGATGTCTGCTTGGGGGATACTCTTTTAGTGGACGACTGAATTCGCGGTGGTGACAGGAGATAAGATTGTTATAGGAAAGATGAAGATATTGCATGTACCGAGGTCTTTCTTCGGATTACATGTTGTGCTGTATAACTTCTATACGAGGTTATGCAAAGGTACGGGGTTCATGACATTTAAATGATTTTAACAAGGAATACAACAAATGAATCGCCTGTCTAAGGAAGCGCCTGCAGCCTTATCTACCGAAGTGATTTCCTTCAAATCTTATTCTTTGTTCAAAAAGAGGCTATGCGAGATCTAAAAGGAATATCCCAAACAGTTCAGCAACGAGGCAATCCTGCGGGGAAAGTTGGGCATCAAAAGGTCCCAAGAAACTGCCAGGGGCTTATTTGACCGCTTATCTCACAAAGGAAATTTTCTATACCGACAGGAAACCATTAGAAGTGACGTCTCCAATGTGATGAGGTTTTAAAGGCATTCACCAACGAGAGAGCAATGCTTTAAAATTTAAATAATAACGAGTGACAAATGTCGGCTAACTTAAACAAAAAAACAAGATGAATGCATCGCAACAAAGTAACAACTAACTGAGAATACCATAAGAAGTTCGATGTAGAGTCGATGGAGGGATGCCACCCCAGAAATTAAGTTCGAACGTTGAACCAAATTGTATGATGAACATTGCTGGGAGCATTGCGAATATAAGAGCGGAGGATAAGGGACTTCTCATAATTGGGCTTCTGACAATCTTGCTGAGCCGTCTAATAATATATAAAGATCATCCAAAACTTCACTTTAGCCTTCAAACATATCGCTGTATAATTTTAGCAGCTTTTAAGAGTTTCTTTCGTTTCACTGAAAATTCTCAAAAGTGGAAAAGAAGGGTTTTGAACATAACCTCATGCTTATAGCACATACTACCTGTGGCACCGTACCTCTTTATCAGTCAGAAGAAATGTTACTTTCAACTTCTCAGCATTGACTATGGCTGTGACTCTACGGCAATGTTGGTTACGGCTTTGGAACCCTTCACAGTGAATCATAAAGACGACATTTCACTTATTATTCATCGACTTTAATATTGCCTTGGACAAAGTGTATTTAGAAACGGGGTATGTCTAAATTTGGGTAGCCAATTCCATCCGTTTCGGCAGGAGAACTTTTGAACACTCTCTATAGAAGCTATGAAGACAATTAAGTAGCAAAGCCCTCTTACAAGTTAGTTACAAGTAACTTAGCAGACGATGTGTATAAGAGCTTTACCATCCAAACATGAATACCTAGTCGAAAAGATTCATATTGATCGGCTGAAATGGCTGGGACACATAGATGACTTCAAAGCTTGGACGAAGTAAAACACCAAGTCCACATTAAAAGGCAGCTCAACAAAATGAGTGCGCAACTGGAGGCGAATAACCAAGGCCCGGATCCAACTACAGAAAAGGTCAATTTGGAGACCTGTTAAAGACAATATGCCAGCAAAGCTTCAGACAAAGAGACCCTCATCAACTCGAAGGCCAACAAAAATTTAATACTTAACCCTCTTGCAAATTCGCATAAATATACTCCATTGTCATCCACTCAATTCCCGCCAGCCAGCTAAACGTTTAAAAGCCTTCCTCCCCAACAATGCATAACTACAGGCATTTATAAATTTCAAATTCGACTTAATTAAATTTTAATTGCTAATTTACACACATATCCAAATCCCCATCACAAACAGAAGCCAGCAGCAGTGCAGCGACACACGTTCGCCCCTCCTAAGGCTATTATCTCCTGTGGTCGACTCCCGCATGCAGATGGAGAGTACTTATCATTGTATCACCCTCCCCCACATTACGTATGCTTTTAGTTAATGCTTGTGCACCTGCATGGAACTCATGTTTACATGCTTATATGCAGAGGATACAACTAACTTATTTATCCCGTGAAGAGGTGCAAGGAAGTCGAACAGTATAGTAAAGCCTTGCAATGCGAAAGCTTGTACGACGACTTATTTCGTACTCTTTCTTCGCCTAGATATCTCTGTAAACCACACATGCAATTAGTTGCCTTCGTGACTGTAAGCGTAAAGAAAGAAGCTTGTCGTCCTGGCAGAGATTGGGTCGGAGTGGATGCTGAATTGAAATTTCACATCCTTATCTGTCGCATTGCGCGTTGCGTGTGTGTGTGTATTATAAGAAAAACACCGTAGGAAGTCAAAATATATAAGAAAAAAACAACACTTTAGAAGATATTATTTTTATTTATTTGTCGTTATGTGTTCTCTCGCACGATGTGTTCTCTCGCATGATTTGATCACGAATGTCCTTTTCTTCCAGTCCAAAAATAAAAAGTGCGATGTACGTCTCGACTTCGTGTCGGCATTGCTTGCAGCTGCGATCGCTTCTGTGTGTGTGTGCGTATGTGAGATGTGGAGTAAATAATAAAAAATGTATGTTAACGCCAGCAGTATGTCACCGCTAACACGGCCCACCTGACAATGCTGTCGCTCTCGACAAATCTGGTTTAATGAATTAATCTGCAAATACAATAAAAACATGACTAGTAAAGAATTAATTTTCTGTGAAGACCTCAGTCAACTACCAGGCTCTACCACTTTCGGGACAGAGACCAAACAAACGATTTCACAATATCTGTGGAGACCTCAGTCAACCACCAGGCTCTACCACTATCGGGACAGAGACCAAACAAACGATTTCACAATATCTGTGGAGACCTCAGTCAACCACCAGGCTCTACCACTATCGGGACAGAGACCAAACAAACGATTTCACAACATCTGTGGAGACCTCAGTCAACCACCAGGCTCTACCACTTTCGGGACAGAGACCAAACAAACGATTTCACAATATCTGTGGAGACCTCAGTCAACCACCAGGCTCTACCACTATCGGGACAGAGACCAAACAAACGATTTCACAATATCTGTGGAGACCTCAGTCAACCACCAGGCTCTACCACTATCGGGACAGAGACCAAACAAACGATTTCACAATATCTATGGAGACCTCAGTCAACCACCAGGCTCTACCACTATCGGGACAGAGACCAAACAAACAAAGGAACTCACCTGAGTCTTCGGACTCCATAAACGCCAGTACCTGCTTCATATCGCAGGATAAAGACCATTGTAAGGGCCACATTCTCAACTGCTCTTTAGCAGCCTTAGTAACAATATTAGTGCCGACCTTTTTAATCTCAAACCGTTCGTTTTCAAGGCATTTAATTATTTCATAAGGTCCCAAGAATTCGTATTCACTTTTACTATTATGCATGTGAGAATCTCGATGCATCAAAACAAAATCACCAACGGAGTACAGAACATTATCTCGCCTCTTCCGATTGACATCTATCAGTCGTCCGGGGTCTGGAAACAGCTTCTCCGCTACGCGCTCTCTATCTAACGCCCGATTACGAATAGGAGTTAACTCAGGAGATATATTTCGTAACAGTGCCTGGATTAACGGTGTCGAATTTTGAATTCCCAAAAGGAGATGCAATGGGGTAGCCCCAGTTGACTTTTGAATGGTCGTGTTTAAAACCAGCTGAATTTTCCATAACCCACTCGGCCATTCTGACTTAATTTTGGTTTCAACTCTCAATAGGTTCCTGATAGTCCTCATATACCTTTCCACCTGTCCATTGCCTCTGTGTACATCAGGTGTAATAAAGTGATGCTCAATCTGCCACTCATTCAAATATTTAGGGAAAGTTGTATTCTTAAACGATGTACCAGCGTCCATGATTATTTTTCTTGGTGTTCCGAAAAGTGACAAAACGTGTTGCAATTTATCCCGTGTTTCAGCTGTGGTAACCGTCTTCATTGGTGTTAGGATGCAATACTTTGTGAACGCATCTACTATAACCAAAATGTGTTTGTAATCATCAGAAGATATTGGCAGTGGACCCAAACAATCCATGTGCAACGTGTGAAATGGTACTTCCGGCTTCTCTACTGGGCTTATGAAACCTTGCATTGGACCAGTCCTGGTCTTCTTAACTGCACAAATTACACAATGCTTAAGATAGCTTTTGATGAAATTTCTCATACGGGGAAACCAAAAGTGTTCGGCTACAGAAGCATAAGTCTTGTCGATACCGACATGGCACTGTTCATCGTGGAAAATTCGCATAAGACCTAGACGACTTTGTTTTGGAACAAACCATTGTAAGTTGGAAGTACCATCTGGATTGATTTTCTTGTGGTATAGCATTCCATTTTTTTCCAAATACTGGTTGGCGTCAACTTCGCCCGTCCTAAGTTTTTCCAACAAATTTTGTACCTCTTCGTTTCCTTTTTGCTCCATGTACGCCCAATCATTGTGCCTGACTCGTCGAACAATATTGATAGGGTTGCGGCTTAGATAATCTGCATGTGGTAAGCTACTTCCCTTTCGGTATACAATCTCAAAATTGAAATCTTGCAAATAAATCCACCATCGTGCAACCCGGGGAATGAGATCCTTTTTTGTAGCTGACGCTTTCACGGCATTACAATCAGTGACGAGCGTAAATCTAATTCCAAGCAAATAAACACGGAAATGCTTCACAGCTTTGACAATGGCCAACGTTTCAAGTTCGTATGAGTGATATTTAGCTTCTGCTACAGTCGTTCTTTTGCTAAAATATGCTACCACTTTTGGCACAAGATTATGCTTCTGAATTAAAACAGCTCCATAACCGATGCTACTTGCGTCTGTGTGCAGTTCAGTTGCATATTCGGGATTGAAAATAGCGAGAAGTGGCCTTGATGTTAGGTGGTCAATCAAATATTGTCTTGCTTTTTCCTGGTCATTATTCCACTCAAACATCACATTCTGTTTTGTCAGCCTTGTTATAGGGGCTGTTCGAGCGGCGAATTCGGGAACAAACTTTCTGAAGTATCCCGCCAATCCCATCAACTGTCGGACTTGCTTAACGTTTGTAGGAACAGGAGACTCAACTAAAGCTTGAATTTTGTCTTTGCCTGGCCGTATGCCCTCACTAGATATTTCTCTGCCAAGATATTCTAAGCTGGTTTGGAGAAAACGACACTTCTTAATATTTAGAGAAAATCCGACGGAATGCAATGCATTGAGCACCTGACGAAGATAATCGAGCCCTTCCTCACACGTAAAACTGGGGATCAAAATATCATCCAAATACACTAGAGCAATCGTATCCTTCAACGGCCCCAAAGCAAGATTAATAGACCTCTGGAAGATGGCAGGAGCATTTGAGAGCCCGAAAGGCATCCTCAAATATTCGAAATGGCCATCGGGTGTAACGAAAGCAGTCTTATGGATGGACTCTTCATGAATGGGTATTTGGTGAAATCCCGATGCCATATCCAAAGATGTGAAGAATCGTCCTTTACCCAACCTATCAAGCTGATCCTCAATTAACGGAAGTGGATACCGGTCTTTAACTGTATTGCGATTCAGTTCGCGAAAGTCAACGCACATTCTGTATGAACCATCTTTCTTCTTAACAAGAATAATTGGGCTTGCAAACGGAGATTCACTAATTCGAATAATCTTATTCGTAATAAGATCAGCTGTTATTTTACGCACTGCTTCTCTCTCTTCAGCAGCCAGTCTGTAAGGGGATCTGTTGATAATAATATCCTTTTCCAATCTTATCTTAAGGCTGATATTGCTTACAGCGCCCACTTTGTTACCACTGGTTATCATATCCGGAAAATTTTGTAAAATGTCTTGTAATGCGTTCCGATATTCAGCAGGAACCAAAATCTCTGACATATTAGAACCAACGCTGTCTGAAATCCTGTTAATTCCGGGAAGCTGCCGCCGAAAAACAAGTGAACCATTATGATCTGTTATAGTGGCTAACGTGTGGTCGTCAAATAAATTGCGTCCTATAAAAACATCATAGTCGAGACATCCGTCTGGAACAAAAACATATGCAACGGTAGTCTCGATGTTCGAAATCCTTGTACGCCCTTCAAATTTGGTTGTCGCTTCAATTGTAACATTGGCTATCCCTTTTAACATGACATTACAATCGACAAGTTTATTTTGGAATAAGTGCTGATATTTTTTGGACATAAGAGATAGATCTGCCCCCGTATCAATTAACGCCCAAAATTGATGTCCATCGATAACAACCTCAGTGGCAACAGAAGGTTTTCCCGAACTACAAAAATTAATACTGCGCCGTTTCTCTATAGCAGACTTTGTGAAACAATTTGAAGCGTCGTGGCCTACCTTAGCACAAAACGAGCAAACAACACCACTTGGCTTCGATAGTGTCAATGGTTTTGTTGATGTGCTATTATCCGCCCATGGCGTAGTACGCTTAACGTGACAATTAGCTCTGACATGTCCAAGTTTCCCACACTGAAAACATTTTTTTGCTGAAGTGCTTGAGTCCCTCCCTTCACCTAACTTTCTTTTTAACGCTGGATGATCATTACTGCGCTTACTACACGAGGGTTTTGGAAAACAGGACAACAAGACTAATAGTTCAGGAATGGTTTTACAGTTGGCTTTCATTGCTGTATTGCGGACATCAAACTCAGCTATTCCATGTATTACCAACTCTAGTAAATCACCATCCTTCCAATTCGCTCGTAGATTTCGTAGCAAGGAGGTTTTCTCATGGACATACGTTTCATAGGTGTTAACACTGGAGCTTCTGAACTGTGCCGCCTCATCGAGAAGGTGACCCAAATTCCTCTTTGGGGGGAATGCTTCCTGAAAGTCTTTACAGAAACTACCCCAGTCTCTCACATCGGGATTCCAGCGCTCATACCACCACTTTGCATCCCCTAACAAGAATCTACCAACCCGGGCCAGGGTTTGCAAGTCTGACCAACCCACTTCACTTTTTATTTGATCAACATGACTCACCCATTTAGCGGATTCGTTTGATTCTGGACGAAAATGAGGAAGATCGATCTGTCCATCTGACCTTTGCGACTGGAGTGCCTTAATCAGTTCACTTAAAATTTGTGAGGAGTCTCCCATTCCGTCACCAGTAACACTTTTCTTTGTAGCACGAGGCATTTCGATACACCAAAAACAAATATTGTTTTACCAACAATTATATAGCACTAAGGAACACAATTTTATATTAACCACATAGGGTTTATTTTTTCCGTCGTATCCCACTTCTGATATAAGAAAAACACCGTAGGAAGTCAAAATATATAAGAAAAAAACAACACTTTAGAAGATATTATTTTTATTTATTTGTCGTTATGTGTTCTCTCGCACGATGTGTTCTCTCGCATGATTTGATCACGAATGTCCTTTTCTTCCAGTCCAAAAATAAAAAGTGCGATGTACGTCTCGACTTCGTGTCGGCATTGCTTGCAGCTGCGATCGCTTCTGTGTGTGTGTGCGTATGTGAGATGTGGAGTAAATAATAAAAAATGTATGTTAACGCCAGCAGTATGTCACCGCTAACAGTATACAATTGTGTGGTTACTTTTGCGAGATATACAACTCGAACTGTGCCTGTGTGTAGATCCTTTTCAATTTTAATCTACTTTGTTGTTTTATTCCAGAAGACACAAGACATTTCTGTCACCTACTGGTGAAGACGGAGAAAGCAACCATTCTAGTGCCTATGGTACCTGCACTTGTACCGACACCGAGACCTTGTATTTGTATGTTCTTATGCACTGACCCATGTTTACCGGGAATTCATAAATATCCTTGTTGTGTGTTATCCAAGTGGATCTTGCTTTGAAACTAAATGAGCGGGAGTAGGGCTTAGGATACCTCTAGAGAAGCGACAACGAACAGGGAAGCAAAACCCAGAAGAGGCTGTGTGATGGCAAAGGAGGATGCAAAGGCACAGTCACTCCCTCTATCTGCTTGAATTTATTGTGTGCAGTTTCAATTACTACCGCTGATGTAATTCTCCGAGGAATTATTGATGTTGCCCCCATATACTCGACTCATCCGCATTCTACACAACTTCATGCATTTATTTGTATCGCATATCCTGGATGTGGCTGGTGGTTACTGCATCTCCCATTGTTGTTTCACACAGTATTATTACAGCTGAATCCTGTTGATTAGCAGCAACTAAATTAGTAATTGCGTTGTCTGACTATACGAGTGGGCGTTGTCCTGTGTATGATAAAATGCAATGTGTGCGTGTGCAAACTCCAGCAACAGGCAAAGGGAAATCAGACAGTTTTATATTTTATAATTAGTTTTCAAGCATTGCATACAGAGCAGAGATACGAGGGCAGGAGTTTCTGGTGTTAGCATTTGGCATACCTACACGTACTTTAGTAGATTAGAATTTAATTTGTGGGAAATGTTCGGTTTGTTGTGGCCGAGTACCAGGGGGGAATAGTCAACATCGGTTGGTTCAATTTTCAGTTGGATGAGAGCCACAATTAACCGAATGAGATCTGCATATATAACTCAAAGGAAATGATGTTTACCGACTTAAGTTTGACTAAATGAAATACCTATAGATGGTCAGAGTTATCTCGCATTTGCAGCTACTTCAGGCTCAGGTAAGATATGTTGCCAGGTATTGTACAGAAATCGTGCTAAAATTTGTTAACATGAATACCTACATAAATTTGACATTTCTTGTTTGATGGCTTAGCATTACCATATTGGGTTAACACATTAAGAAGCTGAAATTCAAGTAAGCTAGTCGTCAATTAGATCAATGAATCGACTTGAAAGACTTAATGAAATCAGCTCCATATGAGCTTTAAATAAATGTCTAGAGAAGTTCTGATTATGATTTCACAGCCCCAAATCTGTATTACCGCACAAAACATATGTTGCAACCCGTTTCCCCAAGAACATGCGTTAGCGCACATGAATAAATGCATACCTATCGCACACGAGTTTTGCAGGCGCACATACATGTAAGAGTCGCAAACTGACTTTATGTCTTTTTCTTAACTATTCATGCACTGTGCTGAGACAAGATTGCCCTAATTTTTTACGCACATTTGGTGTGCGCTGAAAGTACTTCCTAATAATAACACGATCCGTAAAGAAAACATCAAGGTAAGTTGCGCACATGAGTGTGCGTTTTGAACCCGGACTGCAAATTCAAATGGAACTAGGGTAATTTGTAAAGAAAATTTCTATTTTAACCGACTAAATTGTTATCATAGCCTATTTGTTAAGGGCATACTAGCTGGTTTACAGCTCAAAAAGTCTCATCAACCCATAGTGTTGAGCTTAAAATAAAAATAAAACTACTTCGTTAAAACAGGCCAAGTCTTTCAAAAACAATCGAACCCAACATATCGTTGTCAAGACTAATTTCTGTGTGCAGGCGTTCCAGCGCCCATTGGACGTACCAAGCTGTACGAAAACCTTCATTTCTAACGACCAATTTACCGCTCGTTAACGCCCTATCAATGCAATCTCATAAAATTATTCGCGTGCAAGGTGCACCAGCGTGCTCGATTGTCAACCATTAATAATTGCAAAGTCTAAAGATGCGCTTGCGCGCACATTTTGCCTAATTCACCATGAAAAGTTGTCACCACCATACAGGGAATAGACGCAGAGAAAGACTTAGATTATGCGATGCAGTACCATGAAATTACAACAAAACATCACGGTCTGATGCGCAACTTGCTTAGATCGCTTTGGGTTATTCTATCAAAGAAGATTGTCTTCTTCATCATCACCACCATCTTCTTGCATCATTTGCGAAGATGGAGGGAGAGATCACATTCACCTATGCAGTGTGCCTGTGCATATTTGTTATCCAACGGATGGTAGCAGCGTTTCGCAGTGTAGCTGTGGGATGGCGTCCAACCATGCGCGGGTCTACATTTTTTTTTGCGTCTTCATTCACATCTATTGTGTGTAGTGTGTGTGCTATTCAAGAGGAAGATAACGTAGGAGTTGGTGGCTGATACGACTGAGACGTTTCACATGGTTGCCGCCGTATGAAATGTGTGCTTATAACGGGCCCACGCGCTGCCAGATCACTTTACCTACCTACGAGCGAATGGGGAAAAAATTATGTGAAAACGAAACGCTCCAAAAGAAATGAAAGAAAAGTTCAAGCACGGAACATAGGTCCCTACCATCGGCGGTCTTGGTGCTTAGCTATATGGGTGCCGAAGAATCGCTGCAATGCATGTTCCGCTTATTGGACGTGTACCTTATCGTACCTGGTGGACTCCCTTTGTACAGACTATCTGTATGCACGCATACGAAATATGTATAGGCGACAGTTCACATGCCTGTTTGATTTAGGTTGGGTGTGGGAGGTCGTCCGGGGAAATGTTGCTTGAGATAAATGGTGGAATGAGCTGTCCTTTGGTTTTCTATATGACATATACATTCTCAACATCTTTTCATAAATGTTGATGTATCTGTCCGAGCTTAAGAAAAAACACCAGACTGATCCATCACCCACTCAACGATGTGATGATTAACAAAATTACATTAGCCCACGTAAACATTCGTATGTCACTCGTCGTTCAACGAGTACGCCACCCAAGGTGTTCACCGCCTTCATACTGCAACTGCACCAACCGCAACGAGAGTATCTCTCAGTATCACCGCAAAAAGCGGAATGTTGCTATGGCAGCCACCAGGGACGCACACTCCATTATCCCCAGGGGGCGCATCTCCAATTGCATTTGCAATTAATTGGCAACTGTGACTTTGGCGGCACAAAACGAAAATACCCTTAATTCAATTAGAAGCCACAGACCACACACATGCTACACTCTGCGAATCCGAAGAGTCCTTGTTGTCGTCTCACGGGCTGCAGGACCACACAAATAGCTGAATAATGAGTTTCAGCGAAATTGTGCGGTCTTGTGGTTATTTGAAATTCCAAATAAGAGCTTAAGGACATCGAATAGCCCCATTCGATCCAATGTTGTTTCTGTGCCAATGGAGAGCACCTGTTTCCTCTCAGAAATCATCCAACTGGAATTTTTGTTCAAACCAGAAAAATACGTACAAACGCACAGTAAGCGCCTTGCGGAAAGTTGTTGCATTTGAGATTCCTTGAGGTGTAAAGAAATTTATGGTCTGATCGGTGAATAACAGGAGCAACTGATATACGATGACCTGCACCCTCCTGCAGAGAAAAACGAGCTTGGAAATTTTCCCCTAAATTTGTTTTGATTTAACCATAAAACTCATTGCCTAACGGTTTGGTTTTACTGCAAGTGTAGGTACACGAAAACCGCCTGTTCCTTGCAAAGGGGAGGATAGTTTAATGCTCGGTGGTACTTCAAAACAGAGGAAGCATTCGAATCAATTGTCTGTGGAGGAGCACAGTGGGGACTACCGGTGGAGGTGATTTCGTTGAATTGGTTGTTGTGGGTATGGTAATGGTCTGAAGTGGGGTCTGGTGAGCCTTGAATCACTTAACGTGGCTTTAAATTACGTTTTCGAATTCAGGAAACAGAGAGAAAACGGCGGTAAATACATGAGGTAAGACGCCCTCTCACAATTCCGCCCTGTGGAGGTCGTCGTACACATTTTGAAGCATTTCCCATCTGCTCTTTCACGACAATAGCTTCTAGTTATATATAGGTAGTCAAAATATGACTAAAACATTTATTTTATCACCGTAGACAAATTCAATAACAACTTTTCTTTTACAACCCCTTTTTAGCGCCACTGTTCAAAAGCCACTAAGAGCATTAGAGACATAAGCTCTTTACCCCTAATGTTCCATGCTACGTTAAATAATGCACAGCACATCTCAATATCATGTATTGCAGAGGACCATCAACGACGAATAGTTCACTTTTTGGCATGAACCACAAACTGTGCAATATCCTCCTCAAAGTCCTCAATGGGCTTCGTTTTTTGTTTTATGCACTTAAACTACCACCTCCACGCCACCTTCTTTTCTTACACACTTGCAATTTCAATTTGAGACCTTCCAGGGTGCACCTCCCACTATACAATACCTACTCTCATCGACTTTCGCCGATGAAAGATGGGAGAGACGGTATTTTGCAGGTGGCCGGCCGCCCTGGAGACTGGAGGGCTGTGTGTGTTTCGATAAAATTGCCCAACAGACCAAGAAGCAATCCCTGCCGGCAATTCCAATTTATATTCTTATAGCTTCAATGCTATATTCGACCTCTCCGGCGGAACCTCTGCTCTGACTAGACTAGGTATACAGTCAAGTTGCCAAACCAACAAAAGCCCGTGTGTGTAAATTTTACGAACTGTGCAATAAACAATACAACACTGGCAAACAGAGTGAGGGTGAAAAGAGTGGAATATGGCTTTCTTCATGCATACAGTCGATGGAAGGAGGAGGTTCAACAATGCGCTTGTGGAGCGTTGTTAGTTTCGTTCACAGGCGTGGAGACTGTCAGGATTTTTTCATATTTTGTTTGGTTAGTGCGTTTTATTTTTCGGCCAAAAGTACAAAGCAACATTTTGGTTGAGTTATGTGGAAATAGGCAGATATTTTTTTTTTTTTATGTGGGTACTAATATTGAGTCTGTTGCTGCTCGAAAGGTGGAAGAAAGAGTTTATAGGTTGTGAAGAGTGAATTTATGGGAAGCGGAAATTTGAAAAATGCCCCCACGGATAGGGGGATGAAATGGTGCATGATGAAATTTATACTAAAGCCAGCGCTAACAGAAGTTCAAGGCTTAAATGAATTTCCTTGATCCGTTGTGGACTAAACTTAGGTATATCATTTTAGCCACTTCAAAATAAATAATATGTTGAAATGTGTTTAAGTTGGCTGAAGTCCACTTTAACAGGTAGAATATATCACTTATCATCGTTTTTGTAAGGCCTGGAGCACAGTTGCCAACTTAGAACATAGCTTCGGAAAAATCTATCTACTGGAAGAATTCAATTTTCCAACACAATTTTGTTATGAAAAACAAAAAAGAAAAAAAGAAAATTCCAACCAAATTTAGTACACCTAAAAATAGCTTACAAAATATTTTCTCACATAAGCAAGGTTATTTGTATTTTGTATACGCTCGCAATTTACATTAGGGTAAAACTATACAAAACGGCCCGCTTAACAAAACGTCGCATGAGTCTGGGACGTACATCAGTTTGGTTATATGACTCACGCTAAACTTGTTCGAACCAGTTTCATTCAGTATCAGTAGTGCATTGCCGTAGTAGGCGGTTGCGTTTTTGTTGTCACTTTGAGAAATATTTTTTGAAAACAATTTTAGGCGCCCAAACATATTGCGGTGCTTACATTAAAAATTGTATTTCTTCAGAAACAAATATCCTTTTAAAGTAAGTTAAATTATAGTTTCAGTACAGTTTGGATTATATCTTATAGAAAGGGATGGGGTGTCCATAATTTTAGTTTGACGTTTTTCATTGCGAAATTTACAAAATGCCCTTGTGGAGTAAGTCTAAAACGCCTCACCCAATATTTTGCTAAGGATGCTTGTTAGAGCTTCTTTCGGTATACTTATTTTTAGTACAAATGCTGGATTGCTGGTATTACAGAAAGACTGAGGGCATCATGGTCTAAAAAACACAACCATAACACGAAATTTAGACGAAGATAGTAAAAAGGTGTATCGAGAGTACTGAAAATTATTACAAGACCGCTTCTTTAGATGATTGTATCCAGTGTATATTGCGTCAGGGCTGGTTACATGAATTTTGGCGAAAAGAGAAAAGACGGACCATTGTCAATGTACTCAATAATTTATTTTGCACACTTTTCTTAAGTGCGTTTTGTCAATAAAATGGGTCTTTTTACCCAACAACCTATTTTAAAACGCCCCACTCAAAGTATTTAAAAAAATAAAAAAAAAGTAATTAAACAAATTTATAAAAATTTCAAATGGCAAAGTCAAGAGAAGAGTGTATTTTATTTTTATGCAATAAAAGATTTGTGATTTTCTTAAATTTTTTTCCTTCTATTGATGATTTCTTGAAAGTGGGGCGTATTGCTTAGTTTTACCCTACTATATTTTTTTATATAAATTAAGTTTGGGACTGACCTTCGTCGGGAATTTGACAAAGAAACATTGTGAAAGGCAAAGACTTTCTTCCAAATGTAACACGTTGACAACCGTGGCCTGAAGATTCAGCTGTTCAAGAAACCAACTTGTGTGGTTTGGAAGAATGTTTCAAAAGTCCCAATTTAATCACAAGGGCGCAAAATTATAGACATCGTGTATTAGGAGAGAATAGTAGATACTAACTAGCACCACTCTAACTTCAAAGCCCATGCCTAACTTTCTAGAAAATTATAAACGCTTTGTAAATTGTAACCTGCCTACAACTAGTTCCAACTTTAGAGCGGGCGCGACGCAAATTTTTGTCAAACAGACCGAAAAATGTACAGTTTGAGAAACTAAACACAGTTTGGGGAATTCTCCTTAATCAATTTTTAATGAAATGACAGCAAAAGAGAAAAAAAAACAAAAAAAATTAAAAATGCAGAAATGGAATGAATTTATTGAATCTGTAGCTAGAAGGCAATCTTCCTAATCAAAATCTTAAAAAGGATTTGCTTGGATTTTATTTTGCTTTTCTTAGAAACTCAACATATTTAAACATTTCGAGAACTTAAAAAATATATAATACCAGATTACTAAAATTAAAAAATGCTAAGAATACTGCTCATAAAAAAATTAAGCAGTCTAATTCTGTTAATGATTATGCTGTTTTTTCCCGCCTGAGAAAAGAGTTTATTTTTTTGTCAAAATTCCTTTATAGTAATTACATTCACTCGGTTGAAAGTAATCTTATAAGTTCGCCTACGACTTTTTGGAAATTTATTAACTCCAAACGAAAAAGTACTGGATTCCCAGCTGTGATGAATTTTAATAGCAAACAAACCAGTGACCCCAAAAGTATTGCCGATATGTTTGCTGAATATTTTCAAAGTATTTACAATTCCACATCTTCAACTTCTATTGATTTTAACTATATCCGTTCCCTACCATCTGTTTTTGATTGCTCGTTGTATACGTTAGACGTCAGTGATGTTCAGATTGTCTTAAATAGTTTAAAACCAAAAAGAAAGCCAGATATTTTGGGATTTTACCCTATCGTTTTACGTTTTTGTTCCAGCTCACTTTGTTTTCCGTTGTTAGATTTGTTTAATGAATCCCTTGTTAAGGGAATCTTTTTAAATGAATGGAAAGTATCTACCATAGATCCAGTATATAAGTCGGGTACTAGACATCTTGTTTCTAACTACAGACCTATTACAAAACTCTCGGTTATTCCGAAAATGTTGGATAAACTTGTTAAAGATAAGCTCGCTTTTACAATCAAGCAACAAGTCAGTAAGTACCAACATGGTTTTTGGAAAGGCAGATCCACTGTTTCAAACTTAGTGGAATTCACAAATTTTTGTATAGCGTCTTTAGAAAGTCATAAACAAGTTCATGTGATTTACACTGACTTCGTGAAAGCGTTCAGCAGAGTTAATCTAATGATTCTCTTAGAAAAATTAAGTGCATATGGATTTTATGGCCCTTTACTTCGATGGTTTAATTCCTACTTGCATGGCAGGACACAATATGTCGTTATAGGGGACTATTTTTCCAAGGAAATCCTTGTTACTTCAGGTGTTCCTGAAGGAAGCCATATAGGTCCGTTGTTATTTTTACTTTTTATTAATGATCTACCGGACATAATTAAAAACTGCTCCTGCCTTATGTACGCAGATGATATAAAGTTCTTTAAGAGAATTGTAACAATAAACGATTGTTTACTTCTACAAAAAGACTTGAACACTTTCATTGAGTGGTGCTGTTCAAACGATTTAAAGTTAAACATCGACAAATGTGCTTGTATTAGCTTTAATAGAACTTTTCATTCTATTTTTCCACAATATTCTTTATATGGTAATAGAATAAAAGTAGTTGATGACTTTAAAGATCTTGGTGTAATTTTTGATGCCAAGTTAAGTTTTCATTTACACGTTAACTATATAGTCTCCAGGGCGAATTCCCTATTAGGGTTCATTAAAAGGAATGCTACAGACTTCAAAGATCCGTACACTCTTAAGGCATTATTTTGCAGTATTGTGCGCCCCGTTTTGGAATATTGTAGCGTTGTCTGGGGTTCTACTACTGCTTTAAATGTACGCAGAATTGAAAGCGTTCAAAAGAAATTCTTAAAATTTGCTCTACGGCACTTGTTTCGTAATAATGGAGTTGAGGTTCATCACTCTTACCGTTCAAAATGTCTTTTACTTGGATTCCAAACTCTTGAATCGAGGAGAAAAATGTATAATGTCTTGTTTATTCGTGATATTTTATCTGGAAGTATTGATTGTGAGAATCTACTTATGTGTTTGAATTTGTATGCCCCTTCTAGATCTCTTAGATCAAGACCACTTTTATTTGAAAACAGCCACACTACATTGTATGGGCAACGTGAACCTATCTCAATTTGTATTAAATTGTTTAATCTGTTCTATTACGAGTTGGATATATTTTTGCCCACAAATATTTTTAAAGATAGATTAATTTCGCTTATCAACAATTAAATTCATGTTTAACTTATTTATTATATAACTAGATTATAGTATTGTTTTCGATATCTGTGGATTATAAATCGTAGATTGAATAAATGAAATGAAATTAAAAAAATGAAAATATAAATATCCTGGGAACATTTCTTTCAAAATTTTGGAAAAAAAAAAATTCAAATTACAATTTTTCAATAGAAATGACAGATGGGAGAGGATTGAGAGTCTATACTAAGGGATAATATGTACTTTTGTTGGTTTTAAACTTATTACCAGGTTATAACTATAAAGTGGGTATTTAGTCGACTATAATTAGAAAAATACTAATACGGACATTGTCACGTACTAAAATAATCATAAAGTGGGCTTTATCCGACTATAATTTTGCGCCAAGGTAACTAACTTGCTACGTGAAATGAGAGCCCAAATGATTCGAAGAACCTTGTACTTACAAATTACAAAAAATACCACGATGTAAACAAAATCTAAATTCATCTGGAATATCAAAAACCATCATCTCTAACCTATTCAAAAGCTGTTTGTTCCTATATTTTATATATACGCGGTCCACGCATAAAGTTGAGTGTATTCTCTCATTTAGTACAGCTCCACTCGGTGACCACATACGTAAGAGGGACCAATGTTTCAATCCAAGCTTTTATGTTTCTGATTTGATGAATTTTGCATACAAAAATCAGTTACTTGCTTAACAGCTTGACTTTTCAGCTTCTGGTTTCCATGAAGATACATTCTTATGAAGTTTCAACTCTGGTGGCAAATCAGCTAATTCGGCTCATTGTATTTTGAACTTATACCACTTCATCATCATTAGGTATTACTATAATAGGTTACATGCGTTTTTGTCGTACCGGCTTGTGCGCTTTTTCAAAGCCGATTTTTATAAAATAGGAACCAAATGAAAGGTGACAAGTCATAAGCAATACGTTTTTTAACTGTGCGATTTATTATGCTTTTATCAAGAGATTTTTTAGTTTAACATTGTGTCACAGTCAACGTCCGCCTTAGCAGGCTTTCAATGTGTACGTAAGTCTTGCTTTTCAAAGTTACCTACATCTGCTTGCCCTCAATTTGGGCTCTTAAGAATACAAAATAGAAGTTGCTTATCTTAATAATTCAACATTTTGCTAAATAGTGAAAGGTAGCCAGCAAACAACTCAAAGTCTCAACTCCAAAACGTACCTAGTTACACACTCGAAAAATAATTGCCCTTCTACCCTTCGCAACTGACAACAATAATAATACTATACGCACATGCCAACTGGTGAAGAACTAATATCCCTGAATAACAATAGCAGCACACACATTCGCTCTATAAAGTCGATCTCACCTCACAATTATCCTTAATGCACATGGGGCACCACTCTACTGTAGTTGTTAATGCAAACAAGCCTTATTTCCCCAGTGACTGACTTACTGTCTCACCCACTGATGGTTATCAGTTCGCCGTTGGCTCCTAAGCCGACACGTCTCCGGCACACTCGACTGGGACGCGTGTTGAAACGTGTAAACAAATTGCGTTTGTGTACACGTACACTTAAACTTAATGCAGTTCATTCAGTCCATCAATCCTTGCTCTCTAAGGATATAACGTACTACGATAAGACCATGCAGAGTGCGAGTTTCTTTTCGTGCAGTAGGCTTATCGCCCATTCACCACCCTAATCCACAATCTTAAGGATTAGGTTCATAAGAAACTTGCCTGCATTGAACTGAAGTTGGCAACCATGTTTACTGATGTCAGTGCACTGATTGGGAGCTAATTGTGAATGTCAACGGTTGCGGGGGCTTGTATAGTAGCAGACTTTTATACCAGTGAGGGATAGCTTAGTTTTTGCGACTCCCTGAGACACTACACACAATGTTATGAAAGGAGGCGAGTTACATTTTACTATGTTGTGCGTTTACCTTAGGTACCTGTATTAGCTGCAACAAAGGAGTCCACAAATATATGAGGATAATGAATATTCACCTACTCAATTTGAAGCCAAATTGAGGAAATAAGCTCAATTAGGCCGCTTAAAAAATTTAGCCGCTGTGCCACAGGTTTTTTTCAGGACACGCGACCACGATACAATACCCCCACATCCCCTAACTCTCAAATGACTGAGCACTCATTCAGAGCGACTATGCCAAGAGTTGATATTTTCCAAGTTCAAGCTCCAAGAAAAATATATTTTGTTATTTCCACGGAAACGCCAGCGTGTCCTTTAAAACGTAGCTAGATGCTACATTTATAATTATTTAGCCGACTCTCAACTAGTAAAAAAAAAATAACCTACCCATTCCAATACTCGTACACAGTGACAGCCAATAAAACATTCCCATCACACACAACAATTTCATTGAAGAATTTTGTTCGCCTCATTGTGCCTGGCATCATTCTGTGGGCATCCGTTTTCACAGACTACTGTGAACAAAGGAGGACTCATGCCCAAATCCCATTTGTGTAGAAGATTTGTAGTTTGTCTCTGTATACATAATGGTTTTTCTGCTGAATTAGTATAGGCAAAATGGGTCGGCTCTAAACCCGTTTTAATTTGGGCAAATTTTAAAATCAACTGTTTTTCAAGGCGAAATTTTGTTCGAAATTGAAAATTGATCGAAATTTCTGTGTAGGAGGAAGGAGGCTCTCATCGTGTTATCTTCTCAGACAGACGCCGAACCAATCATCCTTCTCAGGTGTATACATTATGGAAGCACGCCTTACGGAATAAATTGCAATCTGTGGGTGGTGATTGTAATGTATTAGGCGATGGAGCTGTATACTTTCAAGAAAATAAACAAAATGCTGTGTATGTAT
Source organism: Cheilosia vernalis (assembly GCA_949126925.1). Lineage (NCBI taxonomy): Eukaryota > Metazoa > Arthropoda > Insecta > Diptera > Syrphidae > Cheilosia > Cheilosia vernalis. The sequence continues at coordinate 5,416,010 of OX421362.1, forward strand.
TCGGAGCACCCGCAATTCCTTGTCGATAGTCAATTTATTCCCACCTAAACTCGTACATGTGAGGGCGTCGAATTTATATATCGTTTATTGTGTAGATACAATTTAGATGCAAAATATGTGCGTAGACATTTATATATTATACCTGGTGAACTAATTTAAAAACAGCCTCTAAATAAATGATGATATTAGCATAAGGGGCCGTTGAGCAAATTTGGAGTTCAGACATCGTTTTGAAGGTCTGATCAATGTTATAATGAACAGCAGAAGCTGTTTTCGGGGGCGTTTTCGATGTACGAATAATTTTCAATATTTTTGTTTCATAGATGTTGATGTCTTTAACTACTTAACAGTTCTATTGTCATTGAGCTAGATAAAAATCGAAATATGAAAACATTCATTTAAAAGCCTTGTAAGTTGCTTACAGGCGTTCCGATCTATCAATCAAATGAGTCAGGGAGACTTGTCTGTAGGTGTGGGCTATAAATATAAGGCTACTGGTTTTTCAAAAGAAACTAACTTCTGACTTCAAAACCGGTGCCTCACTTTTTACAGTTCGGTAAAATGCTTTTTAAGCTACTTTAAACAAGTACCTAACTTAGAAGGGTGGTGACGCAAAACTTTAGTCAAACAGAACCAAGAATTGACAGCATGAAAGACCGTACATTGTTCAATTACTAACAGAATATTGGTCTAAACCAAGAGAGCAAACTTAAAACCCATAAAAAAAAACTCCTTTTACCTCTTCTTCTTCTATATAACAATTGAGATAGGTAGAATGTATTACATAAATAATAAAAAAAAAAGTTTGGAAAAGGTTAAAAAAGCGCGCTTTTATTTGCAGAATTTTGAAAAGTAGAATTTTGAAAGCAGAATTTTCTAAAACAGAATTTTGAAAGCTGAATCTAAAAAAAATAATTTTGACCTCTCCAGAATTTCGACCCCAGCCTGTATAAAAGTTTGAAGGTATTAAATATATTTTTATCCCTTTGATTTTTGTAACGTTATGATATAAAGATGATAATCAAGCTAAACAAAATGGAGTCTCACAATTCTTCCCGACCGTCTATCCTTCAGTGCGATGACAGACGATGTAGACAGAACGATTGAACGATTATGTGGTTTGACAGGACAGCTGATAGTTTGGGGCGTTTGACTACATGTAATACTTGTTGCTTTAGTCCCTAACTTAGCACTGGTTACTGTGATTTTTTGATCACAAGTTTTCTAGAAGCATCTATTTATAAGCTGTTAAGGAAAAATTCTAAATTACTTCGCCCTACAAAAATGTATAGGCCGTTGAATTTTTAGCAGTTCAGTTCAAAATTTAGCTTGTTAATCCTTTCAGCAATAGAATTAATAGTGTTGCGGTAATTTTTGCGATGTACCAACAAAGGAAGCCAAAAGTTCCATTCCATTCTGGCCGAGAAAGAGTCCCATTTTTCTCTTTAAAAGTGTTTATAAATATTTTTCTCTTAATTACAAAATAAATTAAAAAAAAATCGAATTAAAGATAATTATGTATATTTTATACATACTGAACTGAATTTTTTAATTCTTAGGCTGATGATCTTCGCGCGTCGTTATAGTGACACGGCTTAGGTCGAAGGCTTGTCACTTTGACAATGACGGTTAAATGGCTGTATTCAGTACCCAATTGAATACGAACACACATGAATGGATAAATATTTTTTGAAATATGTGTCTTTTATTTTCTCAAATTTTCTGAAGCTAAAAGTCAATTTCTTATCTCAAAAATTTGTATTTCCTCTACTCTCAAGCTAAAACTTGAATTTATTGAAATAAAAAGTCATCTCTAAAAACCATACGTATTTACTTGTTAAACGTGTCTCAGTTCCACAATACCGTGTGCCGATTTTAAAATTCCGTTTGCAATAACATTTCGTTACGTTGTCGTGTCCAGAACGACGTACGAATATCCACTTCGTAATTTTTATTCTGTTTGACAAAATACCCCTTTCGAAATTCTGTTTGCAAGACTCTGAAAATATTAAAATAAAAAATCTTGAGTTTGTTGTCCAATCCTAAATGTTGGAAGAAGTAAGTTCCAACTTCTTATTTTGGAATGTGTACTAAGTTCCCATAAGAAAGTGGACTTAGTTCCCACCTTACATAGGAACTAAGGCCACTTCACGAAAGTGGTTTTATTTCGCACTAGGGAATTATTTCCCTGCACCATATTTTTATATATGAAATAAGTTAAGTGACGTTCTTTGATTGGCTGTACCTTGGATTTGAACCCAGAAACTTCTTTAAAAAATAACAAAAACAACATACATATTTCCGAAAATCAAAAGACCGAAATTATATGAACTTGCAGTGGTTATCCTTAGGCTCAAATAAATAATTTTCAAAGGAGGGCTTCACTCATTTCGAAGGTGATTTCGAAGCCCAAATAATATTATAAAAAATGTTAAGTGGACAAGTTCCGACTGCCAGTTTACTTATATCTTTTGCTTTCCGGAGATGCTGTAACTTTGCTCTTGGTTTTGAAAAACCAAACTATCAATCGCCCCTCTTAAACGCAAAGAGCTTGCTTTCAGGGAAATTTCAGTACTTTTACAAGTAGGAATGTGCTAACAATTGATTTGCCAAAATAAACCTTTTACTAGCTACAGTGTGAAGTAATTTACAACAACTCATACGTATATCGAAAATGAAATAGAACTTGAATCCTTAAATTTACATTCAACACCCCAGCGCGGGACTCCATTTAACATGCAAGACTCCATCTTTCCGAGTGCTGCACTCTAAACACATACTAGAGCATGCATCGTTAGCAAATCTGAATTTCAGGGGAATCGCTAAAAATGCTCACCCGACACCCAAATATGTCAGTCGCAACTCCATTCCTTGCTAAAAGCAAACGAACATGTACCTCTTAATCTAGCCACTTAACGCGCTTCAGATCCTGCAACGACTGCACACCGAGGGCATACGCCTATATTCCTTTCATACGAGTGAATGCAACCACCTTACACCAGCAGCTCGGGATCTTGGATAATTGCACACCTTTCGCATGTCAACATCAACATCAACATCAATAGCACATCATTTGTTCCCAGCCCCAGAGTCGTATAATTAAAATCAACATCGACTTCCCGACCTCCCCACTGACACCGAAATTCCGTTCTTTGGATACACACATTACACATTCAACGAGCTCGCATGCAGATTATCCCTCGCACGTCTTGGAAATTACTTTCTTAAATAATTGATCCTGGTGATTACGTGAGAACGGTTGCAGCAGAAGTTGATATAGCTTCAAGGTAAGCAACGGCAAACAAAATCCACATATGGGTAAATACGTATCTCTGTGTATCCCGTAAAAGGATGCTTGATTAAAGTCACATATAAGAAACCATCGCTCAGAAAGGATTTGCAGAATTGTAAATTGCCTTGCCTGGCTATGTACGACGTATGGTATACGTATGGAGTATGGTGTATTCTGTACGGCTTCAGCGATTTATTTAGTGATTTCCTCCAGTGCCTCTGAAAGCCTGCCACTCCCTTCACGTCTTCTTGGCTTAATCACTTGCAAAGAAATTCTAAATAAGCTTAATCCTTGAAGGATTTTCTCGATTCAAAAGGACAAATGTACACACTGATGATGGGGAGAGAAAGCATTTTTTTCCCGGCCAACCTTGTGTTGATTTTCAATTTGACAAGGGTTTGTCATTCGACAATCGCCTGTGGGGTTGAACCACCCCAGTCCACCACAATGTCGAAATGAGAAATAGGTAAATGGGCCTTGATTCTTGTTTTTGTCAGATTTTCTTCCCGTTTTTTCGATTTTGTGCAACCCTTTTGTTTCGCTGTACGAAGAGCAATTCAAATTAGAAAGAAAGTCCTTCGACAGTTAAGTGAAATGAGAACAAAGGCGCCGTGCTTCGCTGTGGTGGAGACGAAGTGTGTGTTTGACATATTTCGACTGAAATGAAACGCTTTCGACTGCATGCCACCAGCCAGCCAGATGGGAGTACCACCACAACGCGCCTAATGGGATCGTGTTGGACATAGAGTTAGGCACGTACTGCGTGCGACAATATTTTTTGTTTGACATTTATTGTATTTTATCTGGTGTCATCGCTAAGTGGTGGTGCTCTAGCTGCATGCAGTTGAGTGGTGCGGTGACGATAACTGTGATATCTATCTGGGATATCGAGAACTTTGGTTGCTTTCGAGCGCAATGGGTTACGTTAGGCTCAATTGAGTTTCCACTTAATCGCAATAGAAGTATGGCATGTTTTCGAAGGATTCAAGGAGACTGTTGAGAGTTTTTTTTTTTCCAAACAGTATTTGTGTGGGCATGCGATGTTGATGATTTCAATTGGTAGTTAAATGGGTTATGGATTTCTATAATTGGTTTTAAAAACTCTTGAGCGATGATGAAGTGAACACTTATGGATTGTTTTGCGGTTGATGTTGATGTAGGGGTGAACTCACTTGGATTCGCAATATGTACCTGCTTGTGGCGTTTGGTATTATGTGGTTGAGTTGGATTTTCGGTTTGAATGAAAAGCCCAAAGGCTATGGGTCCAGTTGAGTAGGGTGCGGTTTGATCTAGTGTTGTTGAAGAGGGTATCATGGTGTGGCAGAGAGTGTACTCTTTCTGAATCGACATCGATTGGGGTTTGAGGTAGTCTGTGGATTATTAATCGATCCATGAAAAACTGTGCATGCTTTTATCACACTTGTTTGCCTTCAGCGTCAATGCCAAGTGGAATAAATTTATCCTGCCCTCCCTAGATCGTGGGTAAGAAATTTAATCGTCCTCCTATTGACAGATGAACGAGATTTGCAATGATGCTAATAGTAGACATGGCTAGGCAGCTTTAAAATAAATTGAATTTGTACTTCTTCGACTTTTTTTTGTATTTGATCGGTGGTAGACTTTACTGACCCAAGAATGCCTCGCGAATTGGAGCGATAGAATGTAATACAAAGTTAAAAAGACTGATACTTCTGTAATAGAAGGTGCGTAATTTTTTTGTGGACCGAACAGACGATCCTGACCAAAGACAAAGCTGGTAATAGAATTAAAAGCTATTCGTAGTTTGCGTACCGAGGCAGAGTCTAAATCGGCAAAAATTTCGCAGCCATAGTTTAGAACAGGTACAAGTAAAGTTTTTACCAGCCTTGCCTTAACCTCTACAGGTAAGAAGTACCCACTGGTGGAAAGGCTCTGCAGCGAACCATATATTTTAGCAACTACGCTATTTATGTGGTCACTCCAAGACAGGGTGCTGTTAAATATTATTCCTAGGTTTTTGATCTTCGACACCATTTCAACTTGGGATCCATTTAATAAAATGGATGGAAAATCTACAAAATCTGGTTGGTGCCTTCCAAATTGGTGCAGGAATTAACAGCAGACGGTTTTGGTTTGACTACTCAACAACTGATGCCAGGTCCTCGTTCATTTTTACCAAGGCATCTTCAACAAGACCTATTGGAAAGTCGAGACAGATTTGGATATCGTCATCGTCATAAATGTGGAAGTTGCAATATTTAATGATAGAGGGTAGGTCATTTATAAATAAAGAAAAAAGTAGAGGACCAAGAATAAATCCTTGCAGTACATCTCTTCTTAAGGTAAAAAGGAGGAAAGTTTATTATTGTATGCAACGGCCTGAAAGCGATTATTTAAACAAGAAGAAACCATTTTCTAGTTACACTATTAGAGAAATTGAAAAAATTAGATAATTTTTGACATAAAATAGTAGGTGCAACCGAATCAAACGCCTTAGAAAAATCTAATAGTGTAACCAAGGTTGATCTGTCATTAACAATCGCCCGGCGAATGTCATCTGAGACCTTCAACAAGGCCGTTATGCAGCTATGATTAGATCTGAATCCAGATTACAGAGAATTTAATAAATTTAAACTATTTACGTGCTCCTTTATTTGTCTACTGACAATTACCTCAAAGACTTTCGACAAATAAGACACGCGAATGGCTATTGGACGATAGTTATTCACAGTTCCTGAGGTGCTCGGTATCGGAACTATCTTAGCCCATTTCCATACTGTTGGGTAATCCAATTTCAAATTCTGTTGACTCTGAAACAAATTTCGATAACGACCATAAGCAACATTCATATTTTTCAACCACTCCTCGTAAAATCAATCCACTTTCAAACGTCTCATATCTTTTGATTTAATGTTTGTACCCAATGACTAAGCTCGCAATTCTCTTGAGCTGCTCTTGCACTACAACAGTTTGGAAGCATTTTTTCGATGATTTTCAAAATAAGTCAAATAAAATCGGCGAAGACTGTATTAAGCCAAGTGCTCCACAGCAGGTATATACATTATATTACACCACCGGGCTAATAACCTTCTCCAGTAAGGAGTTCTGCATATAATGGAAACCTCTTTAGTCAACATTAGGTGTTCAGAATGCAGGTTCAACCATAAACCAGCTAGATGGCACCGTGAAGAACTTATGCCCTGTAGTTTGGCCGGTGAGACTTATCCATCGGATATTTACATGAGTGTCGTGGAGACCTAAAGCTGACCTTCTCCTTTCACCTTCTTGAGTTTCTGCAAAAAGGACCCCTGAAGAGACAATTCTTCGTTTATTTTCAAAGGTAATTTTTTTAGAAGATTGAACAAAGACCATCTCAAAAATATAGCTATAGTCCAACGTACCCAACATGTTGCAAGCGCCACTTATAATGATATATGGCTCACCCTGATCACTTTGGAAACACTTGAAGGTCTCATTTGGTATGATTCCAGTTCTCTTCCTCCCTTCCTACTAAGCTTCGCCTTAAAAAAGTCATAACATTCAAAAAAAATGTTACGTATACGACACCATCTCCAAACCTTTTGCAATATCAATTTCTGACCCTATTGAAACTCAAACGAATGCCTCCACATCCTGCAAAATTTTAAAGACACTAGCTACGACATCCAGTATTAATTTTACTGATTTAAATCCCTTAATTAAATCAAATCAAGAAGAACGATAAACCATAATTTCCCCCAGCCATAGATCGCCTCTCAAATTTGAAGCAACAGCCCTTCGCACATATGACTAATGCTGCTACTTACCGCTCGTTTCTTCTTACTACGCAACAACCTGCAACCGTGTATCATTAACCTAATTGGCATAAATCTAAGGGTTCTTATATTACCAACCGTCCGCACCGCCGTCTACATGACTAGTTATGACATAAACATCGCACAAAAAAAACAAGGTCTCTGGGCCAAACAACTTGAAACTCCGACAAAACATACAAACAAAAAAAAAAAAATTAGAAAAAAAGATAGGAGAAAAATATCCTTAAAACATTTAAGCATTATCCTCAGAATTTTACGTAACAAGCTCCTTGTGAAGGTAAACAGAACAACAACAACAGCGACAGGACAACAATAAGGATGACAGTAAACAAATAAACAGGGCGTTCGTTTTTATTTTCTCTTTTTTCTATCCCCCACCCACCAACAGGCAACAGAACGATGGGCGCTGGACGAACAGCTAACAAGTGTGCTCTGAACATCCCCAGTGTGCAAATCAAGACCTAAAGAGTGTTTTTCTTTTCTTCTTTACACCCGCTTTTGGGTCAAGCTGGCACGCGTATTTACATACTGACACTTACAGAGGCACACGTACGTACGTACGTACACCGGGTATATTATCAACACAGAGAATGTCTAACGAGAGTGATGCTCCTAAACTTCTTCCGTGTGACAGATTCCAGCTGTCAACATTTTGCCAGGCAATTAGCATGTCCCTGACTTTCTATTTTAAGCTTCTGTTGCTGCTGCCACTGCTACTGGTATATCATTGTCTGAGCAAAAACAATTATCCTTGAAATCCCATGCGAGATATCTAGCCAAAGAAGACCTGTGTGTATACACGACGACGACAACGACGAATCCATTCATCATTTGGTTCATAAAGTTGTTGTTTGGTCATCGCCGTCGTCGTCGTCGTCCTCAGTGCTTTAGAAGTAGTATAGTGGTCGGACGTAACGACGAATGCGAATTGGATTAAGCCTTCTCCCCCAAAAACAACACAATTGCGGCAACTTATTCCCAAGGAGGCCCACGCAGGATTCTCCACAAAGATCCAAATTGAATTACGTCGGACGGCAATAAAGGCAGAACACTGACCAGACCAGACCCAAATCAGTACGAGCTTTGGGAGAACGAATGGATAAACTGACTCGTCCTTTGTGTCAGATTTTTGTGAAATTTCATACCCGCCGTCAGCCCACGTTGAAGGATACATTCAGTTTCAGAACTTTTGGGAGATTAAGTAGAATCAAATTAGGTACACAAAACGTTTGTCCTTGTACGTAAGTTGTTGTTGTCGTTGGCCGTTCTTTGCGAGCTGTGTGGTGATAGTTGATTGAATGGTCATGTGTGTGATGGAGTTTGGCGTCAATGTTAACTGGTGGTCAAGGAAATTGTGTTTTGCCTGATCGTTGATGAGACACGATGATTACAAATGCAATTTGCCCTGATTTACTCAACCTTTTGAGCCAATAACAACTGACTGTGCTGGGGGGCATACAACTTTTACCCAATAAATTGCCATCAACAAACAGGAAAGTTATTTCGACTGACTTTTTAAGAAATAAAACTGAAACGACGTATGATGAGTTGTTGTAATTGGATTTCATATTGTAAATGATGTCCTTGATACGATTGTGTTTAAGCTGCTTTTCTTCCAAGTCGTATATGGCTGGGGGATGTCAATGAGGGGAAAACGTTTCAATTTGAACTGGCCAAAGATGGTCTGTGTTTGAATTGATTTAGGTGGTGATTGATGTGTTTAGCAGCGTTGCAATGAGGGTCGGGGTTTTTATCGAGGCCTTTTGAGTTGGCAGTATATAACGGTAAATCAAAGAGATTAAAATAAAGCTGTCTTAGGTTTAGGTGAAATAAGAGTCAACCAAATTTTGCGAAGTCGAAACACCTCATGGTTACGTGGAAGAGATGTCAGCAAATAGAAAGGCTTTGAAATTATTAAGTTGAATAAAATGGATCGAAAAGGGCAAGTTGGTACTTGAAATAAAGGTCTGTGTCAAATGAGTACTCCAATCGAACACTACTTGGCAAAAATCGATGAACCACAAGAGCCTCCTTCGCCACTTTAGAGAAAATATTCCAATTGTCTACTGCTAACTTTGATATATTTCAAACACTCCATCATTTGTACGCTAAGCTTAGATCAATATAACTGAATTTGGAACAAATATAGAGTCGCGTTGAAGTTCACATCGCTGCTCAACTCGATGCACAACCATGTTTAACGAAAAACATGACCTTGTACGCTATCTGTGCACTTGCTAAGCAACGACCTACATTCAGATCTAACGCATGGTAGCACAAAATTTGGAGTCTCGTACATTAGAGCTGAAGATAATGGGCCTTACCAATAATCATTTTTAACCTTCACACTAACTATTTCCTAGGTCACAATATGCAATTTTGTATGGAAATTTTCGCCATTGTGAGCTCGAAAAATTTAGCCTGGACACTAAAAATGATTATTAGTAACGCGGAATGAATTCGAGATTGATGCATTGCGCCCTTAGTGTGCTTCAACGCTGAATGGAACAAAACGCCTTAGACAAACAAATCTGTTTTTGTCTGTGTTTTTGGAATTTAAGTAAACACATTTTAATATGCGTGCCCACACTAAATAAGGCAGAAAAACAGGCGTATTGCTCCATCCGGTGTGGAAGCTACCTTAGTGGACGACGGGCATAATTTCTCTATAAGTTGAAGCCGAGAAAAGGGCGGGAATAGCAAAATCTTCTTCTTTTGTAAATGGGCTTACATCAGAGGGCGGGTTTGCTCTTTACAGCCGGAATATTTCTGAATTTTTGAAATAATGCCACAATTTTAATATATCCTATTTCACATTGAGAAGTTCATAAAAATCGAGCTGGAAACTATTAAAAGTGATAATTATTACCAATATATCAGCCTTAATTTTTTTTTTACTAATTTTTTAAACCTTAACAAACATTCAGCGGATCAGATAAAAAACCGTCTGTCTGCCATCTCATCAAAAGACATTTCTCTTTAGTTTCCATGCCAGACATCCACCACTTCAGACAAAGTATCACATTGGTGACAACAGTGATGATGGCGGTAATTATTATGACGACATGATGACGATGACGATGATGAAAATATTCACATTAGCAAATTTCGTACATCTAATTCCTACACGTACCCTCAATCCAAACAAAAGATGCATTAAACTTTCATATTTGTGTGCAGCTCCCCGTATACCATTCGCAGCGTTCTTTAGCGGGCTGCTGTCCATGTGAAGCACACATAGGATGTATATACGCCATCTGCCATCATCAATCTTTCTGGGTACACTCAGGTCCGCCCGTCAGCTTTTGCTACTTCGTCCTGCTGCCAACTGCTGCCATTGCATGCCCACAGCATCCGGTGATCCTTTACGAATTACTTATTTAAAAGTTATTTCCTGTTTGGTTGTTAATTTTTGGGTGAAGCTCCACATCTGTTTGTCATTATTGTCCACTAGACCACCCCAAAACTGTCATCTTCTCCAAAGGGTGGGTTCAAAACTTGAGACCAAAACGTAATTGTTCTCTCTTATGAGTTGTGATTAGCTGAATATTATGACAGAAGTATGTGAGGAGACTTTGGAAATCGAGACACGGTAGAAACTTTCTCATTATCACACAATAATGGTAATGGTTAGTCCTTTTGCCAAATGTGAGCTGAGTGCAAAATGATATCTCCGTGAGATTGTCATTAGTGTTGGGTTTAAGTTTCTGGCCATTAGATGTATCCGGATACGAGTATTAGAAGTTTAACTTTGATGGAAGAAGTTGGCAAAAAGGGGGAATGGGGGCATGTTCAATCTGCTCAAATGGCGAGGACTTAAGACAATAGCTGCCTAAGCAGCTCTGTGAGGCTACTATAACAATGGAATGCGCTTGTTTTGTCAATTTAATATTTATTTAAATTGAATTAATCTATATAAGAATGGTTTAAAAAATTGATGGTAATTCATCAATTGAGAACGGCTTGGCCGATTCGGCTCAAATTTTTTTCAGTTGTCCGTTTTCGTCAGGAGACGGTTCTTACGAAAGAACATTTTGGAAAAATCCTCCGGAAAATTCGGGAAATTGGAAAAATCAAAAATATTTTTTTTTTTTGTAAGTTGACGTATGGGCAATGGCCAATAATTCGGTGACAGCGAAATTGATGCGAGAATAAAAATAATTATTTTGGATGAATGCAACGGCGCATAAACGAGCTTTAGAGGCCGTTTACCTAACGATGAAGGATTTACGAGGTGATTCGAGGCGATGAGCTCTCCAGAGATTTTCGTTAAAACACTTCCCGTCATATTCAAATCTACTGCTGCCGATGAACTTAATGCGTACCTGAAATCGTCGACTTTGTGGCGTCATGTCAAGAAGTTGAAATCGAAAATGGCTGTTGAAGTTTCGACCGGATTGATAACATTCCCGGCAAATTTTTTTGAGCTTCTCCATTAGCCGTTTGGAATCGGCATAAAATTGTAGATCCCTTCCATTCGTTCCAAAAATGAAAAACTCACACAAAACGAATGGTTGTGGGAAGCTAGGCCTAAGGTCCCTACGGACCTATTGCGCCAACTATTATTATTATTTTTTTTTTGTGGATCACGGGCTCATCCAACAAAAATCCTCGGCTCCTACTAGCTGCACACCAAGTTGGTTAAGGTCGCTCTCCAATGACGCGTTACCTTAGTCAGGGTCTTCTTCTTCTGCATCTGCAAAGAACAACCTTCGCCCATGTCACTTCTTTCCTATTTCAAACTCTAACTCCATTCGTTACTCTACTATATTTTGTGGGTGACGTACCATTAGTACAATACATCGTTCGTTGTAACAGCGCATAGCCCCGTGGAACGTGCAAAGCTTTCGCTTCGTAGATGCAGCCGTTTTTTATTTCCAAGGAGCCTAATTTTGCTTGCATTCCAAGCTAATACATTTTTTTCTTATATACATATATCCTTACTCCATTCATCGATTATTGAGGTTATTGTTTCCCGCCCTCGTATCTTGTTGCTCGTGTGCATAAACTTCCACGAACGCTAAGCCATTGTTTCCTCATTCTTTAGGTTCAATGTGGCGAGAATATCCTTTCTCAATGGGGGAGCGTGGGGGGCAACCTACTCCTGCCTGCTGCACGAAAGTGTACTTTGCAACCAACTGCATTAAATGCGTACATGCAGGGGAATTGATGTGAGAAACCGGGCGGTGCACCATTGTTGTTGGGTTGAGGTAGAAAATCTCTGCTAAAATGCGCCTATAAAATGTATTTAAGTATTCAAGCGATTTTCCCACATTCTATAGGGAAGGTTGTATATTTTGTTTTCTATTCCCCACACCTGTTGTAGGTGGGAAAAATGATCGAAAGTTTTTCCCTTTTTTTTTTGCTGAATTGCAAGTGAAGAGTGCACTATATGGTGGCGGGATATACACAATGCACTTATTGTGTTTGAGTGGAAGAAGTTTGTTTTTGTTTTTTTTACGATAATGGAGCGTTTTAAATACTTTTAGAGTGTGAAGGAGTTGGGTGCTTTTAGATGGTTTGCTAGAGTGAAATTTTGAGCACTTGATGATTTTACTCTGTGAAATATTATTAAATGGATTTCAGAGTTTTTTTTTTTTTTTGTATAGATTTATAAAATATTGTTCATAACTTTTGGGATTTTGGGGTTGTGTTGGGGGAGGTTATATGTACAAAGTGCCTGAAAGGTTCGCTTGTGCAGCGTTAATGTTTGTGGAACTTTAATGGGGGATATCAAAGAGCTTTAAAGGAGCCTAGCCATTTAATAACTACTAATGGCAATCAAACTTTTTCTTACTTTCGGGGTCCTAAGTGTTTCTAAAGTAACCTGCCAGTGAAGATTAAAGCGATTCGACCTAGTTCGCTTCAAAAGACCTGTCTAACTTAACGGCTATCTGTCCAATTTTTATAATTTTCTTTTTGGGTCTTTAAACACAATATCTTCAACATAAACAAATTAAGTTGTCTGCCTTATACCAGTCGTTCGTTTCTGATGAGACTTTGGTGAGTTGTCATTGTCTTCCTTCGCAGTGTTTTTCTGACAGTGTTGTTCGAACAGTTCATAGCAAATCATCTGGTTGAGGTTCTAAAAATGGGGCGAGGCACATCCCAAACAACAAAGTTATTTAAAACACATTTTCTCTATTTTATGGCAGCCTTGGTAGGTAGATGGGTGCTCTTGTGGCAATTTGCCACAGCTTCACCAAGACCATATGGTAGTCTTTGACTTAACATTTTGTAGATGTAGAGATTTATTGGCTGTTCACTTGAAAAATGAGCAGGCAATGCTTTTACGAAAGCGACCAGCTTTAGTGATAAGGAACCTCTATAAGGCATTCCTTACGGGATTATACAAGAACTTTGAACGATATTACCTCTCTGGGTTCCCTTTTTTAAACACACGTCACCGACTTAGCCGAAGCGAGCTCTTTAAGCTTATGGTAACGTTGGACTTCTTGTTTTAACAATCTTTGGTACACCTGATGTCAAGAGAGACATTTTATTTCGATGGTCGAAATTTCAAAATATATGTGGGTGCAGCATACCAACTGTCACTTTTTCTTTAAACAAATTATCAAGGACTTATTCTGAATATAGTCGAGATATCTCTCATAGGTACTCATCTAATTATAACAAAGGGAGTTTCAAAAGAAAGGGGTTTTCCTGTGCAATAGCATTTTTAATTTAATTAAATATTAACAAATGTTAAAATGGGCTGCGCTGTTACATACGACTGACGTCTTCGAAAGAGGTTTCTGCAGAGGAATTCGATAGGTGTAGCCCCAATCAACTTACAATCGAAGGACATGGATCTACATCTTTTCGGGGCAATTTGATGGCAGATCGTGCGCGGTTTACAGCTTACTGCAGGAGAGAAATTTTGCGCTCGGGTAACCAGTAACCAGTTACCACTACACCATGACAAAAGCTAATTTACTTAGCAGCACGTAGTATAATAGAGTTCACGCAAACTGAGTGCGTGATCGCAGTGCTTCTACTGTGAATGGTATCAAGTTCAACAGCCGGAAAAAAATACTTCATAACGTTTTCTTCCACTGCGCTTCCTATCGCGAACATCTGACAAACATAGGACAGAATAACAGTCCAGAGCTTCTCAATTCAACCCTTCAGACTTGGCATAAAATTGTAGGTCCCTTTCATTCGTCCCAAAAATAAGTACTCTTACAACGATAGGTTTCGAAGAAGCTAGGCCTACCTTACCTTCATAGAACAGATGCGCCCACAACCGATTTATTCTATACTGAACATGACCAGAGACCATATAAATATTAAAACAGACTTTGGTGATGAAACCAAAATTTGTTCCTTCCCAACTGAGGACGTCCTCACTGAAACCAAGTGCAAATTTCAACTTATCCTTTTCAGATCGCCAATGGGTATTTATTTCAAGTAAACCATGCTCAGAGAGGAAGCTTGGCAAAATGTATATTCTTCCAAACGAATCCACTGACGGACCACACTCAAAATGCCATGAAAAATTGGATCCTTCAGCAGAAGCATTTCTTTGTTGCCCCCAGTTGGTACTCGTACACAAATATCTAAATGTAGGCGGCCAAAAAAAAATATGTGCTCACTCTAACTGTGTATACTGTACATTGTACAACTACACAATAGGAATTGACAAAATAAGGGACTCCGGCTGCCAATGATACTGATGACGATGATGATGGTCTGTAGGCTTAAGCACTCTTCCGGTCAAACAAAGTCGAATGCGGAATGCGAATATTATAAGGCCCAACTATAGTGTATGCGAGTCCTGTTGTTAAGTTGCTGCATCTAGTTATTTTTTTTACGTTGTGGTCATTCCCATACGGAATCCGAAAGTACGACCTTCAGACAAGACAAAAAAAAATATACCGCAAAAACCTTCGAGTGTGGGATACATATGCATAGAATATGACTGAACCTTTATGCCACAAAGGATTGCCCCTCCTCGCTCATCGGACATGGTTTATCCTTTTGCTCTTCTGGTGTTTCGGTTTCATCCTTTCACTGAGAATGAGCCTTCGGCATCGACGTCAACTTCGATGTCGACATCTACATTCGTTAGTCAGTCGATTCACGTGTGGCCGAATCGAATCGAATTTAAATTTTTTATCTGCATGTATCCTTTACGGTGATTTTAGTTCTTATGTTTGCGTATTTATCCATATCCTGCGTCCCTTTTGCCGAATGTTTTCTCTTATTTTTTGTCGATTTTTTTATTTCCAGAACGATGTCCCTTCTGCTATTGCTGTTTGATGCTGAATTATCATTTCCTTTTGACTTCATTATGTGGTGCTGCTGTTTGTGCCATTGACAGTGTGTCACATACGGAAAGGGATTGCTTCATTGGATAGGTCTACATCATCATATCCCAAGTCTTTCCGTGAATGACCTTTTTTTCTGCCTATACACGCATTCGTTCGGTATGTGGAACCGCAGAGACTTCCAAGTGACAGTGACAGGACACAGGAGTGAGACAGATTCCCCAATGGACCGGAAATCAGATTTAATTCAATAATTTGATGATTCGGTTTATTTGGTTGTGCGTTCGTGTGACGAAGTTTTTTTTTTTTTCTTTTTGTTGGTCGCATTTCAATTTCTTTCCTGCGGCCAGTGTATAGGTATATATGCTGTGGGAATCCTCCGACGCGGTTGTCACTCTCACGTACAAATGTGTTGCGGAAATTTGATGGGCCAGCCCCTGTCATTCGCATAAAGGAAACTCATTACATTGGGAGAATGCTCGCCCATTGGAATTAGAAAATACTGCTGTTATGGAGGAAAAGGTTGTGATGTTATGGAGTTTGTTTAAATATCTGCAAGTCGTGTAGGGGCAAACGTGTGTATTTCGACTGCGATTGGAGTTTATAGAACAGTAGCTTAGGCACTAGGCTTGGGTTATAATTAAATTGAGAAGAGAGGGTGGACACCAGAAGTGGGATTGCAAATAATTTAAAGTGGAGCAATCAAATGAACATCTTGTGAAATTCAACCTTCGTCCAAAGAAAACTTAATATTGAGAAGAAGCCACACAAAGTCGAGTAGCGAGGAAGGAACCGAATGTTTTGTCGACTGATGGACACATATACCACTTGCGGGACAGTGGGGGGCCTAGTTATAAAAACGTTTGTATCTGCTACAGTCCAATCCGAAAACTGATGGTAATAAATATACCCAGAAAATTATTTTGACGCCGAAAATGCTTTCGTGTCAACGTTGCAAGACTCTTCCTAAAAACTGGAACAATGCGTTCAATATTCGCTTCAGTCACGGTGTGAGCCAGTGACGCGAATCGACTTTTCTCAATTGTACTGATAACTGAAAAGAAATAGTACTGAAACGTGCAAGATGTAAAGAAGTCCCGCCCCACCGGGAGCCTTGAACACCCCTTCGGGGAGAGTTGAACATACTCAAATCCTACGAGAAAAATATGTTGGATTTGTAGAAAATGAAACACGCTCAATCGTAGTTCATATAATAATTCATTAACTGTAATATAATAGCAACAAAAGAGGATTAACAAATTATTGATTTAAAAGAAGTAGGTTAGACCAATGAAAATGAAAACCGCGTGTGCGTAACTCTGCGACAGACGTCAGCGACTTGTCGCCTTGAATAAGAGGACTGTCAAAAGTGTTGCCATGACTACAAAACTTTCCAAACGGGATAGGTGCACTTCTAGTGTCAAAAAGTCATGCATATGCCTTTTTCCTTTGATAAGTCATATGATTTCATAAGTCCGTTCAGATTACTTTTACTTTCTTATAAAGTAGCTTCATCAAAGTTCGACATCATCACCCGTTCCCAAACAACAAAACGAGCAGTCGCACTCGAAGCAATCGAGAAATTCTCATGCAGAAAGTGAAATGCACTGACCCACTGATCTGTCTTCTAATAAATAACCCGCTTTCTGATAGGTATACCTAGTTCCATTATGAATAAATTCCCCCCACCGCTTCGCCACTCTCTTTAAATTTATTGATGGCCTGCATTATTAATTCAAAAACCGCACACACAAAAGGCATTACTTGTCTTAATGCCTTTCACATTCCATTCGTAGTACTTCTGCAAAATTTCAACGGTTCACCTGACCAAATTTGGACCAGAAATTATTTCTCGCAGAACAAAAAAAAAAGTAAAACCATCACCAAAAGGTGTGTAAAGTATTTTGCGGTCGTTATTTTTACCTCTGCGAACATTTGGCCAGTCCAACGTCCAACTGCGTGGTCCACCAGCCAAAGTCGTTAACAACACTTATGTTTATTTTCTCTATAATTTATTACCACCGTCGTTCTTTTCGGTGCCCCCGTCTCTCTCAACCACTGCACTCATTACGTTATGCCGTTGCCGTCTGCATAAAATCCACACACATGCACACGTGAAATCAAAGTCCATACAAATATAATTCAATTAGAATACAAATGCAATTCGAAAAGGAATCGAATTCTTCTGCTAACTTAATCAACTGGCATTAGATTTTCGATTTTCATAGAACCTGTGCATCGCAGAGTCGAAACGTAGACCCTCTGCACAGAACGGAACAAATTCCCATGTCGCTGTCCGAATGTCGAGATCTAAAAATTAATCGAAAATAATCTACAGAGACAGGGACCATATAGAAAGAAGCACTGGAAACTAATTATGGAACGGAAATTATGAGAACGTACAAAAGGACGACTAGCAAACAATACAAGACCAGAACAATGTGTGCTCTTTTTCCTTGTGGACTCGAACAATGTCCAACAGGATCCAATTTATTTAGGATAGATATAGAGGGATGAGCCCGGACTATTGGTGACGTTGCTGTAAGGGAATATTGCTGAGGAGTTTGCTAAAAAATAAAAGAAATGACAACAACAAAAAATGCGGACAGCTGCCGCACAGGGAATTATTGTCACTGGTCAGGTGTACAATGCCGATAGCTTTTTTCTATTGGGTGCACAGTATACTGTCGTATGGTCACGTCAAATGGATTTGAATAGTTTATAGGGTGGTATGGTTGAGAATGTTTGGTTATGATTCGATATTAGAGTGACAAGGAGCTGTGTGGTTAGATATGATCGGCAGGTGGAGTGGGTCATTGGGTGTCCCTACCAAAGTGGGACAAAGGTCCTTTACGAACTTATGTCTCGGCGACTTATGCCCCTGCGCTTCCACATTGACTTACGGTAGACGTGCAACAATAATGTTCCAAAACAGAGCAGATAACTTCTGTTGACACCTGTCACAATCCACCCACAGCAGTCTGTTTCTGTATCAGTGTTTAAACCTAAAAATAAGTAAGCGACTGTCTGCCACCAGATGGCTTGACTGCCGAGCTTTTAAAGGCAGCGGGAGATGACTTGGTAGAGAGCATACACCAACTAGTCTCCAATATTTGATCAGAGGAAAGTATGCCTGATGAATGGAACCTCAGCATCGTTTGCCCGATCCACAAGAAAGGAGACCCTCTAAACTGCGCCAACTATAGAGGTATCAGCCTTCTTAACATCGCATATACAAGATCCTGTCTGCCATACTGTGTGAACGCCCGACACCGCTTTTGTCAACGATCTGGATGGTCCCTACCAGTGCGGTTTTAGGCCCGCTAAGCCCACAACCGACCAAATATTCACACTACTGCACATCCTAGAGAAAACCCAAGAAGTCCAGATCGATACTCACCATCTTTTTAACAATTTTAAGGCCGCATATGACAGCATTTATAGAGGCGAGCTATACAGAGCCATATAGTTTTGACATCCCTGCCAAACTCGTCCGATTGTGCAGAATGACGATGGAGAATGCTTGCTGCTCCATAAAGGTCGGAAACAATCTCACCGAGACCTTTGATGTCCAAAAAGGATTTAGACAAGGTGACGCGCTGTCGTGTGACTTCTTCAACATCATTCTTGAGAAGGTTGTGCGCAACTCGCAAGCCAACACCAGAGGCACAATCTTCCAGAAGTCTGTGCAACTACTTGCATACGCTGACGACATCGACATCATTGGCAGAACACAGCGCGAGCTATCACTGGTGCGTTTGCAAGTATCAGTATACAGAAGCGGCTAAAATGGGTTTAGTGGTGAATGAGGGCAAAACAAAATATATATGCTGTCCACAAGAAGGGACACACAACACCGACGAATCGGACAGAACGTCGCGATAGACAGCTATAACTTTGAGGTAGTTCCGGACTTAGTCTAACTCGGCACCGCTATTAATTCTGAAAATGGTATCACCTCAGAAATCAAGCGAAGAATCACACTTGCCAACCGCTATTACTTTGGTCTAAGAAGGCAATTGATTAGTAAGGCCTTGTCGAGAGATACTAAGGAGACTCGATATAAGACCCTCATCATCCCAGTCCTGCTTTATGGTGCGGAAGCATGGACGCTATCAAAGGCGGATGAAGATCTCCTTGGTCGTGTTGAACGCAAAATTCTTCTATTGATTTTCGGTCCCGTTTGCGAACTTTACGAGCTGTACAGCGACATCGACCTGGTCAGAAAAGTGCGCATCAGTCGACTAAGATGGCTAGGACTTGTAGAGCGAATTTATGTGATGTGAATTGGCGACTATTTTAACTAGCTCTGCAACTAGGTAGTCGGCCCACAGTGTCCGCCTGTTTAATGTGACAGCGCCACTGCACATAATCACATTGTACCCAAGGAGCTCTTCCGATTATAAGATCATTGTCAGCTGTTATTCTGACTCCTAAATATATGTAAATTCCTGTATATAATCTCCAGGCACCTAATTCAAAAATAACCGATATTTTCCGCCATCCAACCTCCAGTTCTTTTGGAGTCCTCCTCTAACTGGAACTCGCCACTTCCGGGAAAGTTCTTCTCTGATGGCTTTAAAGTTAGATATTAGTAGCCCCTCAGGGCATAAATGAATCTAGGTTAACCCTGAATACAAAAACTTTTTTTTAAATATTTTCAACTCACCTCCGCCTATTTGCAGAGCACAACCTATCTCCTCTCCTTATACTGTGACATTAATTGCCCACTTTAGTCGTCCTCGGAAGATCAGCGACCATCAACAGAATTACCGCCAACAGCAATCGACTACCGCACGCACTCTCGCATGTCACATTAGACGCAATTAAGTGCTCACCTCACCTGAATACGCCGCCACTGATAGTCTGATGGAGATCCATCACACCCGCTGTTATTTGTGCTAGCGGCGATGACGCTCACTCCCGATATACATTATCCTGTCGTTAACGCAGACCACCCATGCCAACGAACTAATTAGGAAGTTTCAGCAGCATCCCAGGATTGTCTCTGGACTCTGTAGCAAATCAAAATGGAGAAAGTAGGTAGCTCAACCACAATGGTATCCTGCAGAGTAATTTTCTGCTCCATATGCTGCTCAGCTCAGTGCAATTTGCAGTTGTCCTCTTGTAAATGACCGAAGCGAGCCACACTCTGTGTATAAATACGAGTAGGTAGATATCCGCAAAAAGAAGAAAAGGTATAAAAGAAGCCATTGAGGACAAAAAGCCGCCGGCATTCATCATCTGACTAAACTCGCATCTCGCATGGAATGCGAATGTGATGTTTTGTGTTATAGGGAGAACTGAATTTGAATCGTTCTCCCTGATCCTGCCTGATGATTGAATAAATTTTCATTCATAATTTAGTTGGGTTGCGTTTGTTTTGTTGATGCAGCGTATGCGAGGAGGAAGACTGCCAAAGAACGCCAGGTGAAGATCGCTGTTGTTCGTTTTTTGTCTTCTCTATTTTTTTCTTGTTGCGAAAGCCCGCCTGGCCCTAAGGTTAACAATATGTTCCCTTTTGCGCTGTGTAATTGGGATTGTGTGTTGTGGTCGTGGGCATTGCCATTCGTATGTCAGAGGATTAAATATATACAATACATTAAGAAGTAAAAAGGAATAAAAAAGGATCAATCGATAGTAGTTTTAAATTGCAAACGGGTGAATGTTATTACGGGCTCCTTTGTCTGGCATACGAAAAGGTATACTCAATCCCTAACCCGTAGGAGAGCCGCACAGGCGGCAGTTGATATTCTTATTGAATAGGGCCTGTTAAATTCCTGTTATTATTGTGGACTTTTGATTTTTATCAACTCTCGGGAGCAGCAGATGTGTAATTGTAATAAGACCTCGTCTGGTAGTACCTACATAATTGAAACTGGAGTGGAAGTGAATGTGAGCTAGATGAGATAAAACTCAAGGAATGTAGTCTATTTGTTGTGAAATGTACATGGAATGTGGGGCTCTTTGAAAGGAAAGTGAGATGAGCCTATGAAAACAAATTAATAGAAATACAGGCTTGTAAGGAGGCAGGTTTTCAAAGGAATATCATCAAACTGGTCATTGACTGTTTGTCAGACCTTCAGTTTTGCTGATTTTTTGAACAAGCTATGAATTCAAGACTACCTATCAGATTTTGTCATTGTTAAGAACTTATAATTCAGGACTAGATTTGTAATATGCTATTTGTATCCTAATTGTGTTTATATTTAGCTGGAACAAGGACGGCTGACTAGATGCTTACGGATTATTCAAATTTCATTCAGTCTTTTATTTGCTATGTCCCACTTATATCCATTAAAAGAGTTGATATCGTAGGATACTTAAGTGAACCCACCACAACTCTTCATCTTTCACCATCAACTCAAACTCATCAAGGACACACCCCATACGAGTATAGAGGAGAAATCTCTGATTTGAACTAACCTATGAAACCAAATCCGTAGCACGTTTCGGAGTCCGAACAGCTCCCTCCGAATGATTGCAGAATGGCCTAGGAATATATTTCTCACAATCAAATGAGATATAGTCCCTTAGTAGCCTTTAACCAACTGTCTCTAAAGTAAGCATAAACTCCCCAGGCTTCGAGCCGCAACTCAACAACATCGCAATATATGTATCAAGGCCAGATGAACCCTGCAAAGGTCTTAAAAGGTCTGAGCGAAACTTTTAAAAATATTTATTTCACGGCTTGGCAAGCAAAATTATGTACGTGGAATAAGACTAAGGAGTACCCAGCAATCAAGAAGATACCAGTGCACCAGAGTTTAACGTAGAGACAGTAAGCCAGGGACAGGCGAACAAATTATAGGTCCATTCCATTCGTCCTACAATGTAAACTTTCACAAAATGAATGGTTGTGAAAAGCTAGGAAAAGGGACCCACTATTTCGGTAGCTGTCACTTTTGAAGCTTTTATTCTTTGACATTTGACAAGTAGAAAGTACGCCATTACTAAAAATGGAAGTCGGCCGATCATCAACAACGTCGTGTCTTTGCTGATTGGGTCCTTGAAATGCATGAAAATGATCCGGAATTCCATCGAAAAATCATCTTGACTGATGAGGCCCATTTTAACCTCGGTGGCTACGTCAACAAGCAAAATTGTCGCATCTGGGGCTCGGAAAACCCAAGAGTTATTGTTGAGAAGCCTCGATGATTAATGATTTTTTATGGTCGGAGTTGGATGGTATTGACCTGGACAACGTTTACTTTCAACAAGACGGCGCTACGTGCCATACGCAAGCAACGAAACCATTGATCTTTTACGGGAAAAGTTTCCGGACCATGTTATCTCTCGAAGAGGCCAATTGTGGCCACCGAGATCTTGTGATTTAACACCTTGCGACTTCTTCCTTTGGGGCCACGTGAAGAAAAGGTCTACGCCAACAGCCCAGCGTCGATTCAAGACCTCAAAGATAAAATTCGTGAGGCTATCGAGGACATAGGTCAGCCACTTTGCGATTTGGTTATGGAAAATTTCATGAAAAGGATGTATGGTCCTGTATGCGTGCTCGTGGTGGCCATTTGGCTGATGTTGTTTTTCATTATTAACGGCATGCCTTCCTCTTTATTATGAAATAAACATCCGATCATTTTTCTTTGAATACCAAAATAACACCTGTCATTGGAAAACCCTTTATATAGGTATTATCCTGTTGCTTTGGAAATATAATTCAGGGAACTCTCCTAAATCAAATGAAGATTTCCTAGGTTTTAAAACAGACAATATTATAGGTTTTTCACACCAAGCCCAAAACCGCGTTTTCCTCGAAAACTCGTCGATGCATTCACACCGCCCACCAACTCGTTTTCGTTTGACTTTTCAAGCAGCTGTGAGACACTAGTCGTTAAACTTCAGTGCAAACTTTTGTGGTTACAAATTTCGAACGCATTCATTAACAAATAAAATGAATTTAGCGCATTTAAAAACAATATTAGCCCATCAATTAATTGGGGAAAATGATTTTAATTTGTGAGTTGTGACATATGTTCGGTCAGCCATTTTGCTGAATTTGCTGAGTATATTGTTTTGAAAACTGAAATATGTACGTACGTACATATGGGAAAACTTCTGTTTTCGAAGAAGTTTTCGTGTATGTTGTGGTGAAAACCCGGTTTTGGGCTTGGTGTGAAAAGCCTATTAGGATGAACTACGAGACTTAAGCCCATTAAGTCAAGAAGTTTGACAGTAGAGATTGAGACGCTGGTTCATCGTGACCGAAGTAAGCATAATCCAGCAGATATGGAGACTACATAATTACCGTCAAAAATTGCCATCGGTACTTGTACAGCCTTGAACAGCATAGGTAGTACATAAGTAGGCTAAGAACCTCAAGGGAATATTTCATAGAAGTATGCATCGCTGAAACTCCAAACTCCTGGTGTCCATTCCCCAGCTGATGTAAGTTGCCTTCTGCACGATATAACATCTCGTGCTTTTAAGCTGTAAATCACCACAGTATCACTTGAATTGATTGTCAGCGTTTACCACGAGTGATGGGTCACCGCCCCCCTACAAGTTGACACAAATCATAATGTTTTATAAGATTCTCTAAATGAAAATACCTAGGTACCTACTCAAGTTTTGTATTTTCCCACTTCAAGTCGTTTTTCATCCACCAGAAACACCATTTATAGTCCTAACTGTGGAGACATAAGTCGTCCATTATGCCACTTAAGAAATTGTAAAGAAAAAGTCTCTTTTCTTTTATTTTCCAAGTACAACTCAGACAGGATAGGTATCAAATTCATAAATAAATCTCCTCACATCTCTCTCCAAAAGTGTGCGTGCTGTAAATATCCTGCATTTGGCGAGTACCTACCACCAAACTCGAGAGAGGGAGAAAAACCTAATTTTCAAAAGTATACTAGAAAGCATCACCGAAATAACCGTCAATATAAATGTGTCGCATTTTTCCATCCCCACGACCCCAAAACCGAATCCAGGGGAAGTCAACTTACGCACAACACATCGGTCTCGCTAACAGCCGTCTCCATCTCCATCCCCGGGTGATGTATCTAATTCCATTGGAATCCCAGCCATTTCACCAATTGCTACCGAAACCATAAATCACCACCCCATTTTCAAGGAATCCTTGATTTTGGGGATTACTTTTTTTCCCTTCACCACCAATACGAATACAGGTAACGACTGAATGTACCTACCAGCGAATGGAAGGCTTTAAGGAAACTGGTGAGGGAAAATTGCACAACATTAAATTTGATTTGGTCACGCTTCGATGCTTTGTTCCTCTTATGGTTCATTTTGGAACTTGACGTAAAGCTATCGCCAGGATATTCGTCAAAATACGATAATTTGGCGAGCGTATACCACCATACACTATACCGTCGGAGTCACTCCCCCGGAAATACTATAGGCACCATCTCAGTTGGGATGGGTAGGACCAAAATCTTTGACATTCATCGACATCATGGTAAACAGCATCAAAAGAAACAAGGATATGTACTTTCTACTTTACGACATGGGTGCGGACGACAGTTTCAATAATGCGGACAATCAAATGCTCGTTACCCATTGGCACGGCACATACATACACAATGCGACACTCGGTAGGACGAAACAAAAAAAGTCATACTGGTGGGTGGATATGAATAAACGTGCTGTGAGGCTTACCCGAAGTTATATGTCCGTTTTATTGCTACAGAACGGGGCATAATGATAATGGAGTGTTGTCAAAATGAGCATTTTCTGATTTATCTGCCAGGGTGAAAGTGATGCGTCGCCATCTGCCAATGCCATCCACAGGGGACATTTCGTTTCCAACACCCGGACCCGACTTGCGACTTGCGAGTGGATGTGGATGATGTCCCAAACTGCGATTGGCAGCATGTTGCTTTCAGTTTCAATTACCCTGCCTCGAAGATTCATTTGAATGGTTATCATTTTCGAAGAGTAATCGAGTTGTGCGCATGACTCTTCTCTTTCGGTTCATTTATGAACATGAAGTTGAATTCGATTTTTCGAACGCCTGCCAATCGCACTCAATGATAAATTTTGAGTGCATATTCTTAGGATGAAGAGGAAAGAAAATGGGTACCATACCAAAAGAGGGAGGTACCTCCTACGCCTATACGGTATAGAATGAAACGTTTTCGCAGCTGATTACAACGCCAAATTGTATACCCACAGACGAGTGGAATATTTTCTGTGCAACCCCCCACCCTGAAACCAAGCATCAAATTCGGTTCAATTTTGAAAGCCTCCCCATTCAGATTTGGAGATCAATTCCGACATAATGAGGTAGGTTCACGAAATCTGTAGGTATCGTATAGGTACAAATTTACCCCTCACTGCTGCGTCATCATGACAGCCGTTTGGGTTCGTGACACGATTTTCATGGGGCATAGCATATATAATATTATGCTGCGTTATTAAGGTGCGCCAAGAAGCTAGGCCTTCTGTTTCTATTTATTTATAAACGTCTGATATTGTGCTTTTTTTTCGACATGGTAGCTGTGGTTCAAGGTTGCCTCCTATGTCCTAACACAAACACACAAATTAGCTAGGTGAATAGTTGGATGAGCCGTGGTGGGGTATTATGTGTGGGTACCTACTCACATGAATCAAGGACATTTTGTGCGTGTTGCATGTCAATATTTTCGTAGACATTTTCGTCTGGTAGATAGGTACACTCATGGTAGTTTGAATCGGAACTGTGATTGAATTAATTTCGTATAGCCCTATCTGGGTTAGCTGTAGCTAGGTACTTGCCAGCATTTCATCGGTGCGGTTGAGAAAACAGTAATATTGCGATAATATTCCCAGAGAGAATTCTATAGGCATACGTACCTAGACCTACATAAAATATACTCATACCTTTGGAATGGGAACTGATTAGAAGAGATTTGAAAGCACTGTATGTTAGGCAGTTAGGTCGGGGACATGTCATAGCGACAACTGTTTCATGACACAGAATCGTTGATAAGAATGCCCAATAAAACAGTGCACAGTCAGAATTTGAAACAATGTTACAAACAGTTATAATTATTTTGGGGTGTGTCTCGACTTTTGCTTTGATTCAATGTTGGTCTTGTTTCATCTCGCTGAATTGGAATGTCGATGAAAGGTGTTTAGGCCCATTTTATTCACTCGACTTCCAGTGAATAAAATATGGAAAACTCCCCGAGTTGTGTTCAACTTCGAGTGAATAAAATGGGCCTTAGTTTATTGCCAATGTGAGGGACGCATCAGCAAAAAGGTGTCAAAATGAACAGATGTCAAGTCTCTTCTATTTGGGATAAAACCCTGCTCGGTATTAGCAAATTTTTGTATGCTTAGGTCCACCATCCTTTTTTTAACCAAATTGTCCATATTTTTGTTTATTAATCCGGGAGCTAGTGTTAAACTCGGAATTGCAAAGACATAACTACTTCGATGTTCAATAAAACACGGAAGACTATTGTGGGATTTTCACAGTGGCGAGTTACAAAAAAAAAACTCACCGACCGCACAATTGAGCTATGTACATGCTTTTGCAAAACCAACACCAAAATGTTAACATAGCATTCCGCTGGCGATAAGAAGTTTCTGGCGTCCGAAGTTTATTGGAAACGCAATACGTTAGCCTTTATTTAGCTTAAAATATCTGTCTACCAACCCACCATGATGCCAGAACCATTTAGTCAATCTCAATAAATAAAAATGATCCTCCACCCACATATGAACATTAATACCATTTTCAGACCGCGCCGAAAACCGTGTTTTCGTTGAAAACTCGTCGTTGCATTCACACCAACCACCAAGACCAACTAGTTTTCGTTTGACGTTTCAATAAGCTGTGAGACATTAGTCGTTAAATTTTGGTGCAAACTTTATTGGTTACAAATTTCGATCGCATTAATTAACAAACAAAATGAATTTAGTGCATTAAAAACAATATTAGCCCATTAAAATTGTTGCAAATGATTTTAATTTGTGAGTTGTGACATATGTTCGGTCAGTCATTTTGCTGAATTTGCTGAGTATATTGTTTTGAAAACTGAAATATGTACGTACGTACATATGGGAAAACTTCTGTTTTCGATGAAGTTTTCGTGTATGTTGTGGCGATAACCCGGTTTTCGGCTCGGTGTGAAAAGCCTGTAAGGCTGTATTTTTCAGAATGACGGAGACGCAAATATGGACATGACAGCTCGTACTACATTTGAAAGATTAGCTGACTCTGTTCTTTACTGAAGTCTTGCTTGTGCTTATGTTTATTTTTATAAGTTGCGTCAGCGTTAGTCAACATAGTCTACCGACCTCACTTTTTCTTCTTATACTTCTATTAATATTATTTATTATTTGATTTTATCGCCAAAATGCCGCATCGAGAAAATAGCTATAGCGGATAGGTTTGTATTATATCTGGTAAAACTGGTTCTCATTATACAAATCCCTTTTAGTAGCTAGATTATTTGAAACCGCTGCTTGGAAACTTTTAGAACGGTGCTTCCGTGGATAGGTTCATTTTTCCGTTTCGATGAGCCGCCTTTCTGGTCTTGGAATCTTGGCAAGACTCCTGGAATGGAATGGAAGGAATCTACGACCTTATATTTCTGTACTGCTAAAATGAGAACACTTTGCAGGCGTAGAACAAAATGCAAGCTAAAATAAATTTCAGACAAAACAAATATTTATTTTCCGATGTCCTTCTTAAAGTCTGATGAACTTCATAAAAGGTTAACAAGGAAAATACAAAAATAGCTACCTTACCTTAAATATGAATTTGCTGTATACAATTAGAAATACTACATTCTTTATTTTTATTCAAAATAAATTCTTTATCGTGGATTCTTATTTTCGAATGATTTGAAACCTGAAGCTGAGCTCAATTCGGTAGCTCAAGCTATTTTTCCAAACTTTCCAAATTCTTAAAAATTTAAATAACATAGAACTAGTCTGCAATTGTTTTTATACATGTGTAAAAGTGTATAAGTCAACACTCGGTTAATAAGTCGGATTCTCCTAAAGTAACGGAAAGTTCCAGTTCATCCTTAATGCTGTGAAGGTGTAGGGTATGTATTTATGTTTAGGGGACATTTTGTAGCAAGTGGATATTTCGTGTAACAGCTTTGGGCTACCGAGAGTGAGTCTCCATCTAGCTTAAAGATCGCATTTAATAAAAAGCTTGAAATTACAACCACATCCATCTAACAAATTGCTTTCTTACTCTCTTACCTGTTACCAGATGGCGTAAGACTCATTGAACGGATGTACGTATTTTTTTTAAGGTCAATATATTCCGCTTGCAACAAAATCTTACTGCAATCAACAAAATGTTACCTAAGATAGGATATAACACAATCTCAATCTCTCACGAAACATGCCCTCTTCCCAATACCTACTTATCTGGTTTTCGTCAAAATCTCCATGAGGTGGCAGCCGAGCCATAAATAAACAAAATATAAGACAACAAAAACAAAAAACAGGGTGGTGATGAAACTTTTGTCGGTAATTTTTTGCCCATAACTCCCACCGCCATTTTCTTCATCGCACTTCTTTTTTTTTTTTTTGCAAAATCATAGCCAAAGGAATAAAACAACGAACAGTGTATTTTTTTCTCCCCCCTACAATCTGCGAATATCTGCACGTAACAATGTGTATGGCTGAATGAGGATTTGCAAAATACCAAGCAACAAAAAAATTGGAATTTATTGATTTTATTACGCAAATTTTGCACCAGGGAGAAAAGAAAACTTTTTCGGGTGTTTGCCCTAAATTTTGCCACCAAAAAAAAACAACAGAAAGTTGCAGCAACAACCGAACGAAACGAACTCCAATCGACTTTTACCCCCAACCCGCGCAGCCTATATAGGAGCACGGCAGCTTGCCACTTGCCACCCTATGAAAATTCATTTCGTTACATGGTATGAGATTGAAGCTCACATTCGTGTGAACGGTCGGTGGCGAAAGCGGCGGCTGTCGGTGGTTCCTAGATACTTTTATATTCGCAATTAAGCGATGTTGGCTGTCCTTGCATTGTGCCACTAGCTGAAAATATGGAACAGTAACGGTATAACAAAGCAGGGAATAATGTGAGCAAAAACAAAAACAAAAACAGAAAAAAAAACATGGTTTACCAAGTACAAAGGCATATTTTTGATTGCACACCATGCGTGTTAGTTAGTGAGGTGCACTGGGATGGGACAAAGTTGATTACGACTTCTGCCACAGTTGCCAGCCTGGGAGGTGGGGGGGATGAATAAATTTTGACGATGAAGTGTTGAAAAATTCCGCTCTATCAGAGGGTAGGCGTACAGGATATACACGGTATTACGGCCTTGAAGCTATTCAAATGCAAGGCAATATGAACAGGTGCGGCGGACTGAAGAGTTATTTCCTATTTTCAATACAAACAGTTACAGTTGTGTGCATTGTTTGTGTTTGCTCAGTGCAATATCGTTAATTTGATATGTGGGAGGAGATGGGTAGGTATTCATAGGAAGCATTTTGTTTAAAAATCGTACGAACATTTTGTGAGTGAAAGTTTTTAAGCAGGCTCAGGCTGAGGAATTCAGGGTTACTATGCCGTTGGTGTTATTCACTCGGCTTAAGTACGAGTTTGAAATGCTTTGAGACCAACAAGATGAGCAACTGACTTTGCTGTGAATATTCACCAATGGAAAATTGCTGCCACTGATTTATGAAACTATTTGGATGTAAAGGGTGTTTTTTTTACAGGTATATAACTTTAAGTTGGCAACACTGTTTTAACTGGCGGCCATTTTGTCAGCTGTCAGGTGATTTATTTTAAGTTTGGTTTGACATTTCAACATGAATAGACTGACGCCTGAACAAAACTTTCAAATTGTGCAAATTTATTTCGAAACTCATGGTTCCGTTCTGATTGAATCGGCCGATTGCGAATTGTGCTTATTAATTATTAGAAGTCTACAGAGTTTCAGTGTAAGTAGTTTTAACGTGGTGGAGTTACAAGCCGAAATACACATTGAAACATACAACAAAGTCTTATAAAAGGTGGGCCAAAAGAAGTCATCCGATGTTGTTTGGCTCTCATTTTTTTCTAAATGAAAAACTTCGATTCCGTTTTTTGATTATGTTTATTTGAACCTTTAGAATTTTATTGGTCAAGTCGAAAAGATGATAGGCGCTGACACAATTGATTGCCATACGCGCTCGTTTTATGGCATTTTTTATCACTTCGGCGAGAACTTCGGGGAAACAGATACTCGCACTCGTGTCGAATATTGTCCTTGAGGGCTTCTAGGGTCTCGGGCTTGTTTACGTAAACACGGGACTTCAAAAAACCCCGCAAAAAAAAGTCTGGAACGGTTAAATCGGGCGATCTTGCGGGCCAGTGTAAATCGTCAAAACGCCGCCTTCAGAATATCGGTTGTGGCTCGCGCAGTGTGTGCCGTAGCTTCATCCTGTTAGAACCTCATGTCCTGCAGTCCTGATTCGTCTAATTGCGGCAGAAAAAAATCGATAAACGACTATTGTCGTTTGACCATCGGCGTTCTTAAAAAAAAAGCCCCGATGACTCCTCCAGTGTGAACAGCGTACCATGCAGTAACTTTGAGCGGGTATAATGGCTCCTCATTCATTAATCGTGGATTTTCGGTGCCCCAGAAGCGATAGTTTTGCTTGTTCACGTACCCGCTGAGGCTCATTATGATTTTGGTCGAATGACACGATTATTTCGCGTTCTTGGGGAGTGTATCGCTCCATGGCTTGTTCACTCGTATTCTACATCTGTCTAGTTCTTAAATGTCAAAACAGATTTGAATTTTACGGCCATTTGCAAATATAAGAGCATCTTCGAATAGGGTGATCTCTTTTGGCCCACCTTGTACATAGATATAGGGCCTTTAAGCAGCTTCTGGTTTTTTATTCAATTATGGTAGGTATGTTACGAACTGCTTCGTAAAATAAATCGTCCATCTATCCGATTTTAATCCAAGCCCAAACTTTCAAATCCTTTGTTCAGAAACTGCAGCAAGTATAATAACTTTGGAAAATGCTGCTGCGAAAATTCAACTCACATCTTACTCTGTCCCATTTCAAGTGATGATACATTTACGATCATTGCGCTATTTATAAAAAAAAATCCAAACATCAACACTAACAACGTGTCATAACTCTAACGAGATCCAAGAATTGGGCGCCATAAATTTTAAACAATTACTGTCTACTGAAACGCTTTTACGGTATCCGCCGACAACCGTAATATCCTTAAGATCTACAACTTTGAAATTATTAAATTATGTATCATGAAGTGCAAGGACACGCCACAATAAAAAGTACGAAAAATAAAAAGGAAGTCCACTAACCACACCCCGCCCCACATGCTCTGTGCCACTTTATAGAGAAGACAAAAATTCCACACCACAAGTTGTATCACCAGCGATTAAGAGTTTGGACAATGTGCTTTTCGTTTCTTGTCGTTTCGAATGGCTGAGGGCGCGAGTTAAGTATCCATAGCAAGACATATTGAGAAAAAAGATAACATTATTTGTATTCAATGATATCTTTAGTCTCTAGTACAGTCTTGCACACAACGCTACAATGATAACATATGTAAAAGAGATAATATCGTTTGTATACAATGTTGGAATATTATCTCTTCTTCATTATCAAGCAAGACGATTGTACGCTTGGGTCTCCTTGTAGATAGATAAGAAAAGTATATAAATACGACTGTATGATGAATTTATCAACAGTCTTATTGTAACTACATAGTAGCCTTAAGCTCCTTTTAGAATTAGTAAAAAGTATTTCAATAATAAAGGACATAGTTCCAAATAAATATTGTTTAATTTTAAAAGTAAGAAACAAGTGTTTTAATTGGCGATCCTGCCAGGAGGTTAAATATACTTTTTAACTTCAATCGAGCGGACCTCGGGAACAAGTAGTGAAATCTAGTATAAACAGAACACTCGCGTTACCGGTTACAAGAATTACCTAGCATAGCAGGTACAAATATAGCTTCTTCGTACGAAGCAGCAAAGCAATTCAGTGAAAGTGTATATGTGGAGAAAAAAAACACACAAATTCGACGACAACAGACACGAGTTCAAAATGGAACAACTCGCAGTATTAATGGCAAGATTAGAAGCTTTAGAAACCAGGAGCAACACAGTAACACAAACCCTAGAGCACACACGCACAGAGAATGCAAGGTTAGCAGCAATAATAACTAACCAAAATCAAATAAACACTAATTTAGAAACAAAACTAAATGAAGTAAAATCTGGATTAGGCATAGTACCAAACATACCTGTGCTAGAGGAAATAAGAACCACATATACAGATGGTAGTGAAATACAGTTAGACGCATTTAAAAGCCTACCTATTTTCAACGGCGATCAATCAAATTATCGGTCGTGGCGCGAAGAAGCATCCAGATTAATGGACAGCATTAAAAACTTCAAAACACACAGTAAGTACGCAGCAGCATTGACTATAGTGAAAAGTAAAATACAGGGTGCAGCCGCGAATGTGTTAACTAATTATAACACAATTTTTAATTTTGAGGCGATACGTAACAGATTAGATTATACGTACTCTAATCAAGAACCTCTATACGTGCTACAAGACATGATGAAAGCCATCACGCAAAAAAGAAGCACACTGTCTGAATACCACGACGAGATAAATAAAAATCTCAATTTAATAATATCAAAAATCACTATGTCAGGTGATCCGCCGAATATAATCGACAGACTAATTAAAAATGCTAACGACGACGCAGTTCGTATATTCATTGATGGTATGAGTGACAACTTTACAAGAGGATCATTATATTCAGCTACAATAAATGATCTAGAACACGCATTCGCAATTGCTCGCAGAATAGAACATGATAATGTGCACAGGCATTTACATCTCACTCAAGATAAGCACCACAAAAATATGCCACATGAACGCAGAAACGAAAGAAGACCAAATTATTCGAGCCAAACAACGAATTATCAACCCCAGAAGCAATACGATAATATGCAGCAACACAATCAAGGACCACAGCCGATGGAGATAAACTCGAGACAAATTGTACATGCACAGCGACAAAATTGGAATCAATACAAACCCGATGTATATAATCCACCAGCGAAACGTGAACACAGCGGGAGTTTCAACACACACAACAGACCGCAACGATCTTATCAGCAGAACTTCAAGCAGCAGAGAGTAAATAACTCCCGACAACAACGCAGAGACGATGTCAGCAGTACATATGCAGAAGCAGATGAAACGGAATGTATGGTAAATAATAACATAAGAATAGATCATTTAAACTAGTAGACGGGTTGCCCTGCTTAAATTTAACTAGTACTATTTCTAAGGAAATTTATAAAATTCTTATTGATACTGGTGCAACCCATAATTACATTAATAGAAAATGCGATTCTAGCGAAAAAATTAAAATTAAACCTATAAAAATAAAAACAATGCATGGTTATTCTATGGTAGATACAAAGAAAGTAGTTAGGATATTAAAGAAAAATATAACATTTTTTGAATTAGAGGATATTCAGTCTTTTGATATGATATTAGGATATGAAGGACTTAAAGTTCTAAACGCGGAAATAAATTTCAGTAATATGACTCTAACTACCATAAGCAGTGTCGAATCTATTCAGAAAATTAATTACATAATTGGGGAAAATAATATTTATAAAGCAGACATAGATAGACTGATGAAGATTAATAACAGCATAGGACCGTTACCCTTTACAGATACTATAGAAGCAAGCATTAGGACGACCAATGATAATCCGGTTTATGTTAAACAATATCCATATCCCATAGCAGATAACGAATTCGTAAACAAAGAAATACAGAAACTCTTACATGACGATATAATAGAAAAAAGCCATAGTCCTTATAACAGTCCCATATGGACAGTACCTAAAAAAGGTTTGGACGAAAAAGGAAAACCAAAACGGCGCATGGTTGTTGATTTCCAAAAACTTAACGTTCACACTGTAACAGACAGATACCCCATTCCGGATGTCAACATGACAATTCAAAATTTAGGTAAAGCCAAGTACTTTACAACATTAGATTTGGAGTCAGGTTTCCACCAAATTAAAATCAAAACAGATGATAAAGAAAAAACAGCTTTTGCTATAAATGGCGCAAAATATCATTTTAAACGAATGCCTTTCGGGCTCAAAAATGCACCAAGCATATTTCAGAGATGCGTGGACGACATTTTGAGAGACTTTGTAGGTAAATTCGTACACGTTTACATTGATGACGTATTGATATATTCTTCATCTGAGGAAGAACATATACAGCACATAAGTCAAGTATTCGACGTACTCAATAAAGCCACATTAAAAATATCTGATGAGAAAAGTAAGTTTTTTCAAGAAGAAGTAGAATACTTAGGTCACATAATCAGACATGGTAGAATCACTACGAACCCTGAGAAAATAGCAGCTATAGAAAATTTTCCAGTCCCACAAACGGTAAAGGATTTGAGAGGATTTTTAGGTCTTACAGGTTACTATCGTAAGTTTATAAAAGGATACGCAAGCATAGCCAAGCCCCTGACATTATATTTACGAGGAGATAACGGTAAAGTAAACAAAAAACAAAGTAAAAATATTAAGTTAAATCTGAATGATTCAGCATTAGAAGCGATTAGAATTTTAAAAAATTATTTGAAAGAACAAGTCGAACTTTTTCAACCGGATTATAGTAAACCATTCGAGCTTACTACTGATGCATCCAACATAGCTATTGGAGCCGTACTAAGTCAGAATAAGCAACCTATACACTTCTTGTCAAGAACACTGAGTAAGACAGAAGAGAACTATAGCACAAACGAGAAAGAGCTATTAGCGATCATATGGTCCTTACAAAAACTCAGAAACTACATATATGGTATAGCAGACTTAACCATATATACCGATCACCAGAGCCTTATATATTCTGTATCAGAAAAAAATCCCAACACAAAGCTGAAACGTTGGAAGGGAATCATTGAAGACTTTGGAGCAAAATTAGTTTATAAACCAGGAAACCTAAATCTTGTAGCTGACGCATTATCACGTCAACGCATAAATACTTCTACCATAGAAACAGCACATTCAGCTGAAAGTTCTTCTAATGATATAATAAAAACTGTGAATCAGCCTTTTAATGCATACACTGCACAGTTCGAACTTATTGAAGATATAACAAATAATATCGAAACACAAATCTATTTTAGTAACAAAATAAGACTCATAATAAAGTTTAAGGACAAAGACTCTTTACTAAGGCAGATGAAAGAAGTTATACAACCCCAAAAGATTGTAGCTTTGCATACGAAATTTGAAAACATATACAAATATGGTGAAAACATAAAAAAAGAATTCCCACTAGTAAGATTTATATTCACACCAAGAAAACTTCAAGACGTGACAAATTTGGAGGAACAACTAAAACTTGTAAGGGTAACTCACGAAAGAGCACACCGAGGGTTACGTAACAATATACAAGAAATCTCAGAGAAATATTACTGGCCCGATCTAAATAAACAAGCAAAGAGTTTCAACAGAAAATGCATAGCATGTCTATTTGGAAAATATGAAAGAAAACCTATCAGAGAACCTCTGAATAATTCAGAAATACCAACACATGTGGGAACACACATTCATATGGACATATACTTCAACGACAAGTATACTTTCCTTGTAACAGTAGATAAGTATTCTAAATATACAATCCTTCGGGAAATCGAAACTCGAAACAGACTGTACGACGTTATGGAAGAGGTCTTATCTAATTATTTCCCAAAATGTGAACGACTCATGACAGATAACGAGAAGGGATTCAAAACAGAAATGGTGAACCAAATGTGTTTGAAATACAACATAACTAAAGTAGAAACTCCAGTATACAGATCGACAGCGAACGGTCAGGTAGAACGTGTAAACGGTACAATAACTGAACTGTCTAGAATATTCACAATTCAGAATAAAACAAGACTTATCGAAGAAATATTTAGAACAGTGCGTGAATTAAATAATTCTATACACTCAGTTACCGGTTTGAAACCTAGAGACATTTTCTTTAATCAAAATAAATATAGCAATAGTGAAATTATAATAAATAAACTAAACTCAGCATCCAAAAAAGTGATCGAACGTCTAAATAAAGGAACTCGACACAGAGAGTATAAAAAAGGAGATAAGATAATGGTAAGAATCACAGGTCTTAGAAAGAAATCTAACGCCAGATACATAACAAGAATAGTAGAAGAAGATAAAGGAGACACTGTAATCTCTAAAGAAGGAATAAAAATTCACAAGGATAACATAAAGAATTATCATTTTTCAGATGACGAAAATATTAATATTCCTAACATTACTAGGAATTGTACAGAGTCAAGAAGGGCAAGGAAACGTTCAAATAACTGAGTTACTAAACAAGAAGTTTATACTTACGCAAACAGATGACGTGTATTTATTCAAAGAACAAACTTATTTGTTACATGCCA
This sequence comes from Cheilosia vernalis, assembly GCA_949126925.1. Taxonomy (NCBI): domain Eukaryota; kingdom Metazoa; phylum Arthropoda; class Insecta; order Diptera; family Syrphidae; genus Cheilosia; species Cheilosia vernalis. The sequence goes on from OX421362.1 coordinate 5,452,823, forward strand.
CCAACCTGACTTCGATATTTCAACCTTACGTAAATATCGTAACTAGTAAATATCAACCTACACAAGAAGAAAAAATTTGGTTAAGTAAAATTAAGAATTTAGCAGACCAATTACAAGAACATACTAGGCATACTAGATCAATTAACTTTTTAGGAACAGCTTTCAAATATGTGTTTGGTAATCCTGACCATTATGACTTAGTTAACATAGAAACGAGTATAAATAATCTCATAGAAAACAATAATAAACAAAAAACTATAAATTCTAGATTTGAACAAATTTTGCAACAATTCGAAGGTCAGAGCCTTAAAGAACATTTAGTAATAGAACAAGTGTACGAACAATTATTATTATTGACCAGAACAATTAATGCAGCAAAAAATAATGAATATTTATCAGAAAGCCTAGACTTAGATGACATTAAAAATATTATTCAACATGAAATAATTCAAGTACCCATAATAAATATACTTGAGTACTCTAAAATATTATTAGCTAGAACTGATGAATTCTTCATCACAATATATAAATATCCAGTTCTAATTAAATCATGTAAATTGTATAAAGTAACACCTTTAAATTCAAAACATGGAAAAATCATTACAGATAAAACAATTGCCTTATGTAACCAAACTTATTTAAGAACAAGAAATTGTCAAAATCATCTAAGTAAAAACATTTGTGAAATTAACTTTGAAGAAGAAAATTGTCTTATTCCACTTTTAAAGAATATAACTTCAAAATGCAACATTAAACAAGAATACGATTACGACTTAGAAATTGAATCCGGTGTTATGTTATTAAGCGGTAAGCATAAGTTAAATAATCAAACAATTAATGGTATAAACTTAGTTACTTATGAAAATACTATAAATCTAGACGATAAAATATACAAAAACATGCATAAGCAAATTAAAGAAGTTATATTAAGAAATCATAATTCAGAGTCTTACATCGACCAAATAATTAAAGAAGATACAATGTACAAATTCGATAACATAGATACTTTAAAAAAACTAATTATTCCTTTTGAAGAAAAACCGATATTATCAACTATATACACAATTGTAACACTGATTGTTATTCTAGCATTTACGTACGTAATGATAAAAACTATACAATGTATAACAGATCGTCAAAAACAAAAAAAGATTGACGCATATAACAAAACTTATGAAAGAGAAATGTTAAAAATAGCGTCGAAAAATCGGGACGATTTCGTTTAACAAGGGGGGGAGTTAAGTATCCATAGCAAGACATATTGAGAAAAAAGATAACATTATTTGTATTCAATGATATCTTTAGTCTCTAGTACAGTCTTGCACACAACGCTACAATGATAACATATGTAAAAGAGATAATATCGTTAGTATACAATGTTGGAATATTATCTCTTCTTCATTATCAAGCAAGACGATTGTACGCTTGGGTCTCCTTGTAGATAGATAAGAAAAGTATATAAATACGACTGTATGATGAATTTATCAACAGTCTTATTGTAACTACATAGTAGCCTTAAGCTCCTTTTAGAATTAGTAAAAAGTATTTCAATAATAAAGGACATAGTTCCAAATAAATATTGTTTAATTTTAAAAGTAAGAAACAAGTGTTTTAATTCGCGCTGTGGTGCGGCTCTGGTAATCCTGACAAATGATGTAATTTCACATCGGCACTTAACTCGCCAGCATAACTACACGAAAACCCATGTTGGAATGCATCATTCACGGGACAATGGCAGCAAATGCTTTTAGACTTTTCATTTTTTTCTTTCATCCCCGTCTTCTGTCTGGAAGGATTTCTCGTTTTTTTTTTTGTGTGTTGAGTCGTTAGTCTTTTTATACATATTTTAAAATATCTCCTTAGTAAAGGCACACGCACGAAATACCTATTATTCGCATTTAGCGACAATATTGCTGCTGCTGGCGTTTTTGGGGCGACACTTTAGGGGGTGGTTCTGGTTCTGTATCGCATCATCATTGCTGGGTGTGATGTTGTGCAGGAGGTCTGCTGCCTTATCATGGTGTGTCGTAAATTTAACGAATTGCGTAAAATATGTATCCCGTGGCAAAGTCATAAATATTCGCCTGTGACTCATAAATAAAGATACTTTGCTGCCATCGACCTTTCATTTTGGATTTGATAGAAAAATTGATGAAGTAAACACAAATTTAGGGGCGGGCGAAAGGTGTTACATTACAACATGTAGGTATAACTTGATCGTCTGTTTGGCACAGAAGGATCCGTTGGCACCAGTTTTATTGCCTGATTGTATTTGTATGTGTGGAAGTGCATATAGGTGTGAGGCTGGCTGACTCTGGGCTGTAGATTGTTGTGGGGTTGATGTCAAGTAATCTGGGACTTTCCGTATCCGAATTATATGCTCAAAAATAAAATAAAATGTTTATTTCCATCCTGGGGAGTCAGTCAAATTTGTATTCACATAACTGCACGACTAAGTGTCATAAATGAGCCATCTGCGCCATTCCTTAACATGTTTGCTGTTGATTAGTCCACATCAGGAGGTGGATCGAATACTTCTATTTCGTTCCGCTTCATAACAGAGAAAACGACACGCAGTGCTTTTGTTATGCGATCTATCCCCCAAGGCAGAGTCACGATCACCAACAATCGTTGTTATTTTCGTAATAGTTAAGAAAAAATACTAGTGAGAGCAACGCATAATATTTGGCCACATTTTCGGAAATCAACATCAGACTCGCAGTTGTTGAAAGCACATTAAATTGCCCCTTTTGACAACACAGTGTACCTAAGGGCACGTATGTTACTTATTGGAGTAAGTCACTTTTGTCATAGAATCGCGCTATTCATACACGAGTAACACGTTTCGGAACTCCTTTTTGTTTTGAACTTATAAACACGACTTTATTTCTCGAACCTAATGCTCGTTCATTGATGACACGATTGGAACGCTGATTCAAAATTGTGACAAATTAGTAGATACCTACGAGTGGTCATTCATTTTATTTTGTTCATATTTCATTGAAAGCAGTTTTCACCACCGTAAATGGAACGATGACAAAAAAGAGAACCCTACTACTTATTGTTCAAGACTGTGCTCCAAAGCTTGGCACAGGGACATGAAGCCACGAACAAAATCATAATGGACTTTTTGAAGCTAAGAGTCAATTTATTTTCTCAAACAAGCTTTAGAAAATTTAAGAAAACATTTTTTCAAGCACAGACACAAAAATTTGTTTGAGCAAATAAATTCACTTTTCACACGAATTTTTTTACTCTTATTTCCTCCAATTTTCTGAATCTAAAAGAAAATTTATTTTCTCAAACAATTTTTTGTCTGAAGCATTCGAAAATTGGAGAAAATAAAAGATCGCCCAAAATAATTGTTTGCTTTCAATGTTAAACAATTTGGCCGATAGTTCAATATGAAAAATAGCCCACATTTAAAATTCACCATCGGCTTAACTACAATAGGCACCGTTTTGGAAACATGTTAGAAGGGACATAGTTCCACGAATATTTTCAAAATTTTTAACTTATATCCCACTTCAGTGAGGCGTATGTCCATAATGGATTTATGTCTCTTTGAATTATGTCCCTGCGCCCCGAAGCTTAGCTTCTGATGATATCCTTAAATTGTTCATACATGTGTTTGTGTAGTTATTCTCTGCTGGTCATATTTTAAAAAAAAAACATATTTTAAGTCAGTGAAGTCAAAAAAAAAAATACACTTTTATCAAAAATGTTTGCAAGAGTATTCGTGGCTTAAGAAGTATTTTTGAAAAAGTTTCACCCACAAATCTGTTTCGTAGATTTCACAGCAACTGGCTACCGACCGAAGTAAGTCCTCCAACATTTTTATTACACACATAGATGATCCGTCAAATTGTTTCTTCGAAGAAACTTATGATTTCAGGACGAATTTTCCAAGTTTTATTTTTTACGGTCACGGTTTCAATTTAGCAGTAGGCCAGCAGCAGGTAGGTATCCAATGGTAAGACCGAGGAGATATTAAGTGAATCATTGAGCAAGGCGAGCTTGAATTACAGAACGCTTATCAGAGGTTGTCTCTATTCTATAGCTTGATCTCCGACTTTAGTTGAAGCCTAAAGTAAATCCACAAACGATGATCTGTCGGTTACGAATTTTTGGTGATTTCTAATCGAACCGGGTTGGCTCACAGTGCGATCGATGAAATGCATTTACTTAGACGAACACGCAAAATAATAGTTTTCGTCATTAATACATAGTTGGTCACATTAGGAAGCTTTGTACGGGCTATTTCGTCGTTGTGAGTGCGATAAGAGTAAGTGAAAGAATTATTGGTGTCTCAGTGACCTCAACCTTCGAGACTTGTTTCAAATGTTTTACTAGGGACCTACAACAGTTTCGACTATTCTTCTATTTTGAGCGTCTTGCGACTCAAATCTAGCCCAAGTCGCACGCTCTTAATTTCTAGGTATGTATCATAAATGTTAACAAAACACTCCTGTTGCATAAGAAAAATATTCAAGTCAAAATTCTAGCGGCTTTACCTGCCACATTTCCTACAGAACTGTATCCACAGTTTCTGACATTTATTTTGTTGCGCTAAAACTATAAATTCAATTCAGACAAACTCGATGTCAAGTGTGTCATCTCAATGCCACTGGGATGTTGTAAGGGAATGTATTTATAGCCGCCCAACATACCATAATAGCTTTAATGATAAATGGCTTTTGTCTGATAGAGGACACTATCTCATCCATTTGGTTTAGATGGAGGATAACTAGGTCAGGGACAAATTTAGTAATGCGATGTTATTTATTTGAAATATCTACCATCAGCATTGGAGGGTGTGAGAACCGTTGAATATTTCTTAGCTGCTGAAAGAAGTTTTACGTGTCATAAGTAGGACATAGGCTTAGCTTTTAAAGTGTCTGGTGTAGTACATCAGTAGCCCCTCGATAATTATGGAGTAGTTAAGACACAGCGTCTTCGGATTTTAGAGGGATTCACATTACTGGAACTTGTTTTCAGTACCTATACCGTATACCTACTTGCTAAAATGATTGCAACGATTTTCAAATCCACTTAAAACAACACAAAATGATTTATTATTTCACAGTTTCAGTTTCAATATTTATGAATGCAGAAGAAAGAACGGAAATAAAATACGTAAATATGCAAAACGAGCAAGAGAAACAAGGGAACTTTTACAAAAAAATGCACACTTAGAGGTTGAAAATTTTGAAGTTCACATTATAGAGATTCAAGATCACACAACAAAAGTAGGTAGGTACATACAGAAAATTCACTTTTGCAGCGACTTTTGCTATCCTTATCCACCAGTTCGTTTAAGTGTACTACGTCTATCCTTCCAACACACCACTCTACAAGACTGGAGTCCTCTTGCAGTACAGTGCAACGACTTACTCCGTGGAATATTTCTTACCTCAAACTACACAAGATTTGTAATTTCCTTCGGTTCCATAAACTTACAACATTACATTATAACGGTGCAGAAAAAAACCCAGTCCCTGCCGCCAATAACAGTAGTTGTCCAGTCAAGATTACAAAGCACACACATGTCCCACTTAAAATCGTCCTTCCGACACGCTGGGTAAAGTGTGACGTGTTCTCCTTTAGTTTTGTCCTTGTAAAACCGCACAAAAGCCCCGTCTCGACCGAATTTGATTCTCCTGTTGTATGCATGCTCAGTTGAAGACAAAAGCCCGGAAAGCCTTTCAACACATTGGTAAAACAAAAAAAAAATCCAATAGAACGCCAGGAGTACACGTTCATTTTCAACCGCGTCGCAAATTCTCTTTCAATGTTACCGCAAAAGTATGCGATTTGTAACTACGTGGCATATCTTTATCCTGAGTGGCAGCTTCTAGCCGCATTCACACGGGCACAGCACGGCAGCGGCAACCACCAGAGCTGCTATTCTCCTGCGACTATTTAAAATGTTGTTCACGTGCACGCAAAAAGTGATACGAATTTCGACTGTCTCTCTCTCCCAGCGCCCACGTCCCATCACCCACCTCCCAGGGATAACGACAAATGCCGTTGCAAAGTGCTCACACATACCCATACCGTATAGTACTACAAAAGCAGCAGATCATCGTCGTACTTGTGTTGTAACGCATTTCGAATGCAGCCAACGATTTTACAGGTCACAAAAACAAAAATCCCATGCTGTGTATAGTATTTTTTTTTCGCTTGTCTCAGGATCACGAAGGATTTCTTTATGCATGGCAGGTTTTCTTCGAAATCAATAAACGACGACGGTTCACCTAATCTAGTTTCTTGGAAGATCCATTTGCATGCGACAATTTGTGGGGTCCACCCAGTCATCCACCCACAAACTACAATATTTATGTGGATGGTGATGCCTGGAAGGAACTTTCAATAGCGTGTGACAAGAGTTTGTTTAGAAAATTGCTCTATGGCATGCATGTGTGTCGACGGTTCTCCAACATTCCCATGGATGTGTGGTGCAAGCGATATTTTTTAACATAATCCTTGCACTTGTGGTCCGACCGCATACAGAGAGAGAGAGTGAGAGCACGCCAACGCAAAATGTTTCATTTTAAGCGTGAGGTTAGCAAATTGTTTGGTTATTATTCGGTTGTGCACTACACCCGATGGGGTCGTATATCCATACATCCTTATAGTTGTACAGATTGCCCCGCTTTGACTTTCAGGTTTCAATGTAAAAGTTTGTGGTAAGCGAAAATTCCATATACGAGTGCACACTGGAAAATGAATTTTATCTCGGTGCAGTGGCTAACCGAAGGTAAGAGGAGGAGGCAAGCTTGATGAAAGCGAACAAGGATTCTTTGAAGCGAGTTGTTGCGGTATATGGTTGCAGGAGGTTGCAGCGCTTTTGGTTTTTGTTTTTTTCTACGAGAGCGTTTTGCTCAGGTGAGCATGTAAAGTGAGGCGCAAAATTTACAAGATTCGTTGCAGCAAATTGAGGCTTAAACTTGCGTGTGTTTGTAGCGTTGGGTTTTTGTTTTTCTCGCTCAGCTTAATTTCAATCCGTTAATTAGTGTTGCATGGGCGAATGTTTGGCAGGAAATCGAGCTGAGATTGTGGTGGTTTTTAGCGTGCCATGTAACGAAGGCTACGACACGTTCACACCTTACTACCAGAGGCGGCTTTATAAAACTTTTATCGCATTCGCCTTTAAAATGGGGTCAATATGGGAAATTGTTATGCCCAGAGGCAAAAGTACTTCCAGGTACCTACTTACTGCGCAGAAACAGGTTTCTCCCAGGCAAATGAATATAGGCAAAGTTAAGCAACGTGGTTACAGGTCAACAGTTGACAAGGTAACATAGATCGATCTGTAGCATTAGTTTAAAGGCTTCGAAAAAACCTAAAACTGGATATGATGAGGGATAAGGATATTTTAAGTAAAAATATGGGGAAAACCTACTCCTTGAAGGAGAATTTGCAAGGAAAAAACTCGAAAAAAGCAAGCGATTTGTATTTCATTCGCCGGTGAGCTTATCTAAGAATCCCAGGCGATACATGATTGGAGTGAAATGGCTGACGTCGCATTTGAAGAAACGCTTACGAAATGCCAAAGCCAACGCTGATGAGCAAAATGCGATTAAGTGAAACTAATTTTTCCTATTACCCGACCAAGGTTTTTTTTCGGTCAATGTTCTGAAATTTGTGGAGCAAATCATACTTTTATAACAATTGTAATTGAAATTGTTCCAATACCGCATAGTCACGTATACCTATTATGAGTGTCCCTGAGAGGTATGTTGGCTAGACAGTAGATAGGTAAATATGGTACACATGTCGCTTTTTTTCTAAAAAAAAGTCATGCTTCAGGATCATATGAATTTTGTCTTTTCTTTGGGGCTCCCAAAAACGGAGAAGGTACACCAATGAGCTTTATAAAACGATTCTAGATTTTGTTGTATAATGTTCGCTCATTGTGAGTTCCTTGTAGTAAATACATAGTCAGATCTAAAAAAACAAACTAACAATGATTAGGCAAGGAAAAAGTCACTCGAATACTTTTTCCTTGCCTAAGACATCATCGGACAATCATTGCAGCATGCATCGCAAGTACCTACCCAAATTTGATTTCCAACGAATGTTGTTACGGTCTCAAGAGGTCTTCCCCTTTAAATGACAGCTCAGAAGCCGAACAGTAATTCTAAGATACCTACATCTGTCGAACTATTCACCATGCACAATACTAAACAATGCATGAGCTTACTCGAAGCTGCAACCATTTCATTGTTATCAAGGCCACACTTCGACCACCATTACCTACTCCGAGCTTCAATCTGTAACTGACGTAAGCAGAACAACACCTGTTTCTGACGAACCTCACTAATGCATACTCCTGCCAGCTTCATCAGCCGCTTAATGACTTCAAAACATCAAATCACTTTCCTTCCACTCTAACATGTCCGAACAATCGAATTTAATACGATTTTACTGGACAGAGATCTCTGGCTGTTAATCCTGTCGAAGGCATCCAACCCAACATGTTAATGCGTTTAAAACATATTTACCTTACATACATTGTTGGAGCAAGCCGTAATAATTACATACCCATGCATGCACATATGCGGAAGTATATTGGAACCGTCTGTCCCTGATATATTGAGGTCCTATTTAATTGCGTTGAAAATGCTGTTGCGATTTATTTGCTCACACGAAATTAATCGGTGAATCTATGGCCTTTGTGTGCAGTCAATCGTAAGGATAAAGTTGAATGGGATATTATATAAATGTTGTGTGTATATACCGAGTGTATATAGTGTGGGGGTGACAGGGGCCTCATGCGTTGGCGTATCACATACTAATGAAGTCTACCCAGTGGCACCAGAGTACGGGTGGGATATTTCAATGGAAAGCATACAAATGGGTGTGTTCACAAGGACACAATAAACAGATTTAAATGTGCTCAGTCGAATGAAAAACAAACGTCAATTGTTCGTCTTTATAATTTATGATAAATGTTTTCTGTATCGGTTTAATGTTGTTTTATTGAGAAATTGTTGCGATTTTTTCTACATATGTTTTTTTTTTTTTTTTGTAATTCATGAACAATAGATTGGGATGAGTGGTGCGGAGAGGGAGAGGGTAGTAAAGTATTTCCCATAAATTGATTGTATAATTTATTGAAATATACGAGTAGTTTGAAATTTCCAGGGGAAGTTGGCAACCGCACATGATTTTCAGTTGTTAATGTTTATGTAGACGCAGTGGCTTAGTGGTTAGTGTGTTGGACTACTAAGCGAGGGCTCCCAGGTTCGAATCACGCAGAAAACCCAAATTCCGACTCTGGGTTTTTTCACTGCGCCACCTCTCGCGAATGTCTGACAAACATCCGAAAGTATAACTGTCTCGAAGAGCTTCTCAATCGGCCGTTTGGAATCGGCATAAAATTGTAGATCCCTTCCATTCGTTCCAAAAATGAAATCTCACACAAAACGAATGGTTGTGAGAAGCTAGGGCCAGGGTCGCTACGGACCTGTTGCGCCAACTTATTTTTAATTATTATTAATTTTTATTTATTTTTTTCATATACAATTGACAAATCTAATGTCACTTTGTAACTTTGCCGCAAGTTCGAAAAGAAACTACGAACTTGTCTCAGACTAGTCTTAGATAGATATACATAGTTTATTAAAAAAAAAATTAAACATGACCTCTAAGGATCCTAGGAATATACATATAGGGCCTTCTTAACCTTCACATACTAAATATTTTCTAGGTCACAATATGCAATTTTATATGGACAACTTCGCCATTGAGAGTTGGAAACTTTAGCCTGGACACTAAAAATGATTATTAGTACCGCGGATAGCTTCTGATAGCACTTGAAATGCTTGAGTTTTACTTGTTAACGATTTCGGGAGACCTCCAAATTTAAGTAGTGTCCGGGTGATGATTGTCAGACTTTTGCTAGAGGTGACTGTAGCTCTGATGGTACTTACTCTGTAGTCCTACCTGTATAATCGGCACTGTGCGACACTTGACTATATAAAATGTAAAACATTGAAAATACAGTCACACTACCTATATATAAAATGTAAAATATGTACACTGGATACTGAACTTCAAAGTAACCGGTTCTCAGGTGTATACACTACCCAGCAAATAATAAGTCTCTGCAGAGAAGGTTATCGTCTTTCTTAGGTTTTTAAAATCACTTGAGAACTAAAATTTTGTTAAAGGTCTTTTCATCTTCTTGAAATTCAGTAGGTGGAGTAGGTATGTCATTATATAACTGAGGGTCAGAGATAGTTGGACTCATGGCTGTTGAAATGGCGACTCGATTTTGTACTTTTTTTCTATGTACAGGATGTGCTTGCAAGGTCTGAAACGTCGGCCTAAAAGACTCTGATTAGAGTTTGGTTAAAAAGAGTCTTGACTGAAGTCTCATATGGAAGATATGGCGCTTTGATTAAATAATGTGTCCGGCATTATTCTCGTCCAAAACTCTGATGCTGACTGCATTGTCGAGGTGGAGATGGTGCATTTCCTTCTAGTGTAGAATCTGTGTCCCTTGTTGTGTCGTTGACAGTTGATTATGTGAAAAGGTTTTGATCTCACAAATGGCTTGGGGTAGGCCGGTCGAACTACTGGAGAGACCCCTTAATACAGTAGAGGTTCAATAGGACACAGGTATTTGTACTCCGTTCGAGAATGAATTTCCTGTAGCTGATTCGTCGGAAAGACTTATTGGGGCCTTGCCAATAATCATTTTTAACCTTCACACTAACTATTTCCTAGGTCACAATATGGAATTTAGTATGGAAATTTTCGCCATTGTGAGCTCGAAAAACTTAGCCTGGACACTAAAAATGATTATTAGTACCGCGGATTGTACCAATAAATGGGTTGTATATGACTCCTTAAACTCGCCCGAAATATAATCCAAATAAGCCCTGTCGGTACATCGAAGAGCGCTCTCTGTTTTATTCTATAGAAATGTATGGAATGTTCTCAAGATTTGTTGAACTTACTCAGTCACCAGAGTAGAGTTATGACTTCTAGTTTTTAAATAGGTACCTTCTGCCCGCACACCCTTATTTTTAAATCACTCGATCATCATTCAGTATATGTGGCAGTGGCATTCTACAAGTGTGTCTATAAATCGCCTACATCGTTCTCTAAGTGTCGTCCCATTTTTTTCCACTTCAGAAAGACTGAAAATTGAAACGTTAATATACTGCACTTTATGGCATGTTTATGTATGTCCAGGACCACTACATGAACTGCATTCCAAGTCACCTGGGTACAGCAGAAAAAACGAGGTTCCACCACTGACGTATAGTTCGCTTGAAGAGGCTGAAATACTTAGCCCATTATAAGGTCCCTTATGTGAGTAGATATTATAGGTAAGGGCTTCCCCTGAGTTGGTCTGAATATTCTCATAATTTATGGTTCTTGTCTGGTAGGGATGGGTCCTTGGAATTTGCATGTACGAAGAATTAAGGTAACTCTCTGGGAATGGCTCACCTGAAAAAATAAGCCCGATATATTATAATGCTGCTCCCCGGAAATCCATTGGTATTAGCAGATATTTTTACCAAGGACTCCATCGAATGAAAAAAGGAATAGGCGTGGTCCAGGAGAAATGCATATGATTTGTAATCCCTTGATAAATTGCGGTTAATTTGAAGTGTGGCAACCTTTTGAATATCCTTCGACTGGAACTCCCTTCAACTTGCAAAAAGATAGGTTACGCATAATTGTCCAAGTCCAGTAACAAACTTAGGGCGATTAAAACTACAAAAAAAAAAACATCCACTCGCACAGTATAGTGCGCCTAGCCTATGCCACACAGCTGGTGTCAGCGGTAGTAACGCAAACTCCGTCAAAAGCCCTTAAAACCATTCGCTTGCATTGGTGGTTTCATGTTCATGGCGAGTAATTAGCACTGTAGCACCCACACGCACCACAGTCCGCGAGCTGATTTTTGGCCGCTTTAATTTGTTAACACGACTGAAGATTAAAGGCACGCTGGTAGCCGGTGATTTGCTTCACACAGTGGGTTAGTCGCCCCACCCACCGCTCTGCGTACATACTAGTATGAGCAGTCGACATTTCTGTCTAAAAATATATAGACTGTTTAGCTTTTGGGCGGATATGGAGGCGTCAGAGGCATAATGATAAACTATATAGCCGGCGCGAGATTGTTTGGGTTGAGTATAATATTTTGATGGTGGCGGCTTGTGTGGGATCCGCGCATATTGAATGAAGTGAATGTGTCTGTAATTTTGCAAATTTCATTGGAAAAATATTGCACGGATTGTGTGGTAAACTCACAGTGAATAGTCCTGATTATACTGTCAGCCAGTAAGTGGTTTCTACTTAGATCGGCTAATTGGAATATGAGATAAATGAAATAGAGCGAGCCAGTGTTATCAGCTAAATTGAATTTGGGTGAGCGGGAGCTGTTTGCTGTTTTGTTATTTTTGGTTTGTTGAATATTAAATATTGATCAAGTGGAATGGATGGGTACTACCAAGTGCAGGGCGAAGTATGTATTTAAATGTGGATATAGTGTTAAAACAGAGCACTATCTTTAAAATGTACCTTAGGTATATGTTTCAAAGGCGAGATCAACATGAGGACAGCAGGTGTTTGGATTATTTTGAATAATTAAAGCGCTATTTTTGATTTATTTAGAAAGGCTCCTTCATCCATGAAAGTCGTCAAGTCGCTATTTTTATGCACACATTTTATGATAGTCCATCAGGTTCTTCTAAAAGACAACATGCGGAGATCAATATTAGGCTCTAGCGGTACGGTTTCCTTGACATCATAGACGACATTGACGTTGACAATGGTTTCCCGCTTTTAAGCATGGCCTTGGTCCAAGGTGCAACCTGCTTTTACAATAAAGATTTATGAATGGATCCTATCGGAATTTCAATGCAGAGGAATACCGCCAGAGCGTACTGCCTTTGATCGAGTACACTTACACTGTGCAATTTCAATCATCATGTTAGCCCAACAAGTGCCGCTCAACCAGACTTATGAATCCTTGCCCTTACAACCACACGAGTAAAATAGTCCATTGAAGACCATCACAGTTATAAATGCTAAATGGATGTACGCATTTCGGGAAGCAGTACTTGTACTATTAAGCTCAATCTCTAAGGACCTTCTATTAGGACATTCGTAAAACAATCAGCATCAATGGCCAGTTGACTTAACAGTCCCTTGTCGGTCGTATTGTTATAAGGCAATGAATGTATAAACTTCCGCTGGGAACTAGACTGCAAAAGGACATGCAGCTGCAGCTTGTACTAGTTGTATGCATTTATCCCACCCCGCATTCCATTATTCATGGTACCGCAATTTAAAATTCAAAATTTCCAAATGTGCCCAATCACAAGCCCGAGAGCTGTCTATCCATTTCCGATTGCTGATGCAATTTCAATGCCGGATGACAAAACTTGATTGACAGCACAGAGAGGCCGTTTCAATTGGTCATATTAAATTTTATTGAAATGCGCCCGACCACTGTCCGACGTTCGACGTCCGTCCTCCAAGAATTTTGTGTAGTTACAGTTGTTGTTGGCCATTTCCCCGATGTCCATTCGAATCATTATTAAAATTTTATTGTCAAATCGTTATGCGAGAGAGAGGTTAATCGTTTCGGCAAAAGGACTTCATAAATCTACCACCCAATCCGGTCCAGTTATCAGATGAAGTACACTCGTAAATCGCTATGAATTGCACTTTTTACTGCGACGTGGATGGACGGTCGTATGTATTAAGGGGCTCCCTCCAAGGATACACACAGTAATGGATGACAAGAGAACAGGATATTCAATTTATTGCCGAGAATCTACCACACTGGATGGAACGAAGGGTGCGGAGGGGGGCAACAGCATACTAAATGCAAATATCCAATTGTCCTTTCGCCGTTATTATGATGACTATAATGTATTCGCAGAGAAGCTGTATACGCACAGGCAGACGCACAAAGAGGCAGCAGTACATACGTCTAATAAGTGCACATAAATAAGGATGACTTTATGTCCTTACGACGACATCCTAATTAAGGTTTAAGGTCCAACGCAATTTTCGAACCCGATGAACATTATCCTGGTAATACGAGTCTGTATTATATACGCTACGCATCTATGCTCCGAGTTTAGTGTGCGTGTGCCTGTGTATATACGATTGTAGGCTCTACCGGAGATCGGAGATTTATGGCATTCCAAATGTGTGTCCTGTTGGGTGGATGATAATTTTAATGAATGAATTCAGAGCGAGAGGGTGGGCGGGCGGCACAGCGGCGGCGGTACCATGCTCTAGATAGGTTAATAAATCGTACTGTGGTGTATGACCAAAAATGACTTGTAACAAGGATAATGAATATATTGTTTTTCTCTCGCTGCGCCTGGTTGGTTGTGTGCTGCATGTTGTTAGGCCGAACAACGATGTCGTTGTGAATTATTGCCGTGATTCGGTTGAAATAGGTTCCCAGGACTGGTAACATGTAAATCGAATTACTTTGGCCATTTGGACGATTTATTGTGGGCCTGTGACGACAAGATTATGAGCAAGAAACACCAGCTTAGAGCGAAAAATAACTTAAACATAAATAATTGCTTTAATTGATTCTTTGCTCCTTTCTCGTGACATTCAAAATTGATGGAGGATTGGATTGGATTGGTTCTTGTCACAAGTGCTGCCTGCTTCTAAACTAAAAGAAAAACCGAGCAACATCTTACTAAAAAAATTGCAAGATTCTTCGCCAAAGAAAAAGGTAGAAAAATCTAACTGAAATGCCGTCAAAAGATTCGTATAAAACCGCTTTGAAGCAATTATTGTACAAACGGCCTAAAATAAATAAATAAATAGTTGGGGCAACAGGTCTGTATGGACCCTGGGCCTAGCTTCTCACAAACAATTCGTTTTGTGTGAGTTTTTAATTTTTGAAACGAATGGAAGGAATCTTCAATTTCATGCCGATTCCAAACAGCCGACTGAGAAGCTATTTCATGACAGTTATACTCTCGGATTGTTTGTCAGACGTTCGCGAGAGGTGGCGCAGTGAAAAAAACCCTGCGTTGGAATTTGCGTTTTTGCGGGACAATAATGCTTCGCAAAGGACGCACCAAGGACGCCTGAAACAAACGATTTAGTCCAACTTAAAAGAACAAGAAAACTTTCGTTTAAAACGCACTGAACTGTAAAATATAGACCTGGGAAACTATATCCTGGCAACTTGTTGCACAAAAAAGTTAACTATGTGATAAAAATGACGCGTCCATGTAACTACATTTAGGTAGTACCTATACCTCTTCCATTAATTTATCAACACCCCAGCTCAATGCGTAAACACAACGAATTCAATTCGACACAAAACATAATTAAATGTGGGCACAAACAGGTAAATCAGGGAACAAACTAACGCCTTCCGGAGCGGCGTCCGGAAATGAACGCACAGACATACACTCATACGGGCCAGGCTCTCAGTGCAGACACCAACAACTGTGGCGCAGCCCATAAACCAATTAATTAGGCGTCATAATTTCCGGCAATAATCCGAAATAACATTACAGTTAACATTTTATATTGGCGTCAGTATAAAATGAAATATTACACCTTGTGCACCCGTTAAACACGAGTACTGATTACTGAACACGGCTTAAACAATGACATCAACACAAGAAACATAACGACAAAAAAAAACAGTAAAAACGATTTATAACCCCACCGAGAATCGTACGTCCTACCGGCGATGTCATCATCCCTCAAAGCGGCGGAGGAAAATCTTAAAAAGCTTGAACGAACAATTATTTAAGACACAATCCCCGCGGCTGCTAAAAATAAATATTGCTCTTGAAATCCTTTTTCACCAGCCAACACCACGTCTAGAGGACCGGATTCTTCGCTGTAATTAGGTACAGAAAAATATTTTCCACCAAACCAAAGGCATGAAAACAATGGCACAGAGAAAAAGCACATTGATCCTCCCCCCTTGAGGCTTCTGTTTCGTCTGAAACAAAATCCAACGACTCTACGCTGCGAGTTTGTCAACAGACACACACACACAGGCACACAAAAAAAAAATAATTGTGCGCGCAAGGATTTTCAAGTGAATAACAGCAACAGTATAGTATTTTTGGCGTACCGGTATCGGTACGGGTACCGTCCTAGTCGCTTTCGTCGCCCGGTGCACTGCACACAAGTTCTCCCTTTGACACGTGATTACAAGATAAAACGCACCCTTGTGTGGCATATTTCATCTTCTGCATCACACTTGAATTTTGAGTACCATACCCTACCCACAGGCAGGCCCTTTGAGGATGTTGTTTTCTTTTTTTTTTGAATCTTTTGAGGTTTGACTTTGTGCATAGTAATTGGGCTGGTTGGGGCTGCGGCTATATATAGGTATATGCTTAGTCAAAAGGAAAAAGTCCTCCACAATTAAAAGTATCATTCTTGTGTGGAATATTTTTATTGAAACACCCCCACCATTGTATGAGGTATGAGCCGCCCTTTCTAAATGGAAACACGTGCGTAGGTGCTTCTGGAGGTTACCAATTGTGCCAATTAGTGAAAGAAGAACGTACCTAGGTATGTATATGAGGCGGTGGATGGAGTTGAAATTTCCCTCAAATTTTGTGGAAATACTTTCAATGGGCGTATGTAACTCATACATGCATCAGGGCTTGATACCAACAATTAAATTGAGACATTGTATCCGTTTTTCGTTAACATTAAAAGCCTGCCGTGGAAGGGTAGCTGTACCTACACACACAATGATATCCAGAGCCGGCAATTAAGAGCAGATTATGGAAATTTCACTGCGAACATGAGCATTGAGTGTTATTCCGCTCATGTAAGTACAGCGCGCCTCTAGCGTGTTGTAGTTTAATCGATACCATTCGCTGTTGTAGAGTGATTACGTTTTCCTAGAACAAAGCGGATATTGCGTATATACAGTCGTTAAGACTTGAACTGAACATTTGGCTGGTAATTGAAGTCATTCGGGAAAGGTAGATTTAACTGAAATGCATGACTAAATGGTGTTCGAAGTTCTTCTTAAAAGCTGCAGGGGAAATTTTAAATAGTTACCTATAGTAGGGTAAATATGGTGAACGTGGGGGTGGGGTGTGAACAAACCACTGAAAAGATGTGCGCCTTTTCATATAGGTATCAGGCGAACTGATGTTAAACCCCAATCGGTGTTGGGTAGTGGTAGCTTCGCTGGAAATAAAGAGACGGATTGTGTAGAACTGGATCCGATGAATCTGTAGCAATATGCGTACCTACTAATTTCAACATAAGGTGATACGTAAGACCCCCGTTACTACTCCCACTCATATTGAGCAATGGGCGCAGAAAGTATAATTATTTTCCATTTAGATTAATTCTTGGTTGGGCAGTTTCATTGGTCGGCGAATTTTCTAGGTAGCCTCTAAAAACGTTGACTGCTTATAACGGGTGATTTTTTAGCTGGTTTGGTTTTGGCAACACTGGTTTTGACAGCTGACGTGTGTTTAGTACCTTGTGTCACTGTCAAACAGCTTCAGTTTGGTTTGCAATTTAACCATGGATCGTCTTACAAATGAACAACGCTTGCAAATTATTGAATTTTACTATCAAAATTCCTGCTCGGTTCGAAATGTTCATCGCGCGCTGCTTCCATTTTATTGTGTTCAGCGATGAGGCTCATTTTTGGTTGAATGGGTACGTAAATAAGCAAAATTGCCGCATTTGGAGTGAAGATCAGCCAGAAGCATTGCAACAGCTACCAATGCATCCCGAAAAAGCCACTGTTTGGTGCGGTTTATGGGCCGGCGGCATTATTGGGCCATATTTCTCCAAAGATGATGCGAATCGCAGCGTTACTGTCAATGGTGAACGCTACCGAGCGATGATAACAAACTTTTTTTTGCCCGAAATGGAAGTTCTTGACTTGCATGATATGTGGTTTCAACAAGACGGTGCCACATGCTACACAGCACGCGAAACAATGGCGCAATTGCGAGGCGAGTTTGGTGAACAGTTAATTTCACGTTTCGGGCCGGTCAATTGGCCGCCTAGATCGTGCGATTTGACACCATTAGATTATTTTTTGTGGGGGTATGTCAAGGCTAATGTGTATAGGGACAAGCCCGCTTCGATTGACGCACTGGAAGCCAACATCCATGCATTCATTCGTGAGATACCGGCCGATATGTGTGAAAGAGTATGCCAAAATTGGACTCAGCGGATGGGCTACCTGAGACGCAGCCGCGGTCAACATTTGCATGAAATTATCTTTAAACATTAAATTGCAAGGTTCAAACTATCGATTCAAATAAATATTTCATTAATTTTTTTCGAATTTTTTGTGTTTTTTTTTTTTTTTAAAGTTCTAAACCTCTTAAAAAATCACCCGTTACATATAAAGGGTGTTTCAACAGGGTCGCTACAAAAGTAGAGCGAAAGCGACAGCAAACGACGCCGAATTTCTTGACGCTCTCTTGACATTTCTCTTTAGTGAGGTTTGCCATTTCATGATGGAAATATGTGTATATACGAGCCAACAACGATTCGAAATTATTAAAATTTACTACAGAAAGTCAGATTCAGTGGCCTCAAAGTTAAGAGCGCTACGCCCAAAAAATCATCTTCAGCGATAAGGCTCATTTCTGGCTGAATGGCTTCGTCATTAAACAAAATATGCGGTATTGGTCAGGCAGCAATCCACACGTACTCCATGAGTCATCATTGCATCCCGAAAAAATTACGGTTTAGTGTGGTTTATGTGCCGGCGGCGTCATTGGGCCGTACTTCTTCCGTGATGATCAAGACCGGCACGTTACTGTGAATGGGAATCGCTACCTTTCAATGATAACTGATTATTTTTGGCCCCAATTGGATGATATATGGACTTGGAGGACATATGGTTCCAACAGGACGGCGCCACTAGCCACACAGCGAATGTCACAATCAATTTATTGGAAACCAAGTTTGGAGAACGTGTTATCTCACGAAATGGTCCAGTCGCTTGGCCGCCTCGGTCGTGCGATTTGACGCCGTTAGACTATTTCCTGTGGGGCTACGTTAAGTCTATAGTCTATGCCAACAAGCCAGCGACGATAGATGAACTTCGTACAAATATCGAACGTGAAATTGCAGCAGTATCGGCCGATTTATGCTTGAAAACCGTCGAAAATTGGGTTCAGCGTCTGGACTTCAGCAAGCGTGCCCGTGGTGGCCATGCAAAAGAAATCGAGTTCCATATACTCGTACATAATGCCATCGAACGTACTTTCACAGGATTAAAAAATTTCATTGACATCCAAAGCCGTTTTTGTTTTATTTAAAAAAAAACTTTTGTAACGCTCTTTTTGAAAAACACTTTATTACCTTCGCAAAAGTCCACTCTCAAGCCTCTATAGTCTATAAACCTGGGTTCTTTAAAAAGATTAATGAGAAGAATATTGGACATGTTTGCTTAAGTTCAGGTACTCTGATCGTCATCTCCTCTCGAGGATATCTTGTGCATTTGTGTTACTAAACAAACCTACACTCGAGCTTCATTTCGCACCAAACAAAGGCACATCTTGATAAACTTGATTCCAGATCGCCATACTCTTCGATTTCGTGAAAAAATAAATGAAGAACTATACCTATTGCTTCCCTTATCAAAACTTCTAGCTGCACATTGAATGGATATTTGCTTCCGAAGACGACTATGTAACGAAAGGAAAAATATCATCCCCCCTCCACTTGAATTGGCGATAGAAAAATACAAGAAAATATTGATGAGGCTAGAAAACTTTGATTGGAGCAATTTTCAAAACAGAAAATTGAGTTTTTTCTTTAGCTCGCCGTCCCGGTTAGGGAGGGATAGAAAAACTTTCCAATCTACACCTCCTATCCTTCTATTTTTCATATACAGTGATTTGTTAAGTCCTTGCCATGGGATACCCCATTTCAAAGAGCCTTAGGATATTTGAATCAACTGAGCGACAGAGTGAGAGACTGTGTGCCTCCGCTCTCCGCATCGAGTTCATTTGTTGAGACTTATCCCAAGCACGCCCGTGTCGTGTGCTCACATTATTCTGCGATTGCTATAATATAAGTTGTTGGGTTATGTCCCGTAGCCCTTAAAGGTTATGGGCATGAGGTAGGGTGCAAAATCATATTAAAAAGATTTGTTGACAAAGTTTTAATTTTTTTTCTTGCCTTCTCCGCTATCGCTTCCGTTTCGCTTCGTCCTTGCTGCTAGTCAAACAGTATATTTTCACAAATTTTGTTCATAAAAGCGAAACGAAAAAGTTAATGATGTTGTTTGGGAGAGGGAAACTGCCCGTTGTGTGTGTTTGTGTGTGTGTACACTTTTGCTGAATGTTCTGTAAATTGGGCGTAAACTAGATTCGCAGTTTATTTACTTTCGGTCCATTGTCGTGCCCGTCTCGATAAATGGTGGAAACATTCTGCAATTATTGCGAAATTATTTCGTACTCTTGAGTTTTGAATTGTGTGTGTACTTGTCGGAGTCTTTGTCGTGTAAAATTTAATTTATTATACCGCTATGAACATGAGGTGCCAAAAAAAGGACGAGAGAAAAAGGAATTACAAAATCAATGGGGAACTGGATTCTGGTTCCCCACTCTTTGTGTTCAAATGCGAAAAGTTTTCCGTTTGAAAAAGTAAGAATTAAGTACACGAGTCCTTTTGACATGGGGCTGAAAATCGCACCAACTCCCATCGTCGCACACTTGGATGTTCTATCGATACCATGAAGAGTGTTGAGCCGGTGGTGGGAGAGGAAAGGTTGAGAAAAATGTAACAACACGAATTCCGTTGTTGTAGTTTTCAATCGTCTCTTATCCTTTTCATGAATATCGTGCATTCAGAGGGATGTAGCACATGATATTGTTATTGCAAGCTCGTTTAGAATTTAATATTTCATGCTCAGAGTCACCGTATGTGCTTTGATGGCAACATAATGAAACAAGGAAGACGAGAAGCGAAGGAAATCGCAAAATGCCAGAGCACTCGTTACATTTTTTTCCTCAGACTCGCCTTGTCCTTTTTGGAAAGCGAATCCTGACGGGGATACGAAACGAGATGAAATGATATTTATGTGATTTTAGTTTTTCCTTTCATCCAACGAGTGGATATCTTTTTGATAGCGTATACTATACATGTAGGTATAGTCCTTGCTGAAGAATACTGGTGAAATTCATGAAATTCATGGAAGTTGTTGCAACGACACATGAGTACATTGTTGCACAGTGTATATTTGAGAATTAATTGCAGGTTTGAGGAGTTTAAAAAATTAATAGAACGATAGATGTTCAATCAAGCTGACGCCGCATGTGACTTTGGCTTTGTCAGAAATACGATAGGTACCGACATAACACTTTATCAAAGTCGATTTAATTTCCTGCATCTTTTATGAAAAGTATAATTGTGTTCCGGGAAACCGACATAAAAGGGTAGGTATTTGCGTTGTTTTACTTCGGCAGTTTTGTGTCTCATTTCTGATGAATTTTTTTGTGAAACGATTTGAGTAACCAGAGCCGGGGTATAGCTTCTTGCGGTATTTTACTAATGAGACAGCTTTTTTGCTGAAGGGGGCACTATGTGTTCGGTGTTGTCTCCGTTGCAGTTGTTTTGTTAGATGTCATTATTTGTTTCCAGAATTTGCTAGAGCTTTTGAACAAATATCATTTTTCTGACACAGTATAAATATTATCAGAGCATACTAATGGCAGCAAAGATACACGCGGCTCATCTGCGATTTGGGAAAATGAAAAGAGCTTCTTTGGAGACTATCATCACGACTTGTTTCGAACAAGATTTATGCATCTCCAAAAATGATTGTCTGGTGGCAAAGATTCCATTGCATATAATAAAAAAAAAGAGTTGTTTTTTAGCCTCCCTATAAACTTGATTAAATCTACCATCTAATTTCCATCTTCACTGGCTTTTTACCTGGCAAGAAAATCTCACTTATCATATAAAAGCAACGGTGACAATGCGAGTGTCCATTATAATCAGCTGAGCATATTTGCTAACAGACATTCCATAACAGAAAATTTCTGAACGAAATTTATGTGTGTACATTCAACTACGTAACGTACGAGTAGCTACCTATCAAAGTTGCAGTATACTCGTATTTCCAACACCCACTTTGTTTACATTTCTATCACTGAGAGTGCTTGCTTCAATTTTTCATTTCTTATTTACACAGTTGCGTTATTTACATTTGAAAAATGTTTTTAAACCGAATACAAGAAGTACATGTACGAGTACATATTGACTGATGGCATGTGCGAGGATTTCTCCCGAAAGGACACAACACACAATATTTCACTACACAGACATAATGTTCATAGAATCTTCAATGCTTGGGATTGGCAATAGGAAAAGCATAATATTGAATTTTAACTGAGGGACAGTATCGCTTTGCCAAAATCTAGCTGACGTATGGTATTGCACTGTCTGCTGTCAGTTTCCTTGCATTTTAAAAGCGAGAATGTTGACGGAAGGTTTAGCAATATTTGTTTTTATGGACGGTGGTAATTTTACTTTTAATTGACAGTTGTTGTTGTGCTCGTCATTTCGCTGTAAAAACCTGTAAATAAATTTTTTACAATGGCATCAACAGCATCACACTTAAAGCGCATTTAAAAAATATGAATATGCCTCTTACCGGTTGAGGTGAAAACTGCTTGACAGACATAGATGAAAGTTTATTTATTTCTTAGGACTTTGAAAATATTATACGTCCTTCATTACCAAGCCCACTTTTTTGCGATCGCTTTTAACCAAAGTAATTTTTTTCTTAACTTTACTCAGTACAAAAAGAAGAAGAAATGACTTAAGGGAGTAAGCACTTTCTTACATATTTTAAGCGATGGTTTTCACTTTTCATACATTAGTTGATCAAAATCTAGTATTTCGTACTGCACCCCTTGTTCGGAGCTGTGTATATCGTAACCAAATGTGCTGGTTACAAAACCTCGTGAAGGTATATTGTATATTGGAAAAAGAAAGACAGTGCTCGACTTCTGATAACTTATTTGACGATTAGGTCTTACCTCGTGGAGGGTTTATACAATAAGAGAGAGGTTTTTGGTAAGTATCAAAGGGAAATGGGGTATAGTGGATCGAAATATTGGAAGTAAGTCATTTTCTAAGCCAGGATAGCTGACGTATTTTTTTGTTTTTTTTTTGTGATTTGATGGGCGAGTTCATAATTGTAACATTGTTGCACATGCCATGCAAAAAATATTGATTCAATGCAATTATGAACAGAAACACTGCTGCAAGTTTGCAGTAGTTTTGTGTTTCCAAAAATGATTCATATATGCAGTAGGCAGTAACAAAAAATGACAGAAATTTTTAATTTATCTTTCTTCTTGCAGTGACAGATGGTTGTTATTTAGAAAAACTTTAATAATGTTAATTAGAAGAATAATTTTAGGACTGATTTTTAATCCTTAAATGGGTCTAGTTTTGAAAGTGTTCAAACTAAGAGTTTTCTTAAAACCATAGGACAATTTCCAGATGATGCTTTCAGACACCATTTTCGAATGAAAAATAACTTTTTAATAAAAAAAACATTTGTCATTTATTTTGGATAATATCTATTTAAGTTTTTAATAAAAAAACTTTCATTTATTTTGGATATTATATCTATTTAATTTTCATTTATTTTACTTATATATTTGTTCCTGCCATCTTCCTGCAACTCGGCAACAAAATAAAGTTCAATGCAGAGTTGATCGCAATTTGACTGTCATTTTACTTATATGAACGCAAATAAAACTGCCGTCATCCAAAGATAATTCAGGTTTTTTACAATAATGAACGCAAAAATTGCAGTACTGCCGCATTTTTACTTTTATTAACTCAGCCGTTGTTAGTATAGCAACAAAATTCTTTTAAATTTTTTTCTTTTTATTAGTTGCGTGATTTTTGTTTTCAACTGCTCTTGTTGTATCTTATTTAATTAAACTTGACAAAGTAACCATTGTGCTAGACTCTTGAATAAAAATTGTTGTATAATACCGTAAATTGAAGTGAAACAAACAAACAAACATGTACACCATTGCTCCTCTCAAGCTTAGATAATAAAAAATCATCAACTCGATTTATCTGCAAATGCCAACTTGAGAACCAAGCAGCTGGCACTGCATAATCTTTAAGGGTGTGTTTATGAGCTCTTTTCAAAATATAAAAACAAACTGCCAGTGCACGATGAAAATTCTTGAAACAATACCTTTCTGAATGCTACATCGCTTAGCTTTGGCTGCTGTCATTTGTGTTTTCCTTTGCCTGTCAAGTGGTTCTGCACGACATCCATCAGTGTGTCATAAACAATGCGCTTTACTTTGACATAAAATCCAATTTGTGGTATAATGTTTGAAAAATGATGCATGTGTCCTTGACGGAACCAGTAAGACAGCAACTCGTTTTAGTGCACATTGCATGCACCATATCCTAACCGCACACGACCATATATTCTTTCCATTTGTTCGCCTTATACCGATAAACGAAACACCCAAGCTCCTCATGTTGCTCTCGCAACACCCATTTGTGTCACTTATTGTGTGCACTGCACATATCACGCAACCAATTTCCATCGTAATCATCATCCAATAACATGCAATCCTATATATACTACTCTGCTATGTCATGTCCGACATTTTCCAGAATTTCCTTCGGTGAACAACTAAATTAAGCATCCTTCCGTACAAATCGGAAATTCCTCTGAAAAGGAGCAAAAACAAAATTCGAAACGGGACAGCAGAAGACTGAAATGCTCATAACTTCATTTAAATCTGTCACTCACAATACGCCGTGGCTGAGCTCGGTGTAGGTAGTGTGTGAAAGCATTTATACATGTCATAGGTGTGTTTTTGTGTGAGTGTGCAAGTTTTAGTCCTCTTAGTAGTTCACAAGGAATTACTACAAGATTTTCCCTATTACACAGCAAGAAGGCTTACGGAAACATAACTCAACCATCAGGAGTAAAACAACACGGTTGGAGCTTATACACACATATACTGGCAATTTTTGACAGGACAAGCATCAAGCACATAATATGCAGTATCCACCCAGATGCACATGGTATGGAAGAGAGAAATAATCTGAATTTCGTTATACGGTTTTGACGAAGTGGAAAAATCGCTTGTCCTGACATGAATGTATGTCCACTCTTTTTTCGGGGAAGAAATTCAATTTTGTACACCGAAAGCATGACATGGATGTCCTGCAGAGTACAAATAGCTCAGAGATTTGTGGAATCAGCCAAATTAGCTTCCTGTTGCTTTGCTTCATTTGAGCAATTGTGAAGTGTCAATTATTTCTTATTACCAAAGGATCAAAAGTGGAAAAGTTTTTTAAGGGGACTTCAAAAGAAATGTGAAAATTTGCTCTGGAGCAATTAGAAGCTGTAGATATACCCTGCTATCGTTGGTTTTAAGATTAACCTCCAGGATTTTTACCATCTGAAAGAAATTGCTAAAAAATGACAGACTGACTGTTATTAAAGAGGGGATTTTAAAAAGTTTAACGGCTAGACGTCAGATATGGTCAGATATGGCCGCGTCAACCTTGATATTCCAAGGCAAGATCAGAGTTCATTGGGAAAAAAATCAGGTGCTACCTACAACAAATTATACAATTACTTACTGCCAAATATTTGAGAAGTGCATAACTTCTATAGTCTTCAGGGTTAAATCTAGACAAATGTAGGCAACAATTAAGCTATGAGCTATACTGTCGACTTGTCGAATTTTTGTATGTACAGACTCATCAAGTACCTAAAAAGATAACTCGGTAACCTGTCCAAATTGAAATGAATAACCACGGAGACTTTCATTACCAGTGGAGTGATTTTTTAAACCATCGCCCTCGAGGGTATGCAGTCTTGGATTTTGCAACCGTCATGAACCTTGCAGATCCGAAGGAGCTTAATTTTTGTGCCAAAACTGGAGCTGCTTTTTAACTGCAGTATTTTTTTATGTCATTATGTGATATAAGAGGATGGAAAAGACTGCATGTCTTCTGGTTTAGTAGAAAAGACCTTTGTTTACTGTTCAAATCTTGTTTAGACCTTAAAAAATATTTCCTCACTCAAAAATATGTATCCTTTGTGCTTTTTCAGTTTCAAAAAAATTAGGAAACTACTTCTCGATCGATGATCGAGGATAAAGGACGCGTTTTCCAGTTTCTATTAATAAGTCACATATTTTTATAGCTTTCAGGCAGAAAATCCGGGTAAAAGTACCAAGTGCCTACTTTTAAAAAAATCCAAACAACCTTTTAAAAAAAAAAATACTTACAATGGTGGAGAAGTTTTCAGGCGATCGAGTAGTGCACTTTTTTCGTACGGTATTCCAAGACGACTCCCACTGTTAATCACCTAAGGCCCATTTTTTTGGAAAACTCCCCGAGTTGTGTTCAACTTCGAGTGAATAAAATGGGCCTTAGTATCTTGAGCCTAAGCCCTATGTAGACTGAGTACTAGCGATCGACAGCAGAAAGTATGCGGATTTTGCGGCCTAGCTAAATTGTCATTAATAAACCACGAGGTTAACCAAACTCTCACCAGAAAATGATTACACTGACAACTTTTAGGCTACATGCAAGCTTGCACTCGCAACAGTAAACACAATCCATTCATTAGCAGTTACCCAAGTCAGACTCATGAACTCTGAGTGGAAATAAACCCATCATCCAAATTCACATCGTAACTAAAACCACAGACAAAACGTTATACCCAGTAGTTCGTTGAAACTTCCTACGACTTATCTACGCTAGATAAGACCAACTTCCACTTAAAATCCACTTCATGTTCGGCGAAGAAAAATTCTTTGTCCCACTTCTGACAAAACTTCCCCTAAGCAGTTCCTTTCCGTACAACTTTTAAAGGCTCCGCCAATTACCCACAATGCCCGCAAAAATGTGTGTGCCTCACAGGCGTTTAACTTGTGCACACACAAAAAGACAAACACCTATACCCTGGACCGAAAATGTCCGGCAAAATAAGGCCAAAGTCTACAACAGTTGCAATATTAGAATCCAATAAATTTCTGCAAGGAAATTGCAAACAAACTGCACAATTTCGAACACTCTATACACTAGTCCGTTGCTATCCGTTGGCAACTTCCTATTGCCTCGGTTACAGTGTCAGATAGAGTGGCCAGTGTATAGGATAACAAACAACAACAAAAAGGACACAGAGCAACTGGGAAAGAAGTCAACAACGTGAACTGAACAGACAAATAATGGAGAAACGTGACCGCTGCAACTATCCAGCAGCGCACAGGGTTGCCTTGAAGCGCTTATTATATTTGGTGAGAACTACTATGTGTCCTTCCGGAAGGTAGAGACCAACTACACTTCTCAGAGAACTCTCCGCCAAGGATGGACAGGCTACACGACGCCTGAGAAGGAAAAATGCAATTTTCGTTCAGTGTAGCTAAACTTTTCCATTCTTGACCGATGTTGAGATGGGAGGGAGGGTGTGTGCGCCCGCCATAGAACAATGACAAAGAAGAATTTCTTGGAGCTAAGTTGTGAAAAGGCTGTCTTTTTGGTTCGTTTTTCTATCCGCCTCCTTTTCACATATTCTCGAGTTCCAAATATCCTGAAATATGTACACCGGGGCATATTCGATCAATGTCCCATCGCCCTTCGCCTACTTGGAACTTGAAACCACATCTTAATGTCCTTTCTGCCGCCTTCGTTCTCTTCGCGTGATGATGTTTGACCCTGGGCACACTACACACTTCGATTTCCGTGTTATATCGCCGACACTCGACTTCCCCATGTGGGACGATTGCAGCTGGAATAGCCCTTATCTATAGCCAGCAAACATATTTTATATCCCCCCACCACCACCACGGGCACAACAAATTGCCGGGACTGGAAACCGTACTCTACTCACACCATCAGCAGCCATAACAAATCGTAAGGATGTCTTATGTTTGTTTTGGATCACCCTCGTCTTCATGCCTAGCTAAGAAGGGATGAAACAGCAGCTAGGTCGGGTGAGACGTATCGATGGAAGCAAAGATATCCATCATCCAAAGGCGAAGGATATCAAAACGAAATTCGATATGTTGGGCAATTAATTCGCCCCCTTCATCGTTGTCGTCTTCCTGGTTAAGTTTGCAATCTTCTGATGTATGCATAGCCTACATACCTAACAAGGATTCCGCACGCTATTGTATGCATCATTGGGCTTTGTTTGCCTATACTTATTTCGTGGGTATGACGTTTTATTGGATACGCAGGGACACCACCATTAACGATTGAAATGGATTTGGTTTTAGTTTTATTATCGATTACGGTTGTTTGAGTTGTGTTTTTTTTCCTATCCTAAATAAATCCTTAAATACAAATTTGTTCTACACACACTGTTAGTGATTGGGGGTGGGTGCACATATACCCACCTATGTTGCTGGGGGTGAAATTTTTACTGTCCCAGTGGGAGTGCTCAGCCTGTTTGTTCGAAAAGTTGACATAGGGTGAGGCAGGGTAACTGAGCAATTTTGACAATTAACTGGAGAATCCCATAAAGTTTCACTAAAAATAGCATATGGTTGGTCGGTCCTGATTTAGCTCTAGACGGATGGGCTGGTTGTAGTTGCAGGAGATTATAATCAAAATCGATTTGCTGGAATCCGACGAAAAGGGATATCGTTTGAACTTTTATTTGTTTAGATTTGTAAGCTCAGTCGAGGGAGGAAACCATTGACAAAGGGCTGAGGCTCTGACTGAGGGATGATGACGGAATTATATGGGAAAGTTACAATCTGGTGGATATTTCGGAAGGGTGGTGCAGCAATATACCTAGAGCCCGTAAGGGGGTGCTGTGTTTTGTTCCTAATCCTACCCGATACCGTTATTGCTGTGCAAATCAGAAGGTAGACGAAGGGGACATAAATGTTTATTTCTGTATAAACATAATTTGCAAACTCAGAGATTATGATGAAATGTAGTTTTGATAAATCGCTCATTCTTATGGGGGTTGGGTTTGTTGCACTAATAACACAGTAGGCAGCTAAGTGGAATATTTTTTATAGACGACTGAGCTGGTATTGTTTGATATAACTCCCAAGCCTTCTGATTTGATTTGGAACGCCTTATCGTCTTGGTTTTTCCTGATGGTCAGTACCTACTACGCTCCAAAAAAATGTACAAAACGAACCAACAAAAAATGTCAAAATCGCATTCTATACACTTCAAAAGCGTTGTCTGTTAACTACGTCCGAAATAAGACCGCAATAAATCCGTCAAAAGTCGATTTAAGAGCTCTTAAAACCCTAAGCAAGAATGTCAAATAACGACCAGAAAAAATGCATTAATAAATGTCCTTTAAAAATTGTATATAGCCCAAAATCTTCGAAAACCGCCTCAAAAAAACCTTAAGTCGGTGGGCAAAAATCTTAAAACGTCAAAAATGTCAACAAAAAAAAAAGCTTCCGAAAAACGTTTCCAAAGCCCTCCAAAAAAGGTCTTCAAAAGACTCCCTAAATCGCATCAGAAAACGCTTAAGAAACACCGAAGAAACCTCTAGTTGCACTAAATAATAAATGAGCCGGAAAATACCACCTTAAAGGCCTAAAATTCTCCTCTAAAAAGGCGCGGCAAAACTACCATGAAAAACGCTTCCAAAACTATCCAAAAAGGGTCTTCAGAAGACTCCCTAAATCGCATCAGTAAACGCTTAAGACAGACTGAAGAAACCTCTAAGATGGGTATAAAAAATGCACTGTCGAACTTGACTTCGTTCTATATCCAAGCACATAAGATAGTTTCTTCGGTAGTCTTCCGAGACACACAGTTCGACCCAAATCCAGACTTTGAATGGTCGTGACAATGTTAACATCTTTTTAATTGCACAATTTTGAATTCACGAAAAACTAATTTTGAACACAAAAACTTAAATGTCAAACTTATATCGCCTGTGAAACAGTGGAGACAAACTCCAACCTATGGTGTTGATATTTTACAACCGCCAAACCCGAACCAACTCAAATCGAGGGGGTAAAACGATGTAAGTTCAAGTTTCCTTCCGACGAGAAATAGCGAACAGAACTTTTTAATCTGCCACTGACAGAAGCAATTACTCAAATTCGATTTCGCAAACAGGAAACAGTAGTCGCAGGGACTCTTTCTCTGTGTGGAGCCATACCACCACTACCATTCAAACTGTAACATTGATCCTTTCAACATTTTGGTCGTTTGACTTTGCGAAGCTCGCAATCTATAACCGTCCCCCGTCTCGTGTTTAATTTAACGCTCAAGTGGATTTCATAAATTGACATTTTTCACTTCATTGGGCTGCAATTGATGAAAGCGCTTTAAAGCATCACTATTCGCCAAACTGGTTAACTGTAATTAAATGTTGGTCCTTCGTGCTATGAGCTTCACCTCTCCCAATGTATTTACAACTTTAACCTTAAATTTCATCGATTGCTGTCTCTACGGTTTTCATATTTCATTGCCTTCACTTTTCGGAAAGGGAATAATATTTAATATCATCCAGGAACACTCGGCCTGCATGCTCTGCAAACCACTCACGCAGAAAGATATGGTCGCAATGGAAAGTTAAAGTGAAATAAAAAAAAAATAAGAGGATGTACACAAACAGAACTTAAACAGAACCGTGGCAGGCCTTCGCCGGAAGTCGAAAAATTTGATATTCTATAAAAAATGTATTTTCTTTTTATTCGCGTCAATAACCCTTTGCATGGAATCCAAAAAGGACCAACCGAGTATGAACTAAACTACCTCCAAGCCCGGGAGAACGGATGTCTGTGAGTTGCGTCGCAGGTAGGTTTATTTTCCACATCGAAGTAGAAATAAAAACAAATAAGATACCTTTAAAAACAACAGGAAATATGTCGGTGCATTTCTCCTGGGACTGGGATACTTATTTCTCCATTAGTTTTGCCGGTTTTGTTTTTTTTTTATTTGCGAATTATAGGTGAGTGGTATGCTGAGTGAAAAGACTAAGTGAGAAAAAATATTCATATACGTAGGAGGAAAGTGCAGGATATTTCTGGAATGAATGAATTATTACACTTTTTTCAATGCTTTTCCTGTTGAGTGACAGTCGGATATTGAAAGGTCTTCACTCTTGTGTGTTTTTCGAAAATAATTCCTTGGAATATTCAGCCGGTTGTCGGTGTGTGTCGCCATGGGTGTTCTTAGAAAATAATTCCTTGGGATAATCGGCTTAAAAAAAAAAAACAATAAACCCGAACATTAAGAGCACCGCAGCTTGATGATAAAAAGTTCCCCAGCTTTTCAATATTAAAAATGGAAAGAAACGTTCATCAGAAGTGAATAAATTATTCGAAACAACCATCTTACCATGCATCCGCACGCCGTAAGCGATTGTCAACGATTGTCATAATAAAGGCGCTTAAAAATAGCATTCACCAACGATAATAACTCTTTCGCCACTTGTCACTATCATTAACGGATCGCATACAGTCGTACACACACAAAAACACCTCCCTCTTTCCTCCTCTTCAATCCGATGTAGACTTGTACGTTATTAACCTCGTTCTTTCACAGATACATCTATTTCTATGGCCTACATTCGCCATAAAAAAGGCAAAAAAAAATAAACAACCGACAGCTCCTTTCTCTAATTATACACGCTCGAGTATGGGTACATGCACATAGCTCTCCAAGTAAAAATGACAAATGTCAAGCTGAACATAAGCGGCCTCCACGGGAATATGAAAAACACATTAACCCGTCGATAGATGGCAGGCAATTAATCTTGCTGGCAAAGAACATGACAGGAAAGCAAATCACTTTTCCTAGGACCTGGGTGTGCCACAGAACATCCTCAATGAGAACTAATTTTCGTGACATTGTTTCTCTAAACTCGGTGACACGAGGACATGGCGACAGTCACATCTGATAAGGTAATTAATCGGATGAGAGCAGCCATATACTCTAGCTCTTTAAGGCGTTCTTTAAAATCTGAAGGACGAAAATTTCCATCATCCATATTACAAAAAAATGGAGGTAGCGCAACAAAAAAAAAACTTCCCCGTAGTAGTTTTAATGCTTTTTTAATTGGAAAGACATCCAGGAGAGTGGAGAGTGCGGAGAATGGATTTGCAGGATAGGTAAAACCTCAAAAAATATACAACGCGAAACACGGCACACATGTATGGGAAAAACAATTTTTGTGTCTTCTGGCACAGAGAGCTTATTGAATGTGTCAGCGCACAGAACCCGATTTCGTTTAATTGTGACATTCGGTGGGAGGATAGTGGGATTTTTTTCCTGTTTCCTTGTAGCAGCATCCTCTGAATCCAGATAATCTCTTGTTTGCTTCCATGATGATGAACAAAGCTAACAAGACTTGTATGCATAACACAATAAAGGGATAGGGTATAGAAAATGGTCTCCGATGCATGCAATATGAGGGCATAACTGCAGAAGACTTATTCTTTGACGGTTCCAATTAAAAAGAGATTTCGATTCTAAAATGTTGCATTTTTGTTGCATGTTTTTGATTTTGTATATCGTTGAGTTAAGTCCTTTTGATTGGAAAATAATGTTTTTAATGGAATTACGTTGGAAAAGGGATTGTTAGGTCGAACTGCAGAAAAGGCCAGCACTCCGATGGTGTAACTGAAATAAAAATATATTTTCAATATGAACGCTTAAATCTCGACTACAAACCGGCTTCTAGTAGAACCGGGCTACAAGGGTTTCCGGTAGTTGCAAAGCATACAAAATCCAAAGGATTACATCATATAAGTCTCCGAAAGAGAAGCTATAAAGAATAAGGGCCAATGGTCGCGTGCATACGCAAGGCCGTAGCCAGACTAATATTTCGGGGGGGGGATATGATCTTTAAAAAATAACTTTTTAATTTAAAGGGTGGAAGCGATTGAGGAAAATAAAATAATCTTCAATTTCAAATTTCATCGTTTGTTTTGTGCTTGTGACCTTAACCTTATTTCATTCATTGTGAACTATTGTTTTGTGTTGAAAAACAGTGAAACCATTGCTGATTTTACATTATCCTCTTTGACCCATCAGAGTTACATAGAAGGGTGCTGCCTCTACACCGAATTCAGTCTTACAGCCGTCGGTATGGAGAATTGTCTGCTTCTTTTCTATGAGATGTAGAATATAATGTAAATCTCCTTTTAAAATAGAAGGTGGGAAGTATAAATAAGTAAACCGGCGTCTGTTTTTTCCGAAGCATTCCAATACGATTCAATGAAGCCAGACCCTCAAGGTATATATAGATGTCCACGGATTAGACTCCTTTCTGATTTAAAGCTATTTTGGCCCCCCTTGCTACTCGCACTCTCAATACAGTGTTCCGGTTGCTATATGTCAGTTACTTTTATACCTTCTCCCATCGGTTCCAATCAAAGTGCCTGCCTGGATACAAATGCGCCATCAACTAAGCAGATAAATGGGAACTTTTCGCAACCATCACCACCAGAAGACTCTAAACCATGTCCGGCAATGTATTTACACACAAACCGCGACCACATTTCTATTTAGCACAACTTCCAAACATTTCTCCCGCTGGCCGAATACACATATACACAGATAACTAAAAAAAAAACATCTGTCCGACTGGGTATTGCCGTATGGATCGTTTATTACCCGGGGGATATAACAAGTTTTGCTCAACCACTAATTGAGGATTTTGTTGTCTGGCATTCGGCTAATAGCCGTCAGCACTGATCCTCTCCTGTCACCATGGGTTGCTGCCTTCCTTAGGCATGCCTAATGACAACACACCGCACAGCACACAATTCACGGTAAAACAATTCAACCTAATTCATTTGGCTAGGTTCCGCACCAACATCCTCGTTCCTACTATACTTAAACGTTTCACGACACGACAAATTTAGTTATTCCCAGAGTTCATGCTTGTGCGAGTATAGGTAGGCATATGGCAAGGACAACTGACTGCAATCCTGTGAAAATCTGCACGTGGATTCCCCTGCTGTTGTGTTTTTCATGTTAATCTACGAGCAACATACACGCACACGCAACCAGCTATGCTTTTGCAATATTTACAAAGAACCATAGCCAGCAAGGACATTTCAAATTGACACAGTAGAACAATCCCGAACTAAAAGTAGTGCATGATTTCAAATTGTCGACATATCTTTCAGTTCGGACTTGGAACATCAGAAACAGGACATAGTAAAACAAAACAAGGACTACCCAGCGATGTCCTTGCATGTAAAAATGGAATATCATCAAATACTTCAACTTCTGTCAAATCCAAATCACAGCAATTGAATATCAAGTGCTCGACGAAGAATCGTAAGCACTTCGTGCGTCTGCCATGCATAATAAATTCTATTAAATCTAACAAAGCCACATACACAGACACACGTCTTCCACTCTGTTCGCCACTTAACGACTCCGCATGAAGCATGATGAATCGTGATGGCTTAATACTTGGGAATGGATTCACTGTTGTTTATGAATTGAATCAAATTATACAAGGGGCATAGGAGTTATGTGGGCCAGCTCCATTTACATCCTTCTCGGGACGTTCTCTTTCATAGGAACGCATGTACAAATTACAAAAAGATACAGAACGGAAAAAGGCGCTTAACTCTTGTTTATGGACTCGTGAGGCGACAGTAATGACTTGTGGTTGTGTGCATCGATTAGGACTATATGCGCGTTAGTAACGTTTAATTACAGAGCCAGGCAAATTATCGTCTATGACATTAATGTCCCAGCTTACACTAAAGTACGAGTGGGTTCTTCTATTTTTCTCCAACCATGAGGATGGAAGTAATTATCCTTGAATGAGATGTGCTCATTGTAGGCTGTTATCCCAGAACTGTGCAAAATTGTTGACGTCTCTGCCAATCCTTGTGTCGAGACCATTCGAATTTTACACCTTCATACACATCACCATAAATGTTTATCGCCACATAATCTCAATAAAAAAAAAACAACACACAAGTTATCCTGCAATGTCCTGTAAAACTTGAAGCCTTTCTTCTACTCTGGCAGGCAACTTCGACATATATTATACTTTACGCCCGTTCGCTACTTTGGCGCAGATAAAATTATTAACTCGCCATCATCTACATTCTCGATTGAATGTAAAATTGTATGCCAAAGTGAATGTATCCTTCAGGATGTATGTGCACACATATACCTATATCCAGCATGAGGGTATAAAAAATAAAAACTGCTTAAATGAGGATGTTCGAATTACCATTTTATAACCACCAAGCCGTGAAATTGAGTTAAGCCCGTATTAAAAAGCTCTAAGACGATTATTGCCCGATAAAAGGAGAGAGACCAGAAGAGAGATGGAGTAAAAGTTTAAAGGACAAAAGAATAATGACGTGGCAGTTAAGGACTGAACTGAAAAGGAAGGAAGGAGGTGTTTTTTCTTTGCGGCCAGATGTGTACAGAATGGGAAAACTTTGCTCATATTATTAATTCAGTTTTAGAGCTTGGAAGGTCCTTCGGTGTGATTATTTGACAGGTGGAATTTAGTTATATGGCAGGCAAATGTAAATTGAAATGGGAAGGGAGATAAATGAATGAGAATATATTGTGAATAGTAATACTTAAGGGGGTCTTACGCTCATCAAAATCAACGCACTTTTCGATATTAGGTTTGGTTTTGACTAATTATTAGCTTTCCACGCGGAGACTTTTAAATCATTTCCCAAATATATTTCATAAAAATCGAAAAGTTGTCTTCGATTTGCAGGATCTGGCCTGACAGCTGAGGTATGCGAAGCCGACAATTCTTTGCTCATTAAAGTAGTTATTTCACACACAGTGATGGCAAAATTAACATTACATGGCCGCATTTTCAACCAAGCAATTCACCCTCGGGAATTGGGTGCAAAATCAAAAATGATATCTTACATTTTTATCACCGTGCCACCTGTAGCGAATTTCAGCCCAAAATTTGAGAGGTTGAGAGATGAATGTAGCAATGAACTCTCGGCTTAGTAGTCAGTGTGTTGGACTACAAAGCTAGGGGTCCAGGCTCGAATCCCGAAAAAAAAAACAAATTCCAACTTATGCTTTTTTTTCCACTGTGCCAACTCTCGCGAACGCCTGACAAACATCTGAGAGTATATCTGTCTTGAAAGAGGTTCTTCTCAATTAGTCGTTAGGACTCTGCATAGATCCCTTTCATTCCTTCCCTCATCAGTTGTGATCCATAAGTTGTGCTTTAAGGGTAGAACAAAAGACTTAATTGGGTTCCTGTATCATTGTCCATAAATCGTTGTCTACAAATCAGAGTTCAACTGTTCCCTAAAGTCGACACATCAAACCGTCATAAACTGGCAGTGTTAAATTATGGAATCCCTTCTGTATATGTAAATAGACCGTCATGATCCTCTCCTCTTTGCATTGTAGCCAAACCTAGTTCAATTAACACTCCGTTCATTAACAAAGTTTGCGCCATCGAAAAGCCGCCTCACTTTCAGTTCCCTTCCGCTTGATCTGCATCTGCCAATATTATCATATTACATCCCATTACACCGAGTCCTCGCATATACGTCAATCGCAACCCTATTTTCCAATGATATGCATATGGCGAGGTTGACAAAATCAAATTTTCTTAATTATTTCGATCGCAATCGAATGCACTGTACACACATGCACAATGTCTCAAGTTGTTGGCACTCCCTGATTCCCGAACAGCGCTCATTTTCTCCTCCCACCCGAAGCTCATTCAACAGTAATTGATACGGCATAAGCCATAAGGTCCTCCGAATACCGCCGCGTTGCAAATAATTGAAGTTATTGAACTGAAAATTCTGTCGCAGGAAATCGCTCTAATTTAACTGACTCAACGCCATTATACTTGAGCAAAATTTGCCTTCGCCGAACTCTCGCTGGCGCTGATGCGCTTCTGGGGGATAAATTTAATTACCCAAGGAGCGCAGATTGTTTTGCGAAGCTTTAAATTTTACGGGACGCTTTCGAACGTAATTAATGTCTCAACAGTTTAAAATTTTGCGAAATCTACCGGATATCCTGCTTTCCGGGCGTAAAAACACATATAAGTATAGTATATGTAGGGGAAAGAGCTATAAAACGAGGAAAAAAATATCCACAGAAAAGGACTCAACCTATCCATGTGTATGGGTTGAATGAATGACATTTTTATGACATTTTAAATGCCCTAGTGGAAACAGCAGCCAACCCATCCCGAGTATGCTGGTGTGGCGTTCAAAGGACAATGGTTAAACAAAGCTAAGCTCTGAACGACATGCTCATTCGTCGTCGTCGTCGTAGTTGTCGAATACAACGCGAGTGATGCCATTCTTTTTCATCATTCCTGTTCCATAAGAGTCCTTAATGGTTTTGGTTTGTTTTTCCGTTCCTCTGTGTCTGTGCAGGCCCGCTCTCGCAGTGGGTTTTACGATCACTTAAACATTTTTATTGGTCCTGACAAAATGCCAACATATATATATTTCGACTATTTTTTCGTGCTGGGGGAATGTGGGATTTTTGGAGTCTCATACATGTACAACGTCTGTCATATTCAATGAAATCAAGTTATAAACCAAAAACAGAATTCCCATCTCCTGTCAATATAACTTTTTACTGCCTTCCCAAAGAAAGGGGAGGAAGAAGAAAAAAAAACGTTTGGCCTCCAAAAAATATACAGAGAACATGTGGAAAGTTTCGGGTACGTGACCTGCAAGTGGGTGACCAACAGAGTGATGTGGCAACTGTCTCGTATCTGTCGATGTTTGTGACAGGACGCTCGTAGGAATTTTGGTCTCTCTTCGAGTGAATGGAAATGACGTCTTCATTGTTCTGTATATACACCCGGTCCCCGAGGATGGGGTTAATGTATGGCTGGACTGGGCCGTCATATTGCACGGTCCGCTTGGAATTCATTGGTTATGCGAATTTTATGCTCTGTTGTAGCTGGACGTACGAGTGAGATGTGAGATGGCGATGGTGGACATAAAAGTTTGATTGCTCTCTTGTGATTGCGGTGGTCAGTTATATTCCTGAGCGGATAACACCTGTCTAATTACCAAATTTGATCTACTCCAAACCAATTGATGTATCCCACTTGCAGATTACAGGAAAATGGAAATACTGGTTTCTGTACCATAGCAACGCATGGGAGATGGAACTACTAAATATGTTTTGCTTGTTCGAGAGAAGGATAATACTTCTCTTCTCGTTTTCATCGCTGAAAGTTCATTCGGATCAATCGCCCACAAGTATAATAAAACAAAGGAGCCAGCACATGGATATGTCCATGATATTTTTTCAGCTTTTCATTTTATTGTTATCCTTTTTGAAATCGATATTTTTCCATACTGAAGGAAGAGCCTGAGTGGAGGATTTATTGAAATAGATATTATTTTTCTTCGAAATTATAAACAGTTTTGCTTGCAATGGCGCAGGGACATAAGTCTAATTTCACTCCGACAAAGTGCATTAACGCCAACAAAATTTGCGTAATGAGATTAACCTTGCCGTAATCCAACAGTAAACCCAAGCAGGGGGGTTGCAGATTTCATAGTATGAAAGCGCAATAACACCAATTTGGCGTTATTGCACTTTGCACTCCTTTAAATATTTCTGAGCTACTTCTCTTCAAAATTAGTCGCCAAATTCAATTACAACATTCAAGCAGTACACTACCCCCATTCCGTTATTACAACCAAATTTACCATCTCCCATCTAGCTAAACGAAGAACTTGCCAACAATAATATTCCAAACGAAAAGCAATTCCGAATTTGATCAAGTTTCCGAATAAAACGACAGATGACTGCAATCAATTTCGTCACGGTCAGTTGCTCACTCAATCACAACAGCCATTCACAATTACAACATACTCGTAATTCAATATTACTTTGGAAAATATATCTTCCCTCGATTTTGGCCTCAACACTCATCAATCTGTGCACATGCCAGCATTTATCTACTCTGCCTTTGTGCGGCGATAACTTTTCGTCATGTTATTCCGTAAGTTAATCCAGTCAAGGTGGACAATCAGAGTCATGAATGTTTTCATCTCGATGAGCATATTCAATGCGGAGCTATTCATCAATATGTTGCTGCCTTGTTGTTCACTTCATTTGGCGTTTTCCTTGCGCCAGGAGCCAGGACTGCGGGGCCACAGCAGTACCCCTACCCACTCCTGCTCTTAGCATCCATTCATCTATTCGGAGGTCGGTGATTTTACCTCATTTCCATTTATCAATCCTGATTACATTCATCTTTCTGAAGAAGTCGACGGAGGTACCCTCGTCCCTCAGTCTCTATACGTATTTGCGAGTATATGGTATATACGTATCGAAGATTTGAGGTGGCAAGCGGTGTGCGGAGTCGAAAGAAAAATCACAAAAATTGTTATTCATGTCATTCGAATGGCATATCTCCGTCATAATACTCTAAATAAATTCATTGTGTCTGTCTTTGAAGTCGAAGGTTGCTGTGCGCCACCCCAACCCACTCGTGATCATAAATAATCGATAGGTTATTCAGGTGGTAGGCAGAGGGAAATGACATGGAGATGGACCCAGCAATACGGTGAGTGCCTCAGACCTCCACTCTGATGATCACAGTCCCCTCTCCCGCTCCTTTATATTCCTCACTGAGGAGTTCTGGCAATAGAACCCCTCCTCGCGCTCTTTAAACAGCGAACCAAGAATCTATCATTCTGCAAACCAAACCGA
The DNA here is from genome assembly GCA_949126925.1 of Cheilosia vernalis. NCBI lineage: Eukaryota > Metazoa > Arthropoda > Insecta > Diptera > Syrphidae > Cheilosia > Cheilosia vernalis. The sequence goes on from OX421362.1 coordinate 5,492,477, forward strand.
AACGCATTCGTTAAAGACCAAACACACAAATGAGGAGACGAGCCATAGAACAGAAGCTACCAGTGATGATGGTGATGAATTCCTTATGGATTGTTCTGGCTGTACAAAGTACATCGACCCCCCCCATGGCGCAAATGAAAAATTGTCTCAAGAACAAATGAACGGATGACGCATGGACGGGAACAAGACGTTTGATAGGGCAAAGTTATTTGCGAACCAATGAACTGGATCGAAGATTCCTTCATCAAATTGGGATCACACTTGAAGAACTACAACTAGCTACGCATATATAAAGCGAGCGGATCGGCAAAGAAATCGATTAATTGCATTAGTGACTTTGTTGGTCGGGAGTCAATTTAGATGGATGTGTGTCGACCTTCATTGAGAAGGTTTTAACAAAATTTATGATTTAAGGACTCTTGTTCGAACTCTGGTCTTTGATGGAGTGATTAATAGATTTTCGGTGAACGGGTGAATTCCGTTTAACCTAAATCACTCAGATGGATGGATGCATGAAGCAGGGCACTTTGACAAGGTGAAATAATATGAGTGGTCCTTCGTGGAGGTAAGGTTTGAAGTGCCGCCCTCCATTATGGGTAAAGCGACAGATATAAGCAGTGTTGATGTTTGTTTGAAGGCACCATTCATATTCAGACAACTTCCTGGTGGAGAAAAAGTAAGCTAGTGTATAATTTTTTAATCCGATATGTGATTAGAACATGTGGGGCTATGTAGTTATGAAAAACAAGGTGCTAGTATCAGACAAATCTTGGCGGCCTTTCATTACACCCTCGTTAGACTCTTTAAGATTTGAAAAAATGCTCATACAGCAGAGTAAGTGTGGTAATAGTAATTCATGTGCTACAACATGGAAGGCCGCTTAACTAATGTTACTAAATATACCAGCAGAAACTTGATATACTATCCCACGGTAGCGAAGGCGAATGTCAATTGTAATTTTGAACTAAATTTTATTTTCGTACCCATTTGGCGAAGAAATAACATCGAATTCTAGAAGCTCTACAACGACGTAGAACTGGTCGGAAAATCTAGGAATTCGGAAATTTACAATTTACGATCTTAACCTAGAGGGTCATCACAGTAAATGCGCCTTGTGTGCAAATTGGAAGGAACCTCGAATTTCTTTAAGTGAGCATCTAGAATAAGTAATCTACGGACACGCTCCCTAAAAAAGCTTAGATCCATCTACACTGTATCGCTTTATTTACATAAGAAAGTCGGAACATGGAGTTTCTTAAAATAAGGTCGAAAGAGTCGAGCAGTTGCACAAATAATGAAATACTTTCATGCAATGGGTTACCAGGGCTATCCCTGTGATTCCTACCACCAAGGCCCATTTTATTCACTGGGGATTTTTATATGGAAAACTCTCCGAGTTGTGTTCAACTTCGAGTGAATAAAATGGGCCCAAGTCTGTCATTAGTTTGAAATGCAAGAGCTGCTAGACGATCGACTTGCAGATTTTCAAGCCGAAATCAAGCGTTTCCTTGGAGAGATATCGGCGGTTAGAAGATCTTACCATTTGCTGAACTACTGAGAACGTTGACCGTTTACGGTATATTAGCAGTTATACGCTTCAGCTTGTCGGGTGGTATACTAGTAATTCTCTGCATTTAGACCTGAAGTGAAATTATTCCTTTAATGTGTGTAGTTCCAAAAAAATGCTGTAAAAATATTTTAGTGCTTTTTTAACGCTGCCGCTGCACGCCGCCTTTTAGTCTACTTTTGCACAGGGTCAATTTAAAAAACAAATTTAATGATGTGCCTATTATCTTTTATGTTTTATTGAAATATTTTTTTTATTTTACATCGCACTCGCTATGGCTGAACACGAATATAATTTTGTTGTGGTTGTTTTGTTACTTTTATTTTTTTTATCAACTTACGAGCTGTTTTGAAAAAAATTACAGTTTTGGTGCCCAAGAGGTCAAAATTAACGCTGAAATTTTTTAAAACTGTGCTCAAACGCCAAAATGACTTGGCAACGCTGGTTGGATCCCGCGGGCAAGACCCCGGCCTGAGAAAAGAACACATCACAATATATAGGTTTCTTGCCAAACTTTATAGCATGACCATTGCCGGCAAGTAAGAGTGTAGTTTAGCTTGAAGGCTTACCTATCCGACGCTGCTGACAATTGTACGTTAAATCTATCAGGATCGTACATTTGTAGTCGCATTCTGATTCACAAAGTTCGACAGTGCATTACGTACCCCGAATAAGCTAACTTTGTCACAGTGACCATTGGAATAAGACTCTTAGAGGAGCATGCCGGCATAAAAAAATTAATCCCTTATTTAATATTCGGAATGTAGCTACACCGTTTTGTTTTGAAAAGTATTTACTGTCTACGTAAGCCACTCACCCTTTATTCATTTCAAGTCCTAAATAATTGATTTAATAAAACTACAAGTACTGCTACTGACTGCTATCAAATCAGATGTCAGCTCTTTCATTCTGATTGAATATTAATTATTCAATCGACATCTGTAACACGCTCATAAACACGAAAAACCTTTAACTGAACACAGTGCTTAATCGATTCCCTTATACCCAAGAGAACAATTTATTAGGCTGTAAAAGGATTGCTAATAAATTATTAACGAAACTGTCTGTGACCTTAAGGCCAACTGCCCGAAATAACCCAATAATAGTTTAACAATTAAATTTTAAAAATTTCTTCCATCCCCTGGAGTGCAATTCTCGGAATGTCGCATACTCGGAACCTACCAAACAACAACGGGTGAATAGAATGGAAGCACCACACCAACTGTCCTGATTGAATTGATGGTTTGTGTCGCAGGTTCTCGACACACATCTTTTTCTTCTCAGAGATCATCGTCTTTTCATTTCGAGCATTTTGCGCAATGTGATGCCGTGATGGTTCCCAACCCGAAGCTTTGTTGACTGTTGAGTGTCTGTCTGTCTGTGGATGTCTCCTTCGTTTGCCTGAACTCTATGTGGAGGTACCTTTGGGTTGTAAAAACTACCGTTTATAGCTGACATCACTTTGGACGTTTATAGTTTTCCATACACACACCAGAGACGAAAGTGAATGCGATATCCTAAGCAATCATCCCAGTAAACTTGAGTACCTATCCTTAAACACAACAATCGCTTTTATTGCAACTGCCCGGAGAGAATATGCGTACGGATTCCGGGATACTGGCATATCTCCGTACCTTTCTTTGCGTGTAACCGTTGGAGAGTTGTACACGCCCCGCAATCTCTATCTGTTCGGTGATTTCAATAAATTTGATGGGTTTCCTTTTACCGTTCTTGTTGATGTTGAAATTGTCCTTTTTTTTTTTTTTGTTCGCTGCCGCCACTATCGCTGTGTTGTGGCTTGTGGTGGGTAGTGTACCTATTACGAAAACGGAAATCCTTGTCGAAATTGAAATTGATTTTCTTGTGGTTGGGGCAAGAATAACGCACAAGGAGAATGGTTATTGAAAGGTGATTTCTGCTATTCCCGAGGGTGTATGACAAAATGGTGGCGACATGGTGGTCCCGTTTTATTGAGAATAGCGTCCCGTCTGCCATGTAATGATTGAAATTTCAATAATTCCTCCCAATGCAATTGGGGCGTGATTGAATTTACTGAAGCGTGTGAAATGGTTCTCATAGACACTGCACGAATGGTATGCTTATTGTTGTGATCTTCCGCTGGTCCTTTAACACGGTTGCCATACTACTCAGTCGAGCTTGTTTTTACAGAAAAGTAAGAAACTTAAAACTCGCCTTGGGCGAGGATGGATAGAGTGGGCGAAAATGTTGTGATGCGAATTGATTTACATTGAAATTGACTTTCCGGAAAATTCGGCGCCCAAGGCCAAGCTGGTGGGGGTCCGATTTCATAGAATTTAAATGTTTGCACTAAGGTTCTATATTTATTTAACTCCTTAAGAGGTGATGTTTAGAGTGTGTGTACATTTACTTTGTCTTAAGGACGGTTTACAAATAGCTATGTGAAGTTTTCTTATTATTATGTAATTACTTCTTCAAGTAAGTATGTAGGTATGCATACTATGCGAAGTGAATTGAACTGTCCTGAAGAGTACGTACTTTGAAATAATGTAGTTGATGATGACCCGAGCTCAGTTCTAAAGGCTGTTACCCAGAGGCGATGGCTTTATGTCTCAGCTTATGATCTCAAAGATGTGTCAGTGCCACGCATTGGTAAATATTTCTTGTATATTTGTAAAGTGATTTAAAAGACGCAGCTAAAACATACATTTTTGAATAAACCACAATTTCCGTTCTTGAATAGCTAAGCTCCTCACCTAGAATCCAGAAATCACCAAATATTTCCGCCTAAAACTATATGACCCTTTAGGGGGGCGCATACTCCATTTCCTCGAAATTTGGGAAGAAGTACCTTCCAAGAAACCTTTTTCGGTTGCGAGATATTGCTTCGCATTCACATAGTAGGTGTGGAATATATTCCTCTAGCTTTGTCCTAGATTTAGCTAAATATTTGATGCAGATCTTAAGTACCTTTCTCTCAACGGATTGGTTGTTATTGAGGTTAGACTGAGGTCGGTTGTTATTTGTGGGCTTGAACGCAAGAAGAATAGCGCTGTCAGGTAACTTATAGCAAAGGTTTGAAGTACAAAAAATTTCCAAAATTTATGAAGTGCTCTCCAATAGTGAAACAGATATCAGACCTATGTCCAATAATTCTTTAAATAACTTTAGGCATCATTATTCTTTTCTTTTATTCACCTGACCTGACGAGGGGCAATTACATTCAAATCCACCCTGCCTAGACCTAGGATTGTGTCTAGGAAAATCGGCTTGGAACTTGTAAAATACTGATTTCAGAGTTTATAAGGCGATACCTTTGACAGAGCTCATAGTAGATTTTACTTCACTGCTTCATAACCTTTAAAGAGTAGTCCACATCGCCAACATGCAAAATTTTGTTCCGTACCAAAAGCTTACATTACAAGTCCAACTTTTCCCAGAACGGAAAACTAACTCAGACAGACAAAACTCGCAATGAAACACATTCTATCTGCTTCCAATATGCATGTCGTACTGCCTACCCATCTTGACAAATAATAAATCTAAGCCTCATTTTTTGACATACAATTTTTGCAAATTCTAAAGAGAAAAAACATCAAAACATGTATGTTTTCTGTTTCAAAAATAATCCCCTGTGTGGCCATGTGCTTATATTTCCAAGGACTTAATGCCAAACTAACTGCCCTCCAACAGTATACAAGTAAGTGTCGGCAGAACACCGCCACACCCAAAATGCTGATCTTATAATTAAATTACCCCAAAATGTCTACGTACTAAATGGAAGGCGACAAACCAGTATTGACTGTATTTTCTCGTGCCCAAATCTCTAACTTCACATCCGCTCAAAATAATGAAATCCTTCATAAAACCAGCTGACAAAGTGCTGCAAATGTTCAACATAAATCCAACAGACAATATGACAAAAGTTATGTCGAAAAATGTTAATGATCCAAGTCGTGGCAGCAAAAAATCTACTGTAAATTTAATTATTCCCCATTAAACAAGAACATCCTTGCCGCGGCGCATAAAAACCTTTGTGTCCTACTTAATTTCTTATGTGGTCCCACCTACACGTGGATGTAACAATTTTCCAAATTAATGATGATGGCCATTGGCTCTCAACGCATTAAATACACATCATCATTCGTCTACATTTATTCGATTTAAGGACATTTTAAGCACCTCAATATTCACCCAATTAAAAAATACATCAGCGTCATTATTTTGAAATATTGACTGCGCCTTGAGGTGGCGTGGCACCTACCATAGAAACACTGCTCCTATCATATTTATTTTGTTGGTACTTGGCTCAATTGTTTGCCTCTCTGGTACAGTGCCGCAGACGCCATTGTGTGCATGAATAATTTTGTGCAAATTACCAATTCCCTGACGGAATAATAATGACCCGGCCATAGACCATCTGCTGTTTTCTATTGTTTTCTGTGCACGGGTACCTATACAAATATCCGGGGTAAACGGGCGAAGAAAGTTTCGAATTTTTTTTTTAACGAGAATGAAAATATCCTTCACACCTACCATCGCACACACATTGTCTCCACGGTAAAAAAAGAGTAAACTATTTGCAAGTTTTTTTTTGTTTTTTATTCGCAGGCTAATAGATGAAGCGTTTTTGTTTTCGGTCCATCTGTGCGGTTACGCAAATAAACAGGATGCCACGGATAAGCGAGTGGCGAAGGGCAAACTTCCGGTTGTCATATTGAACAAACCCAATTTGAATAGGACACTCATCTGCACGTAAAATGGATGCCATACTGCGCCGATTTTATGCTAATGTCATGGAGGACATCAAGGATCGAAAAATGTATAACACTGCCTCGTACAAAACAGTTCACTGGTTGGATTGGAATAGTGCTGTGAATCCTTTGTCGGAAATCGCTATACCAAATGCTCCTATGACGACTGGTGGTGTTGTCTGGCGTTTATTTGTGGAGAGGCGATTTTTTTTGTTTGTTTCTTTCTTGTTCGACGGATGCCAACAGCTTCCTAATTTTGCCGTGTGAGAGTAGGTACTGGGTGGCTATTTCTTTTTTCCTGGCTGAAAAGAGGAAATATTATTCACTCGCCAATTTGGATGCCTGTGTTTTTGGGTCTAGATAATATTTGATGGCACAGTTGGTGGCGTATTAAAGTGACTTGCTGGGGGGTAATTTTTCCAACACGGCATCCATATGACATTACGGTGAAATTTGGATAAATGGGTGCCGTGTTGGTGTTGGAAGTGTGCAAGTAATTGAAAATCGATTCGAAGATTTACGGGTTGACGCTTCTTAGTCATTGAATGGAACATCTTGTCATATGACCGTATGACAGTATGTACCGCGGACTGAGTGACGAAGTGACTTTTTTCTGATTGAAGTGAACATTTTGCATGAGGTTTTATTTTCGGCTGGATGGCTGGAAAATCAGCAGAGGCCCCATGATGATCCATATGAACGCGTGTGTGACTGGATGACAATATGCATATGAGACCCTGCTTGACCATGATAACATCGCCGTAAAAAGTTCCATGTTGGCGTAATCTCTTCTTCCGTATACGTGTAAATGTAACCGCATCGATTTGACATTTGAAGGCTATAAAGCTGTTAGTGATGAAAGCTCTTAGAACTTCAAAATTATATGCATACCTTTGTCACTCGTTTATTGCTGCAAACAATTTGGGTGCCAAATCTTTTTTACGTTAGCTCCTGCCTTAACCAGGTTAGTCACAAGTTCTTGCGAAAAGACTGTGGTCAAAGATAAACCTTCCGCAGCGTTTACTTTAATGGATTCTTCAGAATAATGAGTTTACATATTCAAGTCCCTGACCAAACAGCGTATAATGAGTATATCCACCTGTATACCTACATAAATATTTGGAAAACTCAACGTTTAAATGGTGAATTTCCTGTGGCGAAATTGCACTCACTCGGAATGAAAAAACGAAAATTGTTAAAAATGATATGCTTACCACCTTACCACATCCTTTAATTCACTTAAATTAAAGTTCACCCAATGGCATAACGCGAACACATAAGCAATACGAAAAGAGTAAACCGCTTTGAATAATTTTCACACATTTGCAACAGTGCGGTAACGAATTGATGGGGCTACAAGTGCATCAGCCACCTCATCAGGATCGTAGGTACCTGCTACGAGTATAAATCGCACCCGCACTTTTGCCAGCAGCCCCCAAAAGCATTTTAACTGTTTAAAGAACCAGAAATATTATGCATCGCGCATTTAAATTAGTTTTCGCTGCTAGCATTTTTTATTTTTTTTTTTAATTTTATCTAAATGAAATTTCGGTATAAAAACCGCACGACCGAAAAATAAAATAAATTTAACGCAATCATTTGCAACACACCGTCAGTTTTATAATATGTACCCGCACCGCACACATCCAAGTGGCACGCAAGAATGTTCGCTCATTCGGCGGATAGCGGTTGGCGGTTTGTGAAAGCAAACGACGAACGACGTGTTCGGTGGAAATGTAATAATTATACGCGGCAAGGAAGTTGTGAGTGACCCCTTTCTGGGTTGGCTAATAAATTGGCCCAAATGAAGTTCGCTAAGTGGAAAAGCATGCAGAAAAATTAATATAATGAAAATTAAAGCAAAAAATAATAATAATTCCGCTTTAACCCCGGGTGCAGTTATTTAAATTGCATTATTTGCGCAAATGTGAATTTTTTCGGTTGCCCCCGACACGACATTGTGGGGGTGGGTGTGTACTGTGTACGTGTGTGTTTTTTTCTCCCTCCCTCTCTTTTGCTGAAAAAAAGAAAGATTCTCTTTGAGTCATTTATTACCTTTTTTCGGTTCATTCTGGTTGATGTAGCATGCAAATTGAACATGAAAAAGGACGAATCACATCGTTCACTAACATTCAACATGCATTTTAATCAATGTTCCGGCGCTGCTTGTTGTTGCGGCCGCTGATTATTATCCTGTGAAAGGTCATCACAGCACAAGCGCTTAAAAGTTTATAAAAACGGACTCAGTTGGATTTCAGGTTAGCATTGGTTTCATACGTGGGCGGGGAGAAGTGGTCAGTCTGATGGCACTAGTTGTCGCCTGCAGATCGAACATAACCTAACCTCATCGAATTTCGAAACTTGTGTTTGAGTTTAATGGCTTCCTCAAAGTGGTTCGATTTTTATAAAACATTTTGGTCTCTGCTCAAGAAGGTGGATAAAACAAATATCCGTTTGGACAATTTTCCTTTAGATAAAAATCAGCTACAAAAGTCGAATGCTTCGGAAAGTAGGCGCAGCTTTCTCTTTCTCAGAAACCATTTACCACCCGCAGTCGCCACAGGATCAGTGGAATTAGATTAAAGTATAACAAACAGATAATAAATTGCAAAAGTAATTGCCAATTCACTATCCAAACGATTTAACAATTAAATTTCCCATTTCTTCACTTTCGCATGAAAAAATGTAATCTTCCTTATATCTACATCGTTAATGTGACGCACAAATCATTAAGTCCTAAGGATGCGAGACGTTTACACAAATTTCGCGCTTCCCACGCTCCATCTCGATATGTATCTAATGTATATACAAGGCGCACCTCGCACCTATTATCTTATTATCCTTGTACAGTAAAATCCACTTCGTTTACCATTTCTTTTCATTCGTTTGCACAGACATGTTAGCACAGAAGGAAACTCAGAGCAAAAGCCTAGGCAAACAGGAAAAAAGGTTGAGGAATGGCAAAAAATGAATGCTTCATGACTTTCTAGCGCGCATTTGCCTCGCCAATCGAAAAAGGATAAAAATATAAGAAAAGGATACTGAAATGGAATGGAAAACCAAAGCGAAGACTGTACTCTATACCCACAACGATTTGCATGTAAATTCCGGCTTATGTCGCGCTATGCTTACTATATACCTATGCCTACACCTTTCAGCTATTTGGCCAAAAACGATAATTGACTTTCAAATCAGCTTCCGATAAACTTTTATCACTTTCTGGTGTCGCGCAATCAATTGCGAAGAAGAAGAAGAGACTTTTCGGCGGATGGCGGATGGCGGATGGCGAATGGCGGATGTGTGCATACCGAAAACGGAAGTTTTTAGCTAAGCGGAAATAATAACCGAGGTAATCAAAATGAAATAAAAATGTTAATGCAGGTTTAGTCCGCAGGAGAGGGTTGGCAATCCTTCTCGAAGCAGATTATCGTTGAGACATTTACAAGCAGTCTGGAAGTGCACATCTACTGGGAAGGCTAACATCAGTTTTACAGAAACAAGCATGTCCTTGCAGACCACAGATTAAAAGTCTCTCCGCAACCTTGTTCACACAGTACTGCACACGACAAAAGTCCATCTATATTTGGTATCCATATCGCAATATTCCGCATCAACACCGCAAGGACCAATGCGAATTCTATAAAATGCCAAACCGAACATCCCTCAATAATTCAAGCACGCGAACGACTAAGTGGTTGACTGCTTCATTCATGTCGCCTGTCATCCCAAACATCATCATCGTCGTCGTCTACATCATCACAGCATCATCATCGACAGGAGCTTCATTTTTGTGACTGACATATATATGTACTTGGTTTGGTTTTTCACAGCTCACTCCGGACTTTGAGCTATCGGTGTGCTGTTGGCAAAACCTCCACCACCTATATGCTATATAAGCGCGATACGAGGATAGTTGATGATATTGCTACCGGTGGTTTTGGTTAAAATTCATCGGATGTTGGCGGTGGTAACAACCTCAAGCTTATGCGCTTTTTATTGTAGCATATATAGAGCGACACCATACCACACAATAATATGGTCAACAACCTAGGGTTGGTTTCGGTCCGGATTTTACATCCCGTATCTGTTCACCGGAAAATTGGTTGGACGACAGCAATTTAACGGTGATTTGAAATATTATTTACTTCAGCTATATGCGCTACCTGAAGTTTTTGTGAAGGCAAGTTGACGTTTTGATTTTTCCGGAGATTATTGTGAATAGGTTTGCATATTTTTTGTAAGCATACCTATCGGGCAGTAACTGATCACAAGTGTAGCTATCCCTCTGTATGAGTGTTAGAAACAATGAAACTTGGGACCTGTTTTATTTGTTGTAGATGGCTTGCAATGAATTGAAAAAAAATGAAAATGTACAAAAGTTTATATATTTTTTTGCTTTTTTTTTGGTTTTTAAGGACTACAAAGGAATAAAAAATAATTATTGTGCTACAAGAAATGCATGAAATTTGGGAAATCCGCCGGTTGTACCGCTACAAAATCAGAGATGCGTGGAAGAAGGTAGTTTTACTGGCATTGGCTTATGGGTTTTTCACCTACAGCCATGAGGAAAAATTCAGGAGAGTAATTTTGCAAAATTGGTGCGGAAATGTTATGGTGGGATAAGTTGCTTCGTTACCTTAGGGCCCAGTTATAGCTATCATTGAAATGCATCATTGAAAATTTTCAATTCTGATTATACCATGTTCCCACCAACGTGATTTAGCTCATATGATTTATAAATCACGAAAGGCGTCTCCACCGAATTTTACGTGATTTAGTTTGACGTTTACGTCAACTTTGACATTAGTTGTCCAACTTCCAATAAAGAAGCTTCAAAAGTGCAAAAAGAAAATTAGTTACAATAAACTAAAAGTTAAAATGAGTTTAAAGGCTTTCGAAATCATTTCCATTAATCAGGAAAAAGCCAAAAATGATTTTAGCATTTTACTATCTGCAATTTCCGCTAGAAGAAATGTTCTCCGCAACAAACACACAAAAAAAATTCTCAAACTAATGGATCTCCTGCATAATCACTTGGTCATATCGCACAAAATGCTTGCATGCAAAAAACCGAGAAGAGTCTGGACTAAGGTGAGTGTAGTTTAAATTTGCACGTAATGAACTTACGAGCCTGAAGGCGTTATTTGCAGATACGCTCAAGATCTTTCTGGGAAAAAGATGTACCGGAAAATGATGATGCATTTTTCAAAGAAAATTTTCGTATGTCCCTGGCAAATTTTAACATATTATGCCATGAACTGAGAGGGATGGAAAAACAGGACACGAATTACCGTAGGGCAATTCCCTTGAGAAAAAGGGTTGCAATCGCACTGTATGCTGTTGGATCTTCAGCTGAGTACCGAAGCATTGCAAATCTTTTCGGAGTAGGAAAAGCAACAGTTTGCACCATTTTGAAAAGCTTTTGCCAGGAAGTATGGAATGTGCTGCGTCCAAAGTATATAACTGCTTACCCACTTACTGAAGAAACGATAGCAGAAAATGTTAATGGGTTCAACAAGTTGGGCTTCCCTCAGTGCTTCGGAGCTATCGGTAAGTAAAATGGAATACTAAAATGAAGCTAATAATAATGTTATTTCAATGATTTTTAAGATGGCTGTCATATCGAGGTAAGCCCCAGATCAGAAGACGCTGTAGATTCCTACAACTATAAGGGTTGGTATTCTACTGTACTATTCGCTGCAGTTGATTATCGGTAAGTACTGCATTATGTTATTAAAATACGATTTTCATTATGATTTATCAAATCCAGATACAGATTTCTATACATCAATGTCGGTAGTCCAGGACGATGCAACGATTCACAAATTTTTGAAAATTCATCCTTGAAGTTGCAACACCAAAATCCCATTCTTCAAAGGATGGCAAAAAGAATATGTGGTGTAGACGTTCCGGTTTTGTTGATTGGAGATTCTGCTTTTAGATTTTCGGATAGAGTAATGAAGCCATATCCGTTTAATGCTGTTGCACCGGCAGAACACAAAAACTTTAACTACGCCCTATCCAAATGTAGAAGGGTGGTAGAAAACGCCTTTGGTCATTTGAAGGCGAGGTTTCGAAGAATTGGGAAAGGATTGGAAAACCACATTGACAACACTTCCTTAATAATAAAGTCTTGTTGTGTACTTCACAACTTTTTAAACGTTCACAACGACGACATTAATATTCAATGGATGCAGAATGTAGATGGAACCACGATGAGACTCAGAGAGCAGCCGGAACATACATCAACTATCAGCGACAACAATCCAACAGCAGTTAATATCCGAAATGCGATAACAAGATACTTGGGTAAGAACACATTTTTTTCATTCAACTTTTGTTTCTTTTTATTTTTTTTTCAAAACTTCAATTAAATCTTTTTGAAACTTATCGGAGGACCTAACAAATCTTTCCAGAATTTCATTCCGCTCTCTCTCTATTTGGATCAGTTCCTGATCCGACTTTTCAATTTCATTTATTTGATTTCTTATACGTTTTTCCGATGCACGGAACTCAGCTGCATGAGGATTAATAGATTTTCTCTTCCGTATCATTGCAGCTCCCGAAGTGGATGCAACAGGCGTCTCTGGATCATCAAGTGATTCCCACATGTCAGAGGCTGAAGACGTGGGCGACATGCGAAGTGATGGTGGTGGAATGTCCGACAACGAAACTTCAGTTGAACTGTAATCTAGATATAAAAATAAAAAATGACAATTTGCACTAATATGTGTATCTATCAAATCACTTGTTTTTGTTTACCTGTTGCAATGCTGTCTTCAACTATAACCTCCAGGTTATGAATCCTCAACTGCCCAAGGATAGCATGCACTCTGTGGTACAGCTTCCATTCCGACGGCGAACCTCCCGATGGACCGATTAGCTGTTTTTCCTTTCTAGAAGTACGATACAATAAATATGAATATCGCATACAAAAAATTTGCCAAAAAGGGACGTACCTGTATCTACTGGTAATGTTATGAATTTTAACACGGATCTCATTTGGTTTTGATCCCATACCTCAAGAATTAAAACAATTTTTGATCGCATTCAATTTTTTAAAAATATTATAAACTCGCCGAAAAACCGAGAAAATTAGAGAACTATTGAATTGCAAAATAATTTTTTTGACAGTTTTGTTTTTTTGTTCATTTTTTTTGTTTGCTGAATAAAGTGCTGAAGTAATAACAGGTATGTTCGATTTTATTTTGTGTGGATTTGCGATGACAGATACGTAATTAAAAATTAAACACGTCTAAATCACGCAATTAGTAATCACGAAAATGTATGGTAAATCACGTAATTTATGAGATGATTTAGCTAAATCAAGTGGATTTAGCTAAATCACGTTGGTGGGAACATGGTATTAATCAGAATTAAGTTATTTTTTTCGTAAAAATATTCCACAATTGATTACCTTTATTTTGATATCAACTATCGCCAATATTGTTTGATTAATCGTCTTAATCGTAAATCAAAATTTTCAATGATGCATTTCAATGATAGCTATAACTGGGGCCTTAGTTAATTTTACTAACTATACAATATCTACAGAATAAAGATGGCAGGATGAAACGGGCGGGAGTCGGTGGTGCTTTTTTTTAAGGATCTTCTGGACGATAGCGACAAACTTGTGCTAGCGATTGTGGGCGATGATGTCAAGTCTTTCAGTCCGATTATAAATAATTCGTATTACAGGTCGTAACCGACCTTAATGTTTCCGAAAACTAAGGAAGAAAAAATTACCTCCCAGAGCCAGTTTCATGTCAGCCATCGACGAGTGCTCATGTTCAGACCGATAAGAAACCTTACATACCTAATAAGAGACCGCAAAAAAAACTGATAGCGATAAATTATTAGATATAGTAAGGAGCTCCAGTGCCGTGAAAGGGAAGTGAATTTAGGAATTGGAAATTTTAAATTGTCATCAGACGAAGAAGATGATCATAGTACCTACCCACCAAAATAAAATAAAACCTAAACTAGCTATATTTGTATATTTTTTTTTTATTGAAATATGTCAATTAGTTGAAATGGTTTAAATAAGTTCTTAGCACCGCAACTGCATCTTCAATATCTTCTTTTTCCACATTAAAATCATTATACCATAAAATAATATCGTTTTCACTTACCATGCTTTTCCAAATGCTATACAGTGTGACACAAGTATAATTAACAACATTCGCACAACTAACAGCCATCCTGCATGACTTAAAGTGAATCTCGTAGGTACTGTGAATCCAATTTTTTGCAAATGTGCAATGTGTGATTTTGTTGCAAGTTGCACAGGGTCCAGCGATGCCATTTGCTGGGATTTTTGCCCATTTTGGGTAATTTTTCAATCAATGGGGAAAATGGGGAAAGCACTTAAAATGGGGAAAATTGGAAATCATTGCACATTTATTAATTTTGCAAAAAATATGAACCAGTCCAAAGACGATTAGTGTATCGATATTTAATGAATTGAATTAATATATGAAATATTTTTTTTTTATATACCTGTGTGTGTACCTTTTAAATTTATAATTGACTCAAACTGCCTCGTTATTTATGAATTACCTATGGAGCCTTTTAGATCTATTCAACCTAGCTCTAGCTGCAATATTTGCTTTTTATTTAACTTATTTTGTATTACATAGTTTCAACTGAAAGACTTTGAATATTATTTGTTTTTTATTAACTTCTTAAAAAAAGATTGGCTTAATAAAAGAATTTTTTTATTGTGTTAAAAATACGTCTTTACTTCAATGAATTGAAATGGGGAAAAAACGGATATGGAATGGGAAAAATTTCACAAAAATGGGGAATTTAGGCAAAAAAAAATCATTGGCAAGGTCACAGGTCAAAGGTTTTTTACATTATTTATATGTGATAAATTTTGTTTCGACTTCCCATTTTATAATGTTTACACCACTGCAAAGAACACACATTTTTCCGTAACTGAAAAAATAGAAATTTGAGAAAATTTTAGAAAAAGTAATGAAATGCTTTAACAACAATAATTTGGCCAAAAAGGAGTCCAAAAGAAAATATTCACATAAATAAATTGCTACTGCGCATCGAGGGAAGTTTCAACTTCTTTTGAACAGACTATATTTATGATGAATAATGGTAGGTTATGAAAATAAATAATAAACTCCACCAAAAATTTCCCCCTTTGAATGAATTCACCCCTTTAAAATGGGACTAGACACCAGTATATTTCAGGTAGGCGCGTCTACAAAAATTCATTAATAGTCTCCACCTCCACTTAACTAATATCATTCCATTAGTAATCAACAACGTATTCCATTCAGAATATTCGCATTTCTTTCCTATTTCCAATCCGTTTGCCATGCCCCATACACTTCTACATCAGGAGTTGGCTGCCCAAACAACTGCGCTCAATAAAGTTCAACTAATTTCGCAATTGGCCGTAAAACCGTACAAACCGTGCTTGCAAATGAGAACAGTCCCTACTAACACAGTCCATGTCTATCGTCGTTTGTTTCTTTGATTTACTGGACATCAAGTTACTTTCAAGTTTGCCGTTTTCAACCTGTACAGGGTGATGCGAAATGTAATTGTGCGTTAAAAATTAGAAATCTGCTAAATATGTGGTCCAACTTTTACTAGGGTCAATATATCTTCTAACTATAGCATTTATTTGCTGTTCATTGGCACATTCTAAGCCAGTTTGAGAAGGATATTTATCAGCTATAAATAGGTTAGTAAAATGTTAGTATAGGACCCTTCGCTCAACCATTAATCTGTGTAAGTTTTTATTTTGGAACGACTGCTATCACTTGCGGTTATACACAAGGGGCCTTAGCAATAAACATTTTTAGTTTCGACTTTAAATTTACGGAAGCTCACAATTGCGAAATTTGTATGGAAAATATAACCACTGTAAACTACTTAAATTTAGAGTCGAAACTAAAAATGTTTATTGCTAAGGCCCAAGATCTCTACTTATTTAGTAAAAATGGGGAAGCATATACTATACATATAAAAAAAACTCAACCGCGCCAGCACCCTGTTCACCAGCGCATTCACTCTAACTCCACTGCATACGGTGTTCTTTATTGCAAAGCACGATGGTAGCTCGCGAGCCCATAAAACCAAAGGAGCTACAAGAATTTCTGTTTTCTGTTCCGTAAAAGTCATCGCATATCCTCAACATATCCATCCTTGCGCCATACATTTATTCCATTTATCTTTTCTCCATTTTAAACAGAGCCGGTCTGGGCAGTTGCGTGTTACAAATGCATAAAACCGCACACGTTAGAGCCGTCCCACCCCATTCCCACGGGCGAATTCGAATGCGACCATAAATTCCGATCCCAAGTACAGTTTTAACGTGTTAATTTCCTGAATGATTAGACACAACATACCTTGGCCGAAGCCTGAAGGTATGTTTACACTGCGCCCTTCGATAACGACGAACGGGCGCACACTTAAGGTGCTTGGTATCTACGAAGAGACTCAAATTGTGAGACACAGTGCCAGCGTTGGGGCTGTGCGGAGAACTCAAACTGACACAATGACAGCTAAACGGACAGACACAAATGTTCGAGAGGACGATTTGCATTTTCTCCTTACGCGAGAACGTAAGGGATCTTGGTTTCTGGAAAATATCTTTCTTCTGATTTTATCATTGGCAATGCAATCCCGGCTGGATGTGATATTCTTCGGTTTCATGTTGTTGTTCAAACTGGCACAGTGCATCAAAACAGTAACAAAGACGTTTCCTGTGTGAACTTTGTCGTCTCCTCCATTATGGCAAAGGTATCCGGAGACGTCTTCGTGTCGTTGCTTGTGGAGGCAAAATTAGATGTCATAACAAGGAAACATAAACACGAAGGCGAAGGTATATGTGAGCAGGGCTTTCCCGCCGTGCTGCTGTCATTTGCCGTCGTTGTGTGCCGGTGATGGCATTATCCCGGTGCTTCCTGCAAATTGGATTATTCAAGGAGGTGGCAAGAGTCAAGCCATCGGATTGGTTGCACTTTCACAATTCAGCACTATATTGGCCAACATAGCCATGGCGAGGTGTGTTTCATGGTCGTCCTTCGTTGCCGTCGTTGTCGCTGTCGCCCTCTTGGTCTATCGGTTGAGGCAAATGTTTTTCCATATTCCGCAACAGGATTTAAAATTTAAAACGTAGTAATTACGACGTCGTGCCAGCCAGCGCAACAGCAAGCAGGGAGAGAGATTGAACGCAAAGTGTGTCGTCACTTTGTCGGGAGAAAGGACTTATCCAGGTGCTGCCGGCTAAGGAGGACGTCTTTAGCAATTCATTTCATTCTTGCACTTGAGTGGATAGAATGGATTTGTGCCCACCGTGCATCAGTGTGATTTTTTTTATAGCTGGTGCTAAATTGACCGACACATACCTCAGGATTAGCAAGGATCTTTTCATCTACCTTATTTGGTTGTGCCTAGATTGGTTTGAACATATGCAGTTAGAAGTTGCGTTGAGTTGAGTTCAGTATGTGATGTGTGCACCTAATTTGTTACTTTTTTTTTTACTTTTAAATTCATTTTTATTAATATTATTAATTAAACTTATGTACTAGACAAAAATGATTAAATTTAATTAATAAAATAAATTTAAAACTAACAATCTTAATTCTAGCTTACTGGTTCTTAGCGAGCCACTCTAAACTTAACTATATCCTTAAAATTACTGCCTTTCTGCCTTAAATCTATCTATATTTACTTTGATTTGTTTTTTATTTTCCAGCAGCACCAGCACCTAATTTGTCCGCTGTATTGCATCCACTTCATGTCACAGTATGGAGCGCAGTTTCATCACGCTGCATTGTCGGGCCGTACTTCTTCGAAGAAAATGGTCACACCGTTACGGTTACTGGGGACCGTAACTTGAGCATGTTGAGAGAGTTTTTCCATTCAGAATTACGCCGAATGAGAATTTCTTTCAACTCTGTGTGGTTTCAGCAAGATGTTGCAACTCCTCACATAGCCCGGCCTGTTATGACAGAATTGCGACGAAAGTTTAGCAATAAGTTGATATCCAGGAGCTCCACATTCCGTTGGCCCCTCCAGGTCGCCTGACCTTACTGCACCTGTCTTTTTCTTGTGGGGTTATTGCAAACAGGAAGTCTACAAAACAAAACAAAAAAATTTGAATGTACTAAAGCAATCCGCATTCAAGAAACAAATCAAATCTCCAAGCATAATGTACAACTTTATAGTAAGATTCAAATTCCACCATATTTAAAACTAATTAAGCTCTATTTAATAATAATAATAAAATAATTAATAAAATTAATTAGCGTAATAAGTTTTAAAATGAATTCCCTACACTGAAAAAAAGTTATTTGAGTTTCTTAATGTAGCAATATTCATCAGCATTTTCGATTTCTAAAAGCCTTCCGCGGCATAAAAAGTAAAGTGGTCATCAAAACATCTATATTTAACCATTGAAAAAGTGTTCATAAAAATGTATATTCTTTCTTCTACCAAAAAAAAATCAATGGTTAACTTAATTTTTTTTTTTCGTGTAATATATTTTTTAATATTTTAAATTTTAATTTTTTGTAATTTTTATGGGAGTTACTACTGTGAAATGGAAAAAAAATGGGAAAAATGAATACGCTTGGGATAAATGAAGAGAGAGTCAACAACGTGGGAATCATAAAAGGAAAAATGCCAAATTACTTGTTTGACAAATTAACGTTTTCACAGTCTGGGCGTGGTAGTACCCTAAGACCTTTTACTACACCTGTCTGAGTACGTGTCGTCAATTTTTCATTTAGTTAGCCTTTGAAGCGAACCTTGAAAAATGTATTCCCTTCTATTCCCTTAACATGATATACATAGGTACTATTTGCAGTGCGAGTCCTATGATATTCTAGTGGCTTTCAAATCGCAATATCGAGGGCGCCAATTAAATTCGTAGCAAAATTGACAAAGGATATAACTTTTTCCTAACATGCTTAACTAATAACCGCAACGGAGAAAACTTTTCTTCTAACAAAGCTCTTTAAAGGTCATGAAAAACAAATCTCAACCAATCCAATTTCAAGGCCACCTCCAGCAATGGAAAATAAATTCTCCGTCTTTATCTGATTATACATGATTACGCTTTCAAAATTGTTAACCGGCAGACATCTTCGTGGTGAAATCTCATTCCGGTCTGAGACGCGATGCCCACTTACAGCAAATCCATTAGCCTGCCTAATATATGCCAATCCATTCAAGACACGAACACCGAATAAGCCCACTCGGTTTAAGCCACTCACACCCAACTCAGCTCTTCCCGTAAATGATCCTGTGTGATCATTAAATTACAATAAATTCATGCTGTGGCTAAATCCACCGAGAACACAAGAACACCAACACTCTGTACTAGGAGCGGAAAGAAATCGCAGAAAGATTGACTTTCCGGGATAATAAATAACCCATTTGCTTAGGCAAAACTCCACACACACAATAAAAAAGAAGAAAAAAATGGAACCGGAGCGTTGCACTACCTGCTGGAAAAGAACAAACCCCAAATTGCCTGATTTCAATCTGGAGCCGTGTCTCAGTTCACCAGCCAACGTAATCACACTATTAAATTGGGATTTCACACACAGCCTCACAGAGACAGCACAGGATGTGTGGCATTAAAGGATTCCGCTGATACAATCTGATTAAATTTTCCAAACCAATAGGGCGGCAATGGCGGTGGAAAAAAGATTTCAATTTAAATATGGTTCAAGGATGTTCCAGCTTCCAGGTTCGAGCACCCAGTACGCAAACTGTGAAACCGCACGCACATTAAATCGTCCCTTGTCATGCGGCTATACTCAAACTGTGCGCAGCATTTACGCACAGCATTCCTGAGTTGTGTGAGGTGAACGAGAACGCTCGTCTTTCTTTCGGACTTAATTACAATCACTTGCAGCCTGCACAGCACTCCCACACAATGTTGGACATAAAAACTTGAGCAACTTCTTATCGAAGTGAGTTTCACAACCGCACAGAGCGACACCGACACCATGATGCCACTGTGCGTCGCCGCTCCATTATCACCAGCACCAACACCAATAGTAGCAAAAGCAACTAAACCGAGAGGAGTCGAAGAATAAACAGTTTGTATTTCTTTGGGTAAAACTTATTTGATTATTCACTGGGGTGTAATAAATTATATCCTTGGGCGCTCAATAAAAACACTGAAGCCGAACTGCCCACCAACCACTGGTATGGGGTGACAAAAAAAACGCCGATCCTACAGAAGGATTCAGGCACAGCACATACAACACATATATCCGAGATCCGAGCGACACCCTAGCAGAAGAAACTTTTATGTGGAAAAGTTTCGCATCCTCGAAGACAGGTCCTTCTTCGTACACTCCCACGTGCAGCACTCTGTCATTGGGGTGGGCTGCGAATGCGAACTCTGGTGTGAGTCTATGAATATAATATTTAAAATGTTTTGCGATTCTGTGTGTGTGTGAGTTTGTGTTTTTTTTTTTTTTTTTTTATTCTTCTTTATCAAACGGGCGAAGGCGGCCAGGTCCTTCTTCTTGAAAAGTAGCAAAATTCCACCGCTATTCACACAGTTGTCAAATATGTGCTGATATTCAAAAGTTTTCACATTAAGGACATTATGGCCATGATATCCCCATCGACCGCCAGTGTGCTCCTTGCTGTTAAAACGTGTTTTCCAGGATGGTTGGGGTTGGCGTGCACACATATTCCGAAAAACGAATTTGAGTGCTATTCCTTTACTGCCAGAGGAATGCTGTTGAACAATGATTAGTGTTCAGAGATAGGTTTGCATAATGTATGGGTGACTGTGTCGCTGAATGTGTGTATGTGCCGCTGCCGAGTTCAAATGACGACAACATTGTGATTGTGAACAAATGGAGCGATACGCGCTACGTAATATGACTGCGCAAGTAGCAAAGGAACAACATTAAAATACGTATGCGCCAGCTGAATGGTTAAAGTTGGAAATAATAATTTTACTGCCCCGAGAATATTCTTGTTTCGTTGGGAATCTAGGACATAGCAGCCGGTCGGGATTTTGTATCTTCCCTGTTTTGGAGGGGGAATTTTAATTGCATGTGACAATTTTACACTTTGTAGTTGTGGTGAAACAAATGCTGTTCATCTGATGGAGGAGAACACATTTGTATGTTTTAAGGGTCACAATCTCAATAGAAACGGAAAGTTTGAATGTTTCTTTGGTGGGGATGAAGGAGGTGCAGGAGTGGCTTGGCTTACTTTGTGGACTACTGATGGACTTGGTTTGGAGGAAGGCAGTGGTAACTTTGGTCGTCGTCGGAGTCATTGAATCTCATGCGATTTATTCTAGGATGAATGACACTTAGCGGCTATAGGGGGAACTAAAGCAGTTGTTTAACTTTTTCTAATCAAGTAGGAACACCGGTAGCGCTCTCTTTCATAATATAGAAACGTGTACCTACCAATTGGTTTCTTTGTGAGTAGAATCAAAGGCGCTTCAGACGGGAGTCATAACTCAAACTATTTCCATGTTACCAAACACTCTACCAATTGCAATAGCGTTCCAGACTCGAATTTAAGACTTCGCCCATTCCTGGAACTAACGAAAAGCCCGAATTCATATGGTCAATAAAAGACGCACAATCATTATACAATAACAATTAACCATTTAAAGAGGAGGATCTACCATTATAATTAGTACTAGAACGAGGAATACAAAAGAATCTGTTATTACGCAAATTAAGTGATGGAACATTTAGACACACAAGATTTAAAATATTAGGACAGTAAATCTCCCCAATAAGTATTCTGTGGAGAAAAACATCTCTTGAAAGATGTCCTTTCTCCTAACCTCAAGAGAATCGAGTCCTAAAAGTTGTAATCTGACAAAACAACGGGGTAGATAAGTTACATCAGAATATTGCAATGTGGAACAAATTAGAAAATAAAATAAATAATAGTGGGCCTATGCGACTTCCTTGTGGGACACCGGATGTTACCATGATTTCTATAGATAAATGTCTTTACAAATTGGTATATTTATTTTCAATAGGATGATGGCCATCTAAGAAAAACTGTACGAAACCCTTAACGTTCCAGCTAGTAAAGAAGAAGATTGTGGTTAACTAGGTCAAACGCTTTACTGAAATGAGTGTAAATGGCATCGACCTGATTCCCCTTAGATATCTCACTTATAACAACATTTTTAAAAGAAGAAGCTTAGTAACAGTAGATTTGTTTTTTTTTTTACAAACCATCTTATCAAACAGTTTAGGGATAGACGATTGTTACACTCCAACACTAAAAATAAAGCCCAGGTATAATTGATAAAAATGTGTCTCGATTCACTAATTTTTTTTGTCAATATACGTCCAACTAAAATCAGATTGACAAAATGTTCTATCTTGTCTTAAGACTTTTGTTGTTTTAACAAAATCGTTTCTTGTGCGCATAACAACAATTTGTTAATTGAATTGAATTGAACTTTACAAAAGGGAATTGCCAATTCTACCATAGCTGTTTTATCAAATCAATTTGGTCTTTGTATTTTTGTTAAATTAACAAAAAAATTGTTAAAAATATCGAAATTTGTCATTTGAGCTTTTTTGTTTAGTTAAATCAACAGCAAATATAGTTGAATGGACATAAAAAATTCACATAGTACCTACTACTGTTGTGTTTTGTTGAATCTATAAACGGTTACAACAATTTGTCAGCTTCAGCATTTGTTGATTCCACAACAGAACTATTGAGTTAATATGACCAATACCAACTCACATTTTGAAATAAGTATTTACCTTAATAAATACATTATGTCTAAAATATGTCTACAATACCCTTGTAAAGAAAGATTTTAATAAACTATACAGAACACAATTAAGTTTAATAATAAGATTCATTAAAAAATTATAATTATACAAACAAGGGAATAAAACCAATTTTACTCACTATCTTGTACTTGTAATGGTGTTTCCTTATAATGAAGAAAAAATGTTTTGTCGTTATATGAGGAAGAGCTTCCCTATCGATTACACTATCTAAAAAAAATTATTCATAATTAATACTTTTGACAAGAACAAAATTAACAAACATTTACAAAAATAATTGTTGGTTCGGTTTTTATAGATATAGCAAAAACTTTGTTAATTCAACAACAAAATTCTTCAATTGATACAATATCGATTTATTTAACTGAAAATTGTGTTTTTTTATTGTGGCAAAGTAGTTTTTTAGTAAATGTTGTATCCGCTTGACAAAATAGCTGTCTTTCAAATTTATGGAATTTAAGTTATATTGATAAATTTCATTTAACATCAGGTACAAACATTTTTCTTCAGTTGAACAAAACTATTTTTGTAGAAATTTTACACTAGATTTTGTCAATGTTACCTATTATTTTATTTTCAGTGAAGCTCCACTCAGGTTCATACTGGTCAATGCTGACACTAGCTCATTGTGCCCTGAAGACCTGGACAGTGTCATAATACATTTTGTCCCCCCAAAAACAACCTATAGTAACCGTGCATTAATAATTCAAGAAATATCGATTGTGGTGGCCTATTCGCTATTGCATTCAACAAAAAAACTCACAAAATATTCGTATGCACGCATCGATTTTGTCAATAAATCTCCACAATTTCGTTGAAGTCTGAAACTTTCCAACTAAATTCGCAAAAGCCCTTCCGACTTTCGATGCAGAATATTGACCGTTTTAACACCAATAAAAAATAAAATACCACTCACAAGCCTAGGTGCAACTTTTAAATATGATGCCATCCATATTAAGTGAACTCGCTTTAAAAATACAATTTGCCAACTCTACCTGGAGTAAAAAAAAATGAACAATAACGCCAAAACGTTCATCTACAAACGTACACCGACTCCCATTAGTATTAAGAGCTCTGCACTTAGCTCGCAGCCTGAAACTTCTCAATCCACAGCACCGGAAACGGCCTTAATTTTAGAAAGAAAAAACATTTCCAACCGAGAGGAACATTTTGCAGCTCCTAAAATTCCATATGAACTACCGCGCTCTACCCATGCGTATAAACTGTCATTAAGGTTAATCAATTTTTCGGTTTGCCAGTCAAAACTCCCGGAAAAATAATACTTCAACAATCACACAACGAAAACATTTTCATCCATTTGCGGTCCCGGCGTAAAGTTGCTCGCTATACGGTAGGTGACATAATGTCCTTAAGAAAAAAAAATTAATTAAAATTTTACATGCCTGAGGGGTTGCCTCTGCATTAAATCAACACTCACCGGAGTGTTCAACGCAAGCGACTGGGTTAATTATGTTTTCCCAACTACATAAATAAGAGCATGGAATAGTAAAAAAAAATAGTAGCTTCAAAGGATTTCACGCTCACCCTCCCCCAATGCTGCCTACATCGCACATGTAATTTGAACAAAAAATACAAACTTGTGGAACTTGTGGTGAGTTATTTGCTTTCTTCTCCTGCCCTGACTAATGTATGAGTTATGATATATATGAGGGTTTCCTTCAAATGGAAATATAAAACAAATTGTACTTAAGAGGATATAGTTTGGGAGGGGTGGCTTCGCCTTATGTTTTGGTCGACAGGAAATTTAATTAAAGTGTTGTCCTAAGAGCAGGCAAATACGTTTGCTGCATTCTTTAAATGTTTTCATTTGTATGGACTTGATGTGAAACGTGTCATTAATCCTGCTCGACATATACCTATCAGTGGAATTTTTTATTTTTGCGGAAAACGTGGAAGAAATAAATTCTTTGATCTATTGTCAGATTTGGTTTTTTTTATGGAAAATGTGTCAGTTAGGGTCGCTAACATCATTGGATTGCAAGTGAGAAAGTAAATATTATTTTATTATGTTGGTGGGAGTTATCTTTACCAAAGTTGTTCGGAAACTAATTCGAAGGATTAGTTGTTATATGTACACATAATTTCTGTGCCATAACAATTTCCAACTTAATCTGTGTGGTATTGAAGAAATAATAAAAGAGCTTTGCGTCTAAAGACCCAAATTATCATGGCAATCATCTGAAAGAATTTTGTTTGGAATAGTGCTGTTATTTATCAGACTGCGTGGCAGACAATCGATTTATTAAAAAAACAATTCGATGAAAGCATTGTGCCCAGATGAGGATGGAAGACTGTTGCCTAAAATGGGGTAATTTGAAAGCATTTTTACACTTTTGTCACAGGATACATAATTTCCAACATATGGCAATAAATGATATTAATCTTTGAAATCTCTTTTTGGGCTACATAGAAGATGTTCCCAAAATTGCCTATCAGTCGGACCTATATTGAATACGTAGAATCAATTTAAGGTCTTCCCTTAAGTACGATCTCTATTTAATAAACATTTCTTCTTATCTTTAAATGAGACACCTAGCAAGCTAAGGGGAGTCTTTCCTCCAGGCTTGTAGATACTTCATCACGATTGCAGAAGTTTCTGGTCTACTTGGTGGCGTTCACATCTGTGTCCGTTTTTTGAAAGGGGCTTATGTCGTCCGAACTAAGAAAGGTAGGTTCCAGGAAGGTACAGGAAATTGGTTTAGAACGAAAGTTAACACCACATCAACGGACAAGTATAAAGAGGAAACGACCAGCGACTAGACAACCAGCTTCATATGACCTATCTATTGATTGAAGAGGCTAGGATCCGTGGCATAAAAAACATATTTATTTGCGTAGATTCACGATCGGTGCGAAAACCGTGTATAGGCTTTCAAAACATTCATTCCCATTATCTTTCCCTTCGTTGTGTAGATAAGTAAATCAACGACCCCTAAATTTTTACCAATCAAATTCACCTTTCAGATGGTTCATAACATAAAAATCAGTTTTTGGCTAACGACATAATCGGTACGACAAGAAAACCTATTGGTTATAGACAAAATGTTAATTACACTGCAAACAACTCCATAGTTTGGTGGACAGCAGAATTCACAAGAGTGAGTTCCCGTACCTTATTTCATTCTTAAAAGATCCCTCTTAGTATAGTCTGGCAGAGTCTATTGCTGGATGCCACAGAGTTGGTTATATTGTAGTCGATCGAAAAAAAAAAAGACGCAGCTGGTCGATGAATTTATCAAACTAAATATCATTGAACAAGTCCTTCTATCCATATTTTAATGGTTGCCTGTGTCCCACCCAGGGTTACCTTTTGGATCCCTTGGGGTCCGATTGAACCTTTCTTCAACACTCGGAGTTAAATTAAGAATAGATATTATCTACCGATAACAAGTTGTGTTCATTAAAGAATTTAGATCCTAAGGTTATAAATATGTTATAAATTCCGACCCAGAAAAATTAATAAATTAATACAAGTTACTTGAAATTAAAGCTAAAGCTAAGACGTTGAAACATTTATTTAAAATTGATAACATAGAGTAGTTTTGGTTCAAAGTAGGAAGCTTAAAAAACCATCTTAACGATTATTTATTTAAAAAATTATACGACTTCGTTATTAATATTTTTATATTGCCACATAGTAGCGCATGCGCAGAACGAATGTTTTTAAAAATTAACGCTCTTTAAAAACAAACTTACTAATAGGTTTAAAAAAACGTGTCAATCGATGCTACCTGCAATAAATATATTAGAAGGTGAGGAATTGGAAATGTGGGTTCCTAACTCCGGTTTAGTCCCTAAATACGGGGACTTATTTTCAAATTGAAAATTTTTTTTTAGGTTTATAGCATACCTACTGTGAACTGAAGAAATTTAATTTAAATGCTGTGTTAATTTGTATTATTTTTATTAGTTGAAAGAGCTATGTGCAATCTATATCCGCAAACAAAATATTTGTTTTGTTTAGTTTTTATTAAATGGATTTAAAAGTAAAGCTAAATATTCCTCCTAATATACTGTACTTGATTTTTTTTTTTATAATATTTATTTAAAATGAATTGAAAGCATGGGATTATGTTTGGATATTATTGTTTTTCTTGGATTTGTATTTGTATTTTGTATTTATTTATTATAATAATTGTTTCACATTAAGATAGTTTCTTATAAGTTGTGAAGGCTTTACAATATAATTTAAGAGCTTTAAAATGAAAAACAATAAACATAGTGAACTAATTACTTGCAATAAATGGAAAACTTTTATAAAACATACGTCCCTTTGACATTGAAATATTTTCATACAGGACCCTTTCTGAAAGCCAGGGACACCTTTTTGAACCCCTCACGAAAATTTTAGAAGGTAACCCTGGTCCCACCACATATCTTCCACCCTCCACGGTTACAGAAGCATGCCACTCAATGACAGTTTTCTTTTCCACTCAGCTGGAAGTACAACTAATTAAATATAAAAGATTAAGGATTGCTCGCTATAGTTTCTGTAAAAGACGTTATTACTTGCAAATGGAAATAGAAACCCATTCACCTTTCTATAAGCCTCACCCTCTGCCTAAGATTAAACTCTATGCTGTTCGTTTCAGATCCATATGAAAGCACTCAATCCATTTGAAGATAAAACATTAAACAGTATCTCAGTGTCAGCTCGAGTGAGCTAAGCCTTTATTAGAAAGAAAACATTATGTCGCCTTTCCTTTCATCACATCGCAAATCTAGTTGAATCATCGCACAATTTCTGTTACTTTGAGGAAGGCATGCTTTTGAAATTAATGTAGCATCCTAGTAGCTCATCGCAACCGTGCATTAATCTAGATATTCACCTGAATAACGTTTGAGCATCTAGCGAGGAAACTAGGAACATCTCACATAATACATCTAAGTAAGGAAATTTTAATCCTTTTAGTGCCACAAATTACTCATTGCTGAAAGCCGAAGGAAGTGGGTGGCCAACGTTTATCGATTCAATTACATAATTAAATTCGTTTATGGAAAATTTTCTTTCTCTTGATGGTCCTTTCATTGAGGAAACTTACTCATTAATGAATAGAGAAACATAATACGTTTCCTTGCAGATACGGAAAACGAAGTTACGGAGCAACTTTTCGACCCGTCGCCTTCGCACACAGCTGAAACTTCTATAAGTTCATTTGAGGTATTCAATTTGTGAAAGGACTCTTGCAAGTTTTCCTTTAATTTTCGCCCTTCAACCAGGCGACTGCAATACAACGAGAGCAGTGTGTGCGTAGTTCAGTCACATCATAACGTGATGAGTGCGATTTGTTAACCAGCAGCAAGGGTGGTGTAACCATCGGGATTATCGTGGAAACTTCAGAATGTCGAATGAATGGCAACCGCACGAAATGCAGATCAAATCAAAACGGAAACGCGCATAGAGATGACCGTTTGGGGAGCGAGGAAAAGAACCGCATTTCGTATGCACCGCACGAAGGTACATTTTGTGTGTGCGTCGTCCACCAATGGATATGGAGGAACTGAGGATAAGGGCTCACGTCCGGTCGGTAATACAACTGCACATCACACAAGCTCACACATATTATCATTTTGTGTATTTTTTTTTGTACATTTGTTTCCTGAGCGCAGGATATTGTGCTACAATCTAATATAAGTTGTCTTTTAGGGGTTTTTCGTCCTTTTTACGATCGATTTGAATTATTTATGCAGTCTTTTGAGGACATTTATTCGGTTTTCATCTGCGTGGGTATGGACTGGTGTCCTAAGCGTCTTTAGCGTCTTTACATCGTCTTGTATGAAATCCAGGGATACAAATGCTTTTCAAAAGTATTGAAGCTTGTAATAAATATACCTCGTATCTCGTTGTGGTGGGTAAGGCCACAATGATGATGATGATAAAGATGGCGGTGCTGCTTAATGAGGACGATGATGCTCTTGTGCGTTTGGTCACGTTGAGCAATGACCATGATCTTTTGACAGTTCAAGTTGTTTATGTTGCGAGAAGTGGATACGTGACGTTCCAGATTATTACAAAAAGTTAAACTGAATGTTTTTCCTACGTGGGGGTGGGTGTGGTTGTGATGGTGACTAGTGGTTTCAACTAGAAGTTCTAACTAAGTGGCGCACAGCAAAAATTGTCAGTAAAACAGAGAAGTGATGTATATACTTGGTGGCACGCCGAAGAAAATATTTAAAAAGTTGTTGTTCAGATATTTTGGAAATCGGGTTTGAGGAATATAAAAAACTGATGCCAATCGTTGGCCCAGATTTGGTGGAATGATGAATATATGACGTGGGCGCCCAAAATTGAATCTGATTTTATTCATAAAATTTCAAATTCGGGTATCTCCTGAACTAGTTTTCCAACTGTAATGAAAAAAAAAAAACAAACAAATATTGCTCCATCTATAATTCTTTGTTTCTTCTGAGACATTTGTACGGATTGCATGAGTAGTCTTACGTTATGTAACAGATGAAAACCCAGTTACAGCCAAATAATCTTTTATTTCATGGAGATTATGATTGACAGAATTAAAATTTGTTTCCATCGAACTTTGATTTCCAACACAACGAATCATCCAGTTTACAAGTGATTATAGTACATTACAATTAAGTATTCGAATATTCTATAAGTACCTACTGTCATCTAAGTCTTAAAGTTATAATCTATGCACAAGCTCCAACTAAAGCCCGTATGAGACTAATTTTTTTTCTGCATTTTTCAGACTTTAAAAAATTGCCGATAGATGTGAGTGCGTACGTACACACCAACCTAATTAATGTGGATATGTCAATTTACATTTTTTGTTGAAATTTTAACATTATTGGCATTTGCCTCCCCTCGCTTTGAAGTTTGTGGTTATAAATTCGTTTGAAAATTTGTGGTTGCTTTGCAAAAAATTGCTACCTCTTTTGTAATACAGACTTTGCCTCTTTTACACGAAGCTGACATTTGAACATGATTGATAAAAATGAGAAAACTGTAGTGTCATATGGGCTTTAAATGCCCTTCGACTCTACTCTGTCTATGTCGAATTTGATGCTCTCATTTCGGGTATTCGAACTTCATTATAGATCAGTTGAAAACAAGACCACAGGAAGTCGTCTAGGGTTGTTATATTATAGTAGCACTGATGCCAGATTACAAGATGTATATTATTTTCAAGATTTTTGTGCAAAACTTTTTACCTCAAATTCATCAAATTTCAAGATTTTTGATTTTCTAAATCAAACAAATTAAAACAACTTTTTCTACAGATGGAAAACGTTTTCTATTAAAATGAATCGAACAGAGCCCATGTACAACTTCTGTTTTACTAACGTTTCCATCAGCTCTAAAGTAAAGAAATAATTTTTTTTGACAAAAACTGATGTAATAAAATAGGTTTTTGGAAAACTGTTTTGGGAGTAAAAACAGCCAACAAAAAGTTCGCATATTCAATCTTACATTTAATTGCTTCCATATTCCTCTGCAAATGTTGAAACGATGTTTCCTGCTGTAAGTTTGAGTACCTACTGAAAAAGTTGAAATTTTAATCTTTTCAAAGGATTTGTTGCGCTTTAATGAATCGCATAGCTTTGATCCTGATACCTATATATAAGCAATTAAATTCTAATTCATATTCATGTTCCAAATTCGAAAAAGCAATAACATTGCTTTGTGAGCAATCATTTTTTATCGATACTTATGAAAGTATAGTTTACCTACTATTTTGGCAAACAAATAAACATAAGTTTTATTTAAAGCACTTCAAAATTGTGTTCTATATTTCCTTGATTTTGTATTTTGAAAAATCGTAAAAAAAATTTTTTTTATTTCGGACAAGGTTTTCAAATTTTTCACCTGGCAACACTAATTAGTAGCTTTAGATAAGTATAATATTATAATAAAGCCCTTTGGTGTCATTATGTACTTTTTCAAGTTCAAAAAAGTGTATTTTTGCTGTGAACAATACTTCTTTAACTATACCTACTCTTCTAACAGTGCTAGCTTTAGAAAGAAGACACGAATTCTAAAGTTTATTATTCACGATATCAGAGTTTAATTTCGGTTCACAAAAACAAGCTGAGTTGTGTTCACCACACGGAGGTAGTGATGGCTTTCTCAGCATTAATATTTAACCCCACGGTTAGCGATATTCTGGCAACTATATTTGTTTTTTGTTGAAGGAATTTTGGAAAGTGTGAAGTCTTTTCGTAAACTGACAGACTAAAGATTATTGGTAAGGCCGATTCAGTATTCAGTAAATTTTATTTCCAAGCTACTTTTATTTTCCCAGATACGAACAAACGTTTTCGTGCGTACGAATGATTTGCCCCATGTTACACAAGCAAAATTTCTTCGTTCACACGAACATGTTTTAACGTTTCGTCTTTTACAGAATCTGACCCCTGACATCGGTCCATCACCCGGTGCGACGAGTGATGATAGAAAAATGCGAAAGCCCTTAAGACTACAAATGCCCCCAACAAGTACAGGCCCCATATTACTTCTCAGCTCGCTTTAAAAGCCATACTCAACGAAAACACCACTACATAACGCACCCTATCCATCAGTAATTCCTTTCGCCACCCACAACGGCTGTAATAAGTAAGCTCTACAATCCATTTCCACATCACAGAGTGCTACACCACACAACTCGGAGCGTTTTTCGATTATTTTGATTAAAAATTCCCGATAAAGACGTAATTAAAAAACTTTTCACCCCCTCACCATGGATTTGTAGCCGTTTTTGCGAAGATGGTAAACACAAGACCTACTCAGAGGTCGAAGGAAGTGAACTGAAAACTTCAAAGTGTGTTTGTGTTATTGTGTCTCTGTCTCGGGCGATGGGGCCGGAAGCGAGAACCGAGAATCTCGAAAGTTCCGTCGTGTAGCCCAAAAAGTATATCATTCGATGCCAAATGGAGATTGAGTAGGAATGGCGAAATCGGAAAACGATAGCCGCCCAAGGAAAGTCTGTTACAAGACACCTCATCCTTTAGTTTCATGTCCACTAGGATTTTTGTTGCCGTTGAACTTTGGCCAGTCGGAGGTACCTTCGCTTGCGGGTTTGGACGCTAGTCTACTCAGAGAGGTTCCCTCTTCAGAGTCCTTGTGCTGCGTTTCCTGTTTTTATCCGCAATCGAAGAAGAACTTAAAAGTAAACAAAAGTTTCGTGCGAGATGTGATACTTTGGGAAAATCCTCTGTTAGCTTCCGTATACGAGTATAAGGAGGGCGTTCGGCTTGGTTGTCTTTCGTTTTATGGTCTCATAAGCCACCGTGGGGCAGAAGAAGGCTCGAACCCCTCCCCACAATATCGAGTAAGCCATCTGTAGGATCACTCAAAGTTTTCCCATCTAAGAAAAAGTTTCCTTTTTGCCTCGTTTTCCACTTCTTTTTTTTCCTTTTGTTCGTGTAGCTTTGCTTGGAAATCTATATTAACCTGGTGTCGGTAACCGATTCTGTGAAAGGTATCACCCTGGTAACGAAGGACCGTAGGGTGTACGCCGGTGCTCATTGTTATTTCATCTGCTGCACTCGAGAAGTTGAAAGTTTACACTGTGTTATTGTGAAATCGAAACCACCGACGCCGGAGTGGGGGGGGGGGGGTTTGTGGCAGTTTGTTTTGTCATTTTGGGACAGGTGAAAGTTTTTCCTTTTCCTTAAACGGAAGGATTTAGACCGGCTCACGAAGAATGAAAAGGGTTGTTCTGTTTTCCCAACTACAAACTATACACGGAGAGTAGAAAGTTGGCTTTTATATGGTAATGAGGTTTCCGTTTTGATGTAATGTTGATATGTTTTTAAATCTAAATCGAAATTTTGTAACGAGAGATGGGTAGGCGCCCGGGGGCATGGCAACTACTTACGTTTTCTTTCAAATGTCCAATTGTACCGATTTTAATTTGATGGCCAAATTTTATATTCCATTGGTCCTTCAGCCTAGGGATTGAATTGGAAAGTCATCCATGCTCTCTTTGTATGTCTGTATAAGAAGTTTTGTTCTGTTCTGGCATGTGCTGCAATCGGCAATCGACATTCCTTGCAATCGGTCCCAACTTGTTGTAATAATAATAGTTTGCGCAACAGGTCTGTATATATGCCGATTCCAAACGGCTGATTGAGAAGCTCTTTCAAGACAATTATACTCTCGGATGTTTGTCAGACGTTCGCGAGAGGTGGCGCAGTGAAAAAACCCTGCTATGGAATTTGGGTACCCCTCGCTTAGTATTCCAACACACTAACCACTAAGCTACTGCGCCACAAACCAACTTGTTGAGCCGAGAAAAAAACCAATCAGTTGCTAGTTAGAGAAATCAAAGATTTTTTTTGGATTAATCTTTGTTGCTAGTACCTACATAAATTCGAAAAGTGTCCTGTTTGAGTAGGGCCACTTATTTAGTCAATGACTGGAACAGACGGGACGATAAAATTCTGTCAAATAGTGACTGCAAAGAAGTAGCCGTGTTAAGAGGTCGAAAGTTTTCGTATACCTCTCTACAGTGGGACACCAAGGTGCTGGCATTTTCCTTAAGGTACCTATAAGAAAAAAAAAATGTTCTATTACCAAATTATAGCAGAAACAAAGTCATTGTGCAATGCTTACGCAGAGAAACCACAACAGGGAGCAACCCAGTTCCCTTGGTTCTAATCAAAAGCACACCCTTCTCATTAATATGCCACAGTAATAATTAAAAGCCTTCCCAACTGGCTGACAGGCAATCGAATGAGTTGTGAAACATATTACAATGAATAAACTATTGAATTTCCGTCAAAATTGTAATGGTAAACTTTCGGTGGCTCCACCACCACCACTTCCACCACCACGACTGGGTACCAGATGTCCAACCATCAAGGAACAACAATCAATTTCTCCAGTTTGGCATTGTTTAATTAGTTTCGAACTATAGCGCCCCCAACATTCAGCAACCACTACTTCCTACACTCACCATTCTCAGTCGAAACTAAGCACAATTCGAGTGTCGACTTTGTGTAAACCTTTTTTAATTAAAACAAAAGCTACACCTGTTGTCCTCACCAATATAAAACACCAGCAGCAGCTCTCCCACCACACGTACACACACCTACCCCTCCGACAGCGGCGATATTACAGCGTAACATCGTCGTCCTTTCGCCACTTTCCGATTGTTTTATTATCCAACAAGAGTATCGAGAGCAAGCATTTATAAATCTCGTGCCTTGAAGTCATGTGGTCGGGGAATTGGCGGGACTCGTACTCAACCCGTTCACGTTGAAACCCTCAATTTCAATTCCATTCAAATAATGCGGGAACAATTAAAGAAAATATATTAATGCCAACGGTAATGTTGGTATGGCACACCCCCGCTTGGTGAATCTACTACACCAAACTACCAGATACTCAGCAAGAACGGAAAAGGATATTGCTTTGGAGTTATATGCGCTGTCCTCATCGTACAGTTGTCGGTTGCTGGGGTTGTTTGCTCCGGATTGAGAGTGTGCGATGGAGATGTACACGCGAAGCAAGAACACAGATCCTAGCGACCGCCTGGGGCTTAATTGAAAATCTCAACAGGAAGCACCATGACACCAGCCACAAAAGTCCCGGCACTCCTGTGTTCTCTGTTCGGCTTGTTGTTGAAGTAATGAATTAACAGCAGATACTTTAGCTGCCATGCAAGCGGATAGTGGATGGAATATTGTTTGTTGGTAGTTGGTACGTTTGTTTGGAATTTGTTCTCCTTCTTATTTTTTGCTGTCTGTTTTCTAGTACCTTTTGGAGAGAAAACTCTACAGTGAATCAACTGAAATCGGGAAACGGTTGTGCGGTGTCAGAAAATGCTCGTAATTTGGATTTTCAAAACGACAAGTCTGACTGACAATTTACGGTTTTTATCTGAGAAGTTTATTCTTTTGCCTAGTTTATGGTTGGGATTTTCTATTTTTGCTCAGTTTGGGGGTTTTGCTAATTACAGTGGCGCGTGTTTTTGAAAAGGAAGTTAATTTACATCGAGAGGGAGAGAGATCATAAGGGGGATGGTAAGTCATTTAGATAATATTTTTGGAAAACTGTTTATAGAGTCCTTTATGAATAGCTGGAGGCAATTATTTCTAATGGCGGAGAACGGGACTTGAGTTGCAATGGTTTAATCTTGGCGAGATACTAATGAGGTTAGAGGGGGCGTCTGTCATAAGCGTTTACTTTTCAATTGGAGGTATAGTTGGGTAGACACGATGTATACTTCCTTTACTAGATGGAAATGTCTACACAGTTTCACGTGTGCGTATAACCAACAAGTAGTTGACCTCGGTGTCATAATTTTACTACTTGTACCTCCGATAATGAGGCAAATTAAAAAACATCGGAAGCACAATGAGTTTCATCCCTGCAAGCGACCATAAAACAATACGCACAAAGAGTATGGTACTGCGGAAAAATAAATAACAACGCGTGAGTTATAAAAAGTACACCTGCAGTCATAACCACAACACATTCCTACTCATAAGCTTCGTCCAATTTAAATACTGAAACGGTGCAAGTATAAATTGAATTAAAATTCATTTTCCACTCGAAACACAATTTTCTGCACAATACTCCTGGCTCGCCCACACAATAGTGCTGATTCCTGTGAAACACCACCACTGGGCTAAATTTACATTCAACGCTAAGGGTATGAAAGCGTGTAGCACGACCATTAATTTCCATTAAATAAGCAGGGCAAAAAACCCTCCAAATAATATCCACTGTTCCTTATAATATGCGCCATAAAAATAATGGTGAGTTGAGGTTGAGTAGCTGTGGGAAAGCATTAAAAAAGAATGAAGTCTTTCGGCTGATATTCCTTAATGGGATGCGGTCCTCACTCTGTGTCTCTCTTGTCGCACAATGGTGGCCAAATATCAATCTGCGAGTAAAAGAAGCAGAATGCTATCGGTTTTTTTTCCAATACCAAGGGATGACAAAAAGCTATCTAGTTCTCATTTTATAACTAGGTCACGACCTTACCCCACCGCTATATCAACACAAGTACCCCACAACACAGAAAGAAAAACCACATTATCCAACCTCATATCGAGTTCCAAACGTTACCGTCACACTTTCCAATAAAACGCGAAACCTATTCGAATTTAATTCATTCTCAAGTGTCTGACAAATTAATTCAATGCTGTTATTCTGCCAACCATTGCAGACGAATAAAACCAGAGTGTTTCGGTTCAGATTAAACTCGAGTGAAAAATCAATCAAACCACAGCGCCCATGTTCGCCAATACCAAGCATATACCCAATCGCAAAAATCCCCTAAGAAGTTGCAAAGTGATTTCCAATAATAGTCCATGAATAACTTCTCGCATAAATGACCAAAATTACAAGATATGATATTTGAAGAATTTTCGGGTTCGTTATTTTTTGAATTTTGCAAAATTATCCCATAATTTGACGCACTTAAGCGGCTTACTTCGAATATTTATCGAACAAAAATATTGAACGAGGAAATTATTTGAAGTTCCAACTGGGTGGATGGCATGAGCTTCAATAATTCATAAAAAAAATAGTAATAATAAGATTCGGGAGGAGGAAATTCCCTTTATGAAGAGAAATGAGAAATCGTAATCAAGTGAAATGTTACGTATAGGTACGCCAGGCTGGAGCTCCAAGCAGACTGTTGTGCGGTTGCTATTCACCTCTAAATAAATCAGAATATTATGTAACTTAGTATTCATAGATGCGGTTATTGGGTGGTTGGACTTTAGTGTATGGTAGGTATCCAAATATAAAGAAGGGTAAAAAAAATCCATTTCCTACGAAAGTATTTAAAAATCAAATTAAATGTGTGCCTATTATTTTTAAAGTTAAATTAAAGTATTTATTCTTACTAGTATCGCTTGTGGTCGAAAATCGATGATACCTATTATAACTACATATGTACCTATACACCAAAACCTCGCTTTGCGTCGTTTAAAAGTTGCGTCATTTAAAACTTTTCGTGGTTTCGAAGCTGCGTCGTTTTTATTTCAGTATGCGTCGTTCACTTTAGATAAAATGAATTAAATCTGAATAAAGACTTTAAAATGAATTAAATCCTAACATAATAACAAGGTATATTTATATTTATTTATTTATTTATTTTTTTATTAATTGAATAAAGAATCGTTATTTCGATTTGCGTCGTGTTTTTCTGGTCCCAATTAATGATGCAAATCGGAGTTTTGGTGTAGGTACTAAAAAACGCACTATTCTCGTTATTTATTTATGTTTTTTATAAACGAAATGAAAAGATCGACATCTATAATATATCGAAAAAAAATACGCTAATGCCATCGGAAACAGACTCTAATCTAAGATGATTTATATTTAAATAGGTACGTTACTATGGTATTAATATGGTGGCGACAAATAATAAATAATTCCCCTAAATAAATTTCTTACAATTCTTGCGTAATTTTAGGGGCAAGCAAATTGCATACCTTTATGGGTAAATGATTCTCTCCAATAGGTTCTAAACTAAGATGATTAAATACGTTACTATGGAAACATGACCGCGACAAATTGATTGTCACCAAAATCCTTTTATTACCTACCTGTTTTGTATGAGCAGGTCATAACTTAATTTCCAATCTTAATGGCGACATAATACCCACGATTTTGTGTTTGCGCACATCTATGGCACAGCACCTTTCAAATAACATAAGTTTCATTCTTCTC
This sequence comes from Cheilosia vernalis, assembly GCA_949126925.1. NCBI lineage: Eukaryota > Metazoa > Arthropoda > Insecta > Diptera > Syrphidae > Cheilosia > Cheilosia vernalis. The sequence continues at coordinate 5,530,235 of OX421362.1, forward strand.
ATTTCATACTAAATACCAAAAGAGCTTACGGAAAGCTCGGATGTTCACGTATTAATATAATGATTTTACTGTGCAATCACCATAAGACTGAATATGAATACCTGAACTTTTGTTGTTGTTTTTTTTTTATCCACTTTTTATAGTACGTTCCTATGTAACGCCCTGTATCCCAAACGGCTTGACCGATTTTGAAGAGTGTGGTATCATTAGATTCGTATTCTTTCCCGAAGTGTCATAGGGCAAACAAATAAAAATGAGGAAAGTTAATTTAAAAAAAAAAAAAAAAAAAATCCCGACTGACAGTAAAGAAAATATCTTAAAAAATATGAACCAGACTCTAGGTAGGTATACCTAACTATTTGGCATTCGATTTTTGTTTAGCTGTGTAGGTGTAGGTACTCTCCGATTTTCAAATAGTATTGTATAGTGTCTTGCTCATATTTTTGTAGTTTTTTCTTTACAGTCATTTAGGTTTTTTTTTTTTTTTTTTAATTTACTTTTCTTATTTAAGAAACAACTGTAGGACTAGGCTGTAGGACACTTTTTGTGCCAATTCCTGTAAATCATTAGTTGAACAGTATCCAAGTCTTGTTGGTGCTGAGAAGCACATTTTTCACAACCAATACACACTAAAACTGGTAGGTAATCATAACACGGGTCAAAATGAAAGTAAAGAACAAAATCAACTTGTCGCGGTGTCTAGTTTTGGCAAGTGCTGGACAACAATGCATACAAGGATTTTTTATGTTTCATTGTAGAACTACTGAAATTGGTATGAAGAGAGATTTTGAAATTGGGTGCATCCCATTTACCCGCATTTATGGCCACTTATCTCTCACTGTTTTGACTTACTTAGGTCCGAGGTGGTCATGGGCCTTAACCAATACTTCCAGTAAGCGCGATCTTTGGCTAAAAATTTATGCTGCAGAGTCAGCGATTGGCTTAACACCTTCGCAGAAGCTCAGCTTCAATATCTCTCCTCCGAGTTGTCTGAAGTGTTCAATTGTTTCTTCAAAATTTCCATTAATTAAGTCATCACCAGCTTTCCCCGTTCCTATATTTCTACCAGGTGCCAGCAAGATCTATGATATGTTTGTGGCGACACATAACGAACACTTCCGCGCGTCGGTAAAGGTTTGTCCAGACCAGTGAAACATTTGTTTAATAAATGTTTATTAAATGTTTATAAAATGTTTCCGATTTGCTTCAGAAACATTTCATAAATATTTATTCAACATCTCTTAAATGTTTCTTTCAGTCTGGACGCCGATGAAACATTTTTGAAACATTTATGAAATGTTTAATTTTTATCCATTTTTGCACTAAATAATGATGAACTCTAAAGCGGTAGAATTTTTAGCAGCGTGCTTCATTATCATAAAAAAAAAATAAAAAAAATAAAAAGATAATTTAATTAAATGAATAGATAACTTCCTCATTACCTACTCCAAGATTTTTTTTAACATTTTAATTTTTATATTCACATAAATTCACAAAACAGCGCCTACTATCTGCCCGGAAACATGTGAAACAAAAATTATTTCCTATCACGAATGGGAAACCGCGAAACATTTCATAAACATTTCATAAATGTTTCATTGGTGTCCAGACCAACGAAATATTTAATAAACATTTCATAAACATTTTTTTCTGTTATAAATGTTAATGAAATATTTATGAAACATTTATTATAAATGTTTATGATATGTTTCGTTGGTCTGGACACACCTTAAGAGAGCGCATCAGCACCATCCATTAAACGACCCTCTCTATTAGTCCATAGTAGAATATAAAAGTTGCAACTCGATTATAATGGCGTGCCAGTTGCAGCCGCCATTTATTTTTCCGTGACATTCTTTGTTTTTGGATAGGACACCGAACCAGACGGTTGCGTACAAGTGTGGTGGCATTATAGTAAAGATAATTGTGTAAATTTAAGTAGAATAAGGATCATTTAAGAAAAATAAATAGTATGGAACAAAAATTGCTCCCAAATGTTTGTAAGCGCGAAACAGTGTTCGGACTATGGTAAAGCCCTATATTCGCTTAAGCCAAGATCAACTTCTTCAAAGTGCATTGGTCCAATTTTGCTAATTGAAGTAGCATAAGAAAAGTCTTCATTATGTCCCATTTTCTTGAGGCCACAAATTTGCTGACCAAGACACAAACTATAAACTCTCCCGCTTTGAAGTACATGCACTCCGGCAGTGCCAACAGAATCATTATGCAGACTTTCCCGTTCATTTAGGCCTCTGTTTTGTTTCCTCAGTGTAAACATTTGTTTGACATCTAATTTTGAACTTTGTGCCTGAGTGAGATTTCAAAGAATGTTTGCATCAGCGTCTTTAGCCTGTCTCAGCACAATTGTTTGCTTGACTTGATTCTCTGGGTACTCCCTGTTTGGTTGAGTAACAAAAGGCAGTTACTCTTACTGTTTTACCCAGCAACCCATGCAGAGAACAGTGCCCCGGCGCCACTTGTGCGAACTCAAACCAAGCGATGGAATGATTTTCATTAGAAAAGTTTTTGCATTAAGTTAAAATACCAAAAGTTGAAGGAGAGGAGACGACGAACGACAAAGAACAAGGAGATCAAAGTACCCTCACGCTGTACAAGTGAGTTATTTCACAATCCATTGTAATAAAATCAAACGCGCAAAGCCACAGAGGCTAATTAAGACTTTTTTACGACTCTTATCCTTTTTTCTGGATCAAGGTGATTTAAATGGTATCACCCATACAGGGGCATTCTTTATGATGGTAATTCAAAGATGATGGATTACGCTCTGGCTACAATCTACTTTGTGTTGGTGCAGTTCGCACGTCATTTTGTTGAATAAAGTCTGACCATATTCTCCTTGCTCCGTCTGACGCTCCTTTGGGGTGCCTTGTGGCCAACTCAGCTATTCTTGTTCGCATGCAACTCATTTAGACAGCAATCTCCTTGTGAGAGAAGTGAAGGTAAGGCGAAGGTGATTTATTTCGTTAGTGCGGTTAAGACAAGAGAAAATAGCTCTTTCGCTGCCATTCTAATTACCCGCACCATAGGTTGGGTTTCCTTCCTCCGTCTGCCTCTGACTGGTGAACGAAATCCTTTACTTTTTTGTATGTGGACTTCATGTGCAGCATGAATTGATTAGGAAGTGTATATACTGAGAAGAGCTTGGTTTTTTAATTTACCCAGTCAAAGGCTTAATTAACTGTGTTCGCAGATGCTGTACACTGAAATGGGTATTCTCTGACTGGGAAGTATGTTGGTATGTGTTGTACCTCGTCTGTCTGACCTTGAACTTTGACTGAAAGGAAGCCCCATGTGAAAATGTCGAAGGAAATTTGTGCAACTTGCGCTGGTAGGTTTTGACGTTAAAAGGCATTTGGGATTAACCTTAAACGAGTAGGAAATCAAATGGGTTACAGTGTGACAGGCAAGTGAGGCGCAATTACTTTGGCCGAAAGGGGTCCTCCAAATTCATAAGATATCCAATGTTTAGAAGTGGGTTCCTAGTGTGCACTTTCATGAATCGACTCACTTTACTGACTGATTTGGTGAATGTATTCCACCGCATATTTCACAAAGTTCTTATTGATGTCGATTAATGCCAATGAATCCAGTTTCGCTTCATAGTGTGATACCGTCGACATCCTAATAGCTTCGTTGGTAACAGCAAACGATTTGCATGAGCTACTAAGAGGAAGATAAATACAGCACAGGGCCGATTTATTTTGCATCCGACTAACCAAGCTCGTCACGGGTAATAAACCTCGATTCTGCTTGCATCTGCATGACATAGTGTTCCTCACAAAAAAATAAAAAATAAAGCAAATCCCCACTCCCATATCACTTCATGGATGAGTTCAGCAGCAGTATTCCCATCATCATAGTTGCTGCCTCGATGCACACATGAGCTATTCACACAAAAAGTAGTCACACAGTAGAAATGTGGAATGGAATTCTACTCTATTCGAGAGCGCATTTAACTACATACCCGCTTTAATGATGTTAAACTAACTAAATCGTTTGTTAACGTTCTCACGCCAACTTCCGTAGCGTCGACCCTGAGTTCGGTACTACCGAGTGTCACAGAAATAATGGCATCGCAGTCCTACGTTATGTGGAGTCCTTCAAATGTGGGTTTTTATCCCCTGTATACCTATAGGGTAGATGGGCATAGGTTCAGGAAAATTTTGTTAAAAAAATGTATAAAACGAAGGACTAGAGTTCGGCCTGTGGTAGGATTTCTACCATTTTTGTAGCTTGGCTTACATGCAAAATATTGGGAAACAAATTACGCACAGCATTGCATCTATGCACAATCTTTCTGACAAAAAAAAAATCAAGCGAATATGTTGTGCTTAAGCCAGTGAATGTAGTTCGTAACTATTCGCATTTACTTATTTATGTTATTTACGACTACTTTTATAGTCTCACATATGACAACCTGAAGAATTTAATTCTAATGGTATCCCTCAATTGCGGTATTTGGAAATGCAACTTTGGAAACCGAATCCGATTTCGTGCAGTATTTTTATTTTCTTAACCTATTTCGGTCAAAAAACGCCTTTGTCCAAAAAGAGTTACGAATTTTTTATTGTAAGGATATGGCAAGTCCAAAGCTAAGCTACCCCCTCAGAGCATAAGAGTAGATACTTCAACCCTATACCTATCTAAAAAATCTGGGGACGTTGATAAAGCTTTATAGGTTCAACTCTAGGACCCTAGATCGAACCTTTCTTCTTTTGAATTGCTAAATTTTGTCATGTGAGGGTATCGTATGATTTTCAGACTATCACAGGTGATCGGGTACTGTAAAAAAAAGCTTAAGGTACAATTTGTGCTTTTCAGAGGTTAAAATTGGAACGACAAGTAATTCAGAAGCCGTTCACAGATTTTACAAATTTACAGAACTTAATTCTGCTTATAAATTGTAAAGACTACACCTCATGACTTACTTTTGTTCCAAAAATATGTAATTTCTCCCTCCGATGTCAGGGCACTTTTTATTCTAACAGCGATTGCCACGCCCACTCCGCCAAAAAATTTATTTTAATCCCCAGAAAACCCATGTGGATAAAGTACTATTCCAGTTTTTCGGTCCAAATCAAGCTCTTTTTAAAATCCTTTTAAACTGATCATCAAAAGAGTTGCCGACCCTTCCTTGAAAGGAATAATTAGAATTTAGAGGGTCTCTACCATGCCACCGTGGCGCAGGGTCATAAGTCCACAGGCCAAAAGTCCACAATGGACTTTTGACCCATCTATGTGGGTTATAAGTCCACAAATCAATTGTGGACTTATAACCCACCCAGATGAGCCAAAAGTTCACAATAATTTGGGCCATAGGTTCACAATTTTAAAATGGAATTAGGCCATAAGTCCACAATTATCCATACGACAAAAAGAGTTGTTTTAACAACTCAAAAAGTATGGGAATGTTTGATAGATGCCGTAAAATAAGACCAACTTCTAAAAATGTACCTTATTTCGCTCTTAAATAGTGTAATAAGGATAACTTCCAACAGTTGGTCTTATTTCACTCCCACAAAGTGCAATAACGCCAACAAAATTTGAGTAATAATAAGAACCTTGCACCCACCCCGTAATCCATCAGTAAACCTTAGCAGGGGGGTTGCAGGGGGGCAGCATGCCCCCCCATACGGAATTCATAGTTTGAAAGCGCAATCTTAAAATGATTGCAATGCTGGAAAAGTGTGTCTTGTGGGTTTTGGAGGTCATTACTAAAATTTTTAGCTTCGCTTTCAAGCTCGTTGTCCTCTTCTTCACCTTCTTCATCCGTGAGCCATAAGTCCACAATCAGTGAGTCAAAAATTCACAAGAATATATATATAAGTCCACAATTGATTTGTGGATTTATAACCCACCTAAGTGGGTCAAAAGTCCATTGTGGACTTTTGGCCTGTGGACTTATGACCCTGCGCCTGCCATCGTAGGGTACCTCAATTTCTATTACAAGCGCACTAGATCTTTCAATATGTCTATCGCAATCAACATTGAATAGAATATCCAACTATGTAATTGAGATGAACATCACATACATGCGCATAAAACTATACGCTCAACTAGAATATCCCTTTTACAAGCGTACAGTGCAACTCTATTCTGGAATATTTAAATTCACTTTGGCCGTTCTACTTTTACCGTTTTTTCTGTACCTACTCGTTTTTTTTTTTTTTTTTTTTCATTTTTTACATTGAACTACTGTAGCATGTAAATTGTGTCTGCACTGGCAGATGCATCTCATGGGGAATGAATGAATGACTGTAAAATGTTTGGTGTAATCGAATTTGATGCCAGCAAACGAAGTTTAAACTTTGAAAGGGGTACTTCGTATGCATATGCATTTGTTCTTACCTGGTCGTGAAAGCCGGTGGGGAGTTCCTCAATAAATATGATTTGAAGACTTAAAGTATACACACTTGACCTGGTTATAGGGAGAAAGAGATGCTTTCAATTTATTATACTGGGAATAAGTTGTGTGCTATCAAAGAGGTGGGGCATCTATAACTATACTCTCAACAAACACTGGTAGCTGTTGACAAGTATGCACAAAAATTGTATAAAGCAATTGATTAAATGGAATCTATAAAGGGCGATGTCCACTTCATAAATTCTCTGTTTTGTTATTCTTTTCTTTCCTAGCTTGTGCCTTAACCAACCATAGGCAGATACCAAACCTAATTAAAAAAATAAATTTTGCATGAGTGGGTCTAGGGTAGGTTTTTTGAACTTGAAAAATTCTTATTTCACCTCCGGTTTCGAGCTTAAAGCCGAATAAAATGCAGACTATCTACCTGATTAGTTGGCAAGATGATGAAGGTAGCTAGATATTAGATGTGAATATGAAACCACTTCCGTTCCAATCCTTTATTGATATCAAATGAACTTGGGCCGTATTTTGAAAGCGAAACCACTTAAGACACTTTTAAACTAAAAAGAAGGCACTTTCTGCTGCAGAAGTATGCCAAAAAACTAAGACGGCCAGATATTAATATGCAGAGACGGCATTGACTTAGAGGCTATAGGAAACATGTCACATATTGTGCTAGTGCAGCAAAGTCCCGCCAAGTCTTAAGAAATTTTTGGACTCAATACATGGACTACGAGTATTAACGGCTACTCAAATTCGACTACTTTACTAGATAAGGTAGGTACTTGTACGATCAAACGATTTTTTACCGTTTGGTGAAGAAATTTACTTTTTGTAGGAAAATCTTCACCAACGAAGAGACTTGTAGGTTCAAGGCCTAATTTTTCAGATTCGAGACAACGAGGCAAATTCGCTGCAAAATCGCCGGCTTGTAAATTGTGTTATGTTTGTTTATGATATACTGCCTTACCATATTAAATATCCTGATTTACTTAATCTTTTAAATATTTATGTTCCAAGAGGAAATATTCGCGGCAGACAATTGTTTTATAGATATAATTTTGAACCATTTTCAAGATGTATGAAATTATTTAATGAACTATAATTTAATTTAGCTATAAGTCTTGAAAGAAATGTATTTAAATTATTATTAATTGAAAATGTAAATTAGGTTAAGGTAAGTAATCTGTAAGAGGTAGCTCGATAGATGAATAAAATAAATAAATAAATAACGCGGTATGGGACCGATCGAACGAAATGCAGCAGCTAAAGAAAAGACGATTGTGTCCGAGATCAAATGTACAAAAAGAACAAAAACAACTGAAGCTTTATTTTCTCTATATAGTGAATAATTGGTATAAACTTGACAAAATTATATTCAATTAAAAATATGGCTTTTGCAAAAATACTATATCGCAAAATTTAACAGTTTAGTACAATTCAATATTCGAAATAAAGGCTTTATACAATTCAAAATATTTAGATGATAACGAATCTTTTTGTAGGTCATTTTAACGAAGTGCTCCAACAGTGCTCACATTTCTGCCTGTTTGAGTGACTGCTTGTGACCCGATTCGAATGAGTGACTGCTCATAAAGTCAAAAGAATTATATATTCTCAACGTCTACACCTTGGTTGTCAGTCAGTTTAGTATACCCCCTTTCAAAATAAGCAATTGAAACCACCAAAATACAGTTTACATACTGTGACATCCAAGTGATGAGTTATCTGTTCTGTTAATTTCCTTTAGCCCGGTACCTCGTCGCCTACTTAAGAAATTGCAGTCATATCGACTTCGAACCCGGGTCATATACTTGGACATATTCCCTGTCACCCACCATTGTGGAAAAGTACATTCATTCCCTTTCAAAAGCATAAACCATCCAAAGATACAAACTTAAAGCAAACATTCCCATAAAAACCCATAAGATGCAATAAAAAATACTCTCAAGTATCTAACACCATGAAAATATGACTGTGCCGTGCCACTGAGTAGAACAACCCTACCAATAGAGACATCAATGTTTGCAACTTCAGTTGAGAGTTGACAATCACTTCGTCGAATAAACTGTCAAATTTACAAGAAATGTATTCATCATTTAATACTCCACTAACCTATAAAAGTATTTTACAGCTCCATTTGCACTTTCCCACCACCCGCTCGTTGGAATATAATAAGCTGTCATTTCATGGCTCATACCTGTCACATAAAAGCAGCCAGAAACCTCATCTCACTTCATAGTCAACCAATCGCTTTTTACTTTTATGCAATTTAAATTCAGCATGCAAAATTTTACTGCAGTATTTTTTTCCCCCAAAAAACTCTTGTCAAATGCGCGCCAAACCGCTGACATAAAAATCAGAAAAGAAGAAAAAATTCCTGAAAATGATGAAATATTTTCGGCCAACCAAATAAAATGGCAGCGCCATTTTTCACGTCCCTTTATACCTTTCCCGAGAGAGTTCTCTCCATCAGCGCAGCAGCAGCATCAATGAGAAGAATGAAAAACCTAACCATGTGTCAATCCATCAATCAGGCAGCCAATTGGAAATTTATATTCGAAAGTAAATTATTTTGCTTGATTCGCGTTGCCACTCTGTGTGGAGGGCAAAGGAGTCCCGTCCCGGTATCGTCTCACCCTGTTTGTAATTTTCTTGATGTTTTCCCAACCGTTGGCTCTTTATTTCTTTTTCGCCCCATTGTTTTGCTTTTTTTTTTTTTTTTTTTGTTACTTTATTTCGAAAATACAGCAAAAAGAAGTGGAAAGTAAAATTTCTTCATACCACTCGATTTGGTAAGATTTATGCTGAGAGGGTCCAAACGGATCTAGGGTGAGGGGGCGCTCGCAATTGAAACAAACTCTTTTGACTTTCGGTTGAGTTACTTGTAAATGGGTTAAACTTAAGGACGATTGGAATGGCTTTGCTGCCGACTTATCCGAAGGATGCTGGAGAATGGAGAATTGATCTTTGGCTATAGCATTCTGCTCCCACGGGTGCGTTTCAATGGGGAACTCTCAATGACTGAAGAGTACGCTTCGTGGTGCATTCGAATAGGAAAATTAAATTACGGAATAATGGTTTCAGGTAACATTCAGTAATAACAGTTGAATCCTTTGGGGAATGGAAATACGCTTTGACAGGTTGCATTGACAGTTCGACACATCGAGTCGTTTCTTGGGTGTAATCGAGAAAATATCCGCTCTGGAAGATGCTGGTTAGATGGTAAAATGTAGTTCGAAGATCTATTTTAACACTCAAGTAAGTCAACTTTTGATTATCAAGGTCACGTATTCGACTTTATAATAAAAGAAGTTCTATTCCAATCGCTAGAAATGAGTACTAAAGGATATACTTGAAAGTTGAAATACACGGTTCAAAATTCCGGAGTTAAATTTTTGGGGTTTTATAATATAATATATCAACGCCGCGCAGTCGCAGTGGCTTAGTGGTTAGTTTGTTGGACTACTAAGCGAGGGGTCCAGGTTCGAATCCCGCAAAAACCCAAATTCCAACTCAGGGTTTTTTTCACTGCGCCACCTCTCGCGAACGTTTGACAAACATCCGAGAGTATAACTGTCATGAAGGAGCTTCTCAATCGGCCCGTTTGGAACCGGCATAAAATTGTAGATCCCTTCCATTCGTTCCAAAAATTAAAAACTCACACAAAACGAATGGTTGCGAGAAGCTAGGCCCTGGGTCCCTACAGACCTTTTGCGCCAACTATTATTATTATTATCAACGCCGCGAAAATTTTTAAATTTAATATTTTGCAGAGATATCTAGGTATAATAAAATTAAAAAAGTAATAAAATATTTAATAATTTTAAATTATGTCTACTATTTTAAAATACGTCTGAAATATCCAATTTTAATATAGATGGAGATGGTTTCAATGCAAAAATATTAAATAAATATTTATATTGAAAAATTAATAAGATTGTACTCGGATTAAATAATATCTTCGCCTCGAATTCAATACTTATTTTGTTTTTTATAAACCCATGGAATATTAACATGTAACACAATCTTATAATATTTCATCTTTTTTATTTCGTTTGGACAAAGAACTGTCACTATTCTAACACCTGGTTAACTGAGCTTCCTTTTGGCCCTAAATTAAGGCGTCTCAAACAAATGCAAATGTAAGTTAATTGCAACTGCAGCATGCAACAAAAATAAATAAAAGACTGCCCCCAATCATGCCACAAATGATATTTAAAGCCACAAAGAAACGCATAGTCCCAACATCGACACGCTTCAATTAAAACAGTGTTCTCAAGGGAAACTAGTTTCCTAAGCTCTGCCTATAACTGCGTGCAATTAAACCGTAAATTAGCTCAATATCCCAACAGTCAAATACTGATTTGTTGTTTCTATCAACGAATTAGCTCCTTGTTAATGAACACTTTGGCCGCAAATCGTGAAGTCAACTGCAGCCGCCACGGTATGGTGTGCCAAACGTTCATTTTGCAATTGCACCCAATAAGTTAAATTCACAGGTAATGCCATGGAACGGTTATTTAGTGGCTGGGAGTGCCATTTTGATGGTACAGAATCACGAAATAGGTGATTTGTTATAGAGGCTTTCGTGTATTTTTCTGGCAGTTTGAAATAGGTGCGGAGTGGCGACACCAGGGGGAATCTATTTGGATAGAGGTTAGCTATATGCTGTGAAAAAGTCCAAAAGTCATGATAGCTTTAGCATGTGAATGAAGTTGTCTATTTGAGGGTTAATCGTAAGTCTCGGATGAGGTGACTTAGAATTTTCACTTTCGTACGCTCTATTACATATTTGATGTCGCAGTTCTTCTACAAGCACTGATTATGAAGGTAGGTGGGCTTGAAATTGGTGGACTAGCCTCAACCGTGGATGTACGGACTTATACATAGCTTTTGCTTAAGATATACCTAGGTACTGTTTGCAATAAAAAGAGCCTCTTTTTAGCCTCACAAAAGTTGGCCAAGTAAAAAACCTTCAAAAACCAAATAGCATCTTATTGAAGTCTTGTTATTGAAGACTTTGTTTTTGAGATTTATAAAGACCATCAAAGCTACAAGCTTGTGACATGGTTTCGGCCTCTAGATAACCATTGAAAAGTACTTTTAAATCCAACACAAGTTCTTAAGAAAATCACATTTAGCATGGTGACCCAAGACATTTACACCGTCAGATTTGTCCCCCACTTTGGATGCAAACCAAATATTCGACAATACTCACATGTTTTGTCATTTGTGAAATATTCTATGAATTCCAGAAACCATGAACAATGAAGCTGTGCAAGCATAAGTCTTATTGCAGGTGGCTTTGATTTTTTTTTTTGAATTTCGGACATAGCACACAATGGTAGTGGAACCCATTTGTTGCCAGGAACTCTTACGATGATGGTTGCACTCTTACCTATTTGTTCGCAGTTTGTTTCCATTAAATGAAGTGTGGAATCAATCAGGACATCACATAACGTGATGAAATCAAAAGAAAAGCCAAAAACTAGTGGACGGACAAGACTCTGGGAGCATTATTCTGCTGCAAACATTTGTGAATCATGAGGTAAATCTTAATAACCCTCGAAGACCGCTCTTCCAACTCCCAATACCGAACTCATCCCTAATATACACACAAGACCAATACATACAACGGATAAGAAATAGATAAGCTGTCCTAGTTAGCAGAGCTTAAGCCCTCTGTTCAGATTATGCCTTCTGCGTCAGTTGGCACGCGAAAACTCAAGCAACAACGAATAAAAATATATCCGACATTCTTCCTATGTTGGCCTTCACTCGTATCATTAATAAATATAATATATGCCCTGCAGCAGTGGCACACAACCGATGCGATTTGTACCTGAACGCACGCACCAGCCGATGAGCCAGCAAATAAAAGTCAATCAATGTCCCTGCTGTGTGAAGTGAACTATAAAATTAAGTGGCAATACCTGTATTCAGGTGGAAAATATTTGTACTCCGCCATGCCTGGATGTGTGACACATTATTTCTTCCTTTCACCGTCCCGAAGAAATGCCCCAATTTATGCCCTGCAATTAAGAGACCGTTCAATATTATCATCATCATCTCTATGACGACCAGTTAATTTCTCTACCATTCCATGCACCCACCCTTTTCTAGTTGATAGAAATCGGATCGGAGGAGGTGGAACTCTGCTACTGACAATATTCTAAAATAATGATCATCGGAAGGAGGACAGGCCGTTCCCATCACGAAACTCAACTCACAGCAGGATACATTCACTCAGCACTCATCCTGGCGAAATGGTTAGCGAGAGAGAATTTGCTCAAATATGCAGAATGTTTTAATTTAATTCTTCGTTTTAACAAAATGAACACAGCAGCACCGAACACGGAGCAAACAATCACCCAGCCGCACACCATATCACCGTATATGCTGAAAGTAAAACACCAACCGGGACCGGGACACTGCGATGATGGTGATGCGGCTGATGGCTGGCGGCTGGAGTTGCAAAACTCCATTTCCAGTCGATGGATTGCGAAAATGTTATTTTCACTCTTCAAAAGCGGATGGATGCAAAATTTCCCCGAGGTTAATCCGAACTCGAATTGTGTGTGTGCGTGGCTGTGTATATGCTGGCGCGACGAGCATGCAGGTTATCCCGTGGGACTTATATGCCATTTAAACAAGTCGGTAATTAACGCTGATTTAAATGTTGCCACTGAAGTGAGTAAAGGAAAACAGCTCCTTCGAAGTTCTGACATGTTGGTGTGGTTTCTCTGCAGTCGTCATGAATACGTCGACAACGTGCTCACACCGCGTAAGACTGCGATTTTCAGGCCCGCTGGATTTTCAGGAGCAGGTCGGTGGTGTGGTAGGTTTTGAGGTTTTCTTGATGAAAACTTTTCAATTGGAGTAGGTACTTTGCTCTTTTTTTTCGCATGTCCCACTTATGGGTTTGTGTGCAATCGAATCTGCCGGTGAAAGATGCGCGATGTCTTGTTGGTTCTATTGAAAGGCTTGAGGGATAATTAAAACGCCGAAATTGCAGATGTTCACTGACGTTCGGTTCGGTTCATTTCGTTGTTAAGTTAAGGCTTTGGCGGGATGAGTTAAATGCTTGTTCAGCTGGTGAGTGGGTATTGTGAAGTTGTCGGCAGGATTGTGTTATCGTTTTGAATTCTGCTTATACGTTGCGAGTTTGTTGCCGTGACTTTTGGCCGTTCTTACCTACTGCAGATTGTGTGCGGTTAACAAACAGTCTACACGGGTTTGCGGAGGTAGAGTTGTCGGCAAAAAGGTTATTGATCCTTTTGACTGGGCATACTTTGACTTTAGACAGATAGAAGAAAACGAATTCTTTAAATTTGAAAATTCAGAGTGCGTTTTAAAATAAATAAATAAACATTTGCCAATGAGAAACATACAGCTGACATCTTAAGCTCCATGAGAATGCGTTGGTTTATTGCGATGAAATTAAATTAAAAAACTAACGTGCACGACTGGGTCGCACGAAAGTTTCTCGTTCATCAAAAGTTTTTTTGGTTGTTTTCTTATTTTATTACGTAGGTATAGGTAAAAGCATGTTTTTATTTTGCCGGGAATAGATTGGTGACAGTAAGATTTGTTTTTGAATTTGCATTAGCAGTTATAAAATGATTATGCCGATGGAAGTGTGAGGGTGTGCAAATGAAGTCAAAGTTTGTGGTTGTGTAAGGCTCAAAGGGGCAGAAGAGATGTTTAGAGTTTTGCGTCACGCTAAAACATTATTTTCTTTTTAATTAAAAGCAATGTAGGTACAAAGTTCGTTTACATGCAATTGAAGTATTTTACTTCCTCTTCCAGATAGAATATAACGTTTTATGAGAGAGACAAAAATCCTTCAGACTTACGACGTTTTGCGAAAAATCTGATATTTTTTTAAGTGTTTATTTTCTTATTGTGATGCAAAAGTGTCGTTTTGCCCTGAAATTACCTTATAAACATTTTTGGAGATACGACGTTTTGACTGGTTTTGACAAAACAAATAAAACGCACAACTCAAAAAATAGCGTTAAGGCACAAAAAATGGAGGGTTGTCAGTGGAAAATCGAAACGACACTTTTCACAACGTGGAAAGTAGAACAAGTACAATTAAGCCAATTAGGCAGAAAAAAATAAATATTTTTTGCGGTCATTTCTGTTTACTTAACTCAAAAATGACAAATTTCGACTTATGTCACTTTGCCGTGAAAGCGACACATAATATTCGAAGACAGATGCAGATTTAACCGATTTAATCGATTTTTTAAGAAGAACTAATTATGGAATCTTATTAAGAATACTAATTTAATCTTTAATATGTGTTTTGATTAAAACCGTTAGAGCGGTTTTTGTAAAATCTGGCACACGAGCAAGTAACAAATATTGCAATGTTTAGTTAGAAAAAAAAAACAAAAATTGCTAAGCTATTTATCAGAAATCTGAGAATTAAACACTGTTTGAAATATAAGCATTACTCGGCTTTTAAGGTTTTAACGAAATCGAAAGTGGGATTTTCGAGATACTTATGAGCAGTTTTTAAGATTATCGTTATCGGAGGGTCGAATTGAAGATTATGGGCGTAATTACTTTGGAAACATTACTTTTACTCAAAGTTTACTTTTTGGTAAAAATTGTTCTTACCGTTCTATGGGTAAACTAAAGAAAACTAAATTTAAAAAATGCTATAGGTACATATGTTCGAAAATCCATTCTACGACAATATGAGAATAACCTAGTAAGGAATTAAATTAAAAATTACCACATTACCTTAAATATGCATTTTTTGTTACAATCGTATGGACCGTTTTCGAGACATGTCCAATTTCGAAAGTTATTCGAGTTTTTTACCGAAAAACTGAGTATGTAGTTATGGTAGACTTACTTACATAAGCTTAAATACGAATTTTAGTTGAAATCGTTAAAGCCGTTTTCGAAGTCCGGGCAGCGGACAGACCGGAATGAATTTTTCGACCCACTTTTTTGAGTTCCTCTATAATCGTAATGTCAGAATCGATTAACACCTCGAGCTCGAAATTTTTTTAACGGTCACAATATCTTTCACTCACATACCTACCTAATACGTAATCGAGAAACTAAAAAGTAGCTGCCGCAACAGGTCCGTGGAGCCTACCTTCTCACAACCATTCGTTTGCTGTGAGTTTTTCAGTATCTTCTTCAATTTTACGCCAAGTCCAAACGGATAATTGAGAAGCTCTTTCCTGACAGTTATACTGTCGGATGTTTGTCAGACATCATGCCAAAAAATGCCGCTACTAAACAAATAGCTACTTTAACAATTGCAGAAAAGGATAGCCATACAGCAACATTATGATAATTCGTGTATGGTAAGAAAAAGAATAAGTACATACACCTCATTTTCGTTCATAGTTGAATGACTTATTGATTTCCCTTCAAACTTACAACCCCAAATTAATTTCCCACTCGTTACAAATAAGTAAACAAAAATATAGAATTTACTGCCATCCTGTCACCGATTACTACCAACGGCACGATGACGATGACAACAATACGCCAAAATGAACCACGCCACTATTTGCTCATCAATCAAAGCCACCCGCACGCCCCCTTGTCTAACCGTTATCCTTGCAAATCATAGAATTAGTGTCCCATAGCAAGCAGAGAAAAAAAAATCGAAAACAACTCATTTGAACTGGAAAAATAAATAAACAAACAAGCGCCGCCGACGACGACGACGCCCGACAAACACGTAATAAATTCGAACGCTGGCATTAATAGAAAGGATATGCCCGGCGGCCGATTATAAATCACGCTCGAATATGATTGCGACGAAAAGTGGAATTACGTATCCTTATCCCTAGAATAGATCAAGCAATTGGTGGCAGAGAAAACGCTCCCTGATCTATTTGTCCTCTTAAGTCAACTCACCGATCTGTCATCCATTTGATATCTGCATCCTAACGAAAAGTCCTTCATCAATCAGGATTAACGAAAGCAAATCTTAGATTTAACAAGAAAATGTATGAGCTCGTATCCGCAACAGACAGACTAGCAGCCAGCAACAAGACGAGCAATTCAATGACGAAATCACTTCAACAAATGGAGTCATGCACAGGCACACTCACCCACACATATAAATACATACGCACAGGCATGTAGTCAAAATACGGAATTTGTGCCGCGCTGCTCATACCATGGGGATCCCGTCGCATCGCATCATCATAAAATCACATCTCTTCATTTCAAAATCAAGAAGAGGATTCTTACGAATTTATCACAGTCACAGCACAATGCATCCTTGTTTTTTTGGCTTGCGATTGTTGAAGACAGAATCTCGCTGTGTCATTTAGACTGCTCCTCATATACAGACACCCATTTCCACTCTGCGACCCGTTTCTAATTTAAAATTTATTCATGAAGAAATGTCAAATGAACTGAAGACTTTTGGAGCACCGCTTCATGCGTTGTCCTTGGATGCGAACGCGCAGGGAGCATTTATTTGAATGTTCCTGCTGGTAATGGGGGCACTTGTTAGCGTTCACATCAATTACTCGACTTCTAGAAATGGCGTTTAACCGCATGTGTATGGGACTCAAATCGCCTGCTACTGTCAAGTGAAATTGGTTCTTTTTTAGCGAAAACGCAATATTTGTTTGGAACCTTATTAGTTTCTATTCTTGCCGTCTGTCCAATCACACGGCTATAACGATTTCAACCAAAATTGATATTTACGCTTAAGTAGGTGAGGTTACCATGACTGAGTACCCAGTTTTTGGCAAAAAATTCGAACAACGGTACTTTTGAAATTTCGAAATATCTCGAAAACGGTCTATATCTACGATTGTAACAAAAAATCATTTCTAAGGTAATGTAGTCATTTTTAACTTAATAGCAAACTCAGTTTTTCCCATATTATCGTTCAATAATTTTTTTTAAAAAGTAATTTTTTTTAAATTTAGTTTTTTTCAGTTTATCGGAAAACGGCTTTAACGATTTTTACCAAACTACAAACTTAGAGTCAAATTTATGTTTTCAAAACTATTGTGTCCTCAATTTTCAATTCGAAGCACCGAAAACGCTAGTTTTAAAAACTGCTCATATCTCGAAAACCCCTTCTTTGATTTCGATAAAACTTTATAAACGAAGCAATGCTTACGTCCCGAACAATAACTTATAATCGGTTTTCAACTAAATATTTACTTACACAATAGTATTGTTCAAATTAAACATTTCAACATTTTGTCTTGGAAATTTTATAAAAACCGCTCTAACGATTTTGACCAAAATACATATAGAATGTAATATAAGTATTCTTATGATTCTGTTGAAGTTCAAAAGTTGCGTCCAGAGTAGTGTTCTATCGCCCTGCTATGGTCCATCGTAGTAAATGAACTGCTAAACATACTCAGAAATAAGGGGTTCTATGTCCATGGAAGTAGAATATATAAGTACAACAAAACACATTCTGATCTGCAGTAATAAATTAACCGCCCCGAACACCATTCAAATCCTCAACAATTATGCCCGGCAAAGATGGCTTCGCAGATCCGTTTTTGACTACGGAACAGGATTAATACATTGAATCGAATAGCGTTGGACAGCGCCATCAACATCTACGTCAACATCCTTCTGCCGCTGCTATACACTGTTGGCGATCATCCATCCATCCATTCACGGAACGGCATTAATAGCAACGACGACGAAATCCTCTCACTGAACATTCGAACTCTGGCCAACATGACAGACTGGAAATTGCAAACGTCCCATACAGAATACAGTGCTCTACTGCTGCCATCAACGAACCAACGAACACGGATAACGTAGTAAATTACGAAAAGTCCACCGATGTAAATTGTTGCGAACAATTTCGCCGGACTATACCAATCGCTCACTCCGTTTTTTTTTTTTTCTGTCGTTTTCGCCTTTTATCCACTTTGCATCTCGATGCATGTGAAACTGGTCTGCACGACTTCCCATATCATATCTATCTACTGCATTGCAACAATGCCGAATCAATAGCACAGGATTAATGCTCGCATGTCTGGCAGTTTCGGTGGGAATTTAATAAAAATGTTTCGTGGCTACTGCCCCTCCCCTATATGCGAGATTGGGATGCAAAAGGCCTGATTGAATTAAGCACTTTTGTGAGTGAGTCGATGTGAGTACATGTGCATTGTAATGGGCCAACTTACAGCAAACCATCACCATTGCCGTGCGGATATCAAACAAAGTGAAATTCGAATCCCTTTTGCTCACTTTTGTTATAGCAATTTTCAATTTCGCCCAAGTGCGATGCGCGCCTTTGTGCGCCAAACCCAAACCAATGGCACCTTTTGAACGAAGAAGACTATGACGCTGCTGTTTTCCCCCAAAAGCAATTTGCATAATTCAATTCGTATGACATCAAAAGGACCCACGAGCTGTAGCGTTCGCACGCGATTTCCAGGCGCCACTCTACGGCAGGGTTTAAGTGGCTGAAATCTAATTTCGCCGCTGTTTTAAACATTATTCACGGGAAAAGGAATCACTTTCCGAGAGACGCCAGTAATGGCAGCAGCCCAGCAACATTAGATCCTAAAATAATTTCGGGCAAATTTCCTGCCACCAACAATGGTGATTACCGCACCGGCATCGGGGGTATCGTCGTATCTCTCGTACGCCGATGATGATTTATCTACGAGGAGTATTCTCCTTATTCTCCTCCTGCCCGCCGCTATTATCCTTTGGTTTTGTTTCACTTGGGCGCACTTACTTTTGTGCCAATGAAAAACCTTTTCAATGGAATTTAATGAAATTTTGTTTCCACAGAGAAAAAGGACGATTATGATGAGTTTGATGTTGATGATGATGATGGGGTAAGCAAATAGGTGCAACGGTGATTTGATTTCATACAATTCTCAACCCCTATTCATGGTTGTATTCATTTGAAGTTGAATTTTCATTTTGCAGCAGGAGGTGGTCGTAAATATTTTGGCCAAGAAGCCGTTGCCGTTGAATAGAAACTCATTTAGATATAAACTGCTGCACGCTCTCCTTGTAATTCGGATTGCTGTATAAACATCTTGCGAAATACCATTGTATTTACTTAACGTAAATGTGTCCTTGGTAGGGCATATGCTGCACTCGTGCTGGCTAAAGGATTAATCGAAAACTGCAATCGCAGCAGAGAGCACGTCGTGTACTTAGGGTTATTTTTCGCCGAGTTGATAAGCAAACAGGATTTTGTGTAGCACACTGCAGAATGTAAAGAAAGGTGCATGCTTGCCAGACTTCCTGTAAGCTTATACAATTTGGTTTGAAAGGCTGCGTGGAAATGCGATTCGAGCAGACTCAGTCGGTGTTGCCCAATGACTCAGAAGGAGGTCGAATAATTTCAGTTATTCAAATCCGAAGTCCTTACGATAAGAAAGTACACAAAGGAAAGGTTATGGGACTGAAAGCAGTCATTCAAATGTTTAAAGCGCGTCTTCAAGAGCGCATTACTTCTGAGCTATGAAACTTCCAATGACTAGACCAACTGTCGAAAAGAGTGGAGAATTGAGGCCAAACTCTGCCTCATCTTATTACTATTACGAGAGCCTCTGCCGCTAGAGAAAATAGGTAAACCCTTATAATCGTGGATAAGAAGTTCTGCTCTCGGAATGTGGGTTGCAAAAGTAGAATATGCGCGGGTTCTTGCAAATGGCATCACAGTGGTTGTTGCAAAAACGATGGAAGGTATTGAATTTCACTATATTTAGAAGGTTTATAGAAACTCGCAGTTCGTAAAACGATGGCCCAGTTAAGTATGATTACGAAAGATCTGAGAACGATAGCGTTTAGAGTTGAAAGGCTTAAAATATTTTTTTCAACCTTTTAATGAACACCTTAGAGATATTATTGAAGCGTGTCTAAACTTTCAACACCATTACAAGTCTATATGCCGAAAGTCTTCAAAAATTTTAAGTAAAAACCTCTTCTTACTGGTCGCGCACAAGGTATTAAGGTAAGGTCTAAGTCAGGTTGATATTTTTTTGTGGAAGTCCAGGCTTACTCCGAGCTTACTTTGAGTATTTTCACCATTACAAGTCTATGTGCCGAGAGTCTTTAAAAATTTTAAGTAAAAACCTCTTCTTACTGGTCGCCCACAAGGTATATAGGTAAGGGCTATGACAGCTTGAACTTTTTTGTGGACGTCCTGGCTTACTCCGAGCTTACTTTGAGTATTTTCAGCATTACAAGCCTATGTGCCGAGAGTCTTTAAAAATTGTAAGTAAAAACGTGTTCTTACTGCACTCAGGGAAAAAACGAGATAAAATCAAGATAATCAGTGTCAGATCAAGCCTATCCGTTGACGAAAGTCTGTTAAGCTGGGAAATTCTTAATCCAAATACAAAAATCTTACTTTGGGAATGTTTTTTTATTAAACTTTAATTCTTATTTTAAGATTGTTCTATAAGAGTATTAAGAACGTGTAAGCTTAAATTAAGACCAAAGTCATTTCATTCGGAAAATGCAACATCTTGATTTTAGATCATTTTAAACTTGAATTAAGCATATGTGTTCTTAAACATAACGCAATGCAGAATGTGTAAGCTTAAATTAAGCCGAAATTTATTTCATTCTAAGAATGCAACAACTTGATTTTAAATCATTTTAAACTTGAATTAAGCATATGTGTTCTTAAACATAACGCTTCGGAATGCTTCAAGAATGTGAAATCCCAATTTAAGATTGCACAGTTTTATTTGTCAAATTTATTATGAACTCCGTCACTTTCCTGTTTAAGAAAAAAAAAACAAATAATTTTTTTTTAAATCATCTTTATTCATTAAAACGCTTAAATGGACTTAAATCTAAAATACGTCTTTCCATTATTTAGTGGGTACAAATGTAAGGGCGGGCTACTAAAGTCAGAAATATTTTTTATTACAATAGTATTTAATAATAATGTTCCAACTTCAAAGGATTGAAAATGACAGTCAAACCCACGGATAACAATTGATTGGCACATTACATACAAATTTTCATTTTGGATAACAAATAGTTAGTTTTATTTTATACAGTTCACAGCTATTGGAACTATCTTTATTAATGCTCTGATCAAGAGCTAAATAGTGGTTACGTAGGTACATAAAGTCTACCTTTAAACACAACTTCATTTGCTACTTCACAATTTTGAAAATTAATATCACAATTATTATTAGATATTTCACAAAAGTATTTCCGAGAAGATCCTTCAGTTTTTGTTCGTCGGCATCTGCATCGGGGGCAACTTGTTGTAACGAATTAGTATTGCTGGACACGAGAATTAAATTGTCTTCCGTAGTATCCAGTAAATACTCATAAGTTAAATCGTTTAATTCAACCATTTTTTTTTTTGACTTGCACTTTAATATTTCTCACTGTTTTATTTTTTATAACACCAAACACGACGTGGACTATACCAGAGATCAAAACGCAATGAATGAACTTTCTTTATCCATCATGCAAGTTTTAGATTGTGGGGGTTGATTGGAGAATACAACTCTTGTATCTGTAATGTTTCGATCTTAGTTTGACATTGGTTGGGTTTGGTTCGAGAATATAAATTCGTATATCATGATCGTTTGGATCTTAATTTGTATGTACTTTTCCGTCATGCAAGTTTAAGATTGTTTCGGCTTGGTTGGGGTTTGGGGAATGGGGAGTAATTATTATTCTTATTCGAACCTGTATTTATGTGCAAAAAAAAGCATGCAGGAGCAGGACTCAGATTTTAAGATTGCTCCGGATTGATTGGAGAGTATGATTCTTGTTCGATCCTGTATTTGTGTGCAGGTGATATGAATCAGATTTTAAGATTGTTTCGGCTTGATTGGGGAGTAATTATTCTTATTCGATCCTGCATTTGTGTTCAAAAACAATAATTCAGTTGATATGATACCGATTTTAATATTGCATAGGCTTGATTAAATAACAAAAAGCTTGATCTTAGATTTTTGTTCTCGCTCTAAGATTCATTCGATTTAATTTGAGATTGAGCACGTAAGAATGAAGAAAACTAAGAATAAGCCTAATCGGACTACAATTTAGCTTGCGATATTTCTCTGAGTGATGGTCGAGCAAAAGGTATAATGGTAAGGTCTAAGTCAGCTTGAACCTTTTAATGGAAGTCCTGACTTACTCCGAGCTTACTTTGAGTATTTTCACCATTACAAGTCTATGTGCCGAGAGTCTTTAAAAATTGTACGTAAAAACACGCGCACAAGGTAGAAAGGTAAGGTCTAAGTCAGCTAGAACTTTTTTGTGGTATGACTCTTAATATGTTCTTTAATTTCATAGTTCCCTATATTAAACCCAATTGGGCAATATCCGCTACTTTAACCAGCAGGTTGAGACCGTTCGCGAGCTCAATCTAGAAGGCCAGTCAAATTAGTCAAATTAGCCGGACTTTTTGTTTGAAAGCACTCCTAGGTCATAGAACAGATAGAACTGGAACCACAAATCCAATCTAAGCAAGAGTACAACATCTTTTATTGATTTTCTGTTTTCAATAACAATATGCTTACCGTAAAGCTATACGCACTTCAGTGACCAGATAACCTGATCATTCCAAAATGCATTTCTTCAGTAGTTTCATAGCTTAATATGCCTGTACAATGTGCTCCACAGACTCCCCTCTTGCTGAGTGAGCCTTATTTCAATACAGTGTCCTTTTGCTGTAGCACAAACAACCTCGATGCGAAGAAAAATTAAAAACACAGCTATGCTCACAAGAATCGTGAGTGCCTCGCAGAAAAATATACATTAACCTCCTCCCACATCGGTTTATACTCCCCAGCGCTACTATTAAAGTGCATTAGAGTCTCCAATAGCGCATATACTTCGATATTGAGCAGTGTGGCTACCACCGTCATGCTACACAATGCACTCGCTACATGTCTGGTGTGTGGATACACCACAACACCAAGTATCCTTAGATGGGAATTTCAAAACGTTGTGCGCGGAAAAATAGCAATCATTACTAGAGATTTTCCATTACAGATAAAGTGGCACCCCTGCCCCAATCCGTTGGCAAACAGTAATGAAAAAGAAAAACCCGCCACATACTGCCTTCAGGATACTCGTATTGAAATTGTTCGCGAAGGACATCGGAGAGCAAAACAGCGCATACAAAAAAATAACAGAAATAAAATATCTTTTGTGCGGTTTTCCAATATTCCATAGTCGCAAATAAACCCTCCCCCGTATACCCGGTCTTAATGACATGTGAGGCCGAACATAGTCCCTTCCGTTATTATTTCCTGCCAACACGGTTGTGATTTTTTAATCGATTCCTTGGATACTCGTTTGTTTCCTGTTTACAATGGAAGCAAGTCTAAATTTGAAAACAAACTTGTGGGATATTCTGGCAAAGGGGGTGGACGGAAGGCATTCTCATTAATTTTAATCTTTACAAGGCCGCTGGTAATGTACATGTGTGGGCAATTGTCTAACCCATCCACTGTGTGTCATTTATAATGACAGAACTTAAACCTCAAGAGGGCTACCCCGCCATTCCGACGACAATAATTGAGTTCGCCTCAAAAATACACTTGAATTGGGCGCGCTCAGCATAGTATGGGGCTGCGGCCATCGGAAATGACTATATCTCGTGCGGGTATGCGCGTGCTACTGTGGTGACCGCGAAATGTCGTTAAACGGCAATATTATTGCCCGCGGTAGGGGTGGGTAGCATACGTCGTGGACGAAGAAGGATATTTCAAAACAATATCAACACCCAGTGTGTCATTTGCGAACTGAATTTTTCATAGAGCAGTATAGCTAGCGTGCTTGTGTTTATTTTGTTCTGATTTTGTCCTGTCATGCATGTGACAAATTCGCTTGGAGGTGTGTATTGGTCAGTATCCGATTGTTGTTTGTAAGTGTTTTCCTAGTAAACCTCCAAGGCAGTGGAGTGTTCCACGTGCGGGCCAAAAAGCCATTGTCGTCCCAGTTGATTGGGCTGAAAAGGAGGCGCGTATGCAATATTATTAAGCACCAAGTCAGTGTATTATTTGACGTCTATATATAGGTAAACAAAATGATGGGGTATCCACCTAATTGCAGGTCGCGTTCATATAAAGTGTGGTTGATATGGTTTAAAGAAACTCAATTGATTTGGCTTTGAAACCAAGTTGCTAGGCACATTTCAGAGTCGCACTTGTGTTTTAAAGTAATAACAGGGTTCATCAGAGACCTAGCTTATACGAAGTTCTAGTCGACGTTTCCAAAATCGGTCTCTGAGTTTGCTGGGTGAAACGCATGGAAAGGGAAAACCATACAAGATGGCGCGAGTTATGTACTCTGCAATCGGAGCATAAACAACAATAACTCACTCATTGTATACAACGTATAACATACAACATACAACTTACAACATGCGACATGCTTACTGGTGCTAACCTGTTTTATGCTCTCCTGCATTCCGGAGCATAGGCAACAATCATCAACACATAACATACAACATGCATATCCACTATCTGCTATGCACATAATTGGATAGTGGTACATGCGATAAGAATACGAGAAACACGCTTGGCTTGGGCAGCAGAATCTCACTCTACATCGGACTTTCGAAGAGATCACATTTATCAATAAGAAATATTGTTAGATTATTAAATTTTGTACAATATACGTAAATTAACATTAAAACATTATACTATCATTTACGTAACGTTTCATTAATCATAACTGGCGCAGTCTAAAGGCAATGGTTACGGTTTCGAGAGAATATCGGAATTGTACCAAAGAACCTCGTTCCAACAACCTGTTTGGCGGAATCATCGGTAGCAGATATTAGCATCCCAGTCACCATTCACCATATCCAGCAAAATCTACAATTATATTCAATCTTCGACTGTTTCTCGAAGCATCCAATTTCAACATAAGTAGTCAACATAACCATTCATATTTGATCATCTCATCGAAGGACCCTCTATCAAAACTGTGTGGTGGGGTAAGTCCCGTTTAGATTTTAACTCTTCAGTGGTTTTATGCCTCCAATACGGAAAAAGTGTAGGGTGCAACATAGAAAGGTGCTTAGATCAGATAGCAGTGAAAATAAATTTAAAATTAACTTGGAAAAGTTTCAACAAGGTTTTTTAAGAGAGTTTGCTGTAAAATTTGTCCAATCCGCGAATAATATTGGTGAAATCGGGAAGAATAGCGCTATTATAATAAGCGAGTCGCATAATCACGTGGTAGTTAAGTACAGACAAATGGCACTGAATCAAATGGCAACGGACGCTTTTAACACGCTCAGGATTCCTGACGCGGTTAAGGACGTCCCCACATTTGATGGCAATCCGCGTTTGCTTTACGATTTCATCAATAACGTGGAGGAAATTTTGGGTTTAATGCCTCAAATTAGAGGTTCGAATTATGAAAAGATAATTTTACGTTCTATTCGCAATAAGATAATCGGTGAGGCTAATGAAATTCTTAATATGTATGGTACCGCTTTAGATTGGCAAGAAATCAAAAGTAATCTAGTAATTCATTACTCGGACAAACGTAATGAGACTAACCTAATACGTGATTTGCATAAGCTGAGCCAAAATCGGGTTACTGTTGAGACATTTTACTCGAAAATCGTTGAAGTATTATCTACGATGATGAATCACATTAAAGTTCACGAACAGAATGTGCAAGTTATTCAATCAAAAAAAGATTTATACGAGGAAATGTGTCTAAATAGTTTTGTTTCAGGTTTACGTGAACCATTAGGATCGTTTGTCAGGTCAATGAGACCTAGTAAATTATCAGAAGCTTTCAAGTTTTGTTTAGAAGAGCAGAATTGTACTTACTACAAAAATACTCAACAATATTCACCAATAGATGTAAGACAGCAGAGACCTAGTTTTTACAATACGCAACAACCAACTTCTTCTAATTTTCCATACTATAGTGCACCACCATTAAGGTACCCCCAACAATATGCCAAACCAATACTTCATCCTAGCCCTAGCGCACAGTCCCCAACTATTAGAACAAATTTCAATGCCCCTTACAGAAATAATAATAATTATGGTTCTGGCGTAAGATATTTCCCTCCCCCTGAACCAATGGACGTGTCAAGTGGCAACACTAATAGAGTTTCTAATCGTTCTTTTAGGACAAATAATCCTCAGAATCGACAAAACCAAATGTTTAACGTGGAAGGCTATTACGGTAATGATAATAACGGGGACTCAAATCCGAAATGGAATTGGCCAACCAATGTGAATGACTGTTATGTACAAACTCATTATCAGCACTTAGATGAGCCAATCGTAGCGAACCAGATACCTTCGGTCGAGGTAGATGACCAAAATTTTCGTTTAGATGCCTCGGAAAGCCAATAGGGTATATAGATATAAACAACTACAACTCTCATCTTTTACCTTACATAACTATTAAAAGTTTGAATGGAAACGATCTTAAATTTTTGATCGATACTGGTAGCAATAGATCGTTTATCAGCCCGGACATAATTAAAGGTATGAAAGTTATGGCTATTGCGCCTGTTGAAGTCAGAACGATTTTTAATACACATTCAGTTAATCAAAAAGTTATTTTATTTGGCTTACCTGAGCTAAATTCAAGGGAGGATTTGCCGTTTTTGGTTTTCGGGTTTCATACGTATTTCGATGGCCTCATCGGCACAGACTTAATGCAAAAACTTGGTATCAAAATTGATTTGAAAACATCTCTTTTAGAAATTAACAATACTAAAGTTCCCTTGGATTTCAAACCGAATTTGATGTCTGAAGCATTTGTTGTTCCAGGGTTAAGTAAAATGATTTGTCATTTACCTGTTGATGTTGAATCTAACAACATATACATTAAGCCTACACGTATAAACAATAATTTGGTAATACCCGAAGGAATATATATTGCAAAAAATTGGTTTTCGTATGTGGAAGTGATGAATACATCCGATGTGGATCAAATGTTTATAATCGAACAACCCATCAAAGCTCACTCCATTTTTAATGATTCATTTATAGAAGCTAATAGTTTTTCAATCTGCAACACCAATAGCCTGGGAACAACAGATTTATATAGTCTCATAAGCACAACGCATTTAAATAAGGAGGAAGAGCAATCTTTAAGAAATCTTTGTAGCGGGTATAGGGATATTTTTTTCCATGAGGGGCAAAGCTTGACCTTTTCCAATCAGATAAAGCATGCTATTCGGACAAAAGATAATGACCCCATCTACTGCAAATCATATCGCTACCCTTATGTTCTAAGAGAAGAGATTCAGAAACAGATATCTGATCTGCTTAACCAAGGCATCATCCGCCCAAGCTTCTCTCCTTGGTCTTCTCCAATTTGGATTGTCCCAAAAAGAAAAGACCCGAATGGCAAAGAAAAATGGAGACTTGTAGTTGACTACAGGAAACTTAACGAAAAGACAGTGGATGACAAATACCCCCTTCCGAATATAAACGAAATCCTGGACAAGCTTGGAAGGTGTGTATATTTCAGCACTCTAGACCTTGCCTCCGGGTTCCACCAGATTGAACTTAGAACCGAGGATATTGCCAAAACTGCCTTTTCTGTTAATAATGGTCACTACGAATTTTTGCGGATGCCTTTCGGGTTGAAAAACGCTCCATCGACTTTCCAACGTTTAATGGACAATGTTTTAAGAGATCTCCAAGGTAAGATTTGCCTTGTGTACATGGATGATATTATTGTCTTCTCATCCTCGCTCCAGGAACATATGGAGAGCTTAAACGCAGTATTTCAAAAGCTTAGGGAGTCCAATTTCAAAATACAGATTACAAAATCAACATTTCTTCGTAAGGAAGTTTCATTTTTAGGCCACATAGTTACTCCGGATGGCATAAAGCCTAATCCTGACAAAATCTATGCGATAAAAAATTTCCCGATTCCAAGAACTGTGAAACAAATTAAGTCCTTTCTTGGACTTTTGGGATATTACCGAAAGTTTATTAGGGACTTTGCAAAATTAACCAAACCAATGACACAGTGCTTGCGTAAGGGAGAAAAAATTGTTTTTAATTCGGAATACACAGATTGCTTTGAAAACTGTAAAGCCTTATTATGTAACGATCCATTGCTCCAATACCCAGACTTCAGAAAGCCTTTCAACCTTACAACTGACGCAAGTAACGTTGCAATAGGCGCTGTTCTCTCACAGGGGCCGATAGGCTCGGACAAACCGATTTCATATGCAAGTCGGACCTTGTCAGAATCAGAAGAGCATTATAGCACAATTGAAAAGGAGCTGCTTGCAGTTGTGTGGGCAACGAAATACTTCCGGCCTTATCTCTACGGAAGGAAGTTTCAAATTGTGACTGACCACAAACCACTTACTTGGCTATTCTCTTTAAAAGACGCTAATTCGAAACTCGTGCGTTGGAGGCTTAAATTAGAGGAGTTCGACTATAACGTAGTGTATAAAAAAGGGAAAAATAATTCAAATGCGGATGCCCTCTCTCGTGTTGAATTAAATGCCAGCGACTCAAACACTGCTAACGCTATTGGTGACTCAATGTCGATACAAAACAACATTGATGAATGTGAAAGCATATTAACAATTCATTCGGGGTATGAAAATATGAACGATGGGATCCCTATATCTGAAAGACCGCTAAATGAATTTGCAAAGCAAATAATTATTATCAAAAACGATCAACTCAAAAAGCTTTCCGTTAAATTTAAGATATTATTTAAATGCAAAAAAAGGCATATAATAGAATGCAACAACACAACCGATTTTAGCACTCTACAATTTATATTTGACAACTACCTAATGCCTAAAAAACTGACAGCCCTTTCAACTGACGATACCACATTTAAAGCAATTCAAAACTTCTATTCGAAGTATTACAGCAATTCACGCATTAAACTAGTAAGATGTACATTTTTGTTAAAAGATATCACAGATACTGACGACCAAGAAAAGCTAATACGAGACCATCATTTAAAATCAAATCATAGGGGAATTACCGAAACTCTTGAACATTTGAAACGGCATTCGTATTTTCCTTCTATGAAAAACAAAATTAGTCGCTTGATAAATTGTTGCGAAATATGTCACAAGTTCAAGTATGACCGGAAAAGAGAGCGTTTAAAATACGAACTGACCGAAACCCCGTCCAAGCCTTTTGATATAGTCCACCTAGACGTGTATTCAGTTTATAGAGAAAATTTCTTGACTATCATCGATAAGTTCACAAAGTTCGCAAGTGTTTACTTGCTTAACTCAAGAAATAGTGTTAGCCTGATCAAATCACTCAAACATTTCTTTTCTCATCATGGTGTTCCAAGAAAAATTGTGACGGACAATGGTAGCGAGTTCGTTTCAATACTGTTTAAAGAATTTTTAGATATTTATAGCATAGAACATCATACTATTTGTGCAAAAAGTTCTAATGGCAACTCTCCAGTGGAACGATTCCACTCCACCCTCACTGAATTGATACGCATTATAAAAACCCAAAGTAAGGAAAAACCTATTTCCGAAGTCATCGACGAGGCAGTGTTGACTTACAACAATTCAATTCACTCTACCACAAAACTAACACCTTTTGAATTGCTCTCGGGACACATTAATTCCAGTCAACCGTTTCCATCTGAATGCTGTACTAGACCATATCAAGAATACCTACAAGAACACATGAAGAGCTATAAGCACAAACAAAATATTATAGACAAACTTAATAAAAACCGAATAGATCCACCTGAATATGTACCTGGTGAGTTAGTTTACGAGCAGGACGACAGGAGAAATAAGTTAGCTGCCAGGTATAACGATCATAAAGTTATAGACAATAATAAAATTACAGTTGATACAAACAAACGAAAGGTTCATAAACAAAAAATTAAGGTAAAACGTAAAGTAATCTGATCATAATCGCTAAATTGATATATGTAATGCTTGGAAAATGAAATCATTTTCTGTCTACTTAACCTAACTTAAATAAGGCTTGTTGAAATTTGCCAGGTTATTTCTTTTTGAATTAAGTAATAGACTTGATACTCCTTTCTGTGTTTCGCTTTACCTATACTTATCCTTTTCCTATATATTAAACTGAAGAGTGGAAATCATGCACGGGGCTAATGCTCTATTAAACATATAAAATATAGAGGTTCAATAGTAATGATCAAATCATGGAGTTGTACTACCAAGAGGTTGTTATGCAGCAGAAGTCGTTTTGAATACTGTTCCTTCAAGTCCGAACGTATGCGGGAGGAGTTACTTACCCTTATCAGTAACTAAATGAGCAACAACTGCGATCATCAATATGGTATGCTCCTGCACTGTTCAAAATTAACAAATAAGGCCACCATGGAGCAGATATCGTTTTGAACTTCAATTCTTCAGTTCAAACCTAGGCGTGAGGAGTTATGTACTCTGCAATCGGAGCATAAACAACAATAACTCACTCATTGTATACAACGTATAACATACAACATACAACTTACAACATGCGACATGCTTACTGGTGCTAACCTGTTTTATGCTCTCCTGCATTCCGGAGCATAGGCAACAATCATCAACACATAACATACAACATGCATATCCACTATCTGCTATGCACATAATTGGATAGTGGTACATGCGATAAGAATACGAGAAACACGCTTGGCTTGGGCAGCAGAATCTCACTCTACATCGGACTTTCGAAGAGATCACATTTATCAATAAGAAATATTGTTAGATTATTAAATTTTGTACAATATACGTAAATTAACATTAAAACATTATACTATCATTTACGTAACGTTTCATTAATCATAACTCGCGCACAATTGAAGACCGACATCTATCACCTTTTGCATTATAGTGGAGACAGCTGCCTGTTGCCTACTGTGGCTGGAGAGTCTTATTTGTTGTTGCCGTGGATTTAAGGACAGTCTAAGCTAAGTAACATGTAAGATCTTCAGTACCACTGTTCCCGTCAATCTCTTATTTATATCTTATACCACCTCGTCTAATCTTTCTTGGCGCATAAGTTTGAAAACAACTTTTACCTTGTAAGGCCCTAGCTTGGCTTTCATAGTTTGAGTTCTGCCTGCGTGCCGCATCTAGTAGAAGCTAATAAAGCTGAATGCTTTTAAGTTTATAATAAACTAGCGAACCCACTGCAGCGCCATCTCAGGGCGCCACCCAAACGCATGCAAAAAAAAATATTCAAATCGGTCAAGCCGTTTAGGAGGAGTTCAGTGGCATAGGTACACACGTACAGTAGAATTATATATATTAAGATTTGAAATTAGGTGGGTCTCAGGGCATCAAGGCGTCGAGGAAAGCTTAAGGTGTATGAACCAGTTAGTAAAGGTTCCATCAAGGTTCTAACTTTTTTCAACTGTAGCCATAATTCACTAAATAAAAGGCGATAGCTTATCAAAAGTGAGGAAGGAAAAATATGTCGTTCCTATTGGAATATAATCCAAAAAGTTCTAACAAGCTATAACAGTCATCGCAAACATGAATGTCTGCTTTGACGAAGGCGCTGTGCTCTGTTCATGTATACCCGGGTGCCGATCGAAATGCTGCTTAGCAAATTTCTGTCTTTTCGCAAAAAATTCTCTCCATCTCTGCTTGACATAATTCTGCAAGCAATGAAAAAAGGTTTGGAAAATGTTAATAAGGCGCTCTTTTGAACATTTTGCAAAACCTTTTTCGTGATTGCAGAGTTTTGTAAAGCAGAATTTTGAACACCGAATTTTGATAAAGTATTTTGACCCATCAATTTAGACATCTCCTGGTTCCTGGATTTTAAAGAGAATCCGATTGCCACCCAAAACCTGCAGCTTAAATTAAAAAGTAAAAAATAAACTGCTTGTTCCAGGGAACAACGTCCTACTTCATTTTTCTGCAAAAACGTTCAGCTCGTTGAATGTAAAAACTGTTTTGCCGCAATTCATCTGTCTGAAGTTTACAATGAGCCTCAATACCGCTTGATATGGATATCAGGGCCATTTCCGATTTGGCTTTGTTTGTCATTTATATACAGGGTGTCCGCCGGGAAGGTATACAACTTTGTTTGTTTATAATTTTTGATTAAATGAAAGAGAATGGATCTTATATTGATAAATGTTTTATTTAATGACGGCAATTATGTATGGAATACAAATACATTGTCAGGTAAATGTCCGCATCTGTTAGTCACACAAATGCGAGCCCTTTTGAGCACATTTTTCATTACATTTTCACACATTTCACGCGGTATTTCATTAATTTCATGAATTTTTTTGTATGCGTTTGGGTGGCGAACTGGATGGTTTAGATTCACAAATCAGCCCGGCAGATTGCGCTGCAGTGGATTTGCTAGTAGATGTATATAGATGGCACTTTATCAGTGTTATCGCACTTCCTCTTGCGCAATAGTAACATTCTAGGGAATCCACTAACTCTTCTGCAATATAGCAAGGCTCAAACTTTAATGTCCCATAAAAATCGCTGCCATTGTCTGTTGTCGACGATGTGTTTCCTTTAATCCAAAAAATGGCTCACAAGATTTCGCCAATTGCTTCAGAAACTTAAACAAAAGCCCTTTTGTCTCCACTTCCGCTTACCTTAACCCGATTTGAAAAAAGACTTGCTTGAGGTGCGGCAGTCACCTATCTACCAATCTTCGCAAATGTGCAATGAAGCCATTTTCAGCGAACATCCAGCTAATATTCAGTGGATGAATTTTTATAATTTCAAACATATATGTAAATGTATATGAAAATGAACAAAGAAAGTAGCCGCTACACTAACTAACCACAATTTAACGTCCGCTAAGCACAGACAAACAATTTTACTTAATTCCTGAACATGAAATGTAAATGTCTTCTTCTTTTGCTCCGTCGAAATGGATGGTACAGTAGTTTTTTTTTTTGTGTGTGCTTCCTCCTTATCGTGCCTTTATCCATGGTGGCAACCCATGAGGAAAATAAATTTTTCTCTTATCACATCCACTAAGCAAACGAAACCAGACCACCCCAACCCGAATGCATGCATATGGATGCTCGAATAAATTTACAACATCTCATATCCAGCTACACATCTCTTTCATTCATTTTTGCTTGTTTGCTTTTTTTTTTTTTTTTTTGTTCCACCCTTTCGTTATAACCTGCATCCAGGAGTAGAAGGTAGGAATAGTAGCTGAAGCACTATCGCCGGATTACATAGGGAGCAACTTGAAAATGCTAATGCATATGGATGAGAAGAAGCACACACATATTACGTAGTCCTGCCGTCACATCCAGATCCTCAGCGATTATTTCATTACCATTTATGCCCCAGCGTATGTGTGTGAGAGTGGGAGTTTTGCGGTGGCGTAATTAATTTATCTCAAGTGTGGCATAAAATTGTGAAAAATATTCGTAGGTCTGTAGTCGGGAGTGTCCTTGTTTAGGGAGAAAAGCGAAAGAAGCTTGAAAAGTGCAAGCTATCATTCATCCACTCGACTCGGCGAAAGATGTATGTTGCGCTGTGTAGTGAGCGTGAGGCATCTTTCAAGAGCAGATTACAAGATGTGAAGGAAACACTGTAATTTGCTGTTAGTAAAGTGAAGTGCACTCTAAATGTAAAAGTTGTTTAGAGGCGTCAAAAAGTGCTCGAAGCGGGAGCGACTCGATTTGCATTTTTAAGAAATTCAAGTCGATTGCTGTGGCAGCCAAAGTTCAACAGTGCATACGTCAGTGATGTGAAGTCCGCTGGGCTTTCGCCCCCCTCTTGTTAGGGGATGATCATTGGAAGCGGTTTATGTAAATTTTTTTGGGGAAAAAAAGAGGGATACTGCAATCAAGCAGCATTAGCTCGTTTGCAATGCTTGCAAATTGTACAAAAGTACACACATTCACCCGCTGAAGATAACCTTCTCTAGTTGACTTTCGAGTACAGCATCTCGCTCTCTGACAAGTCCAACTACACAACGTTTTCATTTTGCAATTGTTCCTCCAAACATATCCAATTAGACTAGCTCAACCATAAAAACGAGATCCAAGTAATCCGCCCCAGGATCATGTTCCATTTCGGCGTTCAGTCAGTTGCTTTTGCAAAAAAACAAAATACTTTTTCACCCCCTTCAAACAAGTGAGAATGCAGAAGCGAACACACAAAAAATCCCTCATTCATCCCGCAGGACATACTGAATGCAAAACGCACGCTGTGAAACATACTATCCCAATTCGGATGGATAGATTCCACAGAGCCACCCACTGTCATGTGTGTCCAGCCCCAGGGGCATAATGGTTCGTTGGTGCTAACTTTTAATCTACTATTCTGCGATCTGAATTCCATGCTCCTCTGTGTGTACACTAATTCGATGGCGGATATGCAAATGGAGATGAGCTCGAAACCCCCTCGTATGTTGTGCGATAGATTGGCATTTGCGATAGAACCCTATTCTGTCCGAGTTATTTCGTACACGCTTTTTTGCCTGTTCTCCGAAACGGTTTGACGGTTCAAGCGGGGAGCCCACTAAATTGTTAACGAAAAACTTTCCGAAATTTGTCATAATTATTGCAATTTTGTGCAGCAGGATTTCATTTTGTTGTGTACACTGGCATTTTGATAAGCATCAGCGGATAGTGAAAGCTTTTAGTTTCAATCAATTAAAATTTAAATTAGTCGACATTTTTGCTAGTTAGTGTGTTTGCGCTAAATGACAATGCATAATTTTACAAAGTTGGTCCGAAATATATAGTTGGTGAAGATATTTGGTATTTGGTTGATTAAATATTTGAAAGCTAAATTGGCATTACTCGACAAAATATTTATGGCAATGTTTAAACTAAGGAAATAATTGAATGAAAATGGAACGGATGTTATGCAATAAATTCCATAATATTATGAAAAATAGTTTCAACTTCTTTAGAATGGCCATTAGGATGGGGCCAATCTGTCTTTTTGTAGACATTTGGCTTCCCAAAGTTCCATCCAAAAATCAAATGATTTTGTTGAAGGCACGTCTCTCAAAAATTCGACAATCAAATTAAAACAACAATTTTC
Organism: Cheilosia vernalis; assembly: GCA_949126925.1. Taxonomy (NCBI): domain Eukaryota; kingdom Metazoa; phylum Arthropoda; class Insecta; order Diptera; family Syrphidae; genus Cheilosia; species Cheilosia vernalis. The sequence goes on from OX421362.1 coordinate 5,565,556, forward strand.
AGTATGATTAACTAACAGTAAACTATTATAATATATCGTATTCCAACAGCTACGCTGGATTGTTCCAATAAGTCGATTTTTGAATGGAAATTTAAATTAAAAAAAAAAAGATCCAAAAATTACCCACAGACTACATCCATCGAAAATTATATCGAAAAAACACCATCGTTAAATTGGCTTAACTCGCATTTGAATCATGTCCTCAATTTAGGTCACTGAAATTGCTTTAAAAATCGCATCTAAATTTTACTCAAAAGTATAAAAACGCATTGGTTACACTTGTTAGGCTCGGTGTCAGTTATTTGAAACTTACATTCGAAGTTATTCACTTTTAGACCATATATATATAGCCGCTTCGCTTGGACCATTATTAAATCTTAAATGTCAATTATTCAAATTTTTAAAACTGACACATAGCCCACCACGAAATATTACAGTAACTCTATTCATAAATATTTTCGAAGAATGTATTTAAAATCACCGCAAGATGGACTCGCTACAGTTTCTTAAATCTAATTTCGAAACAACTCCATTTCACACAAACTAAAAGACCTAAAGGACCATTCACATGAGCGCGAACTGCGAACAGGCGAATGATCGTAGGTTCTGACATTTTATTCACATGAAACATTTTTTGGTCGCAGCTTCCCGCGAATCATTTGTATATTGTTAATGGTTAAGTTCGAGCGAACTTTTCATTCGCAGGTTTGTGGATCGCGACTGTTGGATTGTGAATAAAGTGTGACAGTTCGCGGCAAGAATTTTCAGTTTGCGGGAGAATTGCTGTAATTGTAAATTTCGATATTTTAATAAATCAAGTGTGGGTTTTTTTTTATTAGGTGTTGTATTAATTGAATATAATGCTTTTTTGGTAAAACAAATAGCAACTTTCAAAATATAAATACAGATAAAGTGATTTGTTCGCAGTTCGCGCTCATGTGAATAGTCCTTTAAATCAACTGGAAAATGTCCCTTTAAAGATTTTAAGAAAATGCTAGTTTGCATCTCATAAAATCATCATAAACTGCTTTGAAAAAAAAATCCTAAAACTGTGGCAAATTTCGGCGGCACACATCACATCAGAATTTAGTTTTGAATTTGTCCCGAAAATATTTATGAAAAAAGTCGCTTAACCTCCCCCAAACCTGGTGAATGAACGATTCTATTAGATCTTTTGTCTTAATTTTTAATGTTAGTTTTTTAAAAAAATTCTTATTTAATTCTATTTATAACCAAATCTGATTCTCCTATAAAACTGGCATTTATTTCAAAAAATCACGACAAAGATTTCCTAAAATCGTTTTCAAAAATGTCACCACTTTCGTTTTTCAAATCATTTTTACATATCTGTTTCCAAAATGATTTTCAATGTGCATCCAAATTCATGAGCAAGAGTATTCAATCATCGCTCTAAAATACTGACTAATTACATAGTTAGGTATTTTATTTCATAAAAAAGGTAGGTTTATATATGAAACTACAGTTTTCAAGTATATTTTAGGTTTGGTCAGCGTCTACCAGATTGACATGAAATAGATGTCTTAACGAACAAACTAAAATTAATATTACTCGTATTTTTTTCTAGCTTCGATCTCAGCAAAGCAAAGTTAAGTTGTATTTTTAGTACAAAATTACAGCAACTAATGTCAGTCTTTGAAGTGTCAAGTAGAGCGTACAGTTGTTGCAATTATGCGTTCTGAAAATCCTACTTCACTTTTCTTTGCTAAGTTCGAAGCTCAGAAAACAGGCCTATTGACTATTAGCAGTTCCTAATCGCCAAACATCCCTAATAAAATCGAGCTCAATTGTTTGCCACCAATATTGTGTCCATAATCACCCCAAGACCCATTTTTCAAATTGATTTCGAAATTATATCTAAAACCAACTCTTTGAAATTGTTTCTTAAATCTTACGGTTGTTTTAAGAGGTGTTTGCAAATGCAGCTTCTGAAATGGTCAGTCTTGAAATCGTCTTCAAAGGGAGCGTTGAGTGGGTTTTTCTTGAGTTTCAAAATTTTTCAAAACAGTGTTGTAGTGGAAAAAATCCCAAGACGCTATTAAATTTGACTTTAGACAGATTTTAGAACATTGTCGGATAATTAGTTAACGAAATGATGGCGGTATGTAGGAGAAGTTAAGTTCCATCCCAGACTCTACTCAAAACACCTCCTCAGGAGTATACTAAATGAATCACAATTGCAACGACTAAAGCCAATTTGCTTACAAGTTTTATACTTGATTCAAATTCCCGAGTTATGTTATTATAAATAAATCTCTGGCCTTTATTCAAATGATGTCCTGATTTCGAGAGACTGCAACTAGAAAAATATCCCCACGGACAATCGTTCTACTGAATTTAAAATGCAACCCTACTACCAGGTACTTTTCGGAGAACACGTCATGCTTCATGTTTAATGTTGAATACATTTACGTATTATCAACGGGACCGGGTCCCCCCGATTATTTATTAAATCACACCATCCATTAAAGCTAAGAGGTGACTTGGCTCCTCCAAATGCAAATGATCGGACTCACCGTGTCGGCACGTAGACACGTTTTAATGGCTAATTAATCTTGTTGTCCGCCAAACGAGATACTCTTTTCAATTGCCAACAAACACCGAAATGAAATTACGCGAAAGTTATCCCTTTTTTTCTGAAACACATAAAGTGAAACATAGTTTCATTCAACATAGCGCCCATTCAGCTAGCTCCAGTGTTGAGTTTAAACATTCTTTTACGTTCGCTGAGGTTGGTTGTCATAAATAATCCGCTTACCCACGAAGATGCTCACGTTGGGGAATTTATCCCGTCTCTGAAAAAAAATTTGTAAAATATACATAAAATGTGCATCCTTGACTATATCAAAGAAACGTGAAAAGCAGTTGAGTGGAACGAGCGAGGGGAGGAGCTGTGAAAATCCTTGCAATCCGTGGGGAATGGGGATGTGCAAGGTTCCTTTAGTACTCCCGTGCACGTACCACTCGGACTGGAACTTTGAATAAAATTACTATTTTAATGAATAGTTCGAAATGAAGGCAGGTAGTTGTAGTGAAGGGATGCCCCAACGGAATGGAGGTGCAACGAAATGGTGTCTTTTTTTTTTTTTTTTTTTGTTGGCCAGGGAAAGTAAGAGAAAAATCTGGGAATAATGCTGGTAGTTTACGGTTGCAATTTTGAGGCAACATTCTCTGGCGGAGTAGGGCATAAACAGGATGCTTCTTTGAAATACACTGTGGTTCCATAAAATGTAGGGAACTGGGTGCCCGGTCTTTGAGACATTAAGTGGTGAAGGTCGTTGCAGCGCGAAATTATCGAAAGTGCAATTGGGGTAACAAGACCACCTGAATGTAAAGAGTCAATTATTTTTCGGTTTCGAAAGTTGAGCTAAATAAAACACACATCGATACATTTTTGATGAAAATTTTATATCATTGTATTGTTTGGACCCTGCTATTAAGTGTTCAAAACAATATCATTCAAATGGCTTATTCGGGAAGATTTGCGGCATGCGTTTCTTTTGAGGTAACTTTTAACCACTTTTTCGGACATTTCATAGCTTAAGTAATGTTTTTTAATATGTGTAGATTGCGATGATTATTCGAGTAAACACGGTCTTTTGCTTAGCCCCACAGAAAAAAATCTAACGGTGTCAAATCGCATGATCTTCGTGGCCAATTGACGTCGCCAAAACGTCAAAATTACGCGACCAGGAAACTGCTAACGCAATAAATTCGGATCACCAGCAACACTTGCACTTGCAGCTGCAGCAGCAATATTTTCGAATGAGCGTGGATTACGATGATGCACAGGCCTTACGACACTAGTAACGCTTCCACTCTCTTTAAGTTTCTTCACAATTTTACTGATTGCTTGCGTAGTCGGCCGTTTATAACGATCATAATCCGTAATACGTAACGCGCGAAAAGTGTAAACGTTTCAATCACCACTTTTGTAGTATATAAGATTCAAAAATAATTTTAACGTGTTGTTGGATTGCTAAGCGATCCATTATCGTAAACGGTAAATATTCAACTAATATGATGACACTTCAAATGACAGCTGAGTTTGACAGGTGCTATTAAAAAAAGATTAGAAAATCGTTACAGCTGTCTGCTGGTGAGGTATAATCCTGGTCTGATCCTAGGAATTCCATATGGAATTGACCATCAATTGACAAAGACCGAGCTCAAATTTTCACCGGGCATGAAGAAATTCTAAAACTGAAAGGTTTCTGTTACATAGTTGTTAAAAATTGCATTGCCCTCGGAATATCCTCGTTCAGCCTGATAGATGATTGAAAATCAAAATTTAAAGTAAGCTTCCACTGGAGCCTAAACCCCCTGTATGGCCCTCCCTCTTCAAGACCGATTTCGGTGACTTCTTTTCATCAAAGCACACGCATGTTGCTCCAGATAACCTCATCCATCTGCATGTTGGGACGACTTTCAGCCAAAAATCTCCGAGTTAATGAAATTCCAGACAAACGCCATTCCCCCAGAGTCCTACCTTTGCAAAATCGACTCTGCCAGCTTAGGCAATCACTTAAATCGTATAAGTCCCCACAAATAAACAGACAAATTCCCTAAGTAATAGATCAATGTCGCATCGCATCATCCTTCAACGATCTCTCACACTCTATGGCCCAACGCATGAATTCTTTATTCGCAGAATCCGTCGTCTCTTCTACCAAACAGGATAGAGGGCATAACAAATGCCTACAATTCGAAGGAAACGCAGAAATTAAATTTTTCATGAGGTGAGGACTGCGCTGCGCTCCCTACTAAAGCGATACGAAAACGCAAATACACGAAACGCCATGATGAATCCCTATCTCTGCGTGAAAAGTGTATAATACAAAATTCCTTATCCACTACAAGGAGGCGTATAGAAAAAAGTGGGTACAAAACACGCGACATTTAATAAACGAGTAGCACTTTGTGCGGATTCAATTTGGAAATCGGTAGATACGAGTATGTTGCGGCACAGAAGCAAGGACAACCAATATCAACAAAGGGAAAAATTGTATAAAACGAAAAAGACTCAAGCGAAAAAAAGGATTACATTTTTAAAGGATTATTGTGTGTGATTACGTTCCCCTATGAATCGAAATGGCTTCTTCTTATTTTGTAGGGCTGGGTGGTGCTGCTGTAACCCCCTTTGACATGTGAATGTGCGTTAAGAGGGAAGCTTGACTCTTTATTGAAATTGAATTTTCGCATTTCTTTTCTGTTGCCATATTCGGGGGAGAAACGATTTCTGGGATCAAAAGTCTACTGGTGTAGGTATATAGCTTCTGCTGGAGGCTAAACGTACTTGAAGGATATATGTTGAAGAGATTTTCTCAAATCTTTTGTACGACATTTGTAAGAATACGATTGATCCCATTTTTTGGGTAATTTTCCAAAGTTACATTTCAATTACAATGTTGCGATTCTTGAGGGAGTGAAGAGTTCGAGATTTTGGTTATAGGGAATCCTACATTGAAGAGTGTAAGTCTGTTAAGAGCGATGTATTTTTAAACTTTGTCTGACTTGAAATGATGTATTAGTCAATTAAATTTGAAATCGCGTTGTGAAGGTGGAGCTGCTCAAACAAGAAAAATATTTGGATTATCTATCCTTGATTTTTGACCTTAATGGAAATATAGCTTTTAAATCGAAATAAATTGCAAGTAATGGGTGATTTTTTAAGAGGCTTAGAACTTTAAAAAAAAAAAAACACAAAAAGTTCGAAAAAATAAATGAAATATTTATTTGAATCGATAGTTTGAACCTTGCAATTTAATGTTTAAAGATAATTTCATGCAAATGTTGACCGCGGCTGCGTCTCAGGTAGCCCATTCGCTGAGTCCAATTTTGGCATACTCTTTCACACATATCGGCCGGTATCTCACGAATGAATGCATGGATGTTGGCTTCCAGTGCGTCAATCGAAGCGGGCTTGTCCCTATACACATTAGCCTTGACATACCCCCACCAAAAATAATCTAATGGTGTCAAATCGCACGATCTAGGCGGCCAATTGACCGGCCCGAAACGTGAAATTAACTGTTCACCAAACTCGCCTCGCAATTGCGCCATTGTTTCGCGTGCTGTGTGGCATGTGGCACCGTCTTGTTGAAACCACATATCATGCAAGTCAAGAACTTCCATTTCGGGCAAAAAAAAGTTTGTTATCATCGCTCGGTAGCGTTCACCATTGACAGTAACGCTGCGATTCGCATCATCTTTGAAGAAATATGGCCCAATAATGCCGCCGGCCCATAAACCGCACCAAACAGTGGCTTTTTCGGGATGCATTGGTAGCTGTTGCAATGCTTCTGGCTGATCTTCAGTCCAAATGCGGCAATTTTGCTTATTTACGAACCCATTCAACCAAAAATGAGCCTCATCGCTGAACACAATTTTTCGATAAAAAAGCGAAAATGAACATTTCGAACCGAGCACGAATTTTGATAGTAAAATTCAATAATTTGCAAGCGTTGTTCATTTGTAAGACGATCCATGGTTAAATTGCAAACCAAACTGAAGCTGTTTGATAGTGACACAAGGTACTAAACACACGTCAGCTGTCAAAACCAGTGTTGCCAAAACCAAGCCAGCTAAAAAATCACCCTAGTTCAAAAATTACGGATTGATCAACTCAAAGTCAAAGTATGACTGCTTGAATAAAAGCAACTGTGAAACTTCGGAAATAAAAAAAAAATATACTGAATTTGCTTTGAGATGAAAAATAAGTTTCTCAATTGTAGTGCCCCTTTTCAACTATTTTTATAAGACTTTTTAAGATTCCAGTTTCAATTTTTGAATTTTTATCCAAAATACAAAAAAAAGAAAGCAAAATCAAATTTCTCCAGTTACAATTTGAATACCTAATTTTAATTTGAATAGTCTTGTCCGCTGTCAACTATGGCTTCGATTTATATCGAGGACTAGTTACACTCGTGTTTAGTTAATTTCTTTTAACATTGCGATTTTGGGCTACATTTTTTGGACAACAAAGCGAAAATTTCTGTAAAGTATTTTTCATAGCTACTTTTGTTTTTATAACTTCCAATCTAAAATCTTCGGTTTATAAGTACGAGGTCGAGTAAGCGTTTGTCAGTTCGCTGAAAATGATTGGGTTTACATTTACATTGGTATGGGTATCTGACAAAGCTTACAGAACTCAAGGCACTAATCAAAGATCTGAACTCGTAAATATATAGGTGTAAACTTAGAAATTTTCCTTTTTTTAAGGTTTTAAATGGTTTGACAGTTTTTGAGATTTCGTAAAAAATTTTAAGTTTTTTTTATGTGTGTACTACACTGGAATTATTAACCTTTTTTTTTGGAAAATAAGCCTTGACATTCTGAGGTACAAGCACGTTTGACCCTTATTGTAGGTAGGTACCTGTTTTATTTGATGAAATTGGCGCATATTTTTCGTTTTGCATGTGTCATAAATACATATATCTTAATATCCGAATATACCTGGTTCACATTTAACATATAAGCTAAGATATGGAACCTTGGGTGCAGTGGCTTAGTGGTTGGTGTGTTAGACTACTAAGTACAGGTTCGAGTTCCGAAAAAAAAAAAAAATCCAACTTAGGTTTTTTTTCCACTGCGCCAACTCTTGCGAACATCTGACAAACTTCCGATAGTATAATTATCTGCCTTGTAAGTCGCAGTCTAAGGGAGCGGATATTCAACCTTCTGACGCCACGCAACAAATACGTAGAGGCAGGCAATTGTTTTTAAACACCGAAAGATTTTTGGGAGCAAATGACTTTCCAAACGTGCTGTCATTCTTGACAGTTGTATAACATTTGTGTTTAATATAAGTAGTTTAATAAATCAATACGAAGAGACTTCCATTTGCAAATTGGTCCTATTTTATGCGAAAAATAGTAATTTTCTCCATCAGAAGCATCATTCTAAGACTATACTGAGACGGAGAAAAGTGCAAAAAGGGACTTGTAAAAATCAATTGGAGCCAGGAAGTGCTAATTTTAATGGTCAGTGATTCATTCTGAGAAAACATAAATGAAAAGTCGTTCAAAGTCTTGGTGGTACGTTTCATTGGATTTATTTTTTATTTAATTTTTTTTAAATTAAAATGCTTTATTTTATGTATTGTTTTGATTTTTTTAATTATTGGATTCTAGAAATTTATCGACAACTTTATGTATCGTCTCCAATAGGTACCCAACGTTTTGACACCACTTGATTACTTCCTTGTGGGCCTTTGTAAGGCACTTTATGTACGCTGATAGACCGCAAGCTATTTCTACGGAACTCCAGGTCCTAGTAAAGGTGAACAAAATTTGACGTATGCTGATCTGTCGTATGCCTCAACTCCGTGAACCATTTTTGATTCTACCTTAATTTTTATCGCTATTAATATTTAAGAAAATTAATAGGCCTATTATCGTTGGCGAGTCGAACAAAAAATCCTGCGAATGTGACTTATTTGTATTATGGTTAGCGAATTGAACAAAATTCATTCGCCTAAACTGTCAAACAGCTGGTGAACGTAAAGTCGCCTTATTGCGGTTGGCGAATTTGTGAAATTTCATTCGCCTTAAACGACAAATTTTAGCGAACCAAATTATTTGGTGAAAACACAGGCGAATGGAATTTATAATCCAGAAAAATTAATGGAAATTCAAGAAAAATGTATAAAACCCATTCAATTCACTTAGAATGTATATATTTAATGAAAATCGCCTCTGATAGTTTCGAAAAAAAAACAATTCCAGCCAAATCCAGAAGCTATTTGAGCTCATGGAACAAATATAGCCATTCAAATCCAGTTTTAACGAAAAATGAGGAAAGGAGCTCATGGATTGTTTTTATTTTCGGTCATTTCTGTGTTTATCCATTTTTTTGCACCTCCGTGTTGTTTTCTTCAATTTTTTTACTTTGAATTTTTTTTTGTGTTGACATAAATGTTTGAATTGACGTCATTTTCGTTTTTATTATTTTGGTAGCCCTTGATTTCTAGGCGAATGAATTAATTCGCCAACCATAATCGTACAAGGCGAGTGTTTCGACAAGCAACTCGACTTACGCGAATTGTTCGACTCGCTAACGATAATAGGCCTATAAATCTCTTTACCTCTTAGAAGACGCATCCTAACGTTCTGTAATCATCGGTTCCGCACAAGACTGCTCTCAGAATATGCATATTTATCGGACTATACATTTTATGGAATAAATAAATAACTATCAAACATTAAATTTATAGAAATACAAGCTCTGTTTGTGCATTTAATGTTCAATTGGGCAATTCAGTATACACGGTTGAATGTGCAACAAAAAACGAGCTGGCACTCTTTGTACTTACGCTTCACATTCCAAAGTGAATGCTGAGAGTCACGGATGCGCTATTTTAAATTGCTCCGCTTAAGAGCCATTTAAATATGCAAAAGCCACTTGTTTTCGAACGCAACTCATACACACTTTAATGAATATCAGTTGTGTTCTCTTACAAACTGCCTGATTATTCACCTACACGAGCTGTATGCAAAATAAGTTTCATATTCTCAAGTGATACCATCGGCGATAAATCAATAAACTCACAATCGAATTTATAGGTCAATGTAAACACACTCCAATCACTTAGTATGCGAAATGCATTGTAGAGTCCTCGAAATCGTGCACACGATACACACTGCAACATTATTTACGTCAACTCCCCCGTCTGGGTTTTCTCAATTTTCAAGATCTCACAGCTATTACAGCTCGTACACACTCGTTGAAGTCGATTTTTCTCCACCGCAACAGTAATCACTTTCCATGTTCTCATGTGCGCACTACTGGCATTTTTAATCCCACTATCAGTGGCCGTACTACACCTGCATTTATTACCTGCAGTGAAAAAGGGTTTTTCGCACACAGCCACACATGCAGCAAGATGTGTGCACGCCATTCATTAAAATCTCAAACATGGAAAATCCGACATGGAAAGCCGTTTCACCCTCTCCCATAGCCATCGTCATCGTCGCCTTTGGCCGCCCTCCCTCAGCTAGTCGATAATAAATCTCAAATTGAATACGTTTCCATGGCATTCAGTGGCAGGGCCCTCTCGCCGAGTTGTCCTCCCATTATTCTCAGGTTAGTCCGTAGTCCCTTACGAGAAGCAGGAAGGAAGGCTCCTTGCCGACTGACATAAATTATCGACAAAAAAGCTTACGATTTTCGCTTTTGTGGCTTTCAATTGAATGTTTGGGATGTCTTTCTTTTTTTCATTTGTAAGGAGCCCTTAATGTGGCTCCTTATACTTCTCTTACGAGTTCGTTCAACAATGAATAGCTACCCCCAGTCGGTAGGGATTTCCAGCTCTGATTTTAAAAATACCTTTTCAATTATTCTAATCGTTTATGTGGGCCGCAGTTTGGTTTGCCAAGGCGAGCTCTCTTCGCTCGATGCAGTCCCGCAACTCCTTGTGCAATCAATGGAAATCCCCTAAAGTTCAATTCGATAGCGCAGCTTCAAAGAAAAAAAAAAATCAACGAAAAAAAACTGAACAAGGAGTCGGGCGTTAATTGAATTAATGAAAATTTATACACATTCTGCAGCTTCGTATATGCCGGAGCCGTCTTAACCCTACCCCCCTGCCCCCTTTACAGTAACTCGCTTCGAAGTGCACTTCTGATTTCCGAAGGAGCAAGTTTGCACCGAATGAAATTTATTTGCCGAGCACTAAGGACTTCCTCCAACAGCAGCAATAGCAGCAGCAGCAGCTCATGGGGGACCGATTTCCACACGATGCCGATAAGGTCGGGGAGCACTCTTCTAGTTTTGTGGAAAAGTTTTAACCACCACGAAGTTACTTGCTGATGGGGATGGCAATTGTATATGCGCGAGGCTTTTCCGATGTCTATCCTCGCATAGAGCGAGACAAAGACATCTCCATCTCCATCTACTCTACATCTACATCGCCATTTCCAGTTCCTAGTCCCCTTTGGGCGTATTGGATTTTGCTGATGAATTCGGTTTTTGTGGTAATGATTTAACATGCATATACTGTTATCTAGCGGTGAGATGGGGTCGATGGGTCGTTGGGTGGCGGAAACTTGAAGCTGCCTCTCGAAGTTAGAGTAACAACCATTAATCCGTAACAATTGCTCGTTTGGGAGAGGATGGAAGGAGCAAATAAAAAGTAAAACGCAACTTAACCCGAAAATGGCATTCACGATATGAAGTGGCGACAGACGCGGTGGGGGTGAGCTTGGGCGGAGCAAAAACTTTTCGGATGCATTTTAATTGACTTTTTTCGGTATTTAGTTTCGCTATGGGATTAGGATTTGAGGGTAGAGAGCTCTCAAATGACATTTGTTTCGTTATCTTCTGGGCTTTCTGATGCACTTTGTTAGACGACATTGAAGAGTCACTTGACTCGTGAGCTCTAAAGCCGGTTTGAGGGATTTTGAGTCGATTTTCAAGTGAGATGGGAACACATTGTTAGCTGTAGTGGCTCCTTCGCGATGGTTGATTCTACTTGTTATTTTTATCAAGTCCAGCTCAGTTGTATGCAAGCTTTTCGAGACATCTTTGTAGACTAGATTAGATTAGATTAGAAAGCGGGAGAGGCTACAGGGGGCTCAGTCACTGCGGCTTCTTAAAGGAGCTTTTTGTGCCAACCCTGGTATGTTCACAAGGATCTCCTCTATATATATTTTGCGAGTATTTTACCCCCGAAGACATTAACGTGTCTTATAACTCTAGCAGCTTATTCCAAATAAGGAAACCACTATCTCGTCCCAGACTATAACCGAATAATACATTCCAATGGACTATTCACTATAAGTCTCGCTGTGTCATCACTGAGCCCAATTAGCAATTACCTCGCTGAAATTTGCAATCCCACCTCGAACAAAATGCTGCATTCCTTTACCGTTGCATTTGCTATAGTTTTTCTTCCCCTGGTGACCACTATTTCACGCCTCACTGAGCGGAACTACAAGACCATTCCTACACTCTCGGAGCTACGGCAAAAATTATGACACTTCTGCGGTTGAGCCAATTTCGTTTGGGCCACCTTAACACCAACTACGACTACGACCACAGCGCTCCACTTCCGGCTGGAAACTTAATTCTCACTTTAAAAGCCCTCGCCGACACGCACTTCGATGTCTGTACCCGAAGGGAATTAGCACAACGAACATGCTACCGCTGCGGCTGCCACAAAATCGATTAACATGGATCTGCATATCGTGTTGTGTCTTGTACATGTTCACACTGGCTTGTGACCCAGTCCATGGCTCAGCGAGACATGATTTAGAAGTGGCTGCTTCGGAGCACGAAGATGAAAAATGGGAGAAGGGTGACGGCGAGGAGTCCCACGACGAGCATCACTCCCACAAGGGCGACAAAGGCAAGAAAGGCGAAAAGAAGTCCGAACACTATGCCAAGGGTGAGAAGGGCCACCACGACAAGGAGGGCAAGAAAGGCGAACACGCGGAGGAGGACGAGTACGAGAAGAAACACGAGAACGAAGGTGGCCACCACAAGAAGCACAAGAAGGGCGATAAGGCGGAAAAAGGACACGAATTCGAAGAGCACGGTTCCTTTAAGAAGGGTCACTCCATTAAGGGCAAACATCATATCCACAAACTGAACGAGGACAAGAAGGAGAAGAAGTACTACGACGAGGGCCACGACGAGGGCTCCGAAGAGAAGCACGGTGCCCATGAGGAGGAGAAAAAACACAAAAAGGGCGGCAGCCACAAAAAGGGTCATCACAAGAAATCGCATCACGAAGATGACTACGGCAAGAAAGGACACAGCAAGAAGGGTCATCACCACCACGGCCACAAGGGACATAAAGGCGAGCACGACGAAAAGAAGCACTGGGGTCATGAGGAGGAGCACAGCAAGAAGGGTGGCGATGAATACCACAAGAAGAGCTCGCACAAAAAAGGACACCATGGGCATTAATACGGTCGGAATGCAAGTGGATGTCCACTGTCCACCAGTTTGCTGTGTATAAATTTCCTTTTTCTATTCATCGTATTTGTTTTCTTTTGTTGGACCTATTTCGTGGTCCCTGCATCCTTCCGCACAGCAGAGAGTACTTGAAACCTTTTGTTGGACGAACAGATCGTTCATCATGTTTCGTGAAGTGGGTTTGGGAATTAGCTGAATACTTTTAATAAAGAAAACGTTTGTGAATTTAGAACACGGCTTTTATTTGGCCAACACTTCACAACATCGACGCACTTCACACCAATCGGCCGAAGTCCTTGTCAGCGCTGCATGCGGTCATCTCCTGGGGCAATTAGCTTCAAATGTGCTTCGACCAATTACAGTGCGTTACCCATTCAACCGAAATAATTGCAGAGATCCACTCCATAGTCCACACTCCACTGTACGTGTTGGCCATTTTCGGAGAATGCCGCCAAGCTGTGTGTGATTACAATAGCTACTTCCGCTCACCAAACCTGTTCGGAAGTTTGTGCCTGCGAGCGCATGTAGATTCGAGTGCTTTGTGCTGTATCCTTGGAACCGCAGAATAGCACATCAAATCGCGGTGACACCCACAAACCGCCGGTTATATATTTGATTGCATGCGAGCGGATGCCAAGTGGAATTAATTTCACTACCGCGGACTGCGCCGTTACTGAGGTAGAATGCAACACCATGGTGTTGACTTCACTGTGGTGCTAGTGACGGTGCCGTTGGTCCTGCCATAATAATAACAGGCATACGGGTATGGTTGTTGTTTTTTTTAGGAAACCAAAAATTTCAGCAATATGTCGGCAAACTAGCATAATTTCCATAGTCCATGTGTGTCCTTGGGCTTCATAAAATCTTTTCTCTCTCGGAGACCTCAACGATGTGGCGTGTTTTGTGAAATCTCACACCAAGAGGACGTGTGCGACACACTGTCACACTTACCACACTTGAACAATATGAAAGTCATTCCAAAGTTCTTCCTAAGTTTTGGGAGTAATTAAATATTGTCTGTGTTCGGTTGATCGCCTCCTTATGATGATAGTTTCGCTTAGTTGTGTGACGGTGTTGTGACGAAGCTCGGTCTTTTGTTCCCGCCACTTGTCAAATCCGTTTCTCAATCGCCTATGTTGACTTGCTGCAACAGAATTATGATTCATTCATTTCCCCACCAGAATAGAAAATCATTCCTCAGTCTTCCCCTGACAATTCTTTCAGATTTGTGCTTCAATAAAAGTTGGTAACCCATTTGTTGCGACACTGTATTAATATCTTAGATAAAAAACTTACCGCCAACAATAACTTCTGATATCAGTTCCAAGGTAACATGAGCTCAGAACTAAAACCTTCTACATAACCAATAGGAACCATCAAAGTCTAATAAATTAATGCTATAAAAGTTATTAAACTTTAGAAGAGTCCTTCAGCTACCACATATACATACACATATACACAACCCATTTCGACGATGCTTTAAAGCATCCCCCAAGAAAACAGACGCAAACTATTCAAATTTGCAAGCAACAGCAAGCGGAATGCATTTCTCTTTTCCGCTGCAAGAGTACGTGCCAATTATAGTAACTGCCACAACGCAAAAGTTTATCATTTTTCCATTTTCTCTGGTGACCCCCTTCCCTCTTCAATGGGGTTTTCTCAGAGTTTTTATTTTTGAGATGGGAAACTTTTCAATTCTTTCGCCTCTCTATATTTACGTACATAGAAATAGCAACGGAAACCGTTTTTCTTTTTATGAATTTGTCTTTCTCGCATGTCCAATGTACACTGTACAGTGGAGATTTTTTAAGTTTTTATGGCAAAAATCCAGTTAAATATAATTAGTTCGTTGTCACAAGGATTTTATTTGCAGTTCTAGATATGTAAAATCTAATAATAAGTGGCTTAAATTATAGTTCAAATTATGGGCTTTCATTATTGGTACTATTCGTTGCAGTGTTGTCATATCGTGGGATTTTTTCCTATTTTATAAAAGGCCTGCACTGCTATTGGAATTGTTTTAAATTTGATTATACATTATTACCTCGCTATCTATCTCAGTTTAAATCACACAAAAAATTTATGGAAGCTAATTAAATATACATCTGGACTATCTTTGAGCTCTTCTTGATTTAATTAGTAAAGTGTATCTAAGGTTTTTACTAAAATTTTCAAAGTAGATATTCTAAAATAAAAATCAAACGCAGAAAATCATCTGGGACCTATTTTTAGAACTAGTTGGAACAGAAGGGAATTTCGTTACCATAGACAAATCATACTGAGACCCCTATTGCCGCTGGCCCCTCAATATTTTTAACTTTCTCCATTACGTAGTAAGAGAAAGATATTAGTTTCGTACAAAATTTGGAACTCGAGATATTAATCAATTCTGATATTACGATTATAGAGGAACTCAAAAAAGTTGGTCGCAAAATTCTGCCCGGGCTGTCTGTGTGCCCTTGTGTCTGTCTGTTAGTTCTTCCACAGGCCTACAGCCTAAACGGCTTCCCGGATTACGTTCAAACCTCGGATTTGGAGTTTTTGGGCTAACAGTTCGGGAGGTGTTTTTTTTGCAAGGTAACCTCAACATTAATGTTCGCACCAGTTTGATTTGATCGAAAACAGCTCTAACGATTTTAACCAAAATTGATATTTAAGCTTTAGTAGGTGCGCTTACCATGTCTGCGTACCCAGTTTTGGGTTAGAAATTTCGACATATCTGGAAAACGGTCTATACTAATGCAACAAAAATTAATTTCTAAGGTGATGTGGTTATTTATAAGATAACTGCATAGCAAACTCAATTTTTCTCTATATCATTATCTTACAATGGATTTTTGAAAAAAATGGAATTTTTTTTTGTAAATTTAGTTTTTTTTTTTAGTTTACCGGAAAACGGCGATAACGATTTTGACCAAAATGCGAACTTAGAGTCAAATGGATGTTTTCAAAACTATTGTGTCCCCAATTTAGATTTGCTGAACACTCTGAAAGTCAGTCAGACTCGCACTAAACGAGAAAGTTTCGTGCGACCCAGTCGTGCACTTTATTTAAAATTTCGCCATCTTCCTTTCCAATCGGTGTAATGTCAATTACAATCCGTGTGACATACAAAATCATTTAAAAAAATTCAACAAAAATTTCTGTCGACCGTTTGGAATGTGATAGGGTTCGGGAATAACACATTTTAATATTACTGAATGGTTAGTTAACTATATATATTTTTAAAAAGCGAATAATTTGAGTTGTTTGGTTAATGGAACGATCTAAGGAGATGTTTTGTATACTAGAAACATACGAGGACAAACATGGTAGTGAATTTCCACTTCTGGATTTTTAACTAAATTCGATTTCAATTATTAATTTCTCCTTGCGTAACTGAAAAATGTTTGTGCAAAATTTGTATACTTCCTCTCAACCAATCTACATTGTTAGCTTTTTTCAAATACTTTAAGCAAATGTACACCTATTTCAAAAAAACATACTACCTATCTGTATCGAACTGCATGAGTATTGCAAATCTGCATCTGCAGTCGTTGCAATACTCGAATATATAAACTAAACGAAAGACCGAGGGGGTTCTCATTCTCACTTCTGTTCTAAGATTTGTGTGACGAAAGTCAGTCTTTTAGCAGGAACCAAATGATTAGTCTATTGTAAAAAATGATACCGGTTTTTTTAAATTTTCTCGGATGCACGATATATTTGCCGAACAGGATCACAACTATCCAAAACGATTTGCTTATTTAAAGCAAGGCCATCAAATTGACAAATTTAACGAATTAAAATCGAAACATGAGAAAAATAAATATTCCGATTTCCAAACAACCATACGCCTTCAGGAATAAGTTGGTGTCAAGTCTCAACTTTCAGTCACCTAAAACCCTCCATCGACCACTGTATTTGTATATTCCAAATGCTCGGCGCAATTTAATGAAACTCAAAATGTGTCTCACAGTTAGTTGGCTAAACACAAATCGAAGGATATGCACATGGGAAAGTTTATCCCCTTCAGAGTGCATAAATTTGAATGTGTAAAATTATTGACAAAAGGAAAAATATTACTGTACACACCACACATATGGATAAGAAGCGCAAGGATACGCGGTCGTAACAAGACAAATGCGAAGGAAGGCAAAAGTACCATATATATTTAGGTAACCACCGGAATCCGAATGTAACACATCGTTATATTCCGACACCTCCACCGCAGCATGATTGTACGGTATATGTAGGGCTCGGTGTCGGATTGACTTAGTCGCGTCGGGAATGGGATCTACCCCCCTCGTTACTGCATGCAATGTCCTTGCACGACAGAATAATATATATTTTGTGAAGAAATCTACTGATGCAAAAGTTTTTACGTATTTTTGCAGCTGGAAATTTATATGCGATGCGAAAAAAAATTATCGCACATCAAACAAGTGAGAGAGGGGAAAAAAAATATTATCCATTTCATGGGTATAAATCATCGCATTTGAAAGTTGTAATTGGGTTTTCCAAAATACCTACGTAGGTAGAATTCTATTTTTTTTTTTTTCGTTTTCTTTTCCCCGGAAGATTTGTGCAAGGACGTGGAAAATTTGAGTGAATAATATTATTAGATAACGAATGTGAATTCAATGAAATCAAATATGGTTATGCAGTATTTGCATATACCTACATTGCAAATTGAAAATTGACGGGTGGCTGGCTTCCCTTGTTGTATTGTGTAGATACTGTGTAGCTTTGCTATAAATCAAAGGGCATATTTATAACTCCTATTGACATCCAATTAAAATGACAAAATTCCGAGAGGGATGGTCAAAGTGATTTGAATATATTGGAAAAAAAGCAATTTTTTTATGGGAAAGTTCGTCATTGTGAGTATACCTACGTAAAACTAAGCGTGGCCAACAAAAATAATTGCTCTCCTTCTAAAGTCTATCGCGCCGCCCCCCATCTGGCTGAGAAAGTTCACAAACAAAAACGTGCGCACGACTCGGTTTTTTATGCCAAAAATCAGTCCATAAAATTGACTAATAGACTTCGGCTAATACTCATCAATACCCATCAATACTCTCATTATTGGCGACATTCATTCATTTTTCTTGCAGTTTTGCAGCCTCGAGCTTCAATTACACCCGCTCCATGAATACAGCATTAAATGGAGCACAAGATATAAAAATCTGTAAAATATATGCACTTCCTATCGAATGCAATAAACATTATTTGTGTACAGAAAAAAGGCCATGAGCCAAATTTTATTCACCACTCTGCTCACTGGCATATGCCTTCATTGGCAATATGATTTCTTTATAAGTGGATGCGAAAAGTCAACACATGGGGAAACTCAAAGTACCAATTGCGCCAAGGACCCCGTCCAAAACTACTAACAAAACATTTTCAGAATTTCATGCCCACAAACATTATCATCGCGTTATGCAAGGCCCAGTGGGAGGGGGGAAATAAAAAATCACTTCATCGAAGGACAAAGCACTGCCGCACCAGATGAAGTCAATAGCTAGGGTAATAATAACTATTGTTAGGGGGAGTCATGGAAGTCAAAGGAAACCCCTGCCTCGCCATTTTATGGCAAGGAAAACTATAGCGAACACAAAATCCTATCAAAAACAGTTTCGAACCAAACAGAAGCAAAGGATAAGAGGACACATTCGAAAGCCAACAAAACAGCACAAAGGCACCAAACCAAAATACAGAAAAAAAAAACGAACATCGTCTTGGGCAACAAATAAAAATTGGGAACATTTGATATTGTCGTCCTCCATTTACAATTTACTACAAAACCAGAGATGGAAGAACAAACGACGACGAAAAAGTCGGCCAAACACAAGCAAAAAATAGAAGAAACCTACAGAGCAAAAGGACGAGGGGATCTCATAGCATCACATTTACAAGCTACAGAACTTTCACAGCCAGAAGCAAGTGCATTTGAGGAGAAAATGGTTTCAAAAGAGGTTTATTCTTTTATTTATTTAACCAAGTATGTCCCGACTCCCGATGCATGAGGGGGGAGAGGGCGAAAAAGAAAACTAGTCCTTGTTATGATTTGTTAGTGCTTAGGGTAGTGGAGTTTTTAATATGTATGTCTATATGGGAATGAAAAGAATGAGTGTTAAAGAATCGTATCTTATGGGGCGAATTGGCTACCGACTGTGGGTGACATTTCGCCATATTTTTCGACTTATTACATTTCGAGTAGGTGTGTTATTACAATTGTGTGAGGGGGGAGTGGGTACTACTTGAAGTTTTTTGTGTATTGGTATCTGGGGAGAAAACCACAAACTAGGTAATTTTTCTAAAACAAATTTCAGTTGCTAACGCTTTTAATCAAATGGTTGTAAAAATCTTGAGAGTATAGATCACTTATCCAGATTTTAATTCATGTTTGGTGTTGAAAATGATTGCACAGACAAAATAAATAAATATATCGCATTGTGATATTTATTTTTGTTTATGTTCTGTGTTGGACGTCGCGTACTTATTTATTCGGTTTTTGGATTTTTTAAACTCAGCAAATCTAATATTAAAAGGTCTCTTCAATAAAAAAAAAATAAAATGCACGACTGGGTCGAACGAAACTTTCTTGTTTATCAAAAGTTTGATTGCTTGTTTTCTTATTTTATTAGCTAGGTAGGAAAAATCTGAGAAAGGACGTTAGATAAAAGAAAAAATTGTTCATGAAATATGTAAATAGTGTTAAATAAAATCCACTTTTGTATTATTCATCTGATACGGCAGTAGCAATATAATAACAACTAACAAATGTGAGTTTGTATAAGTTGAAGGTTTCAGTAACAGGCAACTGTCGCAAGTTCTAGTTAGAGAGTTGTAAAGTAAACGACTACTGTACTATTTTGTATATGCTACAAGCAGTAGGGACATAATGTTTCTTTGATCTATTGATTTTATATTTGCCTGGATTAAATGAGTGACGGTGGTTTAAGGTCTGCATGATTGAAAGTAGGGTTCGTATTAGACCGATATCTTTACATAAATTTTTTGTAAGATTTTATAAATTTGTTTATGAATTTGCATTAGCAGCTATAAACCGAATATGCCGATTGACGTGTGTGGGATTCCAAATGAAGACAGATTTTCTGACTGTGTAAGGCCCCAAGTGGTTGAAATTATTTGAAGGTGCTCATTCAATATGGTTGAAAAGAAGAAGAAGTGATAAATATTTGCTAAAAAGAAGTTATAATTGCATTTTTACTAGCAGTGCGGTGTTGAGTTTTACAAAAGACAGATCGGGATTTGGGTAATCATTTTTGAGACTATTTTTTGACTAAGTATGGAATCTTATTAAGAATACTTATTTAATATTTAATATGTATTTTGATCAAAATCGTTGAAGCGGTTTTTGTAAAATTATGAAGACACAACAGTAACAAATATGAAAGTGTTTAGTTTGAAAAATGCTATTGCTTAACTATTTATTTTACCTGGTTTCTGAAGTGTTATGGGAATATAAAATGGTATTTTGTAGATATTTGCAGTTTTTTTTTTTAAATTAGCGTTTTCTATGATTCCAACTCAAAAGAAAGGACGCAATAATTTTTGGAACATAACTTTCACTGTAAGTATTCATGTTGGTCAAAATCGAACTTACCGTTTTATGGGTAGGTAAATTAAAGAAAACGAAATTTTGAAAAAAAATTGCTATTTTTAAAAATCCATTGTAGGACAATAAAGGAAAAAAACTTAGTTAGCAATTAAGTTAAAAATTTCCATATTACCTTAAATATGCATTTCGTATAGACCGTTTTCGAGATATGTCAAAATTTAAAAAGTAGGTACCTACCTACCGTTATTGGATTTTTTGTACTGAAAAAGTGAGTATGCAATCATGTTAACCTCACATACTTTAGCTTAAAAATCAAAATCAATTTTCGTTGAGGTTACCTTGCAAAAAAAAGAAAGTGTTCCAAATTGTAGCCTCAAAATTTCGTATTCCAAGGTTTGAAGATAGACGCACGGAATTCTGCGACCCACTTTATTTAGTTCATTCGTTTGTTTAATGCGGTAAGGTCTATCTGTAGGCTGTTACTGTACTGGACTCAGCGTTGTCTCTGAAAATTTAAAGAGAGATTTCCATCGTACCTGTTTTATACTTCAACCGCACTTAGTGTTTTATACATTTGCACCAATTAAATAAAAGCACTCTTTATAATAATTCAACTGAACCCCGACGCAGAAAGTAGGTTTTTTTTACAATTATACATATTGACTGAAATGATGTTTAAGGATTAAGTCAATTGAAGCGGTTTCACAAGTTTATGATTAAATTACAGAAAAAGTGTCCTACATTTGATAAAAATCCAATTTCCCTAGTTTTCGAAAAGATGAGTTCGGAGTTCGGGCTGTCTAAAGGGAGTCGACATAACTCTAAAACTTCCCGAAAGGAAACGCCGACCTGGACTATACTGAGCGAAGGGTCTGAGATTCCATCAAATTACAATTTAAATGTTTTTGCCATCTCTCGCGGACGTCTGACAAACATCCGGAAGTATAATTGCCATAAAATTCTAAATTTAACCATTGGGACTCGGCATAAAATTGTAAAGAGCCCTTTCCTTCCATTCGTTCCGAAAATAAAATCTTACGCAAAACGAATGTTTGTGAGAAGCTATAGGCCTAGTATACCTACCTTTATGGACCTCTTGCACCAACTAGTTATTTCTTCAACACAGCTTATTCGTATATGCCTCAGGACTGCAGATGATTGAACGAATGATTTTTTGGCCAAGGTTGAGCACATGTGGCGTTCATGCTTTTTGTAAGTACTAGTATCTAGTCAAAACAATTTTCGGTTCAAAAATCATACCAATTTAAGCACGATGTTGTTTCTTATACGTGCATGATTCGGTTCCGAACTGGTACCAAGCCTTAGGTTGATCTGAGTCTTGCGCGCTTAAGCTATGTTTCAACAATTTTTTAGAAAATGAACAAGTTTTTGTAGTTTTTACTTAAATCAATACTTGCTATTAAGCTTCTGGGCTTCGGAACATTTGTTAAATTGCTTGCTTTAACCTTAAAGGGTCTTACAGTCTGCTCGTTTTCTTATACGTTCTGACTATCGGTTACATATGCAAAGTACCCTGCAAGTCGCATTTCTTGGCGCTCGTAGTGTAAATTATTTGATCTGTGATCTGTCTCTAATGATCTAGATCAGTTAATCTTTGTTTCTTCTTATTGTGGTTGTTGTGTTCATACGAGTAGATGACAATTCAAAGTTTTACCACAATGACATGACCACAACAATTATGACTTCACTTATAGTTTCGAACAAATCTTAGTCGCGTATTAATGGTCTAAGATTTAATATTTTTAGATGAAGGCCGAAAATATTGACATTTCCAATATTATCAGATTTCTATTCCGGGTCGGAAGAAACTTTCAAAAACCGTTTTCGCAAACATTCCCGACTATCCAAGCTCACAACTCCGTTGCGGTGGCATTATAGCTTCCAGTCAACTGTCTTCGTGTTTGCCGAAGGTAAATCATCAATCGCGCAAATCTGTTGCCGCATGTGTACCGAATCTCAATATAATTTCATTTCAGCTGATTTAATATCGCTGCTGCGGTTCACGAACTCACTCGCCAGTATTCCCCAGGTGCTGTTGCATTGAATCCACATACGTGACATTCACATCACACACATGACCCCGAACATTGTCTCGCAAGCCGGATTCCCCCGGCACCAACTCCAACTCAAACAAAAGATTTTCATTCAATTTCTGAATATTTCCCTTTTGCAACTTCGTGGAAAATTATTGCTTGTACTCCCATATTCTGGTTCGCTTCGCGTTCGTGTGGGATAAAGTTTGATCATCGCGAATTACGATCCGCACGGAGAAGTTCTGTACGCCGAAACCGCAGCTACGCTACCGCTGCCATCTGGTTATCCCAGGGGCTTTATGGCAACACGTACACTGAACCAAATCGCGTATTCATATTGACGGAAATATTTTGTTAATCATTGAAGAATTTATTATTCGGATCGACAATTTTTCGTCAAATTTTTCGTCTTATTGAAGATATAATATTCAAAATAAATAATATATCTTCAACTGCTGTCCGATTTCATATTTTATTCAAACCAATGAAATTTTGTCATATTGACAAACTGAAGTCGTTAACAAACCGATATCCTTATGTGATATTGACAAAAATATGTTGATAATTTTTACAAGAATCATTTATTCAAATTAACAATTTTCCATAAAATTTTTCTTCATATTGAAAATAAATATTCAGAATCAGTAAAGTTTCATCAAATGCTACATATTATATTATTCAAGCGAATGAATTTATTTTCATATTGACAAAATCATCAACAATTCAAATTGACAATTGTTCATCAAATATTTCGTCTAATTGAAGATTAGATACATATTAAAGATAAATGAAATTTCTTCAAAAGCCTTTTTCCCGCATCGGATTTTGTTTTATTTAAATTAAACACAATATTTATTTTTGGTATAAAAAAGGGGAGAGTGGGGACGTTTTTTTTTTAAAGTATTGCTTGAAACGCAAGTTATATTTTTCTTTGTTTTAATAATTAGTTTTAAATTTTTTGCACTTGTAGCAGTTTACAATTAATGCAAATATATGCATCATACTATAATTATGATTGCTCAACTAAAAATCTTACTCGTAGCCAGAATCGAGCATGGTATTTCTTACTTTGTTTTACAAGCTCTTAGGCTTTTTTAAGATGTAGGTAGGACTTTACACAAAGTTTATAAGGAATTTATCAAACAGTTCTTAAATTTAAAAGAAATAGTTTAAAACAGTTGAGCAGTTATGAGAAGGTTGAGATTTAAAAAAAAAATAGTTGTATGCGAAAACCTTTATAAGACACTTCCTGAAGAATATTATGGAAGGAATCTATAAGAAAGACAATACATCGGTTATTCTAATAGGTATCAATTGAAATCATTGAAGGCATTTTCAAAAAAATAAGCTTTCGTCTTCTTTAACTTCTGTAATAAATATTTTTTATTTTAATTACATTATATTATAAAAAGAAATGTTGATTGCAATTAATGCGCCTAAGATACACTAACCACGATTATTTACAGAAAAAAACTAAAAGCGACTAATCTTTTTCTATAATGTGGAGGTTAGATCAGGACTCAAACATTACATTTATATATCGAGCTTGGCCTAAACACATTCCCTTTACCAACAAAACAGTTCGACTAACAGGAGGTCCTACGCTAAATCTAAAACTGTTCGCCCTCAGAAGACTAACCGCTAACTTATATCTATTCCATAGGTAATAAGCGAAACGCCCTACAATAAAGACAACCAATGCGCATCACCTATCCGTATAGGTGCTTAAGAACCGCAAAAACATCACGTTTTAAAAACTTTTCGCTGTTCTGCACTCGTACCACTATTTTTGTCGAAAGGAGTATTCACAGAATTTGAGTTTTACAAACTCAATCTTGTTGAATCTAGCTCCACATTCCCCTAAATTTTCCAGCAAATTTGTATTATTCCCACATCTTAAAATTTTTTCAATTTGAATAAATTTTTTGAAATGCTCTAAATTGTTCTTCACATTGACGAAATTGTTCAACTTGAATAAGTTTCTTCAATATGTTATTATCAACTTTAGTCCTCACGTTGGGAAATACCCATTTAACCGTTGCAATCTTTTCGTAATATCTTTAAATTGAATAAATTTCATTATATGACGGAAAGATTTTCTTTAACTTGACGAATTTTTCGTCACATCGATTTTTTTTTATAATTACTGAAATTTGTCCTTATATATTTTCTTCAATTGGAATAATTTTCTTTAGTTCTAGGAAAACTTTTCCTTCAAATTGAAAAAGTTAATCAATTTGAAGAAGTTTCATTAATATGTAAATGTTTATTGTTGTCCTAGAAGTGATAACTTTTATTCTTGTAAGTGAAGTGGTGCAGTGCGGATTAATAGTTCAAGATGATTGATTGTCCGGAAACACATTGGCGTGCTAAAAATGTAAGTATCAAATATTCAATTTTTATTGAAAACATTTACCTACCATCGTAGTAGGTAAAATATTCAAATATTTATCATTTTGACCGTCTCATAGTATAGCAATAATAATGATCTTCTTTTTCAGATAGTGCTGGCTGGAACGGCCAACGACCCATAGAAACTTTAATTTATACAATTAGTTATTATAAATCTATATATACTATATAAATCTATATAACTTTAAATTTAATAATTATTTATTATTATTTTAATTAAATTACTGTTTTTATAAAACCATTAAATATAAATAATATAAATAAAAAAAAATATTTTTATGTTTTAATGTGGCTTGAATATTTTATTTGAAGAAAATAATACATGAAATTTAAAAGTATATTTCATCAATTTCAATAAATATTTGTCATATTGACAAAAAAAATAATCGTGAAACCGAAGAAAAATCGCTAATTTAAAGAAAACTATTCATCATATTGAAGAAAAAGATGCGTAGAATTGATGATAATTATTCAGCTTGAATAAAGACAATAGTTAAAAGGAAGATTTTTTTCAATTTGAAGAAAACAATAAGTTTAAATGAAGAAAAATATGTTGATTTAAATAGTATGATGCGTCGATTTGACAAATACTTTTCAATTTGAAGAAACGAGTATGTTAATATGAAATATTTTCTTTAATTTGCAGATATCCAAAGGTAAAACTGACGATTTTTTTTTCAATTTGACAAAAAATACGTTATATTGAAAAAGCGTTCATTAAATTAAAGAGTACTATGCGTAGAACTGAAGATTTTTTTTTCAATTTGAAGAAATGTTTATGTAAAAATGAAGATTTCTTTTTTCAATATGAAAAATATTTTTGAAAATAAGGAATATTTTATGTTAATTTGAAGAATGGATTCCATTGAATTTGACGAAATAATTATTCAATTGGACAATTTTTTTGTGGATTTAACACCACAATGAAAAATATTATGCATTTCATCAAAATGACAAAATTTCTTATACAGTACAAATTTTCTTCAAGACAACGGACAGGAGCTGTTGACCTTATATTGATCACCGTTTCTTCAAATCTACATGCTTTTTTATCAATATGACTACTAAATTTGGTTCAGTGTATACAAGACGAAGTTATACCAAACCATAACGACTGTTGCGCTCCTGCTGGATGTTCCATGGAATCTATTTGACTTGTGTAAATATTTTTCTGCTTTGTTAGCGGAGCAGCTCCTTGTTATCATCAAGTCCTGCTGCTGCAGCTCATAAGTTAAGTGCAAATACGAAGAACTCGAACTGAGTGGCAGTTGTACATCATAACGTGTACTATGTGGGCGATTTGCGTATTGTATAATTGTGAAAGGAAACCCAGCGACACCCTGTCAATTGTTTAATAGAGCTCATCGCCCACAGGGGATATGAAATCGTCAAGGATTACCAAAATGTTCCTGCACCGAAGAGTGATGGGGATTTGTAACGCGTATTGCTTACTGCTTGAACGCGTAGTTGCCATGCCAAGACATACTCACGATGAAGCAATAATGCAAGGATTTGGGTGAAGTGCATGTTAGAGCGAGTGCAGAACAATTGGGGATTGCAAGGAATTTGCATATGCAACGTATGCACTTGCAGTATGCATGGAGTTCATGGGTATTTCTCACCACCCGGAGAAGGAGAATCGATCGAATTATGGATTTCAAGTACTTCCAGATGATGGTAGCATGCTTTTCGTAAAGTGGGGTGCAGCTGTGCACACAGCTCCCATGAAGGCCTTTGCGTGAATGTGGGGATTTTTTCATATAAATATATGTTGAACTGAAGTTAGGGATCTGTTGAACAAGATTGGCAGATTGCGCGGATGTATACCCCGCACGAAGATATGCAAAATGCGACGTAACGGTTAGTTTTCCGTATCTTAGTCCTTGAAGTGAATTCATCAGATGCTGGGATTGCTTCTCGGATGAAATTTACGTTGATATTGGCCGGTTAAACGGGAGATTTATTTGGTATGATCTTATGAGAAGATTAAAGGCCGATGGGTAGTGGGGGATCCTTCGATCGACTAAGGGCGTCTTCCAATCAGAGTGGGGATTGGAACTACAGGGAATATTACATACCTACCACCCACGTACATATGTTTGAAGAGCATTTTTTTACGCAGGGTCATTTCACGGTCATCATTTTTGGGTTCGATTTGTTTATCCGTTTTCAGCTCCTTGTTTTGGTACCGTCTTGGGGTTGTTTTCAACGCTTTTTGGCACAATTGTAGGTGGCTTTTTGCTAAATGTTTTTCATATGTTCTGTTCGCCCGTTGTCAACAAGTCAATTGGTATTCTGACTGTTTGTGCTCTTGTTCTTTGATGAGGTGTATTTAGGCATTTTTAATGTTTGCTCGAACAAAACAGGACCATTTGGCCCCAATCTACCGTAGAGAAAACTCATACTCACCCCAACTAACATGTCATTTCGACAATCACTTACACAACCCACTGCATCACAGCAAACAATCTCCAGACCCACCGTTAGTTGTACAGAATAAAGGAGGAGAAAACCCTTTCTACTGCCTAATTATATTTGCTCCCCCATCCGACTGCATCTGTACACATTTGTTGGCCAACAATGTGAATGAGTGGTTCACTCTTCGTTTGGAAATTCTTTCCAATTTATTTCACCGCCAAATTGGAGCGCAACCGTCCGTCCTTCTCCGAGCATTCTTCCAGTTGGCAAAGGGCTTAACTGCAACCGGTTTCATCTTCCTTTTGAACGGGCCACTACCACAATATAACTGTTATAGTTTGCTTGTTTCGTAACATAGGGATGAACATCCATGGCTTAACGTGCCGGAATCAGGGCACCGTTCAGATAATAACAGTTTAGGATAACGCCAGTAATCCCGACGACGATGACGGTAACAAAAAAAAGAAGAAACCACCAAACACAAACGAACGATAACATGGACAATTTTCAAGGATGCTGCACAATATTTTGTGCAATATGTGAAATGCTGCTATAGTCTCCATCTTTAAGACATTGTCAGTTTGTATACAGCTTTCTTGCATTTCGGTGGCGGATCTGCAGTCTAGGATTTGTCAGCATCTACGCCAGCACGCCCGCACATAAAATCCGATATCAAACTTAAAACGGATTATATCCTTTCCGGATGAAAAGAGAAACGAGAAACATACCCACTGTAGCCAGCGCCATCAAAACGGAAGGATAGCAATTTTCAGCAAAATAAAATTTAAGTCACCAGATCCATAGAGGTGTAAGAGGGTGTGTGCCTGCAATCTTTTGTCATCGTTAACAAAATGTTTGTCCGACAACACACAAAATCGCCGACAGCACAATGGGAATAAAATTGAGTCGCAGTCGTATCTTCTTTTCAGGACCTAAACCCATTATGATAACAATTGATGTAATGGACTTAATATTTGATACGTGTACTTGCCGTTGCAGGAGTGGACCTTTATCTTCGTTATCATTGCAGAAGGGCAGTTTTCCAATGCGACGATTGAAAGAAATTTATTTAAAATCCCTGTCACCTTTCTCTCCCAATCGAATACACAAAATATCGACTGGTGAGCCACAATAATAAATTCAAATGTTAATTGGATGGTAAACTCAATTGAATTTGTTGTGAACTTGGTATCCTCCAGACGCACAGAATCTATGTGATTGATTGGGTTGTTACACAGAGCTCATCCCATAGTTCTGGTCTGGGATAGAATTTCGTTATTGCTTCTGATTCTGATGCTGCTGTTGCTCTCAGTATATGGGTGTCCCTGGATTTGAGGCGATTTATTGCCATGCCATACATATTGTGTACACACGTGTACATCATGAGACGAACATTGATAATTTTGATCCTGGGACAGGACAATTTCAGACTAATTGTTTATTCAAATTCATTTTTGGTTTCCAGTTAATTTATTCATTGCCATTTGGGGAGAGTGTACAGAACTGGCAATGAAAAGTCGTCAACGATGACGGATGTCATCTAAATTCTAAACGCATCAATTCGGAGACCGATGGATGTATCATGGTTCATGGATATCGTGTCGACGTCAAGTGATGGCCTTCGGACAGCTGACATGCCATTCTGATGGAGCCGAGAGAGAAAGAGAGTAATTCACCAGAATTGTTTGTGATTTGAGGGATTCTGACTGATTGAATTGATTATGCTTCTGGTCGTCGGGGAGATGGTTGCGGGACGTTGTTTTTGTGGGTGTTTGATTGATTTTCTAAACTATATCTTTCGCAATGAAGTAGATTCAGACATATATTTTGTAGAGCAGTACGTTTTCTACTCCGAATTAGAAAGGTGTGCAAATTTTTTGAGCCTGCACTATGATTAAGCCATTGAGTGTGTAAATAGCTGCTCTCTCCTTCGAGGACAACGAACTCTAAAAAGCTGTTTTTTATAGGTATACTCTTTTAAATATACATATCAATATATATCAAGCTAAAAAAATTAATCTACGTTTTTGTCTATGTTCGTCATTGCATAGTTTTAAAAACAAAGATGGGGTATGTAGCAGTCGAGCTTATTGGCTTATTGTGTACTTAGCAAGAGGTTTCGAACTCGACCTACGGACCTTATTTATTTTGATGCAGTTTTCGAAAAATAGATGAGCAAAGTAAGCCTGTTCACTACGGTTTCCAAGGCAACAGTGTCTCATGTTTTGTTTATTAACTTATACTTTGATGTGAAAACGTGCTTCGTCTGTAAGCATTAGATCTATTCGCCTACTTTCCCGAGCCAAACATTAACAATCTGTCAAACATTAAAAAAATTTAGCGAGACTCTCTCAGAAACCTGAGAATATACCCCAAAGTACGTGGATAGACCTCGAGTTACTTTGAGCCACCTTCATCTTCAACATCTAATCCATCACAAATAAATACATAAAATAACTTTTAGCAACATACGAAACGTTCTAGGAGAACATTCGACCAACACAGATTTTCTTTTTCTTTGCAATTGAATTTTAAGACAGATTTTGAATATGTTTAGTGTCAACTTTTTGCATTTGACATATTTATATTATATTTATGAGCGTTTTCGAGCTAAGACAAGAACTAGTCGCTACTCGCTAATTTTCTTTTTTCCTGGAATTTTTTGATGAGAACGTGTATAGACTTTGTGCGATTGCAATCGATTTATACCGCGTACGCGAATGAACCTATTATATTTTGAAACATTCGTGCTTTTCGAAAAACTCCAGCATCGTTTTGATGAGGTGTTGGTGAGGTTGCAAGATACATTTATTTTCATTTCAAAAAACTGCATGGTTTGCATTTGTGTGGTTGAAATTATAGTTTCGTTTTCAAAATATCGTGAACTGTTGGTTTTTTATTCCAGTACATCTTTCTTGTCGATGAACGCGTATTTGGCAGTGCGACCTAACAATTTAGTTCACGAGTATTTTAGACTTGAAAACTTTTCGCTGAAGACCCTAACAATTCCGCTTCTTCTGTGGGGATTGGAACAGCGTAAAACGTAAACTGGTTTGCGAGAATAATTTTTTGATATTTAATCCATTCCCTAAGGTTTAGGTACCTACGAACTTTAAAAGCAGTACAATGATCTTGTGAACCGGTCTATATAGGCTAAAAAAAAGACTGCTAATATGCCAGACCACGAGCAGTACCTACATGAACAACAAGGTAGTTTTTGACTCCAGTTTGCGCGTTCAATTCCAGGAACTAATATGAACTGAGCTTGGTGTCAAAGCTGTGCTATCGGTCTTAAAATTAAAGGGTGTTTTTTTTAGAGGTATACAACTTTGAAATTAAATAAATAAATATTAAAACAAAGATGACTTAAAATTTACGTTATTCGAAAGACAATCTTCTGGCATTATAATTAAAATATAATTTTCGACATATGACCGCCACGGCTGGCTCGGACGTAGTCTAATCTGGAGGTCCAATTTTCGATGACTTTTTCCAACATTTGTGGCCGTATATCGGTAATAACGCGGCGAATGTTGTCCTCCAAGTGGTCAATTGTTTCGATCCTATATCTGAGTAGACTAGCGACCTCAGATATCCCCACAGAAAATAGTCAAGTGGCGTTATATCGCACGATCTTCGAGGCCAATTCACGGTTCCGCAACGTGAAACCAAATGTTTCCTTCAATAAATCAATTGTGGCACGAGCTGCGTGACATGTTGCGCCGTCTTGTTGAAACCGCAGCTCCTACACATCATGGCTATTCAATTAATGAACAAAAAAGTCAGTAATCATGGCTCTATAGCGGTCACCATTGAATGTAACGTTCTGGACAGCACCTTTTTTAAAGAAGTACAGACCAATTATTGCACCAACCCATAAAGCACAATAAACAGTCAGTTTTTGTGGACGCAACTGTGCCTCAACCTACACTTGAGGATTATCATCACTCCAAATACCTACGGCAGTTTTGTTTATTGACGTATCAATTCAGCCAAAGATGAGCTTCATCGCTAAACAAAATTCGCTTATGAAAATTAACGTACATAGTGCGCGGTACGTATTTCGAAAAGAACCATGATAGTTTCGAAATAAATTTGCACAATTTGGAAGCGTTGTGCAGGCGTCAGCCCTCAGTCTATTGATGTTGAAATGCCAAACCAAACTAAAGATAAATCACTTGACAGCTGACAAAATCGCCGCCAGTTAAAATATTGTCGCCAACTTAAAGTTTCATACCTCAAAGAAAAACACCCTTTAGAAGAGTCACTCTTGAAGTCTGGAAGTCTAGTTTAAGCAATTTCACATTTAAAGCATTTTTTTTTGCAGCTGAAAATACCTGTGCCCACCTTGCACAAAAGACTCAAAACTGAAATAGTAAAACAACCGTTGCACTAGATTTTATATTTTACCTTTTAAAAACTGAGTGCTAGAGTTCTCCTTCCCAACTATATCCCTAAGCTATCCAATAAAATTATCCCAAAAACAATTTCACCTTGCCGACCCTAGTGAAGACACTGATCCATGTAAAGACTGTTTGCATAAATTGTATGGATTTCAAACTTTAACCATAAATTATCCAAAATTATTGGTATTTTGCATTCTCAGCTCTTCGATGAAATTCTTCTCAAAACATAAATAAAAACTTACGCTCTCATCCTACAAACATACTACCTACAGCATCGGTAAACTATTGCAAACTTTATCCATTGATTTAGCTATATATTTATTGGAGTTTTCACATGTAAACATTTAATCTATTCCTCGATGCACTTTGAATTCGAATATCTGTGTACGTTTAGATTTCAGGCTTAAGATCTGAGAATGCACACATATTTTTACTTCATTATAAATCGAACCAGATTGAACTTTCCCAAACTCACTTCCTTGGGCCAATAGGCAAATAAAAGATGAAACTGAGTGTTTTTCGAGAGGTCATCCCTTGTACGGTGCATATAATAATTTATGCATACGAGTATCTTTTGCATCCATAAGCTGTTTCAGAACTTTGATTTATATTTATCTTGTACCCAGGACTTCCGAATGGACGCTAAAGTAAGCATGAGTATTGTTAGATGCTTAAAATTTTAATTCCATTCCAATTGTTTACCTTGGCCTGTGTGGCCCAGTTGCTCCTGTGCACTGAAGTGTTCTCCAAACTAGATCGAAACGTTATGCATTATTCCATTGTGTCAATTTGCAATTTGCATGCACAATTACACGACAGCTGTTGGTATAAAGTATGAATTATACCGGACACACACACACAGTTTATGGCAGCACTAAAGGGCAGGTATTTATTAAAGTTGGGCTACGGAAGTAATGAAGATCTGAGTAGATGATGCCACTGCTGGGTTTGATCCTAAAAATTATTATTTGTCGGAATTCTATCTGCTCAGGGGCTTTATTTCGTTCTTCCCTCACACTGACTCAAGTTTACTCAATATTATAATTAATGAAAGCTAAAAATGTATTCTCAATATTAGATAAGGAATAAGGACAGTGAATTTTTTTTGCAACTATTAAACTGATTGCCAAATGACTCCCATTATATCCCTTGACTCTTATGTTGACCCGTGATGGGCCACTCCTCCTTTAGTATTCACTCGGGTTAAATGAATTAAAGGGACCCATATTGGTTAAGTAAATAATTATTATTCTCCCGAACGGACATCAGAGCCCGTGTGGGTTTGTGGAATGATATCGTTGGGGAATGCAAAATGAAATATTATTCCGGTATACAAATGAGAGCTTTTAGTCTGATGACAGATGCAACAACTCATGTGCCTAGTTAAACAAGGGGCTTGCAGAACTGAAGACTGTGGTTGCACATGAATACTTAAACTTTTTCTAATTACACCAGCCCATCAGGAATGCAGAGTCTCTGTGGATGATGAACACTGAAGTTCTCTCTAGATCCTGTTCTAATAACGCAGCCAAACGCAATACTCTGGGTCTGGTTGAAGTAAAATATAAAGCGTAGGTACCTAACGGATTTTTAGTGATGAGCCAGGCAAAAATGTGTCAATCCCAGTAATGAACGCTGCATAGCTCTCTCTCTCTCGCTTAATCCCATTCACACTTCACACAATAGGTCTATTCGCGTACTTTCCCGAGCTGAGCACTAAACATCTGTCAAACTAAAAAAATTGAGCGTAATTCTCTCAGAGAGCGAAAAATTGACTCCAAAGTACGTGTATAGATTTCTAGCTACTTCGAGCCACTTACACCTTTGTTTCCTGGATCTTGTCACGACAGTTGGGTTTTCAAAAATTCGTTTATTTAATATTTACCATTTTGCAACAAATTAAATGTTCTAGGAGAACATTGGACCACCACCGTATTTTCTTTATTTTCGCACATTTTATTCAGCGCATGACGTTTGACGGATTTTGAATTTATGTGAACTTTGTGGATTTGACATATTTATCAGTACTAACCCGTTGAAATTGTCTGAGCTGTTTCGAGCCAAGAGAGGAACTGCTCGTTACTCGTTATTTTGCTAATTTTCTCTTTTTCTGTCATTTTTGATGAGTACGTGGATAGACTTTGTGCGATTGCGATCGATTTATACCGATTGCGTTCGATTCAAACCGCGTACGCGAACGAACCTAATATCTGTCATTTTGCTTACGCTTTTAATTTTCTATCCGTGTGCGTCATTTGGAATCGGTCTGATATAGGAATCAAAAGAAAAAACGAGATAACGACACTCACTTGATTCATTGTTTTTCTTGTAAATGATGACAAGCTTGCCGACAACAGAATGTCTTTCATCTTATATTTGTTTCATATATCTGTTTAGGGTAGAGGGAATTTCAAAGCCCCTTTGACGGAACTGTTACAAAAGGCAACTGTTACATATAAATATGTCTCTTGTTAATTACAAGCACAGAGAATGTGAATAAATTGAAACGTTCATCTTGGGTAAAAAAATATAGGTACAATATTTGAGTTCTAAACTAATGGCAAGAACTTAATTTTTAATCTGAAATTCAACCCCTGCTGTTAGAACTTAGAAGACTGGCGCACTTAACTCTTTCTACTCCGTTGCGACCACTGCCTCACCCTTCACTGCACGCACACCTCCATATTAACCACACGCTGCCTAGTTATTATTTTCCGATTATCCAATTCAAGCGCTACCACAACTCCACCCCTAAATCGTATAATCGCTTATCGATACACAAGTGTTTGTCCCACCCACTCACTCGTAGATGAATCGAAATCCTTTGAGAAAACACCGATTACAAGTCATAATTGACACCACCCAACGGTGTACGCATCAATTATCACAGCACACATCCGAGGGAGCCCATTTGATAGGTTTAATTTATGGAAAACGATGCCAGGACAACGACGAGTTATCTGTGTACTAGAACTAAACGTTAATTAGTTTTGTCTCAAGTGTACAAATCATGCTTACGCTTGAAAGCGGTTCCTAAACCGACCCTAAAAATGCTGCTGCTTGCCGTGCCGAGAACGAGAATGTGTATACGTTAACTTGAATGAACTTATCAATTAATCAGGACAACACACAGCCAAGCTCTGCCTACACTCTTGAATAGGGTCGCACGAAACGAAGTTCAAACTATGAGTAAGTGTGGGTGTATAGTTGTACTAAAATCGCGCCGCAAATTATCGTCATGAATGGATGAAGTGCCAATTAGTTACTCGCTGGGATTGTGGCTTTTTTTTTCCCTGCCTGCATCTGTTCTAGCGGTAATAGTATTAATAAACCGGGCCAGGACATATGACGATGACGACGTTACGCAGGAGGCGACGCAAAGTGAAAAATTACAAAATGCTTCATTTGAGCTGGCGCGGGGCGGAGTGTTACCATATTTTGACGTGTATTGTTTGTTATAGGCATGTGTTTGTGGAATCTTTTTCGCAAACACCGCTCATACATCGTATATTATGGAGAAAAGAAAAATTACATTTGCTCCTTTATCGTATTACAGTAATTTTGGGTTATTAGTCGGGATTTTTCCCATGTCGCATCAGTTTAACCGGGGGTAGGTCCTTCGAGATGCGAATCAGTGTACATGTGTAGTAAGCTGCCAAAAACGTTAATGGGATGTCATATGACATCCCACATTTATGTGGGATTCCTTTTTTTTCCCTCCCTGTCCTCGCTGCTGCTCCTGCTTGGCCTTAAATTGGTGTGCTCTGTTTGTTCGTTCTCGTTGTTGTTAATTAAAAGCTTACAGGCATACGCTTCGGCAGGAACGACACCTGTAGTTACATTTTCTTGTTTGAAGAAGAGGACTGCGTGTGTTATTTAACCTTTTGCGGAGAATTACTGTTGCCGATAATATATACGGATGTGACATGATAAATCTTTTCACTGGAGAATAATTGATATGCGGCGTAATTCCATTCAGGATTAGGAGCAGGTGGGCAAATTAATGCGTTCCTCCGAGGATTAAATGAAACGGTTAGCACAGTTGTTGTGATTGCGCGTATGAGGCGGACAAACACACAGCCAGCGCGGCGGAGCGACACGGTGTGTGTCGAGTTAACTTATGTCATAAGCGGTTTTGTGCTAACCAGGATCAGAGACAAATCTAATTAGATGGATAATTGCTAGTTCCAAGTAATGAGATTTTGGGATTGGCTTTGATATAGGTGGCATGCTGTTAGTCTTATTGTCGGGCTTACGAATATATATTGAACGTTAACGATGCCCGTATGGTAGCACAACAGTGGAGAATTCTTCTTCTTTCCATGTCTGGGTATATGAGTGGTTGTTGGGTTGTTGTTGGCTGTGTTTGGTGATGGCTTCCCAATGTGTAGTGTTTTCATTTCATTCTTTTAAGCGGCTAGAAGGTCTTCTAAACTAGAGGACTCATTGCGTTCGCTGGTACACACTTTTACCACAAGATCTTTGTTATGTACGCTCCTTTTGGAAAAGTTTAAAGTGACTTGTTTTGCTTCTTGAATTGGCGACAACTTGAGGTGAAATTCGTTCAAGTCGCAGGCTACTACCGACTACCTTTAACAAAACACACAACAGACATTATTTCGAAAACATATATTTAAGTTATTTTCATTTTTCTTCAAGTACAATTGGCTTATAAACAATTCGAAAAAAAAATTGTTTTTTTTTTATCTCCTGTGCGTTTAATACTGAGCAACATTTAAGATTTGTTTCCTCTTCCTCTGGAAGGGTATAGTATTTTTTTTTTGTGACGGACGACGAATAAGATGTAAAACACAAATAAAAACGTTGTTGCTACTTCGTGCGAATATATAAGTGTGGGGTAGGCAACAAAGTGGACATTTAAGACTTTCGTTTACAATTTTAAGACTTAGGCATTTTTTTTTGTCTTGTTTCTAGTTTAACTACTATTTAACAATATTAACAACGATGAATCGAGGTGGATTTAGTCTTCCAAGTTCCTGAAGGCTTGTTGGAGGTCCTCGTGCAGTTGATCGAAATCAGCCTTGATCTTGGCTTCGCCATCCTTGACGGGGTCCTATAAACAAATAAAAATCAATTAGGTCGCTATTTAACGAAAGAAGATCCACCCCAAACCAACCTTGAACTTCATCGACGACAGCTGGTACATGATGTTACCCATGGCCTCCCTGATCACGTTCCACGTGATTTTGTTTTCGGACTGAGCGGTGGATTCAACAGAGTGACGGGCCATATCGTAGAATGCAATGATGTTCCTCAGCATACCGACTGTCTTGTAGAAGGGGCAGAAACGATCGTATGAGGAGTAGGAGTTCTGTTGCAGGAAATCGTCCTTCAGCAGCTTGGCGACTTCGAGGGTGATCTTATCGGTTTCAGCCAGGGAAGCCTTACCAACGAGCTGTACGATTTCGGAAAGATCT
Source organism: Cheilosia vernalis (assembly GCA_949126925.1). Lineage (NCBI taxonomy): Eukaryota > Metazoa > Arthropoda > Insecta > Diptera > Syrphidae > Cheilosia > Cheilosia vernalis. Next base: position 5,602,787 of record OX421362.1, read on the forward strand.
TCCTCCTCTTGAAGGATCTCCTTGACCTTGGTCCTCAATGGCACAAATTCGGTGAAGTTCTTGTCGTAGAAGTCATCCAGAGCGCGCATGTATTTACTGTAGGAGATGAGCCAGTTGATGGAGGGGAAATGTTTGCGCTGGGCAAGTTTCTTGTCCAAACCCCAGAACACTTGCACGATACCAAGGGTGGCGGATGTGACGGGATCGGAGAAATCACCACCAGGAGGTGATACAGCACCGACAATGGAAACGGAACCCTCACGCTCGGGGTTGCCCATGCACTTGACGCGGCCGGCACGTTCATAGAAGGAGGCCAAACGAGCACCCAAATAGGCTGGGTAGCCCGAATCGGCGGGCATTTCAGCGAGACGACCTGAAATTTCACGAAGAGCCTCAGCCCAACGGGAGGTAGAATCAGCCATCATGGACACGTTGTAACCCATATCACGGAAGTATTCGGAGAGGGTAATACCGGTGTAGATGGAGGCTTCACGAGCAGCGACAGGCATGTTGGATGTGTTGGCTACCAGGGCGGTACGCTTCATGATAGACTCAGTGACACCATCAATCTCAACGGACAGTTCGGGGAAATCACGAAGTACTTCAGACATCTCGTTACCACGTTCACCACAACCGACATAGACGATGACATCAGAGTTTGAGTATTTGGACAAAGCCTGTGAGATGACAGTCTTGCCACAACCGAAAGCTCCGGGAATGGCGGTAGTACCTCCCTGGACACAAGGGAACAGTGAATCCAAGACACGTTGACCAGTCAACAGTGGATGGTTTGCAGGTAGCTTCTCAGTGACTGGACGTGGCTGACGTACAGGCCATACCTGCAACATACTGTGCTTGGTGATCTCACCATCGAATTCGGTCTCCAAGACAATGTCTTCAACATTGTAGTTGCCAGCTGGGGCAATGTAACGAACTGTACCCTTGTAACGGGGTCCAACGATCATCTTGTGCTTGACGAGGGTGTTTTCATGAACCAAACCGTACAAGTCACCTCCGGTAACGTGTGATCCAACTTTGACGTTGAGTGGATTGAATTCCCATGCAATGGTGCGCGACAGAGCGGGTACGTTCACACCCTTGGGGATATAGATGGAGCTGGTGAGTTCGTTGATGTCCTTCAATGGACGCTGGATACCGTCAAAAATGCTGCCCATAATACCGGGACCCAACTCGACTGACAGTGGCTTGCCAGTTCTCAACACGGGATCACCGACAGTGACGCCAGATGTTTCCTCGTATACCTGAATGGTGGCCATGTCACCTTCGAGACGAATGATTTCACCCACCAGCTCGAAGTAGCCGACACGCACCAACTCGTACATAGCTGATCCGGACATGCATTCTGCTGTTACGACTGGTTACAGAGTTGAAATATGTAATTAGCATTAGTTGACAGGCGAATGGGAGGGTATTGAACTTACCAGGACCGGAAACGGCGAAAACGCGGCCGTATACCGACTCGTTCTCCTCATCATCGAATCGCTTCAAAGTGGACATTGTGGTATTTGGTTAGCTGGAATTAAAGAAAATAATCTTCCGTCAACATAATGATAGATGATGAGAAAAATTCTTATTTCCGCCTGTCAGTGTGAGTGAGTCGTTTAGATTTTGCCCGAGGGAAGCTGGAGAAATCAAGTGATCTCAGCAGAGATATCAGGGAATTTAGCTATTCTTCGTGACTACAAAATTTGTTTTGAAGTAGTGGTACGTCCTGATTCGTTGAATATTAAACTACCTAAAATGAATGTGTATGAATGTAGGTAACATTTTTCATTTTCAAGGAAATATATGGCTAAAACTATGTCCTAGTCAAAAACGCAATCAAAAAGAACGAGTCGCGTAACGAATAAATTTGTGTGGCAGATAAATTTGTGCAAAGATTTCTACTCGATTTATTTTCTTAAATGACACGAGTGACTTAAGTGAAAAATATAGGTAAACTCGAGTCACATTTTTAAAGTAATATTGATATGAGGCTAACGGATTTTTTTGAAAGGGAGTCTAAATCGTGAAAGACTTATGTTCTTTCCTTTGGGACAGAACACAGAAGGAACACTATTTTTCAGATTCAGAGCGGTTTTTCTGTTCTCTTATGTGGTATTCGTTTGGGCTTCTTCAGATTTGCCCTCAGATTCCAGATTTCGTGTGGCTAATCGAACATAAAACTTGCTCTTGCTCTTTTTTGTGTTGATATTCGTGCGATTTGAATATGTGTAGTCTTCGACACTTTTCTAAGCGATTTCCATTCACTGGTTAAATTTTGTATTAAAACATTAGAAATATTTGTCCCGTCGATGCATTCACACCGACCACCAACTAGTTTTCGTTTGACGTTTCAATAAGCTGTGAGACACCAGTCATTAAACTTCGGTGCAAACTTTTTTGGTTACAAGTTCCGACCGCATTAATTAACAAACAAAATAAATTTAGTGAATTTAAAAATAATGTAAGTCCATCAATTAATTGTGGAAAATGATTTTAGGTCGTGAGTTGTGACATTTGTTCGGTCAGCCATTCTGCTGAATTTGCTGAATATTACAAAAGGTGTGTTTGTTCCAACAACCCAAAGATTGGAAGTAGTTTTCGTTGTGTTTTTGTGAAAAATGAGTTTAAGCGACTCGTTTTGAAAACTGAAATATGTTTGGGAAAACTTCTGTTTTCGTAGAAGTTTTCGAGAGTTTTCGCGTAAACCCGGTTTTCGGCTCGGTGTGAAAATTGCTATAAGGAGTATTCACGACAGACCGAGTAAAATTGTGAAATAAAATTTTTTTTATCAGATCGTGAACACACTTTTTGTCGTCTCTAGACAGATCCAATTCGACAATATATTGGCATTTGTTCTGAAAAAAACTTTTCTGAAACTGAAAGATATGTTTTTGATTGTTTTTTAAGCCGAAAGAAGCGAAAAAGAAAAAATTATGTGAATTGTAGGTATGAAGAACAAACCGGTGAAAAAATTAAAAAGAAAATATGGACATGTTTTAGTTTTGATAATGGAGAGAGGAAAGATGAAGATGATACCCCTTTTGATCTTGACGAGGATATTCTATTCTCTATTTTTCCGAATTAGCAATTTAGCAAACTGTCAACTTGACAAGGCTACACCTTAGGTACTCTATTGTATTTTTCGGTTACAATAGGGTGAGGATAGAGTTCAAAAGTGTACCGAAATTTTTATTCAGTAGGTATATTTTGTTGTTGTAGTGCGAAAAAAAGTTTCACTTTCGTAATGATACAAGACCCTATAGTTTCGTTATAATTTCGTTAATTCAAACACCCAACTTACTTTAAATTCAGCTTTTCAATCAAGAGACCAATATTTTTTAAGAATTCTAATTCCCCACACACTTCAATATTTATCCGTATTAACTGTAGTGTGATATCAATCTAAAAATCCTACTATTCAAATATAACCTGTCAAATCGTTAAATTTTTTGTTAGTCACGAGTACGTACAATGAAAAAAAAGAGTTTAGCTGCCCGTTACGTAACCAGATAATTTCCTACAAAATACGATAATTAATAAGCAAATAGAAATTGAGCCCCTTTCGCCCATTGCCTGTCAGCGTTCCGAGATTTATTCGTCCGTTATTTGCAGTCGTTTTTGTTTCCCTAACAGCTAAGTAATGCTCAAATACAATTTACACGAAAAAAAAATTCCAAGCGCCATTAAAAAAAAACGAAAACAAAATCATCTTCGTTTGCCACAAAAGCTTCTAGTGCCGACTTAAGCCCTAACTCCCACCAAACCCATTGGAAACTTTCGACAAATTCGAGATAAAAACTACCAATAGGTAGTACATGAAATATCATCACAAGACCACTATCAAATCAGCTGACTGGGAAATAGATTTAAACTTCTTCTTCGTGAAGTCCCCCATTATTCGAAGTTAATCTTTAAACGTGCAATAATAACCCAGTAAAACTATATTTTCTGTACCAACAAATCGTAGTAATTCCAAATTATCGAGATAACAAAACGTCAAACAGCACATGACAGCGATCTCACATTTTTCTTTTCAACAACTTGCACGAAAGCTTTCCTTTACCTTCGCACAGTGGAGCTTTCAAATCATAAGACCTCTTTAGGTCAGCTGACACAAAATGTAAAAAAAAATACCAATTTGAAACAATTCTGCTAATTTCCTTTTCATACGGTAAAATTCAAATGCAAATACATTTCCGAAACACTTCGATTTACTGGGCCTTTAGCACTTTTCATGTGGATTGAGCGCAACTTGAAGCAGTTTGCCAGCAAAGATCAAACACTCAATTAGTAACCATGTTTGCATGATAAGCAAATATCTACGTCTACAGCGAAAGTTTTATATTTTTTGATGGTTATAAATGCACATTTACCGTTTTTTGTTAGTGAATCCGCAGAATAGAATTAGATTCTAATTAATTTAAAATTGAAGAAGTGAAGAAAAAAACTGAAACTATGCACTTGAAACGATGAACGTTGCGTTTCACCAACAGAATAATACCTACTAAGTGCGAACGACGATAATGGGCGGTGGGGACCGATATGAATTCCAGTCAGTTTCCAGTATATATGGGAGCATTTCCAATTGATCGCGCTTTTCATTTTGGGGTCTTTATTTCAACGATCAATTGTAGCTTGGGGAGCTTTACAGTAGGTTCCAAGTGGAGCTTGACGGTTCGTTAAGTTGCGATTAGTTGATTAAGGTGGAAGCAGAGTTTGGTTGGAAAACTGTATTACATATTTGGTGGAAAGTTTGACAAAGTGGAATATAATGTTAATTGGATGTAGATATGCAGCACTTGGCAGATCAAAGTGGAGGTTGAGGTTGAAAATGATTATTTGAAAGACCCATTAAATAAGTGTAAATTAATAATAGACATAAGGCGACTGTCAAGATTTGTTTAAAGAAAAAACAAGAAATGTCATCATTATGTATATTTCCTGTAAGCCCTGAGTAATAATTAATCAGAACTCATAACGTTACGTATAGATAAACTTTCATTGGGGAAGTGTCAAAATGGAAGATAATTGTTAATTTAATATCAAATATTTATTTTACTAAATAGTTTTGTGTGTCAGGATTGTATTTCTGAAAGAAACGAAACCTTTTCCCAGGCTAACTATTGTTTTTAGTGGTTATTTGAATTTTATGAATTTTTGTTTGCTGTCTGTTTTGTATAAAAGTTTGAGATTTAAGACGGAGCGAAGGTCCATAGGGTCCAGATTTAAAAGAAAAAAAAAGCACTGTTGTGTAATTCAACCCCTTATGTCGCATTCAGCAACTTGACACACCTGACATACGATTATATTTAAAAGAAGGAGACCAGTAGAGGTTCTGGATCTAAAACACACAGGTCTTGAAGTTGCATACATATATTGACTTATTCCAATTTCTGACCTGTCATTTATGGAACAAAAGCCCAGCTTTAAGCAGACAGCGCTTGAAAATCAACCCATGAGTAAGGCAGTATCCACATTTTTTAAGAGTCAAACTTTGTTAAAAACCTAGAATTCTGTATTCCACTGACAATGGCAGACATTTGGAAAGCTTACATTCACTCAAAACTCGAATATGTCAGTTACTCCCTACTTGATTTATGTCCCTTAAATGACTTTTTCATACTTTGAGCATAATCAGAAAATTAAAGAACGCATATGAGGGAACGTAATTAGTTTCTGTGTAATGGAGTATGACATTCGCCTAGTCATAAAGTGGTCAATGGAACGCGTTCAATATTTCACCACGCTCCAGACATTGCATTTGAGGAGTCCAAATTGATGTGCAAATAAAAAATGTCGCGTATACGCCACCATTTTCCATTTATGAGTTAATTCACCAACTCGTTCGTAGTGCTATGTCGGTAAAGTAGTGAGACAGTTCTTTTCGTTGACTGCGTACGACTGCATGGCAAATATTTGCATCACTCTTGTATACTTTCTGGATTTTTTCCCATTGAAAAGTTGCATAAACAAAGAACCTCATAATTTCTCTTTCACCCACCACGTACGTTCGAAAGCGATTGGCAACTGGCGAAACACACCCCACCAAAGAGAAAGCTAAACCTTGTCCAAATTTAACCGCTTTATTTCCATGCACAAAAAGTAAATTTTCCACGAGTTCTTAAATAACTGCAAACTGCCACAGAGAAGGACAGGAACGAGCAAAATTTCAACCAATATATCCTTTCGCAAAACAGCTATACACGCACACACACAGGTTTTGCTGATAACTGGTGTTGAGTTGCAAAAAATGCAGCTAGCACCCACCAACCAAACCCAGTCAGTAACTATCAATTTGAATTTCTGCTAAAATAAATGCACACGAACGGTAAAAATATAAAACAAAAATGCAAAAGCGTAAAAATACAGATACGAAAAGGTCTCCCTCCGAAAAGGCAGTCCTCAGCGAGATGTAATAAAATTGTCAGTCGTTTGGAGTGCAGGATTTCAGCGACAGCAGTTCACCGAAACTATATTGAGTCCTTTCTGCATCAAGAAATAAATCGACACAATGTGGGATACCCCCTGACAGAAAAAGTGCAATTTTTATAAATGGTGTTTGTACTTTTTGTCAGGACTCATTTTACGGGCGGCGGTTCTGAGAATTATCAAACAAACTCGAAACATTTCACAGAGTGGTTGATTTATGCGGGACGAGCGAGCGGGCATTGGCTTTGCATATGCCATTAACCCGTAAAAACTGAGCTGGACGGCATGAACATTGGAGCTCTGTAGAGAGAGCAAATTGTTTACTGATTGGCGTTTTTACGTTTCCAACTTGGATCTTTGTTTAACAGTAATGTTCGAAACTGTTGCCATCGGGAGCAGCGATACTTAAATGAAGATATTTTATTGTGTTAAATTTTGCACCGAATAAAGGACTTGGTAAGAAGTTTTAATTGACTGCTTGCAACTGGTAGATACCTTTGGTCTGTTTTTTGGTCGACATCAGCACCCACTGAGCCATTGAGCTTTTCAGCTTTCTAAGCTGAAACAGTGAGTAATTGTCGACGGATGCTTCTTAAATATGGAAACCAATAATTTATTGAATGCGGTTTCCTTCAAATTTAAAAAAATACGTCATTCAAATTTATGTTTTACACTAGTTTTTCCTATTGAGAATATACGTTGGCTTCAAATCTGATGCATGTTTCAACTCAATACTCAGATGCATTACAAGATGGGCAAAACACACACAAGAGAAGCAAATTTAATATGAGAGAAAACAGACACTCGAAGAACCACCCAATATACATACACTCTTTATGTACTAGGAGGGCTCATTAAACTGCCGCTGACACTCACTGTCCGGAGAACTTAATTGAGTCTGACTTCCAGCAGTTGGACCGCTGGAGTGTGTTCGGTGCTACTTTTCTGGCAGTTGTCCCCCGACAGAAAAAAGAAAAAAAGAAAAACGTAATGACATAAAAATAAAAATTCCAAACCAACAAGTTAAAGGGACAACAACAACTGCTTTCAGTGGCAAAGCGCAAAAAAAGAGAAGCGAACCGCGTCCTCTATAAACTGTCAAGTGTCGACTACTGCGGAAGGATGTGGCTGAAGAGTTAGTCGTTTATTTTTCTGTGCTCTACCACCATGCCTTCTGTTGGACTTTTGGCTGACAGCCGAGAGTTGTCTCACTGAATACCATCGCACTGTATCATAATAGCCTACTACCATTGTTCCAGCCAATTGCCAAACCACCAGGGCGGGTAACTCAACAGGACACTTGTAAAAAAACGCAAAAAGCAGAAAAAAAATATTTTTTAATACCAGAGGCTGGTGCAGCCCTGCTGCCATTTGGTGGTAGCAGATGACGTTCCTCCACCGCTTGTAATGGCATGTTAAACAGGGTGGACAGACACACCAGACATTGCAGACGCAGACAGTGTGCAGACAGTTTTGAGTATGTAGCGCTGATGGACAAAATACACTTTTTTGTGGTTGCACTTGGTGTTAATGTGTGTGCGACATGTGTTTAGCCTGTGTTTATGGGAATGTTAATGGCACTGGGCTGCAATGCGTGTGGCATCTGAGGGAAAACGAAAAAAAATAACTTCAAGATAGTCACCGCCGCAAAATAAAACTCTTCTACAATTTCAGAACGTATTCCTCGAACGATAATCCTTTAATTCCCTCTAATTGCTAATCGACACTTAACCACTAGTCAGAGAAGTTGTCTTAATTTGTACATTGCTTTGGCTCCTCGCTGCCATATATATATATACGTCAGATGGAACGACTTGGATTTCAATTAGAAACCAGACGAAAGGATCAAAGCTAATCCTGTTAGCCAGCTATTGCTGCAGCAATCACAATCGTTTAGCTCCTATTTCTTCTCGTCCTCTCCAGCTGGACGTTATCTTGGCGGGTAAATCATCATCATCATCGTCATGACGTTTAACGTAAGAAGCACACAAGCGTACATCCCATTTGAGGATGTGTAGGAGTTATAAAAGAAATTTTATCTCGAACTTTTGATGAAGAAATGAATTTCATGTCCAACTGTTTGTTGTGTCATCAAGTTACGGACCTCTGTCAAGTCCTGAACACACGGATGAATCCTATCGGTGAACTTTGCTACTCACATGGACATGTTTTTAACAAATATTTAATAAAACGACTTTGACAAGCTGACAAAAGAGAGGTGAAATGATGTCGGAACATCGTTTCTTAAAAGGATATCAGGAGCAGGTACAACCTTTCGTGTGGAATAAGAAAGTGAGAAGAGTGAGGTCAACAGAAAAGTGTAGAACGGAACATATATGAACTCGAATTCATTGACAGGTCAAGTGGTGTGAGAGCATTTGATTAGTTGGTGAAATTAAAAAAGTTTTATAACCAAAGGATAATCGGAATCCTTGTTGCCTGATTTCAGTTTACGATTTTATTATTAATTAAGTTGGATGTCGATCAGAAGTAATTAAGTTGGAATCAAAGATGTTCCATGAGATTGACGGAGGGGGTGTTCTAAATAAAACCGAACTTTGGTATTTTTGGGCAGGCTCCGGTTTGTTTGTTTTTTTTTTTAACGAAGAAGTTTAAATAGTTTGTAGATTCATATAGAAAATGATGGTTTAAAACAGAAATGGTCAGTCTTTAAATGGAGATATATATAGGGTGTAGGAGACCGGCGAAATTTTTGTTGAAATAATTAAATCGTAAGCCCTCCACAAGTTCAACGAATTGGTAAAACGCGAATCAAACACAAAAATTACGAATTTTAAACAAGTTGACGCCAACAGTAAACTAGTCTGTCACAGTGACCGCGTTCCACTGCCCGCTAGACGTCTAGCACAAAATAACCCATTTGAAGGAACGCTCGCGCTAGAATGGTAGCGCCAGCGGCAAAGTGACATTTGACACTATTTTCCTAATCATTTGGAAATTTGAAAAAATGGATAATTTTGATGATAGAAATGATTATATTAAAAAAAAAAATCTGAACTTCTATTTTACTTGAACTATTACCAATTTTATCACAATTGCAGCTCAGCTTCGTATGTGTTGTAAATGATTGAACGATTTTGTTTGACAGGTCGTTCTTTTTTTTCTCTCTCTCAATCCAGCGGGTAGTTTTGTGTTAGATTGAGAAATTTCCCTGAAAGGGATATTTTACAAAAAGTGCTAGACGTCTAGCGCAAATTGTAAAATGTAAATTTTTTTATATGGAGTTTGACATGCCGCTGGTCATCTAGCGGCCAGTGGAACGCTTTCAGTTTATTCACAATCCACATCGTTAAAAAGCTTTCCACAATACAGCGAATACTAGTTCATTCGAAGTTAGCCTCAAAATCGAATTGGCATGGAACGGTCATTTGACATTCATGTGGTCCCTCTCTCACGAATCTAGTCAAGAAATTCGTGACTGTTTATTAAGTTCACATTAAGCATCTGTGACTGACGTAGGAAAAGTGGCATGAACGACCAATATACTTTTTGCGTTTTGGATAGGTAGATATATATATTTCATACACATCTAGCAGACTTAAGATCACAAAGTTTTTGAACGTGCCCATTATTGTGGAACTAAACATTGCATTTAGAATCGCCTTACAGCTAATTTAATTTAACTTCCACACAGCTTTACAGCTTCTTGTAGAAAACACGTTTTTAACGTGATTCTATAAATTTTCAGAGAATAATTTATTCTTCTTAATCTGTAGCCTATTACGCTTACTGCCAGTCTAGCAAGAATTGGCAACCCCTATTCTTACATTTAGCATATACATTTTGGAACATGCTTTAAATTTTCCAAATGGAAAATTAGACTTACATAAACAATGGAATGGTCCTAGAAAAAGTGATTTTATCTCCCTAAACTAAAAACTACATTTTCTTTCATTGACCTCTTGTGTGTAACACAAACCTTTTTATTCAGCGCTTAACAACAATAACTAATAGATCCGGCATAATCAATACCCTAGCTATAGAGCAGCCTTTTTAAAACTGTCATTTTTCCCGGCAAAACCGTTTATTGAGCATCTGTTCACACTACCGATGATAAGAGTCGTCTCACAAAGCAGACATACCATCATTGTTTGTCAATTTCTGCATTTTCCCAACAATTTATTTAACAAAAACACACAGTTACCATTTCGAGACATAAGTTTTTCCGCTTGTGGAAGTCAAATCGAGTGGCTTCCACACAGTCGCCTATAACATGAAAGTTAAAAGCCCGACAAACAAGCTAAAAAGCAAATTAACAATGAAAACTTTATTTGTAAGGGAACAACTTTTATCTATACGTACTCGTAGTACTTCATTCAATTACATTTTGCATCGTTGAGTTTTTATTCGTATTAGCAAATGGAAATGGAAATGTGAATTCTAAGACTCATCCTCTACAGCTTTACATCAAACACACAGTCTATCAGTGGCACTTTGCTCTTTAGTTTTTCATACATGTACATTTCGATGTGTGCAATCTTCTTCAGTACGTCTACGCATACATAATATCTGAATGTTTTCAGGACTTGTCTCAGCCCTTAGGCGCGAGTGGTATTCCTACAAAAAAAAAAGTAGGGCCCGTGATGAAAATACAAAAATTTTAATTGAAATTGGTCATCAAGTAAGACACTCATACGTGAGAACGATTTATCTGAATAAACGTAGATATAATCCCTGATTTTGTAGGTCTTATTTTCAACCCCGTTGATCGTTATCTCTTCCCACCTACAAACAGCTTCATAGCTCCAAGAAACAATAATTGTGAAAGCACGCCGCCTTGTCGGACACCACTTGTTTGTAGTTAAATTGCAATGATCCTTCGGAGCTGAAGGAAATTCTCTTTTAACTAAGATGTTATTTTTTGTAATTGCTTACCTACTCCTTAAATCCAGTTTAGCGCCCTTTTTTTACCAGCGCCCAACATATATCACCGTCTTGCTGTCAGACCCGCGATACTCTCCTCCCACATTCTTTTGTTTTAACCGATAATATAAATTTTGATTACGCCTCCATAAAATGTGAAAAAGTTTTCAATATGGGTAGGTGGCAAAATAAGATGCAAGGACAATGAAACCCATCAGGCACTCTCTATATACACATTCATATAAAGGGATAAACTGAAGAGGTGATACATTTTTGCACAAAAGTTTAATGGAAAGCGAAAATATTTGCCCTCCATTATGCTGATCCGCACTAATCCGATAATTGAGAGATTAAACAAACACTTTGTCCCTGCTGCATACAGATATAGCCTCCAATGTTCGGTGCCGTTATGGCTTTGAAGAGGATAATGAAATTGACTATTCGACTCATATCAGTTTGAATATTTGAGTTCGCAGTTGGTCTGTTCGGTATAGAGAAAAACTTTTCATTTTCTAAGCCAGTGTTGTTGATTCAACTGCTAATGCTGGCCGGATAGTGCGGTTATATACATGGATTTTACCTCGAATCTCTAACCTCTTCACTTTGTCCAAGGACACACATTTTAATATCTATATGCTATAGATATATGTGGATGTGAATGTTGAAATGGGTATGCCATATCGATGAGAGAGCATTATGGGAAGAACTTTAATTGGATCTGAAATCACTTTTGAAATGGATGTCGGAATGGAGGGAGTTGTGTGTGTTTGGGCAATAAGTAGGGGCACTTGTCGTTTTGGGATAGAATGATCCTTGACCCTTATTTATAATCCACTCATATGAATGCCATTGAAAATAGTATTTGAGTGATGATATAGTTGACTTGGTGTAAGAGGGAGAGATGCAAATGACATATGTTGCGAAAGGGTTGATTGAGGTCCTGAATTGATGGCTTATGATAGCCACAACTCAATTAAAATAGTGTCGTCTTCATTTCTGGAAAGCATATTGGGAAGCCAGCTGCCAATTTTCGAAGAGACGATGAAATATGTCAAATAGCGAAGGAGTAGTAGAATTGTAAAGTGTTAAATTTGTATTCCTTTAGCATTTTTATAGTCAGGCAAATAGTCTTTTTATGGCGTACACAGCTTCAGCGTTATTTTTATAGTAAGATTCATTTTTTGTGAGTTGGAAATTATTTTTTTCTGATTTTTTTTTCTTGTATTTGATGTTGGAGACAAACTAAGAAAAACAAAGAGAGATAGAAATAGATACAGAGAGACCTTTTAACTGGTCTGCTTGACATCTCTCATCTCTCGTGCTATTAATTTGAATAAATTGGCACTTGTTTATGCAGAGCAAGCTGTCAGTTACAAAAGCGTCAATTTGTTACCATCACTATCATCCTTTAGCCATCACTACCTATCTATGCTAGTTCCGATGAAAATAGTGCTTGACCGATTCGTTCTTACATTTCCATTGCCCTAATTGAAGAAATTCCACCATAAAATTATGAGGGCGCAGCACACTTAACTAAAGAGGGGAACTTCGCCGAAAAAGGAAAAACATTTGTGTTCATGATTGCTTTTGCTGGAAAAATGTTGACCTTAATCCAACCCATCCGCACATCTTCTACACCTTCATTATGATATTACTATTATACTACGAGAAGGTTGTGTGCGTTTTTTTTTTCTCATTTCCTGTGGCCAAATAATCAGGCTAATTAAAATGTAAAATATCAAAAAGCTGTGGTAATTAACACTTACATAATGAGCAAAAGGATTGCAGGGATACAATTCATCCAACAAAACAAAATTTTGAAAGAATAATGCAAACGAAAAATATAACAACCGAGAAGGGCAAAAACTTTGAAATAAAAGAACAGGATGAACGCAACGCAACCTTTCCTAATGGGAAGTTCTGTGTATCAACAGAATAGCCTCATTATAATCACCAGTAACGCAAGGATGAGGGATAACACAACAATAATTTTTGCTTACTTCGTTCGGTGTTTGCATTCCTTCTTTGTTTTTTGTTTAGTGAGGAGAAAAACGATAAAAATGAAAAAGTAATAAACCAACTCTGCTAAGTTAAATTGTTGCTATAACTGTGTATAAGCAATGTAGCAAGCTTATCGGGAGAAGTTTTCGTTTTGTTTTTAATTGTACGATATGTTAATGAGGATTTAAAAAAGATTGCTTTTTTTATTTGTTGAATGATGGTCGGCGTTGGGTGGTATTGTTACCTCTTATGATGGGGTTTCTCTTGTTGAAGTATTGTAGTTGTAAGTAGGGAACTTTCAGTGATTGTTAAGAGTGGGCATATATTTCGCCTACTTAGTCCATAATGGCAGGTCAAAATTAATCTGAATTAACGTGTTGTTTATTTTTTGTCTCCTCAAGTTGTAATTTAAACCAGATATTTCGCTTTTAATATTTGGCGGGACTTGACAAACTTTTGGATACGATCTGTCAAAAATGCATCCTCCTCCGGGAAATAATAATTGAATTGTTGGACACATTCAAAAATCAAATTATCTTAAGTCGACTAGATGTACCTACGTACCCTGAACCGAAAAACAATATTGGTCCGTAAAGTTAATAATTTTCATCCTTCAGTTCTAAAGCATTTCTGTGTTTATATTTCACGTATTTTTTCCTAATAACTGTTATTTTCCTATATTTTTAATAACTTCGTGTACGAGTTCGGTGGAAAATGTTGTGCCATTTTGAAAGTGACCATGCTGAGGTGAATTTTTTGTGAGTTTTGTTGTGAGGATTATGATTTGGTCAGTAAAGTCACTTTTACTACGTCAGCCGCATATTCGAACTGTCAACTAATACCCCAGTTATAGCCATACGTAAAATGCAACAGATAAAGTTGGAACAGTATGAAAATGATTTTTTTTGCTGCATTTCTGTGGAATGATTTGGTTTTTTGCTGTGTCATTTGACAGAGAAGTAGATCGTTTTTGTTAAGAAAGTTTTTGGGACGGAAAAATTGATAAATTATTTTTCTACAAAATTAAAAAAAAAATTGTTAAACTTAATAATTCATAAGCAACACTTAAAGACCAAGATTTAGTTCAACCGGAAGGTTAAGTCGTCAAAAAAGCAAAAGAACATTTTTACGCTATAACTATTGTTTAAATTGAACGTCATAAACGTCAACTAAAAAAACTGTTAACGTTACCAATCGAGGCCAGTAAAAACGGAAACAAGCTGTTAGATTTACCACTATTTTGACGTTTCTTTTGCTTGGAATCTCCTGAAAGTACAAAACAACATTTCAATAATTGATAATAATTGATGGATGGAGGCTAGCCCCTGGCGATAAATTTTCCCATCAGTAGGTTGCTATAGATGTTGACAACTGTTATATGTATTTCTATGAAAAACCAAGAAGTTATTGTCAGAAATTGTGCACCTACTTAATTCAAAATATAGATTTAATACAAGAAAAAAACTCATTTTATAACAGAAGAAAATTATCTTAAAATAGAGTGCGATAAGTGCTGATATAAAAGTGAATACCTACTAGGTTTTTGAAAATGCAGAAAACAATCGGATTTCAGCATTGTGGCGTTCCTCAATGCATTTCATTTTGTAAAGAGGGCATTACATTGTACCATCTTCCAAAAAAAGTTCAGAACTCTAAACTTCTCTCTCTTCAGAACTCCAAACGTCTTTTGGTTAAATGGGGTATTGTGTTTGGGATGGAGAAAAAAATTCCCGAATGTTGCAGTCTTCGCTTAAGAGATATAGACATTTTGCTACCGAATACACGAGATGGTTTTCAGCAGTTTTCAGTATAGAACCAAACTTGTTAAAGGAGCCTAAACCTTCCGAAATCAGCAATTCCTTCGAAGAAACCAGGCATTATACGATTAAGGCGGCTACTACCACGTTCAGCTGCTTTTATGAGAAGAAGGTACTACAAGTTACTACATTTTGTTTCCTGTTTTATCCACCAGGTGTCGAAATTAAAGGAATTTCAGGTTGGTGAGCTTATTTTCTTTTTGAAACTCGCATATTATGTCAGAAAAATTGGCTATAAAAAAACACTGCTGTAGCAGTTAATACACAAACACTCGCTACATATCGCCTTTTTAATTTTTTATGTTTATGATTAAGTTAGGTTAGAGTAGTTTTAAATGGTATTTTTTGAGATAGGCTTCGGAGCTATTTCTGAGGGGATTTTGCATGTCTTTGAAAATGGATTTTCTTAGGGAATCTCATATACACGTTCGCTGGAGGTTTTTAAGCAATATTTGAGAAACATTTTAAATGATTTTATATTGATTGCCCGCCACACAGAATATATTTGTTGGTGAGTCGGATCACAAAAAAAACACAGGGTTATGGGAAATGTGTGTCAAAATTAATCATATTCAACATTAACTTAAGCAAAACCCCAATTAAAATCTATGATTATTATGACTTATATGAACTTATTTGAATATGAACTTTATTGAATGACCACGACCTGCTTTCACGGTTAAATCAGTATCAGTAAAAAATGCAGCGTGTCATATAGGTAGTAGAGATTTAAACTGTAACTTGGCTTACAGAAAGTAACAGCTTTGCTTTTTACATCCCTTTTGGAAGACTGTGCACTACTATGCTCCAATTAACACCAAACCTCAAATATTTATTGGACTCATATTTTATTAGAAAGTAGAATCGACTTTAAAATGTTTCCAATTATTTACTGCTGCACGATATTTCCCAAAAAAAAAGTCTGCTGCTGCATTGCAAATGCAAACAAATTACGTTCCTGCATGGGGCATAGCGCTAGCAACGATTTAAACTAAAAGCCAATTGAGACAGAGTCAAACTGCTGCAATGACACTTATCCAACACGTCACAGTGATTTGAATTTTACATTACTGTCCCTATATGCTTGGGTTAAAGGATGAAGAAACAAACAAAATAAGAACAAAATCACATGATTTCTACATCTGCATTCTGTCAATTTGCCAAGGACATACACTTGATACTCAACGGAGGCAAGGCATTTTCCACTGCAGTTGCATTAAAGTTCAAGACCTGCTTAGCATCACAAAAAAAAAAAAAAAATAAAGAGAAAACTTCCTAAAACAACGACCAGCACGATGAAAAAAATCGAACAACGGCAAATATTCGGAAATCACTGAAAAGACACCACCAACAGCAACAAGAACAGAACAGAGATTCTATTCAAGCCCTTGGTATTTGTATTCCCATCATTTTAGCAATATCGCCAAAGAAGCGCTCTTAAGCTCAATCAAGCGTTTTATTCGTATATTTGCAGACACATTAAATGTGCATAGCAAATCGGTAAACATTATCTTTGCTTATGCTCGAGGGCGAAAAGGATTTGCCTGCGATAGGTATTATGTATAGTGCTCCCGTTCCAACTCCTACATCAGCCCATACTTGACTGTTATATATAGGAAGGACTGGAAGCTTTTTGTTTGCGATTATTCTCGTTGGATGTGCATTCAATCTGTGTGTGCACAACGACGAGCATGTAGATAGTTCTATTTTTGGGAAGACATTTCAGATTCGACGCCTTGTGAGGGGATGGCTGCTTGTAGGGGACCTCAAGAGCCAGCCGTGCATGCATATATGCAGGATAAACGTGTTTATGTGCTCCAAACACGAACAAACGAGCGACTAGTGCACACAGCTAATACAAGCACACACCATCACAATCACTGCATCTCAATAAATGATTATAAATCCTGCAGAAATGGATTTAAAATATCGATGCCAATTCTCCGATACTCGTACCTACTCCTGCTGGATCTTTTTCAAATTTGAATTTCACTTTCTTGTCAATCGGTTGCGCCCCAATAGAGCATATGGGTCTGTACCGCTCTCGAGTGTAATCGTGCATATTCATGTGTCATATATGTAGATCCTCCAAGGAAAGGAATTTCAACAATTCAAATCACATGCAATCGCTCGGAATCCTTGAAGTTCTTGGAACCCAATGAGTTGTTGCTGCCATCCGCAGATGATGTGTGCGCTGCTCTGACGGAGATGATGCAACTGGGATTGATGAGATTAATTAGAAATGCAAACATATCGCTGCCAAATAAGTTATTTGTCGAAGCGAGCTATACGTTTGTGTGTGCTTGAACCCTCCAGTTCTCATGCACCTTGTAAGCCGCTTTGATGATATCCTGATTGCTGGATGGAAATTGAGAACTATACCATACCAGAGGGTGTATGTTCATATAGGGGGAGGCGGGAAAGTTCGTCTACCTTGCGTCAGTGCACATTGACGCGAATGCTTCCGATTCCGATCCAGAAGACTGTTGGTTGTAAGGACCCAATTTTAAATGGATTTCAGATTTCCATTCCAAATAATTCTCCCAATAGTTGAGGTCATTTGGCTGTGTTACGAGTTTGAAGGTTTCAGGAACACGTATGCATATACCTATCCCATATCCTGGTGTAAATTGAACAATTTAATTCATTTCGAAGCAATTGGATGGACGATTATTATGGAGCCGATTTCAATTTTGAAATTGTGATTAGATTCTGTTTTATTTGGGATGGCAAGTGCGGAGACTAGAGGAGCGCTCGTGTACAGCACGAAGCTGAAGTGGCTCTCAGCAGGTATTTGTCATGTACGTGCTTATTGGTGTCAGTCTTACTTCAAGCTGCTTTCCCCTTGTGTTGGAAGACATGTATAGAGCATGTTCTGATAGGGTTCCAGACAACCGCATATAGTCAATGACATGACTCATTGAATTTCGTGGACATCCTCCTCTCAAGTTGATCCAATGATCTGCATAGTATTCCAAGAAACTGACCCAATCAGATAACTCTAGCTTACGGTTAAGTGATATTTTTATTCCTACACAATGTCCCCACGGCAGTTTTAAACCGCTTACAAAACAACTTGAAATTGTTAACTTATTTCGTTTTCAAATATATCTCTACAAGGGATTAAATTGAACCCTTCCAAATCCACATGTCGTTTAACTTGCTTCTGGTAAATAACAGAAAAAAAACTCTCTGTCTCCCTTTAACCCTTTTCATAAGAATTAAGATCTTTGTTGGGAAAAAAATGCAGAATCCCAGCTTTCTGAAAGTTTTTTTTTTTCCTTTCCAAAAGGGCACAACAAATAAAATAAGACAATCCCTCGTTTGCCTTCCTTTGTTGTTCATCCATAGCCTTTGTAACTTCTTTGTTTGGAGAAACTTTTGTTTTAACAATGCCCCCCAGATAAGAGAAAAAGTCGAAAGAAGAAAACCCTTAATTAAAAAACAATGATATGACCTTTTCGGAAAATCCGACTCTTGCTCGTAAAATATGTTAAAAGTTGTGGTTGAAGTCCCTGTGCCGAAATCTAGTTCAATGACCGACTGCTTTGTTGAATGAAAAAAAGAAACTATATCCATATCGATGGCCAGCTGAATGATTCTTTTGGGATTAAAGGTAAAACAACTTTCACGTTAGTTGTTAGGTTACAAAACCTATGTCAATGAGATTGATTGAGGATTAAGCGAATCTGAGTAGTTCACACAAGGGTCTAAGGTTAAGGGTCGTCGTCGGTTCAAATGGTGCTTTGGTGCTTTTAACAAAAAGCCAATATCTTCAAACAAGAAAGATTAATATGTACTTAAGAGGTCATTAGTAATGTGAAAATGACAAAGGGAGAGTAATGTCAAAAAAACAATTGTCAAGCTTTTCAAAATAAAGCGAAAAGAACGAAGCCGAGCAATTTTTGTCACCTGCCACACAAAGGAGTTCAAAAAGCGTTTTCCATATGCCAAATACAGAGTTGCCAAATAAGTTGTCATCATTCCATATGTATGTCAATTGATATATCTCATCTATGTGCATGGGGAGGGGGGTCACCCTCGACCCTTATAATGGTCTGACGGAACAACTGAAAGCGTATGAAAGCATTATAACAGCTCCATAAAAAGGTATAGTCTACCACGGTGATGTCATTGTCGAACTTGAAACCCAACTGGCTAACTCATCTGCCCCTTGATTCTGAATTCTGCAAGCGAATAATCTTTTCTAAAGCCCTCCCATGGGATTCATTAATCAAAGTACATCTTGCGTCAGAGATGAAATTTCAATCACATCTCTCTGTCTTCCGCCTCAATTATTTTAATATCCACTAGCGAACATAAGGGCAAACAATTTGCATTTGAATAATAAATGATAATATTAATTAACAAAAATTAATTCAGCCCCACAATCACAATGGAAAGGATATACCTACCTAAAGAGGGCAAAAGCTTAAACAAAACACACCACAAAAAAAAAATGCAGAAAAAACGAGATCACAAAAATGAATAATTATTTCGATTACCACAGCAAAAAACCGTCCGTCATTCATTTTGCGTTCGCGAAATCTGCAGCGTGGCACTCTACAGACACAGCTCGCTGCATATATATAACCAGGTTCAAGCTTTTTGTTCTACAGGCTTATATTATTTTGATTTCATACAAACGGCGCAGCACGAGAATTATCTTCGCGGAGATATTTTGCTGGCTTTTATTTTATTTTTGATAATGAATACGTGACCTTAATTAAGCACGGTAATGTGGACGAGTGAAAAAAAATGTGTAATTGTGTCGGGCATCGGGCTAATGAAATTATTTAATCATCTTATAGGGATTTCACAGCTTCGAAATGAAAAACTTGACTGATGAAGGTTGCTTAGGTATTTAGAAAAGAGTGACAAAGTTTCAAGGATATTGCTCCGGAAAATATATAAAAGTTCCTGCCGCTCATAGAGGCGTCAGTGTCTAGCTCTTTAAAGTCTTGATGACATCCCGTAAATATAACCTCTATGTTTGCCAAGAAGGCACATCCTACTTATGTATATTACCTATACAAAAGTTAAATGGAGTCACCCTCAATCTAACATACGAAGCAAGATATCTTGATGTCTTCCTAGACTCTAAGTGGCCAATAACGAAAGTCAAAAGTTATATGACCATGCTCAATAAAGTACAAAGAATCGCCTCGCTTAGTACTACAGGAGCTGTACAAAGCGCATCACAGGCGGG
Source organism: Cheilosia vernalis (assembly GCA_949126925.1). Classification (NCBI taxonomy): domain Eukaryota; kingdom Metazoa; phylum Arthropoda; class Insecta; order Diptera; family Syrphidae; genus Cheilosia; species Cheilosia vernalis. The sequence continues at coordinate 5,623,133 of OX421362.1, forward strand.
AGCCGGACTAGAAATGCTACTTCATATTCTTTCCCTTGGCATGTTCATTAAACGCACCGCATCAATGAGAGCTCTCAGACTAAGAGAGTCCTCGCTGCTGGAACGGGCGAATCATGGACATGTTACTATATCAGAGAATGTCGAAGAACTAGGAATGGAACTTGGTTTCCATAGCCTCAAAGCCACAACAGACTACATACATCATTCCCTGCAACGACTTTAACACAAAGATTCAAATTCTCTTCCCAAGTAGAGAGGAATGGGAGACGAGCAAAATATTAATGGACCAAGGAATGGAACTTGGAAATCGGTGCCATGATAATATAACGCCAATTCAAAACGCTATTCAAAATTGTAATAAAGGCATCTTTCAATAGTTGGTCTTATTTCACTCCGACAATGTGCAATAACGCCAAATTTGTGTTATTGCGCTTTCAAACTATGAAATGTGTATGCAACCACCCTGCTTGGGTTTACTGTTGGATTACGGGGCGGGTGCAAGGTTGGTCTTATTACTTATTACTAATTTTGTTGGCGTTATTGCGCTTTGTCGGAGTGAAATAAGGCCAAGTGTTGGAAGTTGGCCTTATTACACTTTTTAAAAGCGAAATAAGGCCAATTTTTAGAACTTGGTCTTATTTCACGGCACCCAAGAAATCGCTATTTACGATGGATCCGAGATGGAGATAGGTACGGGAGCAGGTAGGTATCTATTTCGAAACAATGCAAATAAAGAGTCCTGGAGACTACCCGACTTTTTACATACGTAATAGCAACATTCCATCCTCGAACATAACTACTTTCGTAGCCCCTCTTAACAGGTATAATCCTGGGCTACCTGCGCAACCAAATCCATGCTTTGGAAATGGAATCGAGAAACCAATGTCCTATGCAGAAGCTGTGGAAACGAGGAGGAAACCGATACAATCCAACATTTCCTTTGCCCATGTCCCGATCTCCAGGAACGACGACTCCAATCCCTGGGGTGCAGGTTCTTTTTTTTTTTTTTTTTTTTATTTCATTATTTCATTAAAAAGAAAGAAACAGACTAAAAGTTATACAACAATTATTCAAAACTAAAACTAAAAAGATATTTGAAAATCTCTCGGAATTGGCCGGTGCAGAGATACCGGATCTTCTAAAATTCGCAAAGAGCACCAACTGGTTTAAACAATCAGAAAGATGAAGAGTCCAACAGATTGTTTTGGGGTTTGTTTAATCTACGAAGGGAATCCCAATAGGCCTTACATCCTCCGACAGCCACACAGCCTTCCCTAACCTAACCTAACCTAACCCATGTCTTTTACAATTGACGTATTTATAAAGCTCATTTACGAGATAACTAAAAGAGTTTCCAACATTTTAAAATATGTATTTCATTAGTGGACACCGGAAACTGTCTAGGATCGGTGATCGCTTTGCCCGAACAATAAGCCGCGGGTGAAGGGAGATATCTTCGAATTGATTGTTCGCCTGTTGTTCACTCTGTAGGTAAATGACCCACAAAATCATACGGTATCAGGCTTAATCCCCGAAGAACACACTGTTACAGTCTTTAAACACGTCTTAACTTCTGGATTGATATTTTTGTTATTAAAATTTGGAAGGTAACATAATTTTGCTTTAACTGGCAGATAGCTGGGGTCTGTCTAGCACACAATATATCCCGTATTCTATTCAATGCAAAGGTAATTAGGTGGCATTCAGTTCCAATTGCATCACTCTGTCCGAAACACCACACCTCCCGCATAGAAAGAAACATTTCTAGAGTATTAAAATATTATATTCAACTGAAAATTAAGCCAAAGCAAAAACACAGATCGAATCTGGCGAGAAAAAAACAACAATTTACAATAAAAACTTAAATAAACTTGATTCAAGTACTCATTAGCCACTTAATAGCTTCAGCATACTACAACCGCCAGTTAGTTCACTTTGATTCCTATGGCATCCTTAGAAAATCGTAATCAATGCGAATACTCCATAAAGAAGGGCACAAGGATATGCAATCAGAACTTGTTGATGGTCCATCGAGTATGCAGTCACGAAGAGTTTCGATGCGGATATTGCACACCAGAGGATACTGATCCCGGCAACGATTAAACCCAAAGGACCTCTGCAATGAATATAAAAAAAAAACACACACACACCCATACAAATATAAGCTTTAATGGTCAAAAGTATAAATTACACAAAAGGACAAGAACAAAAACAAAAATACTGAAGTATCAACAGAGAAGATTACAACACACCAACGAGAGAGGGAGACTCGTAGTAAAAAATAATAATCATAAACAAACTGCACAACTAGTTCAATAAAAGCGCACCCTTGCCGGACGAATGCTCGCACATTTTATATAAATGCACGCAAAAAAAAAAAATTAACAAGTAAAAGGTCCAAAACAATGATGAGGGGTGGGAACTGGGAAATAAGTTTACGCTTCTTCTTTTTGTGCTTTCATTATTCTTCGGAGAATCGTGATTAAATTTTTTCATGATTAAAAACTTAATAGGGAAAAGTACAAATAAATGAATAAAGTATAAATCACAGCAAAAAAATGTATCCAACGAAACATACAGCAGCACTGCGAGCATGGTATGTTCATTTAAGTCTGCGCTAGGTAAACAGAGATAACTCCATTTAAACTGAGGTCAGGCTTTAGTTCACGACGATTGATACTAGTGTGTGTGTATCAGATTGGGAGGATGAGACTGTATGCCGAACGACTGTGCACAACCAATCAAATAAGCTATTGAAGGAGTTTTCATTTACAGCATGTCTCCTATAATCCCTCTGATGAGGTGAATATTTTTTTGGACTGAGACTGACTAGATTTGTAATTATAACCAGCTCTCTTTTCTCATTAATGTCGTTTTCCATTGGTTTCACTCGGGGATCCACTCATTTTGTAGTCCAATGGAACAAGAAAACTGCTTCTGATTGAATCCACAACAGTATTGGTGAAATGCCAAAAAATAATCTACGGCAGCCGTCAGTTGACTTGTATAAAATACACAAACTTCACTTGTGTGAGTGCTTCTTGAGTGGATTCTGACTTCAAATCCAGAAGCGAAATTCTCTCCTCAGAATCACCAGAAGAGTATTTTTGTGCCAATGGAACGGTTTCAGAAGTGATTTTTTCGATTCCGGACTCTCCCGGACGCTTCTTTTTGCCCAACGGAAAACGACATAAGTCCCACCATATTAATCAAATACACAAACCTAAAATGCTACAAAATGGGAATAATTATCTCTTTTACTATTCTTCTAATAATTGATAGCCACGTGCTTTAGATATTCGGCCTTACCAATAATCAACTTTAGTCTGGCACTTTACGAAAAGACTCCACACTTTCCAAAATCCCTTTACCAATAAACAAATATAGTTGCCAGACTATCGCTAACTGTAGGGTTGTTAAATGTTAAGGATCATTCACATGAGAGCGACCAACTACCTACGAACGAACGAATATTCGCAAGTTTTGACAGTCCATTCACATGATACATTTAATTTGGTCGCAGAAACCCGCGAATCCAATGACAGTCGCCGTTATTTGTCTCTATAACATTTTGAATTTGAGGTTAAGTTCGAACGAATGCTTTATTCGTTAGTTTGTGGAACGCGAATTGAATGATGTGGATTGTGAATAAACTTTCACAATTCGCCCCAAGGGTGTATTCGTTCGCGGCAAAAAGTTTGCAATTGGAAATTTCGTTATTTAAACTGTTTATTAACATGTTTTCTTAATACATTTTGATGGGATAATTAACTATCCTCCTCTTGGAATAGTAACATGTACAATTTTCTGTTCATAAATGCATCAAAAGTGGTTTGTTCCTATAATCCCTCTGAGGTGACTGAGACTGGCTAGAATTGTAATTATAACCGGCTCTCTATTCTCATTAAGTCCCGCCATATTCATCAAATACACAAACCTAAAATGATACAAAATAGGAATAATTTTGTGTCTTACTATTCTTCTAATAATTGATAGCCACGTGCTTTGGATATTGTATTTCTCTGGTAGGTTTCTAATAGACGGCTCGCTCTGTTAACGCTTAGATACTGCTGCGCTACTGGTTCACTTAGCTGTTGCTCAACAAACCCATACTACCCTATGTTTGTTTCTTGTAAAATAGAAACAAAACACACAGGACAAACAAAATCAATTGTAATCGAACTGCAGGGGTGGTAGGTGGTGCGCTCGCACAGCTTTCCTAGTAAATGCTCCAGAGGGGTGAACAAAAAAAAAAGCTGAATAAAAACCTTCCTCTAGTTTGCCGTCTGCGGGAACACCCATTGTTGTTTTTAATCAACGCATTCATTGTTTGTGCAATGCCAGTGGTGGTGGTCATGTTGGTGATGGCGTGTACCACGAAAGAATAAAAATAACAATCGCAACAACAATACACTACACAAGGGGAGAACATAAAAACGCAAACCTAACGATGGAGTTGCAGGCAGAAGAGAAAAAATAGTTCCCAACAAAAGCATACTCACTGAATGGTGATTAAAACGTTAATACCGGACAAAACGACCATCGGAAGCAGGCAATACCCCAACACAGATACAACCGCTCCGAATGTGACCTGAGCCTGGGTGGCCATCACCGAGAGAAGGCAGTAGAATGCAATACAACCCATCACTCCGATGCCATAGATGTAGGAGAATGTCACTTTGCCGCTCTGTGGATGGAGAAAGAAAATGAAGAACAAAAACATTAATGCTATTCCCCAACCAGTTTCATATATGGTAGGATTGAAATCACTTTTTAGCATACTCACCAACAAAAGGAAGCCTCCCAGCGCTAAACAGAATGCCAACGGACCAGCCATGTCTGTGTCCTGAAGAATGCTTTGATCTGCGCCACGGAGGGGATTTAACACAGCCAATGTCTGAAACAATTAAAAGTGGGAAAAAATGCCAAATTACATTGTTGGTAAGGTGCGCGTAAATTAGGTGAATCTTTTCAATATCAACTAAAGCTGAGCAGTGCAGTATCAAAAAACTAAATATCAAAGCAGTGCTCTGTTGAATTAGTGCTGGCAAAAATTAGAAAAGTCTGCTCCAGAGTCGAGTATATTTTAATTGTGATATCTCGTTGGGGAAACATACCTCTTGATTGTGCTAGCGAGTATTCAAAAAAAAAAAAATGTCAGTTTGCAAATACCACTAGTGCAAACCAAAAACATTTCAGCTAAAATTCTGAATTATTCAACATCAATCATCACGAAACCAGCTATGAATATGTCCATCAAATGCCTTGTCGTCGAATTAACGTGTTTTTTCCCAATGCAAATAACAATAACAATAAATTCATCAAAGCAAATAAATGAAATCCTCTAAAAAAATTTTGACAAAGGCATTCTGCTTATTTAGTTCACGAAAATCACCTCACTACCCTATCCTACCCGATCCTGCTACATTGATTCACAATTTAACCGTGAGTCCTCGCATGCAATCAATTATCAAGCAGTAAATATTTGTTTCCGGAAATATCCTTTCGCCCAACACCGTGACCATAGTCACCAACATCGAAACTCAATTCGATAGCTGCAGCAAAATAGAAAAATAAATTGCGGATTTTGTTCACATGCACCTACATGTTTGCGACATGGTCACCTACTCCAGAGTGGCCGGGTTGAAGAGTAGTGACGTTGTTTTTTCGGTGGCACATTCTAAAGAGTAATCAGCTTCCATCTCTATTGATACAAGCTTTGTGTTTGTATTTCTATTTACAGGACTGATCAGTTTTTAAGGTGCGTATTCTACAAGGTAGCAGTTTCAATTCATAAATCAAATGCGTCATTTCGAAAGCGGTAGAGATGGAATACATGAATTTTCCATCATTTTTCTATCATTTAGTTGGAACTTATTGTAGTTGGTCCTCCAAATTTCGGTAAAGGACGAACACTGCCACAAGACAATATTTATGCTGTGCGGTTCACTTGTTTAGACGCAAAAACTTGTTTTTTTTTTTTTTAATTTAATTTTGTTCGTTCGTGCTTGTTTAAATTGCAAAGTGCGATTATTTAGTTCTCAATGGGAAAAAATAGAAATGTACGCTGGGTGAGAGACAGTTAACGGTTATTTTGTTCTTTTCCTTCTCAGTCATGTAAGAACAAGAGCAATTTTTGGGTTCACTTGACTAGACGCATTGATGAATTCAGTTAGTTGGCATTACCTGTTACGCGAATTAGACTGTATTACAAATTTCATGTTTCAACAAGAGTGTGCCTTTGATTTTAAGTGGAAATGGGAAAAAAAATTGTTAACTGTTAAAGAAAGGTCAAAAATTGACGCTTACCTCGCGGAAAGTGTTTCAATGCGTTGTATTGCAAGAAAAATTGGACGGAATGATCATTCAGTATGAAATTACATAAAAGATACTGCCTCATACGGAAAAAAACCACAAAGGACGGACCAAGACAGCTTTGTCACCACAGGAAAAGCGAAAAATAATTAGATTGGCATTAAATTCTGCTCACTCCACGAGCAAATTCAAGGAATTAGCAGCGGTTAGTGCCAGCAAATCAACTGTTCGTCGAGTGATTTTAATTTTAAGTGATCCACACTTGAAATTAAAAAAATTGCAAAAGAAACCTCCACTATACGGAACGAACTGTATACAGGCTATTAAGGGAAAAAGCAATCAAAGGCCACAATTCACCTCCAAAGAAGAAAAATAATTCCGGTATCAAGAGTAAGGTCGATGATTTTGACAAATGTGCCATTAGGCGGATAGTCCATCAGTTTTTTATGGATAATGACCTTCCAACACTAGACAAGATATTATTGGAATTACAAAAAAATGCAAATATAACAGAAATAAGCAGATCAACTTTGCATGTAATATTACAAAAAGATCTCGGACTTAAATTCGTCAAACGTCATCGAAAGAATTTGTTGATGGAAAGAAGTGACATTATTTCTTGGAGACGAAGATATTTACGCGAAGTTAAAAAAATTAGAGAAGAGAAAATAAAAATTTATTTTACTGATGAGACCTGGCTCAACGAGGGACACACTCGAGAAAAAATTTGGATAGACCCAGCTATTACAACACCACGACAGGCGTTTAATGAAGGATTGTCAACAGGACTGCGATCACCATCTGGAAAAGGAAAGAGGTTAATTATAACCCATATTGGGAGTTCAACAGGTTTCGTCGATGGAGGACTTTTATGCTTCATTTCGGGAAAAACCGGAGACTACCACGAGGACATGAACGCTGACGTGTACGAAAAATGGTTTAAAGATATTTTAACACGCCTGGAACCCAACTCCGTCATAGTTTTGGACAATGCTTCCTATCATTCCAGAAAGCAAAATAAAGCACCATCCACTTCCACGAGAAAAGATGAAATAAAAAAGTGGTTGAGGTCTAATGCAATAAGTTTCGAGGATGATATGGTTAAAGCAGAATTGCTTGAAATCGTTAAACGTTATAAAGCCAAATATGAAACATACGTCGTGGATGAGATGGCTCAAAATGCGGGACATAAAGTGCTTCGCTTGCCACCTTATCACTGTGACCTGAATCCAATAGAATTGGTTTGGGCTTAAGTGAAAGGGTTTGTAGCAAGTCAAAACAAGACATTTAAAATGGCTGAAACAAGAGATCTATTAACGACAGCACTTACAAGGGTTGACAATGAAAAATGATATGTGGGAAATGGACATTTTCGCCGAGGAAGCAGTTGATAGGTTAATAATAGACCTAAATAACGAGAGCAGTGGCAGTAATTACTCATCGGATTAGTTGATATTTAAATATGTGATATTATTGTTTTATGTTTTACAATATTTATAATGAATAAATTGGATTACGGTGATATATTTTGCGTTTTGATATTTTTTTTGTGTTACGAAATTTGTATTTTTCGTTGGAAAACAAACTTAAGCGATTAGGCCTACTAGGGGGATACCCTTAAAAAAAAACTCCTATCATCTTACCGGAAAAAAAAGATACGTAATTTATTTCATTCAACAATATGTTTTAAATTGGAAGATGGTAACCCTAATAGTATTGCTCTCTGAGTTATGGCGAATTATCATATAAACCTTGGCAACCCTGTGAGAGCTTTAAAGAGGGACCGATTTATGTAAGTCATTGCAACCAGACTGAGAGACAAACATCCTATCTTCCCTGTACTGACAATTTTTCCTGGACAGAGTATAGGATTTCGAACGTGCTCATATGACATGGGATATGCAAGTTGGAAGTGCTGTAAATTGGCGAAAAGTGGAGTTTTCGGACGAAAAAAAAGTTTAATTTGGATGGCCCTGATGGGTATAACTATTATTTCCAGGATCTCCGAAAAGAAGAATACTTTTTGAACCGTCAACAGCCCGCTCCTAAGGGTTATTCTTTGCATTTACATATTATTAGACTCAGCCCTTAAAATTAATGCCTGGCCAACATTGTCAAATGATATGAAAATTCCTTCTCGCACAAAAGAACTCAAATCGCATCCATTTTTCAATTTAACAAACACACATCCATTGCAGAATAACACAACACCCCGCCGCCGCCGTCTCCCCGCAATGCAAAACAAATTGTATAAACTGCAAACCGTGAAATTAAATATCCAACATAGGAACTCGTATGCACACACCCGAAGGGGTATTTGCCGAAATATTTACGCCAACAATATTCTGTTAAATCATCTTTTTTGATGGTTTCGACATTTTTTTCCGAGTTACCACTTCAATTGTTATTTGACCTGCTAACCAAGGTATATCTTTGTAAATTGCATGCGATTAAATATTTGAACGCAAGCTAATTGCCGCATATTTCAAATTTCATCAACTGCAACTGTGTAGTGTGTATGGGCACTCAAGTGCTGGCTAAATGGAGTGTGTACTTCAGTTAGGTTGCAGCAAACTTGTGTGGTTATGTGTTCCAAAATTTTTCAAGGGGGAGGCTGGAAAGTAATTGAAATTGTTCTAGAGTGGCGTTCTACAAGATTTAAATGGTGAAAAAAGATGCGCAATAGTGGAGTTAACATTTTGTTTTAGCGGAGAGGCATAAATTGCAGATTTTAGAAAAAAGTAAAGGGTTGTTCAAGTGTTTTGGTGACAGCAAAGTTCAGAGAGGAGATGGATAGTATACTCGTAGTTGCTTTCAAATGGAATCCGTATGCAAATAAGTCCTTTTTAAGGGCATGTGTACTGTGTAGTCGAAAGTGTTAACGATTCAACGTCACTACAGTTCAATGTGAAAATAAAAAGTTTATATGAAACCAAATAATTCCCGAATTGGCATCGTTAATAAGCCCACCAATGAGTATGACCACTACAAAAGCAATGTCCGTAGGGTTGAAATTGCTGGGCTCCTGCAGATGTGCATTCCTGGCCGAAACTGTAATTTTCTTTGCTCAATCAACCGGTAGTTGAAAATAGAATGGCCCTTCTTCACATTGAACACACAACTACTTACCGCGATCCTTGTGCTAAATAGAACTTTCATTGCCCCTAATGACATCGCCATCAATGCACCGGAAAATTAAATGCATTTTTCTCTACTTCCCTTATAGAATCAGTCCATGGTCCGGTTTTTTGTTAACCCAAGTCGGCAGCGATGACGACAAAGGGTCTTCTATTCAACTTGGATTCATCTTACGGTGCAGAGATAGAAAATTTTTAACAAAGCTCTATAAAGTGGCGAACAAAAGCAAAGTAAAACAAGGAGAAAGTGAAAAGAAAGGCCGGCCTATGACCGATAATGAGAACGTATCTTATCCGCCACCGTTGACTTTTAAAGTAAATGGAAGAGACAAAAATAAAACTGAAAAAATAACAAAAATAAAAGTGCCTTTGAAGAGCAGAAGTGGACATTACTTTTGCTTAGCTAATTAAAATAACTCCAACGTTTCTTTCTCCATCAGCATGTTCTTTCATAAATTTTTAATGGGTTTTCTCATTTTCATTTAACTTTTTGCAAATTCACTTGCACTTACTTTTTGAAATATGTGACTTGGATTGATTCCCAGCTCTGAAACGAGAAACATCGACGTTCAGTCAGAAAACAAAAATTTAATAAATTTAAAGCACCTTCCAACAGTGGTGGTTCATCATCGAAATCTGTCCCTCCAGGTGGTTTAAAGGACTTATCCTGTGAATAGGGGTTTTCCACGTACGCATTTGGATCGTAGAAGCCACTAACACCACTGCTGACATCGGAGTAACTAGCGCTATAATTTGGTGGAACGGAGGCCTGTGTGTTGTCGAATGTTTGGAAGTTTCTACAAAGATGCACTTGTTCAGGTTGTAAGCTCGACATGGATGTACTCTCTACTTACAATTCTTGCCCAAATTCGGGAACTTCGAAATTATATGACTGCTCGGCTCCGCCACTCCATTGGTACTCGTTTGGTTGTGCTCCATAGGGAGTTGCCATGGCTTTGGGGTTCGGGTATTAGAAGTTATTTCTAGTTGTGAAACTAGATGTCGTGGCTGTAAATAGCGATAAAAAAAATAGATAAAACAAACTTTACCTCCCACACGAACACGTTAAAATAATTTAACCAAAGAGATTAATAACAATACTCTATGTAGCATAAACTAACTAGAAACTTTATCACAATCGAAATACTTTGAATTTTAAGATAAAAAACACTTTAGCTCTTATTGGTAAGAAACATCCACGAAAGGCCTGACGTCTTGTTTTTCCAGTTCGACTTACGTTTTAATTAATTTAACGAGATTGTTTATTTCACAGAAAGTTTAACTGCAAGTCTACTTGATTATTCACTTGTTTCGGAAATATTTTAATATGTTTTGAAAGAAATTACGAGCAAAAAGTCGACTTGATGCCGTATCAAAACATAAAATTTCACTCAAAATTGACATATCGCCATAGTCCACGTAAACGAAAATGACAGCTGCTAAGGGGTTCGTGTACTCGACGAGGTATGTTCGATAAACTAACCAAGTAATTTAAGATAGCACTATCCGCATTCCGTTGGAACACTTTTATGGAACATTTATCCGATATTTAAATTTGGTACGCATGAGATTATGGTGGAAGCGATCCTTTTTCCTTCACTTATGTATATTATGGGCCAATATCCTGCAAAAAAAAAAATGGGAAATAGAAACGTCACATTTTCACTCTTGGTTTGATGAATTGTTGACATAACAAATAGGCGCTTTGGCATGAAAAGTGGGAAAAAATACCTACCAAAGCAGGATATCCGATCTTTTCCACTTTTGATTCGATGTAGTCCTGGGGCCAGATTCTGTAAGGCGAAACAATCAAATGTTTTCGTGCGCAAGAATGATGGGCCATATCTTAAGGACTATTCACATGAGAGCGAGCGAATGAATTGCTGAAATGCGAACAAACCACTTTTAATGCATTTATGAACAGAAAATTGTACATTTTACTATTCCAAGAGGAGGATAGTTAATTATACCATCAAAATGTATTAAGAAAACATGTTAATAAACAGTTTAAATAACGAAATTTCCAATTGCAAACTTTTTGCCGCGAACGAATACACCCTTGGGGCGAATTGTGAAAGTTTATTCACAATCCACATCATTCAATTCGCGTTCCACAAACTAACGAATAAAGCATTCGTTCGAACTTAACCTCAAATTCAAAATGTTATAGAGACAAATAACGGCGACTGTCATTGGATTCGCGGGTTTCTGCGACCAAATTAAATGTATCATGTGAATGGACTGTCAAAACTTGCGAATATTCATTCGTTCGTAGGTAGTTGGTCGCTCTCATGTGAATGATCCTGGCGCCGATTCCTTCTGATTCAAACTGACTTTTGAACTGGTTTGAACTGTTTTCGATTACAGCACAAGTTGCTGCCACTTAACTGGTTGCTAATTAGGATGGCCTGCGATTTGTTTTCTTCGCGCAAAATATTTATAAATGAAGATTTTTACCACTAGATTTAATATTATGTTTATTTTATTTTTACAATAATACTTTACAACGAAAAAAATTAAAATATATTTTATTTTTTCATCAAAAACAAAAACTCCTTTAAAGCGTCTGCAACAACAACAACAAGAACAATATGTTAATCTCAATCGTATTTTTTTTTTCGTTTGCGTGGGTCACGCATATATGTATCTCTAGTTATTGTTTCGTTTTCATCGTCTTTATCATTGCTAAGGATTCTCATATTTAAAAAGTAAAACACTCAAATTTACACATAAAATAGTATGTAGTTACAATATAGGTATAGGTTTCTTTGCCTAAGTAGATATATAGGTGTTGCGGGCTCGTTCATTGTATATTCAACCATTATTCTCATATTATACTTTGTATTAGTAGTAGCATTCATTTAATTTTGTTTTATAACTATAACTAGGTAACGATAAACGTAAACTGGGATGGTAGAGAGCTTAGTGCATAATATATGGCTTAATCCTCCAAGTTCCTGAAGGCCTGTTGCAGATCCTCGTGCAATTGGTCAAAGTCCGCCTTGATTTTGGCTTCGCCGTCTTTAACGGGGTCCTGTAATGAAAGAGAAACGAAAACAGTGGTTACCAGTGAAATGAAGAAATCTTTGACGAAAAAAAACAATTGTGCAATGATTTGTCTAGTTCGTTGACAGCTGAAGGAACTTTAGTGAGAATTGTGTGAAAGAGTGTAGATGATTGCCAATTAAATTTTCGACAAAAAGGTTGAACGCTCTTCGAATTCATCGGCGACCCGTAGTGGGGGTAAAAACAATGTCACACAAAAACTATATTTTTGTACTTAATAATTACCACGAACAGGGTATAGGTACGTTGGCAGTTCCAAAAACGTGATTTATGCGTTTTAATACAGAATTTTATGAGACACGGCAACCAAACATCTAAAAAAATCCAGCCGGGACGGTGAATTAGCTATAATTGGCTAAGAAAACACAAATAGATCTTTTAATTGACTCCGGAAAATGATTGTGAGATCACGAATCAGGAAGTCATTTATTATGGTTGAATCTTTTGTGTCTGTGCTATGCGTTAAATCTTTGTAGCCCTTGACCAAGCATCTAAGAGCATAACTACACTGGCATGAAGACTGTAAAACGAAGATCAAGTCCAAGGGTAAGGTGCCCAAAATTGTATCAAAGTTTTACGCCCTTAAAAATAGGCCTCTTAGTTATATATACCATTGATGCGATGACTCCCTAACCATATGCTTAGTGTTGATTGATTTTGTTGCTTGTGAAAAAATCGATTCAATTGGGAACAATCGATTTTTCCCTCATTCAGTGCCTCATTACTCATGACTGCTGATAACACTGTGCTTGCTTGCTTCAACCCCAATCACATTGAACAGATTGCAAACACAACAAGGCAAAAACGCCGGAATTTATTGAACTCGCCTATGTGTTCTTTGGTAGCTCTCGTCAGTAGCTTAATTTTGAACAAATTTTGGTTCTGTTTCACACAATTACGTTCCATGTTTTCTCAATCACGTCTGTTAAGTCTGATGAATGACTTAGAGCGCAGAATACTATAGCTGGGTCGACCTCACGCAATTGTTGACAAATTAAGTTTGTCACCAGATGAACTCTCACCCGCTGTATTTTTATATGATAACTAGCGTAGTCCCCATCATAAGCATAAGCTTTGCACAGTGAATAGATTGTGATGAATGGTTCTTTAACGACACGTCTTTAGATTAAACTATTATTGCTCGAGTACCGATTAGTTATCACCAAATCAGGTATAATTGACTTGGCAAATTAGTCGTCAAGGCGCTTATGAACTGACAACTTAATAACAATTGAAACCAAAGGCACGCGCGTGTAATCTACACATTGCGATTGAATTTAAATCAATTAACACTCGAATCAGCTGAATAAACTAAACAAACAAAAATCAGAACACACTTCAGCGATATGTTGAATTAGCCGCCACCCTCTCGTTGCCCACCCCCACTGCTGGCGCACAATAATAAAACGATCAGGTGATAAAAATAGCTAACTACTGTGTGGACATAATAGATAAAGAAAAAGCTCAAACAATTGAACAAGTAGACAAACAAATGAAGCGTTTCCACTCACCTTGAACTTCATCGACGACAGCTGGTACATGATGCTGCCCATAGACTCCCTGATCAGGTTCCACGTTATCTTGTTCTCTGACTGAGCAGTGGATTCGACCGAGTGACGAGCCATGTCGTAGAAGGCAATCATATTTCTCAGCATACCCACAGTCTTGTAGAAGGGGCAGAATCTATCGTAGGCGGAGTACGAGTTCTGTTGCAGGAAATCGTCCTTCAGCAGCTTGGCAACTTCGAGGGTGATCTTGTCAGTTTCGGCCAGGGAAGCCTTACCAACGAGCTGCACGATTTCGGAAAGATCTTCCTCCTCTTGTAGGATCTCTTTGACTCTGGTTCGCAATGCCACAAATTCGGGGAAGTTCTTATCGTAGAAGTCGTCCAGGGCACGAGTGTACTTACTGTACGAGATTAGCCAGTTGATGGAGGGGAAATGTTTGCGCTGGGCGAGTTTTTTATCCAAACCCCAGAACACTTGTACGATACCAAGGGTGGCGGATGTGACGGGATCGGAGAAGTCACCACCGGGAGGTGATACAGCACCTACAATTGAAACTGAGCCTTCTCGCTCTGGGTTACCCAAGCACTTGACGCGACCAGCACGTTCGTAAAAGGAGGCCAAACGTGCACCCAGATAGGCTGGGTAACCGGAGTCGGCGGGCATTTCAGCGAGACGACCTGAGATTTCACGAAGAGCCTCAGCCCAACGGGAGGTTGAATCAGCCATCATGGACACGTTGTATCCCATATCGCGGAAGTACTCGGAGAGTGTGATGCCGGTATAGATGGAAGCTTCACGAGCAGCGACAGGCATGTTGGATGTGTTGGCTACCAGGGCGGTACGCTTCATGATGGACTCGGTGACGCCATCGATCTCAACGGACAGCTCGGGGAAATCACGAAGTACTTCAGACATCTCGTTGCCACGTTCACCGCAACCGACGTAGATGATGACATCAGAGTTCGAGTACTTGGAGAGGGCCTGTGAGATGACAGTCTTGCCACAACCGAAAGCTCCAGGAATGGCGGTTGTACCACCTTGAACTGCAGGGAAGAGAGCATCCAAGACCCGCTGGCCGGTCAACAAGGGATGGTTGGCTGGCAGCTTCTCTGTGACTGGACGGGGCTGACGAACTGGCCAAACTTGCAACATAGTGTGTTTGGTAATTTCTCCATCGAATTCGGTCTCCAACACGACATCTGTGACTGTGTAGTTGCCAGCTGGGGCAATGTACCGAACCGTGCCCTTGGCGCGTGGTGCGACAATCATCTTGTGCTTTACCAAGGAGTTTTCATGGACCAAGCCATACAAGTCTCCTCCAGTGATGTGCGAACCAACTCGAACATTAAGTGGATTAAAGTCCCATGCTTGTGTACGCGACAAAGATGGCACATTCACACCCTTTGGTATGTAGATGGAGTGTGTCAGCTCGTTGATGTCCTTCAGCGGTCGCTGGATACCGTCGAAAATGCTGCTCATAATACCGGGACCCAATTCCACTGAGAGTGGCTTGCCAGTACGCAACACTGGATCACCTACTGTCACTCCCGAGGTTTCCTCGTAAACCTGAATGGTGGCCATGTCACCCTCGAGACGAATAATTTCTCCCACCAGCTCATAATAGCCGACACGCACCAACTCGTACATAGCCGACCCAGACATCAGCTCAGCCGTGACGACTGCAAATTTCAAAAATCAATAAAATCCACTAGTGAAATAAAATGTACGTACCTGGTCCAGAGACGGCATAGACACGACCGTATGTGCTCTCCTTCTCCTCATCGTCGAATCGCTTTAAATTAGACATAATTTATGAGAGTTTATCTGCAAATTAGAAAGATTTTTCGATTAGTGAAAAACCCTAGCTGCGAATATGAATGAGACAATTTTCTTGTGAAAAGACGAATGACCTCCTTCAATTGATTTAACCCATAAGTCACATGACATGCCCTAAAGTAGCAACTATGCATAAAGACGCTTTCCTCTTACCCAATTGATAGTGATAAATTCTTGTAGATTCCTGTACACTTTTGATTTCTTAACACCAAAGAATCCTGTTAAAAATTCGATTATTTCAGGGAATTACGTTTTTTTCTTCGAGGGGTAGCTATAGTCCTCTGCTCTGTGCTACTATTTGACACTTGTATCTAGTTGTATCTTCTTGCTGGGGATGTATGTGGAAGGAAAAAATCTACACTCTGCACTCCTGTTCATGCGCGAATTTGCGTACACGAGTGTGCATACTGCGGTATCGATTGGAGACGTACAATTTTTGGCAAGCTCAAGGCCCAAAATTTGACTAGCTATTATGTGTGATATGATTTTTAATTACTTAATTAAAACTTACATAGACCAATTGCGATGTAAAATTTCTTTTTTGCTACTTCCGAAGGTGATATGAGATTCGTTTCTATTCTCGGCACGAAGTACTTGACTGACAGAGACTGACCAAAGCAAACGCAAAGCACACAAACTGCACAAGACCAGCCAAAAAACGATTATTTTTTCCTGAGACTAGTTGTCGTCGTCGATTGAGAGGAGTCTAGTGTAGGGTAGAAAGAGATAGACAAGCGGAGCATGTTCCCATCGTGGTGAGTCTGAGTTGTGGTGAATTGACAGTTTTTATTTTAATATGTCAATTTTACAATTAGCACCACACAGGGTGGGTGGAAAATTTGATATTCATTCGAAAGTTATTACTAGTCAAACAGATTGAACCAATTTAAATAAATAGGTAACAATCATTTTTTACATTATTACATTGGGTTATAGGTATGTGGATATTTTAATGAGATTTGAAAATCAAAAAAAGGTATTAATAGTTTCGCTGAAGTACTAATGCATGGCTTTGCAAATTGCACTTTAAAACCCTTTTGCGTATTAAATATGACTTATATTCTGGGAAAGGGTTTTGTAACGAATTCTACATTATGTGAGCCTGACGAAGGTCAACGTACTTTCTAGTTTCTTTTGATTTGCATCTACAATTCATTAGCCCCATCGGCCAGGGTAATTTCGCGAATCCCACCGTTACATAGAGTATGATGGGTATGTTTCAAATCATGTACATATATAACGACATTGGTGCTTGTTATAAAGCTTCCTCCCATGGTTATGTTTTGCATCATAGACAAACGTCTATGTCTCTGCTTTGCATTCTAATACCAGGTCTAACCAAATTGTATATAAAGCATACGACAGCCCCTTGCGCTCCCATTGTGAGTAAAAGAATCCAATAATAGATTGGTTTTGTCACTTTACTTGTCCGGCTATGAGCCACTTTAAATGAATATGTTGGTTCTTAAATATTTGCCTTCGCCTATTTATATATAAGAAGATTAGCAAGACACATAAAGATCCACTCAAAGTTACATTTAATTGTTCATACACCTCAAATACATTTATTGTAAATTAAACTAATCTTCTAGACTCGGTTTAGTCATTCAACATCAAATCGCTTTTTCCGCCCATTGGGGGCTGATACGATGGATGAAGGGCTTTGCCACGATGGTTAAACGAGTAAAACGAAGGTAGGTTACCCAATGTCTCCCAAGACTTGCCCTGTAGATCGACAGCGGCACGGATTTCTTTGAAATCTGCCACAATTTGGATTATATTATAGATGACCACTACCAAGCTGATCACTGTTTGGATTATTATCTATCAAATGAGATGGTTTATGAAATGCAAATTGAAGTGTGTATAAAAGAATCATACTCACATCTAGAGGCAGCTGATTCCAGTCCTGCTCAGTGACACGAAGATATGTGCGGTCTGAAAAAGAACAAAATTGTAATCAAATGTTGTCTGTGAAGAAACTTGTAACTTACGATGAGCTGCGGAGAATGCTGCATGTGCCAATGATGCGAATCCACCCAAAAGAAGTAATTTATTTATAAGTTTAAAAGACATCTTCAGAAATAATTGATACAATCCAAAACTCTGCGAAGTCAAGTGAAAAAACGAGATGGGTAAAAAAATTAAATTGGTTTGTGAAGTGACATTCGGCTTTTTGACAGAAGGTGTCAGCTGAAGTGGTTTGTTCAGCTAGCTGTTGTGGGCATGGACTGCGCGAAATTTCGAACATGCTAGGCTAGTGTTGTTAAGCACATTGCAGAAAGTGTTTACAAATTGTGCGAATATTTGCAGAGGGCCTTGATATTAATATGGTTTAACCTTAAATTTATTGTAGTCCAAAATATAAAGGAACATATCGTCGGCTGAGTTCTTAAGTGTTCAATCTACCAAAGTTTAAAATGTTCAGCAGACGGCTTTTTGTCTTAATTTAGCTTGTAAGTTTTTGCCTAAATATGCAATCGTCTTCAAACAAAAAAAGAAAGAACAACTATATATTTGTTGATCCTAATAGTAGCAGAAAGAACTTTAAATGCCTTACAATAATTTAAAAAAACTGTGCGACTGTATCCAACAGTCCCAAAATATGTATGTGTAAACACCGTTCGTGCGGTATGTGTGTGGCTTGATACACGTCATTGAGAAAAGAGGGAATTGTAATAACCGTATTCTTAATATATTATGAAATACCAACAAATCGACAACAGCGCCACCTATCGGGTCCAAAACTATCCTATCTTTCTAGCTGCATGCAACCATGCACACATACAAAGTTTCATTGAGATCGGTTGAGTTTCTCAAAAAAATCGACAACAGCGCCACCTATCGGGTCCAAAACTATCCTATCTTTCTAGCTGCATACAACCATGCACACATACAAAGTTTCATTGAGATCGGTTGAGTTTCTCAAAAAAATCGACAACAGCGCCACCTATCGGGTCCAAAACTATCCTATCTTTCTAGCTGCATACAACCATGCACACATACAAAGTTTCATTGAGTTTCTCAAAAAAATCGACAACAGCGCCACCTATCGGGTCCAAAACTATCCTATCTTTCTAGCGGCACACAACCACAAACACAAACAAAGTTTCATTGAGATCGGTTGAGTTTCTCAAAAAAATCGAAAACAGCGCCACCTATCGGGTCCAAAACTATCCTATCTTTCTAGCTGCATACAACCATGCACACATACAAAGTTTCATTGAGATCGGTTGAGTTTCTCAAAAAAATCGACAACAGCGCCACCTATCGGGTCCAAAAATATCCTATCTTTCTAGCTGCATACAACCATGCACACATACAACGTTTCATTGGGATCGGTGACGGTGACTGTAACGGTAACAGTGACGGTGATGGTAACAGTGACGCGAGTTTATTGTTTTTTTTCCATCCAAAGTGCAAAACGCGCCGCGCCTAAAGAAGTAATAACTTCAAAAACATGCTTTATTTCAGCTCATAAATGTATGCAATTATAAAAACGTATGCAATGATAAAAACATATGCAAAAAACATATGCAATGATAAAATATATGCAATGGCGCATTTCCGTTACGCATATCCGGCATCAAGTCCTATGTTTGGAATTACTCTACCAGAATCCAATACCGCGCGCATAAATGTTTACACATAAAAAAAAAATACATTTTTATAGATCATCCAAAAAGGAGATTGAACAAGCCCCCATACATATACTAAACCTTTGAGAAAAGTAGTGGAGATTGAACATTTTTTTGGATATTGAACAAACAAGAACACAGAGCACTCTTCCTGAAGCAACATGAATATGTATGGACTTACACCTTAGAAAAGAAAACTCAAGAATTTATTTTATTATTTGAATAATTCCGTCTTTTCAAATTCATGTATGGAGGTAGTTCAGTTTTAAAAAGTAAATAAAAAAATTCAATCAACTTAAAAAAAACTTAAAAAGAGGATAAATAAAGGAACTCTTAAAGTTATTCTAATAAGTTAATAATATTGTGTAAAATTCAAGGTCACATAATGGCATCCAAGGGAGCATTGATTTTATATCAGTATTTTTCTCTTTAGAAAGTAAGTTTAACACATTCGTTGTGTTTTGCACTTTTGGCAGATCACGTTTTATATCATTTGATGTATTTAATTTCTCTTTCTGTTTAATAAGTTGTGGCATAATTGAAACACTAATGTCGTTTTCAGTTGGGCAAACAGATCAATCTTTTTTTGCATAGGTACATGCCACAAAAATCTTCTTTTTTTTTTATCTCAGATCACTTGAGAAATCTCAATTTTTTCTCAGATTTTACATAAACGTTCACCAACACCAATGTTTATGACTCACGGCGTCGGTTACGAATTGTTAATCGGTATGGGATCGAGTTTTTATTATTTCGCAATGCATTACTATAAATGTGTGAAAATCAATTGAAATTTTGATTTCGAGTGCAAGTGCAACAATGTTTTATTTTTGCTGACAATTTAATGCCACAAAAACCAATAAAATTAAGATTTCATGTTCGGTTTGCCTGCAGAAATCTGAAATCTCAGATCAAAATCTGAAAAGCCAAATCGAAAACGACGTAAGTATATTAGCTTCTTCACCGTAACTAATTTTCCTAGATGGTACTGGGATGAATTGTAGGCCATTAGTAGCTGCGCTATAGTTAAAAAAAACTTTTACCGCGCACTGCATAATTTTTAAGGACACATTTGCGTAATTCATGTCCCTGAGTTCACGAATAAGTAACAAAGGGTGTGAATGTCGGTATGGAAAAGTGTTGTTCAATGTGGATTTTCTTTCGGGAATTCGAATATTGCCAATGATGTTATTCGATTTATGTTTTTACGGAATACAGGAGTCCGACCACTAAATAATACCAGTTATATCTGGATTGACCACCACTACAGCTTTCAGTATTTTTAGTGCACTAGCTATGTCGTTACCACTACATCTGCTTTGAAATTCATACGAAGCACCACAATAAGTTATTTTATATGGAGATTGAACAAATGTGAATTATTTAGACGTTTTGTCATTTTCCATGTGAATTTGTTCAAACGGACACGAAAGTGACACTTTGAACATTTAAGAACTAATCGGTGGACTAAAAAACGCGAATTTTTGGTCTATTGAACAAAATGTGAAAAAATTATTTCCCAAACTATTAACGATAGACAATTTCTGATTGCACCAATCGAAAGAGTGTCCCCAAAAACCTAAGAATCAATAATAATCCCAATTTCGGAAAAATTGGAGATTGAACAGTTAAGAACTCAGCCGACGATATGGCTGTTGTTGGGTTATACATATTTGCTTAGGGTTCGAAATATTATTTTTATTTATTTTCAACGCTTTTGCTCTTTATCGGCTGTACGTTATACCTTCTTAAAAAAAAAAAACAAATAAGGAAAAATAGGGGATTCATTGTACAAACATTACAACGAGTAATGTCAACAATATTACAACCGATATACCCGTCATTTTAATGCCCGAGTTCCTCATGACAGTCATATTCAAATTGATGTCAGAATTGCATTCTATTCCAGGACAGTACTGGCACTCTTCGCCAAACAAGCATTTACGTAGCTCATTGCTCTGCAGATCAGAAGCGCATCCACGTTCGATAACGTCCCCTAAGGCGAAATGAAAATGCATTCAAATTAAAGTCCATATAATTACACATCTCGAGCTGAAACTCACCATCAAATCTCGTATAACAACCGCGCTCTTCAAACTGTAGCAATCCGTCTCGACATAGTACACTCTTTACAGTTTCAATTTCCTTTGAGCATGGATTCTCCTCGGATCTGTTTCCGCGACATTGCAGACATTTTTGAATAACAGTAGCATTATTGTTGCATCCCGCACCCGAGCACGTTTGTATAAGTACATTTTCTAGTGAATTGTCAGTGTTTTTATCATCATCTAGACTGCATCCTCGACTTGTTGAACCGTCAGCATAACGATGAGTATAACAAGTTTCCATCTTCAAAAATTTAACAGATTTCTGACAAGACTCCATCTGATAATTCATTTGCTGCCAGCTGCAAGCTATATCCTTCCTAGAGCACTTATGACACCGAAGTTTCGCTGGACGTTCCATTGGCATCATATTGCAACCGGTGCCTGCGCATAATCTACAAGCGGATCCAGCCAATAAGCATTCATAAAACATCGTCTTGTCCGACTTGCACCCTCGCACCATGGTTCCTCTTGGACTCTCAAACTCAAAGCATGCATCGTCGTTGTCATACTGCGCACAGGGTCGCATATTTCTGTCATCTGTGACATCACTGCACGACTGTCGACCGTCACACTGGTGGCACTGCAATCTCATAATTGGAAAAACTCCCTCGTTACATAGATTTTCGGAACATGTCACACATCTCGATTGAGTGCCATTACATGTCAGCTGAGGGTTGTCGCAGCCTCGTACGGTTTTACCATTCTTTAAGACAGCACTGACACAATCAGCCCCAGCGATTACACATTTTTCCACGTCGATAATATTCGGGTTTGCCCATTGCGAACAGTTCGGACTCTCATCGGATGTACACTTGTAGCACTTTGTGAACTGCAGTTTATTGCATCCTTCACCCTGACACTGATTGCAAGATGAATCTGCCGCAATGGAAGGAACACCACATCCTCTGCGCACCGTTCCATCGTTTAGTTCGCATGCATTGCAAGATGACGCTTCAGTACTGGGACAGGTTGAAACTGTCAAGGATGATGGGTCACTTTTGCAGCGGTCGTCATTTGCGGAATCACAAACAATGCATTTCTGTTGCTTTAAACATTTCTTATTGCACAGATCCGTTTGGCAACTGTCAAAATGCTCTTTATCTAGTGACAATGTTCCACTGTCAATAGTACAGCCCCGCACTATACGGTCCAAGTTATGGTACAGAAAGCATGTTTCACTTGCATGACCTAACAGTTGTTGCACGAAGCATGAACTACTGGTTGTGATGTTACATGAGGCACTATTCACCTCGAAGAGATCCATCTTAC
Source organism: Cheilosia vernalis (assembly GCA_949126925.1). Classification (NCBI taxonomy): domain Eukaryota; kingdom Metazoa; phylum Arthropoda; class Insecta; order Diptera; family Syrphidae; genus Cheilosia; species Cheilosia vernalis. The sequence continues at coordinate 5,646,010 of OX421362.1, forward strand.
AACCTCTTCCCTCAATCGAGTCACACTTTGAGCACGTCAGATTCGTCACTGCTGGCGAATCGTTGCATCCGTTGATTTCACAGTATACCGAAATCATATTTTCAACTCGATTAGTATCCGACCTGCAACCCCGAAAGACTTGCACTTCATTAACAACATCAGTGTAGCAAGCGTCATTTTCAATGAAATACAGGCATGGTTTTGGCTTATCCGATGGGGCTGCTACACAGTTTAAGCCGTTGCACTGATGACACTTAAGCCTGCCAGGGGGGTACACGCCTTTATTGCAAAGGTTATCCTCACAATTCTTGTAATATTCCGGTCCTCTTGGAGTATTGGTGCTGCAACCTCTATAAGTTACCGAATCAACTGCAAAGATTCGAAATGTTTATAGCTGTTTTTTTGTCGGAAAGACATTTAAACTCACCAATTGTCATAGCACATGCAAAGGCACTTTTGCACTCTTCAAATGGAAGAGAACTACCTTCCAGGCTCATCGCGCACTCTGGCAACGTCACAGAATCGCATTTGTAGCAAAGTATTGCTAAGCATCTTTCTAAAAAAGGGCGACAATAAATTTCTTATCATGTACATATCACCGAAAACTGTTTACTTACTATTAAACGTCAGAAGAATGACTAACAAAAGTTTCCAACTTGCGAAGCGCTGTAGCATAGTTCGTATCTGGGTCTCGGCTATAAATTACTGAACTGCCTGTGGACATTGGCAGTAATTTGTCTTTGATTTGACTCCTTATCTGGTCATTATCGGCCACAATTCTTGATGACATCGCTAGATAGCCGGACAAGATAGACTAGAATGACATTTGGCGCATTGTTTGCAATAACTTGAAAATTATAATTATCGCCTAAATGATAATTTGCTTTTATTTGTTTTTTCTATCAATCTATTATTGCGAACCATTTTAGCAGATAAGAGAATAAAGGCAGCACAGGTACTTCTAGGTTAAGTTTTATCTATCAATTGTGCATCGTGTTTCTGCATTCATAATGGTAGTTTAACAACCTACTCGTTTCAATTGAATTATTTGTCTAACTGACAAATAATATTATCCCTTAATACTACCAGTTAACAGCGACTTTATCAATGTCAAATGGAATATTCTATTACATTTTTAAAGTGGACACAAAAATTCTTATTAAACAAGCGCATTAAGGCCGTTTGTCAACTGCGCCTATTTTCTGACATGAGTGTTAAAAAGAAAACCCACTCCAACATTAAAACATATGATCCTATAATTTCACGCTTTTAAACAGTTAAAATTCAGATGCTTACATCTTCCTAAGTACTGCAAACTCCAATCAAATGAAAAAGTCAATTATCGAACAGAATAATTTTTTGGGGACTTTCGGATTCCGAGTTTAGTAAGTCTGACAGCTGTCTGACTACCTAGATGCGTTTAAGTTTTTATTTGCCAGAGTGGTCACGCGTATAGTTTTTGCAGTTGACGTTGAAGGAGGGGAAGCCAACAAATCTAGTCAAGAAAATCCTGCCTGCGTACTCAGTTGACATTTCGAAGAGTCAAATTTGAAATAAACAGAGTGGCCGTTGTAGAATTCTGAGAGGAGTCGAAAAAAGGCGCGATGAGAGAAAAGGTGTGATTTCTAAGGCCACTCTGGTAATTTAGAATTTTCACACAATATTTAACAAACATTAGTTCGCATAATACTATAATAGTGTAGTGATTGTCAGGCGTGCTAAATTTTTAATGTACTTATTTGAAAATAACAATTTTTTTAAAGATGTATGAAGGGTCTTTCAAAGCAAAGGTAACGCTGACCGCGAGAATACAAAAACAATTCAACTTGCTTAGTCACGACCAATCTAGTTGACGTTTTACATAAACTAGGTATCCGAACGTCCCCAATACTACGATAATGTTAGAATTTTTTTTTTTTTTTTTTTTTGAAAATGTGAAAAAAGCTAATTTAATAATTGCGAAGGCTCTTTTTCTGAAACATTGTAGGAACATTTGCAGGATCTTATCCTTTACATCCACAAAAAATTAAACTCGAAAAGGTACTCAAATTCAGTTCTTTCGTATATGTTTTGCCGAAGCGCTGCCGATGGTTCTGTCAAGTGTCAACCATTTTACACGAAACATGGTTCGCCTGAGATTCTCATACTAACACATAGGCGAAGCTAGATCTTCTTCCGGAAAATTCGCAACCGATTATTGGAAGATGCAGTCGGTCAATCGTGGGCGTTTATTTTTCAAAAACTCTGACTTACTCATTGAGTTTAATTAATTTTTATTAATATACTTCCTCAATTCGAGTACATTGCCCTACACAAATTTCGAGTACCAAAACAGACTCGTTGTTCTATAATAATGTAGTTCATTCACAGACATTGAACTTACCAAGTCACCAGCTTTATAGCAGCATGAAAAATGTGTCCTTCTTCCCATGATTAACAATTTAGACTAACCAATGATATCGATTTTATTCTACTGAACATTTATGTACCCACCAGTAAAGAAGGGTGAACCATTTTGAACGAAAGTTGCAGCAATAGTTGAAGGTTCAAATTTTTAATAAGCATTTGTTACGTGAGTATAACAATGACATAGCTCCTATATTGACTTTGATAAGAGGAATATTACAATTTTGAAGTGGAAGTGATTCTTATCTATCCATCGAAGTTCTGCATAAATTAAAATTTTACACAATCCGTGTAGCTGACGATAGGTTTAGTTGGATTTGGTGCAGTGCCTTAGACGATCAATTTTAGCGAATTTTCAAAGTGAATCCGTTATATCTGATAGTGATACGATCTTAAAGTATGGACTGCTCTACGAAGTCGACATTTCTTGTTACCACTTGTATATTTCTTCTGTTGAACAGAATCGGCGGACAGGATAACAGGGGTAAGTATCTCAAGTGTTTGGCAGAATAATAAAGTTTCGGTGGATACGTGTTCATGTATACCTTATTTTATGTTAGACTGGTTATAGAAAAGGATTTAATGGGCCTTACCAATAATCATTTTTAACCTTCACACTAAATATTTTCTAGGTCACAATATGCAATTTTGTATGGAAAATTTCCCCATTGTGAGTTCGAAAAACTAAGCCTGGACACTAAAAATGATTATTGGTATCGCGAAAGGTGTATAAATCATAGCTGAAAAGGGGTCGGTCTTAAAACTATTCGATTGGCTAAGTCCGTATTTTTGGGAAGCATAGAAGGAGCCTGTCTTGAAAGAGCTTCTCAATCGGCCGTTTGGAATCGGCATAAAATTGTAGATCCCTTCCATCGGTTCCAAAAATGAAAAAACTCACACAAAACGAATGGTTGTAAGAAGCTAGGCCCAGGGTCCCTTCAGACCTGTTGCGCCAACTATTTATTTAATTTTTTTTTATAAATAGAAGGGACCTACATACATTTCGTTTATTTAAAATTCCCCGAAAGAAGAATATTCAGAGTTCATTTCTAAATCCTAGGCGATACATCTATACGGCATAAATTGGTAGACGTCATGACGAATATGACTGAAATATTTGCTGCTTATAGGCTGAAACCCCCTCGGAAGTGCAAAAAACGGACACCTAGAAAATTTCTACGAATAAAGAGAAGGATTGCTATTATATGCAACTGAACACTGGAACACTCACTTGCTTATTTTTTCGTTTTCCTTTTTATCGAATTTGACGAACTTTTCCCCGAATTGAGTGCTATTACTTTGATGTTCCCGAAGGAAGTACAAGACCATATTGTTGTTTCATTTCAGACCCCATCAAAATATGCGAGCTCTGTCAAACTGATGGCTTTTTAGACTGCAACTTGACCGATAAGATCAATATACATACGACAATGAATTGCGCCAAAGGGTGTATCCTAGGAATAGGTATTTATAACTATAGCGGGTTCCCGTTCTCATATGATAACTGACCAAAGTCTCTCCTCTAAAAGATAAATCCTTCGAAAACATCGACAACGTAACCATGGATAATGTCAATAACGAACAGATTTGTGTGTTTAAGAATGCATCTGAAGTTACCGGCGAACATTCAATTTCACTTGTCACAGAGGCGACCGAAAGGTATGAGGCACTCGTTACTTCAACAGCAAATGGCTCTTTGGACTACCAAAATGATGAGGCTGTTGAAATGTTAAAAAATCCTCTTGCCGTTGGCTTGGAAAACCAACCACCATCGTTAAACAAAGAACTCTCTTGTTTTGTGTGTAAAAGTTCATCGGATATAGGATGCCTGAATATCGTGGATAAATTAAAGCTTGCCGTATGTACCAATGTCAGCGGATGCTTGACCTTCTATTCAGGTAAGTAGCTTCCCAATGACTGTAATAAATTTCGCACTAAGGGGATATTTTGTCCTCCCAGAGGGAAACCTCATAAGAGACTGCGCCTCACCATCAGACATGATGTCCTGCCAGAGTACCGCAAATTCCAGCTGTGAATTTTGTCCCAACAATGAGTGTAATAAAACGCCCTGGAGAGAATGTTACCAATGCAGCTCTCAGGATAACCTCGACTGTGCTCTATGGTCAAATGTGAACACAGTTCCTACAACAATCTGTCCAGTTTCAAATGACAACTGCTTGACTCGTATAACAACAGATGGCGACACCGTACGCAACTGTTCGCACTTGGGTTTCAAGTGCGCACAAGGCGAACAGTGCTCCGTTTGTGATAAGCCCTTGTGCAACGTTGGAGTGTTCCCGGAAGACCGCCTGCGATGCATACAGTGCCAAGAGTGTGAAAACGATCAAGATCCTAGCAGCGCCCTACCATGTGCAAAATATGATGCTCACGAGGAGTGCTTCCTCTACGTCACTGCAAAGAGCAGGATGATCCGCGGTTGTGTATCCAACACCACCGAAATGGAACAGTGTCGTATGAATAAGCCGAAGTGCATCAGCTGTGGTGACAAAAACGGCTGTAATAGCATGCCCCTTACGAAGGATCCCGTTCTCTCGTGCAGCAAATGCAAATCCAAAGATAATCCAAGCTGTGCTTGGGCTCAGCCAAATAACACAGTGACAAAGTGTCAAAATAAAGTTCTTTACTACCTGCAAGAAACTTGTATGACCGAATTTGATCCTGTGACACAGGATGCTGTGCGTGACTGTTCGTTTGATAATGGCGTATGTACAGCCGAGGATAAGAATTGTCACACTTGCAGCGGCAATGGATGTAATCGTGGGAATCTCAAAGTCCAACAGTGTGTTCAGTGCAACAGCGAACTGCCGGATCAGACTAGATGCGGACATCGAGCAGAAGGCATAGCCATGACCAAATGTCCACAGGAGGTTCAGCTGTTTGATTCAAAGGGATGCTTTGTAATGACCAAGGGTTTGTTTTTAAAATACGTTCATTACTGATATGAGTTGTCATATTTGTTCGTATTTTTTTTAAGGAAATTTTACAATCAGGGGCTGTAAATCCAGTCTCAAGGAGGATGACTTTAAGTTCTGCCAGAAAGAAGGAAAGGCACGATGTGTGCTTTGTGAGGAAGACGGGTGCAACATCCAATTAATGTCATCTAGTGGCTGGAGGAGTGTTCCATTTTATTTGCTTGCTCTAGCTGGCGGCTTATTTGTAACTATTTAGATGACTTTCATGTCTTTCATTTATCCTTAGGAACTTTATTACCGTTCATAAACTATTTAGTCTACTGCAGCAGAGAGTGCGTTTTAATTATTTTATTTTGTTGGATTTATGTGGGAGAAGCCCTAAGTAGTGGCAGCCAATTGGAATTGGAACTATGTAGGAGATAGGACGTCCACGCCGACCGTTTGACTTGAGCAAATGTAGTTTAAAACTATTTTATTCTGAATTTTGTTGGCGAATAATTCCTACACAATCACAGTGGTAGCGTCTTGTTTTGTTGTCAACCTATCGGGAAGTTGATAGTGGCGAAATTCTTGCAAATATATGAACTTATCAAATTCATTACGACCGTTTCCGCTGAAAAAGTCAATCGGATTAGGTTAAAAACACGAAGATTCACACCAACATAAGCTTTGAGTAGAGGCCAGCGCAGTTAATTGTTTTGCATTTCCGTGTCCTTCAAGTGTCTTACCTTAATTTTGTTTATTTTATCATCTCAAGTGGAGTTGAGATGTAGGGGGAAAGCGGGAGACTTGAACATATGGGAGACTTGAGACACTCTAAATAATTTGCTCAAATTCCATTGAAATCCAACAAGTGTAAGTGTATGCGATGCAGACAGTGACGAGCTAATTGCACACAAAAAGAATTCTAAATCATCAGCTGTCTCTGGTTGGTGGAAGAGAAAAGGTGTTTTGCAGTGCCAATAGTAAACAATTTGTTTTTTCTTTTTTCTCTATAAAATTATAAATCTGTAAAGCGGTAAATAAATCAATTTGATGTTACCTAACAATATTGATATTCTATATTGTAAATATTAGTATGATACCATTCTAGGCTGTATATATGTAACAAAAATTATGAATATAAATTTGTTAAAAAATGTGAACGGGAGACTTGAGACAGTTTTTGAAGGGAGAGTTGATCAGTGGCTCAAATCTCCATTTGCTCTGATTAAATGTTATGTAAATGTTTTAAAGCCTTGTATATCATTTTAATAATAAAAAAAAAATAATTTAATTAAAAAAACTCAAAGAAATAAACCTTGTAATAGGTTATTTAAGTTATTGATTTATTTTCGTTGTGTTTCTGAAGTTAAGTTTTTGTTTACCTTTTTTACTTTATATACATATGCTATGAAACTGAAGTACCTAAACCACTAAACCGCTCCCGGTGGGGCGGGAGACTTGCGCCGAAAATCTGTTTTCAAACATTTGGCATTTGCCAAAAATTTCTTGTGTTTATTATAAGTTTAAGAGACCGTTCTTAAAATAGATAAATGTAGCTATAGAAAAATCTATTTAACAGGTGGCTGTGATTGATAAACAAATTTTTATTAACGATCTAACAAAAAGTGGCTCAAGTCTCCCGCTTTCCCCCTACTTTTTTCAGTGTCCAAAAGGGACTTAGGTATACTATTAAACTAACCCCTTTCGATACCGCATAAACCCCCTATATTCATTGAACAAGCTCAAGTTCATATTAAAGCCTAACTTCATTGTTCAATTCACTTCACTTCACTCCACCTGAGGTCCGTTTCCTTCAATTCAATTCAATTTTTAAGTAACGATAGAAGTGCCAGGTGGCTTTATTTTGTAAAATTATTAAGTCTTTTTCGAGACATCACCTCCACCCGCATCCACAGGCTTCATCATCCAAGAATACATCTTCCTGATCTGTAGTTGGTGGTTTGGGTTTCAGCTGCTTTAGTCGTTTCTTTCAACAACCATTTCATAGGTAGGTAAATGGGTGCTCTTGTGGCAGTTTGCCACAGCTTCACTTAGACCATCAGTTGGGTCCATTGTGTCCAGTTACGGGAACCATCCAGTGTGACCTGTCGAAAGAGAAATAGAAACCGCTTTTTATATTGAACCACATAGATTGATATGAATCTCATGGGTTCCTAAAGCAGCGTAGGTTAGTTCTACTCCAGGATTCAATGTCAATCTTCCTTGCAAGCGTGCTGAGCGGAGTTCTTACTGATTTAAGGGCCAACCATTTCATACAACAGAACTTTATGACTCTATGCTATTAATTATTATATGATTTGAATGTGCAAAAATACAAAAAAAATACGAGTAAATAAAAATCAAGTTTATTTTAAAACTACAGCATCTCAGCGTCACTCTTATAGGAATCTAAAAACTAACAAGGCCAAAGCTAAAATACCACTTGCCAAAGCAAGGCTTTGTGGCGAACTGTTTGGGGGATCTTCCTTATTGCAATTACTTTCCTCACAAATACTACACTTCTTATATTTGGTGTCCTTGCAATTGGCTAGCGTCTTGCTGTCTGCATCTACTAAACAGCTTCTGATAATAATGTCATCTAGAAAACAAGTTAAACAAAGCATTACTAAATGATGGAGGCAAATAGATTATTCAATAAGGAACTCACTCCATCGCTCGGTATAGCATCCTTTAGTGTCTGGCTGCACTGGATTTCTACAACTTTCATACTTATAATTTTCACCTTCTAATTTCTTTGAGCAGTTTTTATTGTCATCACTACGACACTTGTAGCAGGTGAAATTCATTGTGTCCATCTTGTTGCAGGCACTGGTATTGCATGTCTTGCATGTAGTGGATTCCGAAGTACAGTCCAAGGTCGTTGGTGCATCGTGTATGCAACCACGGGCAGTCTTATTATCGCTCACTTTATGTGTATAGCAACCTTCAGTTTCCCAATATTCGATTGTATTGGGACAATGCTTGGAATCCGTATCTGCATGACCCCAGGCACATAAGCTATCACTTTCTGCACATTGAATGCATGTGACCGATTGGACTTTCTTATATCCGGAGTTGTTGCAATTGTCGGCGTTGCATTGGGAACATTTACTTCCAACTTCTTTACACTTGTTAAATGTCGCTGTATCGGATGTACATCCTCGATTCATCGCTGTTTCAGATGTTCCATACATATAACACTGATCATCTTTGTCGTACAGAGTACACGGCGCGGATGCAATACTGTTTGCACTGGGGTTGCCACACTCTTTGCATTGGTAGCATTGACGACGATCTTTCGGAAAGATATCTTTGTTACAACCAGATGTCTCACAAATTTCACATTTTTTGTCTGGCGCGCAGACATCATTTGTGGTTGCGCATCGACGCTCGATGTTCTTGTCTTCTTTGATATGCATTAGGCACTTTGTGATTCCATTGACACAAATTTCGTTTACAATTGCATTCGCATCTGACCACGTGGAACATTTGGCATCAGTCGATGAAGAACAATTCTTACATGTGAATATATCCTTTTTGCCGTTGCAGTTTTCTTCTCCGATCTTGCACTTAACACAGTTTGGGGTTTCGCACTTGTTATCGGCGTCGACGCAGCCGCGCTTGACTTTTCCATTATTTTCTGAAATATGGAAGAAATATTAATAAATATGGAGGAATGGCCTTCGAGGTTAACAGTTCCTTTCCTATGGCTACAGATACTGCACAAGAAAAGGATTGTTGAGAATCAACTTGGAAACTAAAAAGCCAACACAAACGAATGGTTACGGGAAGCGATGCTCAATATCCAATGTGGATTCTGGGCGAATTTTATTGAGAAAAATGCGGTCCCTCCATTGTCGCTTTGAATAGGAAGCTTGAGTCAGTATATGACTTTTATAAGACTTCAACAGCCATAGGGTTTAAATTAATCCTCAACTCAACGTACTTCAGTACGAAGCATATTGGCAACCTCTGGTGCTATCGTTGATACACTACTTTCACAATTTTATCAAAATAATTGGAAGCAAGCCAAAATTGTTTGTGTAAAAATACTATGATCGAACCAACATAATATGCAAAAATATTAACAACAGTCATGACATCATGCTTAATCATCCCTTAAACTACAGATAAAACTGTGGACAATTGAATTACCAAAAAAAACCACAGACACGCTCTCTTTGTTATCGTTGTTCAATATTCTCTCGATCACAACCCTTACGCTGCAGCTTCTGTGACAAACTCCACTTTTTTATAATTTTTTGGTGTTCTTGCTAATACCAATTAAATCTTATCGCTTTAAAGACTTCTCCATAAAACAAGTGCACGACAAAATGGCGACAGGAAACATCGACTTGTGATTAGTTGTTTACAGTGTAGGTACATATTTCGCATTTCATTTCAATTTAGGTTAGCTCCTCATGAGCTTTCTTTTATAAATCATATAAGCAGCATTTGCAGCAATCGATATATAGTGAGTATAATAATAAATGAACATTCATGTTTTCTAAACAAAGAAAAAATCGATAGCAGCTAATCTATAAGACGCTCAATGACGATTATTGACCATCAAATTAATTCACAAAAGGGTTTCCGATAGCAAACAATTCATTGCTTACTTTGACGAAAATGTTTTTTTTTATTTTTTTGACACAATCTGTCTTCTTATCATCGCCAAGTAGAGTGTCAAGCAACAATCTAATATTCCCCAATTGTCAAATGTGGTGAAATAAGGTCTGCCCTCCCAGGGTATAACAATAAACTAAAAAGCCAGCGTTTGATTCAATAAACGTATTAAATTAAGGGCAGAGTTACATTTCTGTTGTTTTACTTACCAACTAGTATAAAGCATTCCTCTGCGCCATCTGAGCATTCCTTAAATTCTATGCTGTCAGGTTCATTGGTGCACTTATCGTCAGTACTGTCACACTGTTTGCACTTTCCTAAAAAAAAAAATGGCAACAAATTTATTTTGAGTTTAAGGACCTTTGTTTTTGATTTTTGGACAAAAATATACCTGCAGTGCAGCTGCTGATGCTTAAAACTAATCCTAAAAGAAATAACTGCCATCCTATCGACATGGTTGTAACGAGTTTAGGTAATAAGCAATTTAAATTTTTATTTTTAGCCAGTCGTCTCTCGAATAATTGGCGCGTCCGTTTCGGCAATGATTCAGGTAACTTACTGAAATTGAAACACGCAATGCATCTGTGAGTAACTCTTTTCAGTTGGAATATAGAGTATAATAAACCATTTTATCGATGGCAGATAGATATCTGTAAGTGGTTGAACACATTTTAACGAACTCAAAAATGTGCTTCATTGGGAAGGGTTAAAATACGTAGAGACGTATTCTGTATTAATATGCGTAGAAGACGATAGGTGAAACCGAGCTTGGAGGAAGTAAAATATAGGATTGCATTGGGTTGGATAAGAAACTGGCTCCGCTCATTAAATGCGACTTAAAATCATTTTTGTTTTAATTTTTCATGGATATTTATTAGTTTCGACCAAATTTTCGAGATCGGGATAGTACTCGAAACGAGTCTAACTGCTTAAGCTGCTCTTTGAGTTTATCGGTTAATTTTCGAGAAGTATTATGCGATTAATAAGGCCGATCTAAACAAAATGGCGTTTTTAGTTCTTTGGTTGATTGGTACTTCAATTAGATCTCCTATTCTGTATTCTTTCAAGTTAAACAGCTTCGAGTGGTGTCTTTTATCGTTTCCTTTGATAAGATTGCTGCTGAAGCCGAATGATAAGATAAGCGAAGCTATACCATAAGCCTACGATGGCAATCTATTGTATTTACCGCTATACAAAGTAAGCCAAAGAGACAGGTGGAAATTGTTATTTCTGTTAAAATATGATTAATACATTCAATTCTAATTTCACTGCCAATTCATTTATCAATGGGATTAGCGGCGAACTATGTTATCCGGCTGCTATAATAAAGCCAATGTTGCAAGAAAGGTGGGCATTTTTTTTTAGAAAGATGGATATGGACTTTCATTAAGTATATAGGTAGATTCGAGTTTTTATAGCTCAGCTAAGAGAAATTCGCCAATGGGTATTAATGGTTTTTTTTTCTGAGTCACTTAACTGTTCACTCTGTTGGACTCCCATAATAAAAAAAAATTGATTTTTGGCGATAACGATAAGAAATTATCATAAATCAACAATAAAAATTTCAAAAAACACAAACATTGGTAGACAACTAAACATAGGTAAAAAATAGCATTAATTTGACCGATTAACTTATTATGTTTTATGTGTTAGACAGTATACAACACAGCCTTGAGAGTATAACAGTTCCTGACAGCATTTCTACTCTTTTAACAGAAAAACCTGCACTTTTTTTTTAACATATTTAAGGTGAAGACTTTAAAATGTTTACTATATAGATATACCTCAATAACTTTGTAAAATTTCGATGGTGCTAATCCATAGCAGAGCTAGTAGAGCTTGTAAAATAAACAATTTCTTCTATTGCATGAAAAACCCCTTTAAAGTCTATAAAACAGAACCAGTGTGACCAGATCGTTCTACCAAGAAATGTTCTTAATTGTGGAGTTTTTTAGATTGTATGAACAAGTTCCCAAAAAGGCGTACTTGCGAAAAACAAAATCCAATTAAGACAACTGCAATCCATATCATCGTATGATTTAGTTAACCGCTAGCAAAAATTAAACAAAAACAACCATACTCTTGGTTTGGCAGCTTATAAGGCCCATTTTATTCACTCGAAGTTGAACACAACTTGGGGATTTTTATATGGCAAACTTCCCAAGTTGTGTTCAACTTCGAGTGAATAAAATGGGCCTAAGTGTGCTTGTGCAATAAGTTGGAATTTAATTGTTGGCTTATCATCTAACATTAGAGAATCAATTATAAAAGCTTTTGAAAATGGGTTTTCAAGCTACAAAATTGCAAAAAATGCAATCTCCCTCGTTCATCAGTACACAATATTATTTCTGTCTTCACTAAGGCGGGTAACATTAAAACCCGGAAGAAAACTGGGTGGCCACCAATAGCTACAGACCGCTATTGTAGGGTATTAAAAAAAATAATTAAGGAAAATCGTCGTCAAACTACCGCTGGGGTAACTGTAGAGTGGAAAAGCCGCCTCCAAAAAGAAATGCCTGTCGACACTTGTGAACGCAACAAGAACAAAATGGGTTATAAATTTTACAAGGTTTGCTTAAAACTCTTTTGTTAATTTTGTGTTGTGATTTTTTCAACAAATCTTATTAATAGGCAAAAGAAAAGCCACTTCGTACACCAAGGCAGAAGAAAAGGCGACTGGAATGGGCCAAATAGCATAAAAATTGAACCTTACATCAGTGGCGGGTAGTAATTTGGAGCGATGAATCTAGATTTGAAGTTTATGTTGCGATGAGCGATAGCGTCTACTTCGCACCTCCAAAGAAGCGTTCCATAAAAACTGTCCGAAACGAACAAGTTTCCAGCATCACAAATGATATGGGGGTGCATGTCTGGGCGTGGTGTTGGTAGTTTATATTTTGTTGACGGCCTAGTAAATTCTTTGAAATATCGCAACATCTTGGAAGAGCATCTTCTTCTATCAATAACACAGCTTCAGTCAATAGACGGAGTCTACGTATTTCAGCAAAACGGTGCATCTTGTCATACGGCAAAGTCAACAAAGGCCGGGTTATCTAATGGAATGGCCATCCAGCAGCCCTGATCTTTCGCCCATCGAAACTCTATGGCACAAAATGAAACAAAAGTTAAGACATCAACCAAGAAGGACCCACACAGATCTACGACAGACAATCAATGATATTTGGCAATCATCTACAACCATTTATGAACGAGCAAAAGCCTACTGTTGACAGTCGAGGGTCATGTTTTTTGACAATCGCCATCACAAATGGGAATGCAATTAATAATATTTCCGATCACATCTACAAAAGTCCGACAAACATGCAGTTTCTTTGCTAGTTTTGGCAAGTCTTTGCGAATTTCAGATAAAATGCTTGTTTAGCTTATAGCTATATATTATAACATTTTCCATTTATTAACTACCAGTTACAACTCTAAAAAAGAAATATTCAAGTGGGTCTATGGAACTGTAGAAAAGTGTATACCGCACGATAGCCATCTAGTTGAAAACGTGATAATTTCACATTCATAATCCTAAAAGTATGCCTCAGAAACTGTCTGTAACTTACAGTTTGAATAATCAGACAAGAATGTACCTGACATTCTGATAGCTAACTATTTTGTTGGCCATTTTTCTTATCACTGACCAAATAAATCTAAAGAAGAATTTGTTTTAGCCGATTGCATTGTTTACGTTCGTCCACCTATGATGAATCACCACCTAATGGTCTTCTAAATAATTGCGTACATTTTGTACAATAAGAAAACTAAATAGTTTATCTTTATTCGTAGTGAAAATAGATAATAGACTGAATCATTTCAACTGAAATTATAATTGGTGCCGTGAAATAACGCCGAGTGAAAGCGAAATAACACCGAATTTAAATGTTCGGTCTTATTTCACTTTGCTAAAGCGAAATAAAGCCGAGTCGGCCTTATTTCACTTTGCATTTATAAATACATTCTTAAATTAATATTTATTTTTGAGACAATAGTAATTTGCGCAAATTATGAAATGTGTATGGGGGGGCATGCTGCCCCCCTGCAACCCCCCTGCTTGGGTTTACTGTTGGATTACGGGGTGGGTGCGAGGTTTTCTACTTATGTTTTTTGTTGAATTTTCAAATTGAGATTTTTAGACTTCGAGATTTTTGTCATTCGAGATTACGTCATGATACCCATTTGCTTCGGCTTTATTTCACAAACAATGTTCGGCGTTATTTCACTTTGTTAATGTGTTAATGAATTCTGAAATTCGGCATTATTTCACTTTGTGAAAGCGCAATAACGCCGAATTTTAGAATTCGGCGTTATTTCTCTCGGCGTTATTTCACGGCACCTTATAATTTAAAAAAAAAAAAAAAAAAATTTGAGGGAAGAGGTGGAATTAGTGACAGTTTCCTGAAGCACTATCTATTCTTAAACTTGTGAAGTTATTGGAATTGACTGTTAGTTCGAAGAGTCAAATTTCGATTTCGATTTTCGAATTGACAACTAGGAGTACCTCAATTTTATATCATACAATTTATTTCATAACCTGCAATATGATCGTTTAGCTTCTGCCTTGGAATTTAATATAAGTGTGCTGTAAGTGTGTAAGCATCCATAGTCTAAATTGAAACATTTTCGAAAAAGAAAGTTGTTTCTTTAAAAATGCCGGAAATTGCACAATTAAATGATATTTTATTTTTGTAAATGCAACCACTCTAATCTTATTGACGCACTTAGGTATCGAGCGTTATATAAACGGGGTAGGGCTTAATAGTTTTTACGTTGAACAGCGCACTTTGATTTAAAATTTATCGATAACGAAGAACTAGCACTGGCTGTATATCGCAGAAATAATACATCTGAAAACTTCAGTTGCTATTTATCGCGCTCAGCTAAAACTTCTCGCAATACAAAGCAAATTGCATCATCAGGAGGCGAAATAGATCTTAATTCGGAATACAAAATGATATTTCAAACATTTCAAATCTTGGTTTTGATTGTCGGACTGGGGGAAGGTAAGTTTTGCTAATTTTTTTGCATCGATTGGCAAGCGTCACCCCTTGTAGGAATGACTGAATACGTGGAAAATTTAAAACAAATGTAGAATTTGACTACATTGGCAAAACCCTCATAAAATAAAATTATGTGCATTCTATTTGAAAGTGTGTGTGCTTATTTCATATTTAGGTTAACAAACTTCAAGTGGAGCGAAAATAAATCAAATATTGCAATGGCTCAAGGGTGACTTCAAGTTATCAGAAAATAACAAAACTCAACAACAACAAGTTTATTGTAACTATTTTGTTTTTGTGAATAAGAGGTGTAGAACACGTACCAAATAGCCAATATTTACTGAAAGACTAACACCATGTGGAATTTCACAACTAAGTCGAAAAGCAGATTGAAAAAATTCGAAAGAAATGTATGGTAATGCTTTGGTATATTTGGGAGTCCTTGGAAATGCTTGGGTCAAATCTTCATGATTTAAGAAAAAATATCAAACATTAAAAATATCTGTCTTGTTTTATTTGAAAGATTAGCTAAAAACTTATAATTTATGTAAAAAGGCACCCGAATTTCCAACAAATATGTGCCTGTTTGTTGTCTAATCTTATTTATCATTAACTGACACTTTATTTGATTGATCCAAGAATTAATATTATATCAACCATTATTGAAAGGATGTAGCTTATCGCCAATGGCGGATATCAATTTTGGAAAACACAGTTGCAATTAGATAAGTGACCCGTCGAATTTAAGGGAAAGCAAGCAATTTAATAGAGCATTGCGTTGACTGTGTTCAAAATGCATTGTGCGCTTTCTTTGTTCTGCCTTGCGGTTTTTGCAATAATTGCTAAAGGTAGTCCCCATCGTGATATGTCACTTGTTTAAAAATTTAAACCAACTATATTCGTTGCATTAGAAAAGTCGGAATTTTTTCCCGATAAGTTCGTTATTCATTTGCAATTATGTATAGTTAAAAGTGATATCCGGGTTGGTCTTTGAACACAGGTGGTAAAGTTAATTTTGTGGAGTGTTTGTAAGGATGTTGTAAGCCTGGCGAGGTATTCAAATAATGTTTTAATAAAGAAATATAGCACTCCAATACTCCTCCGAATGTTCTTATATTGGTCCTCCATACCAAATGACTAACTCCACTTTATGATCCTGTTTTTGTGCAACTGCAACCATAGGCGGCCAATGGCTTTTATTTGCGACACATATTTGTGTCGAATCAGCAAAATATATTTCGGTTATCTACTGACCTTTTAAAGGCTTATCGGTTATCTTTCACTAATTGCTTGTAATTTCTAACAACGAAAATGGCAAACCTGCGTCTTTAAAATATTTTGCTATCGGAAGGATGGATGTGTCAATCAATTTGAACGGTATTATAACTCAATTAGCCTAATCTTATCTGTACAGCTTTGCATTAATTATTTCACCAGGAAGCCACTTGAAGATAGTCCAAGCTAGTTAAGACTATAAAACTATACCCTATCTAACCACTTTCTGAATGGCCAACAATATAGACATTTTAAACACACTTATGGAATTAATTTTGTGAGACGCTGGGATTGCACACATATTTTTTCAGTTTTTAATGGCGGTACTAAATTTATTAGATACTTCAATCCTGTGACGACAATACCGATAACAACCGATTCGAGTAGTAGCATTTTTCTTATCGGTTTGGGTCATTGCTGGCTAACAATTCACTGATTCCTCGTTTGTTAAATTTGTTTAGTAAATCAGGCAGAATAGGTCGGTCGTTTGTTTTAAGTACTTCGACTGAATTTTTAGTAAAATTGTACGTTTGCAGAATTTTGATAAAAAAAATTGTGCAACAAAGGGTTTAAATCGCGACCTAAATATGCGGCTCTTAATAGTTTGTTTTGCTGCGATGCTCTTAATGGCCAATGGTGAGTTTTATACGGTGACTGCAAGGCTAATTTGCTAATTTGTGTTATTTGCTGATAAAAAATTTGAACTACGTGGAAAAAGATTTCTGCAATTGCCTTTTGTGTCAGTGACATTTATTAGGCAGTGAAAAATAAGTTTAAGCTAAAGTTTAAAATTATCTGAACTGAAATGCAAAACGTCAAATATTTTATCAGTGACTATTGATGCAGCAGATTATGCTTGACTGATCATCATTTTTGTTTTTCTAAACTCATTAATAATAATTAATTGTTATGAAAATGTTGGTACTCGGTTAGCCTGAACATTTCGATATGGTCACAGACATCGAAAAAAGTGTGGATTTGAAGTTTGAAGGTTTTATTATCAGCGTGATTTATTTTTAAAGCTAAATCTATTGTCAACATTAATTTTTCATAATGAACTCAAAATGCAATCTCTACTATTTTTAGCACAATCGGATGGAATTTATTGCTACATTTGCGATGACTGTAGTGATTCATTAGAGGAAAGCCACTTGGAGTGGTGTTCCTCCGATCCAGAGCCAACAACAGAACCAACTACAAAGTCTACAACGGAGATCATAACTGAACCAACTACACAGTCTACAACAGAGATCATACCCGAACCAACTACAAAGTCCACAACAGAGATCATAACTGAACCAAATACAAAGTCTACAACAGAGATCTTAACTGAACCAACAACAAAATCAACAACAGAGATTAAAACTGAACCAACTACAAAGTCTACAACGGAGATCATAACTGAACCAAATACAAAGTCTACAACAGAGATCTTACCTGAACCAACAACAAAATCAACAACAAAGATCATAACTGAACCAACTACAAAGTCTACAACGGAGATCATAACTGAACCAAATACAAAGTCTACAACAGAGATTTTAACTGAACCAACAACAAAATCAACAACGGAGATCATAACTGAACCAACAACAAAATCTACAACAGAGATGATAACTGAACCAACTACAAAGTCTACAACGGAGATCATAACTGAACCAAATACAAAGTCTACAACAGAGATCTTAACTGAACCAACAACAATATCAACAACGGAGATCATAACTGAACCAACAACAAAATCTACAACAGAAATTATAACTGAACCAACAACAAAATCTACAACAGAGATCATAACCGAACCAACTACAAAGTCCACAACAGAGATCATAACTGAACCAACAACAAAATCTACAACAGAGATTATAACTGAACCATCCACAAAGTCCACAACAGAGATCATAACTGAACCAACTACACAGTCTACAACAGAGATCATAACCGAATCAACTACAAAGTCCACAACAGAGATCATAACTGAACCAACACCAAAATCTACAACAGAGATTATAACCGAATCAACTACAAAGTCCACAACAGAGATCATAACTGAACCAACTACAAAGTCTACAACAGAGATCATAACCGAACCAACTACAAAATCTACAACAGAGATCATAACTGAACCAACTACACAGTCTACAACAGAGATCATAACTGAATCAACTACAAAGTCCACAACAGAGATCATAACTGAACCAACAACAAAATCTACAACAGAGATCATAACTGAACCAACTACACAGTCTACAACAGAGATCATAACTGAACCAACAACAAAATCAACAACAGAGATCATAACTGAACCAACAACAAAAACTACAACAGAGATCATAACTGAACCAACTACACAGTCTACAACAGAGATCATAACTGAACCAACTACAAAGTCCACAACAGAGATCATAACTGAACCAACAACAAAATCTACAACAGAGATCATAACTGAACCAACAACAAAAACTACAACAGAGATCATAACTGAACCAACTACACAGTCTACAACAGAGATCATAACCGAATCAACTACAAAGTCCACAACAGAGATCATAACTGAACCAACTACAAAGTCTACAACAGAGATCATAACTGAACCAACTACACAGTCTACAACAGAGATCATAACTGAACCAACAACAAAATCAACAACAGAGATCATAACTGAACCAACAACAAAATCTACAACAGAGATCATAACTGAACCAACTACACAGTCTACAACAGAGATCATAACTGAACCAACTACACAGTCTACAACAGAGATCATAACTGAACCAACTACAAAGTCCACAACAGAGATCATAACTGAACCAACAACAAAATCTACAACAGAGATCATAACTGAACCAACTACACAGTCTACAACAGAGATCATAACCGAATCAACTACAAAGTCCACAACAGAGATCATAACTGAACCAACTACAAAGTCTACAACAGAGATCATAACTGAACCAACTACACAGTCTACAACAGAGATCATAACTGAACCAACTACAAAGTCCACAACAGAGATCATAACTGAACCAACAACAAAATCTACAACAGAGATCATAACTGAACCAACTACACAGTCTACAACAGAGATCATAACCGAATCAACTACAAAGTCCACAACAGAGATCATAACTGAACCAACAACAAAATCTACAACAGAGATCATAACTGAACCAACTACACAGTCTACAACAGAGATCATAACTGAACCAACAACAAAATCAACAACAGAGATCATAACTGAACCAACAACAAAATCTACAACAGAGATCATAACTGAACCAACTACACAGTCTACAACAGAGATTATAACTGAACCAACTACAAAGTCCACAACAGAGATCATAACTGAACCAACAACAAAATCTACAACAGAGATCATAACTGAACCAACTACACAGTCTACAACAGAGATCATAACTGAACCAACTACACAGTCTACAACAGAGATCATAACTGAAGCAACTACAAAGTCCACAACAGAGATCATAACTGAACCAACTACACAGTCTACAACAGAGATCATAGCCGAACCAACTACAAAGTCCACAACAGAGATCATAACTGAACCAACAACAAAATCTACAACAGAGATCATAACCGAATCAACTACAAAGTCCACAACAGAGATCATAACTGAACCAACTACAAAGTCCACAACAGAGATCATAACTGAACCAACAACAAAATCTACAACAGAGATCATAACTGAACCAACTACACAGTCTACAACAGAGATCATAACCGAATCAACTACAAAGTCCACAACAGAGATCATAACTGAACCAACAACAAAATCTACAACAGAGATCATAACTGAACCAACTACACAGTCTACAACAGAGATCTTAACTGAACCAACTACAAAGTCCACAACAGAGATCATAACTGAACCAACAACAAAATCTACAACAGAGATCATAACCGAATCAACTACAATGTCCACAACAGAGATCATAACTGAACCAACAACAAAATCTACAACAGAGATCATAACTGAACCAACTACACAGTCTACAACAGAGATCATAACCGAATCAACCACAAAGTCCACAACAGAGATCGTAACTGAACCAACTACACAGTCTACAACAGAGATCATAACCGAACCAACTACAATGTCCACAACAGAGATCATACCTGAACCAACAACAAAATCTACAACAGAGATTATAACTGAACCAACCACAAAGTCTACAACGGAGATCATAACTGAACCAACAACAAAATCTACTACAGAGATCATAACTGAACCAACTACACAGTCTACAACAGAGATCATAACCGAATCAACTACAAAGTCCACAACAGAGATCATAACTGAACCAACAACAAAATCTACAACAGAGATTATAACTGAACCAACCACAAAGTCTACAACGGAGATCATAACTGAACCAACAACAAAATCTACAACAGAGATCATAACTGAACCAACTACACAGTCTACAACAGAGATCATAACCGATACAACTACAATGTCCACAACAGAGATCATTACTGAACCAACAACAAAATCTACAACAGAGATTATAACTGAACCAACCACAAAGTCTACAACGGAGATCATAACTGAACCAACAACAAAATCTACAACAGAGATTATAACTGAACCAACCACAAAGTCTACAACGGAGACCATAACTGAACCAACAACAAAATCTACAACAGAGATCATAACTGAACCAACTACACAGTCTACAACAGAGATCATAACCGAACCAACTACAATGTCCACAACAGGGATCATAATTGAACCAACAACAAAATCTACAACAGAGATTATAACTGAACCAACCACAAAGTCTACAACGGAGATCATAACTGAACCAACAACAAAATCTACAACAGAGATCATAACTGAACCAACTACACAGTCTACAACAGAGATCATAACCGAATCAACTACAAAGTCCACAACAGAGATCATAACTAAACCAACAACAAAATCTACAACAGAGATCATAACTGAACCAACTACACAGTCTACAACAGAGATCATAACCGAATCAACTACAAAGTCCACAACAGAGATCATAACTAAACCAACAACAAAATCTACAACAGAGATCATAACTGAACCAACTACACAGTCTACAACAGAGATCATAACCGAACCAACTACAATGTCCACAACAGAGATCATAACTGAACCAACAACAAAATCTACAACAGAGATTATAACTGAACCAACCACAAAGTCTACAACGGAGATCATAACCGAATCAACTACAAAGTCCACAACAGAGATCATAACTGAACCAACAACAAAATCTACAACAGAGATCATAACTGAACCAACTACACAGTCTACAACAGAGATCATAACTGAACCAACAACAAAATCTACAACAGAGATCATAACTGAACCAACTACACAGTCTACAACAGAGATCATAACTACAAAGTCCACAACAGAGATCATAACTGAACCAACAACAAAATCTACAACAGAGATTATAACTGAACCAACCACAAAGTCTACAACGGAGATCATAACTGAACCAACAACAAAATCTACAACAGAGATGATAACCGAACCAACTACAATGTCCACAACAGAGATCATAACTGAACCAACAACAAAATCTACAACAGAGATCATAACTGAACCAACTACACAGTCTACAACAGAGATCATAACCGATTCAACTACAAAGTCCACAACAGAGATCATAACTGAACCAACAACAAAATCTACAACAGAGATCATAACTGAACCAACTACACAGTCTACAACAGAGATCATAACCGAACCAACTACAATGTCCACAACAGAGATCATAACTGAACCAACAACAAAGTCTACAACAGAGATTATAACTGAACCAACAACAAAATCTACAACAGAGATCATAACTGAACCAACTACAAAGTCTACAACGAAGATCATAACTGAACCAACTACGGAACAAACTACGAAGCCTGCGGCAGAAGTCGTAACAGTAGTTCCGACCACTGACCTTGCAGCTTCAACTACAACTGAGTTTACACAAAAGAAGCCGGTCTCCCGGTCCGTAACTGTTCTCTTACGTAA
The DNA here is from genome assembly GCA_949126925.1 of Cheilosia vernalis. Classification (NCBI taxonomy): domain Eukaryota; kingdom Metazoa; phylum Arthropoda; class Insecta; order Diptera; family Syrphidae; genus Cheilosia; species Cheilosia vernalis. The sequence goes on from OX421362.1 coordinate 5,668,272, forward strand.
CTATCGATCTAGAAAACTTCGAGCAATCAATGAGGATTCACACCATTGCTACAGCTTCACAAAAAAAGGTAAATAGTTGTCTCAAACTGGCAAATCCTTTATTATTAAATGCCCTTAATTTTTTAGATGGTAATGGCAAATCTAAACGAACACGTGGATGTATACGTGTACCTGTGGAGAAAAGCGCTTGCGAGTTACTGCAGAGCGAATATGGAAATATCGAAAAATGTAAAATTTGTTCAACCGACAAGTGCAACAAGGGCACTCTTATTCAGATCACCAGTCTTCTCATTACTGCGGCTTTCCTTATTACCAAATTTGTATAAAAACAAATATCTAGGTTGGAAGATGTTAATTGATAAAGAAGGTCGATATTAATGCGAGTATTTTTTTACTTACGAGTATAAATCAAATGATATTCGGTACAATTATTTGTGAAAAAGATTATGAAGTCTGGCATAAAATTCGTCCCAAAACTTCTTCTCACACAAAGGAGTTGCTTTGGAGTCCTTGTATATCATCCTTATTGGTCATATATTTATTTTCCTTACTCCTGTTAGCTTGGTATTCAGTTTATCAGATAATATAGGAGCGAGAGCGGCTATCTATAAATTTCCATAAGTACATGACAATAGGTGTAAATAAATAAATAAATTTTATTTGAAGTGACTGTTTGTGTCCAATTTATTTACAGATTTAACTCTTTTATTTAAAAAATAAAGACAATCACTACGCAAATCAACAGCGCTAGCATCGAATACTTCAAAACACGGCAACTGTTGCATCTGTCAAATGAACACAGCTTACAGTTTTTAGCAGAGCAACCAAATTCGTCTTTGAGGACGGTACATCCACTCTTATTGACTGGAACCTTCACGCAACCTCTTCTCTGTTTGTTCTTGTTGTTTTCTGGAAAAAACAAATTGGATATAACCACTAAAGAGGAAGTTCCAATATTCTACCTACCAACTATGTCTATACTATAGCAGTGATAACTAAACACGGGCCAATGCAAAACAACCGATTTGTAGCTCAAAAACGTTTCCAAACCATTGACAACATTTCCGGTTGATTGTTCTGGTTGCAAAGTTGATTCGTCTGTAGTTTGTTCTGTTGCCTCTGATGAAGTTGAGGATGATACTGTATTTGTTGTTTCTTCTTCTGGGGCTGCTGTGTCGCTAGTCTCTAATATTTCTGTTGATATAGAAGTAGGTTCTGTAGTGGTCCATGTTGCAGCAGGAGATGTCATGGGCTGCGTTGTTTTTTCCGACGATGTGGGATATATTGTTGTTGCAACAGTAGTAACAGCAGTAGTACTTGGCCTTATACTTGTAGTCTGGGGAGCTGTAGGCGTAGGCATCGTTGAAGGAATAGGCATCGCTGAAGATGTTTCCGGTACACGTGTAGTTTGTTTGGTTGTTGTAGTAGAAGTAGTAATCGTTGTCATTTGAGGGCATGATTGTAGTAAACAGTCATCGAAGACGTCACAGTCGTCGCACACATAACACTGGATTTGATTGAAGTGACCTAAAAACAAAAAAAAAAAATGCTCATTTACTTAAATTAATAATGCGCTGAAGCTTTTTGAAGGAAACAGTTCGAACTCATAAATTATGATCTTAAATATATCTAGCCGCAAATACCAAATACAGAGAGCCTAGATTAATTCTTGAACTCATTGCTATAGTCGCGTGATTTTGCGAACATTGGGCCTTAGCAATAAACATTTTTAGTCTCGACTTTAAATTTACGGAAGCTCACAATTGCGAAATTTGTATGGAAAATATAGCCACTGTAAACTACTTAAATTTAGAGTCGAAACTAAAAATGTTTATTGCTAAGGCACAATGTAATAGGGAGATGTGGAACCAAATATATCGCGTATGAAAAACCCAAGCTATATCAACTCAGTAGCCAATCCCCTGCGAAGATGGGCAGTCATTCACCGTCACCGATCCCATTGATGCGAGGCAGTTTCGAGTTCAACCCGGAAGGTTGCCGAGTGACACGGTCACGCTGCTTTGGCAGTATTCGAAGTTTGTCACCTTTAACCTTTATAAACCAGAGTATCTGGACGTGTTAAAATCGAGAAGTACGCTTTTTATGATACCAAAAAATCGCGGAACCTGTTCATCAAATTGGTTCATAGAACAATTTTAGTTCATAAACACATTTCATATCCTCAATTAAAAGTGAAAATCAATTATCTACTAATGAAATATTTTCCAAAGATTACGATGAAGTTGCACACTTCTTTTTCTTTAATTTACACTTTCCGTGTTACACACCGGATGGACCAGAAAATTAATCGTGAACATAATTTCTATTTTCTCTCACCTTTTACTATAGTAATCAATGTCAATAGTAAACTAATTTGAACACTCTTCATTTCACTTTTATTTAGGCCGCTTAAGCTGAGTAAAAAAAAGTATGTAATCAGAGAAACTGCGAAGTAGACAGCGTTGCTGTTCGGTCTGTCAACTCCTTGACTGTTATGCGTGGCAGAAATAACTAGGCCATTTATATACGGTACAGAACTGCAGTCATTTTTTTAGCAGAGCTTTTTTTATCCTCAATGCCTGCCTCTCTCGAACACGGTTGTATCTAATCTACTACATGTTTTTACTAAAATCTTAGTAAACAAATATTTATGTAATATAGCAAAAAGAAGAATCAAATTTGATCCGTCTTACCAACCAGGAATCTAAGTCTTGCTTCGAGAAGATCCATAAGTCATGAAGCTGCAAAAAATATTGCACATTCTTAGTAAAGTAGTAGTAGTTAATGTAGTAGCATTGGTGCTGCGCCCATTATGTACTTCCGGTTATACAGAAGTTACGTATTTATATGACCGTTTATTACGAAATATTATATCGATGATAAAAACCAAACTAGGTAATTAAATCGAATGCGATAGGAATTTATTGAAATAAGATAATATCTGATGGAGTGTGAATTTAATTAACAATACCTACCAAGCACCCTTAGTTCAGAAATGAAATTTAATTAATCTGTGACAGGGGAAAATGACACGTCTTTGCAGCTACATATTTGTTGAGTCGCTTTGGTTTCGTTCACTTTACAAAAAAAAGTTATTGAACATTTTTTTCTTGACAGGTGCCTCTTATATAATACGTCATAAGCATTTAACCTTTCATCTCATTTTATATACAAATTGTCCTGAGCATATACAGAAACCACATGCACAGATTACAAAAAAAAAAATAATAAAGTGAATGAGTGGGTCCTTCGGCAACTTTTCTATTAACGTACTAGCTTGCCTTAAAAGAATTTATCATACGTTTCGTTTTTATTACCTGAAAGTCAAGCAGCATGAAAGTCCTCCACAGTTTTCGTATGTAGTATTCATGGAAGTGGTCCAACTAACTGTCCCATATATTCAGTTCCAATCGAAGTACATTTTTGTTCAATACTATTGCAACAGTGTAATCCAACTTAAGCTAATGAGCGATTATAACGGGTGATTTTTTAGCTGGTTTGGTTTTGGCAACACTGGTTTTGACAGCTGACGTGTGTTTAGTACCTTGTGTCACTGTCAAACAGCTTCAGTTTGGTTTGCAATTTAACCATGGATCGTCTTACAAATGAACAACGCTTGCAAATTATTGAATTTTACTATCAAAATTCGTGCTCGGTTCGAAATGTTCATCGCGCTGTTTTATCGAAAAATTGTGTTCAGCGATGAGGCTCATTTTTGGTTGAATGGGTACGTAAATAAGCAAAATTGCCGCATTTGGAGTGAAGATCAGCCAGAAGCATTGCAACAGCTACCAATGCATCCCGAAAAAGCCACTGTTTGGTGCGGTTTATGGGCCGGCGGCATTATTGGGCCATATTTCTTCAAAGATGATGCGAATTGCAGCGTTACTGTCAATGGTGAACGCTACCGAGCGATGATAACAAACTTTTTTTTGCCCGAAATGGAAGTTCTTGACTTGCATGATATGTGGTTTCAACAAGACGGTGCCACATGCCACACAGCACGCGAAACAAAGTCGCAATTGCGAGGCGAGTTTGGTGAACAGTTAATTTCACGTTTCGGGCCGGTCAATTGGCCGCCTAGATCGTGCGATTTGACACCATTAGATTATTTTTTGTGGGGGTATGTCAAGGCTAATGTGTATAGGGACAAGCCCGCTTCGATTGACGCACTGGAAGCCAACATCCATGCATTCATTCGTGAGATACCGGCCGATATGTGTGAAACAGTATGCCAAAATTGGACTCAGCGGATAGGCTACCTGAGACGCAGCCGCGGTCAACATTTGCATGAAATTATCTTTAAACATTAAATTGCAAGGTTCAAACTATCGATTCAAATAAATATTTCATTCATTTTTTCGAATTTTTTGTGTTTTTTTTTTTTTTTTTTAAAGTTCTAAACCTCTTAAAAAATCACCCGTTATTTAATTGAAATTGAATGTAGAAACTCATAAGTAAAAAAAAAAAAAAAATACAAAATCCAGCTGTCAATAGGACAACACTTATCTGTGGGAGAAAACCATTCTTCGCAGAGCCACAAAGTGTTTTCTTTCTTGTACTTTCTTTATTTGTCGAAGAAGAAACCAGCATTTCTTGCAATCCACCGGCGAATTCGTTGCCAGTGTATTTTGGAATTAAAACTACAACTAGCTTTACACTACGACTTAGGGTGTTTTTCCAGTTGTTCGCTGGAAAAACAGCGACAAACTTTCAACTATTAAAAATATACCAGTGCATGTAATAACCAAATTCAATTGCCACTTTCAAAACACGCTCTTGGATTTATAAGAACACTTTTATTACTGAAACCAGAAATACTGTCACAATAGAATATTTAAGGCCAACACTGCTATTGCATTTACTTTCTGAGCAGACTTTACAGTTCTCCTCGGATACACCTTCCACTTCATTGAGTACATCACATCCTTTTTCATTGGCAGGAACTTCTACGCACCCTTTCCTAACTTGTTGGTCTTTAGTACCTAAAAGAACGATAACGTTGTGTAATAATTTGAGTGACTTAGTTTAGGAATACGCACCAGCTTTTACGATGCTAAAGCATTGGTAGCTAACAGTGTTCTGGGTTGAACGCTTTGTTACAACAGACGTATAGTTGAGATATTGTGAGTTGTGGCCTTCTTCGGCAGATATGTCACCGGCTTTCTCCGTGACGGCTAAAATAGTTGCAGTAATAGCTGTTGAGGCGTCAATGGTGGATGAAGCTTCCGACGAAAATTCTGCATCACTGCTAGGAGACAGAGTAGTTACATCCGGTGGACAAGGTTGCAGCATATCATCATTTAGCTTCTTACAATCATCGCACTCGTAGCACTGAATTGGCTCGGAGTATCCTGGGAATTAAATTATGTTCACCGATTCGTTAATCAATATCCAAGTCTTTAGATCCATACAGAGATCTTAGTCTCACCTTTTGCAATCAGGCACGTAGCAACGAGAGCGTAGATACAAATTGGTTTCATACTTGAGAAATGACACAGTTTGAGTAAGGTACATGCGCTTCGAATTCCGTCTAATGCCTTTCAAAAACGAACTGACCATCTAGCTCGTGTAAGCAGTACTTTTATATTTTTTTTCGTGTCAGTGGCGTTATGAACTTTCTAGTTGCAGGCCACTGTTAGAATAATCAAGCAAAACAATAATAAGCAAATGAAGCTTTTTTTTGGCTCTCATATGATACCACTTATTCGATTTCGTCCTGAGATATGCACGTATACTTATATATGTGCACCGCGTTCGTGGTACGAATATCTATCGCGTGATATTAATATAATGAGTCAATGGAGAGTGGTTTAGTGACTCATATGGAATGTTCATTTTCATAATATTTTCCACAACAATCTGTGACATAAGGTTGATGGCTATATGTAAGTTAATTCAATTGATTTGCCATATAATTTTTGCCTTTTCGAAAACAGTTCGCGGGGGGATAGTTGAAACCCATCTATACAATCTAAGAAAGTAGGTAGGCACCAACAAAAATTGAAGAAGATCTTCCAATATGTTTCTTCTCTAGAACATCCAACAAAGTACAAAGTCTTATATGGATGAGCTTTTCAGATACAGAATGGATCAATATTATATCAGTTTTAGAATTTATGGCCTCACAGACGCGATAAAATCGCGAGAGAAATTGCAGGAAATTGGATTTACTGATATCTATCTAAATAGAGTTATTAACCCACCTGGATACAAAAGTATCTGGTCTAGATCGTAGATAAATAATAATATATGCAATTTTTGCGTTGTTTTCTGAAACAACCTCCGCCACTGTTATCTTGTTATATAAATACGCCAAAGCTACTATTAAATTTGCAATAAAAATCCTATACAGCGGACTCTACGAAAAAGTATTTTTCAGCACTGTATGACACTGTGTGTCTGAAATTAAGACAAGTTAACTTTACAGCTAAAGAATTGATATAAGCAATGAAGCAAATTATAAATAAATAAATAGGTACAACAAGCCAAGCTTATGTGATTTTTTCCCGGGAATCTAACTCAATACGGCTCCCTGAAATTACGCCAAAAGAAATTACGCCAAAAAGTGTTTTGGAAAAAAGACCAAAATAATTTGGGCCTAATAATTTTGGCAAAAACGCCAAAAACTAAAAATGAAATTTCACCAGAATGCCAGGCCATGTTTTTGGAAAAATAGCCAAAAAATAAAATGGAAATTACGCCAGAAAAAGTTTATTCTTTTGGTATAATATCCAAATTTGATTTGGAAATAAGACCAAAAAAGCTGTTTCATTTCTGGCTTAATTTCCAGAATTTAGTATGGAAATTAGGCCCAAAACTCGTTGTGGACTTCTGAAACAAGACTAAAGATGCGTGAGGAAACGCGGGGGGGGGGGGGGGGGCGCGGTCCGACGCGTCAGGCTGCGTACCATCGCGCGGTCCGCGTTGCCGCCCGAGACGTCCTGCGCAGCCTCGCGCCGCCGCGGCCATAACGACTTTGTTGAATTCAATATAAATATTTAAGAAGTTCGCAATTTGGGACCTAAGACATTTATAAAAAACCCACTAACTTACTCGTATGTACTGATTACGCGTGATCGCACGTGCTACATCACTGCTCTTGAAATTTAACGGCACAAAATTAAACAGCAAAACAACATAAAAACTAAGCCAAACAATGCAACTTTACGGTGCTTTTTAAAAAAAAAAATTTTTTGGCGTATTTTCCTTTTTAATTTGGAAAAAAGACCAAAAACTTTTCTGGTGTTTTTTCCAAAATATTTTTTTTGGCTTTTTTTCCATTTTCCTTAAATGGAAAAAATGCCCAAAAAATTTATGGAAAAAAAGCCAAATTTCGCGGCATTTGCGCCAAAATATTTGGGCGTTTTTTCCTAGGAAAAACCACCACAATTTTGTATGGAAATTTTTGGGCTTTTTTTCCATTTTATTTTTTTGGCGTAATTTCCTTTGGCGTAATTTCAGGGAGCCACTCAATACCCCTCGCTCAGTATTCCACCATGCTAACCATTGCGACCACAAAAAAAATGTTGTGTTAATTAAAAAATACGCCTTCTGAGCCTTAAGAGCTTAATACAATTACGGTGGCGTATACGCAACTTTGTTTTACAAAATAAAGAAAACCTTAATTTGGCCGAAGTCTATGAACACAAAATTGAATTTTAAAATAATGGGAAGAAAGTTGTTCTCTCTTCAAAATTCTGTCCGATGATATGGCTATTGGCCAACTTGGTAAAAAAAAAATAGCGCGATTTCATTAGTGCGCTACGAGTACATATTATGTAAACGTAGGCCGCTGGCTGTCTTCATTACCAAGTAAATCTAATCAAAAAGAAGGGACGCACAACATCGGCGAAATGGTCAGAATGTTACATATAAGATATAAGTTGCTTCGAGTAATATTTCTTCTCCTAAAAATTCAAATGTGACCAAACCAACATATGAATTTTCAAAAGTTCAAAGGTTCAAAGGTTCAAAAATTCAAAAGTTCAAAGGTTCGAAGGTTCAAAAGTTCAATGATTAAAAGCTTTAAAAGTTCCAAGTTTAAAATTTTCAAAAGTTCAAAGGTTCGAAGTTCAAAAGTTCAAAGTTTCATAGGTTCAAAGATTCAAAAGTTCCAAAGTTCAAAGGTTCAAAGTTAAAAAGTTTAAACGTTCAAAAGTTCAAAGGTTTAAGTGTTCAAAAGTTTAAAGGACGACACTTGTTCTGAGCAAAACCCTCCAATTTCTAAAAGCTAAAATATCAAACAGATTTGTATATTGCAGACAAAGGTTAAACTGCCAATTTTTACAGCTCCCTAACTAGGTACTAAAAATCATTTATTATTAGTACTTGTTCCAAGCACCCTCTTGTCATATTTGAATGAATGAATCCGAAATAATTCGTTTAGTGATCATTCTTCAAATATTAAAAGTTCTGATGTGAATTTGCCCAAAGGTATGCAATACATTCTAACAATGTCGTTTCACTAGACAATTTGTTTTACTGTTGTTTTGACGCGGGTATGCAGATATGTGGAAGGCCGTGGCTGAATGCTATCAATCGGAAGAGTCGGTTATAGTCTATGGGCACATTCAAAAGCAACATGAACAGGTTTTTCAGTTGACGCTTGACAGGGTGCATCTAATCCACACCAATCCAGATAAGAACTTCACAACTAACAAACCATGAAGTGAATATTGGCTTATAATTTTTAGTTTTAAAAGAAGATTTAGAGGAAATACTTCGCAATAGAATGCAAAAAGTTTCTAGCAGCCACAAAATGTCTTAAATTTCCGTTATTTACTTATGTCCTGTATCCCATTGTGGTTCCTAGGGCTTCTACAACACCTACGCGCCATCGTATGCGGTTTCTGGCAATGTGCCTCAGCTCTCCCCGAGTTGACGTGCTTCCTTCTCGACTGTTCTACGTCATGTACTTCTAGGACCGCCGCGCATCCTGCTATCCTGAGTAGGCGGATTCCATTGCATCGCGTGGTTAGCTACGGACCTGCCACCTTTTCGTCTGGCTGTATCCACTTCAGTTCCGCATCTCTACTCTCTTAACCGTTTGTCCAGCAATGGATAGGTATACGTTGAGTGGATAAGTTCAGTCTCAGGCTGATCATTTTTGTTGTTGCCTTCCGTTAATACCATACATAACTTCTTCTGACTTACAATAGATTTACATTTAAGTGAGTGCGATGAACGCCTGATTTGTTTGTCCCATTTCACAAACTTTAGGTACTCACTTTGTTGTCCATTTTTAGGTTAATTTTATTATTACTCTTGTTAAAGCTTTAGTTGTTCAGTAGAATGTAAATCCCTGCTGCTCCTGGACTTAAGAGTAAAGACCGATTTTTCAGGCATTAAATTAGTACGCTTTAAATTTTGAAAAGTGAGGATCAGCATTTATAGGTTAGCTACATACTTACTCGTATATATTAAAATAGAGTTAGTCCTTTTTTTTCTTGCAATTCTAATAATATTCTTAAAGTGCGTGTCTTGAGTAAAAGGCCAAATCTAAGACCATCAAATCAAATCAAATCTTTTCATTTATTTACCTACAAAAACACTTATCAGTATTGTAATGACAAATATTAAAAAGGAAAATTTGAGCGCAGCACTGCTGTTGCATCTATCACTTTCGCAGACCCTACAGTTCTCAGTCGACTGACCGTATTTGTCTTTAAGAGCTCCACAGACGTCTTTATTTTTAGTTACCTCAATGCATCCCTTATTAGTTTTGACTCCATTACCCTCTGAAAAGGTGCAAAATTATATATTAGTAAAATTTTTGAGCAAAAATTTAATAAAAACAAACATTTACCTTTGATATCTACGCTGTAGCAGTGGGCACTCGATTCTTCTCTCAATACTGACTTTAAGCTCCGAGAGCGTCGTAGACTAAGTCCAATTGGATTATAATTTACAAACTGTGGAGGAATAGCCGGTATTTCTGCAGCCGCTGGAGATAGAGTCGTAGATTCTGTAACCACTGGAGGTAGAGTCGTAGATTCTGTGGCCACTGGAGGTAAAGTCGTAGTTTCTGTAACCACTGGAGGTAAAGTCGTAGATTCTGTGGCAGCCGGAGCAGTAGTCGTAGTTTCTGTAGACACTGGAGGTAAAGTCGTAGTTTCTGTGGCCACCGAAGGAGTAGTCGTAGGTTCTGTAGTAGTAGTTGTTTCTTGTGTCGGTTGAGTTATTGGTGGTAATGTAGTTGCTGCAGGACATGACTTAAGTAGACTGTCGTTCAAAGTTTCTTCACAGTTTTCGCATTCATAGCATAGAAATGAATCAGAGGAGCCTGTTTGAAAAAAAAAATGCGGGATAGTGTTAGAAAATTGTAATATTAATTTTTATGGTCACTGTATATGTATATTGCTATACTCGTCTTGTCATTCGAACTTTAAGTTTCAATTAATAATTATTATCTTCCCTTTTTTTAGCAACCATCAGCACGTGAAGACGTTTTATTTTCCAACTACTGTAAATTGTTTCAGTGCATTTAATACAATCAAGCTTAGAGCAAAGTAATCCGATGATAAATCATCTACTACAGCTTGTATCGTTAGGGAAGGAGATAGTTGTTCATTCATTCGCAGCGGTATTGTGGTAATGTATTAGAGGATAAATTTCATAGTAAGGCTTTATGGCAGAGGCCGTAAAAACCTTTTTATAATTTGAGCAGTGGGAAATTTATGTGTTTTCAGAGGATCACGCTCCGAGAAATAACGAAACTAGATTCGGATTAAAATCTTTTAATGTCAGATGTCGCTTCTCAACACCACTGTCCAAACGCACTCAACTATAGCTAGTGTAGCTACCTATCATTTTAATAGAATAATGTTTCCTTCTTCTTGTTTAAATATTTTCATAAGATAAGAAATCAATGAGTAATAACTCGACTCCTGTTCAAGAAAGGGGGATTTTTTTCTTTAACTACGATGAAGTAACCTACCAGCTTAATTTTGGTCCTTCGAGCAGGATGTAAACCAGCGACATATGGATTACGATAAATATTTTATGATTCCATCTGCTATAAGCAACGCAATAAAGCATTTGCTCTTATACGAAGCCCGTCAAATATATAGTCCTAAGAACATACACTCCACGGATGTTCGACGGATCACCCATATCCGTTTTTTATAAAGTTATTGAAAAAGGATAAGATATGATATGAAGATGGGTTGCAGTTTATTTAGTAAATTATCTATTAGGTATGTGATTTATGGAGAAAACAAAATATCAAACACCATTTTTTTTTTTATAATGCATAATATGAATAAATTTTCACTTTAATTCAACGCGAAATAGAAAAAGCAAAGTCAAATTAAATTTCATGGGGGCTAAAATTTGTTTCACTGCTGTCGCTAAACATGTCCGCCCACATTTGCAGATACCAATTTATTAAACAAAAAATAGATACTAAAACAGAAGAAATTGTCTGTTACAAATTTAAAATGATTTAATTTCATCGGCACTTATTCCAATCTAAACACAAAACAATTTTTTTTTACAGTTTCCTGGAGGCGCAATTATTCCCGTATGAGCATTTTTTCCTAAAAATCAGTCTCACCTTTCGCGATAAAGCACATCATAAGGAGCACACAAATTGGTAGGAACTTCATTTTAATTGTATTTTATTTTATTTAATTTAATTTATTTAATTTTTTTTTAAAATTCAACTTTTCTGCTACCGACTTCTTTACCGAGTGCTGCACAGCTATGGAATTAAATTAGTTAATTTCTGATTGTCAACCAGCTGGATTCGGTCGGTTGCCGATTTTAGGCCACGAACTCGTTCTCAGGCTTTTAGCAAGATAACTACCCCCGCAGTTGGTATAAGCAATGCTTTTATATGTCAGCCAGTAGATAGTGTAAAGAGTTTGCACCTATATATAATGTTTTTTATTTCACTTTTCCCCTTTGAAGCTAAATGTATCTACAAATATATTTTTTATCTCTGAAAATCGGTATGAAACGCACTGCAACTGATAACTCTATCGTTTACAATCTTCGATGAGTGCGGATATACGTATCTTGTAGATTGGGTAAATAAACTCTCCAACTATGGCGATAATAAGTATTTTATTATTTATGATTTTATTATATTCAAAAGTTAGTAGACATGACTTATCAATATAGGTAGTGCTGTGGGGTGTACCATGAAATCAAGTCCAAGCTTTTGACTTTACAAAAGTGCAGCTATTAAGTAAAATAAGAAAAAGGAGGTCTGCGAAGAAAAAATACAAGACTGAAAATATTTATTTACAGCAAAACCAACATTACGAATTGAAAATATAGTTCGAATAGAAATTGAAACAACTGTAAAACGCGGAAAATAATAATTTGTTAATCTTCGGCATAAGGGCTGTATAGTTTTCTTTGCGACTTCACTGATTGAGAATCGACAACCCGTAGCAGACTGTGGTACCAAAACTATAAAAGCATAAGATTTGCAATAATTTCCAAATCCTAAATTGTAATTAATATCGCATCGCTGATAAACGGAAGCACAAAAAGATAAAGATAATTTGTGCTTTATTTGTGTTTGAAGATGAGTAAACATTGTTATCCATATGCAAACTTAGCGAATGTGTTGCAAATATTTGTACGGCGAACAATTAATTTACGTGAGAATTGTCTACCCCGACTTGAAAATGTTGCTCAAAAAATGTTGGGCTTTTCTTTTTTGATATTACACATAATATTAAAAATGGCATAATCTGTGTCTGGCTTTGATAAGCATTGAACATAATATGGACTTTGTGGAATAAATTGTGTATTCAATTTAGATCGTCAGAGTAGCTGAATATGGAAAGGTCAGACGAAATAACGTTTCCCGCAACAAATTGATATTGTTTATTAATTTATTAATATTGATATCTATTTCAATATTTAAGGGAGGAAATTGATTCTTTTCATATATTAGATAATGTATATATAGCTATGCTAGTCGATTTTACTTCATCTAGCTCCTGGTGAGGTTGGTAGGTAGGTAAAAGGGTGCTCTAGTGGCAGTTTGCCACAGCTTCACGTAGACCATCAGTTGGGTCCATTGTGTCCTGGTGAGGTTAAAATTCCCTATCCCAATCCATAAAAAATAAATAAAATAACGTTTTTAATTGAAAGATGTTCGCCTTTCATTTATAAGACTTGCAGACTTTAAGGTGAACAAAAAGGAGATGCAACTTTTCCGTTTCCAAAATATAAGCAATTGTATACATTTTTTTGAGATCATTTGCTTTGGCTTCGATAAGTCTGCGACTAAATTTTTCTAGGCCTTTTCTATGCCAAACCTTGTCATTTAGTTGATTGATTGATGATTGATTTATGCAGGTATGCATTTAGTTTTGTTTGAAAAATGTCAGTGCTCGTATGACGTGGACATCTGCTACGATTTCAGATAAACTGATTGGCCTAAAAAAAAATATATTGCTTAAAATCATACGTACAACGAAACCGCTAAAAAATTGTTTCGCTTTTGTCAACACTTATGTTGAACTCAATATGGGTCTTAAAATGTTGCTTATGAAAGTTAGTTTATCAAAAAAAAAAAAAAAAAACAGGAGCAAATTATCTTTAAATTCTCTTTAAAAAAAAACGAATTTATTTATTTTTCCGCGACGGACGAAAGTTTTTAGTACGGAAAAATTTATAAAATTCATAAGCAACATTTGAGTTCAACAATTAAGTTTAAGTGGTCAAAAAAGGGAAAAAAAAAAACATTTTTAATGTTTCTTTTTTCGTATGGCTTTAACTGGGGACTAAGGTTTCGTTTATGCACTCTCTAATCAAGAGAATTAATCGAACAAACTTATACAAAAGTTAAAGAGTGAGTCACTTGTAACTTTTTTTAACTCAGTTAATTATTTTATACGTTAAATACCTGGCAACTTTTATCTACGAGTAAATCAGACACATATACTAGAATAAAAAGAACACAAAAGAATTTAATTGTTGGCGATATTGAAGAGTTTCCGGTAAACGCTGATATTTATATGCGGCTCATGTGGTCGTATAATAAATCCATAAAATCGCAGCAGGTGTTGAAGAAATTTATTTATATATATATGTAGGTATATTACATTATATCTATTCTATACTATATATAAAAATGGTGTGAAAAATGCATTGTACAGTACCTAATTCATCAATTGAGAAGGACTGGGCCGATTTGGCTTAAATTTGTTTTCAGTTCTTTATAAATATCAGGAAAAGGTTTTTACGAAAGAAAATTTAAGTAAAACTCCAAAGTTTTAGGAAAAATCGAAATTTGATTTTTTTTTGTTTGTAATTGTTTCGGAATAGCTTTGCAAATGGAAAAAAAGAAAATTCTTAGTGGAAAACTCGGAAAGTTCCGGAAAAACGCAGCAAATTTAATTCTTTTTTCGACGAAATTTCATGATTTCATGATTTTGGACGATATCAAGGTGGAAAATTCGTTTTGAAGCTTGGAAAATTTAGGATAATTGCATTAAAAGACGTTTTGTGTGCATTTTCTGTGTAGTTAAACACATAAATAATGCCACTGTTGAATTGTTGAGCAGAAGAAACGATTCGCTGGTGAAGATAGTTGACGATTGAACGGGAGGTATTTACTTTCTCGATGCTCCCGGTGGAACAGGCGAGATATTCGTCATTTCGTTGATTCTGGAAACAATTCGGTCATGATCGCAAAATCCGTTGGCTGTTGCATCCTCTGGCATTGTTGCCACTTTGTTGGAAGGCGGTCGAATTGCATGTTGCACAATGTGATTCAAGCGACGATCATCAAGGGCAAATTCAAAGAAAGGAAGTCGTTAACCCACGAATTCTGATTATCCCAACTGATTTTCCATTCCGATTCAAACTGATTCAGTTCCCCGTTCGATTGGTTTTTGCGATGACAATCAATAAATCGCAAGACCAATCGTTGGAAGTCTGTGGGACTAATCTCAAATTTCCCCTGTTTTTTGCATGGTCAGCTGTACGTTGCATGTTCAAGTGTTGGCAAAACGTCTTCTTTGTTTATTTTTTCGCCGGAAAAGAAATCGAAAAACATTGTTTATCATATCTCTATTGATTTCGATTAGATTCAAATTAATCACAACGAAATTTGAACAAGTGTGTTATTACCAGTTTGGAGTTTAGCTGAAGGCGTTAAGTTGGGGCGAAACGAAGTTCGCCGTCCTTTCATTTCGATACATATTGCAGACACTGTTTCTACCTTGCACGATGGTTACTAAATCTGTGCTTGTAATCAACTTGCAGCCTACAGCGCGCTTCTCGCATATATGTAAAAGAATCAATGTTTCATATTAAGGCTTCTTAATAAAAATCATCTAATGTGCAGAGAATTTTAGATAAACTGAGGATATTTCCACTATCTCAGTCATAAATAGATTTTATCAGTTGCTCATTTCCAATTTAGTACATATACATTTATCTAGAAAATTAACACCTTCCAAGAGTCCATACATATTTGCAAAAGCTTCAGTAAAGTACTTTTCGCTTTAGATAAGCCATTTGCAACAAGTATTACAAAATATATAAAATGAGTTTTACCACAATAACCCATAGCAAGATATGAAACAAATATCGATATACTTCAGGCTAGGGAGACCGAAAACATTTTGTAAGGCAACAAAATGCAACAGTTGGCATATTGGTTATCGCTTAGGTGGCCTAGTGCAAGGTTGACTTCCTGGACAAACGACTGCCTATCTTGAAATCAATGAGTTGTTGGTTTGAAAATATATGTAAAAATCCAACGAATTAGCTTGGACACGCAAGACATCAAGATTATAGAACTGGTACTCTGATTTAACTAACTAAGCGAGGGGTTCAGGTTCGAATCCCGTAAAAACCCAATTTTCAACTCAGGGTTTTTTCACTGCTCCACCTCTCGCGAACGTCTGACAAACATCCGAGAGTATAACTGTCATGAAAGAGCTTCTCAATTAGCCGTTTGGAATCGGCATAAAATTGTAGAGCCCTTCCATTCGTTCCAAAAAATGAAAACTCACACAAAACGAATGGTTGCGAGAAGCTAGGCCTAGGGTCCCTACGGACCTGTTGCGCCAGAAATTATATATATTATTAGGTATATTATATACTCTGATTTAACAATTGATTCATAGATTTGTGGATTACATTTGATATAAACCAACCAAGGTTCGTTTTCGAACAGTCTCATACAGAACTAATTTATGAATCTAACTCAATACCACAAACTACTTACGTAGAATTTGCATGTGTACCACCGAAATTACGACTAGAAGTATACTTCCACTTTAATATTGAACCAATTTATGTCGCACTTTTATATTTATATCGCCATTATTATCAAAAACAGATTTGCTTGGCTATATTTTAGTGGAAGACTATTGATTATACTTGCTACTGTATTAATTATAATACACGTGGAGGCATTTTAGGCGAAATATTAGTATTTAAAAAAAAGCTTTAAGATATCGCAGCCAATTACTCCCTGAAATTAAGAATCATCCGCTGCTTAAATTGGCTAAATCGAAATTTAATCCACCGAAAATGAAAACATGAAAATGACTATTCACGAATGTGAAATACAATAACACCGATGGGTCGAAATTTATTTCATCCGATGTATTCACCCAGTCTAACTTCGTTTTACCGCCAAAGTTTTTTTTATCTAAATTTGCAAAAACCTTCGAATGTGGGTGTATTCCAATTATGATATACTTTTAGACTTTTTGACAACCTAACTGAAGCAGATTTGCTTCCAATGGTAAAGCAAGATCTCCGAAACTGATATTCGGAGAGGCTAAACATTTTTTCGTGAGCTAAGCGACCCATTAATACTCGTATATGTACGAAACTGTCAAAAATTTCTGTTAGAAAGTGAAAATAAACAACGCGGTCTAGTGCCATGTTTCGAAACAGCTATGTGGGATACCAATATTGGTCGGATGAACTCCAACTCTTAAGTCACAATAGTTATCATTTTTTTGCAATTTCTGGTCGTGTTCTGAAATTACACCCTATCTCTCTTGATATAGCACAGCTTCCAAGGCTGTTTCGTCTTCGACCAGGAAGTATAAAGCTTCATTCATTCGCAATAATTTTATATTAAATCCAGTGCGGTGACAAAATTAGGGTAGTAGACATAAAGGTTTCTGTGAGTTCCTTGTGCCCAAAAAAATTTCTAACAAAAAATTATACACTCCGGTTAACTCGAATAAAGGCAACGATGTCAAAAGACAATTTTCTTAATTTTTTTTACAAAAAAAACGAGGAATCAAAGTGGAACAAAAATTAAAGAAATTAAAAAAAAAACAAATTTTTACCAGACCAAACAATTACAAAAGCTCTTGACAGAAAGGAAACAGGACTATAACATGTTATTTTTAAAAACTGTCGAAAATGCAAGCAATTAAATCGGTTCACATGAATAAATGGTGAATATGGTGGCCAATTCAATAATTTTACGTTTTGGCTTGCAAGAAATGACTTTACTTCAGCTGTATAGATTGGTGCATTGTCCTGTTGCAGAATCGAAGGCAAAGATCCAAATAACTTCTTAAACTTAGGAGAAGCTGATTCCAATATCCCTTTGTAGGTAATTCCCGTCATTTTTGTGTCCTGAAAATTTAACTCAATTTAACTCCACCCTCTCGTCTGTGATGACAGGTTAGAACCCATTCTTGTTTCCTTAAATCATGAAAGTAGAAGTTATACCCATCCGGTCCATCTAGATTAAACTTCTTTTCATCCGTGAAAATAACCATTCGCCTGTCATTCTTAAGAGGACATTGTCATACAGTCTAGGCCATATTTTATTTACCAAATTGCAGTCGAAGCTGCTTACGCAAACTATTAAGAGCAGGTTTTCTTTTCACCAACTTTAACCACTTCAGATTGCTGTCACTCAGAATAACACGTCTAACGGTGGATTTGCTGGCATTTACACCGGAAAGGAATTTAATTTTTGATATTGAATCACTGGAATTAGAAGCGCAGCGAATGATCACTGTAGAAATTCTTCCTTTATATTTTTTTCCATAAGAATCCGGGTTTTTTTTTTTTAAATAATTGTCAACAGAAGTTGGGCTTCGACCAACAACCGTCAGAGTGGTAGGTACGCATCTATTTTTCCTCTTTCATATGCAGTTAAAGAGTTTCTTTTGCCCATTTTTTAAAACAACTGCACAAAACTAAAATAATTTACTTCAAACTTCACTCTACAATATTTTAGCACAGATTTTTCTAACGAAATTTCTTGAATGCTTTTAATTTCGCAACTTTTATTGAAATAAACCAATTCTCCTGAGCAATTCTCAATCTGTTATTTTCACTCCCTGAATAATTGTATACCAATTTTACAGTCCAAAATGGTCTGCTGTAGGAAATAAAAGTGTTGCCTCTATTCAAATGAACCATAGTTAAGCAAAATTTCAACTGAATTGCCACACATTTAAAATCTAAATAGACAATCTCAAAAAAGCCTTTATTTGTGTTATAATTCCATCTAGATCCTTTTGCGACTCTCACACAAAACCAAACTTAAAATAACAAGAGAGGTATGAAATGGAAGAAAATTCATAGCAATGAGAACCGGCTCTTTTTTTAAACAAAATGTTACATAAATTTTTTTTTTTTTTTTTTTCTTTTTAAATTATTTGTTTGGGCAGACAGTGTCTTAAATGTCTCTATGACACTTTTACTGATTAAATCATAATGATACATAAAATAAAAAGTTACGAAAACAAATCACATCCAATAAATCAATGGCTTTGAAGTTGGCGCGCTCGATTGTCTTCTGAATACTGATTAAAAATAATAATAGTATTAAAGTTATCTCATGAATTTAATTAAAACTGTGTCTAGACAAATTACTGTGCTTGTTTCAAAAATTTATAGTAAGAAGTTATTGGTTGCTGTTTATCTAAAGTGAAAGAGAAAGTCAGCGGACTAAAGAGAATGAAATTGCTTTAATGCAAACAATGAGTGCATATTTTTTTTCACCTTCGGGGTATGTATTTTTAATTTGAAAACTTCAATAGTAATAAGTTTTGTTGCAAGTAAATTTATTACGTAAGTTTGTTCCGAGAATATTTCAACTGTTTTTCATTAGGGCATATTTGAGTATTAAGTGCGTTTTGATGTAAAGTGGCACGGTCTAACTGCGAAGCCCCCTTATAAAGGTTGGTATGGCAGGAGCGAGAAGTTGACAGTATTTAGTGTAAGAATTTTTGGTACTGAGTTTAATATTTGACATTTTAAAAATGGCAACTGACTATACGTATAGCACAAACCAACCTAATTTTATAAGGAACGAAAGATACGTTGGTCTTAGAGATCTGCTGTGTCATATAGATGCACAAAAGATTCGATTTTAAATATTAGTCAATGAATTACTGAAAGTTCTGTATCGTAGACTAGCCCAAACGATTTGCTCAACGGCTGGATAGTCCACTTGCCTACCATAGACCTCCTAATTTGAGGTCCACCTTTTGTATTCCTAGCTATATTAAGGTGCCGAATTGATTGCTGATTTAAGAGTGCTGTAAAAAGGCTAGGGTCCCGTTTACGGATTTTTCGAATTTATTCTGACCTTCATTGGCCTTTTGTTGCTGTTAAACCCATCGTGTCCAGAAATTTATTAAAATTTGTCCATGTACTTCAAACTGAGAGTTTCTAAGGACTAGAAACAGTGCAAGACTGATTCGGAGCTGTGCTTAACTTGGGCTAGGGAATTTGTGTTGAAAATTTGTATGCGGGCAGAGTTATATTTGCTGAAGCTCGGTTCGGATTTTTTCCACTTTCCCTGAAAACAAGCTCCAACTCATGTTGAACTCAACTATTGCAAGGCAAAAACTAAAGCTAAGAAAAATTCTAGAACAAATGAAAATTCAATAAACGTGAACAAGAATAGCCCAAGGCTGTAGGAGATAAAACCTGAAAAAAAAAATAAACAACGATAGGATATTCACAGACATTTTCTTAAGTTTATGTGAGCTTCCAAAATAAACTTTGGATCTTTCGCATACCACAGCTATCGTTTTGTGCACATAAAACAAAACCCTCAACTTGTCTTTGTTAATAATTGTTAGTTAAATTTATTATTTACGTCTAAACTTATCATAATCATTACAATCTATTTACAGAGTACATCTTATCCAGGTTTTTTTTATTTTTATTTTAATTTAATGTAATTCGAATTTTGTTCGTTCTCTACGTTCGTGATGAACCTTAGGCCCTAATAATCACAGCAAGCAATGCTAACAGCACTGCGGCTATTGAGACTCCAATTGTTGAACTGCCATTGCACTTGCTCTTCGAGCATGGTTTGCATTTTTGAATTTGATTGTTGTTGGCGGCCTTCAACTCTCCGCATACTGATTGTTGAGTTGTGACTGCCATGCAGCCACGCTGAGTACCATACAAGTTGTCATCTAGAAAAGGGAAGCTGTTAGAGAATGTCCAAATTACATCAGAAAAACCCAGGAGACTTACATTTCTTTTGAACCTTGTAGCAGTGGTACGTCACACCATTCGCAGGAATGTTGCGCCTCTGTCGCACCAACGGCGTTGATATTGTTGTCTCATTGGACAGATCGACATCACTCAATGACGGAAGTGTTGTGGCTGACTCTTCGGGTGTCACGAATAGAATTGGCGAGGGGAATGTGAAATTTGACGTCGAATTGACAGATGATGGTGTATTGTTTAGTGGCAATTCAATTTCATATGGAATCACTGTTCCGACACTGGGTGGAGTTGGTAGGCCTGTCGTTGAAGAAATCGGTCCAGCTGTTGGTGGTGTTGGGAATTTCGTTGGTGGCACCGTTGGCTCTTCTGTGGTTGTAGTTGTTGTGGATGATGATGTTCCTTCGGTTGTTGTCGCCTCGGTTGTTGTTGTTACTACCGGTGTTGTTGGCAATGGGGTCATTGTCGGTGTAGATGATGTCGCATCTCCGCCACAAGTCTGAAGTGGAGTGTTCTTATCGATCTTATCGCAACTATCGCACACATAGCACTGCAGTTGACTGTGTCCTGGAGAAATAAAAATAAATGAGTTCAGATAGGTTTTATCTTCAAGGCAATAAAAGAACATGTACACTTGGGGGATTAGTCAAGATTGTCAATCGGCTGACAGGCAAGTGTGCTGGGGAAGTTCCCAGCAAATATTTGTATTAAACTGATAACGGCGCTCTCTGGTCACTGCACTCGAGATGCGTTGACTGTATGGAATAGACGGTGGTTTTCACCCTGTTTGTCATCTATCTCGAGTGGGTGATTTATGTTCTAATTAATTAGAAATTAAATAAAAGCGCTATCAGCTCTCGAAACTATTTCCTGTCACAGTTAAATTGTGGCATTGGAAAGCGACTTTAGAAGTGAACAATGTAGGACTTGAATTTGTTGAATGTTCTTGAGCGTTTTGGAAACAAAGTCACCATGAAAGGTGTGCTAGTAGACAAGCAGTATATACGACTTGAGGGTCTGACAAAAAAAGAGGGAGGGCCCTTACTTGGGGCTATTCAGATCATGACTATACCGGCAGACAGAGCTTTTTTTCAGTTTCTTTATAATTTCAAAATAACCGACAGTTCAACATTAAAAATGGATATCGGAAAACAAACTATTGTCAGCGTGAAAAAACCCACAAAGACACACTTAAACTGAGATACAAAGCGCACGGCTTATACACATCATACAAGTGTTCTCCAAAATCAATGAGTTCATGTTTCTGCTGATAAACCACTTTTGTTTAAATCCCTTCAACCTTAATATTTATCAACAACAAAAAAGAATGGTAGGCCTACGCACTGATAATGATTGGTCAGTTTCTGTCTGCCTAACAGTCTGCCCGCTTTTACGCTCTTCCAGTGACAAGCCAATTGATTGATAATGACCACAAATTGTCACTTGGAGAGATTTTTATTTCTGATCACTCGCTTAAGCCATGACATTATCACTGTCAACCTTGTCATCGAAATCACCAATTATAATCATGAGAACTTTTAGAATAAATAGTTCAAAAATATTCACTTAGCGTTTTAACATTCGAAGCCTTATACCCGTATCTTTCTCTTTTATTGCACCGATATGGAAACCCAAAACTCTCAAACCCAGACGACTTTTGCTTGAAAAGCTTCCAAAATTGTGTATACTTAAATTGTTTGCTCACATTCTTTTGGAATGTCCTCAAGGTGTCAAATCTAACGATTATAACTGTCAAAATAGTGAATAATTATAGTTTTCATGTGCTAAACTGTTAGTATAACTCTTTCATGGGTGTTAGGTTTCACTATCTGCACCTGTATACAATTATAGGTGTATTGGACTTAAAAAAAAAATAGATTCTGACGTCAGAACTACCTGAATATTTATTTATTTATGAACTGTATTCAGCGAGAGCTGCCATGTGCCACTGCATTAGAGCTTGATAGTCAGTTCGCAGTTTCTAGAATGCAGCAAACTAATTAAAACCCAAGCTCTGAGTAAAACCCATTGCATGCGGTTTCTTTTCTTGCACAACAAAATTATCATACCCATGAGAATCATTATTAAAGTGCGAATAATTATAATAAAAATAAGTGGAAGTGGAGGTAGATTTATATACCATTCGAATGAGCGTGATTATATTTATTAACACCTGAAGTGATTTTTCTCGTCGACATATATTTTTTTTTGTGCTCCCAACTTTATAACAAAATTAATAAATACAATAATCATTGGGCCGTATATTCGTATATTGTGTTACATTGTCAAAGAATAAACGAGATTTGAGTAATATTCTTTGAAGAATTGTGTAAATACGTAGGATTGTAGGTAGTTGGGTAAGGGGAGGCCGCAAGCCACCCCGTGGTTGAGTCAATCATTTGACTTCCAAAGGCATGTGACAATTGTTGTTAAAAAAAATAAATAATTTAACGAGTTGCTAATTGTATACGTTTTGGACAGCCGGAGTTGAAAAACTTTCCAGCGATTCTATTGAGTGGTTTACTTACTGATTTAATTTTTACAAATGGATCCATCGGGTTATCATAACGCGAGGCGCTGAGACTCTCATTTAAAACAATCTCTTCTCGTGTAGTCTTACAATATTACTGTAACAAGATGTTGTTGTTGGGGATTTTAAACCCGATTCTTACACAAGTCGAAAGTGATAAATAGTTTTTTCCACCGTCTTGCATAAGTGCCTAGCAATTTACTTCAAACAAACTTCTTTTAAAAAAAAAGTGAGAGTAAAATTGAATTCGATCTTAGGCGAATTTACAACTTCTAGTAGGTAATGTTACATAGACGGAATGTTGACATCAGTGTAAGATGTACAAAGAAAAATATAAAAAACACAACTTTTCAACTGTTATTGGCTATTTCCAGAAATACGTTGAAAATATCGATGTAGAAAGTAACGTAGCTATTTTTAAATAAATATCAATCATCATCTTCCACCAATTACCACCTTATGAATCTACTCATTTCTCTAAAGTCTTCGCGGCGCGTTCAAAACGTTTGGGCATGAAAAAGCAGAACCGCATTGATTTTTTAAGGCGACAAGGGGCTCTATATAAATTGTTACTTTACTTGCTAGTTTTTGTCGTCCTTAGTGGTCGGGTTGATATTCCTGTCGAGTAATTTGAGTTCACAATTGTTAAGACTCACTAAAACAAAACCAGGAAATACAATCTAACCGATATAACCAGACTTTTGGACACTCTATGTGTAAATCTGCAAAAATTAACTGTAAAAGTTAAATTTTATAGCTTCTACTGTACACCACAGTTTCTAACATTCACCACATTAAACACAATAATCTCTTTATCAGCAGCAGTCAAAATTAAATCACCAACTGTAGACAGTTGTCAAAGTAGACACATGGATGACAGCTGACAGTTATTACAAATAAAGCTGTCGCAATAGTTTTCAGCTTTCAAACTCATTCGACAGTAAATTTGTCAACCAACTGATGATTTAAAATGTTTCGAAAATTACAGACAAGTGTTTGCTGTTGAAAAATGATCACTTGCTAAAAATGTTGATCCATTATAACACTCTAAAAAGCTAGTTGTGTAAAAATAAAATTAAATTAACATAAGACCCATTTAGGTAGCCTTGTTGTAGCAAATACGTTCAGCTTTTTGTTTCCCAATCGTTTTCGAACAAAAAAGAAAAAAACCACCGCCTTTCTGATGCCGATGCAGACAGATCTTGGATAAGCATCAACATTACCAACACAATGGATGAATTCTTTGCGCCAAAATATGAATCATGACCAAAAGCCCCAGTTGCCGTTCATTCTAAGAAAATATGCACACAATCTCTGCTGCATTCGGCTGAAATCACGAGTGTATCTACAATCGCACATGTTATCCGGTTTTGCCAAATGAAAAAAATTCACATGTAAGGCTAGGCAGCATAGTTACGATTGTACATACTTGTAATTCACTGCAATGGATTTAGAGCGTCACCAAGGCTGGCAACTATTCGACAAACACCAATGCGTTCAAATCAAGCTAATATAGGTAGGTAGGTAGAAGTGGCGGTCCAGCTTTGAACCCAATCTAATATAACTAAAAGCTTTTCATGGCGAAAAACTAAAATCTACCTGAGCGTGTTTGCGTTTCGACCTGGCCCAACTGGTTATTGCCTACACACGTTTTATACGCATGAAATACGGGTATAAAAATTGTACCCCTATTATGGAGTATTTATACAGTACAGTTGCATTGAACGATTTGCTATGCGGAAAGATGTCGAAACAAAATGATTTGAAACAGGAAAAGTTCTTGAGGAATACTTCGAGTGTAATTTCCGGTAATTAAAAATGAAAAGTGCCCTTTTACAGAGAGGATGGAAAGGAGAAATACTTTGTTTGGGAAGATCTCAAATGAGTTTGTAACAAAGCCGCAAACAGTCATTAGCGAGCCGACAATGCGGTATTTTAGAATCACAAACAACACACAAACCAAGTCACTAATTAAAGTTTAATATATTGTTCCAGAATGTTTTTTTTTTTATTGTCTTTTGAAGGTGGACAGCGAAAGAATACAATCCGCGATACTAATAATCATTTTAAGTGTCCAGACTAAATTTTTCGAACTCACAATGGCGAAATTTTCCATCCAAAATTGCATATTGTGACCTAGAAAATATTTAGTGTGGAGGTTTAGAATGATTATTTGTAAGGGCCAATGATTTGAAAAACTGTAGTAGGTACTTGCATAAAATCTAATTCTGACATTTTTTTAGTATATATTATTAAATTAAATTTTTTTTTTTATCTCTAGTTAATTTTATTGAGAAAATTATGTCCACATACATTTTGGATGTTGAATGTACTTCTATCCCAATGGAACATTTTAAATTATGAACGCAACAAACAAGTTCCACAGGCTTCTTGATTTCATCCTCAGCCTTCTTCGAGAAGTATTTGACCTTGACAATGATTACCTGCTTTGGCAGATGTCCGCGTCCTAACAATTTGTAGTATAGTTCTCAAAAGCATGTTACTACTTTCAAACATCTGTTCGCTTAACTATTTTCAAGGTGTTTTCAATATCGGTATGAAACGCTATTTAATATTTATGTAGCAACAAGGAAAAAGAGCATATGTCGACTTATGCCAAAATTGAGTTAATGTTACTATCGGATGCACCGTATCCTGCTCTATATGTCAATTTTTCAAATATCTCTTACGGTTGCCGTGTTTGTTTATCAGGAAAAAAACGCATAGGTCGTCTACCCCCATATGCAGGGAAACCTTTATCCTGCGCTCCTGAAAAGTGGCTAAAAATAACTTATGCTGTTTCTTTTTGTTGCCACAGTTTTATTGAAGTGAATAGTTGCGGACAGTTACATATGAAGGGCGCGTCTTTCTTAGATGAATCTTGAAAAATTATTGTTGTACTGATTTTGCATTTTTTAGTTGTCCCCCCGTCGAAAGGTTTACAAACTTTATAATGGTATAAGTGAAGTAATAAATAGGTAACTTATTAAAAAGTTTCTGAAAACGCAATGCAAGTTGTTTTGCTTAGAGAGATTTCTACCGCTGGTCACACTGATGATATAATAAAAGCAGTTGTATTAGAAAGGGGCCTCTATTTTTCTTTCCTTATTTATTCGAAAAAAAAATGAACTTTTGCATCCACTTGACGTGTGACTTTTCCATGAGTTATCGTTTTTCTGTTGGGTGATTATATAATCAAGGTTTGTCGGGTATCTCTTATGGAGTTCCGATCACTCGACCAAGTAAAAGTCGATATAACATTCAGAGTCAAAGTCAAAAAGCCAATATAGTTATTGTTTTTACGCTCTCCTCGAATTTAACAAGGTTAACATATGGAAAAGACTGTTGTTGTGACATGGCAGATCTTTGGACGATTAAGACATTTTAGATTGGAAAACAGCAACCAATGTTACCGTTCAAATTATGTGATTAGGCATAGTAAACTGTGCAGGAAGTACCTACAACGTACACTGTTGCCAAACCTGCTAATAAAAAAAAAAAAAAACACTTACATATAACCTAATCCATGATACCCCAAAACAATGACTCTTGTCAAAAATAACATGCCTTGGTTCGATTGCAATCGCTAAAATATATGTATAGGTCTGCTATTCTTTGAATCACTGTAATGTACACAGAAAAATGATTTATTACATCCCTCGTGACACAACTTTGTACAGCAGAAAATTGCAAATATGGGGGGTTTCTTTAACCGAAGGTAGTCTGTGTTATAAGTTAATTGCAAGCAATTTCTGGTTCCAAGAATTCAGTAAAAACTTGCCCTCTGGTGCAAACCAGCTCATTTTTAATCGTTTTCGCTTCGGAATAACCGCATTTCATCCATATTGATGTCAGTTTTCAAACTTATTATTTCGGAATAGTGGAGCCAAGACGAGATTGTTGTCAAACTGCTGTAAATGCACCGACTTAATTGTGAACAGACGCCAATAGTTCCGGGACACAGTGCAGCCATTCAGTGGCATCGTCTACAAAGAATTGCCCAATTTTGATTAGCATCCCACGTTAAGTAATGACTGTAGCAGTAATAACAAATTGCAAAAGTGGTTATAAAATGAAGGTGCTGGGTGTCAACTAAGATGTGTCAACAACAGGTTCTGCTTCTCAAAGTTATAACAACAAATATTTATCACATTAAGAAGCCACATTTGCTACATTTTACGGACCATAAAGTTTAAAGCTATATACATGTATCTTTCTATATAATGCACACACAATACACAAAAGCAAAAATCTTTCACCTTCTCAACCCTCTTTTTTTCTTTTTTTTTCTCTTGTGGGTGAGTGCAAAGCTTTTGACATTTAAGCCAGAAATTGAACTGAAATTCGTTTGATATGTGGGTTTTCTGTATTTTGTTCTCAACCTATATAGGCAGGTAAAATAGTTCGAATTTCTAGTAGAAACCGGATGCAGAGTTGACATTTGCTAGTGCAAATGTGGCATCCAGCGATCGTCGTGTTGCCTGTTTTACATACAAGTTCTTAGTCTTTTGAATTATGGATAGGGAGTTGGTAGTTGCGGGTGCATTCCAGCGTATACCTCAGGGAAAAGCCATTGGAAACGAACAGCGATCTTTATTTTATATAGATGAATATTAGAGAGGCTGTTATATAAACATTCTCTTATATTGAATAATATTGTTTAGACCTTATACAATTGACAATCAAATTCGCAATGATACTAATCATCACCAGACTGCGAAAATAACGTCTTCCCCACCATCCAACAGCCTTCCAAATTATTACTTTTTTAAATATACCTACTGATGAAAGACAATAAATTTTGGATATCATTTTTATGTAATCATACATTTCAGAGATCAATATTCAACTCAAATTAGCAAAAGCCTATAATTGCCCCACTGATACTACCACTCTTTACAAATCACTTTTATATAATCATAACACTTGCGCTAACCTCAAAATATCTATCAATGATCGTTAGATCAATCTCAATCTGCAACAAAGATTGTGGCGCTCCAACCATAATTACTCAAATTAATCACTTAAACCACGATCCATTTCAAATCCAGTTCAAGAACATCATAAACAGTCACAATATAAATTTCAGTTAATTCACCTTTCGCTAGCAAAGCCAGTAACACTGTTAAAGTTAATCCAAATTTAAGCTGCATGATCCACAAAATCCAAAAGCTAAACAACTTGAAACAAATAAAACTTAAAATCCACTCAACGTCTTGGTGCGCGTTTTGTTCTCGTCGGCGGCTGCTACAGACACTAACTGATCTTTGTTAACTTGACTACCGATTTCGGTCACGAAAATTGAACTAAAAGGTCCGCGATTTAACATTAACATTTTATATGAGTCGCGGTCAATACTTGTTCGGTCAGCTGTTCCAAGTAGCTTTCGCTGTTGTTGTTGTGTATCTCTGTGTTGTACTTTGTACATTGCGCGCTGACGTATCCAAGTATCTGCTGAACTCTGTACGTATGTAGCTACATTTGTTCGTTTCTTTATTTTTATAGAAAAATTACAACAGTTTTAAAAATGTTTCCAAAGTTATTGCTCCTCACATAGATACGAGAGTGAGCGCTATAATTTATTCTTTATCTTTGCCAATAAAAAAAAGAAATAATTTTCCTATAATATTGATGAGCGGATTTGGACATACGAGTATTTTCTTTCGAATTACTATCGAATAATTATTTGGCGATAAGGACTGTTAAGGTTAACATTCTTTGGTGGTATCCTTGTCAGAGGCGTGAAATGGCAAATTTGTCACCCCGTCGTCAGTAGGTACATGAGGTAATTGTCAGCATTTTGGGTGTTTTGCGTAATTCGGCTTAGGGAAGTTATGCGATAAATTCAACCACCATGGGTACGCACGTATGACAAGGGATTAGGGGGGTTTAAAATAAAGAAAAAAAAACATGTTTTTCGGTAGAGAAGAGACAATTAGCATGTTAGTATTAATGAAGAGTGGCCAGCAGCAGGTTTGTGTTTGCATTTAGCGAAATGTTTTTGTTGCTGTTGCCGGCGCTGACAGATACTTAAAGAATTGGTGGATGGCAAAGAGAAGAATTGAATGTTTTTTGAGAATTTTTTGAGTGTTTATTTCGAGGGCAATAAAAAAAAGGAAAATTTAATAAGTTTCGAATTTTAATGAAAGCTGGTCCTCAAAAAAGAAATATTTACGGTGACCGTACTTTCGCACCGGGCAAATCAGACAAGAGATACTTGTAAGTGTGAGCATTAGTTTGGGCAACTTTGTGAGTCATCAAATTCGCTGAAACTTCAAATGTGCATTTGTATTTAATGGCCAATCCATTTGACAGCAAGTCGTTTTATTTTTTTGTTTATTCGTATTCTTGGGAATCAAGTGGCAGCAAAGGCTTTGTTATTATTTGTATTTTTGTTAGCAAGGCATTGGAGATAAAAAAAATATTGTTTACCTACAATGGATGCTATATTAACGCTTTGAATTTTAAAATCAGGACCTATTCGGGGGGTGCTTAATATTTTGACCATAGTATCATCAATAATAGTAATATCAAACTGACCCAAATTGGTGGTATTCTTTAACAAATTTAATATGTGAGCGTGAATTCTGCCTCCAAATATTTAGAAAATAAGCCTAACTGCGAATTTTTAGTTATAAAAAGGCTGTGTACAAAAATCAAGGTGTAAGTTAAATTTTTTCCAACATATTACCAAGCAGTTAACATTTTATTTGAAACACTTAACAATCCTTTCAATCGTCATTGAGAATTTTAAAAGTTCGCTTTATTTTTTTTTTAAGTGCAACATGTAAAAAGAACAATTTGCTTGATCAGAAAAAAATATTGCATACTTCTTGCACTCTTAGTTTAAAAGAGTCAATTTCGGTAATATCTATTTGTGTTTTAAATTTTAGCTTCTCAGACATTTCAAGCTCCGAGTTACACTTACTATACCCAAATTTTACAGGCGTTTTTCCTACAAACTCAATGCTCTTGAAAACATATTTTAAAAACCGAAAGAAAACTTATAAAACAAATTAGCTGGACTATGATTTCCAAACAGTCTTATACAGAGATTTGTATTGACCACAACCACTTTTTGGACGGAATTTTCACCAGAGTTTCAAGTATAAATCTATCAAGGCAATATTATGAAATGGGTTTTAAAATACTACGGACTGTGCCCATATACTGTATACAGCATACGTAATACTTAAACATCGCAACTTATTTTCCTTGCTTTTTTAGAAATGTAGTAGAATAATAGTGAACTACCGAAAATAACTCTTTGGAAATAAAATTTAATTTTAAGAAATTACTACCATTTCAAAGATTGTCGTTTTTGGGTTTTAATTTAAAGAGTTTTCAATTTTAAATCTTTCGACGCTTTAACCAAAATAACAGATCAAATTTTATTACATGAATAAAATTAATGCAATGAGTTAGGGTCACTAGCTGTAGCAAAACCGTCAAAGCTTTTGCAGAAACATTAGAAAAGTCTGCGAAGAAAAACTATTGAAAATAATTTTCAGCAAGTTCATGATCATTTTCCAACTCTTATTGTAACCCGCATACACAAACTTCCAAGAATTCAGTTCACTAAAAGCTTTTAATGGGAACCTTTAACCGAAGTTTGATTATATTTTTAAACATATCCGTGTGAAGCACACTACTTCCGACAGTAGACACCTAACATCCAAGCAACCAACGTATTCGCTATGCCGCTTAATAGAAAAACATCCACCTCTTAATTCCTTTGATTTTTCAGTTCTGAATAATCAACCAGCTCTTCAAGTTTGGCAATTCTGTCAAACATTACCCACAAATCCGATCTGCATTTAACACGACTCAACAGAATCCTTCCTTTGACGCTGACATATGATATAGTTTCTAAACAAGCCCTGGGTTGATCATTTAATCATTTTGAGCCCCACTTCTGATAGACGCATTCCTTCTATTAAACTGATTTATGGGTGTCTGCTTTCAATACATCGACAATACTTGTTAACTTAAAATGCAATTAATTGCCGTAAGCTCGACACACGCTCCTCACCTTCTGTTTGCGTTCTTGGAACATACCTATCAACACAACCAGCTCATCTATTAGCGAGTAATACAATTAAACCTTTGTCTGACAAATGACAAATGCCCCACGTATCATCACAATACTTATATGGTATTAACTGGTTTATTAAACTTTGAACCGTTCAGCTGATCTCTACCACAGCTAAAAATAACTACTACAATCCTCGAGGCTTTTGATTATTTTTGTGTGACTTAACCAAGTTTGTAAAATACTTCCTTTACCCTTATAAGTTCATTTGGAGAACAAAAAAAGTAACTCCACACTTGTTCCTCAACAGTTGGGTGACAAACAGAATACCCAAGGTTCAATAGCACTCTAAAGTATTTTTGTTTATTTCTGTTTTTTGGTTATATCCCCCATCAAGAGAGTTGCCATACGAAAGTGAAAGCAAGCGTAACCGACGGTTCAGTACCCTGCCACCTAACAAGTTCATTGAATTGCTTAAGTCAGTCCACCAAAAAGGAGACGTTCCAAGTTATTGTATATTTACATTTTTCCCTTCAGTTCGTCTGTCGAAAAGCCGTCATCAAGCCCAAACGTTATTCGTTCACTTTTAGCTCTTATCAAATGAGAAAGGTTCTTTTTATAGAGCTGCTGCGATTTATCGGTCGTCCATAGTAAATCAATTTGCCATAACCATAATCTTTGCGATTAGAATTGGCATGTGTAGGGTGTGTTCGCCGACGATGATGCTCGTCTATAGTTGGGTATGACATTTATTTTATTTAACAGTGACTAGTGTACGGTTCGACCTTTGATCGACCAAAACAAACAGATTTAAAAACGATTAGTTAATTTGGAGTACTCGAAAGGCTCGTAAATTAGTTTCTAATTTACAGCAATTAGTGTGAAAACATTTTTGGTGGTAGAACGTCACTTCAGAGTTGTCGCTGTCCTTGTCGCAATCAGGTGATAGTTGCTCTGGTTTATTAGTTTTTGTGGTACCCACTTGAAGAGTTTACAGATTAGGATTTTATTTACAAGAGGACATTCCTAATGGCGGTAAATCACTTGATAAAGTTATTCTTTGAGTCATCCGTCATTTTTGTAATCTTGCAATCAGTGATCGTTCGACAGTTGAATGGCATGGGCTAAGAGCTTTGCTGGACGTGCTTGGAGTTTGTGTGACACTTTCTAAGTTCACATATGATTTCAGCGAGCAATTGGTTAGGCGCAACGAATTGCTTGGATATGAATTATGCAGAATCCGCCAAAGATAAAATGGCAATAGAATCTATAGACGACCTCTCATATGACATTGTCCAACCCACCAAGAGTGACGCTTCTCCTAAAAAATGACACGGTTTTTTTTAAGTACAAACCTCCTCAGCCTTAATCGTAAGGACGGATTTGTTTATCATTGGTTGATGATTCAGTAACGGACTCTCCAATTCATTTTCCATTGAACTTGAAGTGCTTCACATTATTTGGTGACACTGAAATGGGGCGATTTAAATTCAAGAGTCATTTTATGTTCCACCACATGTATAGCTGATGTTGATGCAAAAAAACAAAAGAAAAAGTCATCGCAGAAAAGATGCAAATTCAGAGAAAAAAACGATAAAACCATACAATGCTCCATAGCAACTATTAGTCACAATTTCTCTCCACCGCTGAGGGATTTTTTTTTTTGATGGTTCCCGTCTGAGGGTGTCGAGTCAATGACATTGCCTTGGGAGAAATCTTAAGAAAATATGACTGTAGGGCTACTATCAGAGTGACCATTCAAAAAATTTAATTTATTTTGTGGGTGATGATCTAATTTTTTTTTACAAAAAAAAATCTTCCTAATCGGCTAATGAACCGGAATTGACATGCTTAACTATAAAAGAAAATTGTAAGCATTACGAGATGAACATTCAAAGTCACCTGATACATTACCACGAAGGTTCATCTCATCGCTTGAGTCACCATCGTCTATTGCAAATGGCGATGACAATCAATATCATTGTTTAAACTTTATTACCACGAGTAAAGAGCAATCAGAGACAAAACGTATAAAGTACCCATGACCCCATTTATGAGCCTCGGTGCGCTATTGCACATATTGCCCTCGCATAGACCGCACTCGGCGTAGGGTTGCCCTTTGCTAAGTATTTTGCATGTGAGATTTCTGTCTGCCACTGCGGCTCCACATCCTCGATTGGTGATTTCGACGCCTTCATCTGCAAAGAGAGTTGATCAGATTAGTAAGCGTGCCCTAAGAAGATGGCGGCTGAATTATCTACGTTTCACTTTCAGGATGTAGCAGACTGGCGTGTTGCCAGGTAGCTGACGGGGCTTTCGGACTTTTTTGGGCTGCAATATTTCTTCGGATTTATAACTGATCAGATCATTCTCTTCCATTGAACGTGGAAACAAGGACCAGATGTCTTCAGGTGCCTTCGTTTTCTCCTCGCTAGTCTCGTTAGTCTCGTTTTCTGCTGCGGAGTTCGTGTTGTTAGCTGAGTCTTCTTCGCTTGTTCCATCAATTGTTGTTGTTGGTTTGATTATAGCGGTGGTGTTAGCGATGGAAGTGGAAAGGAGCATAGAAGGTGGACTGGAGGACGATGTGGGAGATGCCGTGGGTGACAACGAGGATGACGACGCAACAGTAGATGTGGAAGTTGCAGTGGAAGTTGATGTTGCAATCGATGTTGATGTTGCAGCCGATGTTGATGTTACAGTTGATGTCGATGTTACAGTTGATGTCGATGTTACAGTCGATATCGATGTGGATTTAGTTGTAGATAAGGTATCTTCCAACTCTTCCTCTACATCCTCTTCCTCCTCCTCTTCCTCTTCCTCTTCCTCTTCCTCTTCCTCCCAATTGAGTGTAGTGACTGGACGACTTGGCCTTTGGTTTTCCGGTAAACCGCACTCCTTGAGGTATTTTTTGTCATTCTCACCAATTGTCGGACAATTTTCACACTCGTAGCATTGAAACGAATCTGCAAAGTGATACAATGATAAGAAGATTATCGAATCGATAACAAACAACAGCCTCGTCCTTCATTTACCTACCACCACCCTGTCGAGCTTATCTGAGCCCTTGCCAATTAGTTTGTTATTTTTGAAAATAAACCTAAGAAAGTCGATAGACGTTGGACGGTGTTCAAGTGAAAAGCTTGGACTATTCTTGGACTCATCCTTCATAATCAAATGCATTGTATAGGGCAGACTTCTTGAGGACGCTTGATGAGATAGTTATGATGTACGGGCATACATTAATCATATTTTCGGTGAACTTACGAGAGTAGAAAGAGTTGTTCGATAACGCGTTGCATTTGCTTGAACTTGAATGGGTATTAATTACCCTAAAGTGATAATTAAGTCGGCGGCGTTGTATATAAACGCTCAAGTAAGTAATTTGTTAGACAATGTAAAGGCAATCGCTTGTTGAGTAAGCTTAGCTAGTTATCAATAAGAAATCGTTTATATTTAAATCGGTTTCGGGTAATGAATTATGCATATTAGCTATTTAGGGGCAGCTTTTGAAATTGACCTTCTTTCAGGTTAAACTAAACTTGATTGACGAATACCTAGTTAAACTACAACTTAATGGAGGTTATCGTTAGAATAATAGTTTCATTCAAATTATATAGACCAATTCCTGTGAATGGACTGATGCTTGCAGTTCGATTTAGTTTCACTCGTAACGCAACGCTAAGTTTTGCTATAAATACGTATAAATTAATTACTAAGTAATTTTTTAATCGCCAAATCGAATAAACAGACGTTGCGGATGATTCAGATACTGGACTCGGAATTCACTGACCGGAAGATCACACTTGGTGACGCGAAGTTCTTTTTTTCTGGTCGGATAGGAGGTTTAAAAATCGTCTTCGGTTTCCATTTACTTTTTGGAAAGGTCTCATGGAATATTATGACATATTTGATGATATAAAGCAGTAAGTATTTTTCTGTGGTAGGCTGTGTTTTGGAATTTTTAGATAGGGGTCTGAGGCTCAATCCTCGAAAAGGTACAAATTCCGTCTTAAAGTTTTTCGCCACAGCGTCACCTATCTCGTACGTCAGACAAACATCCGAGAGTATACAACTGCAATGAACGAGTTTGTCATTTGCTTTTAGGAGTCGGAATAAAATTTTAGAGGGGATATAATGGTTCCATTTGTCCCAAAATGAAAAACTCCCACAAAACAAAGGTGGGGCAGAGCTCCCAGGGGTGCATGGGGATTGTAAAAGGGAGGCGTGCACACAATTTGAAGGGTCGGGAAAAGAAAATGTGTCCGCAAATATTTTTAAGTACCTATGAAGATAAGGTTCGAGCTTTCGTTCAGAAAATCGATTTTTGGAAGAAAAATATGATAGCAAACAATTTTTCGAAATTTATGAACGTTGCAAAAATGGTAAAACCAGGAGAAGAAGCAACTTTCTTTTGCAAAACCTTACTGAAGAACTTTCGAAGTACTTTCCGGAGGACAAAAAAGACGTTGCAGAATTGAAAACGATGGTGCGCAATCCGTTCACCGTTAATATCGATGAACTACCAGACGAATTACAAGAGGAGGTGATCGATTTGAAAAATTACCGCATACTGAAGGACAAATACGGTACAAACGAACTAGAAGCGGGAAACCATACACAAGGATGCAAAACATTGCTATTCCATTTTCAGTGCTTTTTTCCAACAACATATTTATGCGAACAAGGATTTTCGGCTCTCCTCGTCATTAAAAACAAGCAAAGAAACAGACTTGACATGAGCTGACATGAGAATTGCACTGACGAAAATTGCACCCAAAATCTCAGAGCATGTGAAGAAAATTGCAACACCAGAAGTCGCATACGCAAATAAAAATACGTTTTTCAAAATCAATTTAAAAAAATTTATAAATTACAAGCAAGAATATTTAAAATTCTCGATGCATTAAATATATTTTTCAATGAACATTTTGGAATTTTTATTTGGGCATGCGGTTCTCTATTCGCCTGGCAGCGTTGCCGCAAAAAAAAATCAAAAAATTAAATTAAATTAAAAAGGGGATCGAGCCAAAAAAAAGAGGCCTCCTCATGAAATACTACTTTAGTAAAAACAAAGCAGATCAGCAAAAACATTTATTTACAACAAAGAAAACAAAAAC
This sequence comes from Cheilosia vernalis, assembly GCA_949126925.1. Classification (NCBI taxonomy): domain Eukaryota; kingdom Metazoa; phylum Arthropoda; class Insecta; order Diptera; family Syrphidae; genus Cheilosia; species Cheilosia vernalis. The sequence continues at coordinate 5,704,381 of OX421362.1, forward strand.
AAATGTATTCATTGCGAAACACTTTTTTATATTTTTGAATTCTTTTTACTTCATTAAGAAATTAAGTCTTACCTAAACTGAAAAACGGACCATTTTGATAAATTTTAAAAAATTGGCGACCAAAGGTCTTGATGATCGAAAAAGGACCAAGCGGCAACGCTACCTTGTGGAATACGAGAAATTAGATTTTCTGGGGAAGAACAACTGTTCTAAGACGAGGGCAGACAAGTTTTGAAATGATTTGCTATTTGATATCCGAAAGGCTTAGTAAACTCGATTGAAAAAGCATCAACATCGCTGTCATAATCTACGGGGAGCACGAAAGAAGCTTGCAGTAGATTGCATGCCTTTAAGAAAGTCGTGTTGGTCATGGAAAATAAAAGAAATGCGTTTTTGTGTGGACGTGGAGATAAGTAACTTATTCAATTCAACGGTTCAAACCGTCTGAAATATTTATATAATTCATATGCAACGACGTTATAGTGGATACCTTGTTTTCTGTATATAAAGAGGTTATAATTTACATCCGTTCTGTTCTTTTTTATTTGTGTATCCAAAGTCCAAGCCGCTAATATGCTGTGTGCTTAAAAATCTATGTTAGAAGTAGCAGTAGTTTATGCAGAAGTTATAAGACAATCCTATTCACACCTACATGTTAAAAAGGGGGAACACTTCTTATTAAAAACTTCACTACACATCGACCTCCAGTTTGGGGTTTATTTACGGGTAACCCTGGATACGACGAACATCGCAAAGCATTCTGCAAAAATTCCTCCAAGAGGAGAGAAGTTTGGGTATATGACAAAGTCTAGAAATCGAGTGATTATTTTTAGACTAGCTCCTTTATTCATTTGTGTGTATCGGTGTTATAAAAGAGGACTTTAAGGTTTGAGACATTTTTTCCTGTGAAGGCCAAACAAAGTTACATAGCAGCAAAAAAGGACTATTTGGAAGCAAATCAGCTACGTACAATTTTCTAGATAACTATTTAACTGTCTGAAATAAGGCATTTCCATATCTAACCACAAAGAAACCATAGCATTCGACATACGTGGCTGAAGTTGCTGTGTGCAGGAATATCACCATAACTTTTTATCACTTCACAGAAGACTCTGATACACCAATCAGTCGTTAGCCTAATAAATTTGGGTAAACTTAATAATAATTCGTACCCAAAAAAAAAAAATTCTTTGGAAAACGTTCTTAGCATAAATCACCTGAGTTTTCAGATTCAATTAATGACAAAATTTACCTGCTATTCTCGGATGGTGTAGTGACAGCATAAGTAGAGTAATCCACAATAAATTTAAATTATACGATTTCATGTTGCTGTAAACTACGTAAATGACTCGTTTTATCAAACTTTAAGTCACAAAATGGCTCCTAACCGACACTATTTTAACCTCAACCTTCTAAAGTTAGACTGAGCAATTTATTTCGTGCATTTACTCTGCGTGATGGTTAGCAAAAAAAAACCTCGTTCCGTATCTCTATCTTTTTGATAAAATAAGATAAATTATCTTGTAGCTGAACTGAAGAATGCTTTTAACAGGTGTCAAACGTCGAAGTGATGAGTTATCAATGCGTTTCGGCAGTGTTTCGAAATTTCTAACAAATGAGGTGAAATTGATTTTGGTTGCCATTTTTGCGAGCGATTCCAATTGCCATCGGTTTTTTTTTTTTTTTCTAAAAGGCAAGATAAGATTCCTGGGAATGTGTTTGTTTTACTTGTTTTGAGTAGAATAAGCCTGATGATGGAGTTGAATTCAAGTTCGAAACATAATTGCGTTGTTTTGGGAACGCTAAACCAAATCGGAAGACGATTCTTAAACAATGGACCCAACTGATGGTCTAAGTGAAGCATGTCGCTACCGCCAAAAGAGCACCCATTTGCCTACCTACCTTCCTTCGAAAATGATGAGACCTTAGAAACAAATTCCTTTAGAAATGTTCAAGGTTGCTTAAGCCCATGAAAGTTCTTATTGAAAATTTTTGTATTCTATGTAGGCTTTAAAAAAAAATATGTCCGTCACGTCGTTGTAAATAACTAATACAGCCGTTTGCAATAAAGCTCATAAAAAAAAATTAAAAATACCCAAGCACTCCAATGAATCATCGTAATCAGCTTTGCCTCCAACGCCTTGGTTCTTTCCTTCAGTCACTGATGACGTAAATGGAAGTTTTATTGCGAGAAGTCTATCTGAGATAAATTAATTGTAAATCATCGCCTTGCTCTTGATACCTAATTGAATAAACAAATCACCTTCTTCGAGACGGTCGATTTATTTTGTGGTCAAGAAACTCCCAGATCATTCCGTACTACGTGCATGTTGTACCTGAGCTACTTAAATGGTTGCCTACCAATAGTGATTACAATTAAAACCTTTGAGAGGTTAAAGCATAGAAAAGCATTTGTTTAGTTGTATACAGAATCAGCTGCACTATTTGTTACAAACCATGAAAATGGTTCAGTAATAATCTTTACTTCAAAAAAAACATTATGTTCATCAAGTGTTTTCGACATATTTATATTCCTTGGGTGGGTCTATAGTCCGGAGTAAAGTTGCGTACAATCAATAAAAATATAAATAGTTGGTGCCGTCTTATTATCTTCAGTTTTGTTATGACCATCTTCTACTTCAGATGAACGTATCACCTAAATAGAGGCCTTGCACTTCTATGTGTTTAAGGACTCTTTGGACTGAATAGCTGACCACCTTTCAACCTCCGAAAAAAAATAAACTAATCTCGTGAACGTTTCACTAACATCCGAATTGTTTTCAGAAGTTATAAATATAGGGCCTTGAGCTTGGAAAAAATAATCGTTTTCAAAAACCAACAAGAAAGGAGTAATTAATTTATGTGACTATGAACTGAGCGAAATCGCAAGTCATAAATGAACATATACTGTTCGTATAAAAACCAACAGCGGTTGGTGATGAATATTTTTTAAATGGCTGCTATGACAGGTTCGGTCTTTTTTAATAAAAAAAAATTTGTTTTTGGCAAGAGCCGTAAATATTATAAATTCTACACAGCTCCGATAAGAAAACGTGTCTAAGCTCTATATGAAATAAAAATTAATTAGCGATATTGCCTTAAATATCGTCACAAATATAATCGAACACAGTACGCAGTAAATTTATCATTCTGTGTCTGCAGTGGTTTACCTTTTCCCCGCATGATGCATCATTTATTTGTCAACAATCAGAAGTAAAAATATTGACATAATGATGTCGCATAAACATTAATTGCGTTTGTGTACAAAATATAAAGAGAAGTTTCCTCAAATATTAATTTTATTTAGCTTCGTGTGATACATATTATCAATACACATTAAAAAATATACGTAACAATATATTTACAAACAAATTTTTCCGACATAATGATAAATTTGATTTCCTGATCAATAAATTTTTTTAAACGTTCAACAATAGAATAGTTAATGTTAAATCGACATATAGTAATTTGACTCTTTAATTTTATTCACACCTAACAGTTACACACCTAATATTGCTTTTTTGTTATTAAATTTAACATACATACATTATTTCTTTATTGATTGTTAATTGCAAACAATTTCTTTATGTCTTTTAAGCAAATAGTTTATATCTACACATTCGTTGTATAATAGTTAAGGAACCGTTTATTGTTTAAGTTGCCTCTTTGTCAATAAAAACTTCTTAATTTTTGTCGTGTCTCAAATAAAGGCAATTGGTGAATATCTAAATGCTTTTTATTTATATAATTTATTTTATTTAATTCAATTCGTTTATTTTTTCTTTGTTTAACGTCTAAGGTGCAATGAGAATGAAATTAATGCACATTTGGTTATTGTTAGTGTATATTGGTTATCGTTTAATTTAAAGCATTTGTTTTTTTATATTTAAACAACTTGCAACATTTCATATGTCAAGTCCTATAACATGGAAACCTCTAAATATCATTTCTTCTTATTAAAATATATATCAAGATAGTAAATTATCAAACGTTTTATTTATTATCAATAACACAAATGAAAATTGACAAAATGTTGCTAATATTGCAAACCTTTACGACTTCTTTTTCTAATGGTGGCGTGTAAATTCGGTGTAGGTTTTTTTCTTAAAGTTAAAATATGACATAAAATATGAGTATGTGTAATCAACAGTGTCCGAATATGCTATGCAAGTTATACTAGTTAATGTATTAATGTAATGTATTTACAAACTGTTAGCTTTTTATTTCTCATTATCCTAGCAATTTAACGAGACTTGCAATGAAGAGGCATCCCAGTGCTGTTAGCACATGTGGTCGCATACGTTCACTATTATTGCAGCGATCAACAGAACATATGGAACAGTGAATAAATCTATTGTCTCCATCTTGCCGCGATAAACGATCTGCCAAAAGTTGATCCTTTAGAATTGAACATGCGTCTGTATCCCGGGTGTCTAGCTGGCAAAATCTGGCGGTGATTGGTTCACTATTGGGAGCTAAAAAGAGTAAAAAATGTTATCCGAGTGTTTTATTTGACGATTTTGGAAAGTAAAAAACAATATCCTGGTGAAATATCAATATGTCATACAAAATTATAAAATGATAAAACAAACCCAACACAATTGAGAAATGGAGGGTGTACCCTAGCGGCTATAATTTGAACCCTACTAGACATACAAGTTTGACAGATTAGCGAAAAAATATACGTAAAAGAAGCTAATCGAGATTAAATATTTACATATTGTGGAAAATAAATACATTTGTGAATTAAAAACATACAAATAAATTTCTAACAGCCGTATTTATTAGATTTGCTTACGACTCCTCTACGACGTTGTTTAGTTAAACATCGCGTAAGGATTTACGCAGCCTCTACGTGGCTTTCATGAAATTGTGATTTATAAACATTTTCCCGCAGTAATTTTGCTAAACGAGGTTTGTGTCTAAATAGGTAAGAATTTCGATAAACTATTACAGAAAACACAGAAATCTATTACCTTTTTGCCCTAAAACCGACACCAAGCGTGATTATTTTGTAAATGAAATCATTTTACACGACAAAAAGTCAAATTATCTAAAACAATTCCGTAAAGTCTTCGAAGGGACTGCTGAAATATCAAACTGCAATCATATATCTATGTGTTTTCCTATATCCATTTTGCTATTTATATTCTACCAACCACCGCCAAATCCAATGCCAGGCCATTTGTAAACATATTCACACACATCCTAAGACATTCCCCACAAGCAACAAAACTGAAGTATAGAAGAAATAATATCACAAACGCACAATATTTTTTATATTTTCATTTATTAAATATTATTACAATCTTATAATTGCATAGGTACCTATGCAAACGAAATTCGTTTGGCAGAAATTTTGCACAGCATGCGAAATGAACGAACAAACAAAAATTAATCAGAATGACATTTCGCAAACGCAAAAAAATATACAAGCTCTACGCCACCTCTAAACGCAAATTTTTGCGTTTAAAGTTACGCAGGCTTAAAGCGAAGTGCTTTTTGTTTATAAATCACGTTTTCCTGCGTAAGGCCATTTTAAGGGTTGCGTAAAGTTAGGCAGACTCTACGATGGGTTTATAAATAAGGCTGTAAATATTTTACAGTGTTGGAAAATAAAGAAAAAGTGTTGAATCGAGCATCTCATTGTGGTGTACCCCGGTGCAACTCATATAGAGAATATATATAACCATGTACAGAATTTCAAAAGATGGCTTAAACTCTCGATTCCTTGTAAAAAAAAAAAGTGGTCAAATTGTTCTTCGCATGGGAAAATCATTTCCTAAGTTCTTTAAAATACGTAGTTATATTTTAAAGAAGGCGATATATTAAAGCCAATTGCAAGAGATAATTAAATATACTGCACGCGTTTGCTCAAAGTAGCATTTCCCAGCAGGAACCTTCCAAAATTGTCATATGGGTATCGAGAAAGTCTGAGATAAATCTCGGCTAGTTGGGTCAGCCATTGGTATTTGGGATAATGCTGCACAATAAATAGAATATAAACAACAATTTAAAGAACTTTAAACATTTAAAAAAGAGTCTAATCCTAAAAACAAAATTGTTTACATGAAACCAACACAAATTTTTCATTCCACTTTTAAACGATTCAAACATTATTTATGGATCCGGGGTTATTTTATTTTCCGTAAACAATACTTAAATTTTAGACTGACAAGACATTTATATTAATTTGAAATAGTTTTTCATTCATAAAATAAATAAATTATTTCTGCAAAAATACACGCACCGCTTACCAATAACAGATTCCTGTATGTCTGATAGGGTTCTTTTCTTTGCCACCAGTTATCACAGGCCAACTTGTACATTTGTCAATAGGTTGTGGTCGCAAATCGAAATCGAAAGCACTGTGTGTCGTTTTCTCTGTTGGAGCGGAGCGAAAGAGAAGTGGTCAAGGTCGGTATTCTGTAAGGCGAAACGTTAAAACGTTTTCGTTTGCACGAATAAATTTGCATGTGTAACATAGGGCAAATCATTCGTGCGCACGAAAACGTTTGATCGTTTCGCCTTACAGAATCTGGCCCCAGACGACGCACATGTGAAGTCGAACAACCTGTTGTTAAATTTCCTGATGAAATTTTGAATTGCAGATAATTGCAAAAACAAAGTATATAATCAAACGACATTTTTATAGAAAAACGCGTCTGTGAGCACCACTAATCGCCGAGGATTTTCTGAACTATCCTTATTTTTATTAAATTTAGTTCAACCGCTAATGTCGATACTAAAAACAAAACTTGGAACATTATTTGTTCGAACAATTTTGAGTGCGGCAATTTACTTCAGCACGCATTTAATCGGAGATATACATTTTTTGCAATCATGTCAACTGTTTTCAAGCATTTTTTGAATTTTTTCTTATATATAGTTACAATTTATAAAATAAATCCAATTCGAGATACATACATAATAATTTAGCAAAACAACTTACTCTGTTTAGCAACGACTTTCTGGCAATTCATCGGTGGAATATTTGGAATATCTGTCTTAAAGTAAGATATCTCATTCAACTGAAAAAGCCATGTATTGATTGTTTTCATTTTTTCCAGTGTGCACGTCTGAAATGATTAAATTGAACACAAAATATACATGACACATGGAATTTGGTTTCATATTTATTTTCGAAAATAATTGAACTAAGCGATAAGTTCTGAATCAGGTAGTCATATGGCAGTTCAAAGATTTAACAGACCTTGAGCGCAGCAGAAAAAAAAAATAACAACGCAGAATCATGTGCAAGAAAAAAATTAATTTTTTGTTAACACAGATAATAGGGGATGCTGCTTTCGATTAACAAGTTCTCGTGAATAAGTAGGTAGATGACTGGTTTTAAATAAAAGTGAGTATAAATAATTATATCTAGATTGATATGACATTTAGCTCTTACTTTCTGTGTGTAGTCTAAGCATTTCATTTTATTTTGATAGACTTAACTATATATGTTGACAATTTGCACTTGTGTGATAAAATAAAAAAGGTAGACCGCCTAGCCCAAGCCCATATGCAAATATAGACCACCTTCACCTTGTTATTGTGCGATTATACATACGTTCAACAGATGTTAATCGAATGAGTACCTAATGTTGGTCATGTTTTCAACCGCAACCGTAATACGTATTATTGTTTGTAGATGAGTGGAAAGCTATGTGCTTACATTGGAATCTGCTTTTATGAAAGGGAATTTATCATAAACAATGGGTCTTAGCAATAAACATTTTTAGTCTCGACTTTAAATTTACGGAAGCTCACAATTGCGAAATTTGTATGGAATACTAGCTGATCCCGCGAACTTCGTTCCGCCAAAATTCGTTAAGGTAATGAAAGTAATAATTTCGAGCATGCACAATGCCCATGCTATTTTATGTAGACGCTTAAATACCAATAGACAATGTCCATTATAATTTTAATTATGTAACTTTAGAAATAGCGCTTGATTTTATTTTTGAATGGGAGGTGCCACAAATCGTTTTCCTATACCGCTTATGTTTTGCAAAGTACCACCTATAGAGTGGAATCCTATCTTTCAGCACCACCTATCGGGTCCAGAACTCAAGTAGAAATTGATGGTTATAGTGTAAGCGCTGTTCTTACATTTCAGATATATTTCCGTAACAGTAACAGTGTGTATTAATGTATTTGGGAATGACTTCTTACCGAAATGTGATCGAATTTTAGTGAGCTGTTAAATTGGTTTTCATGTGTTTGTAAGTTGGTTCGCACGAAACAGAAAATGTGAAATAAAAATACTGACACCATTTTCAAACCTTCCCATGAATAACGTTTGTAATTATGACATCATGCAGGTCTGGATCGGTTTCGGGATCTGGAACCTCGGCACATTTGATGTCATCAACTTGGTCTGGTTGCATTCTTTCGACTAACCAAATGAGAATGTGCGTATGAGGCAAGCCTCTTTTTTGCCATTCAATCGAATACATCCAACATCGAGTATAACTAACGATCGTATCTTTTTTTAGACAAAAAACAGTATATTTGGACCAAAAATTTAAAAAAAACAGTAAATCGATTTAAAAAATACAGTATTTTTCGCAGTATACATTTTAATCAATGAAAATCAACAAAAAAAAACTATTCATTTCGGGGCGATTCGTTTCCATCATCTAAATCGCTTTCCATTTCAATGTCTTCTCCTGTTGTTGATGTTTGAAATTATGAAAAACACAAACGAAGTTTTTTACCGTTACTTTCGTGTTATTTCAAAAAAAATCGTTTAAAAGAGAATCAAATTTTTTCCTCGATTCGTGTTAAATGAAATTCGCGTTTCATTTTGTTTTCTTTTACGTTTTGCATTACGATTAATAAATATGAATTTCAAAACGTTAAAGAAATAAAACTTAATATTTGTTCTCAGTATTAAAATACAGTATTTTGGGCTGAAAAAGCAGTATACAGTTTTGGAGTTGCAAAAACAGTATAATACTGCGAAAAACAGTATAGATACGATCGTTAAGTATAACCAAAGATACGATGCTTAACAATATAGTGCATCAGCGACCGACGAAATATTTGTAACTTTAACAGCCATGAAGAAAACTAACCGCACCTATCAACTTGGTTGGTAAATGGTAAGCCTTTTCCCTTCTCTCTCTACACCGGTACCGAAGGTGTTATGGTACCTTTGAGTTGCGCTCCCCATAGCCCTATTCACTAATGAGCAGAATACGACAATAATTGTAACGTGCCCATTTTTCGTAACAACCCGTACGCGCAAACTAAAAACGCTCCACAACTCCTGTTGCCGATCATCATTGTCCGCGTCATCTTAATCACCCCTACATTTCAAATTACTCACACATACTTATGCAAGGATCCTGAAAATACATGTCAAACAAAAATGATGTATTCAAAAACCGTGTAATAAAAAAAAGTATCTACTCCATTTCAAAAAGTTACTTAATGTAACATAGTAAACATAAACAAACTTATTTGGTCGGTTATGTTTAAAAAAAAATGTCAAAATTGTTGACAACAACAATTTGCTTGGAAAATAATTAAAATAATTGACAACAACAATTGCTTTGAAAATATAAAATATTTTTTTTTTTTGTATTTGAAGTGTCACTACTCGATTTCTATCCAATTTATATTTTTTCAAAGTGATTTTCCCCATAAAAAACGAAATGTGTGCCTTCAACGCCACCTGTTGAGAATTTTCCAACTTTTCTTTTTTTATAAACCATCCCTGATTCAAGACGAATAAAACACACCCAAAATCATTGAAATCGGTTGGGCCGTTCGTGAGTTATAAAGTCACAACGCACTTGCAACAATTTTATATATATAGAGATATAGCTACTGTAAACTAATTAAATTTAGAGTCGAAACTAAAAATGTTTATTTCTAAGGCCCAATTACTTGATGTATTTTGTATTCCAACAAAATTTCGCATTTGAAATTTGTCAGTTCTCGTTTCCAAAATAGACAACAATATCATTCAATACGCGTTGAACTATAAAAAGCATGAGGCTGACAATTTAATAGACCTAAACTTATTGACTCCTTACTTCTCAAATAATTTCGTGGTCTTCAGTGGCGCCAACAAAATTCAAACTAACCATAGATAAACTAGCAGGGCCACTTGAAAAAATTGTACTAGAAAAACGGCTTTTCAATAAGTGGGCATCTTCTTCACAAAGCTTTGCCCAGGTGCAGCTAAGAGCCACTTCGGATCAAAACCTACCAGTGTCATCCACTCGTCGGTTTACGGTTGTAGCAAAAAACCATGCAAAAACATAAAAATCATTTCTGGTTGTGAGTAATACAACCGCCTTTTTATTTTTCAATTCCATACACATTAAATCAATTTTATATTTTAAACGACAAATCTAATTAAGCGGAAACTAATTGCCGACATTCGATTACGTGTTATGAGCACTTAACTATGATATCGTTTATTGTCTTTAATAAATGGGTGCAGTTCGGTCATAAAACTTGGTTTACCTAAAAGTGGATGGGTTAAAATACCCATATCATATCATACCAATATCAGTTCCGTCAATTATCGGCATTGCCGAACTTTAACCGATACCTAATCGAAGGCTATGGCGAACTTTCCAGTAAATGCCAAGTGCAACTCGTACAACAGTTCCTTGAGACTGTTCCTTTTATTATATATCTAACTCATTGAATACACAAACCAATGAAACTAAACTAATATCAAGAATTTTAAGTGCAAATGACACACATTGACTGTTGCTATCAATTGGGTGGAACTCCGCCTGACTTTGACCTGTTAAGAGTTTGTTCAAGTAAAAACTCTTTTTCGATTACAGGTGCCTACAAAGGGTTTCCATTACATTGTCAACTTATCACAAGAATTCCATTAAACAATAGTGATAAGTACACGTAAATAGTTTGTAAACAAGTTGTGGCTTCCGGAATTACTTGTCAAGGGGCCTTACCAATAAGAATTTCTATAGTTTCGACTTTAAATTCAAGAAGTTCACAGTGGCAATATTTTCAATACAAATCTTGCAATTGTGAGCTTCGGTAAATTCAAAGTCGTCACTAGAATTTGTTATAAGTGAGGCGCAAAATGTGTATAATATTGCGACAGATAAGAAGTCCTACTTGAGGTACTTTAATAATAAATTATTAATTACCCCAAGAGTTTAGTTTTGAAAAGATGTCAGATTTATCAGACAGATAGGTGCTGTGATAAGTATGAGTCACGGTTTGACACAGTGAAGTGTTTTCTATATTCAATGGGTTGTATCTAAAAAGTGACTAGGGGAACACTTTAGTTATTTGGTGTGCAAGTCAGTGTTCTTTCCTTTGGGATTATTGTAGAACTATGTTTATTGCATTGAAAGATGTGTCTAATGAAAATTTGGCAACAATAAATGCGACACGTCATTTGCTATTTGATTTTTTTCCCGCTTTCCATGCATTTTCTTTTCATGTTCATAGGCGAGTTCATTTAAGAATCCCAGGCGATACATATTTCATAAAAAATTCATTGATATCGCTGTGAATGGCTAAGAAAGAATCGCCGCCCAATGCTGTGTAAATATTTAGAAGAAGAATTTGCGATTGCATATTGAATTAATATTCGACCTTCAGAAGTGGAATAGGTAAATTTAAGGTGGGATTTTGCAAAATGCAGAGAGTAAGCGAAACGTGTGTCACAATTTAGACATATAAAGTTATTTAAACCCAATTCTTCTGTTTTAAATTTTTGACCAACTACAATCTCCCAGTAAACTTACAGAACTTTAATTTGCAATGACAGGTGCGTCAAACAGCTATTTGCAAAATGGGAGTTTTTTTGGAAAATCAGTTTTACATTCACTTGAAAACAGACAATCAAAAAGGAGTTTTTCAAGAATTTGCTGTGATCAGGCCTAAGTATTCCAAAGCTGGATATCTGGTTAATTAGTGCAGTTTGAAAGATCCACAAATTAAAGCCGATTTTTCAAACAAAATGTTTCTTGGTTGAACAATGAAAATTACACTTTTTGGAATTTTCATTGCATTTTGTGAATTGCGGCCTGGCTGTACTTAATTGGCAAAGCCAAATGCGTGCGTATTATATTCGATTGCGTAGTCTCAGCAATAAATAAATTTTTTTTTATAAACTTTACCGCGAATAAGCCTTTACATATAATTAAAAAACGGTGTCCGAAAGTGGTCTTTCAAATAAAACTTACCTCCGGCACGATGCTCGAATTCGATTTCAAATTCGCACATCCAGGATTTACACTCGAATCGCAAACATAACACTGAATCGCGCATCCTTTTGGTCGTTCACAATGAAGATGATCCGAGAGTGCAATTTATCCATTTCATCCACAAATTAGTTGTTGCACGAGATTAATAAAAAAAATATATATTTATATATAAACAAAATAATTAAAAATATAAATAAATTATCACAAACACACACTAACCCGATTGTATGAATACCATCATCAAAGCGAATGCAGCTAGCAGCCTCCACGCATGGAATTTCCACGACATTTTTAAACGAATTTAATCAATTCCCTTTTGTTTTAATCAAAATTTTATAATAACTCGCAACTGTTGCAACGGTCACTGTTTAACATTTTCCACTAAATCCTTCGAAAGTAAATCACTTCGAACAGTTTCACGTCTTTTAACCAACTAATCTACGGAGCAGAGTCAGAATGTTATCCTAGCTCTTCGGTTGGGAAATGTATTCTAGTGGAAAAGTTAGTTCTTCCAATCCTTCGTTCGGTACACACTAGACTGGAGCCACCACTACAAGGACCAGCGGCTGGTCTCTGTCTCGCTTGCTCTCGACAATGTGCCCACACAGGGATGGGTACAATGGAACGTCCTTTAATGTCATTATTTGGGTACACACAAACACTAGCGCATTCCGTGAAGGAAGAAAAGTAGTTTTTCTTTTCTTTGGCAAGCGTTTTTCACAATGAATGTTGTTGCAATTTCTTTTCTTTTTTCTTTCCTTGTGTACGCTGTTCTTTCTCTCCGCTTTACGATGGAAGTTGAAAGATATCGCGGAGGGTGGTAGTGGCTAAATTCGAATTTGAATGAATTAAAAGGAGCGGATGGGTCAATTGCTTTCGCTGGATGAGGATGGTGGTGCGATAGTGGGGGTGGTACTAAACACTTGAGTGGGGTGGTGGCTCATCATATTTCGAGGATGGATCATAATTTAAACTTCAGCTGCACAATGGGATGGCATCGCTATTATGTTGCATTTTTTGTTGTTCGTTTTGTTTTTCGTATGTTATTTTTTTTAGAGAGCGATTTCTCGCTTTTATTGTCTTTTTCATAAAACATTTCAGTGGGACAAATAGGATTTTTTAATGGATTTTTCTGTAATCAAACAGGAATTATTGCAGATCATTGTGTGTGTAGCCGAATGCGGAGATGTTGTATGGGTCCTGCTATTTCGTGTTTATTTGTTTCGTTTGGTGAGTAATTAGCTAATTGAATGTATCTGCATTGAGGACCTTATTGTGTCACATTTTAGGGAGTTTTTGAAGTAAATAAAGTTTGGTTATTTAAATTTATATAAGAAGCTAGACGCGATAAACTTATTTGATTGAGATTGTTGGACAACTACTTAGTGCTGTTCTTTTTTTGTGCGCTATTCAACTTTTCACAATCGCAGCATCAATTTGTGACTCATGATGAATTTTATCTGGAGGAGGAAATTGTATTAACTCGTTGTTTGAGAAAGTTGGTGATCTGTATAGATGATATATATGTCTGTCGGATGACTTTGGGGTGATTCCACAGCGTTGCAGAGGATAGACCGAGTAGGTATACTATGGCGTCAACCCATCAAAAGCCGAATAAGCTCTTGTTGATGCGGGAGAAAACGTTTCCCATCTACCTACATATATCTACTATACCTACCCAACGGTAATGTTGGCAAGCACACAACGGTCGTATTTAAGTGAATAACAAATGTCACAAAACGACCGCACCAATGACTTTACATCCAATCATTGGAGATTGCTTTCAGAGATACATTTTGCAAGCACCTAAAAGTTCCAAAAAGTAGTTCGTTATTTACGAACAATGTTCTGATCAGTGCGATCGACAGAAACGACGTCGCTCTTACATTTTCCCCATAACAGTGGCATTTGGTCGAACATCCAAAAATGCGACTTAAAGGTTAATATGGAAACACCACTGACTTATTTGGAAATAAGAAAATGGATGGAGAAATACTAGAACAGTGCAACACTCTGCGGACGCATCATATCGAAAACAAGGGTTCTTCCGATTCTAATCAAATGGTGCAATAACGCCAATAACGCTTTCAAACTATGAAATCTGTATGGGGGGTTTCAGATTTGGCCTTATTTCGCTTGGCCTTATTTCACGGCAAATGAACTTTGCGCGGCCATATTTTGTGCAGCCCACATGATAACGTTAAAGTCTTGCTGTCTCACGAAACTATCGCATGACAGAAAATCACTCATTTTTAATTACTCCGATATGATGTGTATCTAACTGACATAGCACAATTCTTTTAAAAGGTCAAAGCACGCACACCCTTCAAACTTTGGCCGGAACTACTGGCGACGATAGGGAGAGCTACCCTTATAGCCTACGGTAACGCACCGTACTAATACTTGGCTACAATATTCCTCCTTATCATCTGAACGAATTCTGAATAGCTGTTATAAGTTTTACGCTTTCATGGGTGAGGTCGTATTTGTTCAATAAAAATCGACTCATCTATAAAAAGTTTCGCCTGTAAACTAGTAAACACATAAAAACACACAAAGAACTTTACTTCTCCAAATAAATTCCCATGGTAGTCAAGTCGAACACATAACCCGCATGGCTGTGGGTTAAGTCCATAGAAGGCTAAAAATACACCTCAATTCATTGTGTGAAACTTCCGCTTCTAACTATTAATACCTACGTAGGATTTCTATACCACCAAATTATAGGGGTGGCAGAACCACCCTCAAAGATTCATATCTCTATTTCAGCGTGGTTTTTCGTTGAACAGTGATGTCATCTGGCTGTTGTGCCGGTAGATCACAGCTATTTACCTTGAATGCCGGAAATATTAAATCCAATTTTGGCGGTAAATTGAAAAGCAAGAGGACCCTTGCCGTTCGGAGGGAGGATGATTGCAAATTATACACAGCCAGACTTCCACCAAAACAGTGAATATGGGTATACTTTTAGGAGGACAGCTTTTAAATAAGCTTACTGAGTTTTTAATTACTCCTTAGTGAAGAGTGTTAGGCTAAGATTTAAATAAAATTGAAAATAGTACCGGAAATGCAACTTGAAAATGTTAGGTGTTTTTAGGCGCAGATTTTATAAATGGAGCATTACCAGCTTCATAGGTTTTGAATGTAATTTTTTTTTTCGTTGACCATCAATATTTATAAAATAATTTTTGTAAGCAATCTGTACATGAAATATTCTTAGTAAAATCTTGTTGGGATTTATCCAAATAGTAGTGTAGTTGCTTTGAAATGCCTTTTATTGCTACTGGTACCACTAGAAAATCTATCAGTTGTACCTTAAATCATTGAGCAACAAAAATTAATCACAATTTTCAATCTTTATGTATTATTATTGGGCAAAAACGCGCGACATTTAGTCAGAAGGCAAATACACTCGATTGGAATTGGGTTTTAACCTGGAAATTTTTCCTTTTATTATGCGAACTAAAATTTCGGGCCGGAATGTATTTAGAACGAAATGTTAATTTAAGCTGTTCAATGGTTTGTTTGTCCGCATTCACTTTATTTATCACACACTTCGAATAATATAAGTTGCAGAGTACCTACTGGTAAAAAGAAGCTAGTTCAAATGTTTTCGCAGTCTTTCCTTAGATTTATTTATGATTTAAATTTGAAAGTTTCTATTGCTATTAAAAACGTAGTCTGGTTACACTGTAGAGAGATCATAGTGGATACAGGAAACGTCATGGGACTTAAACGATCTGGGATTGAAACTACAAAAAAAAACCAATCATTCATTTTGGATAACAATGTATTATAATTACCATAAACACACAAAATCGGACCTCAATATCGCTAAAAAAAAGAAACCATTCAGTGCCCAAAAAAAAATCCTAAGTTAGGTACATACCGAACTTTGATAGTGTCAATAGTTGGGTTAAGATACCGACCTAAGAAAAAAAGAAAAACAAAAGTAACTTGCTTCTCATTTTAGAGCTCACATTTGCGAAATGCAAGCTACTAAAAAAAACTCCTTGAAAAGAATGTAGGTACCTATAGAAAAATTTTACTTTAGTTATGGAACTTAAAAAAATCATGTTTCAGCTTACCGCGCATATGGGTACTTACTTCACACGCTTTATGCGATAAGTTGGGCATATGTCCAAAGGCTTGTATCTTTGTGGCAAATAAGAGGACGATATAAAAAAGTCTGAAGCTACGGAACCAAACCTGCAAAGGTAGTCAAACTTAAAAGTGAAAAGGCCTACCTGCATACAGTTCACAATCACATGTCAACCTTGCACCTGCCATAGTCATTTAAGAGCGATTTCCCGCAAAGAGGAAGGGAGGACACCCACAAACTGAGGACACGTGATTTAATTGCATTTCATTTTACTCCTACTCCTACTTCTATACCTACTTCCATCGCTTTGATTTGCTATCCTTCTTCTTAAATCTTTACTCGAATATCCGGTTTCACTTCGCGTGGCACTGAATGTCCTTTTCCACGGAGTCGGATTTCTGCTCCCCGATAAGCGCTAATACCATTTGTGGATATTTACATCCCCAACAGTCGGTGTGAGTTTGGATTTCTACATCGATAAGCACAAAATGGTTGTTTGCCATACAATATCAACCACAGCCAGCACACGGAAATTCATTCATTTGTCCATTCAATGAGGACGATAGGATGCCCTGTGAATAAAAACAATCCACACGTTCTGCATTTACCCATTACTCAAATGTCAAGGAGTGTACGGCTTGCATTCTTACACGTAACTGTTACTGAAGACGAATCACTAAGGTTACTTTATTATGGGAAACCTTCAACTCAACAGTTGTTGACTTTTGCAACATTAAAGCGAAGGCATTTGTCACGGAGCCGGAACTAGGTTTGGTGGTATACTTCTGCTGACGCCTTGCAATTTGCATATGTGTTTCATTCTATAGTTTGAATTAAAATGGGTTAACTTTTCGCGAAGGACGAAACAAACGCCAATTGTCAAGTTTTATAGTGAAATATAATAAGGGGGTGCAATAGAAAGTGCATTGACCTAAAATGAAATGTCATTTTCACTTACATACTCGCTTTGGCAAACGGATATAAGAAATTTACAGTGGCCACTGAAAGTCGTCGCCACATCTCCTACTTCATCAATACAAATAAAAAAATTTACCTTTTGTAAACAGTTGTTTTTCAAATTTTTTTTTTTTTTTTGATTGGCAACACTTTTTGTAGCGAAAACTAATATGTCAGCTTCTTTTGATTGCTGTTTGACCAAAAGTGCACTTACTTTTTGAAATTCCATCGCAATTATTGACCTCCGTAGCTGCAGCAGCTCAAAAATTAGACCTGCACTTTATTCGACAAAACAGAAACCATATGCCCGAGAACACCGTTGTCAGTGACCATAGTATTGCCATGACTTCAATGAACTTTATACCCTTTGAAACCTCTGAAACTCCAAAAATGGCACCCTGCACCCAGTATATTTAAATTTAAATTATGTGAAAAGCGCCATCTGTTAGTTATATGTGAATATTAACAGTTGATGTCATTTGCGATTCAATTATTTAAAAACGACGATATCCATAGGGATCTCGGAATTCCAACAATCGAAGCTGAAACTAGAAGCTTCGCGAGAAAGCATAGAAACCGACTAATCGGACATATCAACAATACAGTCCGACAAATCTTGGACGAGAGCAATTTATTGCGCCGACTACAAAGAACGAAACCGTTCGACTTGGCAAGATAAGATTAACCGCGTTAAATTTGCGGAACACGCAGGACCTTTCATTGGAAAGTAACCTGTCAAAAGTTTTTATTTAATGATAGAAAAATTGCTTGATATAACTTATCTTAGTTGCAGTATCTAACAATCTTTAGAAGGGTGGTGTTTTTAGTCAGTAAAAATCTGACACTACTATGAGAACGCGCTTGCTATTCTCATAGTGTCTTTGGAAGATTTTCACCTACCCTCGGATAAAAAAAAAAAAAAAATTATTTAAAAAAAAGGAAGGTAGGGGTAAACTGAAATAAGCCATTTGGTCTTACAACCGTCAATCGGTAAAATATAGGCCCAAGACCAATACCCATGGTATATTCAACTCAACCCAGTTGGTGCATATGCTAAGTGCCTGATTACTTTCAACAGTCACTGTCCCCATGTATATATTGTCGCTGTAAACTCCCCCACACATCCATTCCAACCTTTCACATCCGTTTGAATAAACAACTTGTACGATTTTCATTACAAGAATGCGAATCCTTTCCCGTAACTCTCAGATTTTATTGTAAATCTCATCCCATATTTTCAAACTGTTCGTATTTTTCTTCTGAAAAGGACATCGACATCGCTTTTATTATTATTTGAGTCCTTGCTATGGTGGGTGATGATTGTGTGTGTGTGTGTGTGTTTTTTTTTGTCGGATTTCATAACTGGGGGATTCCTCTTACAGATTTGTTCTGCTCCTACGTGTCGACGTCGTCGTCAGTTAAATGTTTTAGAGGGAAGCTGAATCGATTTGATTGTGGCGCCAGCACGACCGATATTATGCTCCCTCTGTGGCAAATGTGTAGTCTAGTTGACGCCAAACGGGGCTAGTATCCCAGCCAGACAAATCGCGTACACCAACCTATACATTTGTGGACATTATTACTTGTTTTTCTACAGATCCACACAAACACAAGAAGAGGTACTTCTGATGGGCAAAAAAAAAAAAACTGCCAAGAAATAATTGTCCTTTGTACGCTTCGTCATTTGTTTCTTCCTTTTGATTAATTCACATAGTGACAAACTATTATTTACTTAAAGTACCATTTTCGAGTGCAAATGTATAAGGATCATAAATTTTGACGGAAGAATCATTTATTTCCTTTTAGTTTTTGTTTGACACTTTTCACGTTTAACTGATGCTGCATACTACATCGTAAGCGTCGAGAAATTTGCCAGTGAGAGGAGGAACATAATGAACGAATGTGTGAGGATTTGCTATAGTCATATAGTCATATGTGGTTTGCAGATGTGTGTGGAAATTGAAGGTCGAAAGGATGACGTTTTTCGTTTGGGGAGTTTTTTTTTATGCTTAATCGTTCCGGCGATTTCGCTTTCAATATAGACTTATGAGTAACATGTAATGTGGAACGATTTCTTCCTGGTGGATGTGGATGTTGGGTAGGTCCCAGATTTCCCTGGAATAAATCAATAACTTTCGATTAATATAAATACGTATGGAACTTTGGATCATCAGTTCCAGATGCCGTAATATATTTCAATAATAAGTTCTGTGAGGCAGGTACTATTGTTTCGACAATTTAATCACGAACCCCACAAAAATGTAGGTAACTCTTCTGCCACCGACTTACCATCATCAGACTCCGTGGGATGGATGAAAATGGTGTATTCTCTTCAGTTGGGGAGTACCTGTAAATAATTGTTTTTTTTTTAACTGTTAAACTGATTTTCTTCGTTTAAAAAAGAAAACTGAATAATCTGTATTATCTTCCAACAGACCCTCACAAGTTCTTTGAAAAGAATGATCTGATATCCCGGAAATTCTCCACCCTTTTACTACCTTACTGCCATAAAAACTGGCATCATCTCCAGGACCAGTAAACAACAATTTTATAGGTTGCTGACTACAACAAAGTTTATCAAAATTTATCAACTCGATTTGTAAATAAAATGAAACAAACAACATCACACACACATTTTATTGTTAAAATTATTTAATTTATTAAAAATAATGAACAAACTTTCGAAGAATAAAAATGCAATAGTGCAAAGAATGGAGAATAAGGCGGAAATATTTTAAACATTAACATAACACTATTAATAATGACTTTTTGAGCGAGCACTAAAACGGACCCAAATAGTAGACGCACCTCAACCGCGTCTTATCGCTGCCACAACTACCATCAGAATTCCCGCTCCGAGCGCCACTCCGATATCACCGCGTCCACTCATCGGTGCTGAATTGCATCCATCTGAAAAACAAGCACAGATTGTCTCGAAGAAACCCTCATTGTCGGCGATCATGCAGGTGTCGTTGCGTCCACGCAAGTCCTGTGTATGCCAGCCGCATCCTCGAATGATGCGATTTTCGCCATTTGCAACGATTTTTGTTACGGTCTTCCTGCAGAAAACACGCGTGTTGTTGTCTCTTGGTTCACAATCATCCAGATATTGTTCGTCGCGAACACCACGAGGTGCGGTCAGTCTCAAAGCGCTGCAGTCCCCGTCCAGATGAGAATTACATTGATGACATCTGATAGCGTCAGCTAGAAATGCAAACAACAAGAACAGAATAAGAGAGAGAATTTTATCATGCGAAGGCGGACATAAATACGAACAAAATTATGAAATTTGTCACTATAAACTAGTCGCCTACGCAAGGGGTTGTGGTTGAAAGGAATAAGGATACAATGATGTGCTGATTCACATGCGAAGGGACGTTTATTGCCAATATTCTCAGGGCTGGGCGTGAAAAATTGCCATTGTGTTTGTTGGCATATTTAAATGTTGGAAGTTAGTTTGGTTTGCCAGGGCCAATGCCGAAGAACGACTCATCGCGGTATGAGGTCATGCTGGCTGGTCAAAGGACCTCCTATATTAACCGATAGTTAACATAGCCATATTTATAAGGTATAGTGCAAAACTGACGTGCTGGTTGTCAACGGGGAAATTTGGCTAAGTGGATTTGCATATAAATCTAGGACATTAAGCGGAAGTAAGGTTGTCAAAACTTTAAGATTTACCGAAACGAAGAGAGTTCCCTGGTTTGATAAAAAGTTGACTTTTATTATTCGCGGTCAGGCAATGTAAATGTTGGCCACTCAAAAAATGAATTGAAGGGTATTTCTAGGAACCAAGTTCATAATAAATTCCTAAAAAATAGTTCGTCACAGTTCGCCAAGAAAAAATATGCTTTAAGCGAAGCAGAACCGTTACTATTTTATTTCTATACAAAGTTTGAATGTCCCCAGAAAATTCGTCCTGTAAAATAATCAAATGGTTAACCATTACAATGTATAGGGGATATAATTTATTTACGACAGAAATGGATGCGCTTTCTACCAGTTCCCTTTCTATTTTAGCAGCGAATCGAAAATGAAAACATTGACAGTTGCAAGCATTGATAGCTTTTTTTAGCTTCACCTTGAACTTGAGAACAAAAAAATAACCAGCAATGCACGCTATAAATGCATGCAAATAAAGTTCATTGTCAATACGAATTCCACTTGTCTACCTTGCTCAACACGCTATAATGTTGACTTAAATGTCGAGTAGTTTACCTGCGGACAGACGTATGGCATACAATTTGGCCTGTCAAGGAAATGTAGAAAAATATCGAAACGGCAAATAACTTGACATTTGATATACATGTGAAACCCTTGGTTTTGATTATTATCGATTGTCTAATTATTATCGACTGCCCTCATTCAAATTGAAAAACTTTTATTTTAATGGAAAATAACAGATTTTGAAGCATCGAAAGTAACTGGTCATAAGAATATGTTTAATGCGTTCATGTTCACGGCCTCCTAACTACGACTTTTGTTGTCCTAATATGCACCAAGTGAGATTTATGTCATGCGGAGCCTTTTTCAAATGGATATGTGAAATGTTTTTTTGAACTTCTCTGTGATTAACTCTTTTCGTTTTTTTTTTGTTCAAGAAGACAATATTCTGGCAAATCTTTGTTAATGCTCAGATACAAATGGAGATCTCAATTTTCTCACTTCATAGAAGCGGTAAAATCCTTTTCTAAACTGGACTAAAACTAACCTCTATATTTTCTCGAAATTTATTCACCTAGTATTCTTAAATGACATAACCCACATTTTTTATTAAGATAATGATTGCAGTTACATATTTAGGACGACAGCACTGATTAGTTGCAGATACCAGTGTACAGTGTATGTATAGTGAAGTGTACTCTCTATCTTCTTTTGCTGTCGTTCAAATGAGATGGAAACAAAACTCTCTAAAATATTGAAAGATTGTGTGCTAGAGCTGTCAGTCTGTGATTCTCAGAGTAGGAGATTTTATTTAGTTGCTGAATACACTCATAATGAAATGTTAATAGGCTTTTCACACCGAGCCGAAAACTCTAGAAAAATTCTACGAAAACAGAAGTTTTCCCATACATATTTCAGTTTTCAATAGGTACGAGTCGTTTAAACTCGTTTTCCACGAAAACACCACGAAAGCGACTTCCAATCGTTGGGTTTTTGAAACGAACACACCTTTTGCAATATTCAGTAAATTCAGCAAAATGACTGACCGAACAAATGTCTCAACTTAATATCATTTACCACAATTGATGATAGTGCAGCTAAAATCTGATGTAGATAGTCAGAAATTTCTCTACTGAGTACCTACTCTTCGTTGTTCGCCATTTTGATAACCAAAGGAAATATGCTTACTCAAATAGAATGTATAAAACTAAAAGTTTAGTAAAACATATTTGTCTGCTTTAATTCAGCTGTCAAATGGACTAACAATTTTATGATGAGTCCGAACGCCTAAAAAAGCTGTTAACATCCTCTTATGTCACGAGGAATGTATTTCGCATTTATACACTTCAATAGGACGAATGACATCAGTTGATCAGATGTACAAAAAGTTATAATACCCAATTCATGGTATATTCAATAACCTAAGTCTATAGTGACAAGGAAATTTTTCCCCTTGGTAACACATCATCTTTTATTATTACACCACCCCAAACTGACAGCATTTTTATAGTTCTGCTATTCTCTAAAACTCTTTTACCGCGAGTATGATTCATCGATTGAACACCTCATAAACAGGTCATAAATCAATGCCTTTGACTTGATATGTACCCACGGCTAGATTTATACACTAAAAAGGTTTATGGCACTTACAAAAACAACCGATTGTTTTGCATATTTTTTGCAGATAACGGAAAATAAATGACACCTTTGTCAGGGTTTCAAACATAGAAAACAACAAAAGGCGACCAAATGTCTACATACTCATGTTACTCTCGCACCAGCTCGCTGCAGCATTGAATACGATAATCTAAAAATACCTCGCAGTAAATACGACACTTAGGCATCCGTATGAGCTAAGAAAAAAAAAATGTTATTAATGTTTATTTGTTACACTGGGAAATGGCATTAAATAATCCGTAAACATTGCTGACCTTGATAATGGCGCGTAGTGCGCCAATTGCGAAGATTTCATTTTCAATTTGAATGCAATATGCAATACGAAAATTGCCCGTACGTGAGAGGAACATTTTGTTTGCTATAAGGGATGACGATAGCTTGGCTCAACGTTGCAGTTTGATTTTGTAGAAATACTACCTACCTTAGAAATATTGTTATGGGAAATCATTTAATGGAGGTAAGGTCGTTCAAGTTTGAGGAACGGAATATTTTAGATTTTGTTATTTCAAAATAAAATTTCCCCAAAAAAAAAACGCATTTAAATGTTGACTTTAAAAGTTGCAATGATTTCAGTTGATCCTATGGAAGTTGCTAATTCGTAAACAATTGTCACATGGTAAATACAACTTAAATGTTTTTATATCACCGTCGTTTTTCACAAGTTATCGCTTATACCTATCAATTGAGAGCAGGCTAATAAAATTGCCGTATCCCCACTCTTGTATAATATCGGATGATTCGGAAGATTATATATTTGCTCCGTTAATAACAACCATAAACATTTTCGATCTATGTCCAATAAACATACTTATGGAAATAATAAGCGGATCGTACTGATTTTAGCACGGTATTCAAATGTGATAATTGCTGCACCATAACTGGTGATAAATCATGAATAATTTACATCTTAATCCTAATTCCAGTGAGGTATTACCATCAATAATTCGGACTTTTAGCCGATTTTTTTCACTAACAGATGGCATTACTGTTTAAATTATGAAAAAAATGTCAAATTCGTTTAAATATGAATTAAAGTCAACTACTTGTGACTTTTTTGTGTATTAAAAGTTTATATGTAGGTAGCTATCAGAATGAATTTGTTATTTAAGAAACCAAACCCCAAAGCAAAGCGTTTGCAAGATATTTTTTTCCCGAGTGAAATGAATCACGAGAATTTCTCCAGGTGAATCGAACAGTATAAATGTGAAACACCTTCAGTGGAATCACTTGTTCCAGTTTTGTAGATTTGAAAGCCTTACGTACGGAAAACTAGTTACTACCTTTTTAGTTTATCAATTTAAAAATAATGATTTTAAGTAAGGTATAACTAAGGCAAAACTATGCTTTATTTTTCCTCAACGCTGTCATCGTACGCAAAAACAATAGTGAGCTGGTTGTAATCTAGAGAAATTACTTTTTTTACTAGGGCGCTATAATAAAATAATAACACGTTTTGACAGTAGCTATGAATTATCACTTTATTAATTACTAAGTAACTCCCAATCGATAGCTAAGTACACGTCTTTATTAACCAAGCCAAACTAATAACAGCTTATCAATTACAGACATACTTACTAACTGAAAATGTTGTATTGTAATTTCAACGAGGAATAAATGTCAACTGGGTATGTGGTATGTGGATGTGGATATGTAAGAAAAAAGTATGAACGTGGGATTTTCTTCGTGTTATCAATAAATGTAGAGATGTTTAAAAGAATCTTCATTTAAGCCGGAACCAGACTTGTAACGTGTGGTGTGTTGTGGAGTGGTGTGGCGCAATCGAAACAGGAGCGATTCGCGCCACACTGCAACACAACACACGAGAAAAATGTGTTTCTACGCATATGAAATACATTGAAGTGATAGCGACACACCACTCCACAACACACAAGTCTGGTTCCGGCTTTAGTTTCATAAATTGTATTTGATTTCGCGCCTTTCTTATAGTTTTACAATCTAAATGTCAGACTTTTGACCCAAATTGATCCAACCAAATTCAACAATATTAGGTACCTATCCATGGAATCTGTGCAACCCAGAACGGGTATTTCAATTATTTTGCTGGGTTGGCGTCTGTTCCTGTACTTTTCGCAAAAAAAAACTTTTAAAAAAATAGCAAATTTGGAGGAGGGGGCGATTTAAATTGTTTTATATATACCTAATAGATTACAAAAAATCGACCAAAGAGAGGTTTTTATAAGATGTTTCCTGGACTTATGGAAATAGTGTATACTTTTGCTAGAAAGTGCGTGTTTTTGTTTCAAATGTCAGACTATTTACTCAAAGAGTTGTGATAAAAAGTATTTAAAACAAATTGTCAAAGTTGCTGTTACACCATGCGACCCTCCACCATGGCATCAGGCTCTTTCGCGCTCTGAGTTAGCGGTTTATTTATTAGTAGTGCCACTTTGCATATTCGCATTATGTTTCTTAAATGTTATTTTAGCAGACTTCACACTCTGGCTGTCAGAACAGAGTACATGATTGTAACTTGTAATATTTTATTTCCTTCCAATAACTCAAATAACTACTGTTTGAGTAGTCCCATTGGCTTTCGCATTTAAATGTATAATCTAATTTATATATTATCTGCCCTCAAACTAATTAAACAAATCAGTCTCCTCCTATACTATATATTAGTATAGTTAATAATAATTGCTTACACATTGCATGACTGCATCCGAATGCTGTTAATTAATTCATTTCGCATTATTTGAATAATTAATTTGCTATTGTATTTGCTTGCTTTTGTTGATGGCATTTTAATTCTCTAGCGTTTTTCATTCTCGTGCTGATTTAACGGCGAGATTAAATTGTTTTTGCATGTTCCTATCTTTGACAAATTCCGTTGATTGCCATGTCAACACTTGTTTTTCTAGAAGCGGCCAAATTGCCGACAAAATTTATGGGAAAAAATTCGTCTTACAAGTGATTGATCAATAAGAATACAAATATAGAAAGGGCCTGGCGATTACATTTCTAATTAAATAGGTACTCAATTTAGTCTCCACAATAGCAACTGAACACGTAATTGCTGAATTTGTCAATCAGCATCCTAACAATCAACCCACTCTGTCGTGACAGTTCGATGCGTGTTCGGTGACACCTTACATCCCAGATAATGACACCTACAACTGGTGAAGTGTAAAGACATCATTCACTCGACTAGTTTGTTTGGGGTTACAATAGAATTTTGGGTTTTTTTTATTACCTTTTTACGGGTATTGAATAGAATGTATCACTGTTGTGAAAATTAATCAAATTAACGTTTTTGTTTAGAATTAACTCGGGGGTATAGGTTTCCTTGTAATGCGAATGCACAACGTGAGGGGTATGGTTAAGGACGGATAGAGATGACCATTTTCAAGGAAACTTATAGGCTTTTCACACCAAGCCCAAAACCGTGTTTTCCTCGAAAACTCGTCGATGCATTCACACGTTTGACGTTTCAACCAGCTGTGAGACACTAGTCGTTAAACTTCGATGCAAACTTTTGTGGTTACAAATTTCGATCGCATTAATTAACAAACAAAATGAATTTAGTGCATTTAAAAACAATATTAGCCCATCAATTAATTGTGAAAAATGATTTTAAGTTGTGAGTTGTGTCATTTGTTCGGTAAGCCATTTTGCTGGATATTGCAAAAGGTGTGTTTGTTCCAACAACCCAATTGGAAGTCGTTTTCGTGGAAAACGTGTGCAAACGACTCGTTTTAAAAACTCAAATATGTATGGAAAACTTCTGTTTTCGATGAAGTTTTCGTGTGTTTTGAAAAGCCTATAATGCTGAATCGGTAACCCTCTAAATGATTGTAATGTTTTTAATTGCAGTGATGCAAAACTAATAAAATTATCTGTGGAAATGAAATGCGCGAAAAGTGTAAAATTTAAAAGTATAGAATATAGTTCTGAGTTGGTCACAAAAACTATCTATTATAATCAATAAAGCGAACAGATATAATTGTTTTTGAAAAAAAAAATGTCTGAAGTAGACCACATCCACATTTTAAATCTCCATTTATTACTCAGTTTATTGGACAAGCAAATAACATTCAGCATGACATCCAAAAAAATTTGGATATCAATTTTTATTATGACAATCTCCTTCTAAATAAGTGCTAATTAAAATTTCAAAATTACTCGCTGTTAGACAAATAAGCAGTTCCGTATCTTACCGCATGCTCTCCTTGAATTTTGTTCACTCTGGCCTAACCCAAGTATATAGGCGTATATAAAAAATCTTTATCTATATTTAATGTCTGTATCTATAATCCATAAACACAACAACCCATTGAAATGGAAAGTTCTTAAGATTAGATTAATAGAGCAATTTGTTTATGACTTTCTTGGAAACTCCACCGCCAAAAATTATTTGATTTCGTTATTCTGGCTTGTGAAAACACAGACAGATTTTCAAGCAGCACTCGTTGGATTAAGTATTGTTTAAACAAATTATCTCCTACTTTACCTGATAACACAAAGCATCCCAACAATGTGATTATCACAGAGTAGCTAAGCACAGCAGCCGATGATCCTCGTACAGAAACCATATTTTTAGTAAATTATTTAAATAAAAAAAATATTCAATTACTTTAAAACACAAGTAATACTGGGAACACTTTTCAGATGCAATTTGAAATCTTAATTTTCTGTTGATAGTTACAACGATCACATCACTTTTTCGAAAATATTATTTCAATTTAAGCATACAACATTTGTGTTATAAAAAAGTTAATAAAAATATTCAAATTTATACAGAGGAATTATTTTAGTCGACTGTTCAGTTGACCGGTTTAGCTGTATCTGATTGTGACAGCGAAATGAGAACTAATCTGTGGCAGCAACCAGAAAACTGGTTGCATCTATGCCTAAGTGAACTCGGAGCAGGTAGATTGGCTATAAGTTCACCGTCGTCGTAGCCACTATCTGTTCTGTGTTAGCTGCTAAAGTTCGGTACCAACTGGTGTACGAGACCGCTCCCAATTCACAAATCACAATCTCTATTCGGTGAAACGTATAGAAGTGGAACACATTTTTTCTCATTGCTAGAACAAGGAGAGACCGCACAGTTCTCTCTAACACTGTATGATCTAGGCAGTGCCGCGATCGTATTGGAAAAAAATCGATCGAATGAAACATAAATTGAGAGAAAGCGGTGGTATACGGCAGATTACCGCATAATTCTCTGGGTAAATGTGGATTTAACTGGTGGATACATTTCTGATTGAAATACTTGCCACAGGAACATAATCATTTTTGTTTTCAATTGTATTGCAGTCAGAAAGTATTGGTTGGTGATTTTCTTCGCGTTTAGTTGAACTGGGTGGCTAATGAGACTGCAACTGCGTGTGGGGTAATATCAGGAGAAGTGACAAGCGATGTGATCTGATCGGCTTAGTACAATAGGGAATAAGTCAGATAAATCTGCAACGAATTTGGAACGGTAAAAGGAAGGAATTACTTCAGTTGGAGCTAGGTTACCTCTACCGATTGTAGTTACAAACAAACGGATTTCTTTACACTTGAAGATACGTAATATAAGGAAATAAGGAGAGTGGAATAATATAGATGAGTGAAGAAAATCTCGATCGGCAAATATAAACTTAAATGGCAGTTTCGCAAAGAACACACGGCTGCTTTCTACGATACTTTATCCAACGCACACTTTTAAATCAGAATTTTTGGGTGTAAAATATCTAGAAAAGTAAAAGGATTTAGCAATAGGAATTGCTTTGCCAAAGTAAGTTTGAAAATTCGAACTTGCAATTATTTCTAACTCGACAATAACGTTTTATTTTTTTGGTTTACTTCATAATCAACTGTAAGCTATTTTTGAATTTATTTGCGACGCCAGCACCGAGGGCATAGTGATTGGTTATTTATTTTTCTATATGTCAAAAAGATCTACCCGAATAATGACAACATGGTTTAAAACCCCCTTCAAATATTTGAAATATGTATTCGATTTTAAAATCCACAATCCACCTTCAATCATGCATATGTCATTTTCTTAAGCACTTGCTTAGCTTATGCAATGCGCTTGATTTGCATTCCAATTCCATTTCACTTTACAAAGTTTCATCAAATTCTATTCATACTTCCTCACCTGGAGCTTGATGCTGTCAAACTAAGTGAAGCCGGTTTACTAATGCATTTACTTACTGTCTACCCTGTATGTATAATTTCACAGGCCAGTAGATACTTGACTTGTGTTGCCAAAACCAGATTTCTAAGCCGCTTCCAAAAGTGGAGTAGGTATTCTAATGGCCCACGCGGCATTATACGGTCATCACGTGAATCTCAGGGTCAGAGACCTTTGCTTCTACTGGCTCAATGCTGGTGAAGGACAAAATTGCATTTCAAGTTCACTTTGTGCGAATAATTATGGTAAATTCTAAAATCATCTATACAAAAGCACAAAAAGCGCACACAATTTACACGTGCCATGCAAGTCAAATAAAGCGATTCGTGTGTTGATAAATAAACGTGTGACATGCTGCGTCATACCACGTGATGGTGCGAATTCTATCAACTGATTTATGTATTAAAAACTATTATCGGTTAGTTAGTTCACGTACTAACTTATTATTTATAGGTATACTCCCCCCGCCATAATATCATGCATAATCTGAGGCAATAAAATCGATATGGAAATAGGGTGAGAGATTACTTAGACGGCCATATTGAAACCGGGCAGACAGAAAGTGGGGAAATTCCACTAAAACGTAAACAAACTCGAGTGCTAATCTATGGTTAAGGCAATGCAAAGCTGTTGGCTGCGTCGGAAACAAAACGTTTAAGCTTTATTTGGAACGATGTTTTCATGCATTTTATAAATGACGACTAATGTCACTTGTGATAAAAATAGGAACAGTTAAATAATCTAATTTTTGGTGCAGATAAAGATAATGAAAGACCTCGTAACGTGCGATACACAAAGTATTTGTAAGTTCTGTCAGTTTTTAACACGGTCGTTGTTGTCTTTGCGATTAGGAACTTAATCTGACGTTAATGGAATGGACGTTGGAAGGAGCAAGGAGGTGAACTTAGTCCAATTTTCTACATAATTAAAAGGAAATTACTTTTCGTATAAGTTTCAATAAGGCGGTGTCTACATTGGTCTTAAAGAACTGTCTCTTTTTGGTGTGTTGGCTTACCAATCCTAATGCAGGTATGGACATCCTTTTTACCGTATAGAATTTGTTATATTTTATAGTTGATTTCATATTTCAAAACACCGCATGTTATACAAAATACAAATCTAGCCCCAGGTAACACGATACCCTACACCTGTCTATCGCCAATTATACGCAGACGTCAAAAAGAGACCTATTTAGACAAATTCTATGACTTTCAGTTTGGAAAATGTATATCGTTATAGTAAGAAAGAGAAATGACATTTATGTCGTTGTCAAGTGTGTTGTTTCTATACTATGACTTCTAAAGGCTGGTACGGACCTGTTCCGGAACGAAATTTTCCAAATGAACAGCGAAACGTCTGCGAAAAGACAGCGGAAAATAATTTGTGAAGAGTTCCATCAAATGCTAGACAAGTAGCGGTGTTGCCATCACTGACTATTTATCTCCGATTTGGATACTCGAACTTTTC
The DNA here is from genome assembly GCA_949126925.1 of Cheilosia vernalis. Lineage (NCBI taxonomy): Eukaryota > Metazoa > Arthropoda > Insecta > Diptera > Syrphidae > Cheilosia > Cheilosia vernalis. The sequence goes on from OX421362.1 coordinate 5,735,102, forward strand.
GCTAGCTCCTTAAAATTTTCATTTGGGAATTATCGTAATTTTGGGCTATTTACTTTAAAGCTTGACGAGTTTTAGGCTCCTAATGTATTAATACGAAAAAATGCATACTTCAATTGCGAACGTACTCTTTTCGTTTAACTAAAGTTATATACAGTTAATAGTAAATGCGATAACTCCATTTTCATACAGTTTTTGAGCAGACTCTCACATATCGGCAGTAAAATCATCTCACAAAATATGCATGAATATGAAAAAACACTGTCCACTTTGGAAAATGGAAACTGGCGAACAGTCTCTGAACTACGAGTGTTGTTTTTTTTAATTTTATATTGTCGCATTTAAAAACAATTTAATCAGAGTAAGTGTACATACTGAATTACAAGAAAATGCGCATTTTTGATCTTCATATTTGAGTTTTTTTTTTCAAATTGGTGCCATACATATTATAAAAGCTGGCAGCACTTCAGTACAAATGTCAAATTTTCGCAAGCAATTAATATCCGGGACAATAAACGTGCGCGAAAAGGGAGCGAAGATTTGTACCAAGCAATATCTACTACAATTACCCACAATTATGTTGATCAGTTGAGGAATTACTTGCATCGTAAGTTTTGTAATTATTCCCGTATGGTCGCTTATCACCTTCATCCGAGCCCCAGTTTTAATTTCCAATTTGAATTCAAATCCGAACGAAATCCTTTACTCAACAAATAAACATTTTAAACTGAACTTGGCAAATATGTGAATGTGTACCCACAGTTATTTGTAGAACAGTAAATATTGACATTAAAGTAGCTTCGTTAATATATTGTATTTAATCACTTAACAGCATCTCGTGGGGTCAGATAAGATTTGAAGACAGAAAACCAGTTAAACTGGCGAAAACAGTATAATAAAATCCACTTGGATTTGCTTACTTAGATATGTTTAGTGGAAATAATGTCGGTGAAGGGAATAAGTTTTGAACTATTACTCATATCAGGAAGATTAAATGGGTTACTATACTAAATCTTAGTTCCAGCAAAAGTGATGGGTGTTTTCGGCTAAACAAAAATATAAATTTAGAACCAAATTTTCAATTATTATACTTTTTTACACACATTTCTTACATTTTGTCTCCATTTGTAAGCATTTCGTTGCCTAGGAGTTACATAGAGAAACATTTCAATCTAAGACTGCATATTTAATAAAAATCTTTTATAATAAAAGTCACAAAATTCTCTCTTTTATTCTGTTATGATTCTTAACCGAATTCATAAAAGATTTTTCCACACAGAACACCAATTTTAGAACCCGTAAAAGATTTGTTGACAGTTCGAACTTATGTATGGAATTTCATAACAGAATAACAGAACAAATTGATGAAAGATTTTGCCGAATGCATATCTATAACAATTAATAAAATATGTATGTTCTTCTTCAGTAGGTATACATGTCAATTGCCTTGAAAATGCAAATTTATAGATTCAAGATAATTTTTTTCAACTATGTATTTTCAGCAAATCAACTTGACTTCAACTTTGTTTTTACATTAAACCTGCTTATAGATAAGAGCTTTCCATTGAGATGTACGTTTATTTATTTTTTTAAAACCGAAATCCCGCTATAGATGCTCGTCAGAGTGATAATGCAAAATCAATGTCCAGCACGGTTTGAATGGTCAAGTTTCCGATGTCTACCGGTTAGTCACTAGTATGGGCAACCATTCAGCCAGTTGAAGCTAACCAAAATTAGATTGCAGCTGACTAATCTGTGTTTTATATTATGATCACTACAAATATCAGATCATCTCTGTATAGCTTACGTCAGTTTATAAAATGCGGTCCGTACTTCCCGTATTATTATTCAACGAAGTCGAAGCTTTAGCTGATAAGAGTTTAGAAAAATCGAGGATGAAGCAAGGTTACAAGGTTGGGTGCAGATTTTCTGACAGCATCCGTTGGCTTTGTTTAGACTGTCATTCTATTGATTATATTTCAAACTTTGTATACGACTTTGCTTAGTGTGGGATTAATTAACAGTTCATTGCTTGTATGTAGTCATTGTTTTGAAACAGTCGAAGTGACAATTGACAACCTCTAAAGACTAAACCAAGGTAAAAGTAGAGAAAAAGGAAACAGATTGCTAGAGGAAACTGAAATAGATTACAGAAAAGTCGATGACACTTCTGTTAAAATTACTGTCAAAACTTTTCGTTTTTCAATTGATCACGGTCAGAATGAATGTTTCATTATATAAATTGTACGAACTACTCATACACGATTATTGGATATATGTATAGTTTATTGCGTCATATTTTGAGTAAATCTGGCAGATACATTTCAAGTGGAAGTGCCTTTTGTTACCTTCTGACTAACTGTCAAAGCCCTATAACACTGACTTAACATTTGACAATATTTTAATATAAATGAAGAATCACTTGTGGATTTGTTAAATAATGCAATCGTATCTGTATTCTTACAATCGACAGTAAACTTATCCGCAAAAAGTCCCTACTCTCATGAAGTTGTCAATGCCCGAGTATATATTTGCAACACATACCGCCAAAAATTGGAGTTTGATGAATGCAAGAGCTGTGTTAAACGAAAATGAATGATGCAAAATATTTGGATATCGATTTATCCATACGCTAATTGATGTCGTGTCGATAGACAGCGATAAATTCTGATTTATTTTTTTCTCTTTCTTAGCATGTTACCGTTTAAATAAAAAATATATACACTATAAACTTGATAAAGGAGCATGGGATGCATAGGATAGTGTTCGTATTTCTATTTCCCAATTGTGAATTGATGTATTAGTGACAAGAGCCGTCCAATTTAAGTATTTATGACGTAAAATGTTCAAAACTAGTTAAATCTGCCAGTATCTCGCCCTAAATACACTTTTCAAGTTTATCGTTTCATGAATCGATAAATATTCTTATCGATTATACTGTTTGCATGTGCGACATCAAGTCGCACGTCATAACATAAGTGGCGATCTACTTATGCCTGCTCATGCACGTGATAATAATTTTGTAATAGCCAAGCAAACAAAAAAGTGGTTTTGCATGGCCATGACAGTGACACCTCTTACAGTTTCAAGGCTAAAAAGTTAGGTAAGCTGATTGAATGAATGACTACTTATGACCATTTTGGATTATTGTTAACCCGAAAATGTACACAAAAACTTGTTTTAAGTTTTTTTTTTTGGTTATTTTGTTAGTAGGGTAAATCACATTATAACCTGGTCGGTGTACGCACAGCATATAAAAGTTATCGAGTAATCTTGCGGAAAATGAACAATAGTTTTATTCATAAAAAACCTTTTTTATGAGCTGTGAGATTTGACATATTAACAAATCGTTAAGTATTTGATCAGGCCCTTGTTATAGCCAAACTTACAACAAATCAACCACCACTGATTGGATTCCATCAGAAAAAAAAATCCTGTGCCTTGATTTTGTGCGGTTTTTGCCGCAATGGCGGTGTCGGAAAGGGTTCACGTATAAGCGGATTCTATAAATGTGTGAGTGATATCGCGAACTGACAACTTCCCATATTTCCTGTTCTTATATTGCTTTGTTCCGGGAAATTCCAGGCGATCTTTCCCAGACGCAACCTTTTTAGCAGAGATTACTGAGTAAAAGAGATGGTTATCTTTCGTACGTCTATCCCCCCAAAACCCATTTGTTTACATTGTTGTTTTTGTAATTTCAACCCCCGTCTGTGAATACATGTGGCTAACAAAAAAGCATGTTGCTAATGGACGACCGCGAATCATCTTGCTTTTATGAGCATCCCTGTGTTTAATAATTTTGTGTTTCGTTTTCAATTTGTTTAGTTTTTGTGGAGGTGTTGATTAAACTGAAAAAGATAGTGAAATACACATTAGAGAATACCGAATTCTTGCATTAAAGTCCAATTCATGAACTCACATATACTATAATAGAAATAAGCAGGTGTGTGTGACTTCATGAATTTTTCTGGAAAACAGCTTGTAGGCAGCCGCCCTTCCACTGGAAAGATATCTATCTCTGTATTCCATTATCTTTGCTTTTTAGGTAGCGAGAAGGATGTCGGATGAGAACAGCGTGACCGTTGTGCGACAATTTGGTACCTTTTTCGAGGGCACTAATACAATTTGTTATTCCTTTGTTCCTTTTCATTAGTTGGAAAATTCACATTTTAGGACTATTCACATGAGAGCCAATTGCGAACGAACAGCGAACAAGCGAATATTTTGGACACTTCAATCACTTCAATCATTGTTCAATGTTAACTTCGATAGAATTTTTTCATTCGTGGGTTTGTGGATCCGCGAATGTTTTATGTGGATTGCGAATAAAGTGGGACAGTTCGCTGGAAAATTTTTCAATTGCTGTAATAATTATTGTAAATTGAGCTAGTATAAAAATCAATTTTCAATTCATAAATACAATTAAATTCATTTGTTCGCAACTCGCGCTCATGTGAATAGTACTTAAAATTGTTTTCAAAATGAATATGTTTAAAATATAACGCGGTTCCCCATCATAGCGTAAAGCTGGCTAATACTTGCTAAATATTGGGAGAAAATACTAAATTTACGGAGTAGCATCAGAAAAAGGCACATTTTTCTTTCATCGCCCCTTTTTTAGGGACTTTTTAAAACTAAATTGAACGCGATCTTAAAAGTAGATATAAAAATGAGTTGATAGGTATAATTTATGAACAATATTCAATTAATTTTTATAATATAATATTTTTATAATATATATTATACCTATTTATAAATAAAAATCAAAGCTAAAAGGTTTTCATTTCAAAATTTATTTGAAAACGTGCATCTACTGTTTTATAGAAGTAGTGTCTAGTGTCTAGCTCACAAGCGGAACAATCTAAACGACATCTAATGGTAAAGTGATTTGGTTCAATTTATAAAAGAAAAGTTGTGTGGGAATGATCTACGAGTATTTACAGTCTATATTGTATTTTACTAAAACTAAAATTTATAACCTTTCTCTAACAATCCGGGAGATTGTTGTGTAAGAAAAAAGTTTCATTTGTAAAGATTCTCTGAAATTTAAGAATTTTCGCACAATATTTAAAAATTGTTGGCTCTCGTAACACTATAATCGTGTTCTGATAAACAGCAGCGTTATATTTTACTAAAATTCATTTGAAAATCACAGTGTTTCTAAAAATTGCAAAGTTCCTTTTAACTAAAAAAAGGGATTAGCAACAAATTCAGGATCCTCGAAAAAAGTGCCAAATTATTGCACAACGGTCACGTTGGTCACAGCGCGCGGCTCACTCACACATTCAAATCCGATTCGGGCCGTTCCCTAGCGACATCGCCTCAAAAACCGCACAAAATCAAGGCACAGAATTGACTACAGAACGAAAACACGTCTGTTTCATTTTCTGTTCCTGTTCCTCACATTAATTTACCCCTCAAACGAGTGTCATGTTAGCAAAAACACTTGTTGTTCCAATTCTAAGATCCGGTTGTAAAATGTTCTGCAACAGTGATGCTGCCAGCAGGAGGAAGCTTAACGTCGCATTTAATAACATTGCGCGTTATGTTTATGGCCTTAATCGATTTTACAGTGTTTTAAATTATTCCAAATCACTTTAAAATATGACTCTTGAGAATTTACTTCGTTTTCGTTCACTAGTCTTGTTATCTAATGTGGCGCGGACACATCAGCCAAGTAATCTTTTTACTAAATTGTGCTTTAATTCCTCTAACAGATCCCAACAACTTTTTCCCCTCGAGTCGCATGTCTAACATCGGAACGACAGTTTTTCACCAACTCGCAACTCCATCCGCTTATGGAATTCATTGCCTCGGCATGTACGAAGGTTAGTCGGCACTGGACAGTTTCGGACTAAACTCAAGTCCTTTTACATGGAGTTTCCCCTCTGATTTTGTTTTTTTATTTATTAACTTTAATTAGTTGCACGGAGATGTATGTATATCGTTTTTGCTTTATCCTTAACACTTACAGTTTCCTTAAAAAATGTTACTTTTTTTTTCTCGGAACATATCTTTTAGTAGCATGTCTCATAATTAATATTTCCACTATTAAACTCTCACTGTGTTATAAGACAATTTTATATCTTGATATGTAGATAAGCGTTCAATTAAAAAATGAATGAAATGAAAAATATAAAAACAAAAAAAATTATATTTAGTACATAGTAAAGTGTTCAGCACACACAGAAAAATGACAAAAGCTCTTTTAGTCGGCAATGGCAACCTTCTTTGTAGCCAACTTCAACTCTACACAACAGTCTACACTCTACAGTCTACACCATCGGAGAAAAACAATACAAATACAAAACCAAACAACAAGAAACAACCTCCGAGAAGAGCAACAGCATACAGCAACCTAGAGTCCAAATTTCGAAGGGGTAAACGGAGATGTGTTTTGTATATGCACACCACACACCCTTATACACAATGGTGAATTTACTTCCATGCTCAGTTTCTCAGTTTCTCGTAGAATTATACCTACATCACTTGCGTTCGTAAAATTTGATTACAATTTTTGTTTTTACTCGTAGTTAATGTAATTTTAATAAACCAGTTTCTTTTGATGTAGTTTTCCACACTTTTTGACTTCAATTGTGATATTATTCGGGCAATCACTTACATAGAAGGTATACCAACGGAATACAAATGTCTATTTACTCATGTGGCTATTATCATTGTGAGTAAATACTTTTTTCGCAGTTGAAGGGTTACCAACGTTCCATTTTGCTAATCCATATTCAAAATGAGCGACGATGATGACAACTCAAATTATCGTGTAAGTTATAAAAAAGATGAACATTACTTTTTCGTAACACTCCTGGCAAAATATAAAGTACTCCTGCGGACAGAGAAAAACCCTGAAGTTAGAGAAAAAAAATTAATAGCGGCGACGGCTCTTGCCAGAGAATACAATATGCAATGTCAAAGAAAATTTACAGTGGAACAAGTTTTTAAGAAAGTATACAATATGAAGGGACGATTGAGAACGAAAAATTTCAAGAATTTAGGCAGATCAAAGAAGCTGGCATTTAACGATTGGGAGCGATTATTTTTGGATTTATGGATTGAAAATGGCTTAACAAGTTCTAGTAAGTTCGTTTGCTGTTCATTAATGATGCAATATAAAAAATTTTAACAAAATGTTATAATTACAGCTAAACGAAATACTATTTATGATATTGTATTGGCAAGTCAAACTCAAGCAAACATAACGGAAGCTCCAAGTCAACATGAAAGCTATATCCCTGTAAATCAAACTGATGAATGTAGTACATTATTAAATGATGCAAGTAAATCTGAATGTTACATATCAGAAGGATTTATAATACCAGATACCATGAAGATAGAAACAGACGAGTACAATACCCAAACAACTTCAGGTACACCGGTGTGGGAAATCGATTCCGAATCTGAGAGTGAAATTATTGATGAAAAAGATTATGATAATCAGAGTTATTGTAACATGTCATTAATGGAACTGAAACGTGCTGCCCTAATAGCCCAGATTGAGTCCCAAAAGGCTCAAAAGAAAGCAGCTGAAGCGCAAAAATCCGCAGCTGAATCACAAAAGAAAGCAGCTGAAATAAATAAACAGTTCTACGAATACCGATTCAAGTTTCTACGACGTCAAAATGGGGATGATTAATGATTAGTACGATGCATAACAAAACTGTATAAATTCGAAGTCGTACGCTTCGTTTTTTTTTTTTTAATAATATAAAAATAACGATGGAAATAATATACCAGTTATGAACAAGTTAGAGGGTACCTAAGTCGCAGGCCTACCAAACAACCATTAGCTTGCATAAGTTTTAGTTTTTAAGGGGAATGAGAATGGACATCCAATTTTATACCGAATGCCAGCGGCAGCATTGAGTAGCTTTCTGATAGGTATTGTTTCGGACGCTTAGATATCTGACGCTAACTGAAGGTGCCGCACCAATAAAGGGGATTTTATAAAATCACATCTAGGTATTAGCTATTAGGTATCATTTTTCACAAAATTTCATTAGGTAATTAATAATAATCGTGTGTAGAATAACGAGTACAAGTTATCGATAACATAACGTCTGAAATTTTAAATATTTACATATTCATAGATAAACTTTTGTTTCTACTAATGTTAAACATTTCCTGTGGATATTTTTATTACTTAAACAAATTAAATTATCCGCAAATAACGAAGAAAATAAAGCACGTATTTTATGACCTAATGTTTAAAAGTAGTGTTTCTGAACTCTGTCACATATATGTCACCACGGTCGGCAGCAATTTGCAGATTCTGGTGCAAGATGCGAGAGGCATATGTGAGGCAACTTGATGTTAGTTCACTTGGCTTTGGTCTCAGGTCTCAATATACCTTGTATCTGATCAATAGCTTGCAATCAGTCGCATCAAAAAGAAATCATTTTTTGATGTTCCTAAATTTATTCATAAAATTATTTCAAACGTTGAATTTGTTGCATTTTTTTAACCGACTGAAATTGTACCATTACAAGTAAAAATCAAAATTGACATCACCCGTCTATTAGAAGTCTCAAAAAGGAACGCAATAACAGATGGAACACAAGACGAGCAACTAATCCTAGCCAGTTTCGTACCAATTTATCATTTCAACTAGAACTAGGCACATAACTCTTTGCTTGCTTCTTTCAAGTTTCATAATATCAACTCGCAAGTCGCAATTCGTAATCGCAACCAATACAAAAGCAGAATGATCTGAGTTTATTTTTCTCATTCTCAGAGTCGAGCTCACTCTACTCGGCATCGGCACGCAGTCAATAAAAACTTTCCGTAGGCGCTCATGTTGAAAAAGTTGCTGCTACTTGTACATAACTATCTGCTTTCAATAAACTAATATAAACAGTGAACATTTTTAAAGACGATTCGAGAAATCGACGAGTAGCCAAGTGAATAAATGATATTGCAAGTCAAGCTGAAAGTATAACGTCGGACGAAGTTATTGTGAAAATGGAAAAACTTGACAACTTTGTTGATGAGAGTATATCACAACATATTGCAATAAAGACAGAGCAAGATGAATACCAAGTACAAGACATCAATCCTCAAAAGTCAAATGTGACAGCGGCTGCAATTGTCTGGGAAATTGATTCGGAATCGGAAACAGAATCGGAAGACGTTGAGGAAGAAAATTACGCAAATATGTCATTGAATGAACTTAAGCATGCTGCCTTAGTTGCTCAAATAGCATCGTTAAAAGCACAAAAGTCGGCAGCTAGAGCTAAGAAAAAACTAAATGTATACAAACTATCCGTTTTACGGCAAAGGAATGGAGATCATTGAGAGTTAATTATTTTGTAAAAAATTACTGCAACAAGTGAACTGAAGAACATTGGGGACGTTCGGATTCCTAGTTTAGTAAGTCTGACAGCTGTCTGACTAGATTTGTTTCAGTTTTTATTGGCCCAGTGAGGTCATTTGTATAGTTTTTGCAGTTGACGTTTATGGAAGGGAAGTCGACAAATCTAGTCAAGTAAATCCTGCCTGACGTTTTACATAAACTAGGTTTCCGAACGTCTCCATTTTAAAATAGCAAATAATTTGAAACGAAATATGGTTTATTAAGGTATTTTATGACAAAGTTTGTTCGACTACTCATAAAATCTTGGTAGCTTCTTTGTTTGACACAAATGAGACATGGCTGGGGTGACCAGATCCACGCCCAGCAAAAAGAGGAAACCTTTAAAATCTCAAATGAAAAATTGATGAACAAAAAACAACAAATAAATTAGTTATAAAAATTAATTAAGTCAATTCTAACTTTAAATATACAATAAAATAATGGCACTTATTATCTCCGATCTATTTACCTACTGTGGTGTGGAATGTATCGTGTAACCTAAAATGGTGAAGTGAAAACAACCCCTTAGTCACCAAACAAGTTCCACCCAAGTGTCACTACCAATTGGAGACTGGAACCTGTCAAGTAAATGTATTTCACCACTGAACCTTGTTCTAGAACCACTTAGAATTAGCTAGAAAGTTCTCGTAGATGGCGGAGCGGGTATAAAAGGACAGCTTTTAGAAGAGGGCGGGACAGTTGATTTATAACAGTGATTGGTTAAAGTTCGAGATAGTAATAGTTTGTGAAGATAAATAAGTGAAAAGTAATAGAGTAAATAAAGTGATTGGTTTGAAACGTTGAAGAATTGTTTAAGTAATAGTGTTCTGGTACTTAATAAGTGAAATATTAGAATAGTCGATAAAAGTGTAATAAAAGTGAATTTTATTAGAGAAGTTAAACGGAATAGTGTTTTATCTTTACGAATCCCAGCCTGAATGTAACATTGGTGTCAGAAGTGGGATAAAACTTATTCTGTGCTAAGTGTCTGAGTGCAGCTAAAAAAAAAAAAAAAAAAAAAAAAAAAAGTGAATTTGTGATTTTCTAAACTACAAGAGACAAACAAAATGGGTCGTATATTATTACATCTAAGCATACCCCAATTGAAAAGTGAACTAGAAAAGCGGAATCTCTCCACAGCTGGAGGGAAAAGTGACCTCATACTTCGTCTGCAGGAAGCTGTCCAAAACGAGGGAGAAGATCCAAAAACCATGCTATTCGACGTGTCAGAAGAACAAGTAAGTACAGGCGTTGACATTAGCTCTATGATGGAATTACTTCTTGCCAAGATGGAAGAACAGAAGAATTCTCTAGAAGAACAGAAAAATTCTATGGAATCTAAGTTCGCAGAACAGAAGAATTCCATGGAATTGAAGTTCGCAGAACAGAAGAATTCTCTAGAAGAACAGAAAAATTCTCTAGAAGAACAAAAGAATTCTTTAGAAGAACAGAAAAATTCCATTGTCGCCGCACAAAAAGACGCCGTGGAAGAATTTAAGAATGTTCTAGATGTAAAAATCGACGCTATTGATGAGAAATTAAGCCAGCATGAAACCAAGTTCGAGGAAATTAATGAAACATTTCATAGACACGAGACAAACATCGAGAACGTAGCCAAAGAACTCGGAACAAATATCAAGAACATAGCTAGAGAGTTAGGCACAAACATCGAGAACATAACTAAAGAACTCGAAAAAGTCAAGAAGCAGAAGGCTCGGGAATATTCTGCTGATTGTCCAAGAAGGAAGGAGATGCAACCACCCGTTTTTGATGGTCAAACATCATGGCCAATTTATAAGAAACAGTTCGAAGCAGCTGCAACGACCAATGGATGGGACGACGAAGATAAGTCGATTGCATTAACGCTCGCATTACGAGGTACAGCTGCAGAATTGCTTCAAACTGTCTCAGCAGAAAAACAACGCGACTACGATGCATTGGTGAAGGCTATTGAGATGCGATTCGGTGACGACCATATGCAGCAAGTATATAGAGTGCAACTTCGCAGTCGAATCCAGAAGAGGGGAGAAACACTCCAGCAACTGCAAGCTGATATCGAACGGCTAGCGCACTTGTCTTATCCCAATGCCGGCGAGGATGTCATCAATGAAATGGCTATCGAAGCATTTACACAAGCCATAGAGGACAGACAACTGCAGATGGCTCTACGAATGGCTGGAAAGAGAACTCTTCCTGAGGCACTGGCATTTGCCTTAACCATGAGAGCTGCTGACCAAGCATCTCAAGGATTTCACCGCGTGAGAGAAATGACATCCGTTGAATGCTCGTGCCAGAGAACAGAAGTAGTCGACCGTAACAGTTCTCGAAGGGGACCGATCCGTTGCTGGAACTGCAACAAAATTGGACATCTACAACGACAGTGCAGAGCCGAACGTAGACAGGGCAGTTGTCCACATTGCAGAGCTAGGAACGAGGAGGCGTTTGAGCATTCGGCGGAACCATCAGTCGGGAAACGAGTAAGAACCAACTTCGCGGGACAGAAGCTGGTTTCTGGAATCGACGCCCCCAGGACCACAATTCAGGTTTCCCAGACCAAACGATGTAATAGGAGCCTGACAGTGGAAGCCCATATCGGCCAGGAAAAGTATGTGGCTACAATCGATACAGGTGCCACCGCTTCCATAATCAGAAGGGACATCGTTCGCCAATCATGGCTGCACAACACCAGCAGCTACTGTCTGAAAACAGCAACTGGAGCAACAGCAAAGGTGTATGGTGAGGTACTCTTGACGATAAACCTTGCAGGAATAGTCTTCTCCCATGCATTCTTAGTGGCTGATATATGTGACGAATGCATCATCGGAATCGACTTTATGAAGACCCATGATATAGTACTCGACATCGGTTTGCAAGTTATAAAGTACAAGAACGTCGAGATTCCGATGGTTTACGGGAACGAGAACGTCGCAGCTCTACGGACAGTTGTAAGTGAGGACGAAGTACTACCACCTTCGTCAGAAACAGTTATTTGGACAAAGCTGGAAGGCGACCCTGGGAGCCACCGATTCTACCTAGTCGAGCCAGATGCAGAAAATTATTATCAGAGGTATATCGTCGGAAAGATGCTGGTTGAACCTAAAAACAACTTGGTTCCCGTTCGTGTCCTCAATGTGGAAAACAAAAGCGTGAAACTAAAGCAAGGGGAATTAATTGGAAAGTGCGTACCGATTACTGCGGTCACAAAGTTGTCCAATGCAAGTGATGTGAAAGCGGTTAGACCTGCGGAGATATCGGAGATGAAAAAGAATATACTCGGAGAGTGCGAGCTGGATCAGGAGCAGCGGTCCATGGCAGGTAGTTTAATCAACGAGTTCGCTGATATATTTGCTTCGCAGAACAGCGAGTATGGCCGAACACATCTCGTAGAACACCGAATCGACACCGGAGATGCGAGACCGATTCGTCAGCCTCCCCGACGACTACCATTGGCTAAGCAGACGGAGGTTGCAGAAATGGTTTCGACGATGGAAAAGGAGGGACTGATTGAAAGCTCAAAAAGTCCGTGGGCATCGCCGGTCGTCCTGGTCAAGAAGAAAGACGGAAGTATGAGATTCTGCGTGGACTATCGCCAACTCAACAACGTCACAAAGAAGGATAGCTACCCCCTTCCAAGAATTGACGACACCCTGGACACACTATCCGGAGCCAAATGGTTTTCGACTCTCGATCTGAAGAGTGGCTACTGGCAAGTGCAGATCCATCCAGAAGACCGCGAGAAAACAGCATTCACAGCAGGAAACGGGCTTTGGCAGTTTACAGTAATGCCATTTGGACTGTGCAATGCTCCGGCTACCTTTGAACGTCTAATGGAGCGCGTTTTGCTGGGACTAACGTGGAAAACCTGCTTGGTCTACCTGGACGATGTCATCGTAGTAGGAAAAACATTTAACGAACATCGAGATAACCTTAAGGAGGTGTTCCAAAGGCTACGAAGTGCGCAACTAAAACTTAACCCGAAGAAGTGTTCCTTATTTAGACCAGAAGTGAAGTACCTCGGGCACATCATCTCTTCCAAAGGAGTCAAGACCGATCCGGAGAAGGTCGATGCAGTGAAAAACTGGCCGGTACCCAAAGACAAACATCAACTGAGAAGCTTCCTGGGACTTGCGACCTATTACAGACGATTTGTAAAGGACTTTGCCAGGATCGCAAAGAGCTTGCATCAACTGACAGAAAAAGGCAAACAATTCAAATGGTCAGGTGAGTGCGAAAAGAGCTTCAAGGAACTTAAACAACAGTTGTGCAACGCCCCCATACTAGCGTACCCCACCCCTGGGAAAACATTTATTGTGGATGCAGACGCTAGTAATGTGGGAATTGGAGCCGTCCTTTCCCAGGTGCACGATGGCCAAGAGAAAGTAGTTTCCTACTTCAGCAAAGTTCTCTCAAAGCCAGAAAGGAACTACTGTGTTACCAGGCGCGAACTCCTTGCTTTGGTATTGGCGACAAAACATTTCCATAAGTACCTTTATGGGCGGAAATTCATCCTCCGCACAGATCATGCATCTTTAAAGTGGCTGCTGCACTTTAAGAATCCTGAAGGCCAAGTCGCAAGGTGGATCGAACGGCTGCAGATGTACGACTACGAAATACAACATCGAAAGGGAAGTCTTCACTCTAATGCAGACGCTCTCTCCCGTCGACCGTGCAAAGCAAATTGCAAACATTGCTTACGACACGAGGAAAAAGATGTCGCGTCCGTTCAAAGGGTGAGAGCTATGCCCATTGGTGGCTGGAGTGCGCGGGAAATACGGGAGGCTCAAAGGGAAGATCCGGATATCGAACCGATTATCGCCTGGAAGGAGCATGAGGGAAAACCAGACTGGCAGGAGATATCCAATAGGAGCCCCGAGCTGAAGGCATACTGGGCGCAGTGGGACTCCCTTCACGTACAAGACGGCATTCTAAAAAGAAGATGGGAAAGCCCGGATGGAAAGTCGTTCGTAATGCAGCTTGTTGTACCCAGGTCAAAGGTTATGGAAGTGCTCAGGGAATTGCATGATGGAGTGTCTGGAGGCCACTTGGGAATCAATAAAACGCTCGAAAAAGTACGGGAACGCTTTTACTGGATTCATTCAAGGGAGGACGTTGAAACTTGGTGCAGGAAATGCGTTACATGTGCGGCCAGCAAAGGTCCGAGACTGAAAGTCCGTGGGAAAATGCATCAATACAATGTTGGAGCCCCTTTCGAAAGGATAGCAGTTGACATTGCGGGACCGTTTCCTGAAACAAACAATGGAAATCGTTACATCCTCGTTGTCATGGACTATTTCAGTAAGTGGCCTGAAGCATTTGCTATCCCAAATCAAGAAGCTAAAACCGTGGTGGAGCAAATCGTCAATAACTGGGTAAGCAGATTCGGTGTACCAATGGAACTGCATTCAGACCAAGGACGGAACTTCGAGTCGAAGATTTTCCAAGGAGTGTGCCAGTTACTCGGGATTCACAAGACAAGGACAACCCCGCTTCATCCACAATCAGATGGGATGGTGGAGCGCTTCAACAGGACACTGAATGAACACCTCTCTAAGGTCGTGGGCGAAGACCAGAGAGACTGGGATAAGCAGATTCCCATGTTTTTATTGGCTTATCGAGGTGCAGTGCATAACACCACAGGACATACTCCATCTGAAATCTTATTTGGTCGAACAGTCCGCCTACCTAGCGAGTTGATGTTTGGATATCCATGCGAAGAGCCCAAGAATGAGGAGGAATACGTCACAGACCTCAGGGATATCATTAGGGACGTGCATCGAGACACTAGGGATAAGATTAAGATAGCCAGTGACCGCATGAAAACGAGGTACGATACTAAAACGACAACTACAGGATTCCAGGAAGGAGATTTGGTATGGCTATATAACCCTCATCGAAGGAAAGGTTTATCGCCTAAGCTGCAACAAGACTGGGAAGGGCCCTACACAATCGTAAAGCGCATCAACGACGTTGTCTATCGCATCCAACGAAGAAGAGGCAAGCTGAAAGTCGTTCATGTGGATCGTCTTCATCGTTATAATGGTGAAAATGTTAACGAGTTTGTTCGGGACGAACAAGTTTAAGAGGGGGACATTGTGGTGTGGAATGTATCGTGTAACCTAAAATGGTGAAGTGAAAACAACCCCTTAGTCACCAAACAAGTTCCACCCAAGTGTCACTACCAATTGGAGACTGGAACCTGTCAAGTAAATGTATTTCACCACTGAACCTTGTTCTAGAACCACTTAGAATTAGCTAGAAAGTTCTCGTAGATGGCGGAGCGGGTATAAAAGGACAGCTTTTAGAAGAGGGCGGGACAGTTGATTTATAACAGTGATTGGTTAAAGTTCGAGATAGTAATAGTTTGTGAAGATAAATAAGTGAAAAGTAATAGAGTAAATAAAGTGATTGGTTTGAAACGTTGAAGAATTGTTTAAGTAATAGTGTTCTGGTACTTAATAAGTGAAATATTAGAATAGTCGATAAAAGTGTAATAAAAGTGAATTTTATTAGAGAAGTTAAACGGAATAGTGTTTTATCTTTACGAATCCCAGCCTGAATGTAACACTACCTTAAACAGAAATTTAGTTGTGAAATGAGTGGGCGCGTTCAGAAAAAAGATGGTGTTGTGTTGCTGACGATAGTGGTTTTATGCGTACGTCAAAGCTGAACGTACCAATCGAAAATCCACTGTCACACTAATGTCGCCTTCGATAATACGACAAATTCGTTAAACGATTTGAAAACCAAAAGAAAAACGAGCGCTGAAAAGGCCAAGAAAAATACTTACAGTTTTTAAGTAAAAGAGTTTATGTAATTATTTGAATTTTATAAATACACTTTTAATTTTTAGTTTCTTTACTCAAAAATTGGGTTTCTTCGCCAGTCAGCGACAACAGTGTTGTGTTCAGAAGTGAATGAGATCAGGTACAAATATATTTTGGGTCGTATTCACACCAGAAAGATACAGAAAATTTTTGAATTAGTGTTGGAAAAAAGTTTTGTTGTGGTTTTGTGGTGTCGAAAAATTCCGTAAACTGATACAAATTGTATATTTTTCAAAAAGTCACCGGGCATTTTTTTTACGTTAAAAGAGAACATGTCCTCTCAAAAGAGTACGTCTTTTTAGACATGGCATGATTGACTGCACTACACTACAACACATTTTCTATAAATTACGTATACTTAAATCAATTTTTGTTAAAATTTAAGCAAATTCTAAAGAATTGTACACTAAATTATGAAGTTACCCAAAACATTTTTAAGCGAGTGTAATCGTATGACTGTGTTTTATAGGAACTTATTTTGCGGTTCGGATCTGGAATATATTGCAAAGTCGAATAAGTGTTCGCTACCTATTAACCGCTAGATGGCTTCAAGTAAGATAGGCGGTTATTTATTTGAATTAAAAAATAATGTAGGTACAGAAAAGTAGGAAAGCAGAAACTGTGGCAATTCTACATCACTTGGTAAAGACAAATTAAAAAATATTATTTAAAGACTTATATTATGGGAAATTTGTCCCTTGAAAGAAACGCCACTAGGCAATAATTGATAAAATTTAACATTTTAAAGTCAAGAACAAATCTTAAGAAAATTACTTGTATGCCTACGAATACGTATCTATATCTATGTACTTCAGTGCATCATTTCTGTTCTAGGTACCTCCTAATTTTTCATACAACAGCATACTATACCCCTGAATTATCCAAAAATCCAACAGAAACATAGTAGATCCAAAATGAAACCATGTATAAACATTAACCATGTAAAAAAAAAAGCAAAAAAAAATAAATTGAAGTGATAATGACACATTTTCTTGAAGCGGGAGATTAAATTAAATCCAGACAATTCCATGGCAGCTTACCTAGATAGAGACAACAAAATAAACATGCAAGCTAAATCTGAGAGAAGGCAATTGTAGAAGACGCTTAACAAATAAATTGACGCTCGAAACTGGAATTCAGTAGGCAGTTGCACGCATCGACTGACTAATCAGATGTGATTAATAAATGCTTCCATTGCTCGCCAGATAAAGTAAGTAAATGAGATCAGGAAATCTTTCATTGAAAGCAATTTAGATTTAGAGATACAATGGCCATGTGCTGATAAGAAAGTAAGTAAAAAATACATGATATACCCGCTAATTTATAAGTCAGAAAAAAAGAGCTTTCGGAAATTTTATTAGCTCAAATTGCCAATTTTTTTTTTGTTAAAAATTATATTCGCAAGGTAGCTACTCATTCATAGGTACATTTTTGAGAAATAAGCTTATGTTGAAGGTATCTACAGAAACTCCTTCTACGTCATGTTACCACTGACTAGGTTAAACAAAGCCATTTAAAGACGCCTTTGATAGTTAGCGATGTATTGATCTGTAGGTACCTATAGTGAATTATTTGCACGTGTTTCTTGACTCTCGAAAGTGTAGTAGGTACCGGGTGTAAAAATAAAAAGACTGAAATTATGTTCCCCACATGTTTCGAAACTGATGCATACTTTCCGAATATTTGGTAAACACATTATAAAGCTTAAATCCAAAAATACAAGTGGCGCTTTCTTTCATAAAATGTAACGACATTCGCAATTTGTTTTGACAGTCACCCGTGCCGTATGAATGGGCAGAGTTTTTTGTTTAAAATGAAACTGCAATTAATACAGCCGACTTAAATTCATCTCCTGTCATGAAAGTTCGCTGAATTTATCAGAGACATTACTGAGACCCCCAAAATTCGGTTGACTTCCCGTTGCTTTGCCTACAAGCTATATTTTTACGGAAGTGCCTTGATTTGGTAAGCTAGTATTAGGCCTGTTTTTTTGAGCTTCAATCTCAGCAAAGCAAAGTAAAGTAGGATTTTCATGTGAAATTATTCGTAGGAATAAGTGTCCATTTGCTTAATGTATTTATGTGAAATTGTCAACGCAGAATAGTTGTACGAAAATAAAAACATTTTTACAAAAATTTCATCAGTTATTCAAGAAAAATGTACGCTTGAAATCGATGCTAATGATATCGAAAAGGCATAGATAGGTAAACATATTTGTCCTAATATGTTTCTTGTAAGTAAAACATTTACCGGAGATAGTTTTTTTTAACCAAACAAATCAAATTATTTGCCTTTTAACAATACATAATAAGAATAACTAACCAATGGCATTCAGCGCAATGTAAAAATGTGGTATTCCCTAACTTTATCACATTTCCCCACAAAACTCCGATAGGAAAACAAAATGGAGAATTTGAAAACAAAATTGAGGGGCCAGCGGCAAGAGGATTGCTAGTTTATTTACCTACAGAAGATTAAATGTAAAAGTGGCGTAGGTATCATAAGAGCTACATCTTTTATATATTTATACTCAACATTTGTAGCGTTACAGCGTAAATTTTGACATTTGTTTTTCAGAACATTTTTGATTTAATATCGCAACTGTCAATACCATTATGGCAACCAATTCTTATCATTTGTATTTTTTTAGAATATAAGTAGTTGCGTATTCAATTTCAACAACAAAATAGAAGCCGACAGGAGTTTGAAAGTCTTATAAATCCAGTTAACCGGGTTAACTATGTGCGCAGGATTTCATTCGGCAGTTTTTTCTTGCAAATTTAATGAGCAGTTCACATTTTACGGTCCATTTGGAAGAACACAAAAATCGAAAACAAAAGCAAACTCGTGAGTGAATTGAATTGGTTCAGGTACCTATTTTTGTTTTTTAAAGAAACATTATTGTTTAACAAAAGACTATCATTTGTTAACAAAAGCGGCTATAAATCCTCCATTACGACTCTGAATTTCGACATTACTGACATTCTGTTCATAGCTATTCCATGAAATATTACACGAGCAACCCCAACTCAAAGGCCAACATCTTCAATTCCCAATTGAATATAATCAGTAACGCCATTGTAACTGTCATTTCAACCCTTAAATGCACAAAACACGCAGCTGCACTGTGCAAGTGTAACTACACTCAGAGATTGAAGCAAAGCAATTCCCGCAAAACAACTCAGGAAAACATTAAAACTTAATAAATAATTACAAGTGGAAATAAATATCCATCAAAGAGTTTTGACGTCTCCGACAGGCAAACGATAGACTTCAGTTTTTTTTTTTTGCCCGTCTTGTAAAGCTTTCTAGATGCACTACACATACAGATACAGATGTGTGTTCCTCTGTCGAATAAAAGACTTTAACCAATTTCCCTCTCATTTCCCAAACACTTCAGTATCGCACTCTCAATTTTAAATAAGCGAAAGCTTTAAGCCTTCAGGCAAGCTTTGGCTTCTCCATCCCCAGAACGAAAAAGTTTTCAGGCGCCAGCAGTAGCTATAGCTACACAAGATTCAATTCGAGTTTTTCATCATCATCTGGTCGCGCTTTTCGAAGAAAAATCGTTTAGCATCCGCACGCAGTTCGTAGCTCGCGGTGGTCTTGAAGTGAAATTGGAAAAAATAGTTTTCTTTCTTCTCTCAGCGGGTGGTTGTCCTTGATTTGCTACTACTATCCTTTCAATTTTGTGTGAAACGTCATAATAATAATAATAATTTTAAATCGGGTCCAACAGTATTAAGTGCCGGGTCGAGTGTGCATAATTGTACCCACAACGTTTATCAGCCACTCTAAAGGATATTATCAACTAAAAAGGACATCATCTTCAAGTGAAATCATGCAGTCTTTAATAGTAGCAAGTGCATTCCTGTTAATGTTCACAGTCCAGCAAGGTAAGGATAAATATTTCTTGTATTCGAGTGCGTTTTTCTTTCTCAAAGGATAGTTAAATGTTGATGGGTGTTACATAATTCGCTGTGAAAGTTTTGTGTAAATCCCCTTCTGATGAGATTAATTGGGCGGAAGTTCTTTCCATGAAAAGTTATAAGCCAAGAGATGAGATGAAAGGTAACGGCGTTACTTTGGGGGATTCGAAAAGTGTTTTCTAAAGAATTGGGCGAAATTTTCTTCCCTTCTACTCCACATATCGATTTAATTTCCTCCAGGACACCATATACAAAGGCGGCGTACATGTGTAAGTGCATAGAAATTTGGTATACACTTTTCCATCTGTACTTCTTGCTTTTATTCTTTTACCGCACTTAACACTGTTGTGGCACTGTAGTCCTTCCGAAACGCAGACATGCGCAAGTTACACCAACAAATCCATCCCCATTCGGCTTTGTGTAAAAGCAAGAACGAAGAAGAATTTAAATGCAAAGCCTCTTTCTGGAACGTGGACTACATAAAACAAATGAAATGAATAAAAACAACCATTTTCAAAAAAACAAAAATTATTATGACAAAAAAAAAACAAATTACAACAAGAAGATAAATGTAGGTAGATGCAATAGATATACTTCCCCTCCTTCCACGAAATGTATCTGCAAATTGGAAAATAGTTGTGACCTCTATATTAAATAATCTATATCCACACGCGAGATAGAGAATGAATGACAACTCTGAAAGCTTGACATCAGAAGAATAGGTGGAATTGTATTGCACACAGAAAAGATCGGTAGCAATTTTTTTTAAACAATCCATAGAACTCGTTATCTAAATTGATTGAAATGGCTCGGTAGATTGTCATTTCCATTTATCTCAATTCGGATGGCGATAACTGAATCACCATCGCACAGATTGTGTGCGTTTGTTTATGTTTTTTTTTTTTTTTTTAAATCGGATTTAACAAGATAAGTGAGAGTATGGTTTCATCTTATTTTGATTGCTAAGTGGACACCTAATTGAACGTAATTCGAGAAAAAAAAAAACAACAAACAAGTGCGACTCGGTATCTTCGAATTTACACCAAATCTATTATTGAAATTGTTTTTAGGTAAGGCCACGTATGGACATGATCCTCGACCGAAATGTACTTCCGACCAGTACAACATTTCAAGATAGTTATTCTTCTTTTGATTTTTTATCTCTGGGAAACATAGTCGAATGCTTTAAAGCCTGGACCACACACGAGATCACAAATCACGAGAGTAACTTCATTCTAACCATGCAGTGCAAAAACACTGATGGCTAATGGCAAATTTAATTGTGCGCTTTTATTCAGCAAACCTTTTAAGCAACGAACTGGAAAAGCCACCACCGGTTTAAAGCTAAGATTAGACTGTATGCCAATTAAACATATGAATGCTAAAAGGGTGATGACCAGATAAGCTGTCAAATGAACAAAATGTCACAATTATCAAAGCTGTATATTATACCATGTTCCCACCAACGTGATTTAGCTAAATCCACTTGATCCACTTGATTTAGCTAAATCATCTCATAAATTACGTGATTTACCATACATTTTCGTGATTACTAATTACGTGATTTAGACGTGTTTAATTTTTAATTACGTATCTGCCATCGCAAATCCACACAAAATAAAATCGAACATACCTGCAGCGCTTTCAATTCAATTCAATGTTATTCAACAAACAAAAAAAAAAAACAACACAAATGTCAAAAATATTATCCCAAATTCAATTTTCTTTGTGTTTCGGTGTATTTTGGTATTTTTATTAAGTACAATAATCATAAATTGTTTTATTTTTGGCAGAGGTGTGATAACGAAAGAAAAACAACGAAAAAAAAAACTACCCTCTCCGAAGTGGACGAATTCTTTCTGCTGGATGTCAAACTAAATCACGTAAAATTCGGTGGAGACGCCTTTCGTGATTTATAAATCATATGAGCTAAATCACGTTGGTGGGAACATGGTATTAGACTATATGACCAAAATTACCAATATGGTCATATTTGCCTTGATGGTCATTTAAGGCATTTGTTATTTATTACCCAATGTTGTAGAAGGGTAACACTGTAAAGAAAAACAAAGCAAACAAGTTTATAAGTAGCACAAGACAAATAGAAAGCAATTTACACAAACAAAATTTCACAACACTAAAAAAGTTAAAAAAATTACAAAGAAAATAAAATTAAATAATTTACGCAAATGATAGATTCAAAAATCCACAAAAAAAGAGAAAGAAAATGAAAACAAATCCCAATCCTACGAACTCATCAAACACCGATGACAACAAAATAATAGGTACCTTTTTTTTCCCTCAAAAATGCCAATGCCATAACGAAATTTCAAGAAAGTGCATATGGTCATATAATGGTTTATGCTGGCATTCGAGCTTATTGTCCCATTACACTATATGCTATTTGAGCATTTTTATCAGCCTGGTCATGTGTGGCATTCAGGTCATTAGAGCATATGAAATATGCCCATTAAACTGTATGACCATATTTTGACAGAAGAACTGTCAGAAATTGGCATTTTATGACCACTTGGCATACAGCATAATCTTACTGAGACTGAATGATTGCCTGATCAAAAAATGGGAATACTTACTACCTACATGGTTTAAAAATTTCATCAAATTTGACTCCCTTGGCAAATGGGATATTATACTCATGGTCATTGTTTTTCACCACGGTGGCATCCTCCTACAAAAGGCACAAAATTCAGATTAACCATTTATGTTTCCACAAATAACCGCCGTTACTTTGCCATAACTACAATCCACACAGTTGCATGACAGATATCAGTGGATAGGCAGTAGCAGCTTTACGAAATAGGCATGCCATATATTCAACTGTCACTGCCATAGGTTGATGTTAGGTCTACTTTTTGGTGAAGCCAAATTTATAAAGTTCGACAGTGCAGATCGCGATGCAAAAAATAGAACCACAAGATATGCTACTTATTTAACAAAAGCCAACTAAACAATTCGAGCATAATGTCACAAGACCTTTAAAACCATCGTGTTACAAACTTGTTTGAGCAGAGTCATCCTCCGTTGATAAAGTTCGACATTCGTTTTGCTCTTCTAACGCAGGCATTTATTAGTAGGTTCGTTTATTTGTAAATTTAAAAGTACATAGCCGCTTCTCAATGACAATCAAAAGTCACCCAGAATCCCCGTCAATTAGTCTGTATAGGAAAGCCAACAATAGAACTCAATACTCAAATAACAAGATCAATAAAAAACGTGTCCACCCTTTCATTGGCAAATTAATTTTCTATTATGAAATCACGTTCAGCAAATAGCCGAACAGAAAGGTATACATTCCGCAAAATTAAATCACGACACTTAATTAAATGTCGCTCACCACTTTATTACCGATGCATCACGTAAATAAATTTCCCAACCCACACAAACCACAGCGCCTGCAGGAGGAAAATTCAATTTCACCATGAAAAAGCTTGCTATCGCATTCGGGGTCGGGGAGATAAAATCCGCATATCTACTGCCCTTCCTTGAAAGTCCTTGAATTTGCTCTCCTTTTTAACAATTTCTCTTCTTTGTGATTATTTTTCAATTAACCTGATACAAATAAACGATGTCGTGCTAATGTATTGTGGCTTATTTGCATGGAACTTGAATACGTTGGATCAGATAAAGAAAAAATGATGCGCCCCCATTCATGAAAGACAATACTTGATTACAGTAGGATGGGTTAATGGTACAATGTCTTCAGTGCACGACACAGTTGAGAATGGTCGACGATTAAGCCGACATCCTAAATGGCTTAAACGGTATTATTTCTCTCTCGGCGGTCACCCAAACGCATGTAGGGCAACGAGTAACAACTAACAACCCCACCCATAGTTCTGACTTGTTTGAATAATAACAAAAGGGTTGGATAATCAATGTCATCCTTGACACTTTGATCTGATAACACGAGGTTCAGTCGAATAACCTACAGATATTTGCGGCGAAAAGAGACTCGAAGGTATATACCTACTGTGGCCAGTTAACAGTGGGACATCACATGCATGCAAGGTGCGAGTTGGTTTGTGATGTGGGATTTGGTGCCAAGTTGTGTGTATCATAATAGGTAGGTACAAAGAATGGAAGCAACGTCAGCGGAGGACAATTTCGGTGTCATTTTTATGCGTGTTGCGTACAAAAATGAACATTTATTTAGAATGGGATAGGCTCTAGGGACTTTTGAAGTTTGACTGGAGTGTAAGGGTCAATTGCAAACAGCAGCCGAGGGACTAGCAGATTTTGACTTTTGCGCACATGCAAGGTTCTTTCGTGTACTTTCAGCACAGAAAAATAGAAAATTTTAAATCTCAAAAATCGATAGAGAAATCTCTCAATTTCAAGAGAAGTACCTGACCATTTTTCTTACAAAAAGTTTAAGAAATGTCATTTGGACATTATCGTAAAATAAATGTCAACGTTATAAACTGTGTAATAATATTCTAGAAGCAGTTTCCAGACTTTTCAGAGAAACTGAATATGAATACGAAATGATGATAAGGATAGTGATGCTGATGATAATACTCGTATTCTGAGTACTGCTGTCATAAAAAAAGTTTGGGGACGTTTGGATTTTTAGTTTAGCCGACTGACCAGACGTATTTCAGTTTTTTTTTTCGCCGAGAGTGGTCACGTGAATAGTTTTTGTAGTTTACGTTTATGGAGGGGAAGCCGACAAATCCAGTCAAGAAAACTCTGCCTGCATACTATGCTGACATATCCAAGAGTCAAATTTAAAATAAACAGAGTGGCCGCTGCGGAATACTGAAGAGTAAAAAAAATGGCCGGGGAGAGAAAAAGTGTCATTTCTAAAGCTACTCTGGAAATTTAGAACGATATTTAACAATTAACAACCATTAGTTCGCATAAGAATATTAGTGCTGTGATAGGCAACCGTGTTACATTTTAAATATACTTATTTGAAAATAACAATTTTTTTTTTAAATTTATGAAGGGCCTTTCCAAATAAAAAAAGGGAAAAATCGAAAGTAACGCTGACCGCGAGAATACAAAAACAATTAAAGTTGCTTAGGCACCGCGTTCGGATTCATTTCACGTTTCACGTTTTACATAAACTAAGTATCCGAACGTCCCCTTTAACTTGTCAAGCTTTTGAGCTATCACTTACGTAGACACTCGTAGTTCTCAGTTTTCATTTTTCATTTTTCAGCAAGTCGAAATTCGGCAAGTAGAAAATTACGAAAAAATTAAAAAACTGGATATGAATTTCTCTCATTTTTTTTTTTAATTTTTACAGTAGTGGTCGCATTTGCACGGTTTCTTATAACATTTTTAATAATTTTATATTTGCAAAAAAGTTTCCGAACGAATCTATGAAATCTGCTTTTTCCCACAAGCTTTTTTGCTGTCACTTAATTTGTTTCTCTTTCTCTTTTGACACTGACGTTGTCGGAAAGTACCCTATTTAACAAAGATGAAGAAAAATTAAAACAAACTTGTCGGCTTACAAAAAACCATTGTCATTGAACTGTCAGTTTGCAAATTCCACACTCCATACATATGCGTGTATGTTTCCAATTTCGCTATGCTGCATATTGGTATGTGCTTATGCTTACACGACGCGTTGTTTACAAACACTAAAAAAATGTTTTCTGCCTACATTTCTATTAGCAAACCACAAGCATAATTCAAGAATGACAGCTATCACTGATGCAACGATTCCGTCATTTTTCTCGTCTCCAATAATTCAGTAATAATTGAAACGCTCTTTAAAGTGCAAAAGCTGTAAATTCAGAAGAACTTCAATAAAGTGTTTATTACAATTCAATTAAAGTGCGGGGACTAGAAAAGAGAAGAGCATAAAAGCATTGACAATAGACGCTGGACTTTTGTTCATTATCGCAGCAGTTGATGTAGTTAGTCTATATTTATAGACACATCTTTACCGATACTTATATCGTTCAATCTTATAGAAATACCAATCAAAATGTATTCAAATACATTACATGATGTAAATAAATTGTTTAATTTATTATTAATTAAAACGAAGTTGAACTGGCAGAACACAATAAATTCCGTTCTGTTTCGCTTTAATATAAGCTGCCGAATTTTCCATCGTTTAATGTTATTCGTTCGAAATTTACAGCGGTATTATTCTGTAACTCTTCGGTTTGCCTTAAACGAGCATTTAAGTCAGTTCCGTTTACTTCTTTAACCTTTTCGAACACCAACCTAGATATTTATGATGTTCTACCAGAGGTTAGCCATAAAGCTGAAAGGTATCGGAATTACCATGTCTATCGTTCTGTATAATGATACATAAAATTAAGGCTAACAATAAACCACCGTAACCACATTTCATCATCATGAATTGTGGCGCCAAAGCTTCACCTGCAGGCAATAAAGCCAAACCATAGGTCAATGAAATCTCCTTTCGAGTTATCATTTATTCAGCTTATTGCTTATACAAACACTTGCAACGGCCAATCATTACCTACTCCAATTGACATCATTTTGAGAACATTTCAAGGAGAAACCGCACATGTGGAAAACGAAGCGTACAAACTGTGCGTGTGTTGCGTCTGGAAATCAAAATCCCCACTTCATCACGGTCAAGGAGAACTTCCAAGCATATAGGCTCTACACAGCATTTCAGCATTTTGTGTCCACAAACTATACGCTTTCCAGAAGTCAACCCAACAATCTCCAAAAATAGTAATACAGCCGAGCCGTGTTTGCAGGCATCAGACTCAATCGCAACTGGTGACGTCGGAACCGAGCAGTTTATGCATGCTGCGGTCCCAGGGTATAGAACTACCGCACTAAATCAAATGCAAGGCGTCTCGAGTTTCCGTTTATTTTTCAATTACCCAACAAAACAAGAGAGAAACCCACACTAGAAATGATACAGCTGCTGCTGGTGCTGTGACTGTCCTCTTTTCCTCCTCCACATCAGCCTCGCCTGAAACATCATTCAATTGCACAATAGGACATGGGCAACGCATACAAAAGGCGAGTGAACAAATTATTATTAAATCTGCTCCATGGGGGGACCAACAACCAACTGCGTGCAAAAGATACATAGACTTTCCGCAGAAGTGGGCGATTATGACAGGCGCATACACGTATACCGCTCTAACTGTGAGATTATCTTTTAGCCACTAATTGAATCCAATGGTTATAGAGGACGGCGGTCCTTTTTCGTGGCAGCCCGCCAATTGAGTATTCTGTTTCTCACACTTGGCCGTCACTGCGGAGTGTTTGACACATTAACAATACGATCTGAGAATGATAATTTGAATAAAGAGGCTTGCGAATTCAAACAAGGTGCAAATCCAAACTGACGTTAATTAAGAGCACCTTTGACGCGGTAATTATTGTTCGCGAGTAATATCTTGCTGTTGTGACTATGGCACGCATGTGGTTTCGCTTAACTATGTTAGAATTGAAATTCCTGTGCAAAGAAATGGAGGCAAAGCTTGCGCAATTCACGCTTTGTTATATCAGAAGTTATGTAATAAGCGACTATTTTTCAGGGTCGTACTCTTGGCGTTCGCGTGAGTTAGATGGATTTCAGTCGGTGTGGTTTCCGCTTACAAAGAAAACTCGGCCGAGATGGTGTGCTGGTATCGACGGCGAACATGAAGTACAAGTACAAGGGAGCTGCAACAATCGGAACCTGTTTATAAAGTTGGTTTGGCCATAGCAAGTGTTTCACCAGAATTTATAGTGACTTGGCCGTGAGTGGGAAGTCTAGATGTACATATTCATTCGGCTACAGAAGTCATTCAGTTGTGAAGGGGATGTAATGAACATTTTACGCATAAAGCAGAAATGCAACTCCAAGTGCTCATTGGCAGCTGTCAAAAATTTTGGGAAATTTTTGCATTTAAAGTTGCATATGCGCAAATTGGGGTGATTGGTGCAAAATAGTCTGTACGGTCGGTATAGGTGAGGTTATGTGTTAAATTGACAGATGCGAATTTTAGGTTAAAACAATTTATTTTATTGTAATAACGAAAGAAATACGATTTATTTGAAAGAATGTTTTAGAAATGTTAATTCACTTATTATGGCTTGTTTGGCTATTGTTTTTGCGTGCTCTCTCTATGCTGCTTTTCTGCGACTCCCTTCTGACAGTTGTTGTAGTTACAGCGGGTGCCCTAACACTTTATATAATTCAATAAATAAAATTTTTGTATTTCGTTTTGCGTTATTTAAGTGTATTTGAATAACATTTTACAGTACCTAACCTCTCTTTATATGTTTCTGTTTCTGTTGTCTTTCATTTCAGGATATGCAATAAAATGCTTCGTCTGTAACAGCCACAAGGATGCGAACTGCAATCTGGAAGTCCCACCTGAAAATCTTTTAAAGGACTGCCGCGAGGAGTTTTCATCCCGAGAACAAGGTCTATCCACCTTTTGCAGGAAAATCAGTCAAGTGATTGAGTTCTCCGTAAATGGATGTAAGAGTTATATGATTTTTATTTTTTTTACCTGGTTCATTGATATTATAAAGATTTTTGCTGGAAAAATGTGATGACGATGAAAACCTCTGTAAAACGTTTTGCAAACTATATGCTTCAGTATTTAACATTATTTACAGCTGTGTTTTGCTTAAATGTTGATTGTTGTTTTGCAGTTGAAATTTATGGTTATCAACACAACTAAGCCAGACTCAAAGAGTTCGGAGTCACTTATACCGTATCTAATCCAAAGGAACTGAGTTTTTATGAAAACCCCCGCAGTCTTCATCAACAAAAGACAGACAGTTTATGAAAGGGATTTCACACCATTTGAAACAAAACCGTTTTTACTGTCCAGTAAACACTTCGACAAGATTAAAAAAAACTTTGGTGATAACTCAGTTCTTTACGAGTATTTATCTCATTTATGATCTTTTTTTTATTTGTAAAAATGCAACTCATAACCTTAATGCTTTAACAATGGGCGTGCTTTTTGGAGCTTCCGTTTTATCTCAGCAAAGCAAAGTAAAGTAGCAGCCAATTACAACGACTATTGCGAAGTCTCAAAGTGTCAAGTACAGCGTGGTTGCTGTAATTGCGTGCTGAAAATCCTACTTCACTTAGCTTTGCTGAGATTTGCTCAAAAAACACACCTAATAGAAACGAATTAAGTCGCTCCTTCCTTTCATACTTTCAGTGTTCAAGAAGTATGAATTGAATTATTGTACTAAAGTTTTGAATATCTAATTTTTGGTGGTTGAGGAGTTCAAAGAACCCTAAGTTCTATTTTGTGATTTGCAGGTGTTTAAGCTTCTGTTTTTTTTTTTTTCAGTGCCTCCTGATACCCGTACTATTCGAACCTGTGGATTCCTAAACCAAACGAGCTACAATTACTGTTATTCTCGTGCTGGATTTGGCGGTCGCCAGATTGTCTGCTCTTGTGACCAGGATCGCTGTAATGGCAGTGGTGCTTTAAACGTGTCTTTCTTAACATTAGCCGCATCGATCTTATGTGGACTCTTACTACTATTTAAACGAGTTTAATTTTCTATTTAAATGTTATGAAAAAAAATTCCAATTTTAAGAATTTTTTTTTTTTTTGTCGATTTTGAATTCTGTTTTTGACGGTAAGTTTTACAATATTTTTCTTATTTGAAAATGAAATAAAGAAAAAAACACACAAAACAAAAAAAATCGATAAAACAACAGAATTTCAAAAAAAAAAAAAAAAAAAATTTGAAAAAATGTGTAAAAAACGCGTTGCGGTCCATCAAAAGTGGTTTTGATTTATTTTTCCCAAGAAAATAAAAACAAGCACAAAGAATGCAGAATACATTAACATTAAAATAAGAATCATGCAAAAAAGTATACATATACACATTTAAGTTTGGCGTTAGGTACACCCTTTTATTGCTAACATACATTTAAAAATAAAATGCGAAAAACAGCTGAACCAAAGATAACATACAAACTAAATGAGAACAAAAGATCAATTGTCACAATATTTCATTTAAAAGTATACAAAAAGAAATGAAGCAATTTTTGTACATACGTATATAAAGAATAATAAAGATAAGTAAATAAATTATTTCCTTCAGAAAAAAACTTAAACTCCTAAGAATTGTCTTTTGTATGACAATTAAGTGTGCAGCCCTTTTGCGGCTCTAATGTCAAAGTCAAAATAATTACCTTTATTCTGATACAATAAATACATCCACCGTATTTGAAAATAAACAATATAAACGTCTTACCACCTATTTGTCAAATTTGACACTTATTTACCAGAATGAAGGAACCAAATGTTGACCGGTCATGAAAGATTTAAAACCAAAGACGGACAGAGTTCGTTAAATGTCTGCACACACCAATAATTGTTACAGCACTATTAATAGAACAAAATACATACAATTATCTATTGTTTACATGTAACTTTTAAAAGAAATAATAACAAACAACTTAAGAGATAGATAAAAATAATACATTGTTAAATCTTAATTATAAAGCTAGTTACTATAAAACAAAGTATAAATAATTATAGAACAATGAAACAATTTCAGACACAGCTAATACCAAAAATTAATTATAGTTGATAGAAAAACTTACTACCCATGGTCTTGGCTTAAGGACCTGCTTTTGTTTTATAAATATCTCCTTCATGTCTGAGTAATAATTTCAAGAGGGCTTTTTGTGTGCAACATACGTTTTAGTTACTACTACTAATTTTTAGGTACCTAATATGTAGTTACATACGATTTGCACTAACAGAAACAATCGCATTGCAGAGAAAATCAAAAACGACAACAAATACTTATAGCAAACTGCATACTTTTTTTTTGAAAATAACTGCCAATGTTTTAACATCTTAATGGAACCAGACATAAAATATTAAAGTTGAATAAAAAAATAGACAAAATCGAAATAATCGAAAAAATGTAAGAAAATATTTATTGCTATTATTGCGTTAGTAGGATTGAGAAAGAATGGAAAACTTTAACTCTTTGGGATAAAGCAATAAAGAATTTTGTTGTTTTATTCGATAAATCATGTGTTTTTATAGTTTTAATATAATCGTCTTAGGTTCTTAGAAGAGCCTAGTTTTTATGAATTGCTTTTTATTCAAGATGCAAACGAGAAATAAAAGTACGTCAACCGTGAATGGGAATGACCAAAATCACTTCACCTTGGCGGGAGGAAATTTCTAAAATTTCTATATCACTAAAAACAAGTCAGTAGATACTCTACGGTCCATTTTTATCGACCCACACGACTGTCAAAGTGGATTACATTGATGCTGATTTTTCTTCAGTCACTTCAAGCAAATTTGGTAGATTGAAGCAGAACGAATCATTTAGAAAAAAATACGAAATGGAACCCAGTTTTCCAAGCAGGTAACGTACTCGTATGTGCCTGAGCAGAAACAAGAGATCTGTAATTCATTGTTTCATATTAGGAGTGTTTTTTTGAACTTCTGTCTCAGCAAAAGCAAAGTAAATTAGGATTTTCAGCACGCATTTACAGCATCTACTGCGAGTCGTAGTTGCTGTAGTTGCGAGTAGATAGTATAGGTAGGTTCTGGCTTTCGAAAAGTGGCGGAATGGTCAATTGGAGACCCAAGATAACGGGAGCTTTTGGTATTTATTAATTGGAGGTAAACGTGCTTTTGTGACTCATTTTGTTGTCATCGATAACGTTTGATATATAGAAGCTGTTTATTTTGGAATTGTGGTTCAATAACCCTATTAGGAGTGACAACCGATGGTGTTCATCCCTTGAGAATAACGAATAGTTTTAATGAGGTGTGTATTTAATGATATCGATAAAAGAAATATAACATTTTTATATAAAGCGAAGAACTAAAAGCGCTTGGAAAGGATGGTGGACACAAGTTCTGATCAAACTAATTCAAGATATCGAGGGAATATTTGAAAATGTTTTTTACAGACATTTCAAATTAGAATATGATCAGTTGGCCCTAACAATACGGTGCTCTTTCTCTTACGATAGTAATTATAAGAGAATATCGTGAGTATTCCAGTGAAAGAATTATGATTATGAGAAATGGTGAAAGTGAAATATTTACAATATAAGACACAAAATTCCGTTCCGATTGGGAATTGGTCGACGTCAAAAAGTATAAACAAACATAGGTATGATATGTCAATTTGGTAGATTGTGAAATGATTTACATACCGGGATGAAATGAGAACACAATCTATCTTGCTTGGATCAGTTTCAGTTTAGTCACAGCATCCAAACGAAAACGACGGATAAAGATAAAATCGAGATGAAAGATACAACATTCAAGAAGCGGCAGTATGCAGTCATATCTTAAAACCCCTTTCAAATCATTCAAGAAGAAAAATCGTCATCTAATTGTATTTACTACATCAAATTGTCCTTATAAAAAATCGTAACAAAGAAAACAGTTTCGTTTTTTTTTTCTTTAATAACGAGTGTTTATTTTTTATTGGTAAAGACATTCTAGACACAATTCACAATTTCTTGCGGTGGTTGAAAATTTGAAAATTTTCAAAGCTGTTGAAATACAATTTATTTTAACATATTTAAAAAAATCAAAATGGTTTTGGAAAATTTCGTAACAAATTGAAACCAATTTTATTGCAAAAAAAAACTGGCGGTCACGTTCAGTTACAATTTTTTAATAGAACCACTATTACACTAAACTAGCAAAGAAATCTAAAAAAGAAGCAAATTGGTTGAGGTACAACCATCATCATCTGGCATGGTGTGATGGTTCCATCATTTTTAATAGGTAGCGTGCAAAATTAACATTCCTGTTGCAGCTCCTTCGGAGTGCGCCGACCTCTTTCCACTTTACCAATAAAAACAAGAAACCTTTTGTTCCTGTTGGGAAAAAGCATAACGCCAAAAAAACCCAGCATTTATTACTTTACATATTACTTTACGTTAAACTTTTCTCTTTCCTCGGTCTTCCCCTAGTGGACTGCATACTCAGACTCAGACTAACTCGACTCGCAGAGTCGCAGTAGCTGGTGGCTGGTCATAAATCAGTAATGCTTTCCTTCTTCGATACTATAGTATTCTCTTCCTAACTATGATTGCGATAGCAATATAATGTCGTTTTCGTTTTGGCTTTTCAGATTTTGATCTGAGATTTCAGATTTCTGCTGCCAAATCGAACATGAAATCTGA
The DNA here is from genome assembly GCA_949126925.1 of Cheilosia vernalis. NCBI lineage: Eukaryota > Metazoa > Arthropoda > Insecta > Diptera > Syrphidae > Cheilosia > Cheilosia vernalis. The sequence continues at coordinate 5,768,336 of OX421362.1, forward strand.
ATTATATTGGTACGTGCAAAATAAAACATTTTTGCATTTGCACTCGAAATCCATTTCAATTGATTTTCACACATTTATAGTACTGCATTTCGAAATACATAATTTAATATAAAAACTCGATCCCATATGCGTAAAATAAATAATTCAGTTAAAAAAGCAACCCCTTCCAACGATAAACAATTCATAACCGACGCTTGTGTCATAAACATTGGTCTTAGTGAAAGTATGTGTGTAAAATCTGAAGAAAAATTGAGATTTCTCAAAAGTGATCTGAGATCAAAAAAAAGATTGATTTTTGTGGCAAATCGAACATGAAAAGCAATCTCGATCAAAAAAAAAATTGATCTTTTGCCAAATCGAAAACGACATAAGATAACAAAGGGTAGATACACTAGCGTTACCTTGTTACAAAACATACGAGAGAACTACATGTTTTGGCTACGTGAAGCAATATGATACAATTCCAATAACGATAATAATTTATGCTAAGTGAGTAACCAAGGTAAAGTGGATCGAAGATATCCTCGACAACAACTGGTACCAGATGGTAAACGTTGAGGACTTTATTAGTGACAATCTGAAGTCGCTTCAACAGAGCATCAACAATGCGTTATAATGTCAAAATCATTATGTTGTTGCTGTGCTTTGAAAAATAGTTTCCTAGCACCTAGTTTTGTTAATTTAATGATTTGAAATTAAGAAAACTATTTTTATAAAGTAATAAAAAGCCAACAAAGCATATTATACAAATCATGTTTATATATTTATTTATTTTTTGAATTTTTGTCTGGGATTATCTGCCCAGCGGACCAATATTGGTCAATGTGAACTCTTGTTCACATATAGCATTTCTTATCTCCTCCGACAGAGTGCTATAACGGTCCGGAAGAAACACCTAGAGAAGAAAAGAGTAGGTAAGTATTTGTTCTATAAAAAAATAAACACATGGCTACTTTGGCCAATATGAGCTCAACACTTGTTCGATTCTCAAAAAAGCAGATCAGACCAAGACTGATTTGAACGAATGGAACTATTTCCGAGCATATTCATGTCAATGGGAAGGGATATCATTCAATAAGTGCTCTCATTTAAATTGTTTGATTTATTTTAATTTGACTCTTATGTCGTTTTCCATTGGGACCACCAGAAATCTTTTTCAGATCTCAGATTTTACGTGGCGAATGGAACATGCAACGAAATTGATCTGCTTTTGTAAATGGATTAGTGCGTTATTTGACAACAATATCAGCTGTTCAAATTGCATTTGTTTTTGCAGAAATCACAAATAGATATCGACTTGAAAAATGTTTCCCCTATTACACATACAAATGAAGTATTTTTGGTGATTAGTCTTCAGATGACGAGGAAAACTATGGAGATAATAGTTTCTCCTAAATTATATGCATGGCTATTGTATGTATGTATGTATTTCGTTATTTTGGTTTTCACGAAACTACCCCCATTTGTCTTCAAAGCAAACTTCTTAAAATGACGTAAACAGCTGTGCAAAGTATGCTGGTATTGTGAGTGTGTGTAGATCTGAAAAAATATCGAGATCTGCAAAAAGTGCTCTGAATCGAAAAAAAAAAGATTGATTTTTGGTCCCAATGGAACATGAAAAGTGATTTAGATCAAAAAAAAGATTGATTTTTGGTCCCAATGGAAAACGACATTATTTTCTCACACATTATTTTCTCACACACAAAAAACAATTATTGAAGTACCAAACTTAAATTCCGTATACTAGAGAGAAATCCGAATGGAAAACACAGACGAGTAACATTCGAAGAGTAATTCTCGTATGCGGATTTCTAGAATTGCAAATTTCAGTTTCTCGCATATCATCGGAGATTTTGGCAGATAAACGTATGCGAACATTTTTGAGAATTGGGGTCACCTGTCAAACACCTGAAAAAATGACAGGTGTCAGGATAATTTTTTTTACACTTGTCAAACACCTGAAAAAATTACAGATGTCAAAAAATTATCCTACTCTGGGAGCTAGATAAAAATATATAAATATGGCTGTCATTGTTCAAAAGCTGGGTCATCGGATACATGCCAAGTGGGACCCGACACTTGTGGTTGTTATACCTAGGCTAAAATGTAGAATAATGCAAACAAAAAAATAATGTCACTAATAGCAGAATAAATAAAAGGGGTTAATTCAAAGAATGCTGGTTTAGTGCCATTGTTTGGTATTTTCTTGGCTGCTTCCTAATCATAATACTTTAAAAATTGATTTGTCCTTTCAATTGATGAAGATCCAACAGAGATCCCTGAAGTAAAATATTTTACTGTCGAAGAGGCCATAGAGGCATTCGGGCTAGAATTGCTGAAAAAAGAAAAGGATATTCAAGATTTTTGTGGGATTCTTTATATTAAGGGCGGTTTGAAATTGCAATCTTAATTTTTGGATTTCAAAAACCGGGTCGTTCAACAAAAATTAAAAATTGTGGAAAGTAGATTTTCCTGGTGAATTCCGACCTAAGGGCACTGTAGTATCTATCTACCTACCCAAGTACTAGTATCTTGCTAGTATCTACCCACCATATTGAAATTCACCATATACAGGAAAATTCAGCCTGGGTGTGTACTCTGCATGAGTGAGAGAGCTATGTACTCCCGCTGCCTCTTAGATGTACTGCTTCTTCTTTGCTATATATTCTCTGGCTGTCATGCAATTTGGAGAGACAGCCGTTTTGTTTATAATAAATTAAGTGCATTAAATGCATTTCAACTGTTTTTTTATAATAGAAAAGAGGCAAATTATTAACTGAACTTGTAAGCGGTGAAAACTAATATTAAGAAATCATAGCGCAGCCGAAATTCTTTCAAAAGGTAAATTTTCATTTATAATAGCGTAGGTATGTACCTACTTATATGTATGTATGATGTGTATCCAATTACATATTCTGTAGATGAAGTTTATGTCAACAACTGAAGATTCCTTTACCTGTGAAGACGCCAATAATGATCCCAATTATATAGAATCAGCGACTATCACAATAGATGAACAACAAAATGATGCATCGCCGTCAACTTCATTCAACACCGAGGAGGAGAGCTTTCTTGAAAAGACACGTACATCAAGGCAGTTGCGAAAAGTCTGTCGCAACACTGGAAAAGCCTATATTACCAGTGCTGGTAAATTTATACCCGAAAAAAAGATGACACCACTATCGGAATGTCGTGCAAAGTGTAGCACACGGTTCACTCCCGAAATGCAACAAGCAATCTTCAACGACTACTGGAGTCTGGGAAGCTATGACAAGCGAACTGAGTTTATTACCTCTATGATTACAGTGTCTAATAAGAAATCCTTTCGTCCAAAAAGTTATGATTCGGACAAGGAAAAATATCGCATGAAGACCTATAGCTACATTCTTGAATTTGAAGGCAAGCAGATTCCAACATGCAAAGGTTGTTTCTTGAAAACCCTAGATGAGTCCGAAGGCATGGTTAAAACAGTCGCATTTAAAATACGAGAATGTCCAACTGGGACATCTCTATGGGACATGAGGGGGCGACACAGTCCGGGACGGAGAGAAGAAAATGAATGCATCATACTAGCTAAGAGTACACTTCCATTTTTTTGATAGCTTAATTGACCTTGTAGTTTGGCCACGCAAGGCGTCTTGACTCGGATATTATCCTATTTTAGAAACATATTTCATAAGATTTGTAGATGATAGGCGGCACTGTATCTATTATGCTGGGTAATGTGCATTCACCAGAGGCAAAGGTATCACCACAACAAATAATTAGAACAAGCACGAGTACATATTGCCCAGTAAAGTGGTTATCGCATTGTAGGCAATAAACATAAACTAGAATAATAATAGTTCAAAGAAGAGTGTGGTCTTAAATTCCTAATTACCAGCGGTAGACGAGATTTCATACAGGTCATAGGAAAATCATTTTTATGTAGGCGGTAGGTACCAAGTTTTGCGCTGCTCAGAACTCTGCTGCTCTCTTGGCAAGTTTTCCATAAAAACAACACGACAACCTCTGTGATCGTGTCGACGAAGTCTTCGCTGTCTGGAAGCACATTGGCACAGAACAAAATACTTTCAGCTTTTATTAAAATAACGGCAGCTGGACGTCCATAAAGATCCCTAGGACTAGCTTCTTTCAGCCAGTCAGTTGGGTGAGCTTCTATTTTTGGAACGAATGGAGCAACCTTAAATTGTACCTACGCCGAAGAGAACTATGCTGTCAGATGTTTGTTAGACGTTCGCAAAGATGGAAGTGTTTTCCGGTTGATTGTGAGCAAAGTAACCACTGAAGAACTGCGCCCTACTCTACTGATTATTGTTTTTATTTTACTTTAAGTAAAAATGTTAGCATACAAAAATATGTATTGGAAAAAAAAACACCTTCAATGGAACATCCATTTTCTGTCATCATTTTAGTTCTGATGCTTTACCCGACCTAATGCGACACAATACCTCTGCGGTGTATCTACTGCATGGTAGCCGACAGGACCCATATCACAATCAGCACAAGTAAGATATTTGAGATTCCCTACGGTATTCGAAAACCCAATATTTTCAAATTGGTACATATCGCCAACAACCCAGAAGTCGGTCACAGCATCAGTCTCTACGGTGGATGGATCTTTGCTGTTTTTCATGTGCATGTGCGGAAGTTGAATCTACAAATCAAGTAATTTTATTGTTTTGATCCCAACACTAATCGAGTACATCATACCTCTTCGTCTTGTTTTAAGTAATCGCCGGTCTGCTTAGATAGCATTAACGAATTGCAAAACTGACAGCGCACACTGTTTTTATTCTTTCCATTAAGAATTTCACAATCGTAATTTGGCTCGGTCATTTTATTAGGTTAAGTTTAGCAATGTTATTGTTATTTTTATTTAAAAAAAAATGCTTAAATATTAGGAATCCTATGTTTCTATTTGTTGTTATGAGTAAAATAATTTTGTCCAGATGACAATCAAGAACTGTCAGCCAGCATACCATTTCTATCAGTGGTGCCAAGTAGAAAGAGGTAGAACTCGAAAAAACGCGAACTCACTTGGGTTAAAACACTGTTACCTACTAAAAAAATTGTAGCGGTCAAGATGCGTCGTATTTACCGTATTTACTAAACACAAACTTTAGTCTCTACTTTAAATTGACGGAAGGACACAATTTAGAAATTTTTATGGAAAGTATAGTCACTTAAACTAAAATTTTGTGTCGAAACTAAAAATGTATATTGGTAGCCTCATTGCATTTTTTATTTATAGAAATAGTAAACGAGTTATTTTTGGTATTAATGCTGTTTTAAATCAATATGAAATATATATAAGTGCAAATGAATATTTACCGTAATATAATAGCCATTCGTTCGAAATGTAATTTGAAAAATGTAATACAATTCTGCAAAGTGTCAGCATTGTTTTGCATTTCACGCGGTAGCCATAGCGTTTTTTTCCAATGTTTTCCTTTTCCTACCGTTGACGTAATTACCTTTTTTGATTTTGGGCGGAGTATCCTTTTGAATTTGTTAAGAATTTAAGTAGGCCGCGCCGATTACCCCAGACGCTGTGTCGCTGTACTTTAGGTTCACATGAATGCTTGAATTTCTTGTGTATTAGTCATCGAAGTTTAACCGCGCCGCCTGGTCTACTTATTCTTACTTATTACAAAAATGACGGAATCTTATGAACCTAAACGTATCCGTAAGTTGAATGTCCGTCCACACAAAACAAAACCACTGTATATCACTATCTCACTAAACAAAACAATCCAAGTAGCACCGATTTTTAGGGCACTTTCAGGAAAATTTATTCACTTTTATTGCCACATACTTTATAGCTCGGAAAATTCTTGGGGTGAATAGTCAGCTCCCGACGAACGGCGATTCTAATTCCGATAACCAGGACAATTGCTTTCCGAACAAATCCACAGTCAAGTTGTCAGCGATGGATCGCATGCGCTTTGCCAACATTACGAGTCAGGGTAGGTTTCGAATTAGAATATAGTAATTCCAACAGTTTAAGACAGTATGGATAATGTTTTCTTTTAGAAGTACACTCAATCTGGCCATATGGAACTATTTTGTCGCCAATACTGCCGGCGCCAAATTTAGCGCTGCCTTACGCGCTGACTCCAAACATGCCATATGGGGCGATGCCTATGTACCAAACAGTAGCCAATGGAACAGCAGGTGGAAGCGCTAACCAACAGCAGCAGCCGCAGCAACAGAACTCCAACTGCCGGGAACCCAATAAGATGCTTATTCAAATAGGAGTGCAGTGCGTTAATCAGAACAACCCAGTTAACATAAATTCAATGAATGACATGTCTGCATCCATCGGAAAGTTCAACATGCACTTTGACCAAGCCGATAACGGAAAGAAAGGTAAATGCGTCACGATCATTCTCCATATTAATAATTAGTATGTTTTCCAGAAGATTCTCCAACATTACGAAGCTCACCAAAGGCGGCAAACAGCAACGACAATAACACGTGGTAAGGTTTAATCAAAGATCGCATGTGTCCAATATATAGATATATATCCGACTCCTTAGCGAATTCACGAACAATAGCGGTACAGCTTCGGGAAACGGTGAACATTCCCCCGTCGTTCTTAGCCAAGCCAAATTTGAAGAACTGAAGACACTTGCTTTGTCGGGCAGTGAAATTGCTGAAAAACTCGCCTACACCCACCGAAACCGTCCGTGTTTCAAAAAGATCGATAGTCTGTGCGCACGCATGAAGCAAGACCTAATCCGTCCAGATGGTGTGCTGCCAAACATAAACTCTCAAGGCATTGCATGGGCCGTCAAAGACTTCATCTTTGTGTTTACTCGTGTGATCAATGCATGGATCATCATCAAGGGGTATGTCTACAACACACCTGAAGGTCTGAATAAGGTTCGATCGGCCTTGAGTCCCGACTTCGTTCGGAGCTTCGCGGAATGGCAGAACTCTACTGTGGATTTCGTTGATAATCTCATGAAGTCGTTTGTAAATCTTGACAACCTTGTTCAGGCTCAGAAGAATGTGTATCAGAAGGTCGTCAGTACCACTCCGCAGAAATGCAGCAGTGATGAGTCGCTTGACTTCTTGAATTCTTCAATGGATAGTGGCATTTGCAAGGATCCGTCGATCAACAAAAACTACTTGTACACCATGGTCGAGGATTCAGATGTTACTCAACGACAAAATACACTCAACGGAACGTATTTCAAGACCGGTACTTATAATTTCATCAAACGAGAGTCCACAGATGATGGCTGCACTGGTCTGGATAAATACTTTGACGAAGCGTTCTGCAAGACTTTACCGAACATCTGCTCCTCATATGATTCCTGTCCGTCACATATTCCTGACTGTGAATCAAAGCTCAACTGCGACATTCGTGTATTAGAGAACAAACTATCCGAATTCTCCTCTGCCTTCGACCCAAATCTGCCAAAACCACTGGGAAAGGACCTTGTCGACAAGCTAAACGTCTTCATAAATCGCTTAATGGAGGCCAAGAGCGCTGATCTCTTCTTCAAAATACAGTTCTGTCGGAATTACGTAAGTGCGGTTATCTACCATCTACAAGCTTCAATTTTGTTTTCTTCAGTTTCCAGATTTCATATTGAAGACACCAGGCTTTATGGATCTCCGCGAAATCATCTTGAAATGTCAAACAGGAGGCTATGGACATATCTTCGATATCGTGCATGACGTGATGCTCATCATCTATCAGGGAAGAGTGTATTTAAAGGTAAGCAAGTCACTCTTCAGTTGTACAAGTATTTTATACCTGCCATACTGCTACAGGAACACTCGCACCCCGTACTGGAAAGGGCGATCGCGTCCCTAGAAGCCGATTTACACAGGATCCTTACCGAGGAACCATTCGAGAACTATCAATTCGACCATATCAAAGGAAACCCCGACGAAATCCTTTACAATAATGGGAAATAGGACGTTGCCATCTCTGTTTTTTTTATTATTTCTTTCAAAAGATCTCGAATACTGAATAAGCTTTAATACGTGATTTTTCCGCGAACACATTATTTGTCTCTTCTTTTGTACTTTTTATATTGTGTGTGTATGAATGAACTTTAATTTGTAAAATTGTTACGGAAATTTAAAAAGTTTCTTGCATTTCACTGTTCTAACGGAATATTATCGAATTTTATTTAACCACAAATGGATTACTTTTGTTTAAAAAAAAAACTCGCAATATTTGGAATGTTGCATTGTAATTTGTGAAATAAAATGTAGCATGTAAAAACAAATGGAGGCTTCTTTTTAACGCTATTTGTTTCAACAGAATTTCAAAGATTTCCAGGAAACTGATGCTGAACTATAGTGCTACCGTGAGTTGGGTTTGTTAGTAGGAAAATGTTAAGTAGTATTACACTCCATTTACACTAGCAGTTTGTTGCTTATGGATGATTTTAATCTGCTTTTAATATCTACCTAGAATTACAATATGTTTTAACAGAGCAACAGAGGAGTTGGAGCGTTTTGTCCAGAGATGAATGAATAAATGAATGTATTCCATTATCTTTCGTTTTGTTAATCTTCCGAATTATTAACGTAGCATTTTATGTTATTATTTTACTGTTTATTATTAATTCTTTGTTAATGCAATTTTTGCAAAAACAAATTTAAAAATTTAGATGAGCATTTAGATTCTACAGCAAATAAAAACTGACAATTATATATATTTTTATAAAAGCGCATTAAAAAACGTGTTTTATTAATCAACATGGTCTTTACATATTAGATTACTATGAGATCCAATGATATAACCAGAAACCATAACATAACCATAAAAATCATTGGTCTATAAACGCCTTTAATGTCGATTTCCATTGGGACAGAAAAAGCACTTTTTTTCAGAGTCAGAGCAGTTTTTCTGCTCTCGAAATCAGCTGGCTGTCAGATTTCATGTTCCATTGGCCGCAAAAAAAGCACTTTTTTTGAGAGTCAGAGCAATTTTTCGAATCTCGATATCTGAGCAAGATTCACATCTACTTACACTAACACCAAAACATTTGCCTTTTGTCAAACTTTAAAGTGTGTATTAATTACGTATTTAGAAGACCAGTCTGTGAAAAATTAAGAAAAATTTACATTTGGCCGGCGCAATGGATATCAACACAAATTGAGTGGATTTTTATAAGCATAAATTGCAATTTAAGAACAGCTGACTTTTCATACACGCACTACCACAAATGCGGAGGAAGAAAAATCTCGTTTTATGTTCCATTGGGCACAAAAAATCTGAGATCTGAGAGCAAATCTGTAAAATCCCAATGGAAATCGACATAAAAACACGGCTTTTTAAATACCTACCTACTTATAGCTATTTATGATTTAAAAAAATTTACTTCCCTTCATATCAAAAACTATGAGCCCATCTGTGTCCAGCATAAGCGAAGTACAGCCACACCCTTAACTTTTTTGTTTCGCTTTATTTTCGCCAGCTGTCATTAACCCAATAAAAAAAAAAACCCATTAAAATGTCAAATTTCGTTACCACAGCTACAAAAAATTAAGCGACGCCGACAGAAAATAATAAAAATCTTCTCCAATTTAATTATATTTTACTTATAATGAGTGATATCCTAAAAAGCTCACAAGAACGCTCCCGGAAACGTAAACAGCTTCTAGCCCAAACAGTAAGTTTTGCATTAAATCCGCAATCAATATGCACCTGAAAAATTGTTATTGCTTCGTAGCTTGGTCTGTCGAGTGTCGATGAACTTAAACATGTACTTGGTACGGCTGAGGAAGCTGGCAGCCAACGCTCTAATCGTGACGAAGACAATGAAAGCCCGGGACCATCTTCGAAGAAACCCCAAGCTGAGATTATCTACCGAGATTCATCGACCTTTCTAAAGGTAAAATGGAATCAAGTCCTCCCAGGGCCACATAACTATAAATATATATATATATATATTTTTTTTTAGGGCACACAATCTTCCAATCCTCATAATGACTACTGCCAGCACTTTGTCGATACTGGACAGCGTCCACAGAACTTCATTCGCGATGTAGGATTAGCCGACCGATTTGAAGAGTACCCGAAGCTCAGGGAACTCATCCGCCTGAAGGATGAACTCATATCGGAAACCGCAACTGCGCCTATGTACCTCAAGGCGGATATCAAGACGTTAGATCTGAAGTCCCTTGGGAGTAAGTTTGATGTTATACTAATCGAACCACCATTGGAGGAGTATGCTCGCGGTGCAGCCACCGTAGCGACAGTCGGTGGAGCTCCAAGGGCTTACTGGAATTGGGATGAGATTTTAAGTAACTGAGAGAGTACGAAGTATCTGCAACCAGTAATAACGGCATTTCTTTTCAGATTTAGATGTCGGCGAAGTTGCTGCTCATCGTAGTTTTGTGTTCCTCTGGTGTGGCAGCTCCGAAGGTCTGGATATGGGACGAAATTGCCTTAAAAAATGGGGATTCCGGCGGTGTGAAGACATCTGCTGGATACGAACCAACATCAACAAACCGGGACATTCCAAAATTCTCGAACCTAAGGCAGTGTTCCAGCGTACGAAAGAGCACTGTTTAATGGGGATCAAGGGTACGGTGCGCCGGTCCACTGATGGTGATTTTATTCACGCGAACGTCGATATCGATCTTATAATCTCGGAGGAAGAGGAGTTTGGAAGTTTCGAAAAGCCTATCGAAATATTTCACATCATTGAGCATTTTTGTTTGGGTCGTCGCCGAATGCACTTGTTCGGCAGAGACTCAAGCATCCGTCCCGGTTGGTTGACAGTTGGACCCGAATTGACGAATTCGAATTTCAACTCGGAGTTGTACCAATCGTACTTTGTCGAAGGTGCAGCAACGGGTTGCACCAGCCGCATTGAATCATTGCGGCCGAAGAGCCCACCGGCTAATAGTAAAGTTATTCGCGGTCGGGGTAGGGGATTCTCTCGTGGACGTGGTCGGCCCAGATAGTGTTGACCGAAAACACAGATAACTAGATGTGACTTCACAAGCAAAACTATTTCTATTTTAAATACAGTTGACACAAGTAAAGGAGTTTGTTTGATTGGGTGCATGCAAAAGTTGTACTCGGCACTTGGGCAACCTTTGGAGTTGTATTCCCTAACTATACCTACCAAATTGATCATCAGATGCGGTTTTGGAAGTAGTGTGCGTCCTCGGTCTAGAATGATGGTCCATGATGACAGCTTAAGCCGACACTAGGTGTACTAATTCTCAGTAATGCCCCAGAGTTCCACTAAGAAAGTCAAGTGTTTCACTTTTGATTTCAACGATTTATTTTTGCACTATCAATCATTTTAACAGATGCACCTTAGGATTAAAAGCTTACCTAATCCGAGTCTAAATTATCGACGAATCAGTCCGCAGACTGTGATGCTGATTCAAATGCGACATGTAAATATCCAAATCGTCGTCCGATTCCTCTGACTCTTCTACCATTCGCTCAATAACCTCCTCATCGTCACTCTCTCCGAAGTACTCGGCCTCTTTATCCAGATTCAGCTGCTTGAGATCATCCAGCTCAGCATTTTCATCAACCTGACTATAGTCGAACTCCTTGTCTTCACCATTTAAAAATTTCGCGTGCATTACTCCGACAAACTCTTGGCGCAACATTTCTCTTTCACCTGCCGTGATGAACTTTTGGCGTCGCACTCTATTCTTAGCCTTTTTCTGTTTCTTTATCACTTTCGAACTGGAGCATGGAATGTCTTCGTCGTCGAAATTTCCCCACTGCTGGCGATAAGACTGGGATGTCTCAACAATAAACTCTGCTTCCTCATCCGTGCTGTCTTCTCCAGACAGAACCGCATCATCGTCCTGCTCCTGTTGCTTTTGTAGAGTTTCTTCGGCATTATCGCGATCCATTTTATTGAGGAGAATTCCCGAAAATGAAGTGTTCTTCACGTCATAGGTGTCTCGCTGCGTTCTCTCCTCCTCAGAGAGATATTGACCAACCAGCTCGTGATACAAATGTGGCTCGCGTTTCATCATTTCCGTTTCGCTAAAATACTCTTTCATGCCTTGCATGGCGGTGTAGCGACGGTTCTTTATATTACTTGACTTTTTCTCCAATTTCACATGCAGATCTTCAAGCAGATAATCAAACTCGTACTGATCCTCCTCGGGCAATGGAAGTTCCTCGAAGAATTCAACATGTTTCACCTGCAAATACGGTCCAAATCGCATGATGAAGGTTTTCGGATTCTTCGCAAAGACCTCCCGTGCAATAGACATCTTTTCACTTATCGTCAATTCGGGATCATCGATTTGTTGGCTTTTGAAAACAATTTTTGGGTTTTGGCTTAAAAATTCGAAAACCTCTTCCAACGTTAGGGTCGATTTCACTCTGTTGACGGCAGCGCTACTACCATTTCCGGCGACCACATCTGGATCTTCGTTTGTCATTCTTTTTTTTTTTTTCTAGTCTACCAGCTGTCAATTGAGACGTCGCAAAAAGTTGTGTGCAATTTTACTACTCTAATTTTTCCATCTTTTCACCATGGAAAACAAAGAAATCTTCACTTAAAATATTCACCTGGGTTTTCTTTAAGGTTTGTTCACAATTTCCAATCAGCATTTATTCGATTTGACCGGCTGGAAGGTGGATAAATGTGCATTTGTTTGGAAACGCGACTGCTTTTTAGGAGATTATTTTGATGTTTGAGAGATCATCAATTCGCCGTGCTTTCATGCGAAGTGTCACAATGACATTAACGTAGGGTTGTACGGCAAAATAGATAACAAACAAAAAACAAAAACCGTAAACAAAAACTTGAAGTGAGAATTGGACGTGCAAAGCATTGGAGTTTTGTTTTTCTTCTGCGGTTAGTCATTCACTGTGTGCAATGAATTCGATTTGATCTAGTTAATAAATCAATCAATCATAATTGGAACGATATAAATAGGGTTTGTGTTTGTGCCACATGTACATTATTGTGAAATTGCTCTAGTCGCCGGTGGGTCCTTATCACATTCATTCTCTTTATCAGTTTGGATTAAACTCCGAAACCTCCCTTTTGGTAGCCAGTGAGCAGCATAACGATGTTCCGCTCCGGGGAATCACTAAGGTTAGGTGTGGTTAGTGATAATTTGTCATGGAAGTATCCATTGTATGGATTGATAGGTATATTTTTTTATAAGTGTGAAAACACCATTATAATAGTATGTATCGATTACGACAAGTCTGTTAAAATGACGGTCGTCATCGAGTAACTATGCATCAATTTTGCAACTCTTTAGATGGTGGTACCGTCCTTTGTTCGCTTCCCATACTAGTCGTCCGTTAACCGTCGCTATTTTTATGATAACCTTGACAATCAAGCAAATTCTATAAGCAAAATGAAATGCAGGCAGTGGTGCAGCAAATGATAGCGACTCTTTCATAACTATCAAGCGTTACATTATCGAATTCCACAGGGAAACACATCGTGGGGAAATATGTGTGTGTGAATTGGTATTTTCAGGCGCTTATGTGTGGCTGTTCGATCCTAAACTTTAGCTCATCTCTACTAGTTTTGTTTACCAGTCACAAACCGATGTGCTCAATCTGTACTTAAATCCGTATTTAAAACCCATCTACCTTTAAAGACCTGCCGACGATTTATTCAAGCTTCATTTTTATTTCAGATACATAATTACCACACGACACCATGGCAACGTACGGAGGGTTCCAATGGAATTGGACGAACTTTTGCCCGACGGGAATAACGCCATTCGCAGCCAATTCCAATGATCTGTTACCATGTTTTCAGGAGATCTGCCTCCAGATACCTATCTATACGATATTTGCAGCCGTCTCCTCTTACAACTTCGGCTCATATAATCGTCCCGTCGTAAGAAATCCTACACAGATACGTGCAATATATTTTCGGATCATAGCAACGCTCTTCCTTGCCGCCCTGCCAGTGACGAAGATCTTTTACTTCCATTCGCAGGGCTTGACTGTCCACCCCGTAGATGTGTTGGTTGTGTGCACAGAATGTATTATGTGGATTGTGCACTGCGGTAAGGCAAACATCAATCGGTGATAGAAAAATGTGATAAATATTGTTTCTATTGTAGGCTTCCTGTTGTCATCTAGGAGATTTGGGGAGATCAGCCATCGTGGTCCACTTTTCCTCATTGTGATGTGGTGTTGGGTAGTGGTATTGGATGCAGTATGGCTGAGATCAAGTCTGAACAGTAGTTACTGGCCATGGAGCTTAGCCACAGTGGTAATGGATGCGCTATATGCGCTAACAATGATTCCACGAGGAAGTGCGGTCAACTCTCCATTGAATTTCGATCAGGATAATGTAAGAAAAAGGCCTTAAATAGGAAATTCTCGTAATCTCTGTCTGTCTTTTAGGAACAACAGGCTCTGTTGTCAAACCGATATGTACACTTCCACTTCAACCTGAATGAACTGCTTCTCGGGCATGCACAGGATGAGGCGAATCTAGTTTCTAAATTTGTGTTCGCATGGGTGGAGCCACTGATAACCAAGGGAGTGGCGGGTAATCTCAAGAGAATCGAAGACTTGTTTGACCTGCCCGAGTGTTTGAGCATCTCAAGAATCAGTGAGAAGTTGAATATGCAGATATCCCGAACGAAATCCATGTTCTGGGCTCTGCATAAGACTTTTGGGAAGGAATTCTATTTTATCGGTTTGTTGCGGTTTGTCGCCGATACTTCAGGTTTTGCTGGGCCGCTCTTGCTTGGTGGACTCCTAAGTCAGGCGGGGTCTGATGTTACGGGGACAGATAGCAAACCGTATTGGTACGCGTTGGGGTTGTTTGGCGCCACCCTGTTGTGTAAGTAGCAAAGAGTAGATTTAAATATTAAATATTCTACTTGGTTGTTCATTTTCCAGCGGCGTTGTGTTCCACTCATTTCAACTGGCGAATGTCTATCATTGGCATGAAGATGAGAATCGGTGTGGTCAGCGCTATTTACCGGAAAGCTTTGGAGGCGAGAGGCCTTAAGGATTCCCGGCCCGAGATTCTTAACTTGATGTCAACTGACACTGATCGAATTGTCAACTCTTGCATCAGTTTTCACTCGTTTTGGAGTATTCCGTTCCAGGTGAGTGAGCAACGAGTTGATTTAGTCAACCTATGTTAATGTGTCGGTTTCAGCTCTTTACAACGCTATACCTGTTGTACACCCAATTGGGCGCAGCTTTTATAGCCGGCGTTGTGTTCGCTGCAACGCTGATTCCAATCAATCGGTGGATAGCGGGCAAGATTGGACACTATTCCGAAGGACTGATGACAGCAAAAGATGCTCGTTTGGCGGCCACCAGTGAGACAGTCAGTGGAGCCAAGCAAATCAAGCTGCACGCCTGGGAGGACGTCTTCATTCAGAAGATCAAAGGTGAGTTTGGTATGTAGCGTGATGAATTGATTTAAATGATTGTACTATTTATCAGCCCTACGTAAGACTGAAGTGAGTTTTCTCTCAAGGAGAAAGTATCTTGACGCTCTGTGCGTCTATTTCTGGGCAACTACACCCGTGCTTATGTGTCTGCTTACGTTTGGGGTATCGGTTCTGTTGGGGAATCCTCTCACTGCCGCCACAACATACACGAGTGTTGCGCTGCTCAACATGCTGATTGGGCCGTTGAATGCATTTCCTTGGGTCTTGAACGGGCTAGTCGAAGCCTGGGTGTCTATAAAGCGTGTTCAGGAGCTTTTCGATGTAAGATTGGGGAAATTTCTTAGAAAAAGCATTAAACCTTCGTCGTCCCTCTGTAGCTTCCCAATTTAGACTTCTCCTCGTACTACCAGCCGGTAATTAAAGGATCTGCGCCACAAAAAGTCGATGAAAAGCCAACCGTTTTGCAACTGAAAGAAGCGTCCTTTGAACATGAACACAATTCCTCGGCGCATGAAGATAGTAATGTGTTTCGATTGAGGAAAGTTAACTTGGACGTTAAGAAGGTGAGGAGGTAGCCTAACCACAGCAGTGAAAGTAAATTTACAGATTCTTGCTTTTAGGGCGATTTAATTTGCATCGAGGGACCAGTCGGTGGTGGCAAGAGCACTTTCGTATCGGCGATTGTGGCTGCAATTGATTGCGTTGATGGATCCGTGTGCGTGCAGGACTTGACTGCTGGTGGATTATTAATTTCCTCACTTTGGAGGGCAATCACCAACTGAAAACAATCTTACATCTTTCAGGTTTCGGTTATGTTCCACAAACATCTTGGCTGCAAAGAGGTACACTACGTGACAACATCCTGTGGGGTGCAGTGTTCGACGAGCAGTGGTACAGAAACGTTTTATTCGCCTGTGGTCTAAGTGAGGACCTGGAGGCACTAGGAGGCGACCTAATTGGAGTTGGTGAAAATGGACGCACTCTCTCAGGTGGGCAGAGAGCTAGAGTGGCCCTAGCCAGAGCTGTCTACCAAGACAAGAAGAGTAAGTGAGTATAAACACTCTGAAGCTCTTACTTACTTACCGTCTGCTCTAGTATACCTCTTGGACGATGTTCTTGCTTCTCTTGATGCGCATGTAGCCAACCATGTTGTTAAGTACTGCCTGTTGGGGCTGCTGAAGGAGAAAACACGAATTGTCGTGACAAACAACAAGACCATGTTCTTCAATGCCAATCAGGTTTGTTGCAACCAAAAGTAGGATCCGATGGAGGTACTGATTGTGTTTAATTTGTAGATCCTTCATGTGGACAACGGAGTGGTAGGCGTTAGTGATTTCATGTCGGAAAGCCTCGACCTGAGCCTTGAAGATGACCCTGGCGAACCCATAGACTATGCGAGGCGTCGTATGTCAAAGATTGACCTCTTAAACGAAGACACAGCCGATGCCAAGAGCTTGGATAGTCTAATGCTGGAGGTAAGTCGAGTGCTGTAGATTGCCTTTGATAACTGTGTGCATGTGTGTGCTTTAAGGAATCCCGAGAATATGGAAACGTTTCGATGAGTGTCATATCCTGCTACTGGAAAGCTGTTGCGAGTCCCTTGGGAGCAGCGGTCCTCACATTTGTGATTCTCATGCAGCTGTCACGAAATATCTGTGATGCCTGGCTCGCTCATTGGGTCACTGACACAACGGTTGTACCAAATAATCAAACAGTATTTGCAGGGAATGGCACGTCGCCAGTAAACCATGGACTTGGTTATTATTTGGGCATTTTTGCTTCCTTGGCACTTACCAATTCCGTGTTGACACTGATCAGAGCCTTTCTGTTTGCCTATGCGGGCATCAAGGCGGCCAAGTTCATCCATGACAGACTTCTCAACAAAGTTATCTACGTAAGTTGAACATCATTCTATGGTGGAGCAGTTTCATGCAAATTTATTTTGCTTTCAGACAAAGTTCCAATTCTTCGACATTACCTCTGTGGGACGGATATTGAACCGGTTCTCCTCCGATACGTACACTATTGACGACTCACTTCCGTTCATTTTGAATATCCTACTGGCGCAGGTAGTGGGGCTAACTGGGGCCCTGTGCATCAGTCTTTATGCTATGCCCTGGCTGGCGTTGGTAGTCATTCCAATGATCCCCATCTACCTCAATCTGCAGCATCGCTATCGTCATGCCTCGAGGGATATAAAGCGACTTTCGAGTAATGCGCTGTCTCCTTTGTACACACACTTCACCGAAACCCTTGAGGGGATAACAACCATCCGCACGATGCGAGCAAGTGCGAGGTTCCAACGCGACTTCCATGTGAAGCTCGAGGAAAGCATCAAAGCGCAGCTAACATCATGCGCTGCACAGCAGTGGCTGGGACTTCGCTTGCAAATGTTAGGCGCCATGTTAGTCGGTGGCGCTGGCATACTCGCGGCGATGACCTCGGCACATGCGACCAATCCAGGGCTGGTGGGCCTCGCCATTTCCTACGCTCTGTCAATTACCGGCCTTCTTGGTGGAGTACTTAACGCTGTGGCTGAAACGGAGCAAGAAATGATTGCAGTTGAGCGCGTCAATCAATACTTGCAACTGGAGGAGGAACAAAACGCCGATGGCAGTGCGGATCCTCCGTTTGGGTGGCCTAGTCAGGGAGTTTTATCGTTCAGTGGGGTGCAGCTGAAATATCGGGAGCATTTATCGCCGGCGTTGCTCAATTTGAGCTTCCAAACGGCGGCTTTCGAGAGGATTGCGATAGTGGGACGTACCGGAGCTGGGAAGAGCACGATAATTGCTGCGCTGCTAAGAGTGGTGCCCTTGCATTCCGGCGAAATCTCATTAGATTGTGTCAACTTGAAGACGCTTGCATTGAGAGTGTTGCGTGACCGAATCGGAATCATTCCACAGGAGCCGTTCCTGTTCGAGGGAACTGTGAGAGAAAATCTCGATCCCCGCCAGCGATATATCGACTCGGAGATCTGGAACGCAATAACAAACTGCTTGGCGACACCTTTGGTACAGTCGCTCGGCGGTTTGGAGGGAAAACTCGAAAAGGGTGGAACCAATTTGTCGGCGGGACAGCGGCAGCTGTTGTGCCTCACGAGAGCACTGCTCAAGAATGCAAAGGTAGGTTTATCAGTTTGTCAAGCGCTTCTTTTACAGATAGTCTCTCTTGTGCGGTTACACATCATCATTTGATATCAGATCTCATACACGTATCATCCCCTTCCACCTTCGCTAAACTGTTGATTAATTTTCTAGGTCGTTTGCATTGATGAGGGCACCTCCAACCTCGACCCAGAATCCGAGGCGGCTATTCAGATTGCTCTACGCAACTCCTTCAAAAGCTCAACAATTATCTTCATTGCCCATCGCCTCAGCGGACTGCAGAACATGGATCGCATTATTGTTCTCGATCACGGACAAATCGTCGAGCAGGGAATACCGCGTGAACTAGCCGAAAATCCAGACTCTATGTTCCATGGGATGTTGCAGGCGCAGAGAAATAAAGACTACAATGGTGACATTTAACTATTATGACTCCGAAGACTATTTTATAATTTTATTGTTTACCCTTGCACCTCCCTGGCCAAAATAGTAGAGCTGCATAGGTTAACTATTTTCATACCTAACGCAAAACAGTTCTGTTGATGTTTACTATTTTTATCTATGTATTAATAAACGTACCGTTATTAAGTTATTTATATTCTTTTGTTTTTATTAATACAACTTGTCTTTATACAGAGATAACACTGTAATCTTATTGGCTACGCGGTTTTGTTAGACAACATATTTTGCTCTCCCATCTACATGATAGATAGAAAATGGATTACACGGGGTGATAACTGAGAAGTTTTGATTCTACGAGGAATGTGATTTTTCTTGTGGAATTTTCCATGCACCCACCAAGTATCGGAACCAAATGAGAAACAAATCGATGCCCATTTGTAGCCACGACCAGAATGGTGAGAGTTTCGAGCCATCGATTTCGGTCCACTTTACAGCGATTTCCCTGATTGGCATTTTTAGCTTTTCCGCTAGATAGAGCAGTTCCACATCGAAGGCCCTGCAAAGGAAGTTTTGTTAACACAAGTACCAGAGAGGCCATCTCGGTATGGTTTTGCTGTCCACCAAACAGATTCTTCGAGTCTCACAGCAAACTTACCATCGCTCCACATGCATTATTGTGAACAGTTTTCGGGCAGCTGATCGGGTGAGGAGTTTGAATCCGCATTGAGTATCACGTATGGACTTTACAGCGAATAGCCAGACCAAGAAATGGAAGCCATGCATCAAAAAAGTTCTGGAAAAACAAACTATGCAAAACTTCACAAATAACAGCGCCGAGTGTATCGGCAGTTACCTAAAAAAAGTTCTGGTCGCAATAGCCTCGTCTTCCATGTGCGCCCTTGAACCAACAACCACTGCATCTGTTTGCCAGTCTGTTGTAACCGACTTCAAGCTCTCTTCCAGCTTGGCATAGTCCGCGAACTTGGTAGCACCATCAGCATCGGCAAAGAGTAAGAATCTCCCCCGACTACTCAGCATTCCCTAGAGAAACATCCATCAGGTGACCATTCATTAAAACAAGAGACTCACTTACAATTCGCACAGCTCCCCCTTTGCCGCGATTCTCAATCAGCTCTAGTACACGAAGCTTCTCGGCTGTGTACTTTTTGGAATACTTCAATGCAAGTGACACAGTTCCATCACGGCTGCCGTCACTGACTACAATAACTTCATAGGTGAACTGTCCCGATTTGGCTCTGTCCTCCAAATAATCCATGCATTCGTCCAGCATCACTGGCACTGAAAACAAATTGTTCTAAAGCAATGCATTTAAATGGACATATTGGTATCGTACGTCTCTTTTCCTCCTCATAGGCGGGTATCACAACAGTCAGATCCACACTCGGCTCATCGTCTATAGATGGGAAGTCAACATTTTTGATTGCAATTGGATCGACAAAGTACTTTTCTTCTTTGTGGCGTTTTATGATGGGGAATGGTGTGGTTATGGATTTTTGAATGATAACTAGCTGCAAAATTAAATGGATTTTGGGTAATTTGAGCAAAAATACGGGTTAATTGATGAGGACTAAACTTACGGCAAGTACCAGAGAAACGAAAAAAGCCGATCCTATGAAGAGAATTAACTGCAAAAAGTCCGCCAGCGGCATTTTGTTTTATTATTTGGGAATTATTGTTCACTATTGCACTTGTGATTTCATTTAAATTTTCTATTTGCCACGTATTGCACACGATTTATAGGAAAACTTAAATTTTTATGAGAAATAAGCGCATTAATGCATACAATACAAAGCCGATGACAGGAATGATGTGTCAACGGTCAGCAGCCAACTTTTCCACTGTTGACATTTGACTGGAATGATAATAGATAAATAAATCCCTACCTCAGAGATTAATGAATAAAAGAGATGGTTATCTTTCGTACGTCTATCCCCCCAAAACCCATTTGTTTACATTGTTGTTTTTGTAATTTCAACCATCGTCTGTGAATACGTGTGGCTAACAAAAAAGCATGTTGCTAATGGACGACCGCGAATCATCTTTCTTTTATGAGCATCGCGGTGTTTAATTGTTTTGTGTTTCATATTGTATTTGTTTGGATTTTGTGGAGGTGTTGATTAAACTAAAAAAAATAGTGAAATACACATTAGAAAATACTTTTTTCTTGCAGTAAAGTCCAATTCATGAACTCACATATACTATCATAGAAATGAGCAGGTGTGTGTGACTTCATGAATTTTTCTGGAAAACAGCTTGTAGGCAGCCGCCTTTCCACTGGAAAGATATATATCTCTGTATTCCATTATCTTTGCCCTACCTACTGAAATGTTTACGACGCACACAACAAAAATTTTGATCTACAAATGGGAAATTTTTTTTCCCACAACTGTGTGGATGATGCCAGGTCTAGTTTTGTTTTTACTAATTTTTGTCGTTTTCGATTTCAGATTTAGATCTGAGATTTCAGATTTCTGCCGGCACACCGAATACGAAGTCTGAGTTTTATTGGTTCTTGTATGTATTGAGTTGGCCGCAGGAAACCCATTTTTTCACTTACAGTGGAAATCCATTTCAATCGATTTTCACACTTTTTGAATAATGCATTGCGGAATAGTTTATATATAAAAACTAGATAACATACTCGTTTTATGAATAATTAGAGCCCAGGGGGTCAATTCCCGTTCCGTGATACTGTGAAATGATAAGTAATTTATCATTTCCGTTTTCACAGCAGTTTATCATTTTATCACTTCACGATTACACCTAATGCGATTCTCGAACTTATCATCATAAAAAGTAGTCTAAATGTGTACTAAAATGCACTAAATGATAAATGCTGTCAACTATCTTTGAAGCTCTTTGTCCCCGTTAATTTTTGTGTATCCATCACGTTTTCACACTTCTTCACAAATGAAATGGCTGTGATAAAAAACTTATCATATGAAAAAATTCTGACATTTGTTTTCATTTTTTCATAGATCGAGAATCGAGTTCAGCGTGAACTTGTGAAAACTCTTTTCATTTCACAGTATCACGGAACGGGAATTGACCCCCAGCTCAAAAAGCAGTCCCAGTTGCTTGTCATAAGGATTATTATAAGTGAAAGTATGTGTAAATATGAAAAAAAAAATTAGATTAGGTACTCAAAAGTGATGTGATTGATCTTTTTGGCAAATCGAACATGAAAATCTCGATCAACAAAAAAACAAATAGTTTTTCTGAAAAAGATTATGATCTGTTGACCAAATCGAAAACGACATTTGTTTCAATTCAAAAAATGTTTGTAAAAAACTTTGGCCTTAGCTTTGAAAATTCGCACAACCGTTAATAAAGTTGTGAACTTTTTTTCGCTAAAAGTAAATGATTTGTATATGGTAGGTAGTTCGTGTATCGGTTGTAGCCAGCGTTGCCACGCAGAACTTTTTGATTCGCTCGTCTCTTTTTATATTAATTTGCATTATTTTTTTCCTAATTTTAAATGTTCATAGTAACTCCAATCAGTTCTGATGAATAATACTAAATAGAAGTAATTTGTTGAAATGTGTTCTTCCAGTTCCAGTCTGGATTTTTGTTTGCTCATTATTTTGCTTCAAATTGTCAAACTCTATAGGGAAGAGTTATTTAGAGAATGCACAAGATGGAGAAAAATATTTCAACTTAGCATTTCCTTCATTCACCTTAAGTTTCACGGAAGAATACTTTGATCGCCGGTGAATTCGTCTGAGATTTAGAGAAGAACTCAATTTTGGAAAAATAAACGCAATTCTCTCCTATGAATGTTTCTAATTTATTATGATAAAATTATGGCATAAACTGACACGTCAAGTAAAAATACAATTTTAACAAAAAGAACCACCTACTAAAATTTATTACTAATTTACTTCAAATAAAGTACAAAAAATTTACAAATGATATGTATTACAATAATTATGTTATATAATAATGGATTTCAACTTGAAATATTTTTTACCAACTAACACTTTTAAATAAACCTAAAATGAATGGCCTCGCTAAATTTGGTTACAAACTACTGACAGTTAAAAGAGCAACAAATCAAAATGTTACCTAGTTTGAAAGTAAACTTTCAATACGATATTGGTTAATTTCAGTTGATTATACTGATACTTTTCATAGTCGCAATGATCTTGCGTGAACTCATTTATTGAAGTCCCAGACAATGTAGTCCATGTCCTTAACAGTACAAAATTCTTGGGGATGATTGTCAAATATCCACTCCACTTTTTCCTACACTTTGTGCTTTATATGGTGGTGGTCTTGGTCTTAGGTAGGTATTCGATGGGCTGTCGTTCGGGTAGATGCTGTTGCTGGGACTGTTAATGTAAAATACGTTTTTGGGGATTTTGAAAATATTAAGTGAATAAGAAAATTTATAACCTCTGAGAATGCAAGCTAACGTTATCCAAAAGCAAGTTGGGGTCCTTCAAGCTTCGCAATGTAGTAGTCGGCTGATTATTCGTATCAGAACATTGAACCATTTGAACTGTGGAAACTGAGTGGTTCTCCTTTTCTCTAATAAAAGTAAAAAGAACCGGGTATTCTATCTGAGTGAGTTAGGTTCGGCGCGACGATTTAAAATGAAATAAAAGGACAAAAAGTAAACATTTACAGAACACCAAATAAAAAGCGAACGTTTTCAAATTCAAAACTTTCTCACTCACATGAATATATTTATTACAAAATATCCATACGTAAACAAAAAATTTACTAAAGCAACCTATTACTTACAATTTCTCATGCTGAAAGCAAAGTACAGCAGACAGTATTCCCAGCAGCACTGCAAAAATCATTCCAGGGATGGCAAATGCGAAAGCAAACTCATCGATGTAGTTCCGTTGCGGAGCATCTTCTCTGGATATACCAACCCAGCGGTCTGTACGCCTTAAGGTACTTAACTCTGATCCATGATAGCCCTTCATGCCGTGATTATGGAAAAGAATTTCTGGAGATATCTCTGTTCCCACCATCTTAAAAGCACACCAATCCAACTTGAATCCCGCGTTTTCGAAAATCTTTTGCACCGATGTTCTTTTGTAAGTACAAGACGGTAACTTATACAGCGGGCGGACTTCTTCCTGCAGTTCCTTCAGGCGGTCAGAGAACTGGGCGAAACTTCCAAGGTGGACAATCACCCTAGAAGATAATGACAGTCATACAAACACTGTTATGTGGTCTAAGACTTACCCTTCCCTCTGCTGAGGACGCAAAGGCAGCCTTCCACCCATATTCACGGAAGATTCCATAAAGACCAAACTTAAATCGTTTTCACTTTCTGGCCACAAGTCCTTTCGGAAGATATTCCGTAGGTTTTCCACCCTCCCAGGGTCCATCAGATGCACCCAATTGAGGTTGTCAATCTTCATCTGGATGACATTTGGCGAAGGGAACTTATGGTTGACATAAATGCCCAAAACAATTTTTCTAGTTTCATAGTTTTGCCTATTTAGGGCGACAATGTCCAAAGTAATCTTTTTGCCAGCCAAACGATCCGGCGGAGTTCCGTAGAGGAATCCCGAGTGATACTCATTGCTGTACATGTACCTAAGCCAAACAGGTAGGTCAGGATATCCTTCGATAGAAGGTCTATACTTATACTGATCACTGAGGCCTTGGTGTGTCCAATTGAACATGTGCGGTTCTATTTTAAAAGTATACAACTCGCCAACGGAGGCCTGCTCTATGGCCAAAGCAGTCCCAATAAAGCAAAGTAACACAAATTGAAAAATTAAACGCATTTTTATTCCGAATATCGTTTTCCTCGAGTTATTAAATAGTGTTCCACAAATTTTCACAACATCAAAGCCAAAAACATATTTTTAGATACTTTTCATAGGTGCGATGGGGTGTTCCAAAAATATAATCGATTTTTCACAAATTTATATGGCGGAGGAAAAATCTGATATGAATTTTCTTTGCTGACGGATGAGGAAGAACTGACTCAGCTTGAATGAAAATGAAAAATTCATCGATGTTAGGTTGGGAAATTCTCGAATAAGGGTGAGGGGTGGGCTCCGTGTTCTCTGTTTTGGGAAATTTTTGCCGACTGGTATCTCTTATGGGTGTGGGGCATATGGTAAGAGTATTGGAATTTAGCTGGATACCTATTTCAAAGTGAGAGACTTTGGAGGCTGTCAGTGTAAATGCTAAATAAACAGCTAAATATACACATGTGAAGGATATTTCAAAAATAAATGCCAATCTAATTGCACATAAAGAAATTAAAATAGCAGTAACCTAAAATATAACAACCGTCGCTATGTATTCTCATTGATTAAGGTTTCCTCAAGCTGGGATATTGACGAATTTTAGACACAGCCTGTCTTTTGGCAACTACTTTCTGGAAATAGTTTTACCTAACTTCACTAAACTATGCATCCCTAAAAGAAAAAAAAATTCAAAAAAGTAGTGAGCTAGGTAGATTAACGTGTAGTTTAATCTGATCTTCCGGGGAACTGAAAGCGAACGACAGTTTACCGGAGATTTGGTGGATTCCACACTAGTAGTATAGTTTAAATGTGAAAAACAATAAATAAGATTGTTCCAACTGTAGCTGGTTTTTTAAATAGGAAATTCAAAATTGGATTCCGTGGGAGTACATTCGAGTTCATTTCACTCAACATTGGAGGTTTTTCAGTTTTATTCAAAAGTTTCACTTCCATATAAATGTCAGAAAATACCCGAAACAAATTTTTCATTTCAATTAAAGAACCTATACCTATTTTTTAGCTTTTCCTAAATAAAATGGCATTTGCATTTGCAAACAATCACATCTCACCAGATTTTTGAGTTTAACCTACGATCTGATATTAAATGAAAAAAGCAGTCTCAAAAACGTGCAATTTTGGTATGATTGTTCATTAAAAAAAAGCCGTAAGTAATCCCAATCCTTTCAACTCAGACTGTACGAAATTCCAACAAAAAAAAAAACACTTGCTTTGTTCATTCCAATCGGATTCACTTGTGTTTCTTTTCCCATAATTCCATTCAAACGTCAACAGTTCACAAACAAAAACAAAAACACCCTCACAAAACAACAAAATACAAGTTTGTTTCCAAACCTAAATGACAGCCAACTTCACTGTGAAGATGTTTTTTTTTACACTGGAATGGCTGATGGCGGTCGAGTGTGTGTGTTGTCTACGTCGGTGCGGTTAAATTTTATAAAGTTTTAACGTTTTTCTGGTGTTTTCAAATCCCAATCATTCGGAATTGTGTACAAAATAGATTTCTCAAACATTTTAAAGTCTTTTGCGAATATAAATTCAGTGAATAGTCTCGCGAGTTGTGCCAAATAATGCCTTACATTGGCGGCTAATGTGAAAGCAAAAAAAAAATCTTCAGTGGCCCTGCAAGAAATTCCGTCCATGAAAACGAAAAGTGAACAAGAAGTTCCTCGATCTGTTGAAATCCAAAAATCTCGAGCTCTACTCTCGGTTTCAAAACTATTCGGGTATTGTTTTCTGCTGGTTATCTGGCATTTATCTTAACTAATTTTCTCTGCACTTTTGTATAATTTTTGTGTTGATGTTATTTCTCTCCTTTTCTGCCTTTTTGGCATACCTAGTGTGCTGCACATAAATGTTTTTTTTTTTTGCACTTATTTGCATTTATTTTCCATTTAATTTAGTATAGTTGTTCTTTGTGGTTTCTTTTTATTTCACGTTTCATTTAGTTTCGCTTCGAACTGTATTGATTGTTGTTTTATGAATTTGTGTAGCTGTATGTAACACACAACCGTTGGTTGGGATGAAGAACAGCACTGCAAACAGAAATTTCCATGGTTTATGTGTTTATTTACACGGAGTTTGTGTACTGGGTTCCTTCTGAAAAATATTTCTTATCGGATTGAGTAGGGTATCAACACACCAGCTTATCAACAAAAGTATTTACATGTCTGCCAATAGGGTTGTAATTCTTCGGTTCTTTGTTTGTTTGGAAACGAATTAGTAGGCAGATGTGTAGCCGGTAGCATGAAATTTGTTTTCTATTTGTTCTGCATATGGGAGCAACATGTATTCTAACTGATTGTATTGTACTATGTCGTATCAGTTCGTAGTTGTTATCAAGTGTTACATTGCAGGAAGCAATGCACCCAATGGAGTGGCGTCGCAGCTTTCGGCTCGGCCTTAGTTTGTTGTTTGCTCTTAAGAACCTACAACACTGAAATATTCAAGGCAATTCAAGTGACACCATCCTAAAACAGATTTTTAGCTAAAAATCCCGATTTCGTTGAATCAATTATCACAACAAAGTGACGGCTATTTGTAACTGGATGGCTGCCCTGTAAATAAATTGTTCCACTGGTCTCCACTTTTGGATTGCCCATTCCAATAGTATAAGCAAGCAAGCGTGGAGTATAGTTAAAAAGCCAAACATTATGCTCTACCAGTGTTGCTAAGCAGCGTGACTCTCAACTAGTTAGCAGCCGCATCCATTTTTAGCACTCAAAACTTCGTTACCTCACCTAAAGGCGTTACCACGCCGACCAACAGTTCATCCACATCCCCAAAGTGGTTTGTCCACACTCCAAATTGGAAGGCAACATTTCTTGAAATACCTCTTTCATGACTCGTCGGTCGTCGCTCACCGCAAATGGCTATATGCTTAATCGAAAATCCAATTCCCAGCCTTAAACAGCATAAGTCATCCCACGAAAAACCACAACAATTCGTGAATAAACTGTAAAACTAAATTGACCACACTTTGGCGGTGATTTTCAATCACAATCTGTTTCCCACCGTTATGGGTAGTGTCAGTCGATCGTAGCTGACTGTAGGCTGTTGCTTTCTCGACGACTCGACTTGACACACTTGGAATTTAATTTAATAAACATTTTGCTAACCAAATCATGTGCAGCTCGCCTAAATTGTGATTTCACACAGTCCCATCCGACAGACAGTGTCAGAACTGAGAAGAGGCAAGAAAAAGTCGCTCAGCCAACAACCGGATGAATCGCAATTTATACTAGTTAATGCGAAGAAGTTGTCGCTGATAGCAGCAGCCGGCTACTCTGTATTCGTCGGAGGTGTCAGCTATACAGAACTGGAAATGTACACTTTCGCATCTATACATGTGCAAGCGCACTGTATCTATCGTCAACACTGACAACGTCAACGTCAACGACGACGACGACGACGAAGATTTAATTTATTACTCTTGTTGCTTTTGAACGTCCTTGAGAACTGGTCTCTCTGGATGAGAATGTGCCAGCATAGCTAAAAGAATATTTTTCTCAAATTGAATTAAAACGAAAGAGACCGCAAATTGAATTGTGAGTAGAACGGGTTACTTTTGCGATTTCTTGGCCTATTAATTCAATTTTGCATAACTTGCTTTGTTGTTTCTTTGCTTGCTTGTTTTCCTCTAACATTATCTATCCGTTCTACTTCTGCTGCCCACTTCCACATTTCTCCTCGCCTAATAACACAATCAAAATCAGTTGTTCCTCCTCAGTTGAATGTTTCGAGTGATTTCGAAAGTTGGCATGCAATTTCTCCGCCAAAAAGAACCACAAACGACGAAAAGTAGTTGAACGCATCCATAGAAAACTGTTGTTTATGTTCCACACAAATTGTAATAGCATCCACACGTACTAAAAGCAGAAACAAAACAAAATGAATAAAAAATCTTCTAGAAATCTTAAGCTAAGCAAAATGGATAAAATGTCCGAACGCTTGTATGATATTGTAAAAAGCGGGATGATGGTAAAACGTGCACAAAATAAGAAACGATTTACACCAGTTAACTATAAGCAACGATGGTTTGAGCTAACTAAGCGAACTCTGTCGTACTTTGATCTTGAAAATGTCGAGGTAAGTTTTCTATTTTCTTGATGGATATGGGAATTTTAAATTGCTAACACTAGACTAACGAATTGCGTGGAAACGGCAAACTAACAAACTTACTAACAACTTTCTAGAGAATGCTTTTTCAAGGTTAGAATGAATGAATGAATATTTTAAATACACTGTTCTATTGGAAGGCAGGACAAGTGAGAGTTTTAAGCATTAGGGTGGTGTTTTTAAATGGTGAGCTTGATCAAAGTAGGTGCTTAACTCTTTCATAGTGACCTTGACGTGTGTATTTGTGTTTATTTGTCCACTTTCCGGATTTTTCTTGACGATCAAGTTCTAATTGTTTTTTTTTTTCAAATTTGTTGGCTTCTAATATAATTCGGTAGAGTTTTCCATTTGTGGCCTCACAATCTGTACATCAGACTTAGTATCATGGAGAAGACGTGTGAACTGAACTCATGGCCTTTTATTCAACAAAATCTAAGCCGAAGAATCTATTGTTTTGTTATATAAAAATAGATAAATAAATAAATAGTTGGCGCAACAGGTCTGTAGGGACCCTGGGGCTAGCCTTAATTTTTGGAACGAATAGAAGGGATCTACAATTTTATGCCGATTCCAAACGGCCAATGAGAGAAGCTCTTTTAAGACAGTTATAATCTCGGATGTTTGTCAGACGTTCGCGAGAGGTGTCGCAGTGCAATAAACCCTGAGTTAGAATTTAGGTTTTAGCGGAATTCGAACCTGGGACCCCTCGCTTAGTAATCAGATTAACCACTAAGCCATTGCGCCTACCAGAGAATAACCAGTCCATTTTGCGCGCTACCGCCACTTAACCAGTGGTCTGGAGTTTTTGACGTATGCTAGTGAATGTCGTCGATTCCCCCTCCCCACTGCAAAATTTTTCATTAAAAAAGTAGAGAAAACTTGGTCTGGACATAGATTTGAACAGAAAATCCGCCAAATAATGTTTTATGGTCATTAGTGACATCCCTGTATTCAGCAGCATTTCCTAGTAAGTATTCTGTAATAAACTGCTCTTCTCCTGAAATGAACCAACCCTTTTAGCGCGCATGCCTCAAATAGCAAACCCCCATCCCTCATTAGCCTCTAAATCAATTGAGAGAAGCAGTAGAGAAATGAATTTTAACAGCTATCCTTCGTTTTATTATCCTACTGCAGTTGAAAGTGTTCCTAGCTCAAGGAATGAATACATTTCAAAGTTATGTCTTCGCCTTTGCAATTGGGGTGGGATGGATAGTAAAAAAAATAATTTTTTTTTCCGAATATCTCTCCTTTCATAGACTAAGTGGGGTAGTGCCCCCTAAAAAGGTCTAGGTCTAGTTTCCGGTTTCTGGAATGTTATGGCGATGTCTGTAAGAGTCAGTTCATGTGCTAAACTGGGCTCACAAGAAGTCACAGTCCCGCTCTTGTCATGATATATATACGTATCTATCTCGATGACATGTAATTAAAAATCCCGACACCACCCATTCGTTGTATTACACGGCCAACACCAGTCAAGCGCTAGCAAACAAGACGCATCAACATTCTGCACGGTAGTCTGGTCCAACACTCTTTGTGTATTTAATTAAAGGATGCGAATACATCACAAACGACGACGCACATTTTTCTAGGCCGATCATCGATCACTCACCCTTGTGGCAGGAACAGGAAATGCCCCCACCCACTCAGTGGCACCACACCACAGACAGGCATCAGCAACAGAGCTTAAAAATGACGCAAAAACCGGCTACGCAGGCTCTTCGAATCTCACACCCCCTCGTCGAAGGTGACTAACAACGCACTCACCCTTCTACGTTCATTTGTTTTGTTATTATTAAATACGGTAAAACGCCGACACCACACAACCCTCGGCTTGTTATAGTATACAACGCATACACACAACCACTTGTACATAACCAACCCAAACAAACCCTCCGAAGGACTATTTTTTATCTTCGTGATTCTCTCGGTCTCGCAGGGATTCAAAAACCACATCTCTCTTGTCTCTTGTGCTGAATTCGCAGATTTACTCTCTGCTCGCGGAGAACTCGATGTGCCGATGCTTTTGGTCGACTCCAAAACTTGTGGTTGTGACTTGTACAAAAGCCGGGAAAAATAGAAAACACCAGGAAAAACCACCCCCAAGAGCACACAGTGATGAAGGGTTCACTGTCCCGGCGTCGCCATCATTGAGTTTGCTTCGGTTTTACGGTGTATACACACGGTGTTTCTTCCTCCGCAAGCGGTATTCTTGTTTTCCCGTTAATAATAGTTAGCAACGCCACTGCGTAATTTATTTAAACAAATTATATAAGCCGAGTGCTAAAATTCAGTCTTTACTTTTCCCTTCGCTTAAATAATGTTTCGAATTTCGAAAAATATAAAGTTCTCATTCAAATAAATAATTGTTAGAATATTCCACGGGAAACAACAAAACCTCCATTCGGCGAGAACAAAATACCGAAAAAGAAAAGAAACGCCCCACCCATTCCAATTAGTATACTCGTAGATGCGGCAAACTGTGTGACCCCCTAGTCGGTATACAGCAAGGATTTGCGTTCCTTGTTCACTACTTTTCCCGTGCAATTTTCTTCTTCATTACAAAGGTGGAAAAAAGGCATTTAAAAATAAAAAAAAAAGTGTTGCAATTTTGTTCGTAGTTGTTGTTTGTTTAAAACAAAGCGAACCTCATTATACTGCTGCAGGGAGGTGAGAGATGAAAATGAGGAGCTTGTCCTTAGAGAAGGCTACAGCGCAGCAAAGTGAGTGTTAATTTGATTTTGTAAAACAACCAAGAGTGACGAAGTGGCTTTTTGTGTATGTATATCACCAACAATATATAAAAGAGCGAATCTGTGAGAAGGAAAAAAAGGATTAATTTCGTTATCGTCGTGTATATACCGGTGGAAGAGGATTGATCACTAATTGCGTTTTTGAGGTATGTAGATATGCAGCCTAAGTCAGTTAACAAAGATCGATTGATCGTAAAAACATGCGCCGTCATTTGTGTAGTGTAGGCATTAACGACGACTTCCTTTGGTCGTTTGTCGAGCGTTCGAATGGAAGTAACGACATTACATTCGTGCGTTGTGCTGGGGTGGAAAAGAATGGTCTAATAAGTAGCCCATCTAAGAACATATGTATGTGCACTGTCATTGATTTGAAATTAGAAAAAGGAAACGGAGTAATAAGGAGAAGGAAGGGGAGCAAATGGTATTCATTTGAAAATTACACCCATTTGAATTTATTCCACAGGCGAGGGGTCGAGGGAGCTGTGATAAAAGAAAGATTATGTAACTGCAACGGCCGACAGCCATAACCCATAAGGCGTTTCCTCATTCTTGTTGTTGTTGTTGGATGTCCTCTGATTTTCGTTTTGTGGGCCGTTTTCTTTGCGATTTCTTTTCCTTGAATGAGTTACACAAATGGAAAAGATTTCTGTTTGCGAGGGATGAATAAGGGTCCATCAACCATCAGTACCTATACATCTATTTCGTCTTCGAAGTTTTTGTCTGAAACAGAGTTTTTGTATGGTACCTACATCATCTTTTATCCGATTTCTTGCTTGTGTCTTTCTTCACACAAATGAAACATTGTGCTGACATTTTATTTGTATTATGCAAAAAGGGCAGGCTACAGCTGTTTTTTTTTTAAATTACCACAGAGTTAGAAAGACTATCAAGCGAAGAGGAGGCTTAAAATTTGGTTTAGTACCTGTGTGGATATATTTTAAGACTCATTCATAGTCCGTAAAGTTGGTTATTAAATCTTGAATTCGAAGGAGCTCTCTGTTAAACCATCCCAAGAGGGTTTTTATCCCCTTTTGACAAAGTCCCCGAATCGTACGTCAGTAGCATCATGTATTATAGCTCCAAATGCCTTTTTACTGGAAGAGCCAGAACAGCGCATATTTGGATACGGGTTTGTTAAGCGCTGAGTTTTATACCAAAGACTAGACGATCAACTTCATGAAAAATAGTTTTGACAGCAGAATTCATGCCGGTACCTTTGGGGTTGTTCCAAAAATAGGTTAATACCATGCAAGTTACACCCAAGTTTTCACTAGGGCCAAAGTACATTTTTTTAAAATATTCCTGAACATTGCATAAATTTCTATTAGTGTTGGTAATTTTCAAATTTATTTACTTAGCACCATATTTGAACAAAATCAAAATGTGATTAAAAGTTTGGTAGTTTAATAACACTGGACGTGTTGAATGATGTAATTTGGGAATAATAAAAATGGATATCTCATATTAAAAAAAACTCCTAACAAAAAAGAATTCTGCGATTTGATCGAATTTCAGATTTTGCGTACCAATCGAACGTAAAGAATCCAAGTTGTTTTGCTAATTTTTGGTATTCGCATGGTCTGTTTCGTTTTCTATA
Source organism: Cheilosia vernalis (assembly GCA_949126925.1). NCBI lineage: Eukaryota > Metazoa > Arthropoda > Insecta > Diptera > Syrphidae > Cheilosia > Cheilosia vernalis. The sequence goes on from OX421362.1 coordinate 5,801,424, forward strand.
GATATATTCTTTTAAAAATTTTGCAAGAATGCATTTTGAAATGTCCACTGATATTTTTATAAACCTCTAAATTATTAATTAACAAAGCAAGTGCACTCTATGCGTTTTTGAAATACAAAAAGTGATACTGTTCCGAGTATTTCATATAAATAAAGGGCGAACGACATAGAATTTTTTTTATGGAATTTACCAGAAATAGCCAAATGCATACCTACATAGGATTTTTATATGGAAAACTCCCCGAGTTGTGTTCAACTTCCAGTGAATAAAATGGGCCTAAAGGTAGTGTAACAGAAACAAGTTTTCCCTAAACTGTGTTAAGAGCCCTATTTTGTTTCAATGACCTTTTTACCGATAAACTTTTTTAGTTCCGACTCTAAATTTTAGTACCTACTTAAGTGTGGCTATATTTACGATTCAATTTTCGTAATTCTGAGCTTCCGTAAATAAAAAGTCTAAACTGAACTTTGTTTTTAGCGCAATATGGCTTTGAAATTAAAAGCATTAAAATCGACACAAAAAAAGTTCATTTGCTTTAAAATATACAACAAAAGCTTGAAGTTACGAAATCTATTTTAAAAAAATCCGATAATCCGTTTTAGTTCATTTTTCTCTGATTAATATCATGAAATGGATTTCTGCTGGGTATTGGCAAATGACTATTATATTAAGGTACTGTAGCCGACCCGGCGAACTTTCTTCCACCCAAATTCAGCTAAGTATTCTGCTCGCGCTAAATTTTAGCGTCGCTAGTCTCCACTCCGTTTCTCCACAGCAAAGATAAATGGTAGCTAAATTTTTAAATATGATATAGATGGGACAAAAGACAAAAGTTCATTACAGAATGTCGGTAAACGTGATTCAAATTATACACGTTATTTTAAATTCGAACTTCAAAAGCATCGCAATATTTAAAACAATGCATAGAACAAAAATTGAAGAAGATGTTATCATTGCTGCATCAGCTGAAACAATTTCTATAGCAGCAAGTAGAAGACAAAACTTTCCAAAATATCTTTACCTTTGCGAAACAATTATTATTACCCGATAAACATTCGAGGCCAAATGATTCTCTATTCTGATATAAATAAATATTTCGATATCTTTGAATTTTCGTTTCCTTTTGTTTCTCACGCAAATATTCTTTGCGTTTTCCTATAAAAAAATAGCAAACACACAGCAAACTTTTTATTCCGATTCTTCTGTCAACATTTATCTTCGATTTAATGTACCGGACATTTATTTCGCGAGCTAAATGAGTGGAGACTTTTCATCGGCCCATCTACATGAAGTTAAGAATTTAGCGTGAGAACAGGATACTGCTTTGTTAAACTGCCTCGCTAAATTTTATCTTTGTAGACATTTTTGTATGGGAGATAAAATTTAGCGCGAGCAGGATACTTAGCTTAACCCTCAAAATCGTTTTTTAAATTTGGAATAATTTCTTTTTGTATTTGAAGTTTCACTAAACGATTTCTATCCAGTTTATTTTTTTTTCAAAGTGCATTTCCCCATACAAACTTTCATAATTTTGTTTTCGCGACAAAAAGTAGCCTATGTCCTACCTTGGTCCCAAACGAAACCGTCAAGCCAAAATCGCTAAAATCGAATAATCCATTCTCGAGTTATGCGCGCACACACGGACTTGATTCTCTTTTATATTTATAGAATTATTATTGCACTATTATATTATGGAAGATAACTTATTTTAACTGAAATTTTCCGACTTCTATTTTTTCCTAAATCTACCCTGATTCAAGACAAATAAAACAAAACAAAAATCATTCAAATCGGTGGAGCCGTTCTCGAGTTCTTAACCGACTAACTATCTATACTAATTGTATAGATATAGATTTGGTATTGTGATGGAATTATATCAGGAATACCATATTCGAGCAATTTCATAAACTTTAAAAACTGCGATGTGAACGCCGTGTAACTAATGGGCACCAAAAAAGCCGAACACAGTCGGCAGCTGTAGGCAAATTCTGCTCTCAGTTGGCCATTTAGTTTGAATCATCTTTGTTTTCTACAAAGTGAACCTTGTTCTACAGTCGCAGCTATTGATTAGAATATATAAAAGAACACATTTGTCCAGACTCCTCTATAATGACTTCGGAGACCAGCATCACATTGAAAAAGAACCCAAGAGGTTCAAAGCGGTACCCAACACATCTTTTCAAAGATTTTTAAGTCCTATGCTATTCAAAGCCATGTCTAGTTTTTGGCATCCCTGCAAGACACAACCGTCTGTTTAGAAGGCGATGGACGCCCTACTCTAATGCCCGTAACTACATAATTGGCATAATTGCTAAAACCCAGCGACCTTGTGTTTTTGCTTAGGAGGAGCATTATGCTAGGGATTTTAAAGGAAAACTTTTTTCGTCTGTTCGGTTCCGTTGGCGTTGAAGGACAAAGAAACGATTTACGACGAACTATAAACTGAAAAGCGCTTGTGATCTAATCAAAAAATTGCGGATAATTGGTTGGAGAAATGGGTATGTCGAATGACGCTCAATGCAGAGTTTTTCATTCTAACCTAGAGGGCAAAAGTCATACCTGGTCGTATGGTGCCTTTTTGTTATAGTAGCCAATGTAGGCGCAGTGGCTTAGTGGTTAGTGTGTTGGACTACTAAGCGAGGGGTTCAGATTCGAATCCCGCAAAAACCCAATTTCCAACTCAGGGTTTTTTCACTGCGCCACCTCTCGCGAACGTCTGACAAACATCCGAGAGTATAACTGTCATGAAAGAGCTTCTCAAATTAGCCGTTTGGAATCGGCATAAAATTGTTGATCCCTTCCATTCGTTCCAAAAATGAAAACTCACACAAAACGAATGGTTGCGAGAAGCTAGGCCTAGGGTCCCTACGGACCTGTTGCGCCAAAATTATTATTATTATTATTATTAGCCAATGTTGGGGCAACCTATTTCATCGTCACCAACAGCCCATCACCGGCGCCTGACTTAATAATTGCAAACGCGCCACTGGACATCTCGCCCTGTTCTCCATAAAAAGTCAATATTATCAATCTATCAAATGACTGGGGGGTATTTAGAAAAATTGTGGCTCTAATGTTGACGAATGAGCTTCGTGCAATCGCTTCGCAAAGTGTTCGATAAATCATATTAACCGGCACTGATGCATCCCATAGCAAGTTACCTTCCAACAAACAGTTAGTTTGCTCATTTGACTAATAACCAAACTTTTGCACAAGTATTACTCAATATAATGGAATTCGTATGTGTCCATCCGCTTTCGGCCACCCACCAAGCCACTATAACGCTTCCAACAGACATTCCTTGCATGTTCTCACACGCGTTTCGATAGACGGAACACACGTCATTCCGAATCACTTCTGATGCCATGCCGGCAGGTAGGTACGATATATATATATGAGTTTGAGTACATGGATACATCCTCGTCTAATCCGAAATTCATAAAGAGTGAGAAATACGCTCAGCCGACAAGGATCATATTCTTCTCTGACCACCACACCGGAATATCGGCCGCTGTCCATGTATGACTTAATCGGGTTTCCACGGCTATATGCATAGAGCTGCTGCAGTCGCTACTTCTCTGTTCTCTCTCTTTCCGTGCAACGTTATAAATGTCCGCACGTCAATTGACCATAAAGTTTCTGTGTGCGCTCGGACTTTTATCGGTTTCCAAGTAATTTCACACAGAGCCTCTCAGCTCCAAGTTCCAACTCCAAGTGTGACTATTGGGCTGGGGCTCTTCGAGGCTGCAATTGGTTTCTATTTTGTTTTTTTTTCCTGGTTCTCTTATATGAAAATTTATTGGATCTTAAATGGCCCAGAGGATGGGTGTGTTGGTATAGTGTATACGCTCAGCTCGAACTCAATGGCAGCTATTTTTATGGGTTTCCATTACATCGAATTTACATGGAATCGAATGCAGTTAAGTTGGCTGGCGCACAAAGACACTAAAGTCCTGTTGGTCACTTCTGGATGGGAATAATTAGCGTGGTCTCTGTGGAGGGTTATTAATCTATTGAGATTCAATGTGCGTGAAGTGGTTTCGTGTACAGTTGTTGTATCTTGTATGACGGCCCATGGATTTATGGACGTGCATCATTATTTCTCTTAAAAATAACTCTTTCTGGGATCTGGATGGAACATGATCCATGAGCCCCACCTTGTTTCTACGAATTTGACGGGGCTTAGGAGAGATTTTATTTGTTTGATCAGTTGTATGGGAAGCTGGTGAAGAGGTGGGGGCTCTGTGGGCTAAGTATGAAATTTTTCACCATTTACCCAAAAGCTTTTTAAAAAAATTATAATTTTTGAATTAAAGGAATTTAACAATATCTTTTTTTATAAACTGGAAATTTATGAATTTTATAGGAAAAATTAAAATTCCTTTTTTATAAAAGTTCTTTATAACACTTCCTTAATAAATAAGTTCTCTGCTCAAGTCGCGATTTTCTTATTTGTTTCACACTTTCTGATTACACAGTATTGGAAGGGGAAATTCGTATTTTTACAACAAAGAGAGTGTTTTTGCAGGGAAATTTTAGATTGACCAAACCAAACGTTCTACAAACCATCTAGACTGAATATTATTTATTGTCTCGGGTGGAGATATAAAACAAAATCTTTATTCCTCTAGCATTTTTGACCACAGAAATTCACATAAAAATTCCCCCGATATAGTAACACTGCTTTAGTCTGATCCGGTGAGACACCAATACGGTGGAGGTGTTTTTTCACGAGGCATTGGGCACTTATTGTTCCTGTTAGGATTCTCAGGCTATTTTTGTCCAGATTAATCAGGAAAAGCGATTTCCTGTCAGAGTATTTAGGATATAATTTTTTGGTCCAATTCTGCCCAACTGTGTTTTGCCAGATCTGGTTTGATTCGGTGTGAGAACGGTTCCTAGTATAGTTCCTGAAGAGGTTTCTGTTGACAGAAAGGGTTCAGGTCCGATGAGTGGAGTGGTTGCTCCGATTTGAGCCAGTGTACCTTCAAATGCCTTCAAATCCTCTATGGGCTGGGATCCAGTGGAGGATGACTAGGTTTTTCTTAGAAAGTTCATAGATGATTGTGAATGTTTCTAGGATTAGTTTCGATTTTATGACAGATGAGTCAACAGCTTTGAGAGCTGCTTGGCTATCTAAAAAGATAAATATGGTTTTACCCCTAGTTCTAGAACTTAGGAAAAGTTTTTCCCAAGGCTAACTGAAAAGTTCACCTGGGGCGACTCATCGTAGATTCCAGAGCCAGAAGGCTCCATGTTGTCGAATAAAGACAGATGACCTCCCTGATAGGAGTAGGGCTCAAAGTTGTTCGAATGGAACAGACGGTGGATACTTAGTCTGGCCTCCATTTGAATGTACGTATGAAGAGGTGTTAGACCTATAGGATGACATTGAGTGCCATTGTCGGGGTGGAGCGTGGGCAGCCGGTCATACAGTTTCCAGCTATACGTTGAACTCGGTCTAGCTTTTTGACTTCGGTGACTTCGTTAGTCTTCGTCCACCAGACCACGGCAGCATAGGTTATCGCTGGTCTTACAACGAGCGAATAAAGCCAGTATATCATCCGAGGTCTCACACCCCAGTTCTTACCTTAGTAAATCTCGTACTTTTTTAATAAATTTTTGTTCTATGTACAAGCGCTTTTAAATGTATGAAGTTAAATATAACTAAACAATTTGAACAACAGGTCCATATGCAACCCTAGGTTTGGCTTCTAATAAGCTGTCGTTTCTGGTCTTAATTATTGGAACTAATAAAAGGCACCCACAATTTTATGTTGTCGCCGAACGTTTGAAGTCTTCGGATAGATATTATAGTCCTCATCTGATATAACCCCAGCGCTGAAGTGGAGACTCCCATATCGAGCTTAAATTCTGTTAACCGTCTAGATGCAGGTTGACCCTCTTCTAAACAGGTGATGGAAGATGCTTCGGTAAATTTAGCCATGCCTATACCTAGTCGAGACAGTTTTGTCTTGCTGATGTTTGCTTCATTATAGTCATGTCTGGGTGTTCCTCGATCACAATGGCCTATGTTTTCTGACAAGTCCATACCAATTGGGTGAGTAGTTTCAATCTGATGTGTGAACTAATCCACCTGCAGGCAAAGTTTTAGTTTTATTTAGACCTCAAACGATGGAAAAATAAAATCCGTACTTACCTTGTAGTGGAAAAACTTATATCAACTAATAAACAAGTAGTCATTATTGGTCTCCCCATTTAAATAATGTACTCAATCATATCCTTAAGGCACCTTTAACGTGTATTTCTCAGCCCACTTAATGTACTAATCACTCTGGTTAAATAAATTTCAACACTGAAACTCATTCTACAACCAATTACAGCACTTACCCGTGGTGTATACTTAATGAAACACTCGGCGCCATAAATGTAATTGAATTTTCCCAAACACAATTATCGAAGTTAAATTGAGTAATAAATTTGAGTGCGCCAACCCCATGGTACAAACAAGGAAGTACCTATAGGTGCTGAACATCCACCGAGTAAAAGATCTCAAATTGGTCGATTGACAGATGTTCGGTTGTCATACACAAGACAGCACGAGATGTGTTCCGTTGCGAAAGCTGTCATTTGATTTATCAGATGCAGGTTACCACAGGACACATTTTTTTTTTTTGTTTTTTCGGGAGCAGGTGGAAGTTGCCACAATGGAAAATTGATTGATTTCCTCACAAAGCGTATTCAGGTGCTACGGAACAAAATGAGAATTAATGTGCATTTTGATGGCAGTCCTGGATGGAATGCAGGTATCATAACGACTTGATTAAGATCGATAAAGTCTTGAACATGAAAAGGGAAAGGTGCCTGCTTCTTTCCAAATGCGAGATGTAAACCCGCCGTAGTGAACTCGAAACGAAAAAAAAAAAAAAAAAATCGAATAATCCCCAACTGCTTACTACTGCCGCGGAATCCAAAACAGTGCACTGAGAATGCTTTTAAAAGTTTGAAAAACCCTTCACCACTTTTTGATGAAGAAACGAACTCTATTCCCACTCTGCTCTAGATAAATAATAGGAGAGTAAAACAAAACAAAACCAAAACTATGCCATACCCGCTGGGAGGAACTCTTATTCTGTTTACCATTCCCACAGAATGAGATGGATGCCCACCGAAAACCGAAAAAAAATTTAACTAAAGAGGATCCTTGGGGTAGTATCGTGGGATTTAATTCTGCAATTGAGTAAAGAAGTCTGCTGGCCCAGTTGTTTTCTCTCTCTCTCTCTCTCTCTGTCGGTTGTTCTTTAAAACGAATCATTATTTTTCTTCTAGAACAAAGTGTTCCTGTTCCACTAGCTGCAAGGGTGGAATGAGTTCAACCCCCCGACCTACGCGTGCTCTTAATATATATGGGATAGGAAATTACTTGGACGTTGTACATATTAGATGGGTGCGGGCAAGCGTACGGCTGAAAATGTTCAGCGCGAGCTAAGTGCAAGCATGCCAAAGAATGACAGGCATGCGATTAAAAAACTAAACATGGTGCTTGCCAAGTGTGCTTCGGGATTATAATATGGATGGTGTAAATGTGTGTGTTTGTGTGCGGGGTGACAAATATGTATATGATGACAGGGTGAACGAACTGCCTCTAGCTATAACCTATAAGTACGGTGGCAACGGCATAGTGTTGTGCCGCTGAATGATCGAAGTTTTATGTGTTCGATTTTGTTTGTCGTCTTCCCAAGGGATGCCATGCGGACGAGGGATGATTGGAGGAAATAGCATGTGTTCTGTGTTTTCATTATCATCCACCATCATCATCCGTTGGATCGGACCCCGTTTACATTGGATTTAGTTGACATTTTGAACTGCCGTGCACTTTCTGGCAGATGGCTAAATTTTTCTTTTCGTAAGCCCAACAGATTTTTGAATTAAAACGTATAATATGCTCAACTAACTCACAATGGCGAAATTGTCATATAAAATTGTCGTACAAAATATTTTAGGTGAAGTTTATAACAGGTCGTTTAAGGCCTCATGTGTCTTTGACTGGATTCTACCTCTCTAAGCGACAATTCAATTGAACTCGTGGCACATTCGAATAAGTCGAGAAAACAGCAGTTGATCTAAGGGTGGGTGAGATGGACATGTCTATTCTAGATCTTACTGAATGCAAAATCGCTCTTTTCTGTATTATAAAACTCGTTAATATTAAGAGGATATACAAAATACCTGAAAGGGGTTGGTACTTTTTTAGAAGTATCCATAACCTTGGTTTTAAATGTCGTTACGACTGGTTACAAAAGCTCGGAGTGATATACTTCAGACATCGGTTATTGAAGGAGACACCCTGCGCTTAATTAATAGACCTTTTGAGTTTCTAAGCAACAACTGAAAACATAAACCCGACGTGCTGTTACATTGTCACTAAATCCAGAATGAAGCACGCCCACCACTCTATCCGATGGCCATTCAATTACCAACTATACCCATTACAGCGAGCGATGAAACAAGCAGACATTTTCACTGCACGTCCGTAACTAATGAATAGGTACCTATTCCGATCGATAAATTGTGTTAAACGCATTTCCTGTTCCATATACTCATTTACGATAAATCTACCTGCGTCTGCGTCACTTAAAGGCACGCGCATACCTAACCATCCGTTCAATGAATGCGGGATGAGTCAAACCGCAGATAAGATCAATTGCTGAATTTATCCGTCGAATTAAAATTTATTTAGACCTCAATGCGAGTCCGAAAAGAGGTAACAAAACCTTTCTTCTTCTTAGAGCGCGTTAAAACCGGATTGTTCGAAACAACAACCAACAAAGAAATCGTATATCTCGCATCGAGTTGTTGGTCTCCGGAAATGCCACACACTGGACCCATACCGCGTCGTTGACGTTGACTGTATGTTGCTGCAATATCGAATATTTTGCGACTAATTGAAACAAGCGGTAACTTTCGATTCTTTGACAGAAGAAAGCATTCGTGATTCACAAACGCGTGGCATTACTGACCTCTCGGCCAATAACCAAAGCTCTTGCGGGTAACTGCATGCTTTCTTTCGTTCCTTCTTTCCGCTCATGAATCACACGGGCAGAAATGCATTACTCACGTGTCAAGCAGCAGCAACCGAAATTGATGTTGGCCATCAAATGGATTCATCTCTACGGTGTCTGTGGACTTTTCAATCATTATGCGCGTTCACACGGGAATGGGAGTCTTGTGCGCGGATTAGGAGGACTCTTACTCATTGTCGTAGTCACAGCATCAGCATCGTCATCATCGTTGAGTAATGCCCGGAGGGCTCTATATGGCGTAGGTACTGTTGGCTGGCCATACGTTCTCCTCTGGGTGTGCGCATTTGGTTTGTAGTTTTCGTTGCACCAGCAGTGAGCAATTTTAATGGAATCTTCAATTTCCGTTTCACAAACAAAAAAGAGGTTTTTATAACCACGAACAGTTCTTGTTCCAAAACAGAAGAAACATATAATCAATTCGTCGCTAATTATAGAGCCTTTGGGGCGTGATTTGCCTTCCTTCCTCCTCGTGCTGCTGCTGTCACGGTTTCTAAACGGCTGCATGCGTGAGATGGGGCTTTTCATCTTGAATGGAATTTTCGTTTTTTTTTTGTTTTCTGTTGGTATAATTTATGAGTGAATGAAGAGATTGGACTGAAGCGAGACAGGACCAAAGGACAGTGTTTTTGTGACTTTTTTTTTTGTTTTTGTAGAAGGGAGACTTTTTCTGGGCACATTGCCAAGACGGGAGAACTAATTTTCTAATGTGCAGCCATGTTGGGTTGCATGGAAGCCACGAATCTATTTTTCAATGTCATAATTGTGGACGTTGTTATCCGTTTCTATTGTGATTCTATGAATCGCAAGGTTCAATGGCTCCAGGGCAAAGTGACAAGTTGTGTGGTTGATTAGAACTTTGCGATTGTTCTTCTGATGTTGGATAATTTTACGGGAAACTTGTTGTGGGGTTGTCCTGGAGAGGTTATCGCACCATTCGCAAGGGGAATCGGATTATTCAATTTTCGAAAACTGTTTTATGGGCTTAAGTAAGAATTCCAATCTCGATTGCGCAACTTTAAGTGAAATTGAAATTGCAATTGGGCGCAACCCACAAACGGGGAGAAATTACACTTTTCGAATCTCACTCTCAATAGAACATCAAACTTTTCGAAGTATGTGTCTGATCTTGTTTTCGATTTGATGAGTTGGGACACTTCGAGTGGTTTACATCGATTATTCAACGTTAAATTGTTCTTAAGCTTGTGAGGCAAATACATAGTTTTATATCTTGATGCGGGGAATTCATTAACAGATATATATATTGTAAAGAAGCGAATTAATTAATTAAATTACAGTTTTTTTTTCGCCGATCAAATGCAATTTTGTTATTACCCTATCTTGATTTAAAACTACAATTTACGAACCTCATAACCTGTAACAGAGCGAGTTCTAATATGAACATTAAGTTTAAATTAAATAATATGTATTATTGGTTAGTATCACTGAAAATAAAACCCTGGTATATTTGATACAAATGATGATTGATTCAACATTTTGTTTATCAATAAACATCGAACAAAAATTTAGTTTGATAAAATGTTAGTAATTTTTTTTGTCTTAAACTTTTGTTGTGATGGTAAACAAATTGTTGTTGTAACAACAATCGTCTCTTGTGCGTATAAAAATAATTTGTTAATTTAATCAAAATGTGTGTTGTGTTACAAAAGAGATTTGCCAATTAAACTATTGCTGTTTTGTCAAATCAATAATCAACTGCTGCTTTTACTAAGTAATTTATCAATTTGGTCTTTATCTTTTGATGGTAATAATATCCAAGTACATAGTTTGTCAGTTCAGGTATTGTACTTTGCTAAATCAACAGCTAATATTGTTGATTTTACAGAAGTAATTCCCAGTACTACCGCTGTGATTTGTTGAATCTATAAACAGATTGTTGGTTACATAGTAATATTTTGTCAGCTCCAGCCTTTTAGTTTTTAACTTTCTCCATTACGTAGTAAGAGAAAGAAATTGTTTTCGAACAAAATTTCGAACTCGAGATATTAATCAACTCTTATATTACGATGATAGAGGATCTCAAAAAAGTGGGTCGCAAAATTCTGTCCGGTCTGTCTTCCACAGGCCTACAGCCTAAACGGTTTCCGGATTACGTTCAAACCTCGGATTTGGAGTTTTTGGGCTTACAGTTCGGGAGGGTTTTTTTGTTGCAAGGTAGCCTCAATATTAATGGTACTTCCTATATAAAATGTTCGTACCAGTTTGATTTGATCGAAAACAGATCTAACGATTTCAACCAAAATTGTATATTTAAGCTTAAGTAGGGTAGGGTACCATGTCTTCGTACCCAGTTTTTGGTTAAAAAATCAAACAACGGTACTTTTGAAATTTCGACATATCTTGAAAACGGTCTATACGATTGTAACAGAAATTAATTTCTAAGGTATTGTGGTCATTTATAACTTAATAGCAAACTCAGTTTTTTTCTATGTTGTCGTACCATGGATTTCTGAAAATAGTCATATTATTAAAATTTAGTTTTTTTTTCAGTTTACCTACCTACCGGAAAACGGCGATAACGATTTTGACCAAAATGCAAACTTAGAGTCAAATGGATGTTTTCAAAACTATTGTGTTCTCAAATTTCTATTCGAATCACTGAAAACGCTTATTTTAAAAACTGTTCATATCTCGAAAACACCATCTTTGAAAACTTTAAAAACTAAGCAATGCTTCCATCCCGAACAATTACTTATAATCGCTTTTCAACTAAATAGTTACGCAATAGTATTTTTGAAATTAAACATTGCAATATTTGGTACTGTTTTGTCTGGCAAATTTTACAAAAACCGCTCTAACGATTTTGACCAAAATACATATATAAGATAATATAAGTATTTTTAATATGATTCTGTTAAAACTCAAAAGTTGCCCCCAGAGTGGTGTTCTATCGCCCTGCTATGGTCCATCGTAGTAAATGAACTGCTAAACATACTCAGAAATAAGGGATTCCATGTCCATATGGATACTCTTAACAAGAAAGTTTCGTTCGACCCAGTCGTGCACTTTATTTTTTGTAGTTTTGATAATCAGTATTTTGTTTGGCTGTAAAACATTTTGCGTAAGTTTTGTCAATTTTACAAACATTCACAAAATAAATTGTTGGTTCTGTTTTTATGGATATAACAAAAACTTTGTTAACTCAAAAATAAAATTGTTCAATTGATAGAATATCGATTTATTAAACTGAAAATTGTGTTTTGTTTAAATGTTATATCCGTTTGACAAAATATCGTTCAAATTGATGGAACCTAAGTTGTGTTGATAAATTTCATTTTCATTAAAACAATTTTGTTTTCAGTTCAACAAAACTATTTTCGTTGAAGTTTTACAATAGCATTTTGTCGATATTATCTGGTATTTTATTTTCAGTGATACATGTATCTACAACACCCAATAAAAATTGTAAACTACGAGCTTTATAAACCAACAAGTCGTTAAATATGTCATCGGCTTGTCGATGTCGGAAAGTGTTGGTCAACAGATGGCTCTGCGCGTCTTATGTTTGTGGCAACATGCAAGTGCCGACATCAAGATGTCGCTGCAATCATCTGAGGGATTTTAAATAATAACGAACGCATTCAGAAAACTACGCCATTCTTTTTCTCGCTCGTTTTTGCAACAAGCAACAAATTCAGCTCTCAAATACTTATTCATTTTTTAATAAAGTTTTTATATTTTTATTGTGGAATTGTCGTGTTATTATTCATCAACGACGACAATCGCTACAACTGGTGACCCCGACTACAAGGGAACACAAACTAAAACACATCAACTGCGCACCTTTGTTAATCCCAATTTTCTCATCTGGTTGTGATGCTGCCAGCCGCTGCTTCGGGCTCCGCCCAACAACCGGCACGAGAAGAAATGCCCAACACATCAAGTTTCACACACGAAACGCCTAGAGACATCGATGTACAGGAGATCGCAGCACTAAAAAATGTCAGAATTCCTTCATTCTGGAAGATAAATCCGTCGCTGTGGTTTGTCCAAGTAGAAGCTCAGTTCCATAATCACCGGATCATCTCAGACAAAAATAGATTCAACGTGATCATCGCAACTTTAGATCCCGAGATTCTCAACGAAGTATCCGATCTAGTCCAGTCGCCACCGGAAAAAGATAAGTATGCTACTTTTAAACAACAACTAATTTCCAGGTTCACTGAATCTAAAGAGCGACAAATTAATAAACTCATGACTGGACTAGAGTTAGGAGATAGGCGACCTACTAGTCTTCTTAGAGAAATGCGCAATTTGGCGGGTGAAAATGTAGCTGACGAAATGCTCACAACCATCTGGATGAACCGCATGCCGAGCCATGTTCGAGGAATTTTGTCCGCCAATCTCGGAATTCCTCTCAACGCGTTAGCTGAAATAGCAGACAGAATTATCGACAACACGTCTAATCCAGCCATTTGCTCAGCGGACACTCGCGGAGAAGAATTTTCGAACGATTTTCGCAGCCGCCTAAGTACTATAGAATCAACCCTTTCTAACTTGACCAAATTGGTTCAAGAACTAAAAACAGGCAACAACAAACCCAATAGACGTCGATCTGTTTCTAGGCCGCGAGCAGGCTCTTCGACTCGACCTTCAACACCACACACACAACCAAAAGTTTGCTACTTCCACGAACGATTTGGCGAGAATGCAATTAAATGTTCCAAGCCTTGCAGCTACCAAAAGTTAAACTAAAATCGCTGTTGTCATCTCAGGCGGTAGACAACAGCGATCGTGCAAACACCGAATACCGCCTCCATGTCTTCGACAGAGACAAACATCAAAAATTCCTAATTGATTCCGGATCTTCAATCTCTGTCCTGCCTCGTCCACCCAATAGCAAATTATCGCCAGGGCATCTGACCCTTTATGCAGCAAACAACTCTGCAATCCACACTTACGGCGAAAAAGTACTTACCCTCAATCTCGGTCTACGACGCGTAATCAAATGGTCTTTCATTATAGCTGATGTTAAGACAGCAATTATCGGAGCTGATCTACTTGCTCATCACGGATTGATCCTCGACCTGAAATCAAAACGCCTAATAGATGCAACTACAACGCTCACGACACCAGGCAGATTATATCCGACAGATGTTTGTGGGTTATCCACTGTTGACGGACGACAAGCATACAGTGACATCCTCAATGAATTCATGGACTCTACCACCAAGCTCCACACACAATCGAAAACCGAGGTTGTACAGCACCACATTATTACCACCGGTCAACCGACTGTCGAACGTTATCGCCGACTCGCAGGTGAAAAGCTGAAACAGGCCAAAGAAGAGTTCAGAAATTTGGTGGAAAAAGGCATCTGTCGGAGTTCCAGTAGTCCATGGGCGAGTCCTCTCCACCTTGTGAAAAAAAAGACTGGAGGGTGGCGATCTTGCGGAGACTACAGGCGTCTCAATGCTCAAACTCAACCAGATCGGTACCCAATTCCTCACATGGATTTTACAGAGTGTCTCAACAACAAAAGCATTTTCACCATCCTCGACTTGGAGAAAGCTTACTATCAAATACCTATGGCACCTGAAGACATAAAGAAAACTGCAGTGAGAACTCCCTTCGGCCTGTATGAGTTTGTCGTCATGCCATTTGGCCTTAAAAACGCCACACAGACTTTCCAAAGGCACATGGATACTGTTCTTCGTGGATTAGAATTCGTGTTCTGCTACATAGATGACATATTGATTTTTTCAGAGTCAGAACAGCAGCACCGTGAACACATTCGCAAAGTTCTAAATCGTCTGAAAGAACACAGACTTTCTATCAACACCAGCAAGTGCGTCTTTGGAAAGTCTGAAGTTACCTACTTAGGCCACACCATTAATAGTTTTGGAAGCAAACCACCACAAGACAGGATACAAGCTATTCAACAATACCCAAAACCAACAACGATAATGGAACTCCGGCGCTTTCTAGGAATTGTAAATTATTACCGTCGCTATATTCCTAACTGCGCTCATAACCAAACAGCTTTAAACGGATTTCTCAAGAACTCAAAGAAAAACGACAAACGTCAAATACCATGGACAACAGAGACTGAGGATGCATTCATGCAGTGCAAAGAAAGCATAGGTAAAGCAACCATGCTGAATCACATCGATCCCGAAGCAAAATTAATTTTGACAACCGATGCTTCTGATTTGGCAGTGGGAGCAAAACTTGAACAGTTTAAAGACAACGGGCTCCAACCAATCGGACTTTTCTCCTGCAAACTTTCATCAGCACAGAGCCGATATTGCACGTATGATCGAGAATTATTGGCGATGTATCTTGCAGTGAAATTCTTCAAACATCTTCTCGATGGTCGCCATTTCATGATTCAAACTGACCACAAGCCCCTAATCTACGCTTTCCAGCAAAAATCGGAAAAGGCATCGCAAAGACGATTACGCCAGTTAGATTTCATATCCCAATACACAACAAATATAGTGTATTTATGCGGCGAACAAAATTCAGTGGCAGACGCTCTATCTCGTGTATATGCACTTACAATGCCTTGCAAGATAGACCATCGGGAACTTCAAAAACTGCAACAACAAGACATCGAACTTCAAGCAATTTTAACTGGCAAAACATCACTAAAATTACAACAACTTGCCGTAGAACCAGACTGCAAAATTTATTGCGATGTTTCAACTAACCTGATCAGACCTTACATACCACAACTTCTTCGCAGAAGAGCTTTCGATTCCGTCCATGGCCTTTCGCATCCCAGCGGAAGAACAACAAGTCAACAGCTTTGCCAAAAGTATGTATGGCCCAATATAAGAAAGGATGTATTGCAGTGGTGCCGCACGTGCACACCATGTCAACGTTCGAAGATTCACAGGCACAATCACCTACAGCCTGATGCAATTCATGTACCGGATAACCGCTTTCAACACGTACATATCGATCTCATAGTACTTCCATTATGTGAAGGCTACAGATACTGCCTTACTATGATTGATCGATACACCAGGTGGCCAGAAGCCATTCCTCTGAAAGACATGCAAGCAGATACGGTAGCAACGGCGTTCTACACACATTGGATAGCACGCTTTGGTTCGCCCAGATCCCTAACAACTGACCAGGGAACCCAATTCGAGTCAGCGCTGTTTACCGCTCTCACCAACATGTGTGGAACCAACAAAATAAGAACTTCACCATACCATCCTGCATCGAATGGAATCATCGAACGTTGGCACAGGCCACTTAAAGCAGCTCTTATGTGCCACCTACCAAACAAATGGACGGAATCACTTCCAACTGTGCTACTTGGATTAAGAACATCATACAAGGAAGACATCAAAGCATCAGCAGCTGAAATGCTTTATGGTTCCAGTATTCGCATTCCCGGTGAGTTTTTCCTGAATGAAAATCTTCCAAGTAATCCACAGATATTCGTCGAGAAGCACCGCGAAATGATTCGACAATTTCGACCAACACCAACAGCACATCACATCAAAAAGAAGATATTTATTCTCCCAGACCTCTACAAATGTACGCATGTATTCCTTCGCTGCGATTCTGTCAAGAAACCTCTTGAGCAACCATACACTGGACCATATCAAATCATCAACAGGATTACAGACCGGCTATTTACGATCCTCGCAGATGGACGAACATTAAACATATCTGTCGACAGACTTAAACCCGCACATTTGGACACGGATCCGAATCATCCCAACATTGATGAAAGTAAAAACAAATTAAAAACATATGACAACAAAAGAAAAAAAGTTACGTTTGACAGTTCGTGCCTTCGTCACTAAGGAGGGAGTTATGTGGCAACATGCAAGTGCCGACATCAAGATGTCGCTGCAATCATCTGAGGGATTTTAAATAATAACGAACGCATTCAGAAAACTACGCCATTCTTTTTCTCGCTCGTTTTTGCAACAAGCAACAAATTCAGCTCTCAAATACTTATTCATTTTTTAATAAAGTTTTTATATTTTTATTGTGGAATTGTCGTGTTATTATTCATCAACGACGACAATCGCTACATGTTATTTCGGGCCCGTTCGGACATCGGTCACAGTTCCTTCTTGCCGAAAGCAGATAGAAACACCACGCTTTTTAGAAAACTGGCTTCCAATTTTTCCCAGAGACGCAATGCTGCAATAATATTTTGTATTAAGGTTATTATTATGGTAGATATTCTACCACTGTGCGAACTCTAGTTATTACAAAACGCCCCACTCGAAAACTATCAAAAAACCTTATTTTGAAACTCATAAAGAAACACAATCTGCGAAGTGAACTAAAATGAAAGACTGAACCATTGTACTTGACAGCAGCTCTCTATTAGATTAATACGATTTCGATGTTCAATTAACTCCAGAATCGATCACCACACGTCATGTAGGTGTCTACTACAACACCCGATTCCTCTTTCAACTTGTATAACTACCAACACCAATTGCATGTAACCAACTGTCTTTGATTTTGTTAAAAAAAAAAATTATCTCGCCCGAACAGGGACTTGAACCCTGGACCCTTGGATTAAAAGTCCAATGCTCTACCGACTGAGCTATCCGGGCCGCTACCCCAATACACGAGGGTTGCAACCTTACTTTATATATTTTTATTATTTCTATCTTCCTCAACTATACACCAGCTCTCCTTCCATACAACCGAACCGACACGACGACGGCCATACACATTCGGCCAGCAAAATGTCTAATCTAAATATAGACACTTTGCCGCCAATGCCGATGTTTATTTCTTTATTTCGATTCCAATCGTTTTGTTTTGTTCCTATCCTATTTCGTATGGTAGGTATATGTAGCCCCAGGGAAAGATATGCATAGATGAGGGGTTTTCCAGTTGTCAGGTTTATTCAATGCAACTTTTTCGTTTTTCCTTATACTTTTGCTGTCATCTCTCTTCATTGACAGACGACCAATGGTCGTTTTGCATCAAACTTGCTCACAGCCGCACCACATGCTAATCGCTATTTAACGTTTTCGAGTGCCTTTGAAGGTTAATTCGGTGATTTTTCGTTCCGGCTGTACTTTTGCCTTGCTCTTGTCAATTTTACGAGCGAGTTATGGGAGCCAAATGAATCACTGACAAGCTGAAGCGATAGCGTTCTTCGCAAGTTAACTCGAAATCGAAATTTATTGATTTTATGTTTTGGAAAAAGACAAGGTTGAGTTGAGATAATGGGCGCGAATGGAATTCAAAGAAATTGAAACAAGTTTTATAAGACTGCGCTTAATAAAAGGGAAATTTTGCTTCAAATTGTATGGATTAGATTTCGTGTTTGTGTCAAACGAGTAAGGTCGTGGCGCAGGTGATTGGCATAATGGGCGAAATTTAAGCGATTCTGCGAATCTACTTGATAAGATGATAGTCTTCCAAGATAAGTTGCTCTGTGGCGGATGACGTACGCGAATTTTATAGCTTTCTGGCCGCCAGTAATACGTCTCTTTTAATGAATATATTTCAGTAAAGCAGAGCAAGGCCTGCGATGCAAAGAAGGTAAACGGTGTTGAGAGCAGCAAAACCGATTATTCAAATAGTCATGTCGAGACACGCACCAAATATGACAGCTCTTAACAATTTATCAGAAATACTTGCATCTTCAGGCTGACTTGGAGGCAGTGAGTCGCAGTAGTTTTATTAAGCACTCTGCTTTGTCGAGACTGCTGTTCAATAAAACAAACCTTATGTCGAGCGTTTTGTTTTACATATCACCAGTAGAAATATGAGGGTTCTATCATAGAATCGCACTACGAACATGGAAAGAGATTTGTCGGTGAAAGTCAAGGTCAGAATACGCTACATACCAAAAGGTAGCAAACGCCACCTCACGATTGGCATATTTAAAATTGAAATTCATCGTAAGAGCGAACTATATGGGGAGCTATTATTGTGACACTTTGGTTGTAGGTACTTATATCCATTTCGAGTAACACCGGAGGGTCCCTTTTGTGATCTCATCACACAGCATGGAGGGCAAACACTGTTTGTCATTTGAAACAGTCAGCTGGTTTATCAGTCATGTATTGTTTGCTTTTGTTGTGTTCTATTTTTCTGAGAATGTACATTTGACGATGCGTGTTCCTGTTCACATTCCAAAGTAACAGACTTCTTAAAAAAAAAAAAACAGTTTTCTTCTTCGAAACTTTGTCGCCGACACTAACCTCTGATAAACCGCATTTACCTAGAATTCTCCCGCAACCAATCAGTCAAAATGTTTGAGAACACGAAAAAGTCACGTCCACTTTTGGTTTTATTGCATTTCAATTAATACTTTCTCTCCGCTAGCCACCTTTTGGCCTCTCGTATCTCAATCTCATTAATTTCATGCCATCTCTCAATCGTTTAATCACCCCAAAACACATGGACTTGTACTTCAAACAACAGCAGGAAGATCTTTCCTCGAATCCCACGTTTTAGTTTCCCTTCGCTCACAACAGATAGCGTATACAGCGATACAATTCACAGCCAATATAGCTTGATTGATCATGTGTGGCGGCAACAGTACATTAAGCTACCATACTATCTATCTAAAGTCCCAAAAAAGGCCAACACAACATGAATAATCGACCATAAAAAATCACTTGGAGAGCCCATAAAAGGGGAATTTTTTCGAGAATAACCCCTCACTCGACGATAAGCAAAACAAAAGAATGCTCGACCAAGAGGGTCTCCTTAAGGTACATCACCGTGCAGCGTGCACAGCCTACGATAGTTGTGTATATTCGTGACAAACTACTACACACTTCGCAGCGTCTGTGTTCGAACGTCTGAGGGAATGACAAAATAAATTATGACAGTCCATCTGACAGCGGACACAATGTGATCTTTCAAAGAGTCTTCTGATCGCTATCAGTCAAAGGAACCCATCAAACGATTCTAATACAAAGGTCAGGCCGGGGAAGGAGAGCGGCGCGTCGCTGCAATTGAAATGCATTTCACGTGCGCGTAGGACGTTCCAATGGAATGAAATTCCAATCTAGCAGCAAATGGGAACGACCAGGAATGCCACATAAATCATTGAACCCTCTATATAGCAGACACACAAAGACTTTGCCGGATTGGGTAGTAATAAGTGATCCCGAAAAATTAATTCCATCTGCGGGTTGTATTCTGTGTTGCGTCCAAACTTGGGCGAGAAATTGTATAGTCTGTTCCACGTGAGTGAGTCACGTGGGTAAAAACTCACACATTTTCCGCGGTGGACACACCCTTTCGGTCGTTGGGGTAGGCAACTCCTACACAAAGGAAACAATTCTCCCATAAAAAATATGTTAAAAAATGTTTCAAACTAATTATCAGGTTTTGTCCTTTTTTCTTGGCTAAGTGGATGTGGTTCCACCTATCCACGGGTGGGTGGTTAGGCTACTCCCAAGCAATCACAGAATGTTCCTTTTGCAAATTGCCGACATTTTCAGAATAAAAACTCACAAGCTGAATGCAAAATTGAGAGAAATTTGCATTCGCATTGTTCTGGAGGATTTTTTTCTTTCGCATAATCTTGGGAGACTGATGGGAGCTATAAATTGTCCGATGATGGACGCAACGAGTTTGTGTCATTTAAAAATTCAGACTTGTTGAACGGATTAAGTGGAGTTGCATACCATATTTTTTAAAGAAATTCAATTCTGTTGATTGGTCTGGAAGAGGGGGACAATCTGTGTATCTGTCTGGTGTGGGCATTGATTAAATTTTATTGAAATAAACTCGAGGAAAGTTAACGAATTTCAGAGGAATCGTGATTGTATTTGTACAGTGGGATATGGATTTTAAAAAGAGGAATTTCTCTAGAGGAATACATCAGCACTTGTGACGGCCATCTTTATTTTTCATAATATAACATTTCACTATTTACTCGGAGGTAAGAATTTGTGAATTAGAGGAAGGAGTTGGGTTGCTTATAAATCTTCCAGAGGCTTAGCGATAAGTTACATACGATTTGTGGTGTTATAAATCACAACCTTTGCTTTTGTCCACTTTTTAACAACTTTTTCGTTTCGCAACAAAATTGCGATCAATTTCATAAGCGCTGAAGTCCACAACGGTCCCAAAAGTGGGCATGACAAAGTAATCCATTGTTGCCCATCCTCGCCGTCGTTTCTTTGTTCTTTTCTTTCGTCGAAACTTCACAATTTTGTTCATAAGTCAATTTTTAACTTTCTCCATTACGTAGTAAGAGAAAGATATTGTGTTCGTAAAAAAATTCGAACTCTAGATGTTATTCAATTCTGACATTACGATGATAGAGGAACTCAAAAAAGTGGGTCGCAAAATTCTGTCCGGTCTCTGTGTCTGTTTGTCCGTCCTTCCACAGGCCTACATCCTAAGCGGCTGCCATTTTTTTTCAAACTTCGGATTTGGAGTGGGCTTACAGTTCGGGGGCGTTTTTTTTTTTTTTTTTTGCAATAAGGTAACCTCAATATTAATGGTAGGTACTTCCCATATAAAATGTTCGTACCAGTTTGATTTGATCGAAAACGGATCTAACGATTTCAACCAAAATTGATATTTAAGCTTAAATAGGTGAGACTACCATGACTGCATACCCAGTTTTTGGCTAAAAATTCGAATAGCGGTACTTTTGCAATTTAGACATATCGACGATTTACCAAAATTTCATTTCTAAGGTTATGTGGTCATTTATAACTTAAAAGCAAACTCAGTTTTTCTCTATAATATTGTCGTACAATGTATTTTTAAAAATATTATTTTTCTTTTAATTTAACGATTTTGACTAAAATGCGAACTTACAGTCAAATTTATGTTTTCAAAAACTGGTCATATCTCTGAAACGCCATCTTTATTCGATTTCGATAAAACTTTAAAAACGAAGTAGGTAATGCTTACATCCCGAACAATGACTTATAATCGATTTTCAGCTAAATACTTAAGCAAAAATATTTTTCAAATTAAGCACAGTAATACATATTTGTAATGTTTTGTCTGGCAAATTTTACAAAAACAACTCCAACGTTTTAGATAAAAATAGATATTTAGGATAATAAAATAATACTAATTAAGATCTCATACTTAGTTTTCCTCAAAAAAATCGAATAAACAAGTCTTGTAATTATTTTTAAAGATTACTATACCTAAAAGCCGATCTGTGTTTACACATCCTTAAGTCAATACAGGACTTCCATTTAAAATGCAATAACAGCGACACAAACCTTATTTTTAGCAAATATTTGAACTATATTGAATATGCATGCACCTTAAAATAATTCCAGCCACTTGGTGCCTTACACAATCAGAAACTCCCACTACGTTTCTATCGGTATTTTCGGTTTATAACTTATAATACAAATGCAAAAAGAAACCTCTTCAATTTGCATGTATATCTATGTAAAGATTTCAGTCGAATACGAACCCTACTTCCAAACATAGACACCGTAAACCAGCGATACTAAAATATTTCAGTCAAAAATAAAAACATGCGCTAGCAGATCGGAAAACAGAAACTACGACTCGCCTTGTACTCAAATGTCGTATAAACTGTAAGACCATAAAATAGTGAAGTAGGCGCTTATAACTCTCTAACCAGAACTTTCGAAAATTGCCTTTTATTGAGAGCTTCAACTTTTAAAAACTCACGTCGTTCATTCATAAAATATGCTGTCATTTCATTATTGACTTTTATCTAGCATTGCTTTACTCATCGGCAGGGCTCTGCCTGCTCTACCTACCCGTTTACCTAACCTACCTATCTAGTAAAATAAGAAAACACCCAATCAAACTGTTCATCAAGTTTCGTTCGACCCAGTCGTGCACTTTATTTACATTTGTCACTGCTAAAACAAATCACTCAAGAAATGTCCATTATATACTATATTTGGTGAGAAAATCCGTCACAGAACCAAAAACCTATGTAGTTCCTAAAGCCCACGCTAGTCTTGCGAGTATAATTTTTAAAACCCACCTTTCAACCAATTTTCACAAAATTCTCAACTAAAGTAATTTTAACTTTGGATTTTGCTAAGTTTGAATGTTCGTTATGTACAAAAAAACGCCCCCAAAAATGGGAGTGTCAAACATTTCTATGGAAAATTTTTAAAAATATATTTCGATCTTTCAATAAATTATAGACTATTATTGTGCATGTCAGAAAATTTTTTTATAGGAGAACGGATACGAGGAACATTGCCTGTGATCTGGAATTTTGTCAAAAGCGCCCCAAAAATTGGTCGCACCTTTGTAAGAATTATTAAGAAAGTCACTGTCTACATATTTCTCGAAGACACCACCCCCAACTTTATGTGCGTTGATTTGAACAGCTTTTAAAACTTTTTTGTTTTTTTTTTCAACATTTTTTGCTATAATTCCGCAAAAAACACTTTGATTTCTTCATAAATTATGAACGGTGTCTTGATCTAATAAGCTAAGCTAAGACAGGCCTTACCACCATAAATCTAGTACAATTCTATGTTGCTAGAACGAGGTTACAGTAAGAAGACACGACTATCTACAAGTACTTCTCAAAGGGTGACCCGTTTATACTCACAAATGCAATAAAATATATGCTAGTCATCTCACCAGAACCCCTCTCAATTGTTAACTACCCAGTATTTCAGAAATAAGACGGAAATCCGATTACACCTGTCCCGTTTTTTTTTTTTTTAATTGTACATCGTCCATTGACCTTCGCGATTAGGACCATTTCATAATTTAGGATCAGCTATACACATACAAACCGAACAGACATCTAAAATGCAATCTTCTTAGAAGTGCAATCCGAAACTATTCCCGACGACTTTTATTATCCATTAAAACCATCATCATTCCAACAAAAATAAAAAAATATCGTACTTATCTGCCTTCATCTTCCTGTTTATTATTTCCCTAGGTCGAACTCTAAAAGACACAAAAACATATATATACAATGCCCAGAGATTAGTGTCTGGTGGTCCTCGAGGCTCGAGGGAGAAGAGGTCAAACAAGTGCACTGCAGCAGCAACAAGGTGCACAACAAATTGTTGACAAAATATTAGTTTCCTTCGTTCTGCTTACGTAATTTGTCTGTCCTTTCACTGCCCTTTGTGTTGAACACTCTAACAGACTAACAGGTCCTCATGAGTACTTGAAATATGTTTTTTTAATGACAACAATGGGTTTCCTTGAAGATGCTCATATAAGAAACGAAGAAAATGGAAAAATAACTCAATTTCACTCGCTCATCAGTCTCTTAAAGAGGATTAAATCGCTTTAGGGACTTTTTGGTTGTGTATTTTTGGCCGGTCGCCTTGTTTCGCTTTCACCCTTGTCAGGGGCATTCTTTAACATCGCACTAGCAAGACCAGCCCAAGGATGGTGCAACAAAGACCTTCGTCATATTTCCTTTTTTGCTGTAACTTCTTTAACAAGGACTGCAGTGTGTTCCAGCACTCAGGTGGATGCTGAAGAGTGGGAAAAAGTAGAAAAAAAAAAAATCACCGAAGGAGGTGGAGGTGGACATTTTTGAAAATGAATGACGCTGGTGAAGTGGTAGGCTTTTCAGGCACACCGACGGTTGGTGTACAATCAAGATTCATCATCGTCATCGGTGTCACTTCGGAACGGATGTGATATCCCTTTTTCTTTCCTGAAGTTTTTTTTTTCCCCTTTTTTCTGTTACGAAAGAAAGGGATATCAACGTCGGGTTGTATTTTTTCAAGGTATTTGCTGAATGTAGGCGGGTTTTCTTTTCATTATTTGTCCTTTGGGGACGTTGTTGAAGGTATTCCTATATGAAAATGGTATCCAAGGGCAACGTGACCGGACCAGCATCAACGCTGTTTGTATTGGTTATGACAAGGAGTTTCGGTTCGTGCTGCAAGATTGTTGTTTAAACGTTTAAATTTCTCTCCGTTGAAATGAAATGGAAGGAAGTCATCTGAGGGAAGCAGATGTGCATATGGTTTGAAAGGAGGAAGTTATTTGGAAGCTTATTGTGTGATCCTTTAGAAAAAATGAGGAAACAGACATAAATTGCAGCTCTTAAAAGCAAGCGGATCATTTATTGCGAAGGGGTTCTTTAGAAGATGAAGGTCAACCACCGCTTCATTGAGGTTGACCTAGGCATTTAAAAAACCTCAAGATGTGTGTGTTATTTTAGACTTTGGCATACATAGGTAGGTACTGCACAGCACGGGTATATGAGTTCTATATTGTAAAAGGCTCTTGAGAATAAATCTCTACGGAGCTATACTATTTCGATTCTTGGTATTTGAGTTCAAATACAAAATTCAATTGACGAACGCTTTCTCTGCGACTTTGTTCTGTTGAACTGCATAGCCGACTAGATGAACTAACTTAGGACGACAGCTCCTTATGTTCCGGGCTTTTGTCTTACCAGCAGATTGTTGACGAGTTTTCGCATAGGAAATGCAAGCTGCGAACTACGAAAGAACTACGTAAAAAAAGAACTGATTAAGGAAGATTTATCAGAAAGGTTTTGAAAGAGTGATTCGGGAATATTTTTCTCAGCTATCATATTGTAGATGTTCTGCAACAATGGTAAGCAAAAGGGTTTTGAATGAGCTGCTCTGGATGGATGATTTATTTCTCGACTTATCACATACGATTAGCATGAACTAACTAGTTCATTAAGGCAATTGCTTCGAAATGAATCGTTTGATGGTTTATTTTATGAGCTCTGAGCCACTATACAGCTTTAACTATACGTTCAATACCTTAATTATCTAAAAAAAAAAAAATTACTCAAGACTATTGAAAACCTGTTATCGGGATTGTTCTTTTTACTGCGTCACTTTTTGCGCTGTTTTTACTTGTCAATAGCAGTTCTTTGGATGACTGGCTCATTCCTTTGAATGTTCAAGATGGCGGTAGGATTTGCCACTGCCACATTCTCCTTGCAAAAAAATCTAGCAGGCAGCAATAATCTTTGAAGGGGGTGGGTTAACCTATATCCCCACTGTGCCGATCGCGGCGGTGAGTAAATTCGATACGTGGACCCCAATGAATAGCGTCTTTCTTGAAAGCATTTACATTTGCAATACAGTGAGCAACCAACCACAGCCTCGATCCTCTAGCTACAGTCCTATTCTACCGATGTTAATGAACTTCCTGCCTCCCAATTATAAGCTGCACGACAATTTCCCATGTGAAGTTGCTTGGTCCCGATTATCCATACTCACTCACAGCTCGACAACAAACAAAATTCCCATAAAATGTCCACCTTGGGACAATTATAAATGCCAGGCAAAGCAGAAACATGCGCTTCTCAAGCCGTCAATACGCCATTTTACCGCTTCGATGAGAAGAAGCACTACACTGACCCTAATTCCCAGCATGGTATCAATATCCACGATCCACCCCACCCAAACTGTCAACGCAAAGCGAGGAGATGCCTTTTCCATATCCGATTCATGGGAATCTCTGCGTACTTCGACAGTTCCTCGTGGGCGTTTTCACACACAGTCTCCCAACTTCTTCGTCACTCACTTGGTGTGTGCTATCAAAAGCAATAAGCTGTCTGACAAGAGGATACATGAACACATAAAAATATCTTCTCCATGACGCTGATGACACATCCGACATGTAACAAGCTACAAGCACTCTCTCACTGGCGCTGCGTGCCAAACAATGTAAGTGGGTCATTAGTATCTTTCAGATATTACATAGTCTCTTGCATACATTCCTCTGTAAGTTTTCGCAAAACATTATGACAGCAGGATACTGCTACTCCCAACCGATGACAATTGAATGCCAAGTCAACCGCATAATGATGCTTTATGAGTGCGCTGTGTATATACAAATACATCTGCGTGGTGTATTTCATCCTTCGAATTGACAGAACGTGTACATTTTTCATTCATTAGCTGTCATCTGACAGGGATTCTGAAGTGAAAGTCAATTAGCGGTCCGTTACTCATGTGGAATAGGGTCGATTCAGATTTCCACGCTCTTCAAGTTTTTCCGATCCGATCTAGTATACGTCCTGCGCTCGGGCGGATAACTTTTTCAAGTGGGTTCAATTTGTATTCCATCCAAACTACACCACTTTACACTTTGACTCAATTAGAAAAGAAAACTTTTTTTGGTGTGGCTCAACAGCCCTTGAAAGGGTGTTGTAGCTGTGCCGTTGTTGTGGGTGGTTTTTGTTTATCTATAATATACGTTTGAAAGTTGTGCCAGAAGCGGTTGAAAACTTTTTCAAAAGCGACCAACTTTCCACGGAAACAAAGGATCACAAAACGGGAAATTATGCAGTTTCGTCACCAGCTGGGCTTATCGAATAGTTTGTATGCGCGCACCAGCCGAGTGTAGCATTGCAGATAAAACAATTATTTGTTTTCATTTTTATGGCACTTTTGTTACACTCGTGTAGCATTCTGGTGTGCGGCGCGAATGATGTGGGCGAACATGGAAATTATACGCGGTAATTAAGTATACTTGAAATTGAAATTAGATTGCGTGAGAACGAGCGATGAACGAACAGTGCTTGGTTGAAGATATGCCTTTCGAGAGGAAGAGGAAGACGGCCATTTGTAGGTCAAAATGTAATTTTTCATGCACGTGTCTCAGTTTAAATTATATTTGTTTTTTTTTTTTTTTTTTTACTGCACCGCAACAGTGGGCGATGATAAGGAAATTCATTCAGTATGTAAACTGGTAGTTATTATTTATTTATTTGTGACGGTATTTGCGGCTCCGTTCAGGCGGCTAAATTGAGTGAGACGTTTTTCATAAAGCTGATAGTGGGTGCGTTTGTTCTTCGCATTGTTGTGTTTTTATCTAGCGCCAAAAGCCTTTTGTTGGAATGTTTATTCGATATTTTTGATATTTCATGTGTGTGGTTGATGAGCTTGGGAATGTAGCTATACATTTAAATAAGAGGAGAGGCAATGTTCATGGAATACAATTTTTGAAGAAGGTTTTTGATGAGCTAATCGTATATCCTGTTTCCACTGACTTGATTGAACAAATGGATTTTTATATATACATTTTTGTGAAGGTATACGAGGACAGTTTGATAAGTCAGTGACTTTTTGAATTTTTTAACTGTAAAATTTTTATTTTACTATCGTCAACAGTCATCTCTTATTAGACTACCGTGAAATTTTGAGTAGCCAGCGTCATTTACTTTGTGTTTGAGAGCTATTTAAAGCAATAAACCTCTACAATTTTAATAAAAATGTAAAAAAAGTGAATTTCGTGTGCTGATTAAGCATTATTTTTTACGTCCAAAAAACGATCACCAAAACCAAGGAAAGGCTAGATAAATACTATGGTGTACCTGTACCATCAATTTCAATGGTTAAAAAGTGGTTTACTGAGTTCCGTTGTGGTCGTATCAGCACAAATGACGACGAACGTTCAGGACGACCCAAAGAGGTCGTTACGGCAGAAATCGTCGATAAAATCTATGGAATGATATTGGACGATCGGAGAATTAAAATTAAATAAAAAATCAAATGAGCGGGTACATAATATTTTATATGTATATATTTGGACATGAGAAAGCTATCCGCGCGATGGGTGCCGCGATTGCTCACAATCGAAATAAACGCAACCGAGTTATACCATTTCAAAGGATTGTTTAACGATGTTTAGCCGTAATCCCGAGGAGTTTTTGCGCCGTTTCGTAACCGTTGACGAAACATGGATCCACCACAACACACCAGAGACCAAGGAACAATCAAAACAGTGGGTTTCTACAGGCGAACGTGCACCAAAGAAAGGCTAAATTGGGTCTTTCTGCCAACAAGGTCATGGCCACAGTAATTTGGGATGCACGCGGTATCATTCACATCGATTATCTTGAGAAGGGTAAAACGATCACCGGTATCTATTATTCAGAGCTTTTGGATAGATTTGAAACTGAATTGAAGCAAAAACGCATTTGGCAAAGAGAAAAGTGCTGTTACATCAAGACAATGCAGTGTGTGCAGTCAGCATGGCAAAATTCCACAAATTACGCTATGAACTAGTAACCTATTCAGCATATTCTCCTGATTTGGCCCCTTGCGACTATTTCCTGTTTCCAAACCTAAAAAAATTGCTGGGCGGTAAGAGATTTAGGTCCAAAGAAGAGGTCATCTTTGAAACAAATGCCTATTTGGAGAGTCTTGAGAAAACATATTGTTCGGAGGGAATACAAAAATTGGAAAAACGCCGGGCAAGTGTATCGAGCTAAAAGGAGATTATGTTGAGAAATAAAAAACTTTTTGGGCAAAAAAAAATATGTGTTATCCAAAAAGTCACTGACTTATCAAAAAACCCTCGTATTTTGCATGAAAGTCTTCGTCACTGTGAAGTCGTGTAGTTCCTCTTCTGACTTAACTTTTACATTAAAATTAAATTATTAAAATCGGTTTAAAATTGTATAGCAGGTCGACCTATACAAGACCTTTTCTGAACATAAGCGGTTCAATGATGATCTTACCGAACATAATTAAGCAGCAAGAGTTCCCCCAAGGCCATTCAGCATAAAGGGACACATGGTTTTGTATAGACAAACTAATAAATCGATTGCGCAATGTGGAATACTTAATGATAGTCTTGTTGTGTAGCCGATTAGGTCAACACGATTCGGTGTCTTTCTCCTTGCAGCCAGAGACACATACAGGCCATCTGATGGCGAGTGAAACTAATACCACAGACAATAAATTATACAGATGTCTTATGCCTGTACAAAATTTTGGTCCCTATTTTTTCCTTACCAGACAACATTTTTCATCGCCTTACCAGACAAGGAGCTTTCAAAATAAGCGTTGAGTATAAAGCTCTTTCTTTTTCCTTGCACCTTTCTCTTCGCTCCATTCTTTGTGTTGGCAAAGAGCTTCCCTTATGCCTTATCCAATTCTTATGGTTGTGCGTGCATGTGAGTTTATGACACAGCAAGAGCAAATCAAAATTATATAATTGACGAATAATGAAAGAAAAAAAAAATATAATTATACAACAAGGAGTGTTAAGGATTATAGAGATATCGGTATATCCGATTCTCATACTGCAGCAACAGCACAAATCATCCGTGTCGAATCACTTGATGCAAGATTCCATAAGAAATCAGATTTTCTTTCATATATTTTGGTTTCAAGAGATGTGGAACGGCTTATTATTGTGTATTTTCAATAATCCACGCGTTTTGAAACTGTGTGTTCGTAATGCGAAGGCGACAACGAAATGCTAGGTAAACTTTACACTTCACTGCATTCTGTGATTGAAATTAAAAGTGGGCTACCTACGTGTTATTTGAAGCAAAATATAAAAGTGCGGGATTTAATGTTGTCGTTTTAGATTTGGCTTTCCAGATTTTGATCTGAGATTTCAGATTTCTGCTGTCAAATCGAACATGAAATCTGAATTAAATTGGTTTTTGTGTGTATTTTGGCGGCAAAAAAAAAACATTTTTGCACTTGCACTCGAGTTCCATTTGAATTGATTTTCACACATTTATTATAGTAGGTAATGCATTTCAAAATAATTTAATACAAAAACACGATCCCATACGCGTAAAATAAATAATTCAATTAAAAAAGCAATCCTACTAAAGATAAACAATTCGTGTTAGTGAAAGTATGTGTAAAATCTGAGAAAAATTGAGATTTCTCAAAAGTGATCTGAGATCGAAAAAAAGATAGATTTTTGTGGCAAATCGAACATGAAAACGATATGTCTGCAGTTCTGTTTAACAGGGGTTTTTTCGGTTGTTAGGTAGAAATTTATTATTGGGTATAAATTTCAAATTAATGGTTCTGACGTATTTCATCCTTAAGATTAACAGAATCCTATTTTATACGTTTTTGTGTTTGTATTTAGTAGTTTTTATCTATTCGTTTCGTTAAATACATACAAGCATTTTTAACTTTCTCCATTTCGTGATATAACGATGATAGAGGAACTCAAAAAAGTGGGTCGCAAAATTCTATCCGTCGTCTGTTTGTTCGTCCTTCCACAGGCCTACAGCGTAAACCGCTGATTTGTAGTTCGGGGGCGTTTTTTTTTTTAGGAATGTAATCTCAATATTAACGATTTCAACAAAAATTGTTATTTAAGCTTAGGTAGGTGCGGTTACCATGACTGCGTACATATAACTGTCATTTATAACTTAATGACAAAATCAGTTTTTCTCTATATTAGCCGTGTTTTTCTGAGCTCCAATCTCCGCAAAGCAAAGTAAAGTAGGGTTTTCAGCACGCTAATTACAACAACTACGCTATACTTGACATTTCGAGACTCGCGATAGTTGTTGTAATTGCGCTCAAAGCTCAAAAAAACAGGCCTATTATCGTACAATAACTTGAAAATACCTACATAGTATTTTTTTTAAATTTTGTTTTGTTTAGTTTACCTACCTAAAAACGGCAATAACGATTTGACCAAAATGCAAACTTAGAGTCGAATTGATGTTTTCAAAATTATTGTGTTCTTAATTTTAAGTTCGAAGAACCGAAAACACTAATTTTAAAAACTGCTCACATCTCGAAAACCCCTTTTTCGATTTCGATAAAACTTTAAAAACGAAATAATGCATGTTGAATACTGATTTCAAAATTGCAAACAAAGACATTGAATTTGTTTCTAGTATTTACTGCCCTAGTAATTCTTAATCGAACACTGAAAACCAATTTCATTCATGAATAAATTCCACATGATGTTGACTATCCGAGTTCAAATAGCCTACCTAAACCTAAAATACGGACTGCACATATCAATCCATAAATTTGATTATCTGTACATCAAAATACAAAAACGATCCACTAACATTTTCGCATGGGTGCGATACCATTCGTGCTGAAAAACGATGACAAATCCACCCCTATTTAACGAGCCAGCCGCACAGACGCATAGCCATGCAAACGCAAAGCGCAAGTTAAAATGAACAGAACAACAACAAAACGATTTTCCTTGTTTTGCATCACACGGACACGAGCACGTATAGAAAGTAGGTAATAAGGGCAGACAAAAAAAAATATTTTACGGTTTCAGTTTTTTTCATGTTTTGATGGAGTAAAGAGAGAGAAAAAAACAGGGGATTCATTAATATCTCTTGTAAAATTATGAAGCTTTTAAAAAAGCTTTTTCTTGAACTAAATTTCATTTTCATATCCCACTTCTTCCCATATGGATAAGACATCTGTATATTTATTGTCTGTGCTAATACCCTGTTCTTCTATTACAATCGCTCTGACGTTCACCTAGCTGAACTTGCTCTGACGTGAGTCTTTAGTTCCGCATCTGAAGGCAGGTTCAGTATACATCATCATTAGTTCGCTTTAGTTGGTTCGTAAAGGCGGAGCCACCAATTTAAGACTTTCTTTCAATTCCCAACTAGTTTGGTGTCATTCTGCCGAATTTTTATCCACGAGGCAAAACTTCCGTCCACAGTTGAGAACGTTGAGGCTTTTACCTATCTTCCTTAACAACGAAAACTTTAGCATCATTTTGACAGACATTTCAATTGTGACACCGCCTTTAAAAACGGTTTTTGTTCAGTTGTAGAGCTAGAGGAAGCAAGTTACAGATAAGGCGTTGTTTTGCCATGCTTGCAATCAGCAAGAATTTCGCTTTCGTAAAGTGAACTGCAGCCAAAAGCCATTAGAGAAACGCTAGTTGTCATGTCAAAATTTGTCAGAAAAGTCAGACTTTTTCTCTGCCGATATGCAATGCTATTAAAATTAAAACACAATCCCGCGATCTTGTAATAAATAGGCTGGATATTGAAAACGATGACAACGTCTATATCAGGAAACTAACCACAAACTAAAACACCATATGTCCCAAAGTCGTCTAATTAATTTAAAATCGCATTCATTAATCTTAATTATGAATGGAAAAAAATTCATCCAACATGTTGCTGCTTTTCCACAACCACAATAATCCATCAAAACATCAACCCTTTCGTACATGTAGCATATATCCTTTCATCACTTAAATGCATATTTCCTTCCACTTCAAGCTGGAAAACAGAAACCTTTCAACTTTTTTTTCCCCCTATTCCTTAAGTCGTCCATCTGTTGATCCAAGAAATCCTACCTAAACGGACCCTCCACTAATGAACATGAGCTGAGCGTTCGTACGAGTGAGCGAGTGAAACTAACCCAAACCACAGTGGCGCGGCAGATGGTTAAGTTAAATACCAAAACCACCAGCAACCCCAAAAATGCCAGAAAATCTCCCTCATTCGGGTGCACAATGTAGTTCCCTATCGTTTCACTTAACCACTTGTATCCAACTTCAGACATATTAATTTCAAAATTAACAAAAAACAGTCTCATGTTGTAAACTTTTTGTAAATATTTTTTCTTTCTGTTTTGGCTTCTCTTCCTGTAACGCAGCGTCGACGC
This sequence comes from Cheilosia vernalis, assembly GCA_949126925.1. Taxonomy (NCBI): domain Eukaryota; kingdom Metazoa; phylum Arthropoda; class Insecta; order Diptera; family Syrphidae; genus Cheilosia; species Cheilosia vernalis. The sequence goes on from OX421362.1 coordinate 5,834,758, forward strand.
GAGAGAGGTCGAATACCAGTCAAAGGAGTTCGCTTGGTGGAGACAGCAACAGTCAATGGTGAAGGCGGTGATCCTTTTGCACCAGATGTAAGTCATACTTGTTTGGAGTTTCTTGAAATCCTGTTTCACCCCCTAATCCTGCACACACAAGAATGATTATTTCTTGTGAGAGCGAAGGCGATGGGTTTTTATTTTGTTCATCTGTATATATGTCCTTTTATTTAACCCCACAGGGATATCCATTTCAAGTAGGCTATTGTGAATTGGATGATCAAGCAGCAGCGAGGTCCGTGCCCCAGTATACGCTGTATTTGGTAGCGAACAGCGACAAGGAACGAACTGAATGGATAAGAGCCATACGACAAGGTGAGTTCGGGTGGGGTTTTATATATAATATGTCTGGTGTCATTGAATGCGGGGTAACGTTTCTAAGGTATTATCGTCGGTAAATGATGGCAGAGATTAAGAGAGCGAAATGAATGGATTGGAAATGATTCAGAATTGTAAGCATTTTTGTGATTCTCGAAGGATCATTGGGTTTTCCTCGGAAGTCGATAAGTATACGCGAACAGAACAATAATGTCTCAAGTAAAGAGGTGCTTGGGTTATTTTTCAGTTCATTGGAAAGTTAAATGACAGTCGGGACACTTGTGGAAGATGGTTTTTATATTTTGAATGACCTCTGCTGAACAGTGAACTTCATTCCTCGCCTCCCGTACAAGCTCTGCAAAGTCTTTCGATGACTTTTCACTTCAGAAGAACAGACAAATATTTGAGCTTCCCAGTAGTAAACATTAGCAAGAGTTCAAATCATAGGGTTACGCTTCATTGTTTACCATGTTGTCACCACAACTGTCGTCCGTGAATTTTATACGAAAAACATCATTGATTGGCATTGAAAAACCACCAGCGGCGATGCTATTCAGACTTGTGGAACCCCGTTGTTATTATAGGCCTTTTTACAGCTTTCCAAACATCGACTTCGGCGAGTGGCTGTAAGCATGTGTAGCCCACGGCTGATTTCTTATAGGCATCCTACTCTTATATAATGTTTGGTATTATCCAAGAGACAGTTTGGACAGTTTGTTTTAAAATTTTCTGACGCACTTTCGAAGCATGTACTCTGACCAGAAAGCCCCTGTACTATTCTAAAACCATCCGTTAATGACTTTTATTTAACATTGATGGTAGTCGTGGATGATATGTCCATGGATGTGTTGTCCGTCAATGAAGTGTTATGCGATTGCCAAAGCTATCACCGCAAGGCTGACCACGAGAAATCGGTAAACTCAAAAGATCTCAGCCCTTCCCATAACCAGGACTAATAGCAGGGCAAGACAATTATTTCACCATTGTAAGACTATATTTTCACCATTGTAAACGACCTCAAGCATCACTGTCATCCAATCACAAACATCTTCCTCCAAATCGGACAACCTCTTTATGCAATTGACCACCTCATACAAAAGACGTCTCTTCTCAATAACTTCATCTGCATCCTACAGCTGTGCAATATAACGCCATTAGCCTACTCCCCACAGCCATAAACGTCGTAACATTCCTGACCCAAAAACCTTGCACCCCATTACCATCGTAGCAACACTGACCGTACACAATTCCCTTTGCTCCGAGCACGGTATAAGTGTATTACAACCGCAGGGTCATTAGGAAAGGTCGCAGTTACACAATAGAGATCATGTTCAGCAATTTTTACAACGCAGACGATGGTCAATGTCTTCCCAGCAGCTGCATCTCTCTTTAGGAGCCTTTTGTTCTATCCCCCATAAATCGGCTTCGACAAGACAAAACACAAAACTGATTAAATTTGCTCAGGTGATTTACTGTTAATCAAAAGAAAATCCTTACCTCAAGCGCTCTCTCTCTCTCTCCATCTATCTATTGCTCTCGCTGATGTCGTGGTTAACAATAATGTCGATGATGACTCCACCGCACCGCCACAGTCGATTCAATCAGTTTCTATAATCCGGCAGAGAATCATTTGCCATCTGTGTGCGAGTACGAGTGTGGGAGACGCTGTTGTTCCGTGCAAGGCAACACAATGGCCCAAGGTCATTTGTGGGTTTCCCAACAACACTCGAACACAACACGCACAATATAGATGGCAGGCATTAGATTGGTTACAGCCAGAGAGGTATCTCTTCGGTTCATTGAGCCATTTGCTAGATAACTCTAACGGTTTACGCGCATCCGTACTGATCAATTCATCTGATTTCGAATGAACTCGAAGGTGATTCTAAAGATGGAATTCTCTTGATTTTTCGTTTCAGTTTGTGAAGACACCAACACCCAGAAGTCATACCGTTTCCATCCCGGTCTGTGGTCAGGCAAGAAATGGTCCTGCTGTAAGGGACTAAGTCGAACAACGTTTGGATGTCAGGCGGCCACTCATTGGCGCGAAACGAACAACAATCCAAGTAAGTTGAATGTTAATTATAAAATAAAGAAAAAAAAAAAAAAAAAAAATTACGAGTCTTGGGCTTTGTCAGAGCGTGAAGATGAATCTCTCGCTCTTTAAGGTGTGGCGAACATGATTTCGATTTGAATTCAGTTACGTGCCTAGTAAAATGGAATTCCCTTTGCACGCTGCCGAAGAGAACCGCACGGAAATTAATATAGATTCGGTGTGAAGTTGCGGTGTGATCTTTGTGTGAGCACAACGTGGAGTATTGTTATTGATTTCTCTGCTGTCAAAAAGGGAGTGCCGAAGGTCGGCGCTTTGAAGAGGCTGTTTTATGGTTTTCAACAAGTTCTCGTATAAGTCGGATACGTGCAATTGAACATCCGTACGCAATTGGATTAACAAACAATTTAAATATTAGCCGCTGGACTTGGTGAAACGAAAAACGGAACTTTGATTCTTTAGTGGCATAATTTGGTATCGGAGTTGGATCTAACCAATTTTAGTCGCACAATGAGGAACTAAAGCTCTAAAAGAGTTCAAAATCTTTACAATTTCCTGGGGTGAGTAGGTAGGCTCTATGGTTATTATAAACCAGATGGGGAAATCCGGGACGAAAAGAAAAAGACGGACCTCAATGCCAAAACTGGAAATATGTCTGCGATAGAGACTCGATATCAAACACTTACCTAAATCGAAAACAAGTAGGTACGGTATATCTTTTTGGAGCTTCAGGGCTTTTCTCCAGATATTCCGTGTTGTACACTTTTTGTTTGACTCTTTCAGCGGGACATATTTCTGTCGCTTTCGCTTTACTTGGTGATAAAAATCCAATAAAATACAAAAACAATTATTACACACAACCCGGAGATGGCGCTGACCTATTCCTAAATACACTTCGTAAATAAAGAACTGCTTCTTATATTAGGTCAGATTTAACTCAGGTATCATAACCCATACCGAACTAAGAAATAAAAAATATTATTGAACGCCATCTGTGAGTGAAAACCAAATTTAAAATAAAAAATCGGAATAAACCGATACATCAAAAACATTGTTTCTACACGAAGCCTCTCCGTTTTAACTTCGCATAGCGATGACTCCTATTTTGATAAAATTCCTCCAATATTTTCCTTGAAGCTATTGGGTGTCTCGAAGGTGTCTACTTGTGCGAAAATAGCGGCGGAAGCTCTTGCAAAATAGAATCGTGGATGAAAGCAATAATTGTACCTTACAGCGGTATCAGTTGTAATACGATCAAATTGCCGCATAACTCCGTCTTATAACCTCTTTAAGTCGATATGAGCTCGAAATACTTCTACTCCTTATTTCTGTCCATTCTCACCAACCTGACTTCAAGTCACAAATATTACGAGGGTGTGTCTGCTCCAACCAGCACCACAGTGTCACTTAGTTATGAACAAAACTTAACAAAATTTGTCTAATGGAAGCTATTCAGGTCTAAAAATGATCAAAGTGAACATGCATCCTTTCACTACCCATTCAATTATGTCCCCAGCTTAAAAAAACAAACAAAAAACGTTTATCCCCCAGCTAACCCCTTTTAAATTAGTGTTCTTTGGTTGCACAAGAGTTTTGAAAAACACTACTACTTGTGGGGATGAACCCCCAGCTAGCTAACCTCATGTCTGTGGCTGAAAAAGACTTGCGACAAAAAGAAAATATCACACAAAAGTACAAAGTTCTCAGTGTTAGTTGGACAGACAGTTTACGAGTATAATCCTCCCCCATAAGTGTTTTTTTTTTTCTTTTCTTTTTTGCCATCAACATCGTATCGTCCCCGCTCCTTGGCAATTGAATTAAGAAGCTTACACTTGAGGCGGCTTTTCCTGGTCCCTTCCTGAAGACGATTTGTTTGAGTTTCCACCTTGTGACGGGTTAAATTTGCTGAAAAACTAGTGTGGCGTCATTTACTCCCAGTGATACATATATACCCACACACGTTCACATACATATTCTTATTTAAATGTTGACGCTCGTTACAAGATTCATGTTTCATAAGTGGCAAGGTGGCAAGTGACATTTTAAGATGGTGCTGCTCCTTTCTTTTGGTTTAATAACTTTGTCCGCTTGCGCCATGGCTTCCTATTTGTAATTGACGACTGTTTTCCCGTGCGGTTGTACACGTGAACGCGTTTCGAGTGGAACTTTATTTGATGTTTACTTTCTATTGGCTTATATGGAGACCGCAGCGGTTGTGGGCAAAGACCAAGTTCTCTAGGAAGTTTCCGCAGTTGGAACGGAACAAACAAGAGGGCAAATGTTTAGTTTGATTGCTGAGCAACGTTGTGTGTGGAACCTTTTTCTATGGCGGTATAACGTCAAAGGATGATCTCGTAGTGAGGGAGATGCTGACAGTAGATTCAATATTTGCTTGGGTGAAGTTGTTATGTCACAAATGGCATTTTCAGAGAAATTATATGTTTTGTGTGATTTTATACAGTTTTTTTTTTTGTATTCGAATTTTGATTGACATTTTTTAAGAGTTTATGGAAGTTTTCACTGAACCATAAAGTTTCGCTACGTGGACAATACAAAATTTGGTTTTCGCTCCCAGAAATCGGTTCTGGTGGAGAATCTTTTTGATTTCAACTCAAATTGAAAATATTATTGGAAATGCAGAATTTTGATGGTCCACGCAATTGCTATTGGATTATTGTAGCAATTGCTACTTTTTACTTATACTGATCTGAGTAAAAGGTAAACGGCTCCGCTTTTCGAACACATCAAAAGTTTTGAATAATAAGGAACCAAACGACCTTTTGACATTATTTTGAGTAAAAGCAATTGCTACGTTTTATTCATACCATTGAACGTATGATAATGGCCGAAAGTGGTGACAAGTTACATTTTAATTGAAAAGGACCAAATGTCTGATGAAGGTAATAGATTTTGTGCGAAAAATAAAGTGAAAATATTGTATACGTCAATTTAATATAAAGCATTTGCAACATCGTTTTCGTTCGCATTGAGGAACTTCGAGTATATATAATTTGGAAAAATTTTCTGGCTGAAATGAACTAATTGAAAAAACTTCCACGCGAAAAACTAAAACGTACTCGTTCGTTCCTCCAAATTGGAAAAGTGACTCCATTGATTTGAATAAAGGTAGACGAGAGGTAGATAATGATAGAAAGGAACAAAACTGGTACATAATTCGCTCAGTGGCAAAATTACCATTTAGGGTGATCGCCAGATATTTATCGATCAATTATCATACATTTTGCGTATGATAATAGGTTTGATCCTTTGTTTTTGAATCAAGAATGGAAAAGACTGTCAAAACGGCAGTGGTGGGGATAGATTCTCTCACAGAGAGAGACACTTACAAACAAGTTACTGGAACGCTTTTGTAGTAATCTATGAAAAATGGCAGACATACAATTCAATAATTCAAAAAAGTGGTACGAAAAGTCGTTAAAATATTTGATAAGCTCGAAGAATTTGCGAATTTACTAACAAAATTAGCTATGAAAGTGATTCGGAAATAATCGAACTTCTTTTTTATGAATCCGAGTATGTGAATGAGTTTGTACTGATTAAACTACAAGCGTTCAAGAAGAGGAAAAGGCGACGCTGCATTAAAAATGGCATAGAGCAGATTGTCTCTTTTTACAGCAGGGAATAATTTCGTTGCCACTATCGAAATCGAAAATAATCTTGAGGAGAAAATTCAATATTATTTTGCCGCCTGTTGACGAATGGGATAACAAAACTCAAATCGGCTGTTAATCGTATGGTGGGTGACTGACAGCTTTACCACCTCTTATACAAGAAATTTCTTGAGTAAAAATTCGTAAGATTCTCAGTGTAGGGGTAAAATCTTGCTCTCACGAATTTTTCGAGTTAGGAAACGGCAATGAGTAAAAGTTCATAAGATTTAAAAGTAAAGGAACAGACCTAATGACTTCCTACCATACAACATCCAAGACCTGAAATTATCACACATGTAGCATAATTATCATACGTCAATATGCCTAGTGTTTTTTTTTTTTTTTAAAGCGACATCTGTTAGTGAATACAGAGAACAAACATGCTTGCTTTCTGGCCCTTTTAACAAAAATTATACTAACACTTATGCCGGAACAATCTGTGTTTAATTAAATAATGCAACTGTTTTTTTATGTTTAGCTATAAACTCGATAATAATAAAATCCGAGAAATCTAGTCATGAGCTTATAGGTTTTGAAGACTTCAATGAAACCGTTGGAACAACAAATAGTTGATGGGTAGTGAGTAGTTTCGCTTAATTAGCTCAGGGCTTGCATTTTTCATTTGAATTCAGTTGTTGTCACTATTGGCTGTCCTGAGATTCCATTCTCGTTCTATGAAAATCAGTACAGGTCTAATCTCCTTTTCGCATTGTGACACACCTCAATTTTGTAGTTATTACAAACAAGTTCTAATCAATGATTGCATCTGTCTGTCTGTAATTGGCGCTCGGTCTCGGTCCGCAACTATGCAAAAATTATCCATACGTATGGCATGTAATTTTCATATCTGCTTTTTTTTTCTCACATTATCACTTCTTTCTATACTGTTCAATGGCTCCAAGGAATTTACAGCTGCTGCGCAAATCCCGGTATCCCTTGTTCAATCGGCACGTCGCGTTGTACTACCCTTTTTCCTTGTCGGCCCAAGTTAGTGTCTCACATGAAGATAGCCACCAGTGCACCACACATTATAAACAAATATTTATCTTGACATGAAAATCATTTAGTGTAACAAACTAATTGGTGCCAGATAATTGAATTGTGAGTGATTTGTGCGCTTGCACTGTCAGCAGTCAGGTAACGTGATATTGGGTGTCGGTTATGGAGTTAACACTTGCAGGGCAATCAACATGAAGCTCGTTAACAGTTGGGATGATAATTTTGAAATGTATATAATTACAGGGGGAAATGTTGTGTTGCTAGGAAAATTGAATTTAATTTCTAATTTGTCATTATATGAGCAGTTGAGTATTGGGTACTTATTTAAAACTGTGTGTCAAACAAATCACTTTAGTTATCGACAACAATCATGTAATATTGCTAAGTGGAAAATTATTAGTTGATCGACAGGAAAGTACCAACATCTGCAGCTATAGTAATGAGGCATAGGCTAAGCAAATTTAAATGATGACTCAGGACTGTAGCGCCACCTTAGTTAGATTGAAACTATAGGTGTTGGGTTTGGGTACATTCCCGTCAATACCGACAGCAACACTGTGCACTTGATTTGAGCACAAGTTGCATCCTTGACATCACAAATATGTGCGCTTGACACAAATTTAAAGATCAAGATCGCAGAAAGAAGCTCCATAACATAAAACTCGCTTGGGTTATTAAAATTTTTTTAGGGCACTATGCCCTCACAAAATGTGCACTCATTTCGATTTTATTAGTAAACACTCTTCCAGGAATAGAATCAGCAGAAAATACCCCTCACCCGATTTGAAGGTCTCTGCCAAGAGCGACAACTATGCATTAAATGTCACGTTCAAATGCGTTCGAAAACCTATTCCCTTTGTCTGTGCGTTAATAAAGACAAAGAAACGCCATAAACTGCGACGCAGGATTCATTTTTATTGCCCCATTTGGTTTCCTTCAAAAACAATAATTAGCTTCCAACTTCCATCGTTAATTCCTCTTTATTTTCTCACTTTTCGCACGCAATCTCACTCATCACCTAAGCTCAACACTTAAAAATATGCGCTTCCAATAAAACGGAAAAGCACTAAAATTGTTTTTAATCCTCCTCAATGGTAAATCATCCGATTCGCTGATGGAATGGTGCATGTGATATGTGTGTGCTGTTGCCTTTGCGTTTCCTCATCAGTCCGCACATGCACCACAGCACAAATGACTCTTGCGGATACAGTTTATTGTTTCTGTGCACACGCAAAAAAAGTCCATCTTCGTGTACACACTGCGTCAATCCGGAGGTACCTTTTATATATATTCAAGTCCACAACTCCAGGCGACGACGACGACGACGACGACGAAGAAGAAAGGAAATCACCCATAGAACTGGCAGCTAAACAAAAGTGATCGCAACCATTTATACCGATTTGGAGTTGCGTTCCGAGTGCGACTGTTCGTCCGTTGTTCCCTGATGCTGGAAGATATTTTTAGTAATTGTTAGTGGGAGATGGATACTGTGTGCTGTGCTTCAGCTTCTTGGCACCCGTTTGTTATTTGTTTCAGCGGAACACCGACCATTGCATGCTGGAAGAGATGATTTATTTTTCTTTTTCGCCTCCGGACTGCTGCTGGTGCTGATTGCAGTTAGCAGCGTTTTAGGGAGAACTTGCCACAGGGACTTTGTGCGTGACGGTTCCATTTATTGATTTCGTTAACACCTCCTTGTGTAGTTGTTGGATTTTAGTTTGTTTTTCTACTACCAGTGTGCTTTGTTCATCCCCGTATACTATGCGCCCATCGGATGTGATTATAAATAGAATGTTTATTGTTCTTAGAGCTGTTTAACTGTTTGACTGTGGTGTTGCGAAAATAGTCGAGAAATCCATCAGAAAAGGGGAACACGTATAAATATGCCTAATGGACGAAAACGGGTCCAGCCAAACATTTGAAGATTTCAAAGGGAAATTTCAACGTCCAAAAGGGCAACATGAAAGAGTGAACTTTGTAAAATAGTTCTTTCAATCTTTGACAGCCAATGTGTAGGTATCATGTCACGGATGCCCGGGAATGTAATAGATTGAGTAGATTTTTACCTAACAGCAGGTACATTTCTTGATTTAAATTAGGACGGCTTTCATGGTGGCATCTTTCAGAGTCTGTCAGAATTTACTCATACAAGCTGTCACCTATTTTCAAAAATTTGACACGAAATCATCGTTTCCCGTTGCCACTATTCCCACTCTCATTTTACGAGTGTTGACCTCGCAAAGCAGATTTTAATTAGATTTCACTTCCGCCCTATAACTGCGCTCGTTTAACTTAATAACTACGCTCCCTTGTCCGCTTCGAAATCAGTAAACTAATGAAATATTTACTTTCCAATTAAATTGGAAGCCACAATCAATTTAAACCGCAGAAACACATCCATACTGCATGTCATCTGACACCAACGAGACAACAACGGCAGAACAAAAAAAAAAAAAAGAAACAGCGCAGAGAATGGAAAAAACATCTTGAAGATGAAAACCACAAAAGTCAACTTCACCCGCACCGCAATGTGATTGTTATCAATCATCCCTGCTCTCCCCCTATACATATGTACTGGTATATATAATCGAATCGCACCCCGCGAACGATCGCGCGTAACCGAAACCAAAGCAAATAATTAATCGAATCGAATGACGGGCGCGTTTAATCAATTGTCTCGCGCGACGTAACATTACCGCTATATAATGTTACTGCGACTGCAAGGAGCCTTCCTTCTTCCACCATCGCATCCGTCACAACATACGGCACAGAGAAAGGTCCTCCTTATACAGTCTGGGTCCTTGTGTTGGTGTATCGTCGTTGCACTTTGGTGTTCGGTGAAATGCAAAACCCATGTCAACTGTCATATGTGCATGAATTTATAGCAACGTTGCAGTTTTATTTGAATGCGATAAGGGAGTAGGCCTGTGGAGACAAAGAAACTGTTCGGCCCCGACAACGTGGACGGAATCATATCGCCGAGGGAAGTAAGCCAGCTCCAACCAGAGGCACATACTGCGACAGGATGTGCATCGATGCTGATACCGAATCCGTCGCAGATGCAGATGATTATGATGATGCCTTGGTGGAGCTGGTGGCGACTCGTTACGAGACGACTCAATTTCAAGCGCTTGGCGTGGGATGATATATCGAAAACGCACTCTATATGCGCGATTCCACTGCATTACTGTTGCCGGTGCTGATGATGATGATGGTGGTGCTCGAAGGCTGACGAGAAGCCCCGACGGCGCATTGTGATTACGCGTTGTAATTGCTATGTGAACAGGGTGTACAATTAATAGCAAAACTGGGGGACAGAGGCGTCTAGAGGGAAAATACTCTGAGAGACAATTACTTGGAGAATATGGGGGAGAAAAAAAAGAAAAAAAAAAACTGAAGGCGAATGGAATTTAATTGCGCAAGTGGCCAAAAGTACGCAATTAGCTGGAAAAGCGAGGGCTCTGTCGCTTGCCGCCTGTCTCATTGTGCTGATGGTGGGTAACGCTGGGTGAAAAGCGTCGACAAATGGATGTCGATGAGGCGGGTGAGATTTATTATGATTAGGCGTCATATTGGGACATGCAGTTGCGTCTTGTCGTTTTACTTTGTCTCTTGTCAGTGCCGGCGGATTTGCTGGGTTCATATGATTTATAATTAGATGGAGCTAGTAAGGCGCCGACTTTCATTTGCTTACACAATATGTGCTCAGCGTCTTTGCCAGCTAACCGGAAGGTTATGTAGAAGTCATCTGAATGGCAGCATCAATCGGTGAGTTCTGCCCAGTGAAAATATGTGTTCTAAAAATGGTTCTTATGATTGCGTACGATGTCTGTGATCTCTGGTTTCAAGTTATTCCTATCCCAAGACTGGGTCAAATGTTTATAGCAGAAGGATCGGTAAGACTGAAGCCCATATCAACATCGAAGGGAACTCTTACAAGCTGACTTTTGCTCCCTTGAAATTACAAGTCGCATTCGAAAAGCAAAATTGAAATTCCGATTGGGAACTGCGTTAAAACGTCGATTTTACTGGATTAGTTGGAGTACGGGGTGGTCATGGGTCGAACCTCAGTCGAAGTCTTGATATATTCGTTGCTCTGCGTGTGCTATCCATCTCGGGCAATTATTGGCAATTTAGCCACATCTTGAAAATTCGCCAACTTCATCGTCCAAACGGTCCTCGTCCCGATCCATAACACCATAGTTGGTGACACATTGAAAAGTCCAGCAAACAACTATCCACAATTCTCGAAAGTCATTCCAACCAATTACTGGACTCTTCACAACAGGCCTACTAATTAAATCAACATCTAGTCCGCACTTGAGCACAAATTAAACACACATGCTCCGCCAACCTGTGCCCAATCAAACACGATCATTTGTCCCACCGACGCGACGCAACAACTCCCACTTATCTTCGGTTCAAGATCATACGTCAGTAGCCCCTGTTTATTTTTATTGAATCCCAATTTTCATTTAGAAGCTTCCAAGTTTACGACTTCAAATATTCCCACGATAACACGAGCAAGAGCTCGCAACAAAAACGTTCCCAACTGCCATTAATCATTTTGAGTTCGTTAACAATCGAAGAGTTGACTGAGCGTGCTCTCCCCTGTGTCTGCCATTGTTGACCAGGTGCTCCAATGCTCCAAAGACTTGGAAAGTAACATGCAAAGCAAAAAAACTAACCAACAGGGTCGACTTGGCGGGCACGACCCAATCGATACAATTACGATTATTATCGTAATCTGGGTTTCTCGCGCGCGCTTGGCTCCATATTTTCTTGGTGCTTTCGTGCCTTTTGTTGTTAACATGAATCGACATGAAGTTATTGTTTGTTTTCAACTTTTTTTTTTCTCCCTCATTCTACCCTCATTCTTGACACAAAAATATGCTGACTCGTCATATCGCCCCTTTGTCAAACAGCTGAAAAAATGCACACGTCATGCGAGCGAAAGGAGGAGCGCACTGAACCCGAAAAAAAAAAAAAAAAAAAACAAAACTAAAACCCTCGCCGTGCCTCCCAAAGCCTCGCCAGAATAATAACTCATAACAATTACACATCCATCTACATAATCACGTTATGTTAATTTCTTATATCCACCCAAGGAACGCACAACGTACACAGACTGTATGTAGTTGGCGTGGCGCGTAGAATAAAGACCCCAAAGCGATCACTTGTATGTTGGCCCCCCAATAGACAGACGATCCAGCTAACGATCTGGTGGTGGTTGGTGGATCAACCTCAAGGGTCGGTACGGGGCGCTGAAAACAACGCACATGAGAGCATAGTGCGCTTGTGGTGTGTGGAATCGGTTTTTGTCGCGCACACTTTCAGGGATCTCTCTGATTTTGCTTTGTTATAAAGTTGTTGCCTTCTTTTTGTGTGCTTCTTTGGGGTTTGTGCCTATAACTGGTTACAGATTCGCTGGCGCAGTTATACTCTTTGACCAACTGGTCAGTTTTGGAGTCGCAAAAGTAGTGCACCTGAGGTTGTTATGTATGCACTTTAACTCGAGGCTTGTGGTGGGTGCCAAGCTGGAGTTTTCTTAGTCGAGACATCTTAGGTCGATAAAAAGTGGTGCAATGTGTGTCTAAGTCGTGGACGCTATGCCTCTTGGGTCTCAGGTGTGGGTGTTGTATAAGAAAACACTGGCAGACAAGGGAGTATGAAGGTCCCCGCTGAAACGTTTTCTATCTGCAAAACTTACTATAACTGTAGCAAGTAAAAACTGCTGAAATAATTTTGGACAGTTTTTATTAATATTTTTGCTAGTTAGTAGGTTTGTGTCTGAATAAATCACCGGCGATACCTCATTGCAAACACCGGCAGACAAAATTAGTACAACTTTCGGTGGTAGCTAAAAATGCATAAAAATGCAGCTCGTAATTGATGTCCATTATATAAGAATAGGAATGCAAAAATATGCATCCCCGGGTATAGGTTTTTTTTTTGTTAAATCCCCATCTAATTTTCACGACCACAAACACCTCTTCCTAATCGACTTGATGCCACAGCTTCTGGAGGAGCCTGTCAGCTTCTCCGAACAAGTTAAATTGCATGGAAACCGCGAAACTATTAAGGATTCTCCCGACCGTACTTGCTGGCCTGGGCTCATTTGTCAAAACCGTCCCACACAGAGCCGACAACTCCTTCGCCTGACTGCCCCAAATGGCAAGTATCATTATTTTTATCATAATCTCTCACCACATTGTATTGTCATCGTCTTCCTGGTCCGGGCAAGTTTATTACAACATTTCGCTGTTGCCGCACACACACAAGCTAGGATCAAAGTGTAATTCATTTGCCACCATATAGCCAAACTCATTTTATGATATGCGTATTGCGCACTCCATTATCTCCTTCAGATTTCTTTGTGCTCTTATTTTCGTCTATCTAACCGAAAAGCAACCAAAACAACAAGTTGTGTATAGGCCTTTGTAGCCATTGGGAAGTACTTTTATTGCCACTCCACACAGGAATAGTATAACGTATCACTTCACGGACTATTATACCCATACTACAATATATAGGAACCGACTGCGAATACAGTTTCCTGAGAACCAACGAATGGCCAAGCGAGGGCATAGACGAAATCTACTTTACCTGTTGCTAATAGTTCCTGTGATAAAAAAAGGAGCAAATAAACCCCCTCTCCGGGGAATACGATAAGAAGGAGCGGGTATATGTGCGCGTGTGTGTGTCCCTTCATCTGGCTTTGTTTTCATTTGGGTCCGCACTTGCATTTTAATGGTCATTCAACGAGAGAATGAGTTATATGGCAGCAACAGCGACACAGACATGATACAACCAGACCAGGATGAGATGCGAGGACGAACTAACATTGCTGTCGTTGTATTTGTTGTTATTCTTAACGATGGTGATGGTCATGTTGGTCGGGGTGATGTGTGCCCAAAGGAGAACAAAGTGCGTCTTCTCTCATTCTAAACACTAACTGATGTTGATGGGCTTCTTGGGGTTTGTTTTAATGGTTTTTCCTGTCTGTACGAGTGTGCACAAGACTCGGATAGAGTGGGGGTCTGGGCTCGATGTACAACAGCATTAATGGCTGAATTTGTTTTGTTTCGATCGGAAAATGAATGGGGAATACCTCTTCAGAGTTGGATCGTTGTCATATAGGTTAGAGTGTCCTCTTGTTGGGACAAAAATTACTTCCTGGCTATGCAGTTGGACTTAGCTCACTTTAAAATTTTATGTGCTCCATTTTTCCTTCCTAATCAAATTTTGTTTATTTTTTCTTTTCAGGTATGTATGCAATTTCCTGCAACAGCAAGTACTGACCCATGGGGTAAAGTATTTTTTTATTTTATACTATTTCTGTTGTGAAAGCGTGCCCGCAAAATTGTGATTATAAATTTTTGAAGTAAGTTAATCAGTTCTGAGAATAGATTGTGAAACTTCCTGTTAAAAAAGCCAGAGCAGTATCTCTATTAAAGTACGATCTATAAGCCTAAGAAATCCATAAGAAATACCACTTCCCCTACAATGTATTCTCTCAAAAATTAATAATTTATTTTAGTAACGAACATTTAATTCAACAATTAAACTGGGAAATAAAGTAAAATTAAGTATCTTTGGTGATACTTAAATCAATTTACAATTTTATATAATACTAGCGAACCCACTGAAGCGCCATCTGCGACCAGTGGGAACGCGGAAGGGAACACAAGTGCAAATGACATGGGTATGGGTAATGCTGATAGCGCATTGACTCATTTTGGGTACAACTCAGAATGACCGAAGTGCCAATGACATGTTGCGACACATTGATGGTATGGCATATTCTTTGAATATTGCTGGACACTATGATTACGAAAATAGGTTTTTGGGATAAGAAATGCCATGGATTGCTGATCCCAAGTGATTGGAGGGGAACCGAATAGAACAAAAATTCAATATAAAAAGGAGTGGTCGAAAAGGTCAGCCAGAGAGTTGTTGAGCGATACTACGATAGAAAGGTTGCAGCCGAGCCATAGACAGCGGGCCTCACTATCTATAAAAAATAAATAAATAAATAAATAATAAAATACATCAGTAAAGGACAGAGGGCCTTACTTATAAAGAAAATTAAATTCATAAATTAATGTCTTTTTTTTTGTTTCAACCTCTCCGTGAGCTCTCTCTTCTCTTGGCGACAGGAAAGCACGGCGAACATATACGTTATAACATTTGGTTTGATTTGCGAATCTAAATCATCCAGGGCGCCACCCAAACGCATACAAAAAAATTCAAATCGGTCCAGCCGTTTAGGAGGAGCTCAATATATTAAGATACCCATTTTTATATGAAGACTATAGCTTTTTGGTCCGCAATTGAGCTGCTTTTATAAATAGTTGAAATATTTGTATACAAAGGGTTTAAGATTTCTATGATTTCAATGAAGCAAAGTGGCCGTAACCACAGTTCTTCAAACATCAAGAGACTACACTAATCAGTATTAGCCCGGGTGAGGGAGATTCCGTCTTTCTCATCCGGGATTAGACTGAAAAGAAAAATAAGGTTTCTGCATATTAGCTTTTAATATTTGGAAGCTATGATAGTTTTCGTCAAATGGAACAATTTTGAAGTCGTCTGATAATATGACATATAAGAGTGGGTCAATTCAACTTCCTTGTGGTACTTCATAACTGTAACAAATAATTTGTTCGAAACTAGGGGACCCACCAATGTGTCGCTATTGCTCAATGTGAGCACCTATAAACACAAAAAGCAGGCTTCTGCTTCCATTTTGCTGTCTGTAAAGTGCCATGCCCCCACGGATATTAGCGTTAAAAATTTACATCTTTAGCTCCCATGATTATCGAGAAAAAGCGTTTGAAATGTTTTTTTTTTTTTGTAAAGTGGGGGAGAAGTCTCTTTGTCAGATCCCCCATCACATTATGCTAAATGCTTTTGCGAGCACTAACATACACATGATGCATTTTGAATTTTTATACCTATACAAAGATCGTGCTTCTAAAATGTTTGAATTCAGTTCTATTCACAAAAGTAATAACAACCATTGAAGGTTGTAACCCCCTTACACGTTAAAAATGAAATCGTAAATAAAATAATAATAATAATAATAAGCCAAGCCTATAACATCATTAAATTAAGTAGAGTCCAAAGAACGGCTGGAATTGGAATAACAGGAGCCCTTCGATCAAGTCCAACCGAGGCGCTCAATGTGATTCTCAACATTTTGCCAGTGGATCTGCATATAAAAAACATTGCCGCGTGTGGCGCTGTCAAATTGAAGGAATCTAAACGTTGGTTCGAAAAGCTTTATGGCCATATCAGCAGCTTACTTTCCCTTCCCGACTTAATAGGTCGTATATCTACGGATTGCATTGGACCCAAACTCAAATTCAACTTCAACTTAGATTCCCCTCTCGATCAAAATGAATTCGACATTCCTATCTTCACAGATGCGGTTCCAAGATGAACTGTGGAGTAGGAGCAGGCATTTTCTCAACATCACCAAACATCGCTAAAACTCTTCGTCTTCCCAACGCAGCCAGCGTCTTTCAAGCAGAAGTAGTTGCAATTAAGGAGGTGTGTAGACTGCTCCTTAACATAGTCGACAGTCAGGCCGCGATTAAGGCTATTGGTTCAACCAAGTCAACGTCCAAGCTTGTTGTGGAATGCAGGAAGGCACTGACCAGGACTTGCCATCGGTT
This sequence comes from Cheilosia vernalis, assembly GCA_949126925.1. Lineage (NCBI taxonomy): Eukaryota > Metazoa > Arthropoda > Insecta > Diptera > Syrphidae > Cheilosia > Cheilosia vernalis. Next base: position 5,851,530 of record OX421362.1, read on the forward strand.
TTAAATTACTCTCGTCTGGGTTTTCGGCCATAGGAATATTGAGGGGAATGAAAAAGCCGATGAACTTGACAGGCGTGGCTCTGCTCTGTGCGTGTCTCATGCGGAGGAAGTCTTCCCTCCGCTGGGATATGTAAATAGAGAAATCCTCATGCACTTCACCTCAAGGGCTGAGACTATATGCATGAACCTGACGAACTGCGTCATTTCAATTTAAATTTGGCCAACCTACGATGATGCTAGAACAAACCACCTCTTAGCTAGAACGCGCTTAGATGTCGCCAGACTAACGGCAATTAGTATGGGTCATTGGCCTTAAGGAACTCACGCAGCACAGCTTGGCATCTCCCACAACACCCACTGCCGTAGCTGCGCTGTCACAAACAAGAGTGAAACAGTGTTCCATCTTCTTTCTGAGTGTCCGGCCCTAGCCAACACCAGACGCAGTGCACTAGGTCATCCCTTTTTTGATGACCTTTCGGCCATCCAAAGCATCCACTTCAACAATATTATCAAATTTCTCAACTCTAAGGGCTGGTTTTGAGCTCGCCTAACATCCTTCACCCCGTTTATTTTAGGTTTCTTTAGTTGTGGTCTTAAAACGGGGCTCAATGCGCTATTTGTGTTTTCTCTCGTCGGTAACGGGAATACAACCACTTAAACCAACCAACCAAAACAAAATATCCTCGATCGCTAAAAACTTGTCGGAGAGATAAAAAGCCGTTCTCGACTTTGGAAATCGAATTTAGGCTTGTAACTTCAAAATTCAAACAATTCTCGGTAGGAAGTATTAGTTGGATCGATGTTATGTGTATGAACGATCAGTGACAGCTGACAGATCAAAGATCACGCTTAATATACGTTAAATCGGTGGCAGATCGGTTCGAAGTGAATGCTAGGTTTATTTTTATCTATGCAAGATCAGAAGCAATAGGCGATCAGTCAATAGGCCCATTTTATTCACTCGAAGTTAACCATAACTTGGGAATTTTTGTATGGAAAAGAAGAAGGTTCCCACGAATTCAAATCTCGAAGGCAGTTTATTACAACTTAGAAGATGTGCTGTTTGTTAAAATACGCAAAAGTAATGAACTTCAAAACTAATATATATAAATTTTGTTTCGATTAAAATTTTTTCAGTTTGTTATATCACCTATAACTTCTCTCAGGGTTATAGTATAGGTACAGAACATTTAAACAACTCCCCGAGATGCCTGCAGATACATCTGTCCTTAATTGCTTTTAAATAATAGGTAGTTGCCTGCATTTTCTTAATAAAAATGTAGTTCTGTTTGCAGTTTCTGTTTGACGTTCGATAGTTAACTTCTGCCCTCATTAACTGAACTGGTCTCATTTAATATTTGTAGCAATTTTCCAACACTAGACAAAGGTCAGCCGCTCAACATCGAGCCTCTCGAGTCTCGACCAAACTTGCAACAACAAACCTTGACATCTCTACCCAAGTAGAAATTTGTGACTATTATATTGAATTATAGTCGCCAAACGGGATATTGGACTCAGTTTTGTGTCGATAAGCTCCATTCCAATAAGATGGTAACTATTTGACATTTGTGTTACCATTAATGGCCTCAAAGCTACAAATGTCCTTTAAAGTTACATTTCAATACACACAAAACCTGCGAGGTTGCTGTTTTATGTTTCCACCTAACAACTAGGCGAACTGACAGCGCAAAGTCTAATTTGTGTCCACCGAGAGTTACCATAGAATTTTGGCGCTTTTATTTGCAAACAATCTTCACACATACAACAAACTAATGTCTGCTGTAGCCTGTAGGTGTACACAGACGAAGTAGGTAGAGCATTTATACTCACACACGTAACATGCTCCTTTGAATGTAGGCGAGCGGTGTGCACGGAGAATATTATTATGACATTGAGCACCAATCGTAAGAGGGAATATAGGGTGGCATAAAAATATAAAAATATCGTGAATAGTCAAATGATGAACAATGAATTTATCTAAAAAGAATCGAAATATTGTAATATAGAGACTTCATTATTTAAGAATACTAATATCTTTTAATGAGTTTTCCTCCTAAAGAATTAATTTCCATTTTAAACAGTGTACTGAAAATTATTTGCCGTTGTAGCACGACGTCGAATAAAATTTTAAATTTACTTTTACTATGAGCACCGCGCTGCTTTTCGACATTTCAGTATTTTAGTAGGACAAAAATGAGAATGTTTTTTGATTTGGCTACATAAAACTGCAGCAGATTAAACTGTAAAAAAAATGGAAATGTGTACATAAAGAAAATATTCCAACTTTTATCGAATGTTATCAATATATTTTAATAAATAGCATGTTACATACATTATGTAATTGTAATAGTGCTAGAAATATCATAAACCTTCTACAAAGATTTATTACACAAATTTTCTTTAGCAAAAAAATGTCCCAAATGAACTACAAAAATTATATTTATTAAAGTTATATCTCAGTATCATACCTACATGTAAAAATGTTCACTTTATTATATAGATTTTAGCAAACCAAAATTGCATTACCAAAAGTTAGAGGCGGAAATATCATAACATTTGCAAATCCCTTTCTTATTATTTTCACCACTTTTTTTTACATGTTCTCATTCATTAGAAGTTAGAATTTAAAAGAATGAATTATTTAAATATTACGACACAATAATAATAAACGCACACAAAACAACATTGTGCATGCACCCTGTGATTCTTCCTAAAGAAATCCATATGGCAGGCAAATGGCAGTCTTCTGATTCTAATTGGGATCCATTATCAGAAAAAAGAAAAAAAAAATGTCCCTGGGAAAAGAAAAGAAGCTTGAAAATAAAATCGAATATTATAAATACACTCAATATTTCTTGAGCGCGTGAGTTTTTGCCACTACAACTTATTGATATTTGTGGTAAAACTGATTTTCGTTTGAATATTTTGCATTCGGGTACGAAGATATGCAATTATTAAATTCGCATAATAGGTATTATACCTGCTTTACCATTTTCATGACATTTTGTTCGTTTAGGTACCTACTTTAGCATCCCCATTAAAGAGGGAAGGATGTGTTTACGTTTTATATTGGTATCAGTATTTCTATTTCACATTTTCTGTTTCGTGCGAACCAACTTACAAACACATGAAAACAAATTTGACAGCTCACTAAAATTCGGACACATTTGGGTTACAAGTCATAGCCAAAATCCCATTATGTGTGTTTCCCAAAATAGTAATTTTATGAGGTAAAACTTATTCCCCACTTTGGTCAACGTTACATCCTGCAGTGCAAACATTACGCACTTTGATACATTATACACACATTACTGTTACGGTAACATGTCTGAAATGTGGGAACAGCGTGCACACTACAACCAGCAATTTCTACTTGGGTAATGGCAATTATTTCCAAGCCAACCATTGCCTAATTGATGGCTAAATTGGAATACACAAAATTCCATCTGCTAAACGTTCAGCCATTTAGAGGCATCTAACGTGCAGTGTGCACCTACACAAATTACAACTAAAAATAAATTAAATTCTACACGTGCTGCTCTGTTAACTGAATCGGTAAACGCATCCAAAAAAGCCTCCCTCCAAAGTATTCGCCAAAGAAAAACTGGAATCAAATTTAGAAGAGACTAACAAAAAAGGAACCTACGACGACGACAAAAATAAACACAACAACAGCAGCGAAAAAAACAAAATTGAAACAAATTAGAAGAGCAAAGAGACACCAAAAGACCCACAAAAACCAACGAGAAGAGGATCCAAAAACGCAGCACCAAACTGCAGAAAAAAAAACTTCAAGTATCTACCATCTACTTATTCCACAGATGCATCGTTGATCGTCGCAGCGCAGCACATTTTGCATTGAACATCTACGCTAGCCTGTGTTAGCCTGCTAGCCTGCGTCAGCCACAGCCACAGCCATGTGTTGTCCCCATGAACAGCGCAATCAACCTGGTGGCTGGTGCTGCTTGCTGTTGCTGGAATAACAAACGGACTATGTTTTTCTTTGCCTCGTCGGAGAGCGACCTTTTTCAGTTTGATTCCAGACGTGCTTAGAGTAAGACGGCGGATCTACCGATCGGTGTTGTGTGTTATGTGCGCTCGTTTGTTTTCTTGTGTATCTAGATACTCGATTTAATACGCTTCTGCACTATTATTTCAGTACAAAGTCCGCGCCTAAAGTTTTGTGTTTTATGTTTCCAAAAGTCTTGCACCGTTTTCGTTATAGTTTTCCTCTGTCGATTAAATTGATTTGAATTCGCTGCTCGGCTGTATCTTTCAGATACCATTTGATCGTGTCGATGTTTTTTTGTTATTTTCTCTCGCCGATCTCGAGTGTGTTGTGTGTAGTTTCATCAGCTTCGTGCTAAAACGATACTCCCGTCGTCTGTAGGTATAGTGATCTCGCGACGGGTTCCCAATTTTTCGCGTCTCCCGATTTATCCCTGTTTCCTAGTGTCTGTGGGGGAAACAGCACAAAAAAAAATCTCTTGCAATGTGAAAAAGAAAGAAAATCAAATTGTTTACCCAACGAATCAGTGGCTTTGGATAACGACACACAACCAGCGAATCCTGTGCAGCCAGCAACTTTTCGGATAAGAAGTAATATTTTTGCATATACAAATCTCTTTGTTTATATTGTTTGTTCCCGTCAAGTTTGGTCAAATTTGCATTTTTTCGACATGTGGTATAAATTAGTGATTTTTCAAACAATAATACACGATACGTGCCGAAAATACGTTAAAGAAAATATCGAGTATCTAACACTCGAAATTTAATGACAGAAAAAAGCCAAAGGCACAGAGCGCGAGCTCAATGCAAGCGCCGTTATATTTATTTTGCCATTCGATAGATATAGCAAACAAAATGCTGCAGTGGAAACCTGTTTAAGGTTTGCAGAGATTTATCTTTAGCTCCGCTGTGGACCAGTGGCTGATGGAGAGTCTATATATGCAAAACTAAGTAGAAATGTTGTTTTGCTTTTGGATTTGTTTTTGTTTATCAAATTCAAATGAATTGTGAAAAGTAGCAAATAAATCAATGAGATACAGATACGAGTACGTGTAGTCGATGCAGCTACGGTGATGCATAGTGAAAAGTGTTTAAGCGTTTTGACAGACAATTGTGGTCGAGATCGGTGTAGCCGATCTGTTGCTGTAGGTATTTCATAATGGATCATGTAACCGATACTTGATCGAGTAATCAATTAGGAAAATCACAGCCGAACGGTATAGTGCTGTGTTTTTGTAAACTGATACACCTGCGTTGGACAGATAATTAAGTTCCTGCATTTAGTTGTCCGCGTGAGGCTTGTCCAATTTATAGATTGTTATCTTGAGCAAGTGCGGTGGGGGCTAGGTGGAATTTGTTGCAACTTTGACTGGATTATGCTGTCAATTGTCAATTTAAATAATGTCCCAAATATACAGAAGATCGTTCTTCACCAACTTTTACCATAGTTGAAGAATGTTGAATGCGACTTTGTTAACCAACCAAATTCAATTCGCAACAAGGGCGCCAACATCCAAAATGTTCGCCGGAAATATTTACTGCTGTATTTTTGAATTAATAAAAATGGTGATGTAATTTGCATCGAGGCAAAATACATTTTTGTTGATTTCGCCTATGGGCAAAAAACAGAAAGCAATTGGGGCAATAAATTGGTAGTAGTCAATAAAATTTTGCTGTGCGCTTGAATCCCGTGTCGCAATAGTGAAAATGTTTCCACTTTATGACAAACAAAGATTAAAGAGATTGAAATGACAAACGAAAATCATAAATGGCTAAGACATCATATCAAAAAATGAGAATCAACTTAAATAATGGCCACTATCTGTGCATAGGACGTGGTAACGGAGTTGCGCATAAGACTTCACGCTAGAAATTAAATCCTTTGGAAAAGAATTCTCGAATAACTTTTAGGCAAGCTTTATAGGACTTGCGAAAATTTGAAAACGTGACGGGACGGTTGCAATAGCAAACGCTCCTGGATTTTACAGTATGTAAGTCATAACCCCAAGGGCGAAGATCCAGATTGATGTAAGTGCGACGCACGGGTGCTAGCCCCCCTTGCCGAATCAGACTTTTTAACCAATGTATGCGATCCATTACGAGGCTCATGTTTCAGTATCGTGATAAAAGAGTTATATTGGCAGCAGAGCGTTCATTTTTGTTTTCTATATATCAACTACCATTGGCTCCAAGTAGAAAAGTATGCACATAGGTTTTTCATAATTGTTCTGATTGTCAACGTTGCCGCGGAAAAATCTCAAAAAGACGACTTAAATGGGACTCAAGCCTGAAAAATTGGCCTCCACTAAAATATGTACTTATATAGAAAAAAAAAACAGACATTTATTTTGAACAAAAAAAAATGTATTCATTACGAAACACTTTTTTTCATAATCGTTCAATAAAGAATAAAATCTTACTTAGACTGAAAAATGGGCCATTTTGATCATTTTTCAAATCGTGGGGGGCAAGCTTCCTGAGCCTCAAAATGTTGAATGTGTCAAATGCATCGATTCATGCGAGTGATCGACGAAGGAAGTCATACAACGCAGGTACATCCACACACACCTCTCTGGTTAATTGTTTTTATTTTCGTTTTCTTCTCATTGCTTGTTTGACTTGACCACACACAAAATTAGTCGCCAGGCAAGAAAAAAAACAAAAAAAGGTTTCCATTAAATTTCAATCGGTAACAACCTTCATTTATTACTCCACGGAGGAAAATGCGTTACTCAGCAGAAGAAAGCTGAATACCATTTTATTTATGGAACAAAAAAAAAAAAAAACCCCTCATACTTATACCTAATATGTACCTTTTGTCGCACGCGAGTAGGTAAATCCCAAATCTCTCAGGTGCATGTTATGTGGGAAAATAAATTGAAAATAAAATACCTCCCTGACCTCGTCTCACTACCGAAGACCTTCGACGATCACAATCAAAGAAATAACCTTTTTCCATTTCGCATTGCGCAGAGGAAATCATTTTCAGATCTAATATCGCAAAACGATTTATATACATCGGCGCGGTATAATTAGTTAAACATTTACAAATGCGACTTTAATTGGTAATTAAATAATACAATCGTACATAATAAGTACTTATTGTATTTCTTTGAAATGCAACATGAGGTTAAGATACTTAGCTAATGTGAAATGGTGCTACGGCTCGTGGGATATCCAGAGTGTATCAATTTTAAATAACTAGAGGTCTTTTCAAACATTTGGTAAGTTGGTAGGCTCTGAAATAGGGTAGCTGGTAATTGCATGAAATGCTGACTTAACCTCGCCAGCGAAAAAGTCCCCGCCTGGGGCGATACATTCGATCCGTAAAATTGGGAATTGGTTTCTTGTGTTGTGAAGGCGAATATACGCATTATCGTGATTTTATTCACCTGCAGAAATTCAGAAAGCCGAAAATATTGGGCGCTGTGGTGTTTTGGAGAAAATTGCATCTGGGAAATTTTCAAAGCGGCTTTATACTTAGCGATTCTGCGGCTTTTCCAATCGACACACTAAAGCTCTGCGAATGATTTCCCATTTTAAAACTGGCAGAGGGAATTTTGTTTAAGGTCCCCATACACGATAATACACAATTATGTTCAACAGTCTCCGTAATTTATGTTGTTGTCAGCGTATAAAATTTATCTTGACGTATTTTTTTATTTGTTCATAATTGCATACACGTTTGGGTAGTTTGTGGTGAATTTTTTTTTCACTCAAAAGTCATGCATTTACAAAAATTCAGGATCAGGGATAACGATTCGTATATTCGATGCAAAAGGTGTCCGTCATCGGCCACCGCAACAACAGTTTGGCGGCAACTGTTTGAGTAGTGTGCATGTTAGAAAAAAAGTTTGTTTGCGCAATCGTTTTAATGTCGTGTATGGGTGGCTTTAGGTTATACAAATGCTACGTAAATTTCAAAACGATGCAGGGAAAAAACTTCATAAAGCTTCAATAAATTCACTTATTTCCCACTCAAGGTGAAGTTATTGCCCGTGAAGTTCTTTCCCTGCACCTTTCGAAACATTGCAGTTTGCTAACGATAAAAATCGATAGTCCAAATTTACTGATTTAAGAAACATTTATGGGATACTGGAAAAGTTTGGAAGATAACACTTGTATATGCAGCTGATATCAATAGCTGTCCAACTACAGATCTTGAAAATAAATCATGCCACACTCTGCAGTCAGCTGATTAATTTTATCAAATACTTGAAAACCCTCCCACGCACAGTAGCCATACATGAAGCTTCATTCTCATTAGCGTCGGCCAGTCACATACCTAATTTCAATTAACCAAATTTGACCATCAGCTTCTCACCATCGACTGCAATTAGTTATTCTTATCGATATCTGTGGAAGATTTTCGATTATCTTTCTGAATAATAATGTGGGATCCCACGATTGTCCCCTGTGGTTTCCACAACGTTAGACGTACCATCTCTCCCTATAGGTCCCACATGAGCTCATATCTTAGTCCAAGATTCATGCATACGATATTTGTCTGTACAATTTGATTCATATGGACATTTATGTAGATCCGCTGTCACAGTGAGTGAGCATTGTCCCACAGACCTTCGCTGTCCAACTTCTATCCTGTTCTGCATGGTTCATTAGAAGGATTAATTAAAATGTCTTTGCCTATACCAAACGACGTAAATTGTTCTAATTGAAAAATAAATAATTCATTGTAATCCCACATTTGAATTTAGGAAAACCCATCCAGTCGATGGTCCTATATCACCCCATATTAGGCTGTTAAACTATTTTTATATTTTCCCTTTGTTTATTTTTGGATTGGTTATCCATCTAAAGTCGCCACACAACACCGAATGAAACCAAATGCGTTAAATGCTATAAGTGGGGACGCATGTCTTTGGTAGTCGCCCAATGGATTTATTCCACTTCCCATCGGAAGGGGACTTACACTTTCGGCTGTTGGATCTTTTTTGGGAATACTGTGTAAATTAGAATGAAAGCGTCCCCTAATTAGCTACAGGAAAAGAAAGAAATAATTTGGTCACAGAAAAGAGTGGGATGCGGTGGAAGATGTATTTAAAATATTTATGAGCAATAAATTTCCATTTCGACGATGGGCTGTAGATCCTTTGTGTGAGGCGGTTTTAGGTTTAATGATGAATAGCACTTGTGCGCACAGCTTATTTCCGGAATGGGAGGGAGCCGTTTCATTATTGTGTATCAAAAGATATCAGCGAAATAGAAGCGCAGTTCAAAAATAACTCGTTTGTTGCTTCACAATATTTATTTCAATTGAATTTTTGCATGAAAATGAGAGTCAATTTTATAATTGTATAATTGGAACTGTAACAAGAGTAAAGACTTGCAATTCTCAGATCAATTACCTTTCTAGCCCATAAACAAACCACTGGCGTTGGAACACTTGATTTCAGCACAACTTCCTATAGATAGAATTTTATTTCTGAAATAAAAACGAAAATAATGCAGCTTGCATCGAAAATTTTTTCACAATTTCTGTGAGTTTACGGAAGGCTACACAAATTTCCCACTTTTTGAGAAAGCCGTGCAGACTGCTAACATAAGTTTCCTACTCTTTGGTTCGCTTAGGTTGCTGTCACTGCTTAAAGCAAAGACACACCAACATCGAAGAGTGACGTCTGCATTTTTGTTAAATCGAGAATAGGAAACTGCAGCTCAGGCTCATAACATCCATTAAAAATGATGATTATATGGGGTTATAGACATTTACAAACCGTACCGCTCTTATTGGTTACAGTCAACGTCTTTCATATCAACGCGATCCCAATTAACATTCCTTCAACAAGTTACCGCACGCAAACATTGCAAGCCAATCAAAGATGCCTTGACTTGTTGTCGACTAATGTCATGTTTTTGCACCTGACGCATTAGTTACGTTAATTAATGACAGCAAACGATCAACTACCCTACTCACAAACAATACTAAATAAATAATTTAGTTTCCTTTCGTTTTGTTGTTCGTTTGAGTTATGCAATTTTGCACGTAGCCGGTGGCATATTACGCGAAGTAAATGAGCCCGTCGTACGCTCTTACAGCACAATTTAGTGCGGCACTGACAAAAGCGAACGCAAAACTTTTTCCGTTAAAATTATCCAAGTCGATTATTTCTTGTTTTTTTAATTATATTGTTCACCATTTTTTTTTTTTAATTTGTCACAGTTAGATAGGGGTATGCCGTATGCATCACGAACGAACCGAAAAATTAAAACGCCTCTTGAATTATGATGGCATATATATAATACGTGAAGTCGATGACGCCGATTAGCCTTTTCGGAAAGCTTCACTCATCTCTCTAACAAAGGCCATCTGTTTTGAGTTCACTAAACGGCCTCTTGACGTTCGTCAGTCGTCACAACTCACAGTATACTCGGCTGACGTTGTTGTGTCGTTGCTCGACGCATTTCTGACCATACCACACCTAATTTTGTTTCATCAAATTCTTTATAGTTTGGACAGTGTTGTTTTCTTTGTTTTTCTTTTTTATTGAATTTGAATGCGAGAAAGTATTTTGTAGTATTTTAAATATTCGACTGGTTAACAGAGGGCGAGTGGTTTGATGAGTGCTTGTGCTCACTTATCGGTTTGGGATAAGGGTTATCGCATGGCTAATGCAATTTTAATGGATTGGGTGCCTCCCTATTTTCTGGACGAAGAAGTGTGAAATTAAAGTCAGCTTTGTTGATTGAGCTTTGACAATTGTCACATTTCCCTTTGTGAAATTCGAAAAAAAACTTCAGTTGTTATAGATTTTTTTTTTTTATTTTTTTTTGGGGGCTGAACCGTGGACAAGTCCAACTAAGCCATGAAACGCGAAGGCACAGCGAAATATGTTTGCCAACGTTCTTAGAAAGTTGAGTCGTGCACCAACCTCTTGGCAACTGCTAAATTGATTTCTCAAGGTTTTTTCCTTTTGGGGGTTGAACCCTGAACAGCTTGGTCGCTTCGGATACAGAAACCACTAAGCATAGATTTGTTAGGTAGGTAGTTTTTTACTCTTGGTGATCTGAGTCGGAGTCTTTCTTTGTCAAAGTTGTGGCTCCTTGGCTGGCTTAAACTTGGCAACGTATAAGCTACTTGGACACACTTTTTTAAGGATATAAATAGTATTTTCACTTGTCACTTCTTAGAAAGGAATTTCTGTAGTATACACTTTTGAATCTTTAATAGTAGGTAATCACTCAATACCGTGCATGTGGCTTTGGGTTACCCATATTGAACTAAACACGAGAAGATTGCCCCCGACTGCAACTTATTAAGTGCTGCCGTACCCTACGCCAAGGTTAATTGCTATTCAATATACCTCTCCGAAATTACCTACCCATACCCATTCATTATAAACTACTCAGCGACCAACATCTCTTAATCACATAGCGTATGGAGAAGCCTGCCCAACCAAACATGCAAGCGACATATTTCATTCCATCTATGTATATAGGGGGAAAAAAACATCCCTCCTCCGTCCAAACAAACTGACTTTTGAATGGCCGCCGCCTAAAATAATTGCCCCCTTCCGTAGGGAAACTCCCAATCATTAATCACATGCAATACTGAATTGAGTTTCCAGCGTTTTTCCTTGCAAGGATTTACTTTGACTGCGGATTTGGCATGCTATCACATTTCCCTATCCCTACCTCGTGCTTCTGTTGTCAGACTTTTCTCTCATCTGCTGGTCATATCCCCTGCTCTACCTGGAAGCGAGGACTTATGTTCGGGAGATTAAGTACTTGAGCAGTGTTCTAAAGTGCAATGATTTTTCTTCGCCGGAATACAGAGTTGGTAACCTGTTTCTTTTCCGTTCTAATAGGTCTCTATTTTTGGATCTACCTGTAGTTTTGTGTATATACAAAATTAATGATTTTGAGGGTTCCTCTGCTGCTATACAAATTACAAAGGTTCAGTGGACGCGGTCCTGGGCACATTGCAGGAATATTAAAATATCATTATTTCGTGGCACTGTGTCTCAAATGGTGCGTGGTCTACGTGAGCTTCGTTGTATTGTCTTGGGTTTGTGTAGCCCAGTTCATAGAGCCAAACTCGCCGAGGAGATTTTTATCAAAATTCTAGAGAAGTCGAGGCATTCTTTCAACTTGTCAACAAAAAAAAAAAAAAAACACTGAAACCTATGAGTGTGATAAATAAAGAAACGGCTCTGCGGCAGCGGCAATGAAGTGCATAATACGTCTGTGCTGGGGGACATGTTTGTTTCTCGGTTGATTATCATGTTTATGTCGTGTGCATTGTTGTAATTTCATTTGAAGCTGTTAAGCCATATAAAATGAAAACAGAAACAACAAGTGAGACCTTGGTTAAGGGGTTTGTACCGGACCGGATGCAAATACATCATGTGAATAAATTTCTGCAAAGTTTATTCTGTTGTTTGCTTTTGTTATGTTTAAAATTTGTTTTTATGGAGAATTAGGTGCTGGAAAAAAATTTAAATATGCATGAGGCTGTGGGCGCCGGGGAATTTTCAAATTTCTTGTTTAACTTAAATTTTTACGGAGAATTTGTTTGTAACCTTGCCTTGATAACAACTTCTCTTGAAATTTAGTCAGACGTCAATCAATAGTCCATTTGGAATAATAGTTATCTTTCGTCTAGGAAAAAGAACTGAAATTTGGTAGCTTTCATTATTTGTACACTTGAATTGACTTCAATAAATTTGGTTGTGGCACGCAAAATGGAACATTAGGTAGAAGCGTTTAAGATCCAACTCCAGAGAATCTGCAGACGAAGACGAGGGCGAGAGAATGAGATGTAACAAGCAGCTACTATGTGAGCGATTCGGAGATGTGGATGTTGTCCAGGGCCCATGTTCTGTAACTCATGCGATAAATTTTCGCATTGAAAACATAGTAACATGTTTTTCAATTTATATCGTTTTAGTGATAAATATATCGATGTGATAATTACAGAACATGGGCCCAGAATGCTAATATTAGGTCGACTACATCATCGACATCCAAATTGAGTGAATCCTCGGGCCCATGGTTGAGGCCAAAATGAATACCTAGCCAACTTTAAAAATACCAAGGAAGAGCGTCTGGTCGGTATAACAAACACCAAGGCGCCAGCGAATGCAGAACATGAAAGGCTGCATTGTCTAAAGCGAAAAATTCCCTGGTCCAAAAGAGACTCTCAATTAGCCAAACAAAATCGTTCACTGACGTAGGAAAAATGTCACAACTATACCCACACTGTCAGAACAAACTCTTTACAATTCTTTGATTTCTATGATATGCTATGATTTCTCTATAAACTTACGTACAAGAACTGCTCAATATATTTTTCCTGTAACAAGAAGTTGTGAGTAGTAAAGTTGTGAAAACTGTTTTTCAGAGGAATATACAATTTTATGGCGCAATATACAGAACTGTCTTGAGAAGCTGTCATAGTAAAACTTTACTTTTGGGTGATTGCAATACATATAATTATGTTTTTTTTAGCTTCTTTCTAGGGGCTGAACCCTGAACCGCCAGTCCACTAAAATGTGGGAGTTCTATTTTTGCTACAAATAAAACTGCATACATATATGAACAGCCAATATCTTCGGATTGACTCTGCTTGACTGAGTTGACTTTAATGGATTGAGTTGATTTTATTTGACTTGCTTAACTCTACCTATCTTAGAAAGTGACTTTTGAAAACTCGGAACAATGTAGCAATACTCATGTCAATCGATTCAGTGACTTTGGGCTTAGGTTCTGACTGAATTTCAAATTGACTCGATTGATTTATGTGGACTCGGAGTCCAACTCAACTCACTTGAGGTGATGTCCACTATTCCTGTAGCAAGCAGAAGAAAAATGATCTCACTGAGAAAGTCTATTCTAGAATTATCTGACTGACTCCATTTGATTGGCTGACTTCATTTGAATTTATTGAGACAAAGACAAACTGACACCTTGCTGAGTGAAGGTAGCGGAAGAAAGTTAAGTTCGAATATCGATGCGATTATTGTTCGTTTTTAAGTAGGATCAACTTTATAAGGTATTGTCGCTCAGAAATGCGAACGAATGCCCAAACCAGTTCTTGGCGTAGCATTTTCCTCCAAACTCTGTTGTTTAATTACAAATGACACAACTTTCGCAGCACTAAATTCAACCAGCTGCATCCCTTCAATCTGGCTATAGAGTTCCTTCAAATTTAAACATAAACATACTAATCCAACCCCTCTCCACGGGGGCATCGCCACAGCCCTTTCATTCCGTCAGCACTAGAATAATTATTTGTTCTACGAACTTTTTAAACCACTCTCTATATTCCCTTTCGCTATGACAAAAATACCCTGGAAACCTAAACATCTTGCAGTTCCATTTCCATTGCACGGACATACTTTTCTACAAACGAACATCACAAAAACGGAAAGGAAATTCCCCACAGGGAAATAAGTAGAACGCGAAGTGCTTTCCATTTTGTAGATCCATTCTCATCAAAAGATTTAAAATGAATCTCAAATACGATACGAAACTTTTTTTTCATGTATACGTAGCCTGACTACGCTTCACTGCGGTGCAAAATGCTCCAGTTATCCTGCCGCTCTACTATATATTTGCATTCAATCTGCGCTGGGTCGTAGCTATTTCCGGTTAGTTGTGCAAGAAGAAAACTTCTGTTTATTCATCATCCGCGCCTACTACTACATCATCATCGTCAGAAAATCGTCGTGGAAATGAAATCCTTTTTTCTAGGTTAGTTTAGTAAACGGAACAAGAACAAAACCCAAATTTCCTTCCATTCGGATGCGATGGTGAAAGGAAATTGGGGCATGCTAGCTCCATTCTGCTGGTAAATGGTGATGAGGCAAAAGTAATAGCCTCGTTTGTCGAATCCTTAAAGACCCACTAAAAGCCAATGTCAATCTGGAGAAAAAAAAAAAAAACATCTTAAATACTCATCTCACATGAAGCGAAAGTAACAGTTGGTAAATATTGGAACGTCATTTGGTTTCGCCTTCTGTCAGACATCAACTTGGTGGATAATTTGTTACGTGTGCTGCCACACACGTTATCTCTGCGTTTGGATGTAAAATAACTGTGTTTTGTTGGGAAACAACAAAAACCGTACTCAGAGGGTGTACCAGTACCAGTCGATGGAGAACAAAAGACTTGGGCTTTTTTCGAAAAGTAACAAAGAGACTGAATGTTTGACATACTTTTTTGCCACTTCACTGATAAATGGGCACGCAAATGCACAAAACAGAAGTGAAAACCACAAAAATCGGTCTTCTTGGCACATGAACGCGAGCCTTAATTTGGAAGTTATTAAACGGGTTTTCCAGTTGTTGTCTTTTTTTTTGGAAATTGGAATGCAAAGTGACGTGGAGACGTATGACGGGTGGTAATTACTTTCACATGTACATTGCCGTATGATCATCATCAATTTGTGAAAAATGATTTTCTTTGGCTGCTTGTGAAAGGCGAACAAGGGAACTAAGTAATTCCCCTGGGTAGCTAACCACTTGAGTAATTAAGGGAACGGCAACAACAGACGAATCAGTTGAGTTTTGACAGGTAGAAATTATTAGGGTAAGATATTATTCGCAATATATTTTTGGTTGATGATTTACAAACGCTTTTACATAAACCGAATTGATAGATGGGAGCTGGGGATATCGTTTTTGTTTTTATGGTTTACTTCAAGGGTACCACAACACAAATGAAAATAAATTTACAATTTCAAGTATTTGGCGTCATCGCCTTTTGACACTGCTGATCGTTTTTGTTTTGGTTGTAAAATGTAAACACATCAGTCGGCGAATGACATCAGCCCTATCGGCCGGTGCAATGCATGTCAAACAATTTTCTACACATCTGCTTTACTCGCAGGTCGCAGCACTGCACTCTGCACTGCTTCCAGAATTTCTGCACCATGTATTTTGGGTATTAATGTACCTCTCTTCTCCCTTGTCGTTAAGCAAAATTCTCATTGCGGTAGAAAATAAGTCTGAAGGTAGTACGCAATAATGGACCTAAAACGGCTTTATGGTATTTTCCAATTAGAATCGGAAATTTGTTTATACAAAAATCACATATGTTGTATACTATACATTTTCAAATATTTGTTTTATTTGAACACGCATTTATTTTAATTAAACATAAATTATTTCAGTTCATCCACAAAAAATAAAGGAAAATGAAACCGAACTAGCGAATATTCGTAGATTCTGACATTTCATTCACTTTTCAGTTTCAATGTTGAAGGTTGTGAAGATTCGAACGAATTTTTCATTTGTTTGTGGATCGCGACTGACTTATGTGGATTGTGAATAAAGAGTGACAGTAATTGTAAATTTAGCTATTTAAATCACTTGAGAAGTAGATTTTTTTTTTTTAGATAAGATGTTCTATTAAGTAAATATAAAATATAATGTTTTGGTGGTAGAACAAATAGCAGTTTTCAATTCATAAATAGATTTAAAATGATGATGTGTTCGCAATTGGCCAGTTCGCAATTTGCCTATACGCAATTCGCACTCATGTGAATAGTCCTGAAAGGTATATTCGTATAAATATCAACATGTAAAAACAAGTTATACATATTGTTCAAAACAAATAAGTAGGTGATAAAGAAAAAGTTGTATATTCCAGTTTTTTAATTATTTAACGTTAAAAAAATTAATAAGAATTGTCTTCTTATTTATATAAAAATGGTGTAAAAAATGTATATTAATCCATCAATTAAGAACGGCTGGATCAATTTGACTCAATTTGAATTGTTCGTAATTGTCAGGAGAAGGTTCTTACCAAAGAAAATTTTGGAAAAATTTTCCGGAAAAGTCGGGAAATTGAAAAAAATCTAAAATAAATTTTTTGTATGGAAAATGTTGAAAATTGTTTATGCAATTGTTCCAGAATGTAAAAAGAATGGAAAATTCCGGAAAAACGCCAAAGATTTGAATTTTTTGACGATTTGATATAGAGGTGGAAAATTCGTTATGAAGCTTGCAAAAATTCATAACATCCAAAAACATTTATCAAAGCTCCTCGACTCAATGAAGCAAAATATGTAGTTTGAAAAAAATAAAATTTTAACGCCTAGCAAAGCAGGCTGGGATCCGCTAGTTTTTTTTATAAATGTTCAGTTTGAGACTTTACTTCAATGTTGTTCACAAAAGCAAAAAAAGAGGTGTATCCTGTTCGTAAATTTGAATTTTAACATATATCTTGTAGTTTAAGTCGTCTTTTGTTCTTTTTATAAAAATTTGGAAAAATAAGGAATGAGTTACTGAAGTACTAAAAACGTTTAAACCCTACAATTGTGGCTTGGGCAGGAACGCTGCCTCGTATATGAGGAGATTAAAATTGAAATTGAATTGAAACCAGTGGAATGGGTGGCAGAATGTAATCCCAATTATATAGATTATTCTGTAGGCAAACTTGATAGTATTCCTATATCCAATAAGACAAGACCTAATGCATAGCATCTTTTTCATACGAAGCTCTAGGTACAGGAGTCTAGTAAACGCTTTCGCAATGGATTGAGTAATTGAACTGACGTTTTAGAAACTTTAAATTTAGGTCATACGTGCGCCATCTATTGTAGTGATGGTAAACTATCAGTACTGATTCATTGGAGCTACTATATACGATGACTAACTTAATTTAACAAGGTGAACTATATAGTTCAATTATAGGTCAGCTGACACTCCGTTTTCAATGTTGGGTAGTCTTTAAGGTCAGTGACATCAAAGATGACTTAGGTAAAACCTTCACCTGACACCCCATTTTATCGTACCCTACCGTTCTTGCATAAATTTTATTGTTTTACATAGCCAATGCTTTTTGGGATTATTTTAGAAGTTTTACTGGATTGTTGGGCTCTAGTTGATTGGCCGGGCATACTGAACGAGGGATCACCGGTTCGACCCCCAAGAAAACACTAACTGCATTTCATGCGCATTTGCTCAAATACAATTAAAAATTAGCGCTTCAAAATCGGACAAGCCATACGTTGACGTCGACTATACTTTGTTGCTCGAATTGTTTTCTTTCTAAACCGTGTAAAGCTACATCCAACGTCTTGGTCAATAATGTATCCAGGTTTAGCAACACCACATGCAGGCGGTCACGAAAACGATGTATCGTTTTGTAATGCAGACTGCATCCGGTAAAAGTGTAGTACATTTCCATTCCGAAGGTCTATAGGACTAACAACATCAAGCAGTCGTGTCAACTCGACTGCGCTATTGAAAATCCAACACGATGCTGGAGAAAATGAGATCGAATTCGATGAAATTTTGTAACTTGATTTCTCAGTTGTAAGTCGATCCCTTATCCAATTGAATTCACGTCTATTAATAGTCGCTTATCATCCGACACCTCAAGCGGCGAGGTGTATACTTATATTCTCGTAACTCAATCGCCTAGTGGGCGCCGCATTTTGCCACCTGAACGTGTCACACGTTGCTGTGCGATGGTGTCACGTCTTTTACATACCGGCACGTTCCAACAGCACTCATAGATTCAAATCGGAACATTACTCTTCGAGTGGGTCACCATACCTTATGGCACAAAACAACACCCGTCATCGCAAGTCTTGCGTATACACTTTGGACGCGACTGCATATCGCGTAAGCCCGGTGTGAGCTCAGATAGCACAAAACAAAGCACTCTTGCGAAATTTGAAATTTATTACCCTTCAGTTAGGTGGGTGTGTGTGTGTGTGTAATTATCAGTTCAAAAACAGCAGCACGCATGCAACAAATTGTTTGGGAATCTTATTAGCACCTCTATCCGGACGTTGCAGTATGTCATCCGAAATTGACCTTGACTGTCTGTCGGCGAAATTAATTCGAAAAGTAATTTTTTTTCTTGATTTTTTGTTAAATTTAATGGAAGTGAGTGAGTTCAATTTACCTCTATGCTGCGCACTGGACACGCCCAGTTTTTGTGTTTAATTTACTGGTCGCGCTCTCTCGGTTGTGTGGTAATAAATAAAGCCACACGATCATCATCATCTGCAGCATGATCATCATCGGCGTCGTCGTTAGCATCGTTGTCTTCTTTAATTCTAACGGTACCGCAGCGCAGATTTCAAAATTTATTACCATTTTCAAAGAAGTGGCCTTTAACGTGCCAATATATCCATAACCATACAGTATGTAGAATGCATAAAATTTAGTATCCGACTTTGCACAGCCACAACAGAACGAAACAAAAATAAATGCGATAAAGGGCGGGGAACCAGTACTGAAAGAGGAATCTGTATCTTTTCGTATTCGTACGAGTTGCAGAGGCGCGAGTGCTGCTGCACTTGCATGCGATCATGCGTTCGACGTTCCCCCATCTCCATCCTGCTGCGATTAATATGCGTTGCCGGGCAGAAGAACTGGTTCTTTAGAGATACTGCCAGGGAATGTTTTTTTTTGTTGTTTGTCGTCAGCTAAGGAACTCCTTTTGGGCACAAACATGCATGCAGATGGTGGATGTATACATTTTTTCGGAAAGGTTTTGTTTGTTTGCTTGAGAAAAAGTGTGCCGTATGTGCACGCTATATGGAGAAACTTGATGAAGAAGAAGCCAACAAAAGACGGCAAAAAGGAGTCAAAGCTGTTATTTGAAAGCAGACGGTATTGAAGTTGAGAAGGTTAACTACAGAGAGCGGTGTTTTTTTTTTTTTGTTTTGTTTGGGAATTGCCAAAACGATTGCAATTCAGTTCAAGGTCAAAGGTGTTTTGGTTTTTGGAAGTACACGGGGGGCAAAGATTTGGAAATGGAACTGGCCTCGAAATGTCGGTTTAATCTGTTGAATAGGTAAAATGTGCGCAGTAACAGCATTTGCCACTTATTTAGAGCGCGCCACCAGCCGGATGGGTTTCATTCGGCGATATTTGTAAAAGACGGACGGGTCTTGCATGAATTGTGGCGAAGATGTTTAATATGCTTTAGCTAGATGACATGTAACTAACGTCTTGTTTTTAACAAGTCAATTTGGAACATAGACAGGTCAGATTGTTATTGATTAACTGCCTTGAAAGCTTAGCTTCAAACAATATAAATTGTTGGAACAGGGCGGTTAAATATCCGCCAAATTACAAAGCACTTTGAATATCATCCCCCAGCAACAGTCAGAATTACGAGTAGGTACGTCTCGATCTTGTCACATCTCCTTTTTCTTAGCTATGAGATGCAATAAGTCGCACAAAGATGGCGCAAGCTTGATATATTATATTTTGACGCTAAATACGGAGACCGGCTGTTATTTTTTTCATAAATAATCAAATAGGTACTACCTTTTGAATTTTAAGATCGAAATTTACGTAAAACGTACGACTTTTTAGGGGACGGCATTGGTTATCGACAAATCATGAAAATCTAAGATATGTCTAAAAATAAAATGAACATCTTTTTCGGACTACTACAGCAGAAAAAGGCAATATTCTTTTTCATTTGCCACAAGTTGGCATTTTTAGAAGGCGAAATGCGCCCGATTTAGCGAAGACATAATCCATTTTAAAATGTCATCTTCCAGACTGAAGATTACATCTGAATTACCACAAACTGAATCTGCTATCAGTGCCCAATAAATAAAAAGTCCCATAACTTTATTAGCCACAACAAAAAAAGTTACAACGTTCAAATTGCTTTTTCCGCCACCATCGTCTAACCAAGGATCTACTTTAACACTTCATTTCGAT
Source organism: Cheilosia vernalis (assembly GCA_949126925.1). Taxonomy (NCBI): domain Eukaryota; kingdom Metazoa; phylum Arthropoda; class Insecta; order Diptera; family Syrphidae; genus Cheilosia; species Cheilosia vernalis. The sequence goes on from OX421362.1 coordinate 5,872,199, forward strand.
TTCATTTCATTTCGCAATAAATCGGCAATTAAATCACTCCTTTGTTATTTTTTTTATTGTGAATCCCTTAATTTGGTTTCGTGAAATTATCACCGCACTAACAGAAGCCATTTTTTACATTGTCGCTTCATCAATCATTCGAACAATCCTCGGGTGCAATCCGAACAGCAACAGCAGCACGCACAACTACTATTTCCGTCATTATCGCAGACACTGTGCTTTCTTCATTTGGCATTGTTTCGTTGGTATTTCTGCCACAGGATTTATTGGCATTTTGTATCCAATTCCAGATTGCAATCGATCTATCGTTTGATTTCAAGTAGCTGTCTTAATAGAAGTAGGACGAACAGAATTTCGTTTGTTAGAGACTGTTTTACTTGAATTTTCGACTCGTATTGAAAAGACTGCGAAACACCACTGCACAAACAATAAAATCGCAATTAGGTTCGTTGAAGGAGAGATCTGTTGCAAGCGGATGGAAGAGGAAATTAATTTCATGACCTTTTTTGCGCTCGGATTGAAAAGAGATTATTAATTGTTTCAACAGAAGAAGCAGTCAATGGAGCGTTTAAAGACGGTTCTTCTGGTAGTGCTCTGTCTGCGCTGAATGGAGGTCATCATATTTAGGCGACATCTTCTGTAATCTTTTCTTATGAAATGACTTTTTTTTGGGAACGAAGGCGATAGGTCGGCTTTTGTAATTGTTGACAAATTATCTCTTTTGTAGCTTTACTGGGCATTTTATCGACAGTAAATTGTGTTACATCGTGTCGGTTGAGTGATTTATTACAATCTGTCAAGACTATGACGAGAACAATTTAGGTCAGGTGATTTTATGACATAATGGGCTGCATTAAGTGACAAGTTTAAGAGTTTAACATCATCACCTCGTAAGATATAATTAGTTTTATAGTCTCAACTTCACCTCTTGCAGAACTGCTGATCTCTGACACTTGAGTTATATGGTAAATCTTTGATTTATATAATAAATCTTTTCTAGGTCAATGGAAGCATTGGGGGACACTTTATTACTGAGTATGTTCAGTTCAGTCATAAATAAATGTCATTGAATCGAAAAGAGGTTGGAGGGAGAGGTGTCACTATTTCTGGCTTATTCTTCGACATAATATAATATGTTTGACACTCTTTCCTCTTTCCATCTGTAGATATGCAATTTTGTTGGAGATCGCATAAAAAAGCTCCAAGCACTCATGTGACACAATCTCAAAGTGGCACGACGTTTTCACTGATCCACGAAGAAAACTGGATGTAGGAATTGAAACACTTGTTATCGAACTTATAAACGTTTTATTAAATAATTATATTGAACGGTAGCACAAAGAACCATAACTGGGCAGCAATTCCCACCTACCTTAAATATATCCATTAACCTATTACTTTTTCTTACTTTAAAATAAAGTTTTTAATTAGCAAACGCATGCACCAACAATTTCTTATTGCTTTTCGTTGCATAATTCCATTACTCTCCCTTATAGCCGGAAGGTTATAAACTGTAACACAAATGAAATAATTATACCTTTTTTTTCCTGATTTTCTTTTGCTATTATTCATCAATTCTGACTTTCACTGCAGTGATGCCAGATCGTAGGTATTTTGCATTTCAAAATAAGCTAAGAAAGAAGTGAGGAAATGACATTTTTATATCTCTCAGAACAAAATAAAGTCATATCAAATACTGAATCATTGAAGAAAAACCGATCGAATAAAAAGAGAAGACTGTTTTTTTTATAATTATTTATGTAGGTGTGTATTTTTCGTGGGAATATTGTGTGTGGTTTTTAACAAAGCGATTGACAGAAAGGCTATTTTTGATAATCGTCGTGGGCAATTCAGTCCGAAAAGTCTGGCATCACTTCTACAACACTTTTCTAATACCACTCGGGTTGTTTTCTAAATATTTATAATAATCTGAACGAATTTCAGTCATTCAGTCCTTTTCTAGAAAAATTAGATGATAGGAGACGATTGGAGATATATTTTATTTTGCCCAGTGCTGCCAAACCTTAGCTATGGTAACTCCCACCGTAAGAGCTGAGATATTTTTTTTTTTCACTGCGAATTATATATTTACTGCAAGCGGAAAGGAACTTTAAAGTGTTTATTCTTACCAATATAGGGCCTTTTTTATTATGCCAACATGATCTATATAGATCATTAATTTCCATGGTTTACAACAACAGTTGGATCACGTATTATTGTTGTAAACAGTGGAAATCAATGATTTATAAAGATCATGTGGGCATATTAAAAAAGGCCTATAGTGTGATATGCTTTACTAGCCTATTTCATCAAAGCTGATTCTTAAGTTCAAGACAAGCAACATTTCAAAAAAAAAAACCTCCGTTTTATTTGTATATTTTTTTTTTTACGAAATCTGAAACAATCCAGAAATGGGTGTTTAAAATTGATAAAAATTGTTTCCACGTAAAGGTTAGACATACGGATATGGGTTTCTTTTGACAAGTTGTAGTTTTACCATATTGCTTTTTTCTAGAACTGTTTTCATATAAATTGCACCACGGAGAGTAATTTTCAAAAATAACTGACTAATCCCAGAACGATTCTAGTCCCCCGATCACACACCAAGGTATCACTAATTGAGCAAGAATCAAGTTCCAATTGAAACCACTTCACCCATAATGAAACTATACTAAATGAAACGCGCCTTGAAAACACCGAATGCTCAATAATTAACTCCAAACTGCTCGCAGCTATAACCGGCATCTTAATTAGCAAGTGTAAATCATTAGCCAACTCTCATTTGTTTATTACTAATTTTTACAAGAGATAACGCATCAAAAAAACTAATAAACTCAACGAACAAAACCGGAATAGAACGTTGTTGGATATTAAAATTCAATAAAAATGCAAACGCTCATTAGTTGGCAACCGTTGTAACAGTTAAATTGCACTGACCCCCCCCCATCTCAAAGTTAGTGATTAGCATTTAAACAAATTAAATTATACCACCACATACGTGAAGAGGAAAATCGTTATCGAAAAATTGCAATTTGACTTTAATTGATGGGAATTTAGCTGCAAATGTTATAAGAACTACTACAAAATATTTATTTTTAATTTCTTCCCCCCTCTTAGGAGTCGTTTTAGTTAAACTCGATGAAGTTATTACATCGACTCAACGTGGGGCGTTTTGGTAGAGTAAAATTGTGAAACAAGTGTTGAAAAAAAATAAATAAATTAAAAAAATAAAAATTCAATCGCAAAAGTAGTAATTTGGTAAATTGCCATTGCGTGTTGCCCGTCGGAAGAAGAATCATTTTAAATGATTCCCTGTGTCAGTTTAACGGAGACCAGTGTACTGGGCAACATGAAGGAACGCGTCAAGGAAATGAAAGTCTTCGGATGTCGACTAAATTTTTGGAATAACATTGGACAAAGTCTGACGAGTTCAAAAGGTAAAAAAAATAAATTATACTATTTTAAACGGTGTTAATGAAGTATGATCAGCTAAGAGCTTAAATAAAGGTGTTGGTGGAAAATGTTGTGAAAATTGACAGGACTAAGAAGGAGAAATAATTTTGTTTTGGGGAAAGTTTTTCAGGTCATAAGGGTAGGTATATGTGTTTCTACATTACACCTACTTTTAGAAGACTATGGGGTCTACCCTGCACTAATGGATTAAATAATTGTCCCAGGTTCATTCAAAGTTTTGACGTAACGAGGACATTAATTAAAAAAAAAAAAAAACTGCTTCTTCTGCAGGACAAGCAAATGGTGGTAATCGCTCATGTTCTGTAATTATCGCATCGATATATCTATCTATCTATGAATAGAAACACTATATAATAATATCACATTATGTGTTCTGTAACTATATGAATCGAAAACTATATACATGGAACATTTCGTTATGAAACTATTATAGCGAAAAAATATTCATTCAACTCTCCAAATTTATTACAACACACAAGAATAAGAAATAATAACAAAAAAACCGGCCAAGTGCGAGTGTCACTCGCGCACCGAAGGTTCCGTATTTGGCTAAAGTCCAACACATCAGATATTATTTGAAACCTATATCATTCAATCTTTCCCCTCTTCATGAATTCATCACAATTTAGTTTAATTTAATTACTTAATATTTTTACTCTCAAAAATTACTCGCACATGAATCTCATTTTCTAATTATTACCTAGTACCCAACCCACGCCAATTTTCCATTCTGTATGCGACCTGTCCCAATTAAAAACTATTGACTAAAAATATATTACTTTTATTTTGTTCTGTAGGTACTCCCCAAAAAAATGTATTATACATTATACTCCCCAACGAAATTAGCAAGCGGGAACCCTTCTGTCTTTGATGGGGTCAATTGTGCACAACTGCGTAGTAGAGATTAAAACTTATGAGAGCAACGTATTTTACATGGTAAAATTATCTTTTTTGAAAATATCTTGTAAACTATTAACTTTTCGGCAAACCAGTATTCAGCACATATATAGATAAGAACATGATCTACAAAAAAGGAATTTATGTAATTTTTTGTGAATCAAGAAATAAACCGTTTTTTGGGCGAATGAAAATATTTTTTTCACCAGATTACTAATTAATCCAAAACCAATCGATGTATTCCTTCCATTGGTATTTGTCGTTTAACAAGAGGTTATACCGGATGTTGTGTATAAATTTTAGCCTCCTATGTCAATCGGTTCTTGAGATAGACCTGGTAACAAAATTGGCTTAGTGGGTTCGGACAGACAGACGGAGAGACATCCGAGCGAAACTAATAAGGTTACGTTTTTTCCCTTTGGGTACGGAACCTTAAAAAACGTAAATAACTAGAAGAATGTAATTTTGGACGGGCTTAAAGATTTCCAAAATTTAAAGCTAAAGCTTGTTGATTTTATGGCTGATTGTGGAATGACTTCTAGCTGGAAACAAATTAATCTCTGCAGACGGTTGGAAGCATTCGATGCTTCAAGTGGGCAAGTAGAAGGGGACCTCAGTGCACAACTAATAAAATATAGCTTTAGAACTTATTTGGGATCAAAATTCGGCCGCTTGATTTTTGTTATATATTTTATTATTTCAGAAATATTTTTTATTTGATATTAAAGCTGAAATACGTAAAACACTTGGTCATACCCTGATATATTCCTGAAATCATATTTTTGGTTCTAAATCACCTTCAACCAATGACGTGAGGCACAAGTTGCTATTCTGTCAACATTTAATCACTGTCTATAGTCCTTTAATCTCGATGAGTTTAATTAAAGAAAACTTCTGTAAGTATAAAACTCTTAACATGAATTATACAAAATACGTCTGTAAAAATGTTTCCAACTCTCAGCAACAAAATCATAAGTACAGTCCTATTTGATGTCATACATGCCAATAAGTTCATTGTGCTACATCATCCTTGTTATCAAGGGGCTCCTGGAAATTACGCCAGAGGAAATAAAGCGATATATTTTTTTTTAAAGCCAGAAAAATATCCATACAATTCTGGCTTTTTTTCCTAGGAAGAAAAGCCAAAATTTTCTTTCAGGTGTTTTTTTCCAAAGAATTTTCTGGCTATCTTTCAAGTGATTTCTCCAAAAAGTTTTCTGTGGTTTTATCCATTTCAGAAAATGTAAAAAACACTTTTGTGGCTCTGTTTTATTTCTATTAAATTTTTGGCATTATTTCGTATTATTATTTCAAAATCGATTTATCACTTCTTGTTCTTTTAAATAATGCCAGAGTTTGTTTGTTTTCTGGTCTAATTTCCATTTTACTTTTTGGTGCTTTTTCCACATCTGTCTGTCCTAGTTCCCGTAATTTCTGGCATATTTTCCAAACAAAATTCTGGTATTTTTCCAAATTTGAAAACAAAAATATTTTCTGGCACTTTTTCCCAAAAAAAAATCTGGCGTTATTTCCTCCGCCCTAATTCCCGGGAGCCTTATCAAGGACTAGTTAAGCCCAAAGCGTAGAAATTTGTTTTTATAAAACCTCTCACCTTTGGGTACATTTTCTACACCACTGGAAATACCTGTAAAATAAATTTTAATAAATTTTTATTATTTTGCTTTCCAATATCTTCACAGCTTGGGGAAATCATTCCAAAACTCTTGTGAACATAAAACCTACTAAGAGATACTTTTTCGCATGGAGTCAGAGAACTCCATTATTTTCCAGATGCGACACACAGCGGAATGTTTCGCTCATAAGTTTTCGATGCGAAAAGTAATTGCATAAGTTACAGAACATGGACACTGTATAGGCATATTTCAAAAGAGCTTCAAATTGTGAAAATATAAATACAAAAGAATGACTTACGTATATGTAACCGTATCGAAAGGTCAGCCCCTTTCCAAAGAAGTATTTAAAATAATTGTATGCCCCAGATGGAAAATTTGGCGGGCCCACTTAAACTTCCTAGTCTCGACCATTTTCATGTTTTGGCGATGATTGATTAAACGAATGAATAAACAACAAATAAGTTGAAGAAATAAATGAATGAATGAAGATACGAATGAATGGAGAAATGAATGAATGAATGTACTGTAGTTACCTAAGGGTATCTTCGAATTCCAAACCATGCCTTCACTTTCATTTAAAAGCTTAACATTAAGAAATGATAACGAATCGTGATGGTTTTCCAGACTCACCAACAATACAAAGTTCACTTTTTGTTATTGCTATATCTTGAACGGAAATTCTAAAACTGTCTGTCCGGAATAATAATCATAAACTCTCATTAAACTAAAACGACATTCGGTGACATCTGTCAATCTGCCATCTCGCTTGCATCTATCTACTTGACTTAATAAGTACTACACTGTTGACTTGTAATCACAATTCCATTTCGCTTATTCCCATGGCAAATTGTGTGTTTACGAAACAACATCGATCAGATGGCATCTGCATAAGAATGCATTTGTATCCGCTTTGATGTGGGCCGTTGGTATGCATGGTATACGGGTCTCCGCCTCCTGTCAATCTAACGCGCGTTGTTTACGAAAACTTTACCCAACAGCATTCGTCGTCAGAATTAATATTCAATCAATCTTCGTCATCGTCATCGATCGATTCGTCGGTTGTCTTCTTTTACCAAGTCATCACGATCTACGACATAAGAATGCAACACACGAAATAAAAAATGTGTTCGAATGCATTCATACATCACTGTCAGGAGACAACAATTAACTCGACTGTTGTTGTACACATTGTACAGTTTAATATGCGCTTATTACGACGCTTATTTCGATATATCTTTCATTACGACGAGCATCTGTGCCCCTATACCTATACCTTCTTAGAAGATTCAATATAGTAACTCCGTGTACCCCCGCTCTCGCCGATATGATTGACTGATTGAATTGAATTCTTTGTCTGACTGTCTTTCTCCCTCTATTGTGTGGACGGAGGTTCTCAAATTACGAGTAAATAATGTTCAATAGTGACGCAAGGATTTTGTAAATTGCCTTGTAATCAATGGAAGGCAATTATTTTGGGAGGAGTAGACTGGGTCTGGGCGCACACTGTCTCTCTGCCTGACGGCTGCAGCTGGAAGGCTCTTTTGTTATTCTTAATTAGAGATTACGCAAACTCATGTAAGAGATGGCATCTCGGTAACTCGTGAATGTGTTCATGATGCACATTAATTGAGTTGAGTATGGTTGGGCGGTTGCAGGGTGAAGTTGTTAATCGAAATGGGCCTTAGGAGGCTAAGTAAATATGAAGGTGTCGCTTATGTCATCCTTTGGCACAATGTTATCAAGCGGTGATTATGTAATCCGAAACTGAGCTACCGGATAAGGTTGATTTTGAGTGTTGTGTTTAAGATTGGAAGATATGTTGTGCTCCCGGTGTACACAATTAATTCTAGTACAATTGCATGTCAAACTATTCAAAAATAATATTGTGTGCAGGACTGACTGCGTAGCTATGCCATTTTGTAAAATTTCAACTAAAGAAGGACTTAGCTACAGAAGATGTTTCGTTGAGATCTTTACCGGAGAGAATAGACACTCCACTTTTTGAAACATGGATCCGATATCCGGCCACCATTGTCCACTGTACTGGGCTTTCAATCTAATCAGATAAATGCGGCTTTTAAGGCCCATTTTATTCACTCGAAGTTGAACACAACTTGGGGATTTTTATATGGGTTACTTCCCAAGTTGTGTTCAACTTCGAGTGAATAAAATGGGCCTAAACCTCTTAAGATCCTTGGTTTACAATAATAAAAGAGTCAACCGGAATCAATCGAATCAGATCGTGTGGTGTCATTGGTGGAGGTTCTGAGACCTGATGAAAGCGTTCTTATTGCTCTTCACTTAAATCACATAGATTTTCAGAAAAGCGGTCTCAATGTCTTCTAGACACGTCATGTCGACGAATGCTGGAAGAGGAAATTATACGGACTTGTTGTGCCGACGGACGTTCACAGTCTCCTGAACTTATCTATATATTTATTACGTGTTCAAGGTAGGTCAGGGTACTGCAAGTGTGTACAGTCTGCAGAGGACATTTTGAACATTTAACTTCCCCGGGACCAAAGACTCACTACAAGGTCAGTCTTCCTAAGCTTAGTGCTTAGCTAAAGCATGAATGATATTGTTCGTATACATGCGAACTACTCAAAAACTAATCGACTGATATCGCTGGAAAATTAAAAGTTTATTTCTGGTAATTTAGGCACCATTTTGAGGGGAATCCCATAGGTGGCGCTGTGGATGTTATAGTGCTTCTGTCTATTTGAATGACTGCGCTAATCTCGAGAACTACTGAGTCGATCTTGGGGCGGTTTTCACTTTTTGCAACCGCATTTCTGATTTGTAGAAGCTGATTTATTGAATTCTTGCCAAATGGTTGATGTACATGGTAAATGTATCCAATGAAGAAACCGCCCCCATTGGGCTTCGCTTTGGTCAGTGTATTTCTACATAAGTTGTGCAACGTAAACCAACTCAAAACAATTTTTTTTGTAAATTTCATATTATTCCGATAAGACAAATAACTTTGCCGCCCCCAGTTGTGTTTGCCTAATTTTTCTATTCCCCACATCCTAATTAAGAGAACTCAGCCAAATACCTCCATATCCATTGTGTAAGCATTTTTCCCGCCTCATTAGGTACTAAGCGAGCGCGAGCGCACACACAACAATTGTGTGCGCGACTTGAAACGAAACACCTGCATTTGTCACTGACAGCAACACGAGCAGACAATTCCAGCCTCCACTGCGACGAGACCAATTATGCCCCCTTTGGGTATTGCCAAATTGCACACAGTTACCAGCGAGTGCAGCTTAACCATCTAATTCCAACCTCAAGGCGTCAACACTCGGCGGAGAATTGTCGATTTGTGTAAAATAGTGCACGTGTTAGCCTATAGTTAATTTTTCGGCAGGCATATCGTGCATACAGCCCTCCAGTCACTGGTAATTGACTGATTGACATCTGTGCAATAATACACAAAAAGCGCGAGTGTATTCAACACACCCATTGACCACAAAAGTGTCCAAACGGAGGAATGCGGTTTTTCTCTTAATAAAAAGTGCCCGCGGTTCTTGTTCTTTGTGTCACAAGACAATGTTGAACCTGAGGACCCGCCACCGCTGCTGCCACCAGAAGCCACCAAAGAAGATAGGAAGGGACTCCGAGGCACAACACCGCAACACATATTGCGTGAGTGGTTTCGCGGTTTATCGATATCGGTAGAACCCATTGCGCAACACAGCGCAAATCCTTCACAACCTCGAGATAGTTTTGTGGTTTGCGCTCTCAATAAATCATTCAGCTTGCGATAAACAACTGCGAGGGTCTTGCACACAAAGAGCGTGCCCCATTGACTTGACACATCGATGTGCGCCTATCTGCATCGCGAAATTCAAGGTTCTGCCAGTAGCTATAACCTTTCACTTGAGTCTGCACATGTTAGTCGGGTTTCGGGTAGATGGCTAGAGTATAGATAAATCGCCTACACGCGATTTCCACACAAGAGCTGCTTGTCAATCAAAGAATGCGCACTCGAGTTGAGTCTTGAGTGGGCAAAGGGTACGCCGGCCCATGTGATAATCGAGTAAACTTCCCCACCCAGGGGTACAAAATGAGTGATGTTGTTTTGTCGAACAAAAGAAAAACCTTTTGCGTCACCATCGCGCAGCTTGAATTTGTTTTGGTGGCCTTCAATTGATTTAAGCAAATTTTTGCATCCATGCCGGACCGGTTCGATTGGATTCGATATTCGGATTGTAGTGTAAACAGGTTGGTTGACTGATGGTAAATTTAACGATAAACGTCGATAGCGCGATAGTAGTAGTAGTAGTAGTAGTGACTTTATTAGTAATTCATTAAAATTTGCAAAATTTTACAATAATTAGTCGTTTATGGTTTGGCGTAAGGCCGTCTACCAGAATGGCAATTAATCTATTTTAAATTAGGTATAAATATAGTAACCTAGTAATAATAACTTTAAACAAAAAGTACTGCTCAAAAATCGGCTTCCAATATACGGTTTCTGTAGCGGCTAGCAGCTGAGGCGTAGTTGAATAAAGTTTCCCACCCAAGACTGCCGTTTAATAAATTAATAACTTCGTCAAAACTCAGCAAAGATCGTCCGAAGTATCTCGCGCGGAATTCGCTTAAAATGGGGCATCTTCCAATGAAGTGGTATACATCCTCCCTCTCTTTAAGGTTACACAGGTCACATAATAATGGAAGATCGGTTCGATGCGGAATAAAGTATAGATTTACTAATTCACCTCTTAGTTTGAATACTGTGCTTATCAGTTGAAGAGAATAGCGGTTAAGAAGGTAAGTAGATGCGGTTCCCTTGAGGTTGTGGTTCAATCTAGGATACACCAGCCTATGTTGCGATGCATGTGCTTCATTGAGACATTTATCGTACAAAGAGTTACCCGCCATTTTCAATATATTGGTAAACATTTGTTTTAACATCGAGGGATCCGAGTCAGCTGCAATACTTAAACGCAATCCGTAATTTTCTGCCAAATCCTCCCACTTTTGCACCAAGTGACCTCTTGTTGAAATCACATGCTTCAGGACAATCCAGGGCAACCTTTCCCTTTCCATCGCCCCTACCCTAGCAATGTAATCTGCATGCATCTTAAGGGTATCCAAAAAGAGTGGGGGCATTCCAGTTTCTAAGTGCAGCATATAATTTGGAGTACAAGAGGGTAGTTTAAAGATACGCTTCAGAAAGTACCTAAGAAACTTCTCAATTTCCTCGTAATAGCGGTAACCCCAAATCTGGGCCCCGTACAGCAGTATTGATGCCGCGGTTGCACGAAAAAGCTTTATTTTCGAGGAGTGATCGATATACTTGCTGTCAATGCAAGGACCCCAAACTGATGAAATAGCTCTTTTAGCTGCTGCTAGATTAGATTCAAAGTGTTTTTTCATATTCAGGTTAGATGTTATTATCACACCTAAATATTTATATTCTTTTACTATTTCCACCCGGTCACCTTGATAGAACCATTTTTCGTTACGGGAGAACCTCCCTCCACCATCTCTAAAAATCATCATCTTAGATTTCGTTAGATTTACCGTCAAGTTCCATTGCTTGCAGTATCTTTCCAAACGGTTGATGACAAGCTGCATCCCTTCTACTGTGTCCGCCAAAAACACAATATCGTCCGCGAACTTCAGCGCTGGAATCCGTACACCTCCAAATTCTATCCCTCTTCCCACCTCCTCTGCTATATCATTTATAAATAGGATGAAGAGCAACGTACTTAGTATGCAGCCTTGCTTAACTCCCATTTGCGTTTCAAATTCTTCCGATACATAATCTCCATTCCAAACGTACGCAACATTGTTCTCGTACATCGCTTCAAGAACTTTAATAATTTTGCTTGACAAACCAATTTGATACAACTTATAGAAAAGTGCTTTGCGCGCTATGGAGTCAAAAGCTGCACGGAAGTCAACAAAGAAGGCGTATAGCTTTTTGCGGTTGTGTTTAAAAGTTTCCGCAATGTTCGTAATAGTAAAAATGTGGTCCAGCGTTGAATAATGCTTCCTGAACCCAGCCTGGTACTCGTTTAAGATCTTGTTGGAAGCTATCCATTGTATAAGCCTATTATATATCATAGCACTAAATAGTTTCACCGAAGTATTCAAAAAAGAAATGCCTCTGTAGTTTGCCGGGTTATCTAGCTCTCCTTTTTTATGCAATGGAAAGATTATCGCTCTTTTGAAACTCCCTGGAATACTTGCTGTTACGAAAATCCTGTTAAATTCCTTAGTTAGCGCAATGAGAAATTCAGAAGAGCAATTCTTGTAGAACTCGAAAGGAATCCGGTCGTCGCCTGGGGCTTTTCTTACTTTAGACGAATCAATTGCGCTTTTCACTTCGAAAAGAGTAAACGGCGCATCCAAAAGTTCATCTGCAAATGATGGGGCTGCGTATTGCGGTAATGGGGAAAACCGCGGGGTGTTGAGTAGATTTTCGAAATACTGTCTGAGCTCAGAAGCTTGCAAAGAAGACGAGATCAAATTCGGTCTGCCAGTAGCAATTTTAGCCGCTTTCCAAAATTCTGCAGAGGATCTTGCAGAGTTGAGAACTGCTATGGTCTTCAGTTTAAATTGTTTTCTCTTTTCCGTGCAAAGACGTTTAAAGTTTTTATTGGCTTCGGCATAGAGTTCTTTCGACGAGCTAGTGTTACTAGACCTTAGGCGCCTTAGCAATGCAAAGGATCTATTTCTCGCCTTGAGACAATCGCTATCGAACCACTTCTGCTTACTGACTACAGGTTTTGCATTTACAGTAAACGGTGCAGCCCTATTTATTATAGCGGTAAGATCGTCGATCTGTATCGCTGCATTTTGTTCACTTAGACTCGCAAGCTCAGAAGTCAGCTTATTTTGATAAGAGACAAGAAATTTGTTGTTCCAAACCAACTTCGGCAGAAGAGCCAGCTGCTTTGCGAATGGCGCATCACCAGTATTCGAAACTGCACACGATATTTCTAATGGCATATGGTCGGAAAACGTTTGAGCTGCTATCGAAAAAGCGTTGACTATTGATTTCCATTTTCCTGATAATAGGCAGTAGTCTATAACGGAGCATGAAGTTCCACGAATAAAGGTAAGTTCACCATCCATGTCTCCTTTACAGCTTCCATTGAGTATCGTGCAGTCATACGCGTCAGCAGTTTCCAATAGCTTCACGCCCTTTCCATCACATAGGTCGTCCTTTGATTTCCTCGTTGCATGTATAAATGATGACACATGACCACTTGAAAAATTGTTTTGCGATAACCCTAACCTTGCGTTAAAGTCTCCAGCAAGCAGAAGATCCGGCGAATTTAAAGACTGAAGAACATCGGAGAGCCTGTCGTAGTCGCGCAACCAATGACTGCAGTTTAGATAAATTGGAACGATGCAAAGGGTTTCTCCATTGATGATTACATCAAGTACGTAGATTCCTTCCACCAATCTAAACTTTATTTCAACCATCTTAAGAGATTTCCGATAGCCTAGCAGTTCGCCGCCGCTACCTCTTCCGAACAAACTGGACTTAATTGCTGGGATCCATTTCACTTCATAATCTCTAAAAATGCTACTGAATCTAATTTCTTCCCCGGCTAAAACATGAGTTTCATAAAGCATAAAGACGTCAAAGCTTTTAATATAGTTGAAAAAATTGGAAAAAAATAATTTGTTCTTTAAGCCTGCAACATTATAACTTAGTATGTTAAATAACACTATTTCCTGATTTACTTCATTTTTACTATAAACTTCATTTTGATTGTTACATAATTTTGTTTTGCTTAAGTTGTTTTGGCAGACGGCATTATTATTAAAAATTATGGTGAGGCTCCAAAGACGAAGAACTGCTACTTGCGTTTCCACCCGATACATTTCCACCTTCAATGTTTACGTTTCTGACAGTTGCATCTGTCACTGTAGAACTGACGTCCACGATCTGCTGAAGGAGTGACATCCCACATTCACTGTCAAAGCCCTCACATCGGATTTTGTTATTATTATCAATAAAGAATGTTTTATTACTTATTTTAAGTTTATTTCCAATCACAATAGGTTTTGCGTTTTTATTTTTGCTCTCGATGTCCGATTTCAACTTGAACAACGTCTTCCTTCGGTTACGAGAAGCTTCAGTGAAATCTCTGTGAATCGATACCTTGTTGCCTCTTAGAGTAGTTGCGTTGTTTAGCACACGGCGAACGTCTTCTTTCTTCTTTAATTTTACAATTACATTAGAAGTGTTGTTGTGTGACCTCAAAACCCTGACATCCGATATAAGTGATAGATCACTACTTCCCAGAAGTTGCAGACATATGTTTTGGGCTTTGTCCTCTGGCAAGATGTTTGTTTCGACAGGCATGTGCAATACAACGTTGCTCTCAATCGATCTTCTCTCTAACATCTCTACCTTTCGCTCCAAAGATGCGTACGAAGCTTCCATCTCCTGCAATTTGTGACGCAGCAATGTATTGTCGTTTTGTATTGCTTGGAGTTCTACAGAGACTCCCTCGACATCAGCCTTAGTTGCCACATTCTTTAGTCTGTCATCGAGCAAAGATGCCATGGAACCAACTATAAGGGATTTTAGGTCCCCAATTGACATTTTGCCGACCATCGATTGATTGGTAGCAGCGGGCGAAGCCTGCCCTTCCTCCGGTGACGTTTCAAAAATACGACGCTTGCCGCCACTGACATGTGCATTGTTGTTGGACATTTTCGGCGGCGTTCTCCGTATACCCCCAACCATTGCAAATTATGAAGTAGATGCTTAAACTTGAACTGACTCACCAAGAATCGTGAATTGTCCCTTGAGGTAATGAAGCAAATACACTGAGTACCACTTTTTAGGCAGATTTGTAAAGAAAAATATTGTAAAAACAGGTTTAATTTGGGCGAGCGATTTTACGTGCGTTTAGGCTGTCCACTAGCGCGATAGTCTGGGCAGAATCAACAAAACCCAGCTGGTTGGGGTTTTTTGTTTGTCGCTATAAACGTTTGTTTTATTAATAACGAACAGTTGATTATTTGTATGTAATTCAGTTGGCAAAGTACTCGTACAGTGGGTGGAGCATAAGTGCCTTGGATGCCATGTGGATGTTGAACACTTTGCTGAGTCCTTGGCGGTGGCTTTTGTTTTCCCTATAGTCCGGGCAACGGACA
This sequence comes from Cheilosia vernalis, assembly GCA_949126925.1. Classification (NCBI taxonomy): domain Eukaryota; kingdom Metazoa; phylum Arthropoda; class Insecta; order Diptera; family Syrphidae; genus Cheilosia; species Cheilosia vernalis. The sequence continues at coordinate 5,887,342 of OX421362.1, forward strand.
AATAAACAAAACTGTTGCGAGTTGTTGGTTTATTTGTTCCTCAGCAGGACAGACTATTTACTTTGGAATATTTATTTTTAAATGTTTATACCACCAACACCAACGTTGGGTATGACGCATTTTTTGTATATTCCATACAAACGTTAAATTTCGGTGGCCTAAAGGATGTCAGGCCTTCAGTATTCAAATGAGGGGACTCAATAAGACGGCAATTTATTTGAGAGTGAGTTGCATAGTTGTCTGTGTTTGAATTCTTGTAAGGACTGATCTCTCTAATGTCAGTTGTTTGAAAAAGTTGGCGCAGTTGAAAAAAATTAACCGTGTAATATGTGATTTTTCCATTGAAAGTGAGCAAAAACTGCACTTCTTTGTGGGAAATATTTTTTTTTTTAAATGCGACGACAATGTAAGCCTACAAATCATAAACAGTGGAAAAATGTATGTGGGGCATGTTACCCCCCTGCAACCCCCCGGCTTGGAGTCTCTGTTTAGGGGTGGAAGTAGTTGCGAGTTTGGGTGTACCTATGCAAAGTTAAATAAATTAGCTATACTACTTATAAATAATTTGATTTTGTTTTCCAGTTAGAATAAACAAATTCGCAAATTGTAGGTGTGAAATAATTTCGCGAAATTGGTGGTGAAATAACTTTACATAAAAAAAGTGAAATTATTTCCCGTGAATTTATTTCCCTGCACCGCACATTCGAGGTTGATTGATGTTACGTAACATAACGATTACTGGGCCTACTTTTAATTGCAAATTGTGAGATGGTAATCCGGACAATTTCAACGAATTCAAACTACAACGCCACCTGTTGGGAATATTCCTACTTTTCTTTTTTCCTTTTTGCTTTGGATGGTTACGAAAAATTGGAATTAATAGCACTTTACGAATATTGCTTTCTTTTCAGCTTTACAGAAAACACGTAAGCAAGTTTCTGCAGCTTCAGTTTTTTTTTTATTCGATTGGACATACGAAATCTAAAATGTAAGAGCAGAATCTGGGAATCCCAATTGCAAAAAACACAAAAACAAATTTGAAGAAATATGTTTATTTCGACTGAACACATTTCCTTTGTAATTTCGCAGTAAACGTAAATTTACGTGTATTAAATCTTATTATACTGCCAAGCCAGTTTGCCTTCCCATCCCACTTTAACGACTCTTGTTGAATTGAAAAGCTCTGTCACGACTCATGACCAGATCCGAGCCCAGCAAAAAGAGGACACCTTGAAAAATCTCGAATGCAAAATTGAAGAACAACAAATAACAATAATCATTAAAAAAAAAAAAAAACAAACAAAAACATAACTTTCAACAAATTCAATAAAATTGGAAAAGAATTTGAGCTGTCAAATGAGTGGGTGTGTTCAGAATTGTTACAAAAAAAAAAAATATGGTGTGTTCAGAAGTAAATGAGTTCGGGCTTTATTTTATTTAGCTCGTGCTTACACCAGAAAGATGCAGAACATTTCTGAATTAGAGCTGAAAAAACATTTTGTTTGTAGTTTTGCGGTGTCGAAAAATTCCGTAAACTGAGTAATCCCAGAAAGAGGAGAAATTGCATACTTTTTTCAATAAGATGAAAGACATTTTTTTTTTTTGATAAAAAGATAATCAGCCTACTTATGAGTTCTTATTTTGTCACGCGTGTTCCACCGTCACTGTCACTTGATTTTGTCACTTAACATTGCCACGGCATAGCAATTCTATTTTGTCGCTGATTTTGGGACGTTAGTGACCATAAAAGTGACACCGTCGCGAGACACACGAATGATAATAGGAAAAATGACACGTGTAATCTTAGCTTTGAGGTAAAAATTATCAAATTTCCCACCAAAATGTAAATTGTCCACAACTGTTTAACACTTTCGCTCTATGTACGACATTATCACGTTTTTAAGACCGCGAACAAGTCCAAATATCAAAAAATTCAGCAATAAAGACCTTATTCTTAATTTTAAGTAAAGTACAGTGCGATATATAAAAAGCATCACCAAAATTTCGTTCCTTTCTATTGCATTTGAGTGACGCTGACGGCTTCGAACAACCGAACACTTATAAGAGCGCGATCCTAATTGGCATACGTTTGTTAGGTGTGTACCAAACCTAACTATGACGCTTCCTATTAAAATCTCTCTTCTCCAAGGCGGTCTAAATAACTTGTCTTAACGAGGCTTCATTTTCCCAAATTGCGTTTGGTATTTAATTGGTCGTCTTGGGTTCAAAGGCAAAACCCGACTCTGTTACTCGTTTAATTGGTTTTAGTAGACTGAACTTGATCGAACAGCACCAATCGTACTCGCTTTCTTTAAACCGAAATGTGTGTCTGTCACAGATAGCCGCTTCCTCTAAATTAATTGCCTTACTCCATTAAAGTCGGAGACTATAGTTTTTCAAGTTTTTAATTAGCATCCTCACTCGGTGTGTCGAACCATCATTGCTGACCTTAATTTTAGGCTATATCAAGTGACATTCAACTGATATGGGCCGGGAGTAAGAAACTTTCATTACCGCTATAAAATAACCCCATTGCATGCAATGTTTACATTTCGGCGTTTTTTTATTTTCATTTTAAAAACAAATTACTGCCAGTTGTTCTCAAGCTGATGAACGACATTGAAGCTGTGGTTGGCAGATATCAAAGAAATCCCCCCACGCTGGGAATTTTTATTTTTTGTTTTTTTACTTTTATCGTTTAACCATGATGTAGGCATAGTTTAAAAGAAAAATGCAAAAGATACGAACACGAATTACTTGTCGCTTGTTCATGCTTGTCAACGCGGAGATATAACCGCCGTCGTCGCATAAGACAACCGTCAGAAATGACAATGTAAACGAGATTTTGTTTTCTTTTATTTTTGCTATAGCGATTCATGCGTTGCGCGGTCTGGTTTGTAATTTACTTGAGAGGAAAACAACAAAAAAAAATGAGGGGAAGGTCAGATGAACCGTATGAATACCGAAATATATCTCGGAGAACGGCAGAAGATGAACTCGCAAATCTGTGCGAAGAACTTATCTCGGATATGATTTTAATTAAAAATGATGCATGATGTGACCGATAAGACAAAGTGTCAGCTGTACCGTTAGGTTAGTAAACATTCTGAAGAGTTGTTGGCTTATGACTTGAAAATAATTGCCGTGGAATGACAGGATGATGATGGGGGAAACTGGTTCAACTGGATGGTGACTGGCCAAGAAGTAGTTTTGGATATGGTTTTCAAGGGGTAGCAAAAGTGTTTATGTTACAGAAAGAAGATCCAGAAACTTTTCTCAAAGGCTGAAATAAGCTCGTCGGATCTATGGTTGCTTCTGCAAAAATATATACAATGTATATCACAAAATAGTAGATAAAAAATTGACAAAACGTCAGATCATGGCACGGCGCACTGTGGTCCAAAAAGACAAATTTCGTGGCAAAAATACTGAATTCGATGTTTTACTTTTATTGCTTTGTTTTTTATTTCTAGTAGATATATAAGCGGAACTTATAAAACAGCAAATAACATAATTTTTTGCTGACTAGTTTGAGTTGTAGAGCTTTTCAAAGTTGGTAAATTTTTGTCTAGAGTAAACAAGATTATAGAATGTTTAACATAAAATCTTAATCTTCTTGAATGTGGTCTATTTATTTTATTTTATTTATTTTATCTATTTAAACTCATATCTTTTATATCACAAATCAATACTTTTTTTAAACTATTTAAATAAATTTATTAATATTAAAATCATTCATAATAATTATATTAAAAAAAAAAACTCATTTTCTTAGCACTTTTTTTGGTTTGAGTAGAGCTACAAAAAAATGTTCATTAGTTCCTGCGGGAAATTGCGCACGATAGTTGACCCTAACTATTTATTAAACCATATGCAATATTGTAACTCCAACAATTTGCAATGTTCGGAGAAATTGTAATTTGCTTTAGTTTTGTTATTATTTTGATCGTTAAAAAATCAACGTTCGTATGCATATGTATCGTATGCATACCTACACTGTTGTAAAAAAAATATTTTGTATCACCCTGTGAAAAATTAAATAGCCGCAGACCTTTTTTTTACAAGATTTTCGTTAATACATTTTTCACAGAAAATCTTACTTCTAAGACTAAGATTTAGAAACACCCTGTAAAGCAATTTTCTTAAAAATCGCTGTATTTATAGGCATGGAAATTTCTTTTAAACTAAAGAAAAAAGTTTGCGATATCTTCATGTGTTCAAAAGTTATGATTTTTGCAACCAAAAAAAGTCATTTTGGCATCGTAGCAGCTGTTAAAATGTTGGACTAAGACAAAACATAACTTTCTTCTGCTCTAATCGTAAAGCTTTAAAGGCGAAGTCTGATAGCCCAGTAAGATATGGCGGTTAGTCATACGATCGGCTCTGGCCCTTCCAAGACATTGAGTATTCTATTTAAGCGTGTTTAGCTTTTTACCCCAAAAGCCTTAAAAAAATCAGAAATCTTATCTCTCTTCAGTATACATGTTCACTTATTTCAGAGACAGAATAATTTTTGCAAATACATTCAGATGTGAAGAGAAGTTGCTTAATTAAATTTTCTTAAAATAAGTCATGGAAATAAAAGTCCTTCTCAGGGATACGGTTCCTCAGTCTTTTACCACCCGTGATCTGAACCTAGCTACATAATTGATCTCAGAACCAACCAACGAACCCAAGCCCAAGATGCTTCCAGTACCCACTAATTAAACACACAAAATAATTCCAAAAGTTCATTATGTTTAGACTCCTAGATAATATCTCACCATCGATTAAAATACTTCTCGCAATAATGAAAACTATGCCGGGTGCACACCTTAAAAAAGTCATTGCTTCACTAATATACTCTGTGCCTAATCAAAAATCAGCACCTTTCAGATTTTCCTGTCTTTTCTATACCATCACCATCATCTGTCGTCTTTTTTTTATCTTGATTTTTATATTTTTCGCTGCAACCGAGAAACACCGAGGTTTAACCTTCCATCTATAAAGACGCAGTGAGACCTCTGAATAATGAAGCCTCCCACAAAATCCATCGAAGCGGGCAAACTGCAAACACATGTTGCTGACTTGGGGATTTCGCAAAATTGTCTACCAAACCCATCTTACATGGCAGATACTTGTATTTGTATTTTTTTATTCCGATTTTCTTTGTTTATCCGCTGGTCTTATCTGAAACAACTGATCTTTCGCAGGTGTTGGGTGAGTTTCTGTCTTCTTTTTTTTTGTTTGCTCTAGTCCACATCCACATCACGTTTTGATCGCATGATGGGGCTTATAGTCAAAAACGAAACAAAAATATTTTTTCAATAATTTTCGGCGTTCCAATTGTGTCAACAGAGGTGTATTCATAAATACCGCTCCACACTCTCCAGTGATGGGGTATATGAAATTGTCATCGACTGTACTTTAATACAACAGGTTTCGTTTGTTTGTCATTGCAATGAAGGCAAATTTGACTAATTGTTGTTATTTTTCTGAATGTGGTAAGTGATTCCATGTGCGCTGTGGGAATATTTATAAACTGTGTGATGTTTTGTTGAATTTTGGTCTGCGGACTGCGGATGGAATTAGACTACGACTTCATATATAAATAGAAATATTCGTGACTACGCATATAATAATAACCAGTTCTTTCCATTTTCTATCTAGAGATTGCGGTGCGGGAGGGTTCGTCGTCAATGTTACGAGTTATTTTATGATGAAATAATTTCTATCACCAAAATATGCAATAAGTCCTAACTTTGATGTAAATAAACCATACGTTTAGGAGTTCTTCCATGTGTGCTAACTCCTAGCTTTGTATGTCAAATTTTAGGTTTTATGTAACCTTTTGTGTAAATACGTTAGGAGTATTTGCATAGAACCACAAAAATTTGAGAACTCATTTACGCCATTGTAAGAATACATTTTTGGCTGTAAACCTCATAGTCAAAGGTACCTTACGAAGGATTGGAGTTTCTCCAAAGTGGATCGATGATTGCAAGCACAACAGCTATGCCTTCCCGCCAGAAAGAAGTTAAAGCCAAAGTGAGTGAGGGAGCAGTCGGCCCACTTTACGAAAGCCATTCTTCCGTCACCATACATCTCAATGTACTCGTAAGCCCTAAAACAATAAGGTCTTCATGGCTCTTCTGAAAGCAGTTTGTCCCATTGATACCTACCAACCACACATCAGTTAACAAACTAACACTCGTCAAACGCCAAAGTAACATTTTATTAATCATCAACCACAGCAATTCCCTCTGACAGCTCACATGATATGATAACTGGCTAATTAATTACCCAATCGACTGCGCTGAAAACTATTACCCTGCCTTAGAATTTTGACTTGGATTTGGATTCCTTTACCAAAAACAGGTTGTGTTAACAAGAGAGCGCAAATATAATACAAACTGGGAAATAATTAATGATGCCTTTTACCCGGTGGGCAAATATGTGCGTAAGATGACACCATCTTTGCTCACTCGGGTTGGGTTCAATAGCCCCTGCTATTTTGCAAAAGAAGATGATGATGAAACTATCTTCTCTTTTACAGCTTGACTAATGACCAAACAGCAGCAGTACACGGATTCGCTTTTTGATCATGCGGCTGACACTATATATATGACCAAAGTGACAATAAAATTTGGCTTTTAAACAGACTGGGGAAACCCATTTTTTTTGTATCCAAATCACTAGTACATACATAGTTCTGTTTGACGAATGGCGATGATTCCTTTTAATTTATGGTAAATTCGCCACCCCATTGTCGGCTTCTAAATGCCTAAATCGTTGGTGTTCGTCGAACTTATAAGCTTTCTGTTTTACGATGTCGTAATCGTTTCACTTTCAAAATGTTCACCACTGTCTCGGTCTAATGAGAGTTGGTCTGTGGATAGCGTGGGCATTACCACAAGAGCAATTGTTAAGTTCGACAAGCGCATGAGAAAAAAGGAAAAGTAGGTACCTCACAATGAGATCTTTATACATAAACATATTTATTTATAAAATTTATTGTTATTTTTTGAAGATTTTTTGTGGTTGGCTGATGGTAACTGGCTGTGAACACGTCATGTTGCTTTTGTGGTAAGCGTTTTCCATTGGACTGTAATGGATGTGTTTGAATTTTTCATATGACGATGGAAAACTTTTTGGCTCTGTTTCGGCGTGACGAAGTTGGGTGACAGATTTTACTTGGCTCTGTCATTGTTGACCGCTAAATCAATTCAAGCTGCTTTGATTTCTATTCTTGCAAATAATGTCCCATTGATAGTTCGCTCACCGCACTCGATCTTGCATTTTTTCCAATAACATCAACTAAAGCTTATGTAAGACGAGAGAGAATTTTTCACGTCGTATTTCACTCCCTAAAACTATTCACACCAAACAACTTCATGGACAACAGAAGTTTCCCCATATATATTTCCGTTTTCAAAACAAGTCGTTTAAACAAACAGACCTTTTGCAATGTTGAGCAAATTTATCAGAACAGCTGACCGAACAAAAGTCACAATTTACCACATTAAATCATTTTCCACGCTTAAATGATGGGCTAATATTATTTTTAAATGCTCGGAATTAATTTTATTTGTAAATTAATGCGATCGAAGTTTGTAGTCAAGTCTAACTCCGACACAACTCTTCGCACGTATTCCCCCTGCCGAAAGAAGCCAATCTGAGGCGAACTTCTCTGCGCTATTATTGTTTACCTTTCCTTTTCCCAACTAATGTAAAAAGCATCGCACCACCTCTCACCCAGTCCCGCAACCATTCATTAAGTCAACAACAAACCTGATTAACCCAATTGCAGACCCCTCCAGGTGTACCATCATCAATTTTGTCGGGAAAAAAAAGTTCCACTTAACCTTAACCGAATTTACCAGCCAACTCGTTTCCTCTTACCCAAAATGCAATAATCCAGATCATGACGGCTAAATGGGTACAATTTTCAATTTCCTCATTCAAAGCGACGGAGAAAAAGATACAGCCACACTATACCATTCACTTTCAAAATTAAGTAGATACGTGTGCATACCCAGAAGTAAGTGAAGCCTCGGATGTTGGTTTTAGCGATGGTTGGGGCTTGATTTCGCCCAATTTTAGAATGAGCACGGAAGTGGTGTCACAATTATTTGGCATGATATCGCCGCCGCCATCACCATCATCATCATCATCATCGCATTGGGCCATCTTAGTGTTGATTCAACCCACATTGTGACGAGGAAATGAGTTTTCATTCTCCTCCTTCTGCTTCTACTGGAAGCCAAAAGCTGTCAGACCGTGCATCGATTGATGTCATTCTCGAGTACGAGTACTTGCTTCTCTTCTCTTTTTTTTATGAGCCATCTATAAGCATCCAATTAAATTCAATGATTGGATTGATGGAATTAATTGAGATTCTGTCGTCTGTTTAGTTGTTTCGTTCACGCGTTTTATTAATTCGTGCGCGTCTTCGGTGTTCTTGTGGTGGGCATCAAGTGTGGTTAAAGAGGGATTACAGAAGCGTTCTTAGGCGTTAAACTCCAGTGCACAATCGTTTTGCCGTGAAGTGTTTTTGTTTTTTTGTTGTGGCAGTCACTTATGCGGGCACGCGTAACCGAATGTATAATTTATATTGCTTTTATTTAATGATTTGTTTTGTTATACAATTGTAATTGCAAGCAACTAAGACAACTTTTTTGTTATCTCTCTCCTTCTCGTTGCAGGTATGTACAGTAATACGATTTGTTGTGTCTGAAATTACTATTGGTAAAGTATGTATAGTTATAATTGAGGAAGCGTTTATTTCGAGTTTCGTGTTGAGCGTTTTATGAAGTTGCGACATTTTGTAATACTTTGTTTTTAAGTGTTTTGGCTGAACTTATTGTCATCGGCTTTAGATTTACAAAATAAAAATAGGAATTATTTGGAGTTTAGATAGATGCGGATGTCTTCGAGTACAAACCAGCCATTGAGATGAAGGTGGCAGATGGCTGATCAAAATAGATCCATAATTTCGAAGTGCTACCTATTTCTACCCTTTTTTAAATACAAAATTGTTTCATACACGTCGCAAATGACGAAGCTAATAATTTTAACATTTCTGACGTGTTTATCCGTACTAAAGAGGGACCCACATTGGGCGCCATATTTTTTCCAATTTTCTTTTCGAATCTACTTCTTAGACAGCTTGGAGGAGGTTGGTTCCTCAAATATAATCGAGACCATACTTTTTAATAAGAGAGAGAGATTGAGTGAGCGAGAGAGATAGAGAGATCCACCTATAAGCCGACGCGTTACCAAGTCAGTGCTTTCAGCGTTAATTTAAGAGCCCTAAATTTTAATTTTAATGCCGATAATGTAGATATAGCGATGGCGTTTTTTTTTTAGTATTTAAAAAAAACTATTTTAGTTTTTTTTTAACGCTGACGCAGCACACCGCCTTTTTTGGTACTTTGCAGCCATATACCACAGGGGCAATTTAAAAAAAAAAACTAATTTCATTTATGTACTACCTATTATTTTTTAAGTTTTATTGAAATATTGTTTTTTTTTTTTTACTGTGCAATTGCCATATGACTGATTATGAATAACGTTTTCTTGTTGTTTTTTTTTTTTAACTTTTATTTATTTTTTTTCTACTTTGGAGGTACATATTTAAGAAAAACGACGGTTTCGTTGCCCAAGAGGTCAAAATTAATGCCGACAAATTCAAAAGTGGTGTTCCAATGCCATAATGACTTGGCAAAGCTGAAGCTGACATCTAAAAGTGTAAAATTAGCTTGAGTGAACTAAACGTTGCTCTTTGTTATCCTAAGAAATTCATATGGATTTGCTTGGTAGTTTAAAAGTTATGCGAGTACAAATTCACATACAAACAGTGGGTCTGTTTGGTTTGTATAAATTTTTAAAGATTATGGAAATTATTGATTTGCGTTACGAATGTCTGCTGATTTATTTGTGATGTATCAGTCAAATTTAGTGAAAACTAAGCCATCTCAGGGGCTTTGTACAAGCTTTATATTTCTAAGGTAAGGTTGTGCAGGGTAGACAGATATTGACACTACTTGTCTCCGTAGACCTAAGCATCGGATTTTTTTTTTTTCATCGACCGAATAAGCAAGAGTAACACCGACCGGCTTTCGCAAGGAGTAGAAAAAATATAGCAGCTCATGTCCACCATTTCTACAACGCATAAGCCCTCTATGACACTGTCCCTAGTATTGCCGGTAGGTGGCAATACGGTGTAGGGTGCATAGTGCATTTCTTGGCTATAACGCATTTTAAAGAATTAAGAAAACTCTCTGTTTTTTTTTCCTGTTAATCAAGTTACCAAAACGTGGATTTAAAATTATATCCCTCTTTCCAAAATTATAGTTTTTCCATTGCAGCCACATATTTCCTCCATCGCATCTGACCGACTTTCCCGCAAACTAAATTCAATTCACCTCCATCAAGTATTAACCAACTGAAAACGAAAATTTGCAATTTCGCACAATTTTATATTTTGCAAAGCACCTAACCGATGATGTGCCAAACCAATTGCTCGAGACGCAACATCTTCTATACGGCAAGGCTTCCTCGTAGCATTACCAAATATCGCACCATTAATCCCGTGGTAAGAAAACCCATCAAGATCAACCGATCAAGATACGGCAAATTGATTTAGGATCTCGCCCCCAGACAGAGACAAAAACTACTGCATGGTGGATGCACATTGCACACTGCACACTGCAGACTGCATATCTGAAACTGGTGTCTGGCTTTTGTTTAGCTTTGATGATCGTTCGGCGGCGATATTGTCGCGTTAAATAAATCGATCGTCAGACGGGTTGGCTTCGTGATTCCATGTCCAACACCGAGGATTCACTTACACAGAGTTCTCTATTCTGAAATGCAAATGTGGCTCTAAATTTGATATGCATCAATGATTGAGGAAGTATCTCTGCGAGTAAAGTCTCTGTCTCTATGCGTCTTCTTTGTGCACAATGTTGCAATATGTGTGCTCACAGATGTACAGACAAACGAGATCCTCTTTCATATGCAAATGTTGGACTTGTTTCTTGGCTATCTGCGATCTTCTTTATGATGTGTAAAATTTATCGTTTCAGATGCGCTTGAGTGAACTCGAATAATTGAACTTGTGTTTATGTATTACTTGGTCATACACGACTTGAACAAGATGCTAAAATCTTAACTCATAATCTGAATACCGGGGCAATTTGACGCCCACTGTTGCCCAAGATTAATCTAATTACCAAGCGAGCAGAAATATTTCCCACAGATCTTACGCTGAACGATCTATATGCGATTCGAGAGGCCGCCAAGGGGATGGAAAACCCTTTGGCTTCCCCTTCTAGATCGAAGTGGTACGATAAGGACTGTTCCAGGCTAAGAGAGAAATCGTTTACATTTTTAAAGCTTTTTAAAAGAACTAACAACACCTTTTTCAAGTCCTTATATTTAGAAGCCAATAGAAACTACAAATACGTGTGCAAGTTCAAAAAAACAAAGTACTTTGAAAAGTCGGCATCCATTTTATCAAAGTGTAGAGACTCTAAAGCTTTTTGGCGAAATGTCCGATTATTGAGCGAGAGCGAATGTCACAAAAAAATATCTTCTGCGACCAGTGTTGATTTGCTTGCCAATCACTTCCGAGATCTCCTACGTCCAGACCCGAGCCAAACCTGCATCTCTTTTGCCCTCCCCCTAGTCTACATAGAGGAACTGGACTCCACTATAGTGATGTCAGAACTGATGGTAGCATTAAAAAAGATGAAAAATAATAAAGCTGCAGGACCTGATGGTATTCCAGCAGAATTCTATAAACAATCGACGCAGACGTTTTTAGCATGCATTCTAGAGCTGTTTAATAAAATCTTTTGTGGCGAGACTGTCCCGATATGTTTTAAAACCTCAAACATATGTGCCATATTTAAAAAAGGTGATCCTTCTCTGCCCGAAAACTATAGAGGAATCTCAATGCTTAGCTCACTAAGAAAACTGTTCACCCAAGTTCTCTACCACAGGCTAGTGAGTTGGGTTGAGCGGAATAGTATCCTCAGCATTTTCCAGGCTGGATTCCGATCTAGCCTGTCGACAGTGGACCAAATATTTATATTAACAACTATCGCAAAACGCTTTATAGAAAATAAAAAGAAATTGTACGTGCTTTTTGTTGACCTTAAAGCGGCTTTTGATACCGTTAACAGAAATTCACTGCTTTTTAAGTTAGCAACGTTAGGCCTATCGACAAAAATGGTTAGAATCTACGAGCAACTTCTTGCTAACACTTCTGCGGCTGTGTGTAGTGGTAAAATGAAATCATCCACTTTCCCTACAGAATCTGGTGTTCCACAGGGTTGTATCCTGAGTCCTTTAATGTTTTCTCTATTTATAGATGATGTCTGTGACAGTATCCCAGGAGGCATTAAGTACGGTGATGTCGATGTTAAAGTTTTGCTTTACGCGGATGATCTGGTCATTCTTTCCGACAATCCCCATACTCTACAGTTACAAATAAATAAATTAAAGCAGTATTGTGATACTTGGGATCTAAAAATCAACACTGGCAAATCAAAAATCCTTGTTTTCAGAGCGCAAAACCGCGCTGGTAGGGAGCATGTCTGGTCTTTGGATGGTACTCCAATTGAGGTTGTAAGCCAGTTCAAGTACTTAGGATTTTTACTTACATACAATCTCAATTTAAAACCCCATATCAAAGAAAGAACTCTTGCAGCTAAAACCGCAATCAACACCTTGTGGTCAAAATTTTTTTTAAATAAATGCGTGGATCCGGCTTCCAAATTTCGAGTTTTTAATGCCACAATTAATAGTTGTTTTTGTTATGGCAATGAAATTTACGGCTATCAGCAGAGTAGTGAGATTGAAAGCATACAAAGGTATTTCTTTAAGAGGATTTTTAGGCTTCCCCAAACTACACCCAGCTACGCGATTCATGTAGAATCAGGCCTACCCTATATTTTTACGAAAAATCTAAAAGCTAGCGCAGACTACATCAGCAAAGTTATGCTAAGATCTATGAATAACTTACAAAAGAAAGTACTTACTATAGCTATAAGACGCAACTACTCTCCAATCAAAGACTGGCACGAGTTAGCCGACGCCAACCAGACTTCTATTGAGTTAACTGAAAGCAATGCCTGTGAGTGGAGGAATATTCTCTACGATTGCATATCTGTTGTTGATTACAATCTGCTAAAGCTCAGCTTGGACAGAGCAAAGGAGTCAACTAGCAGGTCATTATATAGGGAGCTCAATCTTTCTTTGGGAGCAAAGAACTATTTTAATAATGAACTAACAGTTCAGGAGATGAGTTTGATTTTTAAAGTTCGAACAGAGATGCTTGAATTGAATTGCAGACCGCATAGGAGTGATTTAAACCCCAGGTGTCCACTATGTAACCTTGACCAGAACGAGAATGTTTTTCATTTCCTTGCGTTATGCCCCATTATTCAGGAAATTCGTAGACTGTACTTCGACAAAAGCTTCTTAACGTTTCAAGAATGTGCTCAAATTCTTAATGGAGATAGTGGGTGGAGATCGCTTATCCGATTTATCGTGCATGCCATGAATTATCGAAACTGTTTTGCATCTTTGTAAATAAACTTGTATCTTTTGTTTTAGCTAAACTAAAAGCCCAGTTTTTTTTTTTTTTTTTTTTTTTCTCTTCTTTTCTTTTTTTTTATCCAACTCAGTGCGACTTGCAAAAGGGAGGAAGAGGGAAGAAAAATTAAAAATCTGTTTAGTTTTTTTAAATTTTTGTTTTAGCTAAACTAAAAGCCCATAATGTTTTTTGATATAAATTATTAGACCTCATCTCAATCGATTAGTTTCAATTGCATTTCTTTTCACTTAACTATTTTTCCTCAGCTTAACTTATTTTTTTTTTTTTTTGTTTTCTCTTGTTTATAATTTTTCAACTTAAGAGCCTGTTGTCAGCAAATTTAACTCATATTTAACATGTTTACCTATACCTAATTCATTTTCTGTCACACTATCATGTACTCTCTTTTTTTCATTAATTTTTAAAGTTTCTAAACGGCAGACGGCTGATAAGCCAAGCTGTAAAAAAAAATACTTTATATCGAACATTGTTTTGTAACCTCACATAAACAGGAAATAAAGATTATAATCAATCAATCAATCAATCAATATTTGCGGAGAGGTCAATTTGCCATGATCGCTATATATCCGTCCGCCTTGTGCTGTGAAATATCGCGCCAATAGAATAGGAACGCAAATATTACGACCCGACATGTAGGTAGGTACATCTGTCTTATATTAGACGCCTGTGTGTGTGCGCGCAATTAAGTGTTACAACAAAATATTAACGGACTCGGATTAGTCTTGCTGGCCCACAATAACTACGGCGGACACTTTATGCTAAGTTCGCCCATATCCCATAGACCTACGAGTGTGTACATGAAGCGTTTGAATCTTAGCTCGAAACAGGATTAATTTACGGCTTACAGTGCTTATTCCAATTTGAGCGTTAATTTGGACTACCAAGTGAGCTCGGACGACAACGAGATTGCTATTAACCCCATTCTCATGTTCAGCGCTGGGGTTTGTCTTGATTTTTACACTTTCAAATTGCAACTTCCTGTTTACACAGAAAGACGCGTCGTTCATCGGCACGCCCCATAGCTCAAGTGTGGTATATGACAGATGCATATGTGTGTGAGCAAGTTGCTTAGACAAAAGGCATCCAGTGGCAGTGGCTTTAATGGAGTCATGGAGATTTATTGTGCGTGCGATAGAAATTGAAAATTATGGTAATTAAGCGGCACGTATTGGACTTGTGCGGCGGAATTATGTCTACAAGATGTGGTCTAGTCGTAGAGACAATTATTACTTGGCTAAAAATAGCAGGTTTCAGTGCGATTTGGATCTGGTATTTTAGATGGTGTTTGGCAACAATTCATTTATTTGCACTGGAATTGCTTACAGTGGCCAGCTTTTTGAACTTTCATAATAAATTCAAAGCAAAGATTCGAAGTGATAAGTAGACCCAAGTACCGGTTCAATTATGAAAACCGTTTTAGAATAAATGGAACTTGCAGAACCACTGATAAAATCAATCATGAGTAGCCAGTCCAATCAAGAGGCTTAACATCTTATTTTAACTCCAAGTGACTGTAGACTTCGACAATTGCTTAGAGCTTGACGTTTCTAAGTGCAGTAACAAAAGGCCGCATTTAGTGTATCTGCAATTCTTCTCCTTGTAGAAAGAGCGTATTATAGTTCCATTTGCATTTAAGTAGAATAGCAGTCCAGTTGAGACTATGAGATCCAACTTGCGTCTCTGATACCGATAATTTGAAGCAGATAAAGTTCAATCAGCAGAGCGAGTTTCGCAGTTTATTTGAATTTGATCCTCTTCGGGTACGGTTCGACCTTACATTGGGGATTTATTTAGAGGGTTTCCATATCAATATGTATTTTAGTCGTTCTTTCAGATGGTGGGCAGTTTTAATCACATTAGTAGGTCAGTTCCTGTATTTTTAACTTTCTTAATTACGTAGTAGGAGAAAAAACCTAGGTATTGTATTCGTACACAAATTTCGAACTCGAGATGTTAATCAATTCTGACATTACGATGATAGAGGAACTCAAGAAAGCGGGTCGCAAAATTCTGACCGGTCTGTCCGTCCTTCCACAGGCCTATACCCTACAGCCAAACGGCTTCCCGGATTATGTTGAAACCTCGGATTTGGAGTTTTCGGGCTTACAGTTCGGGATACTAATGGTACTTCCCATACAAAATTTTCGTACCAGTTTGATTTGATCGAAAACGGCTCTAACGATTTCAACCAAAATTGATATTTAAGCTTGAGTAGGTTAGACTACCATGACTTCGTACCCCATTTTTAGCTAAAAATTCGAACAACGGTACTTTTGAAATTTCGACATATCTCGAAAACGATTATACGATTGTAACAAAAATTAATTTCTAAGGTAATGTGGTCATTTATAATTTAATAGCAAACTCAGTTTTTCTCCATATAATCGTACAATGGATTTTTGAAAAAAGTATTTTTTTTTAATTTATTTTTTTTCAGTTTACCGGAAAACGGCGGTAACGATTTTGACCAAAATGCAAACTTACAGTCAAATGGATGTTTTCAAAACTATTGTGTCCTCAATTTTCAATTCGAAGCACTGAAAACGCTAATTTTGAAAACTGTTCATATCTCGAAAACACCATCTTTCAAAACATTAAAAACTAAGCAATGCTTACATCCCGAACAATAACTTATAATCGGTTTTCAACTAAATAGTTACGCAATAGTATTTTTGAAATTAAACATTGCAATATTTGGTACTGTTTTGTCTGGCAAATTTTACTAAAACCGCTCTAACGATTTTCACCAAAATACATATAAAAGATAATCGGCCCTAGCGAGGTATCCGTCGGAACGGAAAATTCTCCGATTTTATACGATTCGGAGGATTTTTGCTACGAGGTATTTTTCGGAACAACTGTTCGGAGAATTGTTCCGACATTTTTCAACGCATATCGGCGAATTACGTTGAAGTGCGATGAGGTGCATTTTCTTGTTAAATTTTTGACAGCTAGGCTCCGATATCCTCCGATAGAAATTGGTTGCGGAATTTGTTTACGATATCCTCCGAGTACAATGAGTGTTGGAATTTATTCACGATTTGCGGTAAAGTGTTAAATAAATTAATAATAAACAATATAGCAACGAATTTGTTTGTATTTATTGACTAAATTTGTGTTTCCAGTGCAAAATCTAGCGAAAAAACAAACACCAAACAATACGAGGATGTGAAGTCAATGCGTCATCGCATTTCAATTATATTTTCCGAGAACGGATACCTCGAATGCGATTTGCTGTTCCGACAGAGTATGCGCTGCGGAGAATTTTCCGTTCCGACGGATACCTCGCTAGGGCCGAATATAAGTATTTTTAATATGATTCTGTTAAAACTCAAAAGTTGGCCCCAGAGTGGTGTTCTATCGCCCTGCCATGGTCCATCGTAGTAAATGAACTGCTTAACATACTCAGAAATAAGAGATTCTATGTCCATATATGTAGATACTCTTAACGAGAAAGTTTCGTTCGACCTAGTTGTGCACTTTATTTCTTACATTTCTAGTTCGATGTAAAAAAAACCTATATAAGCGTTCGTTTAAAATATTGTGTTCTTTGGAACTACAACCTTAAAATCCACTTTCCCTGCATCTAAGGCAAAGCTCCTAAGTGCCCAACTACTACCACTAATCTTTGAATGAGTTCAAGAGGATCGAACAACGTTTGGATCAACTATATACATTTAAAAAAGTCGAACACCAGGTTTGACTAAGTGTTTCGGAAAAGCTGTAGCCATAATTTTCCACAGAGTTGGAACTCCTTCTTCTGAAAACGTCAACATTGCCCATGTCTTTCTAATCTTAGCATTAATCAAATTTAGTAAATCATTTGACAAGATCCACATAACTCTTCGCCATCTAGCAACCTCCTGGATCACTTACTACCTTACAGCTTCCTTATTACTCTCGGATGCAAACACCCAGTTATATCATAACTAATGTGAGACAAAATAACAAAAAAGAAAACCTCAGTAAGCCAGTTTAACCACTTAAAAGTTATCACCTGCAACCTGATCACTTAAACTCGCGCTCCAAGTCCGCCCCAAATTCATTCGAATTCACGCCCAAATATCACTCTCAACCACTGGCACACATTTGCACAATCAAAGCATCAGAATATCAATTAAAAGCGATTAAAAGCAAAATAAATTCCCCTTCAATCAAGTCGAATCCGATGGCAAATATTATTTAAATTGAGAGTGACACGTTCACGTCTTTGCACTTCATCGAGTACCACATAACGATGGTTCGCTGTGCTTCAATTCAAGCATCTTCCATTTGGAATCCTACTCCTACTGTTGGTGTGTGCTGCCAATGCGCTACTTGAGGCTGGCTCTTGCACCAGAGCACATCGCAGTGCTCTTTACAAAACGCCCAAAGAGCCCAAAGAGGTACGAAAGGGGCACTTGAGATTGAAAATTTCATCTGCGATGACTTTTGCTTACTTGCGTTGTTCTGGTTGAGTTGTCGATTTGCAAAGATGCCAACTTGTAATTGTGTTTGTGTGTGCTTGGAAAACCTGACCCGCACGATAGATGTGAAGCTTCTGTTCAGAAAAAAAATACAACTCCATATAAAAACAAGTGAAATAGGCACCGAACAGCAATCGCACTGAAAAGTATCACGGAGAACAAGTGTTTGCACATGGATGGGTTGCACACAGGTACCTCCTACATGAAGCTGCGTGTGTATGCGTGTGTAATTACTTTTCATATCCCGTATGAAAATTATGCCTATACACGTCGGGTACTCTACTTGTCAGATTTTGCACAGCAGATTGTGAAGACAAATCGATTTGTCAAGTGAAATTTCAAAAGGCAAGAAAAAAATGTTACGTATACGGCAGAGTGATTTCGTTTTGTCAATACTGTACACTCCAATGGAATCACATTTGTCCGACTTTTGCGATTAGGATACGCGATAATTCTTTGTTGTGTATTGGGTGGTGGGTGTAACTTCCGCAACTTATTAAATCGATGACATCCGACATGGCCATACCTCCATTTAATCTAATATCTCAATAACAAATGCGGATCGGCGACTTATAGAGGCAAATAAAACTTTAAGCAGGTTTTCCCCTCCAATCCATTATAGACTAAGCTCAGTCTTTGCTCGTCACCGACTGTCTTCGAATTTTGTCAGCAGCGTGAAGACTAAAGAGTTCATTAAAAAACTCGACGGTGGTGGATTAAAATCACTTAGGCGGACCCAAAGTTGATTTTACACCGACCGTAGATTACAGGCCCATGAATATTAAGTCGGATCAGAAAAACAAACTAATCTCTGCACAACACACACTTGGGTACAAAAATCTAACTTGGTATTTTTTGTATTCAAATTTCTATAGTCATGTTAAGTTACCTTTCTGAACACATCCTATTGTCGACGTCGGCATATTTGTTGATTAGATTTGAAGTGAAACTACGTCTTATTTGGCACAATGGAGCTTATAATCGTTTGGTTCTAATTAGTTTCGATTCTCCATCATTAAATAATCAAATCAAAGACCATTAAATCAGCATAAATTCCTAGAATCAAACAATGGTTCATATGACCTCGATGTACCATCCATAACACGTGTTTTTCATTCTGTAAATAATATGTGCTCTAGACTTAGACATTTTGAAAGACGGGTCGATTTTAATAACTTGATTGTAGTTTCTTATATATTACTTGTGCGTTATTGATTGGTACGAGGCTGTCAATGGGGCTGCAAACTGTTCCAGATAACCATTGAAAGAATAAGTCTATCTTCATCTTGGTTAAGTGATTCGTTCTGCTTAAAAGTACGATGTTGGCATTGACTGACGTGCAAAAGTACGCGAAGTATGCCATCTTCGACAGCTTTTAATAACGTCTACAGTTTGCTCACTGTATTTTGTAAGAGCACGATATTTAGTCTATAGAAATCCAGTCACCCTATATCTCGTCAAAATTGAGCTCCAACGCCATTTTGAAAAAGAACAACCTCTATACAAAGTTTTGTGTCTTTCGCTACTCTGCTGGCCATCAGAGTAAATTTTGGAAAGCAAAAGTCTTGTAGGCAGCAACCCTATCAATCAAACACTTGACTTTGACTGTCCTCGATTTAAATATTAAGCTGAGTATTCTGTTTGAAATTCCCCACAAAACTTTCGGTTTGGGAAAAAACTCGAATTTTATTTCCGCAAAAAAGATCACACGTCCGTCATTTTGTTATAGCATGTTTCTCCTTTCGCGGCGTGCCCTTATGAACTTTGCGTAACTTTATCACTTTGACCATTTCAATATTCGATCAACAGGTTTCCCAATTTTCCGCATCAGCCTTCAATTGGCTAACAATTGAACAGCTCAACAGTCATTAATGGAACACATCCAGTGTAGTGCACGTACTTCAGCCTACTTGTGGTATATGTGTAATTCAACGTCGAGGGTTATTGCGAGGGCACCTTTTAAATCAGCCGCTCTGATTACAAAACAAACCAATCACTGAAGGTTGTCGAATGTGCCGCATTAGGACCAAAATGGCTAATTTACATCTCCCCTCGAACGAAACACAAATCAAAACAAACCTCCTAACTGTTTGCAAAGTTCACCTACCACCTATCTATATTCAAAGCGATTTTCTTCAACCCACGGAACCGCAGAGAAAAAAAAACCCAACATCAACAAAAAAGAAGACAAAGTTGTGGAAATAGAAAAAAAAAAAAAAAAAAAAAAACAGACCACCACACACAATCGAGACTACTAGACCACGGCTGCGAAAGCCATCTTCCCCGATACAGAGAGACGATTACCAAAAACCTATACCATAACCCAAACCCATTCTGCCTTCCAAGCCAACTCCGCACCACCTACTTAACTGCTTTCCTACCTACGACGCGACGACGGGAAAAACAGAGTTAACTAACTTGTTCGTCTATATATCATTTTCGCAAAGCCCGATGAGAGTTGTGGAAATCGTTTCTACCACTACCACATACACCGTGCTGTTGTTGGTACTGCTGCTGGCCCGGTTATCGCAGCTGCTGGGTACTGGCTCAAATCGGGCTGACAGTCGAAGTCAGTCGAACGTTTTACTCTCTACTACTTCCAAGTGTTTTGTTGCTCTCTCCCTATGGTGGTGGATTCGTTTTTATTTTTTCAATTCGCCCGTTGTATTGTCTTCTCGATCGTGATCGTGTTTTCCTAATTTTCGGGACAACAAAGTACCACCTTCCTGCCCTAGATACGAAAAGTACAAAATAAAAAGTACCTTACACCATAGTGTTGCCTAATTAAAAAAAACCAAACCACCCTGCAAAGCCACGATCGCCTCCGTATCTGCGTGTGTGTGTGTGTCTTTGAAGAAAAACAAAAAAAAATTAGAAAGTGGCTAGCTGCCCGGGGCCATTGCTTAATTTAATTGCGTGTTTTGCATTAGCAACGATCTTGAGCCTTATCATCTCCATAAGTGTGCTAGATTCTTCTGGATTTCTAATTAGAATACAGTTCGAGCTGTTGTTATTCTAGATAGTGAGTGTGTGTCTGTTGTGAATCATAAGGTCGTTCAAAAGATGTGTTAACAGAGGAAATGGAATAAATTCAGAGTGAAAGTATCTTTTTCTCATATTTTTTTTCACCGTCTGGCCTTTCAAAAAAGTGAGCGTGAGACAAAACGCATACGCATTGTACTCATAAAGATAGTAAAAATATTTATATATATCATTCGCAAAAGGAAACCACTTTGTGGTGAAGAAACAGAATTGAAAGGAGCTCGTTTAACCAATCTTACCATTGTGGAGTATCGTCACCATCGCATCAAACTATGATGCTACTATCTGCACTGAAACTGGGTATGTAAAAAGAGAGGCGAAACAAATATTGGTTTCACCATTTTCTTATATATGTATAGTACAAGTCGCACATACACGAGATGTATCCAAGCAACATTAACATTTTTGCGAAATGTTGTTCTCCTCATATATGGGGGGCGCGACGCGCATTGTTGAAGTTCATCGTTACTAGTGCGATGATGACGACTGTTGATTGAACGGGCACACTACTTGGTGTATACATTTGGAATGAAATGTCAATACCAAAGAGGGGAAGACGCTGTGATGAGTAATGGCGAGATTGCCGTTAGTCTATTGTTTCAAATCACTGCTGCTATGTATTGCATGCGAATATAATGGAGTGTTGCAAGATTCCATATTGGGGCCGATAATGTTTCCCAATATTTGTGATAAAGTGTGTTTTATTACTCGTTTGACTCATGGATAAAGTTGGAGGCAGTCATCGCTAAACGCAGCTATGGGGGCGGAACAAGATTGATCGAATGTGGAAAATAGTTGTGTTTGTCAATGATTTTATTTTGATATATGATGAAATCACACCTTGTTTTGTTTTCTGAGGGGGACAGTTTTTTTTTGTCAACAAAAACGGTTTCAAGCAAATGCCTAACGATTGATGAAGAGCCAAAAAAAAAACCACTGCTTGTCAGTAGACGCGCGTTTCGCGCGTAGAACTCCGTTGGGGTCAGGAATGGGCAGTCAAATTCTGTCAAAAGTACCGGCATAAGGTCTGTGTGGCCAATAATAAATTTCTTTACTAAGAAGCTATTCAATTCAATAAAATTTATTGAAAAATCGGCCTTAGGATTATTAGTAAGCACTAATGTCGACGATTAGTTGGCTGCCAGCTTTAGTAAAAATGTACAGCAGTTGTGAAACGGTACCAATAAACAATTAGACCTCCGCATTTCCTAGTGCGACAACTTTCTTAGAAACTATTACATTTGTTGTCATCGCAGAACTCAAATTCCATAATTTGTTTTCTTGAAAACAAGGTCAATCGTTTCTATCACAACGAGGATTTCATTCTAAGAAAGGAATACCATAATTTTATTTAATTGTAATTGTAAATCATATAGGCCGTCTACACTGCGACCAGAGAATATCTAATGTGTTGGCCTCTTTTATTTAACCCAGGGAGCTGCTGAGGCTCTTTATAAACCTCAGTTCGCTTCTTGGAATTAAATTTGCCCTACAGATATTTTTCAAATGCTTGAGGCTTATTACAAGCGAAAAAAAATAATCAAAACACATAATAAGAAATGCACAGAATACCCGCTGATCTGTCAAATATCACATGCAAATCAGTAATGCCCTATTGCTCGATCGGACACAATTTTCGGTTATTTTTACAGTACGCTTTCCATTGTTTTCTACTATTTCACTATTTATTTATGAGTGCATTTGTGTTGCAATAAAGTCCCTTTCAAATTACTCAATATACGGAACACAGTTTATTGGAATGCTTTGATTTATTCGTAGACTGATGATGCAAATCAAAACTAATTGGAGGTCTAAAGATCGAAATTGAATTGTTAGCTAGTGAATATTTTCGAAAATACAAATAATAGCCTGTTAATTCATTTCGGAATAAATTAAAATCTCATTAGACTAAAGCCCTGGCAGCTAGTGCTATATTCTTTTATTGTTTATGTAATTCATTTATGTAACAATAAAGTTATTATAATAATAATAAAATCTCACGTAGGAAGCTATAGGCGTTTTAAGACCCTATCGCTTCCGTTTTTTTTTTTAAAGAAAATCCAATTCGATCTTAAAATATTTGAATGGCTTATATTACTCAATTCGGGGATTTTAGAAACCGACAAAAGTTTAAATTCTCTCAGAAAAATATAAAGCTTACATTATTATGCAGGAAAGCTGTCTACTTCCTGTTATTCCTCTGGAAGTTCCTAAATTTGTAATTTCGGGTGTATTTTGCTGAGTGCTGATAATTCTATATTTTTTAGCGAAGTGAACCTTTTCACACCAAGCATTATTTCATCGGAGATCCTCATTCTCGGCTAACAAACTTCTTTTTCAAAGACTTTTATATGCAGCCAAATATCTACCTGTACCGCCTAAGGTACTGAGAATTTTTGGAAAAGTAGGTATTCAGGTATGAGCCGTCGAAACTTACGGGAACATATATTTCAAAAATTCCAGACTTTTATGCTTTCAAACTATTGGAATGACTACCAAGCAAAAATCATTAACCATTTAATCAAAGTGCGTTGAAAGAAAAAAGAATATATTCACAGCGATTATATATTTTCATGTGTTTAGACATAAAACAACACAACAATGGAATAGTTTTCAACTGACTACTTGCATTGTTGTAAAATAAAATCAGGAAACGTTTACAGTTTATTTATAAACTATAAACTCTCAGCCTGAACTGAACAACATGGTATTAAATGGTAAAGGAATTTTGGAAAGTGTGTAGCCCTTGTGTAAACTGCCAGACTAAAGTTGATTATTGGTAAGGCCGAATATTATATAAGTATTTACAATAACACTTGTTTTGTTATGGTAGAAAGGTAGTTTATTCGAGGTAACATTGCTATTCACTCAATTTGATACAAATAACATATGTGGTGGCCATTGCGGCATCATGTTGACAACAGCTGCTGCCAACACCTATGGTCCTGCCCTGACCAGTAACTCTGACCCGGTCTTTATATGACTAAGGCTCGCAAAACAATTTCTGTGTAAAAGTGGGGCTCGAATGGAACGCACCACCAATTTTCTGCTGCATTCAAAAGTCTGTGTTAAAAATATTTGTAAAGACAGTTCTGCTTTTGAATAGATGTTGACATTGTTACAAAGAGTGCTACAAGCACAGATTTTTCATATTATCTCGGGATCGATCTACAAATATCCATCTTCAGTGGTCGAACCCAATGACCACTGAGGTAAATCGCTTTTCACGGTGATTGTCTCTAAGTTGAGTCGTTTCCAAAACTCCGACAACCATTGAAGGATTTATACTTAATTTATTCATTTTTATAAAGCCATGGTGGCTTCTGGTTATGCCACAGTTCGTGAGCCTTCTCCATCTGAGTTTGGCTTACACTAGACATGCTGAGGCGATTTTCGCGTTGACTACAGCCCAGCGAACTGATTATGTAGGTGCCAGCATCATCAGCCTGTTGGTTTCCACAAACGTTGCTATTATCATAACCTGGAACCCAAATCAGGGTAACAAACTATTTCAATTCGTCATTCGAGCACTAACTTTGAGGTTAGGTTGACTGAGGCGATATCCTTCCCTTGGGGTTGTATTTGGCTTTCGTTTTATCTGTCGGCAGGCTTTGCTGACAGCAACTACTTCCGCCTTAAACACACTGGCGGTATCTATTGGCTTATACGATTAAAACTCAAGAAACACGCCGCACTTACTCCATAGGCTGTTTTTAATGTCAGCTGAGCAGAGTTGCCGCTGAAAAATTTAAAAAAGGGAAATAAAAAGGGGCCCGAGCCAAAAAAAGGGGCCACCTCATAAAATAATAACAAAAACAAAGAAAACAGAGGTCGAATCGCCACTTCCGTGAACGAGCTATACGTTCACGGAATTATGTTGATTTTACATGTGAAACAAAAACAAATTCCGTCTCGTAATGCTCGTTCACGGACGACGCGATTCGACCCCAGATCAACAAAGACATTTATTTTAAACAAAAAACTAATTTTTTCATCACGAAACACTTCTTTTCATATGTTTGCATTCTTTTTTGGTCAATAAAGAGTAAA
The DNA here is from genome assembly GCA_949126925.1 of Cheilosia vernalis. Lineage (NCBI taxonomy): Eukaryota > Metazoa > Arthropoda > Insecta > Diptera > Syrphidae > Cheilosia > Cheilosia vernalis. Next base: position 5,912,506 of record OX421362.1, read on the forward strand.
ATCGAGCTTAAACTGAAAAAGGGTCCATTTTGACAATTTTTCAAAAATTGGGGGAAAGGGTCCTGAGCCTCAAAAAGGTGCAACGCTGCAGCCGGGTCGCGATATTAATGTGTCTTCTGCCAAAAACCTGGCAAAGGAAATTTTGTCCTTCGTACTAAATCAAACAAAGATCTGGTAAAATATTTAATTTTCCCTTAAATTGAGTTTTTTTAGTCGTTGATTTCCTTAAAAACAATCATTTTTCTAATTTTATTTATTTTTTGTCACTTGTAAACTTTTCCCAGAAGAAAGATAAATAATAAATTTGTCATATCTTTGTATTTAAATTATGTAAATTGTGCTATAACAAATTGTGAATTTAAAAAAAAAAAATACTAATAATTTTTTAAGAGAACCTTAAAGTGCGAAATTATTTGCGTTTTTACAAGAACCATATTGTGCCACGCCCTGCCAAAATAATCATTTCCTATATCTAATCTCTTCGTTGATTAATTTGCCAGTTTTTTTTTTTTTTGGTCCGGCTTAGCGCAGTTTTTTCAACAATTCTCCACAAATCAACAAGACCACTAGTTCTCCGAATTGATTAGTTCGCGGGTTTTACCAATTCAAACACATGGATAGAACTTTATTTTGACACCCAGCCACTACTAAATTTAAATAATTACCTTCTCAAATTATCACAACCAAAACACAAGACATGAGCAAAGTAATAATTTATAGAAACGTTCAAGAGATTAAAAGATTTCCATATTAAAATGATTAACAAAAAAAGAATGTATAGTATACATATGTATATGCAAAAGACAACAACATCCATGTTGAATGTCAAATTGAATAATAGGAAATTAACACCATTTCTAGACCCAGTCTACTACTGCCACTACAATAAGTAGCAAAAATCGTACACTGATCTCTGTCTGTCTGTCTATACAGCCTATACCAGCTATTGCGGTGCAATAACACATGCGGAGACTTTGTTGTGTTGTTGTCGTGTTATTGAAATGTGGGAAATCCTTGAGGTTTTTTTTTTTTTTTTTTGTGTCGAACACAATCGTGTTGACAGGAGGAAAGAAAAACACTCATAAATATAGTTTATTATGATGGAAGTACTATTCATTGCATGCACCTGTTTTGTAACTTATGTGACACTTAAAATGCAAAAAGGGGTGTCTGTCACTAAATCGCAGTCGATTGTGTGTGATTTTGAATAATTGAAATGCATTTGTCTCCGCAGTGTGTCGCGGGAAGTCGTTTGTCATATTTTTAATAAGTTAAATGGAGGTCTGTTAAATACGAAAGAGATTGGGCCTCATGTGGGCACCTTGTGGTACTCCCTGCGACTGCATTCAATTTTACTTTCAAATGCTGTACCTACATTAAGTTAATTAAATCAGGACCTGCTGCTGCAATTTAAAATCGATTTTCAAACACTCAGTGGCTTAAAATTGTTTTTTCTTTTCATTACAATTTAATTTAATTAAAAAAAAAAAATGGGGGAATCACTGCCACAACAATTTGTTGTAAACAGTTTTTAAATTGGAAAAAAAGAGTTGGAGGAAATGGCAATTTCAAAATATTTCTTTGTGTGGTTGCCCCTTTCAATTCCGAGAGTGTTGGAAAACTTTCTATTTTTCCTGTCGCCGCCGCCGGCCGGGTGAGAACTGAGAAATGCAGTGCAAGTTGAATTTTCATTGCACATCGTTTGGTAGTTGGTATTGGTAGAGTGAATGTTTTTTTTTCCTCCGCTCTCTGTACATTTATCTGCCATTGAAGCGCACACTTGGAGGTGTAAGAAAGCGCAAGAAAACAAAAATTGTCTCGTCGCCGCAACGTCTTGGTTAAAGTTTTCAATGGAAATGCGCGAATTGAAGCGAGCAATTTTTAGTTTTCCCTAATTGCGGATGGGAAATGTGCGTCAGAAATGGGATTTATTTTTTATTTGAAATTTCGCTTGGTATAGGTATATAGGTACTTGAACGAACAAAATGGATACGTGGACGAATTTGTAACGCTTGGAGAATTTGCTAATTGAAATACGTACCTTCTTTTAAAAGGAATTAATTTGCACTAGTATTTGGTTGGTGGTAATGCCTCTTGAAAGTTTTCAACGGACAGCGTTTTGAGGAGGTGCATTTTCAGAATAATAGGTACTCATCACTTGGTACTGATAGCAGGAAACAATTGCGACAACTGCATAACTTACAGAAAATTATCGCTAAGTGACACAGTTTTGATTTACAAGATAGTTCTAAATATTTTAGAGCTCTATTTAAACTACTATGCATGTAGATAGCAATATCTGTTTATCAATATGGGATTATTTGGCGTTGTGACAACTATTTTTGAACGATTTTTTTAGGCATACGTAGAGGAAATGCAGGCTTTTTGCTATAGGCTAGCCCAGGAATGTGAATCCTAAGGAGGTAGTTCATAAGACTTTTGCGTTTTTATGCCAATCTGTTTGAAGTTATCTTACGTCAACAACCAATGCATTCAAAAATATAAAAAAAATACGGCTCAACGGGTCAATGCATGGAGCCCTGGGCCTAGCCTTTTAAAGCTATTGTGCAGAGGCTTTAAAACGTCAACGCTGTTTACTAATTTGACCTTTAAACGTGACATTTATGACAGTGAGAAGTGCAAAAGCTGCCAACTTGCAAAGCCTTTCTTTACCGCCTCATTTCACTGGGAAGAAAATATACCCAGAGTCCGTAATAAAATTTTGTAGTGACTTACAATCCTCGATCAGCTTGCAGTTGTTACAGACGCAAAACTCCCGACTGTTCAAACTAACCCTATGTCCAATTTGAATCACTCTAAACATCGACCCAATTTCCGTTCTTCATAGCCAATTTGCCAGACGATCAGTGGCTACGTTAGCCTATTGCAATTTCCATAAAGACCACTCTGGCCCGAACTCGTAGAACATAAGTTCAATGTCACAGTCGCACCCGCACATGAATCACCTGTAAAACAAAAACACTGTTCACCCGTGCACATTCCTCTCTTCAATTGAACGAAATTGAATTTAATGATAGGATTTCTGCGAACAAATTGCGATCATTTCAAACAATCAAACGTGCCAACAGTGACATTAGCATATCACATTCAAAGCGATCGGCCCATTAATTCCCTCCCACCGAATAATTGCGCCCCTGCATTGAACCTGAGATCTTAAATGAAAAACTTCTCAGTCAGTCAATCAATTGTAAGTAATAGAAACCCGCATTTAGTTGTGATTCACAATGAGCGCCGCCACCCCCCTTTCCCGTGCTTTGTTTCGTGTTGTTTTTATTCAAAACGAAAACACCGCCGCGCGCCGCAGACAAAACAACAATAATTGCAGCTCTTAGTTCCGATACAGTTTAGCACTTGACCTCCATTGTGCTGGAAGTAGACTTTTATTCATGTTCCCCCTACTGCTGTAGGTTTACTGCTAAACACAGCGATTAGCTTCTATGATGGTGTAAAAATAAAATCCGAATTGAAAATGAAAAATTGGAAAACATGCACAATGAACAGAAGCTTGCACGACTTTCTAACCGGTCGTCGTCGGTCGGGCGATCGATCGGTATGATGCATTCGCAAATTGAGTTGTGTTGATGCAATAGTGGCGGTTATAACAAACGCTACTTTGTTAAAGTAGCAGGTGAACGAGTGCACCGACGGCGGCGACACACACCGGTGACGAGAAATTCTGGAAATAGGTGCCGCATTCATTGAGTAACTATGGTGGTGGCACGTGACTGGCATCGGTAATTGACGCAGACAAATGAGGGACTCTACGCTATGGCTCTTGGCAATTAGAAATTCATTCGGTTTAGAGATTGAAATCCGCCATACATCAGCAAAATGAAAGGGAGATTGATTGGAACCAGTTCTTCTGCGTGGAGAGCTGATTTTGTTAGCTAAAGAGCTGGAATTTTAAATAATTCATTTAGTCGTAAGTTGGGGTGGATTTGTGACTTGATTTCTGATCTCCAGCTTTCCCTCTTGTGCCCAGTGGCAACAAATTTTACGTCTTACTTTGATATGGGGATAAGATGCAGCGTCCAGAAAGAATGGGCATATGAAATGTAAGACGTAATCGTCCACTCTCGCAAGACACGACTTTAATACGGATAAGATGTCCCCTCCTGAAAGAGTGGACATATAAAATGTTAGAAAATATCTACCCTCAGTAAACTATGAGGTAAGCTCATTGAACAGGGAGAGTAGGAACGTTTAAGAAAAAAGAACAGTGAACAACGCAGACTAAGAGTACCTTTGAGTTCCAGCCAATTATCCGCAATAATCCATAGTTTTATGGGTCAAAATAAATATGAACTCGACGTTCCCTCGTTCGTGTCCAGAATTCAATGCCCATCAGCACGGCATACATAACAAGCCTTGAATTCGAAACACTGTCCAAGCAAATAAAAAGGATATCAATAATGTTGTCGCTGCTACCGTAAATCACATGAAGGTCCCAAAAAGAGTGGCTAACCTTTTGGAAACTATTCCCACCAAACAAAAAGATCCGACGAGACATATGCTTTTTAATTCTATTTTCGTTTGAGAGATTTATTGGAATTTCGTCAAGGACCCCACAGTTCGGTGCAAATTCTTCTCCGTCCTCTTTGTTTCTGTTTTTTTCTTCTTTGTTTTTCTGTAGCAAATCAGAACGAAAAGGAGTTGTTTAACAAAAACAAAAAGAATGCCATCAATTCTCGGAACGGATTGTGGGAACGAATAGAAGTTGCTTCCATCACCCAAACATGGGGCCAAGTTGAATTTATGGCGATCTCTACAATACGCCGCATGTTTTAGTGTGACAACGAACAAGTTTCTGAAAAATACAAGCAACGCAAAAAAAAAATAAAAATAAAAAAAAAAATCCCCAAACGCACTTTGTCCTCCAATTTGCCTAATTGGTCATGAGCACGACACTTTGTTGTGATGACACCCCTCTTTAGTTAACAAGCCAGTAACGTTGCCAAAGTTATTCCACTCGCATTAATTAATTTATACGTAATCGCCATCATGTAACACACTTGGGAGCTACCTTTTTCGGATGCACACGTCGTTGTAACATTACGCACTTTTCATAAGGCTCGTTAAAATCGTTTACCTACATTGTGTTGCGAGCTTCAATTTCTGAATGTATGGGGCACTTATTTCACGAGGGAACTGTTCATACAAAAATTGCTCAAACCGAGAACTGAAACGTAAGTAGGCACTTGGTACTGGCTACTCTATCTGTGCGTGAGGTAGGTAGTGAATGCGTAGCACACCTTTCCGATAATTTATCGCCTGTCAGTTGGAAGCGTTGCATATTAAATTCGTTACGCGCACTCTTCTTCTTCGAATGCAACGTGGTCGTGTAATTTAATGGGATCTGTGCAAGGGCCATTGTTATAGCAAGTAACTCAACCCGTATTCGGTGTATGGAACACACACCCATCACCATCAGCTACGAAAATGTGATACCGTCAAAAGCTCGGGGTATTACCTCCTCTCTATCCGGATCTCTGACAACTAGTTGTCCTCATTTCGAAGAAAAAAATTACTTGTTCAGCGCTGAAGTAGACATTAATTCGCCTGGTTGGGATTTTTCTACAAAAAAAAAAAAATGCAGCAGCAGCACTAACAACAAAACGAAGCCGAACGTTACGCTTGAACAGATGGATTACAATTGAGAACGCACGCAAGTGATTGATTGGTTTACGAGTTCGATAGGCCACTGCAGTTGATGAAGGGTGTTTGGAAAGTTTAGTCAAGAGAACGTGGCTTACATGATTCTAATAATGATTTAAGGAGTTTCTGTTTGTTTCGGAACTTACAAGCACTTCAGGTTGTATGGATGTGGTGTTATTGGAACTTTTTTGTTTGTAGATTTTTTTAAGTTTTTAAGTCTTTTGTACCTTGGAAGCAGCTCGCCAGCAGTGAGTACAATTTTGTAACAAATTACCGTCTTTAGTTTCTACGTTATTGCTTCTTAAATTATTACAATTAAGTTGAAAACATTTCAATCCAAAATTTATTAAGTAATTGTTTTTATTTTTTTATTTTCAGGTATGTACCCAACACAATTGACATTTCTATGGTAACGAAGTTGGTAAGATATGTATGGATTGGCGACTCAACGACCAGATAACTATTTTGTCAGTCTTTCCCCAATTTGAATTAAGAAAAGAGAAATTAACTTTCAACTGAGAAATTGTAATATATATACCATATTTAATTAACAACATTTTATTTTCTGAAAATACGAGGGTTGTTTGATAAGTCAGTGACTTTTTGGATAATACATGTTTTTTTTGGCCAAAACATAATCTCCTTTTAGCTCGATACACGAATAATAGGTTTTCTCAAAATTGGCATTTGTTTCATTGATGACCTCTTCATTGGACCTAAATCTCTTACCGCCCAGCAATTTTTTTAGGTTTGGAAACAGGAAATAGCCGCAAGGGTCCAAATCTGGAGAATATGCTGGATGGGGTAGCAGTTCATAGCGTAATTTTTTGAATTTTTCCATGCTGACTGTACACGGGCTTTGCCTTTATGAAACAGCACTTTTCTCTTTGCCAAATGAGTTTTGGCTTCAATTCAGTACCAAATCGATCCAAAAGCTCTGAATAATAGACGCCGGTGATCGTTTTACCCTTCTGAAGGTAATCGATGTGAATAATACCTATCGCATCCCAAAATACTGTGCCCATGACCTTGTTGGCAGAAAGACCCAATTTAGCCTTATTTGGTGCACGTTCGCCTGTAGAAACCCACTGTTTTGATTGTTCCTTGGTCTCTGGTGTGTTGTGGTGGATCCTTGTTTCGTCAAAGGTTACGAAAAAACTTCTCGGGATTACGGCTAAACATCGTTAAACAATCCTTTGAAATAGTCACTCGGTTGTGTTTATGGTCGATTGTGAGCATTAGCGGCACCCATCGCGCGGATAGCTTTCTCATGTCCAAATATTCATAAAATATGATATCCCCTGATTCCTCAGCCATCTCACGAATTTTAATTCTCCGATCGTCCCATATCATTCCATGGATTTTATCGCCGATTTCTGGCGTAACGACCTCTTTGGGGCGTCCTGAATGTTCGGCGTCATTTGTGCTGGTACGACCACAACGGAACTCAGTAAAACACTTTCTAACCATTGAAATTGATGGTGCAGATACCCCATAGTATTTATCTAGCCTTTCCTTGGTTTCGGTGATGGTTTTTTGGACGTAAAAAATAATGCTTAATCAGCACACGAAATTCACTTTTTCCCATTTTTATTAAAATTGTAGAGGTTTATTGCTTTAAATAGCTCTGAAACACAAAGTAAATGACGCTGGCTACTCAAAATTTCACAGTAGTCTAAAAAGAGATGACAGTTGATGATAGTAAAATAAAAATTTTCAGTTACTGAGCAAAAAATTCAAAAAGGTACTGACTTATCAAACCGCCTTCGTAATCACTGAAAAATCGCCGCGAAAGGAATATTTTGTCAAAGAAAATACAAATTTAAAAAAAAAAAACCGTCCAATTCTAAATGTTCGAAGTTAGTTCCCTCTTCTTATTTTTGAATGTGTAATAAAATCCAATAAGAAAGTGGACTCAGTTCCCACCTTACATGGGATTTCCAAATGGCAAGTTCACTTCATGGGAAGTAATTCTACTTCGCGAAAGTGGTTATATTTCCCACATATTTCGCGGGGACTTATTTCCCTCGACCGTTGCTCGCCAACAAGGCCAAACATATTTTTTCAACTCCCCAATAAACGTTTTAAAGCTTGCGTCTGAATGTAGTCAATTTTCTTACAAAGCGCCATCCTCAAAGCCAAGGGAAAATTGTTTCTATGCATGTTAATAAATGCAGGATGATTTGTAGCTCAAGGTCAAAAAGTGTCAAGTTAAATGGCTTACTGAAGTGTATTGCCATCACAACGTCTTTTTCCGAGTACCTTACTAAATCCAAGATCTGGGTGTTATCAGTAAGAGAGAACTCAAATTTGCGTCCGTAAAAAAAGATAATTCCCCTCTTGATGTTATCAAGCGCTTGTCTTATGAATTTTTTATAACTCATACCAACAATTGCCTTTATAAAAATTTCCTCTTAGCTTTTACTTTAGTTTTCGGTTAATTTTGGTGGCTTTGAGTACAGATTATAATTGTGTTCGCAATAGGCTTGAACAAGTCCGCCCGGGACTCAAATTAAAATAGTCATTCTTACATTCTTACAATTGTTGGATTTCTGAAAAGCCTTCGACAAGTTGGGGTGCTCTATTTCCTGTGAAAAGCTTCTAAGGCCCATTTTATTCACTCGAAGTTGAACACAACTTGGGGATTTTTATATGGGAAAGTTGTGTTCAACTTCGAGTGAATAAAATGGGCCTAAATCCCTCTCAATTTTCTTCACTTACAGTTCATACTGCTGATGGTTTTCTTCACCAACTTGTAGCAGTCATAAGTCAAGGTTTCTAACGAGGTGCCACAAGATTCCATCCTCAGATCGCTTTTGTTTCTCACCTACTTATGCGAATGAACTTCCACGAATTGTAAAATATGTTGAGCTTGTTCTAGCTCTTTTGATCCGGCCTCAGATCACGAGCAAACCAGTTACGGTTATAATTCAACTTCCACTTATTGAAACACAAAGCCCAGTATGGAAAATTTTCGTTAAGTCCAAAAGTTGATTAAGCAACGAGTTATGAATGAAAAATTACAAAATATGCTACTGTCTACGCATTTTGTATATGCTTCCAGTTGCTCTGACCCCCGGCCACATACTTAACTCAAGTCTTGGCCACCGATTGACCATGCTGTAAGGTTAAGACCAAACAGAGATGTCTATCTTCATCTCAATTTAATAAGCCGCTCACACTTAATGCGACCGATTTGTACTCGCCATTTACTTATCCTTCTCACGCACAACGCTATACGCACTCATAACATTCATCACTGTCAAAGATCGATAATTATTTTGTTTATGAATGACAAAAGGCCAAGGACCGCTCCACTTAGTACCGCATTTTGGTGGTGGTGGGGGTCCAACTCACTTATGCCGGACCGAGTCTGTGCACGTTGTTAGAGGGATTTTACAACGATTGTTTGGGTAGTATGTATCTATGACAATTTCAATTTGCTGTCGCCAAGGTTTATTGTGTTTTTCGTGAGCCTCAATTTAAAAGTACTTAAGTGCGCGTAAGACTCTTGTAAGCCTATGCGTTTTAAGTCGAGGTAAGCACGTGAGGGTCCATCATTCAATAAATCAGTTATCTGTGATTGTGACCTCTGATTTAATGTGGCCATTGATATTGCGTTCGAATGTTTAGTAAGCGATTTTTATTTCAAGCGCGGGGTAAATGGTTAACGCTAGTGTCGACTGGTGACTGCTGATGGATGGTTACATGAGAGACGAATTGTTAAATGGAGTTTCCGACGCTTTTCAACCGCACGTGTGGTTTTTAATAGGCGGTTTTTTGTTTACCATTAATTACTGGTTTTGTTTTAACCCACATCTTGCTACTTCTAACTGCTGAAACTAAAACTAGACTAAAATTTGAATATTCTTGCAAATAAAAAAAAAAACATTATTATTCTTTATACTGGTTTTTTAATTATCTCTTTTTGTGACCTGGTGCCTTGAGCTCACAGCCATATGAACGGGTTTTTTCTTCAAAACGCTTTCGCTTCTGCTACGCATTTGTACTACGACGTGAAATATAGTGGATTCTGGTTTCACTAAGAATTCTCGATCTAGTTTGAGTCCATTTTACAAGAAGTCAAAATAGCAATCGTGTTTGAAAGTAGCTCGTAAAGATAAAATATGAACGCTGTTTGGGTAGGGCATGGATGAGATGGTTATATCAAGGCTTCAAATAATTCAGAATCAGTTGCAGAAGGTTGAGAGGCTCGCTTTAACTGTCCTACATCCTCGTTCTTGTTCTAGATAGTCGGGACATTAATGAACCAATGATGACACCATTTTGGAAACGATTTCCCTAAGAACGCAACCACAATTTGTGGAAACACAACCATTCGTTAACATTTGAAAATGCCACTTACAATTAGTCGATATTGGTGCTGTAATTTCCGTGTTTATTTTTTTCAAGTTATTAAAACTACTTTCTAGTCCAAAACGCATAGCAAAGTGCGATGATTACACCGCCCGCAGTATCGATGTGTCATCCATGTGCTGCGAAAATTGTGCACCAGCAGAATTTCGCAATTGATTGACCCGTCGTCGTCGCTGTGAAAGGTATTTGCAAGAAGACAGTATTATTTGTCTGTGAGTGCATTCGCTTTAAAATGGCCACATCCGCTGGTGTCAAATATGTTCTACTCCCGTATTGAAACCGCGGTTAAATTGGACACCAGTGTGAATAAACTGACAAACTTGCAAGTTCAATTCTGTTCCTGTAGCTCTTTTGCGTTTTGAGCAAAGAGTGCTGGGTCAGTTAACCTCGACAAAAAAAATATTCGACAATGTTAGCTTAGGCAGTCAAACACTGAAGTTGGTAGGACTTACTTAGACCAAAGAGCTCCATTGTGCTGCCACATAAAACTTTTGCCACTCCGTGGAATAAATGCCACCTTAGACAACTGGAGGATTTATGTTATGAAAAAATCAGATAAACCCCACAAATGGTCAAATTTTTCATGTTCCCTCTGTCATTTGCAACGGCTACATGTTTTGGACACTCAGGTGGGCCCTTTACCGCGTCCAGCAAATGATTCAGTACTCACAATAAATCCCGCCTATAGTCAAGGATGCCCCTTAATCACACTGACAGTTCCGGTTACTAGTGGCGAAGATTTATGCTTCTGCTCCCACAAATACACATGACCATCCATTGGTTCCTCCACAACAATGCGGAAACTACGCCTCAACCTAAGGCTATCAAATATTAAAACCTTGACTAAGACTTGAGCCAGAATAATCAACATAAAAGCAATTTGTCATAGAACATAATATAACCATCGAATCATCCATAACCGTTCACTTTGACTGTAAATTGAAAAATTTAACAATTCGCTTCGACTGCGGAAACCCTGAACTAACTCCAACACCTTTTCTAATGAAATTAATAAAGAGAACCTCAGTTAAATATTCATAAAGCGTTCCCGAGTTATAGTGTCTCCACGATCCGTCGTCGTCGTCGTTGCTGACAGTTGTTCAATTGCCGGTTCGTTAACCCTCGACGCTCGTACATTCATCGCCATACATCACCGATTCCGCATCGTCAGCTAAATGTGACTGTGAGCCCACCTTAGGCCATCATAACAGAAAGATGGTACCAATACCTGCTAACGCTTGTTGTCTTTCTGCTGACGACTGCGACTGACGCTTCTGTCGAAGTTGCCCCATACACAGGCCAACACACCGGGGAAGTAGGTATACAAAACATAAAACAACTGTCATGCAGACAGAAACTATGTAACGAAACGAAAGCTACATTATTTACAAATCATCTACACACGGCGCACACATGATTGTCTAGGTGAGAAGAAGCCAGCCAAAGATGGGACAAACTAATAAATAATATTTTATTTTTCATAACACGTCATTGGCGGGATAATTAATTCATTTTGACATGACCGGGTGTCGGCGCATGACTCTGCATCTGTACTGTGCTGCTGACTCTTGACTGGAGGAATTATGCAATTGGAATTCAGCTCGTATGAGGCTGAACATTATGTCATCACAACTAAAGATTGTTTGCGAATAAATCGCACGGGTGTGTGTCCAAAAATAATTATGAACTGGAAGCTTGCTTTGTATTTTGATGATGCTATGCCGCCGGTTCATGGGGGGTTTCTGTGCAACCAGGGTAGTGGGATAACCGAGGGTTATTCATATAAAGGAGAATCAGAAACGGTGGGGTGATTCGTTTTTTTTTTTTCTCAATTAAAAACGCAAGGGAACGTCGACAACCGATCGTAAATTCACACCGAGTGGCTGTGTTTTTAAGCCGGGTAAGCGACTGGTGCCTTTCTCATTGATTGGCTCTTTTGAAAGGCGCATTACATACTCTTGAAGTTGAAGCAATTAATCAGGAGGTTGTTTTTGAAGTGGAATGAATTTTAAGTGGCTGCTGTGAAAGGTGGGTCTGCGGATAAACTGTCTCTGTCTCTGTGTTCATTATTGGTCGTTTCCTTGCGAACTTGTGATCATCTTTTCAGCATGGTTTTACACAATTTGAACTTGTGGTATATGCTCACGTCATCATTACAATCCCCTCTACTCTATTCCTTTCAAAGGCAATCAGACGTCATATGAGGGCGACCGAAAGTAAAAATGTTTTATATAGCCTCTTAAAGCCATACTGTTTCCACCTTTGAAAATCCTGCGGAAGAGTTATATTGCCGTGAAATAAATACATTATTTCCGTACGGTTTCTGAGATCCAAGAGCCTGATTTCGTGGTTGGAACAGTGTGTATTATATTTTGTAACAAATATTGAGCCCTTGATTCGATATTCCTGTTTAAGTTTGAGTCATAATGCGGTCCCCAGAGTCACTAAAGCTATGCCTCTCGTCTTTGCCCGCGTTTGTCTATCTCCATATTAAGGACCTACCAAACTTTTCCATTATTTTCCTTCCATTGAACGAATGCCAATTGTCTCTGGTCTTTACTGATGGCAAATCTTTTGCGCTGATTTCCTGGAAAGATGATGGTGATATTCTGAACCAATGGGCAAAAGTACGATGCATCTTTCAGGCTGAAATCTATGCCATAGACAGGTGTGTCCAAATTAACTGTCAGACAGACAAGCTGCTATTATGGCACTTAATTCCTACATCATTAAATCCAAACTTATATGGGAATGCCTACAAAAACTTAATGAACTTGGTAGGAGAAACAAAATAACCCTCTGCTGGGTGCCTGGAATGAAATGGCCGACTCCCTAGCAAGGAAGGGAGCATCAGAAACTTTCATAGGTCCTGAACCATTCTGCGGAATAGGGGATCACACCCTCAAAGAAGAATTTAGGAAACTAGAGAAAGAAAACAGGGCAAGAACCTGGCATAACACTCAGGGCATGAGGCAGGCCAAGAAACTTCTGGGACAATACAACCGGGAAAGATTCTAAGCTTGCATCGGCATGAACAAAAATAACCTGCGTATTTGAACAGGCTTCCTAACGCGACACTGTCGACCCAACTAACACCTTAGAAAACTGGGTATATCTGAAGAAGGTGTCTGCAGATTCTGCGATGAGTCCAGTGAAATCCCAGAACACTTGCTGGGATCATGTGGGGCACTGACCCATAAAAGACTGAAATACTTGGGCAAGTACCAACTATCTGATGAGGAAATACAGTCACTAGAGCCAGCTCTCATCCTTAGATTCTTAAAGGAAACTGGACTGGAGAGAGTGCTATAGGACGGATTTCTTCCGCCAAGGAGAAAGAAGAGTACTAAAAGTACTAAAGTACTCTAAAATGATTTCGAAAGGAATTATACTATGAGGGGAACTCTTTTGAGGGAATAAACCACTCTAAGGCGTAAGCAGGGGGTACAATAGGTCGCATTACAATAACCCCTCTCAAATAATAATAATAATACGAGTACGTATATGTGCTCTGGGAAATTCTCTTCAAATTGTATAGGTATCTTCTGAACTAACCGACTTTGATAAAATAAAAACCTTACGCTGCTCCATCAAGACCTTGTCAGACAAATCCATTTGGGTTGGGTGAGAAGTTCTAAAGTGATTTGTTAACGAATCGAATAGTCCACATCCAAAAAGAGGACAAATTTTGTTTTGAATGCGATCACAAATTGTGGTAGTTTACCACCAAAATCAGTGTATTCGCAGGATAGTTGAGATTATCGGCGACGGTGATAGGTTCCATGCAAACACTTTCACTGCTTCTCACCTTGTTTTTCATTAGTGAGCTTTCCTTTCCAATTAAGTCGCATTTACCTGCCTTTGTTCATCCGCTCTGGTAAAAATAATTATTGTCGCAACTGGTCCACTGTTCTTCCACTACTCCCTCCATCATGTGATCACAACTCCCTCATAGTCGGGGCTATATAAACCGCAAAACATCATAAAGTCTCAATAATTCGCAGCCAGACTCCTGATTCATATTTTTTTTATTATCAAGTTCATCTGGTTTGCTTGTCCTCGTCTATCCCGTTCAGAAACAACCTGACGCCCAGACAGCAATAAACCAAACCCATTCCCAATGTAGACTGTGATAATCGCACCCACAAATAATTCAATTTCCATTTTTTTTTTTGCCACTCTCTCTCTCTCTCTCATACAAGGTCACACATCCTACCTACACTGTTGATCATCTCAACGCTACAACAAAAACTAAATAACACGACACACGAGTTCATCAAACTATCGGCAAGTGTATCTGTCGCTCGTTACACCCGCCATATTTAGCATTCGACACGAATATTGGAATTCATTAGATGTACGCTAACTGTCGTTGTGTTGTTCTGCGTTTGTTTTATAAGCAACTTCTTGGATTCTATGTCAACAAATAAATAACATTTATTCGCGGTAAAAAAAGAAGAAACACGAAAACGAATTTTATGCGTCGTTGCGTCTATACCACGAGGAAGATTCAAAGCACGTCCCATCAAATGTCCATCAGTGATTTCCGTTTCATTTGTTGTTCTTCGGCACTCTGCTATTGTTTGTTGGTGCGCATTGGTTATAGGGACAGAATCACATTCAAATTGCAGCACCTCGATTGACGGAGAATTAAATAAATTACGCTATGTCCCGCGCCACGAATGCTTACTTCTCACGTGTAGACTGTTGTTAAAAATGTGATTTAAGTCGGACAGGGAGATTATATTCCCGCCTACTAGTCGTACAATCTGAGGATGCAGCTTATTGTTATGATGTTTACATCCTGGCGGATGTGCGAGTGGCGAGGGCGATGTAGGTTGCTGATTGCAATCAGTGGGTAGATGGATGGTGGATCCCTATATGGTTAATGATGTGCTATAGAAAAGTCCTTTGCTTTCGATGGGTTTGTTTGTAATGGGTCTTGCAGTCACGACCTTTGGGCTAGCTAATTGTATGCAGTTGTGGTCATGTGTGTAAATTGTCCATCTATATGCAGACTGTCGGCGCAGTGGCTTAGTGGTTAGTGTGTTGGACTACTAAGCGAGGTTCGAATCCCGCAAAAACCCAAAATTCCAACTCGGGATTTTTTCACAGCGCCACCTCTCTCGAACGTCTGACTAACATTCGAGAGCACAATCGGCCGTTTGAAATCGGCATAAAAGTGTAGATCTCTTCCATTCATTCCAAAAATGCAAACTCACACAAAACGAGTGATTGTGAGAAGCTAGGCCAAGGATCCCTGCGGACCTGTTGCGCCGACTGTAGCTCCATGAGTTATGACCAGCCAACAAGAAATTCTAGTCAAGCTATTTTCGACTCATTTTGGCTCCTACCGACAGATAGCCTTGTCGAACGTTCGCTGGCAGTGAACCTGTAAAACCCTGGAAGGTATACTGCCCCTCTCAAGTTAAAAGATGTCATATTCAAAAAATATAACCTCGGTTTATCGGTTTCTTTGAGATCAATCTGCCTTTGTACGAATTACACTTTAGACATTTCCATTCCACAAAGCATTTCTACATTTCTAATCAGGATGCACTTCTCATGAAGTCACTTGTATCAAAATATGTTCTTCTCACAGATGAGCTTCAGGCCCTCATGTACACTGTCCACCTCATGTTCAGCACGAATCCTTTTGTCCCTTTTACATACGCGCATCAAAACCCGCTATCATCACAAAGTGCCCTTGGTCATGCTTTTTCCATCAACACAACGTGCTAATGTGTTCCAATAAGAAAAGTGCCCTAAGCTCTCCAGTCACCAGTCCTGCGTGATTTCCTTTTGCTTCAACCGAGTCATCTGCTGCCTTGCTTCTGCCATGTCAATTTCATTGAGACGTGAGTTGGGAATAAAGTCCCAAAGAAAAGGAAAATAAAAGAATTATTATGATAATGAAACACCGCGCACAACACAACTATACAGATATAGACGGCAACTAACAAACGATAATTCTTATGGACACTTAACGAAGGAAAGAGTTCTTCGAGCTGGCTGGGTCGCTTCGAACAAAGACGAGTTCCATGGTCCCTAGCCCGATGTCCACCAGCGGTGCTCCTCCATTCGTCTGTCTGGACAGCTTATCGGCTGATTTAATCGCATGCATTGTGTATGAGTATTCATTTTAATTCCTTTCATTCTTCTTCTTTAAAATTTTTCCTCTTCTTCGTTTCGTTTACCGTCTCCACTTTGGAATTAATAATTATGACCCATATGCCAGCGCTGTGCACAAGCCAGTAAGAGAATGCAAAATTCAAAAGAAAACAAAATCCTTAACGCTTCTTTGTAAATTATTATTCATTTTGTATTTTGTTTTATTTTCTGTTCAACAGGCACAGGAAGTTCTCCCGCCCAGAATTCGACACGGAGCATAAGTCCAAATAATTCAACATCCACCAGTCAATTTAGCCTGCATCATAACAGTTCGGGCAGCTTAGGTAGCTCAACGCCCACCTCATCTCATCTGCCGGTAAGCAACGTTGGCTTTTTTTTTATTGTGACTTCATCTTGGTTTGGTGGACTAGCAGATTGATTGGAGTTATTTTTTGTTTTCTTATTTCAGTCATCCGTTTCAACATTTAAGACGTCAACGGGTATTGTGAACGGAAACGGTGCGGTCATATTGGATAACACCATGCCAGGTGGTATACCGACGCCCGGTACTCCAAATTCTAAATCTAAAGTGAGTAATAAATACGATCTGAGCAGATGTAAGTGCAAATGCAAACACAAAAGGTTAGGAACTAAAAATTTGTCTTGGTGCGAAACAAAAGAGTTGAACAGCGAACTGTGCTTCTATAAGAAAACGGGTTTGTTGTCAAAATGTTTGATTTTCACTCTTAAGAGAGTACAATGATAAGATGGGCATCCGCATTTGAAATAAAAATTATCTAAGGTAATTCGCTGTCTGTTGCAACTTTCCATTACTAAACCTACCACAAATTTCGAAACAAAAGGATATCAGGGTTATAATCTGTGGATATAACATTTTTCGGGGGCTTCAAATGCGGCAGTAGGGGAGTCAGCTGAAGCCTTGTTTAGTTTGAAAAGATTTTCCATTTTTTAACATATACTATAGGCTGAGGCTTTGTGTTTATTTTGAAGGTTACAATTGCGAACCTTTTTGCTTTTTCATTGCCTCACTTCCTGCTTCTCAAATTAGTCTTTCAAAGATTAGACTTCAAGTTGTTGGTCCCTTCAGATCACGATGACATCTTACACACACGAATGGTTGCAAGAACCTATGCCTAAGGCCCTTCATAAACTGTTTAATAAATGTATATCTTAAAGTGTTAAGCTATTTAATGTAACGAAATAAATGAAATGAAATGTTTCATATAAAATTGGATTGAGTGAAGAATCGTACCTACTAGTTGCACACCAGAAATACCTTTGTTGCCTCATAGCCAGTTTAAGAAACCAGAAGGTAGTAAATTTTCAGATTGGTAATCTTTCTGGTGAAGATGCTTTGTATAGTTCTTCATGGATCAGAATCAGATCAGCTGAAATATTAATGTCTCTCTCAATTAGTGTCAATTTCTACTCATCCATTTGTTATTGCATTTACTTCGTTGCTTACATTATTTTTCAAGTTGCTTAATTTGTTCATTTGTTCAATATATTTTCAGGATAACAACTCACACTTTGTAAAACTCGTTGTCGCACTATATCCCTTCAAGGCCATCGAAGGCGGTGATCTCTCCCTAGAAAAGGTAATTTAAAAATGGTACACATATGACAAATAATAAATAAACTGTAAATATTATACGGTAAGTAACAGATGAGAAAACGTTTTTTTTTGTCGGCGCAGCTACATTTTCTCGTACTGATTCGGTCCGACCTCAACAAACATTTCCCCTCCTTTGTTTCGGTTGTCCCACGCACATTCCCATCCTCTAACTATTGACTTCCCATCCAAAATCTGCTACAATCTACTGACCATAATTTTTGACAGTTTAATGAGCCCACCGGCAGCCCAGTCTCGAGCGTGATTGATCGGTGGCCAAGACGCACAAGTTCAACAGACAATTTACACTCATTATGTTAGCTACATAAAATACATAATCACTTATTTTAAACGACCACTGTACCACAACACTAAAAGGTTTCTTTTCTTGTATGCTAATTGCAGAATGCTGAATATGAGGTAATTGATGACTCCCAGGAGCATTGGTGGAAAGTCAAAGATCAACACGGAAATGTTGGCTACATACCCAGTAATTACGTTAAGCCAAAAGCTCTGCTCGGACTCGAACGTTATGAGTAAGTATGAGCCACACCTGCGACTGTGTGCAGGCGACTAGCACAAATTCAAAATTAAGTCTTCATGTTGTTTTTTTTTTTTTTTCCTGAGCCGTAATTATAGGCTAATGATATCCGAGCCAGCTTCGTCTGTGACTCGGCGAGATTGGCTTTTGTTGATGAGCACCCAGAGGGCCTTTAGTTGAAACTTGTTCTTATGTAATTGTTTGTTTTCCCCCCGCGTAGGTGGTACGTCGGTGATATGTCCCGACAGCGAGCTGAATCCCTACTCAAACAGGGTGACAAAGAAGGCTGTTTCGTAGTTAGAAAATCATCCACAAAAGGTCTCTACACTCTATCGCTACATACCAAAGTGTAAGGGGAAATTACGCTCTGTCCTGTGATTTGTACTAATCTTGTTCACTTTTAGTCCACAATCACACGTTAAGCACTACCACATCAAACAGAACGCTCGTGGTGAATATTATCTCTCGGAGAAGCATTGCTGTGAAACAATTCCTGATCTTATCAATTATCATCGACACAATTCGGGAGGCCTAGCCTGCCGTTTGAAGTCATCGCCCTGTGATAGGCCTGTACCGCCAACAGCTGGATTATCTCACGGTAAATTTATAACAATATTATATTCATAAAGACTAAGACTAACATGTTTCGTCCGTTTTGTAGATAAATGGGAAATTCACCCAGCGGAACTGGTGCTCGGTGAGGAGCTGGGCTCTGGCCAATTCGGTGTTGTGCGACGTGGCAAATGGCGCAGTTCGATCGATACAGCTGTCAAAATGATGAAAGAGGGCACAATGTCTGAGGACGACTTCATTGAAGAGGCCAAGGTTATGACCAAGCTGCAGCACCAGAATTTAGTGCAGTTGTATGGAGTGTGTTCGAAACATCGCCCGATTTACATTGTGACTGAGTACATGAAACATGGATCCCTGCTCAACTATTTGCGACGTCATGAGACTACGTTGATTGGTAATATGGGTCTGCTGTTGGATATGTGCATTCAGGTGAGCGGTTCAAAGTTTTTTTTTTTTTATTGTTCCTACTTGAGATGACAATTGTTTAATTTTGCAGGTGAGCAAAGGGATGGCCTATCTTGAACGACACAACTACATCCATCGTGATTTGGCTGCACGTAATTGCTTGGTTGGTTCGGAGAATGTTGTGAAAGTAGCAGACTTTGGATTGGCACGGTATGTGCTGGACGATCAGTATACCAGTTCTGGCGGTACTAAGTTTCCTATCAAATGGGCACCACCAGAGGTGTTGAACTACACTAGATTCTCCTCGAAGAGTGATGTATGGGCATATGGTATGTCTTTGTCGTGTAAATTGGAGGTGGATTAATTGACTGTTTGGTTTTTCTTAGGTGTGCTCATGTGGGAGGTGTTCACATGCGGCAAGATGCCATATGGCCGTCTAAAGAACACCGAGGTCGTTGAACGTGTTCAGCGTGGAATTATCTTAGAGAAACCAAAGTCCTGTGCTAAGGAAATTTATGACGTAAGTACAACAGTCAGCAGTTTAAATGTTCTAAATCTGAGGAAAAAATTATATTGAAAGTGCGCAAATGAGTTGCAGTTCTTTTATACACAAAACAATTCAGGTTTCAGTAGTTCTAAGTTCCCCAGCGAGAAAAATAAAAGTCAGGCGAAGTTCAGTAAGCTAATCCAAGTCCTGCTATTACATTACGTCCTTTCAAACGGATTGGATGTCCTCTAGAGAGAGAAACGAAGCGAATCAAACTATTCCAATAGTAATGCAATATTCTACCACGTCCTTCCTGATCAATTACTTTGTGATCAAACTGTTACCAATACTCTTAAGTCGACTGTGATTGTCTTGACACATTAGCCTAGCCACAACACCTGGTAGTCAATTCTGGTTCTGTAAAAGAGTGAATCGAACGAGTCGTTTTCAAATTCGCTTTCACACGTTGCCTAAATTTTTTCGATGCACTCTACTAAAAAGCAATTATTGTCGTTCAATGAGTAGAGTTTCACGTGGTGAAGTCAATATCGCACATGGTAGCGTAGCGTGTAGTTGTTGTAACTGCGTGTTGAAAAACCTTCTTTTCTTTGCTTTGCCGAGATTGAAGCTCAAAAAACAGGTCAGAAATTAGTTCTCAAGTTTTAAAACTTGCACTGAAAACATTCACTGCCAATTAATGAGGACGTGAAAAAAAAGGATTTTATATGAAAATGTTTGAAGTTTGGTTTCACATTTTCGTAGATGGAGAATCGAAATTGCGGTGAAAGGGTGAAAACATTATCATCTAACTTTTCCACAGAACGAGAGATTGCTGTTTTAGCATAGATTTAACTTGACTTAAACTAATATGTGATTCGTGTGTTCCTTTCGTTCCAGGTAATGAAGAAATGCTGGTGTCACTGTCCCGAGGATCGTCCGTCGTTCCGTGTCCTAAAGGAACAATTGGCATTAATTGCCCAAACTCTAACCGATTAAGCAACAGAATCATTGCGCATACTCATCATGAAAAGAAACAAATTTTCTTTTCTATCAGAAATGAATTAGATTAGCGACTACAAAAAAAATCTCATCTATATAATATACCAGAAATAAGAATATATAAACAGATATATATATATCCTCCTCATAATCATTAGAACAAATTTTTACTATTAATCGTTGTTTATATATTTTGTGTCTTCTTCTTTATTTTTTCTTACTTACAATCAAAGTATGTACGAATATGATTTTCTATTAAAGAAACGTGACAATTATTATTAAAAACAAAATATATATATTATACTGTAAGAAACTTATGACAAAGATAAACAATTTTAGATAAAGTACGTTTATATATACATCAAGCGAGTTAAAACAAACTTAAGTTTGTATAACAAAAGAAAAACTAAAAACATTTTATATCGGATTTTTTTGTACAACCAATCAATGTGCTTTTTAAAAATTTAAGAACAAAAATACTGAAGAATACATTTATATAAAAGAAACTATATAATATTATTAATCTCATTTAATGCATAAAACTATACAAAAACAAATCTAGAACAAGTTACACGCATAACTAATCTCGATGAATAAAGTAAACATGTAAGAAAACTTAAAAGAAATATTTTTTACATCTAAATAAATATTTGCTGTATTTATTTTCTAAGTTTAAAACACACAAACCATTTTGCTATTGTGCTATAAATAACTGAAATCATAGTATATTGGCAATAACAATATTTGAAAAACAATTTGTACCCTATTATTAAAACTACTCGAGACAAGTAGTAGAATGTAAGAAATACTGAAGGAATAACTTTTTATTATTACTTTCTTTAGATAGAATGTATGCGATTATGTTTTATGTTTTTTGTGATTTATGTTTAAAAAAAAATGAAAGAAGTAACAGTGAAGTATTCGCACTTGCTTTGGAAAGTAACTATCTTCGAATAATTTGTAGCTCGAATAATGTTTGTATGAATTAAAATATTGTTTTGCTCAAATTTTTATTTTTCTTTTATTTATTTTCAGAATTTCGCTTTTTGTTTGAATCTTTTTTTTATTATTTTTAATATTAATGTACTGAGAATAGATGGATATTATTTAAGGTATGCATTTTCTTTTCGGAATGTTTTATGTTATTTTTTAAAAGAAATTGTACTGTGTATGGCCTCGTTTTGAATACGAAATATATTTTAATTGTAAACATTTTAATTTGGGTATGTTTTTATTTTATTTTTCCATTTCGTTGTGCACTTGTTGCTGTTTTGTGGATGGATTGGTGTTTCGTTTGTTTTAGTATGTAGCGTAGGTATTCAACTGCATTTGCTTTTATTGGCATTTTGGTTTTAGTGACGGACGCGATTTATTTATCTAATCTAAGGCATTCCAAATTTGTAGACTTGCAATTGTTGAGAAGTCCACTCATGTCTTTTTTCAACATAAGGACACTGATCCCCAAATATTCGGTCCTAGCGAGATTTCCGTCGAAACGGAAAATTCTCCGCAGCGCATACTCTGTCGGAACCTCAAATCACATTCGAGGTATCCGTTTTAGGGAAAAAAAATAATTCAAATGCGATGATGCGTTGAATTCAGATCCTCGTATTATCTGGTGATTTTTTTGTTGCTTGATTTCGCACTTTTTTTTTTTTTTTTTTTTTTTTTTTTTCCGAGGGTAGGTGAAAATCTTCCAAAGACACTATGAGAATAGCAAGCGCGTTCTCATAGTAGTGTCAGATTTTTACTGACTAAAAACACCACCCTTCTAAAGATTGTTAGATACTGCAACTAAGATATAACTTATCAAGCAATTTTTCTATCATTAAATAAAAACTTTTGACAGGTTACTTTCCAATGAAAGATCCTGCGTGTTCCGCAAATTAGACGCGGTTAATCTTATCTTGCCAAGTCGAACGGTTTCGTTCTTTGTAGTCGGCGCAATAAATTGCTCTCGTCCAAGATTTGTCGGACTGTATTGTTGATATGTCCGATTAGTCGGTTTCTATGCTTTCTCGCGAAGCTTCTAGATTCAGCTTCGATTGTTGGAATTCCGAGATCCCTATGGATATCGTCGTTTCTAATATACCATGGTGCTTGTACAATTTCTCTAAGGACTTTATTTTGAAAAGTTTGTAGAATATTGACATTTGTTTTCTTGGTACAACCCCAAAGTTGTATACCGTAGGTCCATACCGGCTTTAGCACTTGCTTGTATAAAAGCAATTTGTTCTCAGTACTGAGCTGGGAATGTTTTCCGAGTAACCAGTACATTTCTCTATATTTGATATCGAGTTCTTTACGTTTCATTTTCACGTGCGAACTCCATTTCAGCTTTGCGTCGAGTGTCATTCCCAGGTATTTGGCCTCGTTTGCAAAGGGTATTCGGGCCAAGTTTAGAAAAATTGGCAAGTCATTAGTTTTCTTATAAGTGAAATTCACGTGAACAGATTTAGTTTCGTTGAGGGCGATCCGCCAGTTCCTTGTCCATTCATTTACCTTATTCACTGCGGCTTGCAGTTTTGTAGTCGCTTCTTCGATTGTATTACCTACAGCTAGGATAGCTGTGTCGTCGGCGAACGTAGCAAGGGTAGTGCCATCTTCCCTTGGAATATCGCGAGTATATAACAAATATAGAAGCGGACCAAGGACGCTTCCTTGCGGTACCCCGGCCGAAATTTCTTTTAGCTCCGAGTATTCGTTTCCATTTCTAACACGGAAGAGTCTATTCCCGAGATATGATTCTAGAATATCATATAGGCTTGCGGGGAGAACTTGTCGTAATTTAAATTTCAAGCCGTCGTGCCACACCTTATCAAAGGCTTGTGAGACGTCAAGGAATACGCTTGAGCAAATCTTTTTTTCTTCAAATGCTTTCTCGATTACGTCGGTAGTTCTATGTACTTGGTCAATCGTCGAATGCTTGGTTCTGAACCCAAACTGGTGGTCAGGGATAAGATTATTGTCTTCAATAACCGGCTGTAGGCGCCTAAGCAATATTCTCTCGAAGACTTTGGAAATGACCGGAAGAAGGGAAATCGGTCTATACGATTTTACTTCATTTGGCGGTTTTCCTGGTTTTAAAACCATTATGACCTCCGCGACTTTCCATTGACTCGGCACGTGTTTTAGTCTGAGCGCAGCATTTATAATATGAAGGAGCTTAATTAATGCTTTCCTTGGAAGAGCTTTGAGAACTTCTCCGGTGATCAAATCATAACCAGGAGCTTTCTTAGGTTTTAGGGATTCGATTTCACGTTTTAGTTCCCTTAGCGTTGCTCTTGTGAGTGTTGAATCGTCAGGTTGTAATTCCGTCCTATTAGTATTGTCGTAGATCGCTTGGCCATCGTACGGTTTAAAGGTTTCTTCTAGATGAGCGGCAAAAACGTCCGCTTTTTGCTTATCTTCCCTTCGATTTCGCACTTGAAACACAACTTTAAGCTATAAATTCAAAAAAATTAGTTTCATTATTTTTGTTTCTTTGTATTGCTCACAAATATTAACATTTCACAGCAAATCATACATAAATTACGCTACTGATTGTTGTCGGAGGATATCGGAAAAAAGTGGAAAATGAAGCTTCCAAAAATGTCACTCAAAAACTAACATGATCTTATGCAACGTAAAACAAAACAACGCAAAACTCGTGACATTCTCCGAACAGCTGTTCCGAAGAATACCTCTCACCAAAAAACTTCCGAATCCTATAAAATCGAAGTATTTTCTGTTCCGACGGATTCCTCGCTGGGGCCGATTATTTAGTCTGCGGTAATCGTACTTAACATGTTGTATATTATAAAAAAAACAGCTGTAATGGAATTTTTGGTATGGAATATAGTCTTGCAATGTTACGCCATCTAATGGTACTTTTACGGCGTCGCACAAACCTACCCCTATGATCACCTTTGAAACCGTTCCATTGGCCCAAAAAATATTCTTCTGGTGTTTCTGAGGAGAGAGTTTCGCTTCTCGATTTGAAGTCAGAATCCAATCAAGAAACACTCACACAAGTGTAATTTATGTATTTTATACAAGTCAGCTGACAGCTTCCATAGATAAATTTTTGGCATTTCAACAATACTTTTGTGGATTCAATCAGAAGCAGTTTCCTTGTTCCACTGCATTACAGAATAAGTGGATCCCCGAGTGAAACCAATAGAAAGCCATAAGCTGGCTGTCCCAAGTTCAACTTTCAGAAAAGCATAGTTTTAATAGAATTTCCTAGGGTTTTCCATTACACCACTTCTAGCAAACATCTCAAAAGTATCACTATTATGAGGAAGGTCCTTAGTTCACATGTATGGAGCGCGTGCACTACCACCTTTTGAACTTAACAGTTTCTTATACTTTTATTCAAAGTGGAGAAATTGACAAAATTTGAGAGCCCAGAAAATGTTCTTGGTCGCAGAATGCATCTACACAAAAGTCAATTCAGTATTTTGACTTTACGTCGGTCGCCTGGATCGGAATCGGAAGACATATTAGGTATGTTCCTTACCAGTTGTCAAACTCAAACGCACTTTTATTGGTAAATTTGAAGCAAATCTGAGAAAATATCCAGTTTCGTAAAAGTGCTCTGAAATCTGAAAAAGATTGGTTGTTTTGTACCAAACGAAAAATATGTACAAATAGCTCTGAGAGCAAAAAAAAAAAGTGCTCTGAGAGCGCCCAATCGAATACCACATATGGGAACGAGGTTTGATAAATACTTTCGAATGCATTATTGTAAGGGAACAGACCTAATGAAACCAGACAATATTCCACTTAAATAAACAAGCTTCATATAAAATGCAGTTTCTTGCTCTTCCAAAGCAATAAAACACATGAGGTAAAAAGCACGAATTACTGAAGAGAGTAGCTACTCTGTGGAACTCATCTAATCGATTGAAGTAAATTCTGTTTATATTGACTTTGATGACGTATAGATCAAAACCATTTGAAGCACTTGCATCAACTCATTAACAACCATTTCAATTTTTCGCGTTAGATGATATTCTGGTTTTGTTTTTTTGTTTGCTCAATTATAGGGAAATATTGCAGGCAGGAAATTTACACATGTTTCTGCAGAAATTATGATGTCAAATAGCACTTTAAAGAAAACTTAAATTAATTAGAACTCGATATAAAGTTGTTTTGAACTCGTACCAATTTCTAATATTTTTCTCGCTTCGCTTCGTTGTTTGAAAAAAAGCCGACTCTTGTACAAAGAAAACCGCGTATTATATGTTTCAACGGTTCCAAATGGTTTGTAAATATTAGAATGCATTGGGAATCATTTCACCATACACTACATCACTTCCACAAAGAGACAGATTTAAATTAGGTAATTGAATAGTTTAGATATCCTTC
The DNA here is from genome assembly GCA_949126925.1 of Cheilosia vernalis. Taxonomy (NCBI): domain Eukaryota; kingdom Metazoa; phylum Arthropoda; class Insecta; order Diptera; family Syrphidae; genus Cheilosia; species Cheilosia vernalis. The sequence goes on from OX421362.1 coordinate 5,938,660, forward strand.
TAACGTCTAAAAAAGTTACTTAGGTACTATTCAAAACCTTCTTGCATTTTTACGTCATTTCATAAAAGCGAAGACAGAAAGCTAATTTCCATGAGGTTTCAGAGGCACTTCTCTACATATTCCGAAATCTTAAACTTAGAACTATTTTCAAACAAAAGAAGAAGGAAATAAAAACAGAAAAACTTATAATCAAATGGACTGCAATTAGTTTTAAAAAGTTTGTTCTTATTTTGCCAATAATTTAATATCTAATGAACCGATGACAACAATTTTTTATACATTTATAAGAATTTAATTATAAGCATTCCATATTTTATACCCATGCGATATAGCTACCAGCAGTAAAACAAAAAATAATAATTAATATTGTATTTAAGCTAAAACACAACATTCATCGTCCAAAAAAATAATAGAAAATAGCATTATAAACGAAACGCCTAATTAGCTTCATTGTTTAAAGCAATCTAAAATCAAAATAACATGTTCCAAAAACAATAGTAGTAGACAAAAATGAACAGAACACCAAAAGCATTATTCTAAAAGAAAAAAATTATCAGATATCAAAAATACTAACAAATTGCCGAAGAATTCCTCTTCACAAATTCATCACTCATCATAATTCATGTACCAATCAAATCTAGAGCATCTCATTTAACAAACTAGACGAGAAAAGTAAGCCCGTGCGAATTCTTAAGAATGCCATTAAATAATAAAATTTAACAAAACCAAAATATTCATATACGGGAATATCTGTTAATTATAAATATATATATATAAGTTTATGGATAAAATAAAAGGAAATTTATACAAAATAAAAGAAAACAAAGCAGAAAATAAATTTATATTAACAAATAAATGGGTTACCTTGATAAATTTAGGAGATGGTTTTATTTTACTTTTAAATAAAGTTGTAAGTAAAATTGAAAGCAGTAAGTGTTAAGTGGACCGAGGGAAGTATTAAAGGTCGTGTCTCTCCACAGAGTGGTGGTGAAATGTGAACTAGAAATCATATCACAGCCAGCTTTGAGGAGCGACAAGGGCTTGTAAATTCAACGTGTCATGTCTTTCATTGCTTGTGTTATTCTAGTCGTTAAGTTCCATTGTTTCGAATTAAGAATGCGGAAAAAGTCGTACAAAATACATAATAATTTAATTTTTCAGAAATGAAACCGAAAATTTCCTGCATACTTTTAGGAAAAATCGTAGAAGAACAGCAGTTGCGCCTGAACTGTATGCCAGTTAACTGTGGACGCATAAAAACGACAACACTCGCTCCAGAAAGTAAATGGACGGAACTCATTAAGAACTTTTTGAATGGAAGCACCCAAGTTAAGATTGCTGTCAAAGTTTCGAATGGTTGCCTTTTAATACAAAAATAGTCGTCTTAACATATTTTTATGTTATAAATAAATGCGCAAATATGTCTGTCAGATAAATAGAATACTAGCAAAATAACGAGTAACGAGTAGTTGTGTTCTTGATTTTAACTAAACAGCTTAGAGAATTTCTGTCAGCATGCAGATACCGGTAAATTTGCTAAATGCTTAAATAAAATTGATATAAATATAGAAAATATCTTAATTATAATAATTCTACTGTATGTGGGTATGTCACTGAACTCCTCCTAAACGGCTGGACCTATTTGAATGCATTTTTTCGTATGCGTTTGGGTGGCGTCCTGTATGGTTTAGATTCACAAATCAGCCAAGCAGATTGCGCTGCAGTCCGCTAGTAAGATTATAAATATTTTCAAACGAGTTTCCGTAGCAAATAAAATATTTGGCTGTCGAATTTTTGCAGTATAATATAGCAAAACCACTCACGGAAACAAGTCGGTTCTGTCGTCAGCTTAAGTGAAGCAATTTAAATTTTTTTTTAATTGGATATTGTGCAATTTCATATACAAGCCAGATTATTTAACACCAGGTACGAAGTAGGCATTTTGGACAGATGTAGGCTACTTGACCAACTAGGACCATCTTCAAAACTCATAACATCAGCTTACCTCTCTCTTTCAGAAACGCCCTTGGACATTGAAAGAAGTACCCGTAGTAATTCAATTTGAAAGAATGACTAAGAAGTCTTAAAAAAAACACCATTCCACTTAAGAAACATTTTCTCAATTTATTATGCTCAACCAAATATGGAAAAGTACAAACATCTAGACACCACCTCGAACGCCTACAACGGAAATCCTCTACCCGAATTGAAAATAAAAACAGCTTGGATCTATTTAATTTACTTGTTGGCGGCGGGGCAATTGTATTACTTCCCAATAAAGCATTTCATAAGATGATCACAAGCGGTTGTGTTACGAAATAAAATTACCGCAATAAAACAAACTTGTATCTCGAGCGGAAGTTAATTAGATTTTTATTGATTGGGAACTCATTGAAGCAATGCGTAGGTTAAGGTCACGACAGTATCATTAGTAAAAAGCCAATATTACAGTAATATTGACAGCGACAATAGTCACCCAGCTAAGCAAAATGAAATGACATGTGTCGAATAGAAATGAAAAGAACTTTTCAAAGTCACTGCTAGAGTGAGAGCGAGAGGAAGCCCACATGCCTTTGCAATTCGAGACGAGGAGTAGGCGTTCCAGTAGATAGTGTTCTTGAGAATGACTTTTCCATAACAAATTGTTCAAGTAATTGCAGTTAAGATATTCACCAAGATACTTGTACACAGACTGACTGCAACATGTTGTTGCTACATATGTTTTATTACAGCAACTTTGCATGATAAATTACATCAAGGAGTATGTGAAATACTAATCTTATGCTAATAATGGAATGACGCTAATTAATTATGTGTGTCATGTATGAACTGTAGGTTCAGAGATTTAGTTATTTTTTTTGTTACGTATACGCCCTGGTGCTTCAAGAAAAATAATTCGAAAAGAGAGACATAGGGGAGACTAATTTTATGGCGTAGGATGTGATTTAAAAAATTATTTAAGTCTCACCTTGAGGGTTTCATAGCCACTCCCAGTCTTTTTAAGTTTTTGACAATCGTACTGCTTGACATTCGTATGTCTAGTGTAAAGGTGAGTACCTTAAATTCGTGGTGCTCTATTTAAGTGACCTTATTTTTGTTCATGACTTCGAACTTCGATGCGCTGTATTCAAAACTATTTGGAAAGTTCTATACAGAATTGTTCAGCTTAGAATGAACAAATAACGCTTACGTGGATCTGTGTGATTTCAGTGATATCACGGAAAGAATTGAAAATCACCAATTGCAACATTTTGAGTTGTAATTCACGAATCGTATATTTTTCGCAAATCACAACGATTTTTTCTTGAATTGATATAAAAATTTGTAATTTGTCAGTGAAAACGGCGAAAAATATCAAATTTTGTTTGTTGCATTTTGCGATTAAAAGTATTAATTCGAGCTTTGTTGTGATTTGCGAGATTGTTTGGAGCAATTTACAACTTCAATAGGCAAATTTCGTAAACACCACTTTCCTATCTCAAATTGCGAAAAATATTTGGTGATTTACCACCACTGAATGATGAATCAATAAAATCTTATAATAATTTACCACATTTAAATCGAAAACGTAAATTGACGTAGAGAAGTCGTAAATTGCAAAATATTTTTTGTAATTTCCATGGAAACTAACTACCTACATAACGTGTGAAATTTTTTTTTGCACAGGTAGTCGACAGTAACGATATAGTCCATGGGTCGAAATCCTTTCTTTATTTGGATCAATATACATACATAATATGTTTGTGGTGTTGCTGGACAGCTGCAATCATGGGCAGCGACAGCGACAGACAGTCGGTATTTGATCTTTGCTTAAGACAGTCGTTTTTTAATTATTACTAGTTCTCAGTGATAGTGAGTGTACTAACCATTATAAAGCATTCTGGAATATATATCATGTAAGTACCTATTTAATAATGGAAAAAAATTAAACTAAAGTAGGTATACAAATCTGTATTTTTATTTTTTTCAGAATGAAGATATGTCTCGCTATTAGAAAAGAAGTAAATTGGTATGGATTTTAAAATATGCAATCGAAGAGGTTTTTTAAGGTTCGTATCAATACAAGTTCTTCTAAACAATTTGCGTGTATTAACAATTTCAGCATAGACAGAAAAACCACCCCAGACAAATCCCGTTGTCTCCGGACGATATGGCGTCATATGATTCTCAAGGATATCAAGAGGAAACAAAAATATAAAATAAGACTATGAATTCTGATTGTAAATCACAAGATATAAGTTGTAAATTGAAAATAAAGTTTTCTAATTTCACGATAAAACGTTTTTAATTTAAGACGGTTATGCCTCAAATCACTACTCAAGAATCGTAAATTGCAAAATATGAATTGCAAATTGCAAAATATGAATTGCAAATTGATAAAAAGAAGTTGTAATTTACGATTAAGAATTTGTAAATTGCAACTACAGAAGTAGCAAATCAGCACTAATGAGTTGCAATTCAAGACTAAATGCTTGCAATTCGGTAAGGGATGAAATCAAATTTACTACAGAGAAGTGGTAAATTGCGAAATGTTTTTGCAATTCACAACCATAGTAATATCAAATTTAGAACTACTTGCTTAAAATTGCGATCGGTTATGGCAATATGTATTCCTCGTTTGATCATTATTTACAATGAGAAGTGTTGATTCACGATTTTTCGGGGTCAATATCTTCACTTCTTACAATTTCTAAAATTGCGAATAAGAAGTCGTGAATCAGTAAATCCTGAGCTAAGCTCTAAAACTAGACAAACTTTTCGTGATTCTGCGCTCATTTTTCTTGATTTGATCTTAAAATTTTTTCCGTGTAGGACACACAACTTTTAAACTGGGTTTTTTGGTGACCTTTTTGCAAAATCAACATTCATCTGCAAATGTCTAAATATTTGGAGCGCTTTTAAAGAATTTTAGGTAGGAATTTTCTGGGAAAATTGCTTAAAAATCTATGACATGGATGCCAAGTTTGTGAAATAAGTTAAGACGAAGATATGACTGCGCTAAGTAAGTTTAATATTTTGAATAAAGTATTACGCAGTATTAGCAATATTTAAATCTGTAATTACTATATCTTGGATCTTGGAAACTTTACCGGGACATCACAGTCAAGTGCTTTCATCAAGATAAATCGTAAAAAGAATCAAAATATCAATCCAAGTCCAGATATACCATTTGTTAAGCGATTTTGAAATCACTTTTTAACAACGTAGAATACTAAGCTTGAGGTGCAAACTGGGGTGGTTAGATTTTAAAATAGACAAGTGTTACAAAGACTATGTCCACTTCATCATTCATTCCAAGTGTGCTGCCGTGAAGTACAGAGTAAAGAGTGATTTGGAAAATGCTTTCAAAAAATTGCCTACAGTTTTTCTAAGGTATATTTTTACCACCTCAAGTTAGACAAAATCGAATTAAAGAAATTTTTATATAGCTCCAGTGAAATGACGAAAGTTTAGGTGTATATATTCTTTTAGGTAAGCTTTAAAACAATTCATTAAATTATGCGGAATTTCCAGTGTGATTTGAAACACCTTTTGTCGGGTTCTTTCTGCTGTGAACTTTTCCTTGTTGTTAGTAAATGAAGCATAGACCATAGTCCCCGTCGCCTAAGACAAACTCTATTTAATATGAGCACTGTAAACGAAAATCCTAGAGATTCGACGAGGTCATTGAATTTGAAAGATCCGCCACTTTGGTTAGGTAGTGAAATGTGATTAAAACGTCTACATGGGAAGCCGAGTTGAATGCCAGGAAAAAGAGATGCGCATTAGGAGTTGATACAACGACCCACACTATCACATCAAACGAACTGGAAAGAGTGCGTGGAAGCACGTTGAAGACTACTTACAATATCCCGCTCATGATAGGTGACTATGGAAAGTTATTCTCAACAGCTCGGTGGCTTATTAGAGAGAAAATAATCAGGTAAGAACGTAAGAATTCTTCAACAAGAATATCATTTGCCTAGCTGATAAATATCAACAGCAAACTGCTGACGCTTCAGTGCTCTTGGCGAAACATCTACTCCACGTCCATTGATTTTAAAGCAACCTATTGAAATATTTATGTAGACAAGTTGTGCTTGATGTAACCCTATACGTCTTAAAGGCAACCTTCGAAAAGATGTGTGAAAACTGCAATAAAAACGCCAAACCGATGATTTCGAGACATTTGTAGTTAATTAAGCATTAGAACCCTTGATTGTTCTTGCGGTCCATCACACAATTTAGAAAGAACAATTTTGTTGAAGTTGTTGGGTAGTTTCAGCTTGCTAAGATACATCGAATACGGAATGGCTTTTTTCCGCTTCCAAGTGTGGTAAATACTTATTACTCTTCATTCCTTACATCCTCTTGACCGATGCAACTTCAAAAAATACACGCCCTCATTGCCCAAAACTATTGACAACTGCTTCATATTCGCCAACAGATGTTGACCCAATATTTTTATTTCGACATTGCATCACAGAAAGTCGACAACAACTCAAGCGAGTTTCTCTTGCGTCCCATAAATCAGCTCATCAATTCCCAGTCACCGCGCAGCCGTAACTGCTTCAAAGCTCATTTAAGGGACTTCAATCTTCCCGAACATAAGCCGCCGATTTGATGCGATTTCCATAAACGGTGTCGATACCACAATGCATACCCAACACACAGACCATCCGATGTATAGTGAAACCTTGCAACTTCCTTAAATGGAATATGGCTTCTCGTACGTGATCCCGACCAAGCAATTGAACGAACAAAACAAAACCGAAAGCGGGTGCCTTCAGCAGTCGCTGGTGAAAATGTAGATATACCAAATTGGAATATCTATCTCATGAGAGAAGTGCGATTCCGTGTGTCGTGTCCGTGTGTCGTTTGTCACTCTTTTTGTTTTGAAGTGAACGTGTGTGAACCGACGGGTAAGAGATTGTCGACTCTACGCCACTCTTGTGTTTGCTTAATTTTTATGCATCTGGGTGCATCGAAAATCATTTCAAAATGACAAGCCAAAGCCAATTACGGCCTTTCCATTCGGGGTGCATATAAATCAAGCGCGTTAAGGGACCTAGCCTTATGGCAAACTCACATAACAACTCCATATCGGGCAACTAACCCGAAAGATGCTCTCTCGCACACCGCCCTGTTATGTAAGGTAATGATAAATTGCGCCGAGTACTTGGCGATACGTAATCTGCCCGAAAATGTCCTCCAAAGTAGAGGACGCACGTTGGCGGAGTTTCGCACCGCTTTTGGCAGGTTATATAGAAAATAATTAGATCTTAAGTATGTGATATGGCAAATGTTTGGATGAAAACCGCGACCACACAGCTCAACCACACACACCAACTGTTGAGACTTTCGTCGAATTTCATTTTGCCGTTGGTGCACCCAACAACTTGTTGCGTGTAGACTTTTAAGGTAACGAGTTTTATTCTAACCGCTGTCGGGCTATTGAAAGCTCATTGTGACTCAGAGCTGGTGTTCATTGACGTTTTACGTAGGTGCCACAATGAGCCGAGGTTCAGTGGCAGATTTCGTTTAATAATACTTTGCAGATGATGTGGGCAGGAGTTTTTTTTATTTCGTTTTGCAAATTCTATTCACACTTATAAATAGTGAGACCAAATTAAGGCCGGTCTGATGTAGATATATCATACGAGAGTTGGAGGGTAATGACTGTGGAAGCCAGTATCTGGATCTAATACTTTTTTACGTTCTCTCTTTGGACAGTTATGCAAACGTAAGTCTGAGGACCCATAGATTTCCAAAGGCCTTACTGATCGACTACCTACCTACAGCGAAACCTATTTTTTTTACATCATCGTCGAGGGGTGAGGGTGCAACGGCATTGGCAGCACTATTGTGCAGGGATGTCCTTGCCTTCTCTTAATCAGTTAAATGTCGTTTAACGTCGTGTGTCTGCCATAGAGTGTAAAATATTCGACCAGCAATAGTGCATAGGACATGAATAATCGATAGCATAAGACGGTGGGCCATTCTCAGTGGCGGAATAAGGGGGGGGGGGGGGCGGTGGGGGCGGTCCGCCCCGGGTGGCAGACTAATAGGGGGTGCCATCAGTAACAGAAAAATAACTTTGCACACTACAAAAAATAAAAACACAAATAAAACAATAAATTTGTTTCCCAAATACCTACCTATATATATGTGCGCATGAATTTCGTTACTGGCCTATTCTCTTAATATAAGTAATATGGAAATAAAATATTTATCGCCCAAGAGCAACAACCAAGCATTTACCAAGCGTCGCAGTTCTGTGTTCAGTTCTTTTTTCTTTACTGATATGAGTATTTTTCTTTGTTTCGTTTTTAAATAACGGTACGCATTTTTTATGTCATATAACTTTATTCTTCTATCCGACGTAGATACACAAGTTTGTGTGTATATATCTATTATAATTAGGCCAGAGGACGGAGTATAAAACCAAGCAAGCCGCGCAATTTTATGCTCTGTTTTTCTTTTTTTTTAAGCCGGAACCAGACTTGTAACGTGTGGTGTGTTGTGGAGTGGTGTGGCGCAATCGAAACAGGAGCGATTTTGACAAAACGCGCCACACTGCAACACAACACACGAGAAAAATATGTTTCTACGCATATGAAATACATTTAAGTGATAGCGACACACCACTCCACAACACACCACACGTTACATTTACAGAACTTACAGACAACAGTATCATATTGGAAATCCAGCGAATTCGGTGTGACGCCTTCAAAGATAAATTTAAAAGATGCAGAAATTTGGACAGCCTTTGAATTTTTAAGCTTCATTGTTAAGTGGGATTTTTCAGACTCTTTACCGAGTATGTCATTGGCGATAAGAATTTATTTAACAATTTGCGTCTCAGTGGCATCGTGTGAACGAAGCTTTTCCAAATTAAAATTAATAAAGACTTATCTAAGATCAACGATGAGCCAAAATAGGTTGACTAATTTGGCTATACTTTCAATCGAAACGGAGCACACAAAAAATATAGATTTTAATGATATAATCGAAACATTCAGTACAATAAAAGCTCGTAAGCACCTTTAAATAAAATATTTGTTCGTGTTTTTTTCTTAAATTTTTCAAGGGGTGTAAGGTGTAAGCTTGCTTTACCGCCCCGGGTGTCACTGCCTCTTAGTCCGCCACTGGCCATTCTAATAATATGCGGAGGATTACTCCTAAGGCGGCTCTCCCACTGAGGCAACAAGCAACTGGCAATAGGAAACAAGCGATATTATCACTGTCAATCAGTTTACATTGAATCAAATTAGAGGTCTCCAATTAAAGCAACTCAATATCGGTCGAACGAAAGAGGAAAGAGTTTTTTTGCAATTTCTTCAAAAAATAAATCCAAAAGTGTATGGGTGCGTTCTCTTGGTGAATCTTTTAACCAACTATTGTTTTTGGAACATTGAGCCAAAGTTAAAATACTTGAACCAAATAACCCGATTGGGTGCTTCAGAACAACGCTGGTCGCTAGAGACTTTTGCGCGTGTAACTGCGTTTAATTTAATTGGGAAAATATGTGGGACAATCGAATTTATAACACAAAGTTTGTAGGAATATTGGAATTGGGTAGGATGTGTTATGAGCAGTGATGCCAGATTACAAGATATATAGGATATTTTTTTAAGATTTTTGAGCTCTAAAATATGTACAAGACTTTTGACCTCAAACTCATCAAATTTCAAGATTTTTGATTTTCTAAATCTAACAAATAAAAACAACTTTTTCTAAAGAGTTGAACGTTTTCTATTAATTCCATTGTAGAATGTGAATCGAACAGAGCCCATGCAAAACTTCTGTTTTACTAACGTTTCAATCAGCTCTAAAGTAAGAAAATTATTTTTTTTTGAAAAGACTGATGTACCTACAAATAAAACATGTTCTTGGAAAAATATTTTGGGAGCAAAAACAGTGAACAAAAACTTCGCATAGGTATTCAATCTTAAAAGATTTTATTTTCAATATTTTATTGCTTTCACATTCCTCTGAAAATGTTGAAAGGATATTTCCTGCTGTAAGTTAAAATAAATGTTAAAACAAAAATTCCTAATCGTTTGAGTACCCACTGAAACAGCTGAAATTTTCAATCTTTTCAAAGGATTTGTTGGATTTTGATGTAGCGCATTGCTTCGATCTTGATACCTAGGTATAAGCATTAAAATTCTAAGTCATAAATAAACATTTTCCAAATTCCAAAAGCAATAACATTGATTTGTGTATGTATATAGTTTACCTACTATTTTGACGACAAAATAAAGTTTTATTTAAAGCACTTCAAAATTGTGTTCAATATTTCCTTCTTTTTATATTTTGAAAGATCTTGAAAGAAAGATTTTTAACTTTGGAAAAACAAGATTTTCAAATTTTTCATCATCTGGGAACACTGGATCTGAGTTAACATGCGCAAATATTTTCACTATGAATTAATAAACTATTATAGTGATGCATTATCAGTATTGTCGAGTAATGATTCTAAGGTTCAAGTAAATCCGACGAGCTGTTCGTGAGTGTTTCAGAAGCCCCTCTTAAAGGGGGGTCATATTAAAAATACCCTATTGGAAAACTCCCTCAAAGTGTGATGAGTCAATCAGCTCGATAACCTGTGCTTTGTTTGTCAGTCGCACGGTACTGTTTCAGAAGTCTATAACTGAAGGAGTCTTGGTCTTTAAAAAAAATCCCTTTTTTAAAAGAGTTGTTAATGACCAATTTGGCATCGACCCAATATTTCCTTTATTTTGTCTGTTTTTTTTTTTTTTTTTCTTAAATTCCACCACATTAGTAAAATCGTATCATCGGAGTCGTCGGATGTCATGTGTATCGAACTGCATGGGTATTGCAACTCTGCTCTCTGCAGTCGATGTAGGTATTGAGCGAATATATAAATTTAAGAAGGTTTTGAGATTTGTATGACGAAAGTCAGTCTTTCAGCAGGAACCAAGTTGAGAAAGTTGTGTGAGAAGGAATAATTAAAAGTGTTTTTTTTTTTTATATCATTTTCCACTAGAATTTGTCTTGTTCTTGTAAATATAATTTCCCTGAGCATGACAGCTAGAAACTTCTGGCAGCACTATTGCTTCAATGTGAGAATAGGTTGAAATAAAAGTTGCGTATTAATTATCGCTTGTTGCCTCAGTGGGAGTGCCACCTAAAACAGTGACTTATGTCGAAATTGTCAATTCAGTCAAATATTTCCAGTACCCAGAACAAATTATTACAGGTTTGTACAAAACCACAGTGACACCTATGTATGGCAAGGCGACTAGTTTAGCAAGAAGCAATAAAATATCCACCGTTGTCACTGGCATGCTGGTTACATAAGACTCCTCGTTGTCACTTCCTATATTAACACTAAAATCTACCATCGCCACCATATGTCTCTATTTGGCAACGCATTTGCCAGGAAATAAATACACTGTGTCGTTTGTGTTACGCATTTCTTGTTTCGGAAGACTTCCGGATACTTTTCTGGAGCAAAAAAGCTTTGCTTCCTAAATCTATAAGCCTCCTCACATTTCTCAAATATTTGCCCCTATTCAAGTTCCAAAAAGTCGAAGTAATTCTGGCGAATCGGCACTTGGTTTCTAGCGTGATTGGCACGCGCCTAGATCTGGGCTTAAACAAGTCTATGTAGCATTCATTAGCTTCCAGTCCGAAGCAGTCTGACTGCCATTAAAATTAAGTGCAATCACTTCAAAGTATTTTCAATTCACTAAACTGGTTGCCAGTTAATTTGTATACGGTAGAGCTGTGCACAATATTCTGATACTGTCTTGTAGATGAGCATTCCTCTCACGCTACTGGCACGTAAAAGAGTAGCAAAGCAGAATCCGACACAAAACTGTGCCACATAAAATCATTGCGTGATACTAATAATCATATTTAGTGTCCAGGCTAAATTTTACGAACTCAAAATGACGAAATTTTCCATATCAAATCACCAATTGTGACCTGTAAAATATCTAGTGTGAAGGTTAAAAATGATTATTGGCCATTCGCGTTGTCACAATAGAACCGCCTTAGATCCATTAATACGTGCCCATCCACGAAACCGTTTGCTTTAGCCATGAATCGGATTATTTTCACATTGCCCACAGATGCAAAACCACAGTCGTGCTCTTGATTCAAACTCAGTTTCAGTGTCATTGATTTGACGGCGCCGAACGAAAGTCGATTTTCCATTCAAAGAAGCAAGACCCCATATTCATACGACTATCCACAAGATTGACTAGAAATCTAGGCAACAGATATCACTTACATCTAGGAAGTAAAAATTAATCGAGTGTGTGAAACGAAACAAGAAAATCGTGTTTTCCTCCGTTCTAGGTGGCTCTTTCTAGCCCTACGGTTGGCTTACTTAGCATTAAGCTCTGACCCCCCATAACCCATAATATACGTGGAACGCACAAAGCTGAATAAAGAGCCGAATGAGCTTTTCGTTACGATACGTCTACGTCATCGACATCGCTGAATACCTTCACATCAGGTCTCAGGTGGTGTCGACTGCCGACGAATGTTGTTTACCGGTGCCGTGGCTAGCGCAGTGCATAACTTCCTCCTTCTCTTAGCGTCTTAGGCCAGGGGAGCAGTACAGCCAGCAAATACCAAAAGACATAGAGCCATAGCCTATATCAATGACTATGACTATGCCCGTCGGAATATAGTACGAAAACAGCAGAAAAGTTTCGCCAAGTATATTTCATACTCAGAGATACTTTAGCTGCCACCAAGACGGCGACAAACAGTTGACGACTCGCTGCCAAACACTGCGGACGAACATTCGAATTTCGGTTACCATTTTGAAAAGGCTGTGTGCATTTTAGTTTTTTATTATAATTTTCTGCTCTCTCTCTGTCTCTCGCGCTACTCTTCTGACTACTGAAACTAAGTAATACGATACAGTATCTAAGCCAAATAACGGAAAAGCCATATGGTCTAGAAATTTATCTAAAAGGACACAAGGACTAGGAATTGGCTGTGGAATTATAAATTGTTCTTTTATCTTGTGTGTAAGGTGAATATTTTCACAAATAACGATTTTTTTGTTGCGAATTTTCGCGTGTAAGAGAACGTGCGTGCGATTTCAAGAGCTATAAGCCAGTGAGTGAGTAGAGTGTGCAAGCAATCAGTAATCAACGTGTGGTTAATCGAAGGGATAGCAGGAACTTAAACGACACAGGTGAGTCCAATTGAATTCATTTTCCTTGCTTAGGAATTCCGTTTGAAGGACTTTGACGTTTTGTTTGTTGTTCCTATCGTGTGCAGGTGCAGGGTATGCAATAGACTTTGAGCACAGAAAGATTGTGTTTACATGGAAGTTTCGCTTAAAAATGACTGAGTGACGCAAATGATTTATTAGCTGGGCGTATTGTTTGGGATCTTAATTTTATAACTACTTGGCAGCTAGTGGGGATTTCTTGCGGGCTCGCATTTTGGTCCATGACCTCACAGTGCAATTTGTAATGTTTAAAAATACTACCTGCGTAATATTGTGAAGTGTGGCGTGAGTGTGTCGCTTTATAGAATTTAATGCGGTGTGCTTGTTTTATAGTGACTTCCGCATAAGTATCTTTTGATGATTTGTGGGTTTTTAGAATTATTGTTGACCGCGTTTTCAAAATATGCACCATAAAAAAAATCAGTCTGTGTCCAAGAATTTGCTCGATTTACACTTTTTTTTTTAATACTTCTCTTTTAAAAGGAGAACTTTGGACGCTGCATTAACGACTACTATAAATGCAAAACTTAAAAAATTTGTAGCTGAAAATTTGAAAACATTGCTTCCTTAAACCATTTCGAACAAAAGTTAGCCAGCAAATAGGTATACATATTAGCATTATACCTCTTATAAGAACAAGACAAAGAAATTTATTTATTTATTATTTATACACGAAATTAACTCGGCAACATTAATGCTAAAGAATAGGGTTGCTGAAGCAATTAAAAAAATATGCTGGTGTGTAATTATGGCTTGTTTTTAGTACTTGGGCAGTTCTTGAGATCTTTGACATCATAAATGCTTCAGTCAGTTGCTCATTTTGCATAAACTGTACTTACATGTCGTCTTTATTAGAGATTGTGACGTAGGTATGCGGCAGTTCTTTGTTCTGCATTGGATAGTTAATTGGCGCGTATAAAGTAGCCACCAATTTTGGAAATTCAATCATAGGAAATTTAGAATCTTCTCCTTTTCTGTAACCCAACCAAGAAAAAAAAACCAGCACATAGCTCACCACTATAAATCACAGATTGCGTTACTCATTTTAAGTTTATAAATCGAAGATGTTTAACTGGTGAGGTAATCTCATCTACCCGCGGTTTAAGTTTGCATATTTTTTTCTTTAAAATGATTCGTGTTAGTGACCAAATATTAAGGAGTGTTGTTAATGCCAATCTAATTAAGAAAAAAAACTCAAAAAGACACGTTTGGCCCACGACCTCATTTTTTTTGGGTGAGTTCTGTCTTTGGAACGAATGCCTTAATTGGAACTTTTACAGGAAGGTAAATAATGATTGGGAATTTTGTTTTCTGATGCTTGCGGCATTTGGGGGTTAAACCGGGAATCAGTTTCTCAGTAGTCAGAATTTAACACCAAGTACTTGGTATTCCCCTAGCCCTTGATTCTTACGTATAACCTTTTATTTATGCGCCTTTTTATTGCGACAAAGGGAGGGACCTATAGAACTCAAAAGGATAGGTACACAGTCTGCACAAAAAGTTGTAAATTTTGAACATTAAAGAGTAGTACGCTGCTCAAGCTAAACTAAATTTTATCTGGTCTCCAACTTTTCTCTCCAAACATCGGCTTAAGTCCTAGCTAAATTTTGACATAGAGCACGCCGTGGATAAGTGTCACAAAAAGCAGCTGTTCTTTGAAAATAACTTACTTTAAAAATTCAACTCTCTCTAATTTAAACCATTTCCGATTCTATGCACTCCTCGTCGAGGTATGCTTTAAACAAAAGCTCATCCTTTCTTACGCAACAGAACAAAGTGACACAACGAACTGTCAAAATTTGGCTTAAGAAAATCTGTGGCCCCATTCAATGGCACGCTAAATTCTGACAAATACACGATATTTATTCCGAAACAAAAGTTTGATTTTTAGCTCGAGCAGCGTACCACTTAGCTAAATTTTGGAGAGAATTTTGTATGGTAGCGAAAATTTAGCTCGAGCAGCGTACTAAGTTTGGCAGTAACCAAGCTTTGGAAGACTTGTGATTTTTCTATAAAATTGGGGAAGTCGTACGAACTCAGATCAATGAATTCCAACGAGATTTGCTATTTTTATCGAAGAAAAAGTTTCATGAAAAACTTATTCAGAAATATATTTATGAACTTAAAATAAAACTGAAGTTAAAAATGCAAACCATTTACATAACCTTCATGAAACAATAAACAAATAAGGTTTCCACAAACATTATCGCCTGGTTTAATTTTTTATTTAAAATTCATCAAATTATTTCGGTATAGTGAGAAAATAAAAAAATTTTGAAATGTTCAGTGAGTAAATGCTGTCGGACAGCTGCCATGCTTCATAACACGTCGAAAGCCGAACGTCCTCATTTGTTCCAAAAAATCTTTTACTTCACTGAATAACTTTTTTTAAGCTCTTAGGAACTAGCTATTTGCCATAAAATAAAATAAAATTCTATTTTCACTTTCCAAATTGTAAAAAAAAAGAAAATAAAGTGAAACAAAAGTCAATCTTCGTGGGGATAATTGTGCAAGGTCCCTGAACTCATTAAAATTATCTGTCAGTTTTAATGCCAAGAGTCAATAATAAATTTTAATTATGCAATTTGGCAACAAACGCAGGATGAAATAATTTTTTGTTAAGTGAAATATTTTGGAGGTGTTACTTTTTCTTATAGACACGTGAAAATGTCACTTTTGGAAAAAAAAAAGAAAACGAACTTTGAAAGTTTTCATGAGTAAAAAATGAGTGTTAGTGACGGAAAATACTTTTACCAGAGCACTCTTTTCTCTAGTTTATAATAAAACAAAAAATACTATAATCTTGAATTAAATACAATAAACTTTGTGAAGTGTTTTAAAATTTAAATTAGAAAGAGGTTTTGTTTGGACAAATTCCTACATTTATGGTGATAAAAACTTTGTATGAAAAATGATAGTTCAATCGAAGTAGAAGAAAGTATTCCAGACTTTGAAGTACTAGCATTTGATACAGGCAGTCTACTTTAGATAAAACTTCTTGCCCAGCTCACACCCTAAATGCCTATAAGTTATAAAAATAATATTCTACAATTATTTCCCCACTTGCCAGCGGTTAGCCGCGGGCAAAATTGAAAATTGAAATAGGGCTGAATAGACGTAAAAGAATTTATATTGTTAGAATCACAGTCAAACGTAATATCTTTCCCCCATAAAACTTAGCTAAGGGCGTATTGCGTCGGTAAAGGGCTTGGCTGTAATCGGATAGTGATGTAATTCTCGGTGAAAAACATTGCGTGCAACCATCAATGAGGCATTACGACGCACGATGGACGGTTTATGCTACAATAACATTTGTTCTGGTCTGTGTTTCGGTTGAATGGCATTAGGGTAGTGCCCTGTTTAAATTTGGTAGCTGCACGTCACTGTTGAACAAAATGAACGTTCGGCAATATTGTCCTATAAGTCGATGTACGATTCTGGCTTACCCACATTCCATTCTCAGTTTTGCTTCATATAAATCAGTTTGAATATCAAGAAGATCCACTTTCTCTAATATTGAAATTCTGCGCAACACATAAGCACTGTGCTACTTCGTCGTTCGATGGTCCCACATAAAATGTTACCTGTTAAGAAAACGTGGTCACCAGAATAAAGAGCAAGAATTGTTAATGCACCATTAGCAATAAAAAGGTTGAGATAAAAAAGTCTTGTTCGAAATTAGCATCTTTTTTAATGGTCACATTTTTGTCGCATAAAATTATATATTCTTTTATTTTTCTTACTATTTTTGTAACCGATAGCATTATTGGTTTTTTGTTGTCCATAAGAAGAGAACCAGTGGAGTGTTCTTTTTATTGTATTTAATTTATTTATGGACCAGAAAAATTACTGTGACACAAGGTGAAACGTGAATTAAGTTTTTATAGGTTATCTTTTAGACTGCGTCTATTTAGACACGAAGCACAGTTCGCAGTCTGTCCTTTTGACAGCTGAACATTAGTTTTTGCGGTGTGGTATTTGTTTCTTTAAGCCTGAGGTGAATTTGGAGAATTAGTGCGGGTGCTGCTGACCTACATTCTTCTGATGTTCATATCAACTATTTTTTGTTTAATTTGTCTAAGACACCAACTCTTGGAACCAGTCACTTCGGAACTATAGCCATTTCGAATTATGATTCGAAAATGCGATCCCACAAATGCGATCAAAATCCTCACTCTACATCTACATCATCAATTTATATCAACTCATAAATCTGAATAGCTGCCTACTTAATTTCTGAACAAAGTGCATTAATTTAATTGTCTCGATTTATTCCTCCACCCAGAGTGGCGTAGACTATAACAGACAGCCACTTACTTGTGCATAAATGGTACTTCTGATTCGAGTTCCATTTCAATTATCTTAGCTGACCATCTACAATCATCAGCATCAATCATTCTCTTTCATGAAATAAAAAAAAACATCTCATCAACGTGTGTTCATATTATCATCTATCGTGACATCACCTCTATCTTCGACAACGAAACAATAAAACAAAAAAAAAAAACATGTTTACCGTCCCGGCTGAATAAAACTATAATTCACTGGACTATTGTTAAAATTATTAAAATCATTTTGAATGATGTATAGTTGGGCATTAAATTTGAATCTTTTGTTACTCCCAATCTCAAAGTCCGTATCAGAGATTAAGTCATCGGCTTTTTATGTCAGTGGCGAGCGAAAGAATATTTTCGCTGAAAACTTCGACACACAGCCGTCAAAATATCAAAATCAACTCAGTTAACAATGGGACAAAAATACCTAAATAAAATAAAAACACAACAAATGAGAGCAAATTGTTGTTTGTTTATTTATATTATTTTTTACTGGTGAAATAACTGCATCAGCAGACGTAAAGCTTTTATGAAGTTTTCCATATTTATTGAATCAAATTTGATTTTCGTCTTCAAGTAAATTGGTATAGTGAGAGTAACCCACAGGCCGGACGGTCCCAGAGTTTGCGTCGTAGGGTTAGGCAAAAAAGAAATAAGAAAATTGATAAAGAAATAATAAATGAAGTCATACAATCAAAACAAAATCACACAATTTATTGCAACTTGCGTTGTTTTTGAATTTAATCAAATTCCAAGTTCGATGATGTCATGTGAAAAGTTATGTTGATAAGAAATTGTTTATTTATTAACAGCGGCAATGTGGGTGAGGCATGAGTTGTTTAAAGAATCTTGAATTAATTTAGAACAATTTGAAGAGATAGTAAAAATAAGAAATTGTCAGCAAATAGAAGCATAAGTGATTGAAGATCATAATTTGATCAACTGAAGTGCGTCTTGTTCCTCTTGTTCTTTGCCTGTCAGGGGGGTTAATGAATTTCGGAGTTTTTGATACAAATTGCTTTTATTATTAAATTTGTTATGTCCACTGGAATAAGAGGTCTTAAGGCCCTAGGGCATCAAAGGAGTCGAGTTTTTCAATAAATAATTTATTGTGAAACCAAGTAGACTCTCTTCACAAACATGTATATTAATATAATCAAAAACAAGAATTATGCGAAATTAAACCAAGCGTTAACGAGCGGAACTGTCCGTCTCTATTGTGAGGGCCCCTCTTTTGTAGAGGTAACGGCGCTCTCCCCTAAATCCGGCCTTGTGTCCAGCTGGAAAATTAGACAAATTTTTTTTCAATTCAGCTGTTGGAAAGCGAAGACTGCGGACCTGTTACTTTTTCGTTGCTACTGCCCAAAGACCTGTCACTTTTCGTTCTACCGGAGTGCTGTTCCGTTTCCTATGAAATCAAAATTACTGCCCAACAAGCTGTATCATTTTTCATGGATGTTCGAACTAAGAGCCATAAGAAGTTTTTTTTTAACTCATAGTTGCATCGTTACGTCAACTTTGGTAATTATTTATTTAAAAATGTTACACAATCCTCACACACAATCATTATGGATAGTTGGGTGGTTTAATAAGGTGCACTGCGCACTGTAAATTTGCGTTCGGCTTCGAAACATTAAATAAGTACACAGCTACATAAAATTGACGGCTAAAAATATTCTTGTAGTCTTCTCCATTGGTTACATATCGTTTCCCTAATGATCGCACGTACCTACACACGCATTTCACAAAAACATCAACAACAGTTCATGCGACAGTTTTATCTTTTGAGCTAAAATTACGAAAGGGAAAATAAAAATAAGTGCACCTGCTAGAAAAACTTTGTATATTTAGTAACCATCTCTGAGAGTTGTGCGCACTGCGATTCCTAGATTGCTTAAACATTGGCACAGCATGAGTGAATGAGGAAATGAAACTAAATCCATTACGCGTATCTACTTGTGACATTATGATTTATTGGCGCAATGTGCGCGTTTAATTTTTTATTTATGGTGGGCGCTAATTAAACGTCTTTAGACGGATTCTAAATAGAGTTATGGACAAGAAAAAATGCAGTTTGCCGTTCTATTTAGATTATGTTGTAATTTGTGCAGTCTATCTTTGTAGTCTGCAAAATGGAAGTGATTTAATATTGTCTTTACGATATACTTTGGATATGATGTAGAAAATGGAGTTTGTAGTTCTGAACAGAAAAACGCATAATGTATGTTTGCAGACAAACTGTACCCAATTCGGGTTGGTGGTCGTGAAGTATTGGATAAAGAACTGAAAGGAAATATACTAAAGCTTGGTTTTATATATGACACTAGCGAACCCACTGCAGCGCCATCTGCCGGGCTAATTTGTGAATTTCAACCATCCAGGGTGCCATTCAAACGCATACAAAAAAATGACATAGGTACAACAACTATTGCGATTCTCGAAGTGTCAAGTCTAACGCAGTTGTTGTAATCTTGTGCTGAAAATCCTACTTTACTTTGCTTTACTGAAATCGAAGCTCAAACAAACACACGCCTATTGTAGCTGCAAGTCGTATAAAAAAACCATCAAAATTTAGTGGGCGTTTATATTATTAAGAATCTGATATGCCCATCAGCCTTATTTCGAAAACAGACACGGATTACCTCTTAAGACCCCCTGTACTCAAATGCAAGCTTTTCACAGCTGAGGCGTGACTCCATCAGTCACAAGTCACAACTACTGACCAAATATCATCCAACAATCCGTCATCCACACCATAAAAAGATCACTATGTCTTGGCTTAAAATTCCAAACTTCACCTACTTTAATATTCCGCTGTCACACTTCCACGATGCTTTCCCACATCTCAGAACTCAGACTCATACCGAGTAAGAAGTTGTGTCTGCTGTGAATCTGCAAATAGCCTAATATAGGCAACCATCGAGAATGACTGTGAATCAAAATAGCGCGGTGAGCAAAACCAGTCGACCGATGAATCAAGAGCAGATACGTGTGTGGGAGATGCAATGCGACCTCCAGTCGCTGTGAAAGTCTTCAAAACTTAAAAGTTCATAAACCCGCATAGCCAAGCAAAACACCAGTGGGTGGGAGTTTCCTTCAAAGGAAATTCATAGCTAAACCTGCCGTGCATATCAAAAGCCAATTTCGAATCTTTCCCAATTAAATCGAAATAAGCACTCAATTAGCCAAACTGTGTAGCAAATTCAATTAAAAAATATATTAAACATGCGGCAACAAGTCAAATCAATCTAGTTACACCGCAATTGACGACGCCACCTAGTAGATTGGATTGAATCGTTTTTTGTCCATTTATGAGTATACGCTTACGTGCTTCCTATGCCAAATTGTTTAAGCCGCCCAAAAGCGGCAGCGAGCAATGTATTTGTTGTTTGTCTTTATTTCGCCATTAATAACAAATAATTAATTGAGAGAGAGAGAGAGAGAGGGAAAAAGCCATAAAAAACTGGCTCACTGCCAGTCTTTCAGTCTTTTACCACGAAAACAAATCTCACGGCATTCGTATTCGTATACTATATTAAGAGGGAATGTGACATGCTCAAAGAATTCACTCGACCATTGAATACAACATTTAACAGAAAAAAAAATAAAGAGAATAAATGTTTTTATTTCTTATGATAACAAAAAAACCGGTCCGTATCACTGTCAAATAATAAACACTGACGTAATGTGAAGATTGCCAGTATTTTTGGGCGTTTTCAGACAGGGAAATAGTCGGTGCCATGACCTTTTTTTTGTTCTTTCGCTCGGTGTTTCTGAGATTATCATAAGACCTTAGAGTGGAACTGCTGTAAGCTTCTATTATTGATTAGCGATGAACGTATAATTTATTTAACAAGCGACTTGGGGGGAAACTATTACGGAGACTATTAGTGCAAATTATGCTAGAAGCAGCGAAATCAAAATCGAAAATATCAGTCCAGTGATTCAATAGGTTATGTATTGTGTTCTGTGTTCAACTTGAACTTGAAGTGGAGCTCCTATCGATTAAGATCAAATTCCCAACTCTTTGTAGCGTTGGTCTTTTCAGGCTCTAAGTGTATACCTATGCTCTGAGTTTTTCTATGATTTTTTTGTTAAGAAGACTAAATCGAATCATATTTCTTAGGAATAGGTTACAGGTTTGGTTATGTATGGATGGCTAAGAAGACTCATTGGATTGGGGTCGAAATTCTGACGAGGTCAAAATTCTTTTTTTTTAAATTCTGCTTCCAAAATTCTGTTTTACAAAATTCTGCTTTCAAAATTCTGCCTTTTGAAATTCTGACAGGCGAAAACAGAATTTTGAAAAGCAGAATTTTTGTGTTATACGGCCATTCCTAGAAACACACTTGCCTCTTATTATTTCTTTAAACAAAATTACTGATTGTTTTACCGCTTATCAACATTAAATTGATAGAGGAAATGCTCAAAATTATTTCTGTTGTTGTTTGATTGATCATGCGAAAATTTTTTTTCATTTGACGTTTGTGTATACTCGGTGAATGCTTGACTTACATATCTTGATGCATTCTGCCTGCAGCTTAAGTTTTACCACGCAGTGTTCCCCTTTTCCGAACATTCTCATATGATTTTACTGTACACTTTCGTTTAGCGCTTTGCTACCACTTTTCGTTTGCACTTCGGGCGGTATTATTCTCATCAACAAATCTGACATTTAAGGCACTAAATAGAAACTAAATTATATATCGCTACCAACTATTCCTGCCGAAGTGTTAAAACAAATTACGACCCATCTATCATCGAAAATCGTTTTATTCCATGCCTAATAACCGGATACACACCTTATTCCCCCTGCTGACCTTCCGGCAGTAACCACGGACTATATTTTCCCAAATTTCCAATTACCGAAAACAACTTTCAACTTCCGCTACCAATCGATTCTAATTCTACCGCCGCGCGGCCTTGACAAAATGATTTGGAAGAAATGTCAGAAAGGAAAAAAAAATCAATTCCTAATTACCGCAGTGGCTTAGTGGTTAGTGTGTTGGACTACTAAGCGAGAGGTTCAGGTTCGAATCCCGCAAAAACCCAATTTCCAACTCAGGGTTTTTTCACTGCGCCACCTCTCGCGAACGTCTGACAAACATCCGAGAGTATAACTGTCATGAAAGAGCTTCTCAATTAGCCGTTTGGAATCGGCATAAAATTGTAGATCCCTTCCATTCGTTCCAAAAATGAAAACTCACACAAAACGAATGGTTGCGAGAAGCTAGGCCTAGGGTCCCTACGGACCTGTTGCGCCGAAAATTATTATTAATTACCCACCGCAATAATGAGCTACAATATCCCCTCAAAGTATCACTCATCACAATTTTTGCCTCAAACAGTTTCCACCCTTCCACCATGACAATGGCATAGATACACCTGTAATTTTGTTAACCCCCCAAAAAACAGCCATAAACTGAAATAAAAATACCATATTTGCATTCGCCTTAGCAGCTCCTTTTCTGTTACTTGTGTTCGACTTGCAACTTGACCTACATTCTGATAAGTCCCGGAAACACCACTTAGCCTAGAGTCTTAGAAATTGGGGGTAGGTCGTCGATTGCTCACCCCTTCCGAAGTGAAACAATGAAAATCAATTTTCCTGTCAACTCAAAAACGCAACACCTATAAGCAGTACAAAATGTTTTCTAAAGGGTGGAAAATGGTGATTTGGTTGGGGTTTTTCTATAGGGTAATCTATAGTTTTAGGTTGGCTCAAGGCCTTCAGAAACCGATGGAAATGAGGCGGCTTCCGGTTTTCTTATTGCGATTTTGTATTAATTTATTCGATAGAAAGACTAATGCGGATCGAATAGCACCATGAAACGGTTAACAGAGGGATTTATAAGTTGTGTGTTGGGTTGGCGGGGTCTATGACGTAAATTGCATGTCGAGGCATGGTTTACTTTTATCCACGTCAAAGTGTTTAGTACCATTCAGTGCCGAGAAAACGTTTTCCCGACTATGGGTAGAACTATTTCGGCGGGAGTAGTTCAAAACGGATTGTAACGGTAGACTAAGAGGTATGAATAAGGGGTATGAATGGAGGATGGGTCACTGGTTTCAGAATATACGCACGTGCATACTGCATATATAGGTAAAGGTGGAAAGTGCCTATTCCTATATCGAAGGAAATGTTTTATGTGAATATCTAGGTTATGTGCAAAATATTGATGGGCAAATGCGTGGAAATCTACATCCTTGAAGATGATGCTACAGTCAGGTCTTCAACCTACAATCTTCCCTAATTAAGCATAACCTAAGGTAGCTACACCAAAGGTACAAAGGTACAAAGGTACATTAAAGACTGAGCTGAGCTACAGAGAACTTCCAAATAAAGCCGTTCAGCACTAAGTTCCTTTCCGTTTGTCCCAGAAACCAACTCCGATCAGACAACCATCGGACTCATTAATTTCACCAGCAAAAGGTGTCACACCCATAATTACCGGCACTCAACTGAAGAACATAAAATAAAGTCTAATTACATGGAAAGTTCATTACACAAGCCTTCTGAATGAACTCATAAAGGTTTCAATGCCCTATACTCCCCTTTTGCCATAAATCAAACTTTCAAGTTAATTTACTTTTTGAACCTGTGTTAACGGGGAAATATGAGACCAATTTGTACCACCGATTTATCGCAATACAGTTGCTTTTTTATTCATCCTAATTGCTGCCGCAAAAAAAGGCCAACAATACGAGCAGCTGTATCGATTTTGTCGCAAACTCATTTTAAAGGAAACCAAATCCGATTATGACACAAACACACAGTCACAACTCGGTTCCAGTCCCGGTACTGGACTGGACTGAATCTGAATAAATTAATAAGCACATTGCCGCCCAACAGCCCGCATGACCGCAAAAGGCGGTAAACTTCCTTCCGCTTGAAAGGTGTGTAAACACGGTGCTGGCGCATGGCGTGCCAAGGAGCAACCTTGACAGACGACTCCGTCTCTGAAGATTCTTATCCAGAAGTATGTTGTTCGGCTGCCATTTCTTGTGACTTTTGTAATAATAGTTCAAGCTGTTAATTTGCTTTTAAATCCAAATGCAAGGTGGAAGGATTTTACAGGTGAATTTGAACGTGTCTCAAAAGTCCTTGAATTGGTTTACGTGGGGATATTTGTTCCCGCTTACATCATGGCAATTACATCAATTATCTGAATAGCAATAATTATACTTCTACAGATAATGGAAATCACCAATTTTGGTAGTCATGCCTCAGCGGTCCAAAAAAACACGACGACGCGACGCTCGGCGGTCATCATCCAGGTTCAATGTCGTGGGTGTTCAAATGTTCGTGTTTGCGAGTGTGTCACCATAGCCGTCAACAACAAGTGGCCGTGGTCTTTAAATGGAAATTAGCTGTCCACTGAAATATTTACGACCTCTGGCGGAAAGATTGCCAATTATGTTTACGTGCTCCCATAATGAGAAATGAAAAGTTCACTCGAGTAGTTGTCGTAAAAAAAACTTTCAAACAAAGATGGTCGACTCTTAGGTGTAGTTGTTTCAGGGGAGAAACGACTCATTATGACAAAATGGTTTAATTGCTTTTTAAATTGCAAGTCGATCGATAAGAAAGAGTTTTCAATGTTCATACCTGTGTTATGAACAAGAGCAATTTGATTACATTTTTATTTTGATAGTTGTTTTGTTTATTTATACTTTGGCTATCAAAATTGATTAGACAATCAGCTTGGGAATGCGTTTTATTTTTATTGCCATCAATCAGTCTTTCTGTGTGTTTCTAGGAACTTGAAATAAGTCTTATCGAATGATAGACTGAAATAAATTAAGTCAAGCACCAGATCAGGAAGGAGAAAATTGCAGATAAATGTTTTTTTTTTGCTTTTCGGTCTAGTGTCGGCGACTAATTTGCTGCAATCAAAGAATTTAGTAAAATAACCCTCTAGGTTTTAGATAATATCATAAACTGGAACTGCAAATGGCAACAATAGCGGGGCTTTCAACGATAGATTCGGTAAGCTTCATATTTAAAAGAACTCCAATTGCTTAGACCTTAGAGAGAGATTTTTGTCTACAATGTTGTACTGGATAAGAATTGCGCAAAAGTCCCGAATTTTTACGAGGCGAATTACCCAATTGCACTGTTTATCGCTCCTTAGATTGAGGGCTGTATGTTTTTGGGCACATGTAATATTCACTATGCAACCTTTGCGAGTCACCCTAACAATGTAAAACAGGGAATATGATTTCGTCAGCTTGAATCCGCGAACTAATTCCTTTGTCATAGATGAGAAAAGTAACAAATGGTGAATTAAAGCCTTATCTTTGACACCAGGGCCGGTCTTCCCGACCTAATGGTTTTAAAATATAGTCTGACAAATCTTACAGGAGAAGTCCAGCATTCCACCTTACAACCAGTTTCTGTGAGAGTTTATGAACTTTGAACAGGCGTTCTGGACATGTCCATCGCTTTTTTCTCCAACTTCAGCACAGATGGCTAGAAATCTATTGAGTGTTTGCTGAATTTTAGTCCACAATGTCCCAACCAAGTTATCAGCGAAGACTAATCGATTTTTTTTTGCATGAAAAGACGATGAGACAAAACGCATCCCTGTCTTAGGACAGTTTTAGATAATTAGTTTCAGTAAAGTAAACCAAGACGCAGTGCCTTAGTGGTTATTGTGTTGGACTACTAAGCGAGGGGTCCGGGTTCGAATCCCTCAAAAACCCGAATTCCAACTCATAACTGTCTTGGAAGAGCTTCTAAATCGTCCGTTTGGAATCGGCATAAAATTGTAGATCCCTTCCGTTCGATCCAAAAATTAAAAACGAATGGTTGCGAGAAGCTAGGCCCTGGGTCCCTACAGACCTGTTGCGCCAACTATTATTATTATTATTATCGCTATAAGAATATCAACATGCGGAGATTTCTTATAATTCCTACCACGTAAACAAGATGGCCGACCTAAAAACGTGTCACGTTTTTTTGCGTGTAAGGTAATGCCGTCCCTTTCAGTCATGCCGCTGTTTGGTTTTTAGCATCCCTTTAAATTTCCGTGCTAGGAATGTGTGACCGTGTAGATGCAGCTTGATTTATTTCGAGCCCATAAATTTCTTTCCGTAATTGTTAGTATAACTGTCGAATTAAAGGTATTAGTTGAAAAAATAAAAAAATAAAATTTACGGAAGCTCGCAATTGCAAAATTTGTATGGACAATATAGCGATAGCCATACTAAAATTTAGAATCGAGACTAAAAATGTATATGGGTAAGGCTCATTATCAATTTTATAAAGAAAGGGAAGAGCAAAGACCTAAGCGTCTACTCTGTCCGACAATATCACTAACAAAGTACTGTGCTTTAACTAAAACCCAAATCCAACTGTCATCATTTTAGTACAGAAAAGTAAATAAGAAAACTCCTTTTAATTGCCTATATGCTCTGCGCGTTTCTCTAAGAATACAAAATGGTTACCAATCCAATGAGCTCCTTTTTCAATTTCAAAACCCTTTTCTGTCCTTTTTCAGGTCAAATTCAACAAAGGACCAATAAATCAAGAACGACCGCAAGGTCCCTGCGATCGAGTACGAAATTCACGACTAATAAGCATGGGAGCCGGTTTTGAACAACGACCATGGACACCAACAGTGCGTCGAGGTAGAATTGCCGCTGAAGCGGCTAGTCCTGGTCCAGCTTGTGTCCAATTACCAAATTTGGTTGGTAAGTATCATCACAACTTCCACAAACAATTTTCTGTGAATTTGTTTTCCAGGCACAAAAGTGACAGATTCCAAGAAGCAAGCCTCTCCAGCATTTAGTTTCGGCCAGAAACATCGCTGTAAAGACGATTCCATTGGACCCGGACCAGCACAATACAACGTTGCCGGTCTGGGAGTCAAAGGCAAGGATACCCCGCCAGCAATGTCATTGCAATCACGTCCCAAACAAAAGTCAGGTTTTAAAACACCCGCACCAGGAGAATACGATATTGACAGAGCCGCCAAATCGGTCGTGGATGCCGCCCCCAGATACACATTCGGCTATCGATCAAACCTCGAAAGGATGAGCGTCACTCCAGGTATGTCGAAAGCTTATAATGGTCACGTTTTTTTTTTTGTCGTTTACATGTTGTACATAAATGTGAAAGGATCCATCGTTTGCTTCATCTTTTCTATGGGCGCGCTTCATTTTCCTTTGTTTTGTGATCAAGAAAGGGATGGATGGGTTAGAGAAAAAAAATTGAATGGAAAAAATGTTTTCAAGATTTTGTTCAAGGCTTGTGAGTGGATGTCTGGGAGAAAACGTCTAGGACTCAAGAATTCGCTCATAAGGTATACATCACTCTTACTAGGTAGAGAGGGACAGCAATTATAGACTCTAATGTATAAGATTGGTTGATGGCTTCAAATACATATTTTCAATTTTGCTTCAGTGTGTGCATCTTTCAAGGCTTTCGTTTGTTATTTATGTATTTACTCTGTCGTGCTTAACGTTGTGGCTCTAGATTTTTTTTTGTATTTTACTTTTTTTCTAACAGTATAGTATAAATGAATTTTGTTTTTCTTATTTATTTAGCCTCGAATCACTACAGGGTGGTCAATTTGAATGTGTTCAAACGAAGAGCACCTCAATACTCTTTTCGAATAAAACCAAAAATTATTATTTTTAATGAATATCCAGGTAAAACAGTTTAAACACGAATTTT
Organism: Cheilosia vernalis; assembly: GCA_949126925.1. NCBI lineage: Eukaryota > Metazoa > Arthropoda > Insecta > Diptera > Syrphidae > Cheilosia > Cheilosia vernalis. Next base: position 5,966,882 of record OX421362.1, read on the forward strand.
ATTTATCGAAATTTCTGTGTACAGTGTATACATTATGAATATACCATGCGATGTATTTTCTTCTGTCTTTTGTACCTATATTTGTTTAGGGATATTGGTGAAGGTTATTTCTGTAAAAAGAAGGGATGTTCTACAGGCTATACATGTTTTGAAGCTTGAGATATCTGTTCATCTGTAAAAGTGTCTCATTTTTTTAATAAAACAGGTGGGACTTGAACTTTAAACTATTCTTAGTTTCGACTTTAAATTTAAGGAGTTCACAATAGTATACTCGCACAAATTTCTGTATTGCGAGATTACGAAAATCTTAAGTCGGGCTTTATAGATATAAAAGTCTTAGCAGTCTCCCTTTTCTTGTTTATAGTTTTATTCGGTGAAATATGAAAAAAAAGTAGCCTATTGTTTAGACGAAATGGCAAACTATTGATTACCCATAGGTTAGGTTAGGTAAATGGGTAGGTAGAGCAGGATGACCCCTGCAATACCTCACTTAGGTCCTCGTGGACCCATTGTGCTGCCCTTCCTTCTTTAGGGGTTAACCGTTGGTGTAATATTGGTGGTCTCCATCCTCCTCCTTTGTGGTTATCTGACGCTGTCTAGCCATCCCGATTTCCTCAGAAACCTGCAAAGATCAGACAGAGAAATCAGAAAGTTCATTTACGTCATGGAAGTAATAACTTCCAAGTGTTCTGTTCCTCAAGTGACAGAGAGACGGGCAGTGACAAAGGAAGTGAGGTGTTTCCTCGTTGACCTCCTCGTCTTCGCAGCCTCTACATTATGTCGTCATCTTTGAGATTTAGTTTCATTAAGTGATTTCTTAGGTAGTTATGGCCAGTCATAGCTCCCACTAACTAAGATAGCGATGACCTATCAAACTGTAAAAGTTTTGTAGCGCACGCCTTCAAGTGTTTTATTGACAGCCATAACTTGTTGAACATAAAACTCACGCGCATATACCCTACGGCGAATGCACTGTCCGAAATAACCGCTGTACATGCAATGGCCGCACACTTCGCTGAGAAATCGCCGTCAGCTAACACTCCCATGGTATAAAAAACCAAAGCGCAACAATGGCCGGTCTTTTCTCTATTGGACGGTGGCAGAACTGGTGCGCGTGCTAAATCTAAACGAACAAAATCTTTAAAGTCGATTAATCGAGAGCTCGCCAATTAACCTCACTGGCTAAAATTTGATTTCCAAAAGGAAATAAAAATAAATGTAAAAAAAAAGGAAATTTTAAGCGTGTGCGCAGCACAAAAAAATGATTTAAGTCATAACGCCATCTTGTTAAGGTAATTTTTCTTTTATCTCCGTTTCATGAGATTATCACCTTACCCCCTTACAGCAGACACCCAACAGTCGAAAGATTATCGACTCCGTATTAATCGAGGATATCGGGAGCCAAGGAGTGCTCTTAAGAAAATTCCCCTACCGAATTCTTCGCCGCATACCGCCACGGTTCTATGAGCTTGCTCGTGCACGCCTCCAATTCCATACGCCCGAGGACTTGCTACCGTCCACCAGATTTTCCCGCCATCAAAAGCACTCGGCCTAGACTGCGCCACTCCAGCAGTCCGTCCACCAGATTTTCCCGCCATCAAAAGCACTCGGCCTAGACTGCGCCACTCCAGCAGTCCGTCCACCAGATTTTCCCGCCATCAAAAGCACTCGGCCTAGACTGCGCCACTCCAGCAGTCCGTCCACCAGATTTTCCCGCCATCAAAAGCACTCGGCCTAGACTGCGCCACTCCAGCATTCCGTGTCACCAGATAGTGCCCGCCATCCCCCCCCCCCACGCTCGATCGTCGTCCCCCGAAAGACCACCACATCCGAATCTCTTCACCACGTGGTCGATCACGTCTTCCCCAACGACATCGAAGAGGAGAAAAAACCAATGAAGCAGACGAATGGTTAGGTGCATCTGAAGTGCCTACAACAACCATCCCAGCCGTGACAGTTATATTATAAAATTATTTAGAGATAAGATTAGTTTGATAACTAAGGGTCGGTAAGGATACAGAAGCAGGTATAATTTTTTTTTTTGCGTATGATTTCGGGTACACCCACAGGTAAATGGCCATAGAATATATATAAAATAATTAAATTTCAATAACTAAACCATCCCTTTTCCTAACAGTGAGAACACCATATGCTGAATCGTCCTGTGCGCACATCACGAAAAGCAGATCCATAAAACCCAAAGTATCAACAAAACAACGTAAAGTAAAACAGAAAAAAAAAGACTGTAAGTGCATATTTTATATTATCCTATGGCAACTATATTTAGTAGTTAAATTTATGAGATTGTATTAAGAGTATTGGTTAATACTATATATATTTTATTTTTGAATTTACCGCGGAACCAAATAACAGTAACGTACCTTGCAACCTTAGTAGATCCGATTCTTACTACGTCATATCTGTTCGTAATTATCCGCGTACTCACTCGAGATAGTAGATACCTACCTACCCTTGGTTCATTGTTGTTTCATTGTTTTGGCTTAGCCTAAATTCATTAACATTCCTTGCTCTTGCAACACCCAGGTTACACTACCTGACCCTAAGTCACCTTGTAATGTTAAATAAATACTTTGAATTTTACGCCCAATGAAGGGCTGCTAAATAAATGTTGAAGTTTTCGCACTCTGTAAAAATGTGCTAAAATCTTTTCTATTCGGCGATCGAACGTGATTCAGAAGGCATGAGAAAGTAAGCGTACACACCGCGATATTTGGGGCTGCCATAAATATATCGGCCCATGGTAGCCATGGAGCAATGGACTTCGGTCAATTGTAGGGTGGGTTCCGCCGTCAGGATGGCCTTAGAGGTTTTCTAACCAGCCTCAAGTCACATCCTCGGTCACAACATCAGACCCTTTTTGTTTATTCTTGTAGTGCGTATATCCCCTGGTGATCGTCAGCTTCCCCAATTCTGGACCCAAGTTTCTCCCTGGGTTTATTTTTTTTCTAATACCGATACTTTTCGATTGATATCGGCTAACTAGTCTGGTCAGACTCAAAAGATCAACTCTCCTAGTACAACAGCGGTAGACACATCAACAATATTAATTCATTTGGCACGAAGAAATTTTTTTTTTGCAACCATTAGACAAGCAGACACATCACCCACCCCTCCGACGAGCTAAATGCCGCGAGCCACCGCAAGCGTGCCAAACCCTCTGCTTAGGGATGGAAATTCCTTTCAGCTTTCCACGTCTCCCTCTGGTCCCCTGCAAAAATGGCGCTCAACAACGTGGGGCCTGCCAGAACATTCGGCACCCCAAGCAAAAGCAACGAGTCTTTAGTCTTGACTACTATTGTCAAATCTAAAATAAGAATAAATCATTAGCAGCACTATCCATCTATTTTCAGTTGCAATTCCTAGTATTCTTGCGGATACTAAGCGCGCTGCTACTCTTTAAAAATATGTCTACCTCAAATCACCTGTTGATACTTACCTTTTTCTTTATCTATGTCAGTACTTGTAATTCCATTTTAGTAGTGCTAGAAGCCCGTTCTTTCGTGATCGATCTCATTAAGAAGTCAGAGTACTAGAACACTAGCTCATTACAATGTCGACATAGATCAAACCACATCTACAATCATGATCGAAAGTAGGTATGATGTCATGAGAAGTTCTTCTATGAGTCCTTACAATCAAGGCTATTAGCTATTTGAAGTTGCAATAGAAAGATGCTCATAAATCATCAAACCACTTTCATCTCAACATCGGAAAAGATTTGTACGATGCGCAGAATCTGACCAAACTATTATTGTTAAATTTTTTTTTCCCTTCTTTTTGTTCATCGTTTACGCTTATAAATACTTTCTCATAGATCGGAAGATCATTAGTAAATCGCCTATTCAATCCATGACATATCCATTACCTTTCTAAACACAAACAGTTGAGTTATATATATATAATATCATTAACAACAATCATAATTTGAAAATAAATTTTATTACAATCACTTATTGCGTAAACACATCGAGTCAAATAAGACCTTTTTTCACAATCAAACACAATTTATCTGAATTCTTCTCACCTGAAACAAGTCATTAAGTATTTCGATAATGAATACCAGCGGGAATAAGAATACGGGAGCTATATCAAAACAAAATAGAACACAAGCTCACGATAGCAATCGTAGTATGCAAACCCGCTCGCTCTCAAGCAAACAACCACCTATTGATACATCCTTCCCTCTACCGCATACTAGTAACAGACCGGTTCGTCATTCTCCTCCTCCGATAGAGACTACTAGTCTTACTCGCTCTCTTAACAGCAGCATGCAAAATCGCTCTCTTAACGCCAGTGGAAACATGAGCTTAAATGAAACATTACGAACGAATGTAAACAGTACAGCTGTTAATTCTTTGGCTCCTGCAACTATAGCAGCAAATTTTTTCAGCATGACCACACCTTCTACAGCTTCGGCTTCATACCCAATTATGTCACACTCTCACCCAAATTCAAACCCTATAGACAATGCAACAAATCAAAGTGCTTCTCTGCCAATTCCGCAGAATTCAAATTCAAACAGCTACCTACATTCTCACATTAAAAGTGTAGTAGATTCCAGCCTGGCCGAATTACGAAACGCCTTGTTTAGGGAATTACCCGGGTTAATCCAGGAGAATGTGGGAAACACATTAAAAACTATTTTACCAGTTCAAAATCCGTCCTTACAGACAAATCAAAACCACTTTAATCTAGAACCAATGGCAGAGGCACTGAACGATGGTGCAGTTGCAAATAGTACCCGTCATTCCAATCACAATGAACGCAACTCTCGATCTTTCGATGACACACCAAATCCAAATATCGATGTTCCACCAGAACCATTGTATACGGACATGCCTCGTCAAAACCCATCTGCTAACAGACAATTGTTTGAAAATACGAACAGTCAGAGAATTAGCAATAGAAGGTTTGACTTGGACCGTTGGGGAATTTTATTTGATGGCACCGATAAAGGAATGTCGATAGAAGACTTTGTCTTTCGTGTGGAAGTTCTAAAATCGAACTACGATTGTCCATGGGAAGAAGTGATGCGTAACTTCCATCATTTGGTCAAGGGATCAGCCGAGGACTGGTTCTGGAATTATATGCGTAGTAATCCACGTGGGGATTGGCAAATGCTTCGAAATGCCCTATTCAAAAGATTCAAGAGTTATGAAAATGACTTCGAAATCTTGAAACAAATCATGGATCGGAGGCAAATGCCAACAGAATCTTTTGATGACTTTTACTCAAGTGTTAGTCACCTCATTAGTCAGCTTAGAGAACCTATTCGTGAATTTGACCTTGTAAAAATTTTGCGAAGCAACATAAATACAAGATTGATGAATTTCATATTTCCTATGCAGATAGACACTATCGAACAATTTCGCAATGAATGCAGACGAACGGAGAAGATGCTGCAATCGCGTTACTCAGCTCAAAATCGTTTCAATAGCGCAAGGCATATCAATGAATTGGACTTTTCGTCATCCGATCAGTCAATGGATATGTATATTGATTCGCCTGAAAATATCGCCGCAGTATCTTTACCAAATCGTCACAAACATTCGGTCATTCGCGATATGTCTTCATCTGGACATATCATATGTTTTAACTGCAAGCGCACAGGTCATCTTTTTATTAATTGCACGTCACCAGTTCGAAAGCTATTTTGCTATCGATGTGGGACGGATGACTATACCATACTTGACTGCCCCAAATGTAATCCACTACTGGGAAACCCGAGCTCGAACAAGACAGACTCCGGAAAGTCTTGTTCGACTCAGACCTATCCGGAATAAACACAAAAGATGCTTCAACTAATACCGATCCCGACGCGTTATTAGTTAGCTCAAATACCCATTTTTCGACACCCATTATATATGGTACTTCGTCCGAAAGAGACACTAAACTAAACTTTGTGAAACACAACTTTTTTAAACAATCTGCAACAGACACAAAACCAACACCATTTTATAAAAAACCTTATAAGGAACGCTTAGAGGAGTACTATAAAATACGGAAAAAAATATTCGACGGTAACGCCAACGCTAAACCGGACGTATCTTTTAAAATTACCAAAGCAAGGCTTCGATATAAGAGAAGACATGCTTACCGCAAATTGATTAGTGAAACTATGCTTGATGGACAACTCGATCCTAGACCCTTTGCAAAAGTTTTTATTCAAGGCAAGGAGATTTCTGGTTTGCTCGACAGTGGAGCTTCGGTATCATGTCTAGGGAATAGTTGCATGCAGTTTCTAAAAGATCTCAAGATCCCAATCATTCCATACCAATCGACCGTAAAAACTGCGGATGGAAAGGGTCAGGAGATAGTTGGACGTATTGCAGTTCCAGTAACGTATGGAAATATGTCAAAAGAAGTAAACTTATATCTTGTTCCAAGCCTTTCCTTACCACTCTATCTGGGAATTGACTTTTGGTCAACATTCCAAATAGCTCCACACGTTATCGGTGAACTTTTTTCTGAAACTGCTTGTAATCTTCCATCTGTAACTACACCCAAGACATCACCACCAGCACATGTGTTGAATCAGGTACAAGCTGAACAGCTTAAAGCAGTTGTGGCACAATTTCCATCGTTTGAAAAGCTAGGATTGGGTAAAACAACGCTAGAGACGCATGTTATCGAAACTGGTGACGCAGAACCGGTGAAACAGCGCCACTATCCGGTATCCCCGGTTATTCAAAAGATGATATATGAACAACTAGACCGTATGCTAGCCATGGGAGTCATCGAAGAAAGTCAAAGCGCCTGGAGTAGTCCTGTAGTTCTAATCAAGAAACCAGGTAAAAATAGGCTTTGTTTGGACTACAGGAAGGTGAACTCCCTGACTAAACGCGATGCATACCCGTTGCCTCATATAGAGGGTTTGCTCAGTCGGCTCGGAGAGACACATTACATAAGCAGTGTGGATCTCAAAGATGCCTTCTGGCAAATCCCTCTAGAGGAGAGCTCAAGAGAGAAGACCGCCTTTACTGTGCCAGGACGACCCCTTTACCAATTTACCGTCATGCCCTTTGGGTTGTGTAATGCTCCCCAAAGGATGTGTCGGTTAATGGATAGGGTGGTCCCCAGTGCACTTAGGGAAAGCGTGTTCGTCTATCTTGATGATCTCCTCATCATCTCCTCGGATTTCAAGCAACATCTTTCTCTGCTGTCACAAGTTGCCGAATGCTTGAAAAACGCCAACCTGACAATAAACGTAAAAAAATCATTTTTCTGCTTTAAGGAACTGCGTTACCTTGGCTACATAGTAGGACAAGGACATCTCAAACCGAATCCGGAAAAAGTATCAGCGATAAATGACTTTCCTGTACCAACTTCACCCAAACAGGTCAGAAGGTTTCTAGGACTGTGTGGCTGGTACAGAAGGTTCATTAGGAACTTCGCAGCAATAGCCTCGCCCTTGACTGATACAATAAAAAAATCTAAAACCTTTTCTATGACTACCGAAGCCCTAATCTCTTTTGATGCCTTAAAAAGCGCTTTAACATCTGCTCCCATTCTCAGTAACCCCGACTTTGCCAAACGGTTTATAATTCAATGTGATGCATCTAACACTGGTATTGGAGGCGTTCTGTTCCAGTACGATGAGGATGGCCACGAAAAGCCAATAGCCTTCTTCTCAGAGAAGTTAAACGCGTGCCAACGTAATTATTCAGTTACGGAGCAAGAGTGCTTGGCCGCGTTAAGATCAATAATTAAGTTCAGACCATATATCGAAGGGACACCTTTTACCGTGATCACAGACCACGCCAGTCTCAAATGGCTGATGGGTCTAAAGGATTTAAGCGGAAGGCTTGCTCGCTGGTCCCTAAAACTCCAATGCTTCACATTCGACATACAGCACCGCAAAGGAACTTTAAATACTGTACCCGATGCGCTGTCTCGTGTGTACATAGACGAATTATCACCAACAGCTATCGATGATTTCTTACCTGACCTAAATTCTCCCGAGTTCAAATCACCAGAATATCTCGAGCTTATTGAAACGGTCAAAAGGAACCAAGCCCAATTACCCGATTTGAAAGTTGAAAACGATTACGTTTACAAGAGAATGTTTTCAAGTGGCAATGAGGATCTGCAAACGCAGTACGAATGGAAGTTGTGGGTACCCACAGGGTTAACCAACGCCATTATAGTCAAAAACCATTGTCCACCAAATTGCTCTCATGGAGGCATTCGAAAAACATTAGAAAGAATTAGACAAACCTGCTTCTGGCCAAACATGGTCCTTCAAGTACGAGATTTCGTTCGGAACTGTGAGGCTTGTAAGGAGAATAAATCCTCAAATGTTACTCTCAGACCACCAATGGGTACCCAACAACAGATCGACCTCCCCTTCCAAAAATTGTACGTAGACTTTATGGGTCCATATGTTCGTACAAAGAAGGGAAATTTGTTTATTTTCATTGTGCTAGACCAAGTATCAAAATTCGTTTTTCTGAAAGCCATGCCAAAAGCAACTTCCAGATTAGCAATTCGCTTCCTGGAACAAGAAGTTTTCCAAAAATTCGGAGTACCCGAGTATTTGCACAGCGACAATGGCAAGCAGTTTGTGTCACAAGAATTTGCAAATTTCCTATCCAAGTATGGAACTACCCATATTAAAAACGCTGTATACTCGCCACAAGCAAACTCCTCTGAAAGAGTGAATCAATCGATTCTATCAGCAATTAGGGCCTACCTCAAAAGCGACCAGAGAGAATGGGACATTCACTTAACAGAAATACAACAAGCCTTATGTACATCTGTGCATCAATCGACAGGCATGACGCCCTTCTTTGTCCTTTTTGGTCGACATATGGTGTCGCATGCAAAGATGTATCAACTTGCCCGAAAACTTAAGGCATTAAACGAAAATGAGTTCGATTGTCTGCCATTATCAAACCGGCTTGAGATAATTCGCGAGAAGGACAAAGAAAATCTAAATCTAGCGTACAAAAGAAACGAAAAGGCATATAACCTAAGATCCTCGAACCGAATATTCAAATCCGGAGATGAAGTCTACCGAAGGAATTTTAACCTGAGTAACGCCTCTAAGCGCTTCAATGCAAAATTGAGCCAAAAGTTTATCAAGTGTCGAATTGTCAAACCAACTGGAAAGTGCACATATCTCATTGAGAATATGCAAGGCAAAACTCTTGGCTTATATCATGCCAAAGATTTGAGGCAATAAACACCTTTGTCATCACGATTATAAGTACATAATATGTACTCAATCCACTAACATATTCGTCGGTCTATCGACTTCATAAATACCCCTATTATGCTATTACGTTTGGGGATGAATCGTTATCGTCCTTCACTGGGAGACAATAATGGAAACACCAACGAGTATGCATTGTTATGTTCAATAACTGAGTCAAATAGACTTGCATATGCGAAGGCGGCATGGATAAATAGTCCTTTGGAAAATATAATCTAACTACGTGGACACTCACGATTCCGAACACATTAGTTATTCGATTTCCCCTTCTTGGAAGTAGATACAGTTCGTGGGTGTGTGTAACAACACAATAAAGATATTCGTGATGTTCTCCCAACCAGAAATGTTCAAGGGTCCAGTAGATCGTCCTACAGCAGGTACCTTAGTGAGATAAACAAAAGTGAATTACAAAGAAATGGAGGTAATATAAATACAAACCACCCTTGGCGAATCCGTTCGGCTGAATGTGGTACCTAAATGAATACGACAATACATTTGGTCAGTATTGGCTTTACCTGAATTTTTCTTATTGTATCCGTATACAGTGCTCATCTCCACCAAGCTTAAAGTATCTTGCGTTTTCCACTTTTCATGGTATTGTAGACATTGACACCGCGCTGACACGACTACGAAATATATTTTCGTTGCGAAATCAATGTCCCCGTTAGCAATCGTGTGCAGGTATTATGTCCACTCGGATATCAATTAATTAAAATGAACTTACGATTGATAATAATCCTAATCAATTTATGTTCCCCAAATCCTAAAGAAACAAAACACGAACAAAAGTTCTGCCAAAATAAACAAAAAAAAAAGCCAATGTCAGATTTGTTATGGAAATTGGTAGCGTAGGTCGCGAAACTGTCAGCTGATGGATCCTGCTCGGATGATGACAGATGTACTAAAAATGTAGTGTGGCCGATAGTGCGGTCTACATTTCTAAAGGTGCGTACAGAAAACAAATACTAATAGATTTTTTTTTTTTTGGATGTAGAGCATTAGCCATATTTTTTTTTTGTTGAGATGGTCTTCTATAGATTATGGATAATGGATTTGGATACGAGAGATTGACATTGGGAGGATAGCGTGGAGTATGTGAAAGGAAGAGGGTGGGACCTGTTATAACATGTTTCTCGGTTAGTATGGGGAGATTACAAGTACATGGACGTTTACTCTATCTGTTCAGGGACGTGGGTCGAGGACTTTTGTATACATCTGAAGTCTCACGGTTCTCATGTATTTCGCCAACTTGGAAAGTTTTCCAAATCCATGATTTTGTAGCGCACGCCTTCAAGTGTTTTATTGACAGCCATAACTTGTTGAACATAAAACTCACGCGCATATACCCTACGGCGAATGCACTGTCCGAAATAACCGCTGTACATGCAATGGCCGCACACTTCGCTGAGAAATCGCCGTCAGCTAACACTCCCATGGTATAAAAAACCAAAGCGCAACAATGGCCGGTCTTTTCTCTATTGGACGGTGGCAGAACTGGTGCGCGTGCTAAATCTAAACGAACAAAATCTTTAAAGTCGATTAATCGAGAGCTCGCCAATTAACCTCACTGGCTAAAATTTGATTTCCAAAAGGAAATAAAAATAAATGTAAAAAAAAAGGAAATTTTAAGCGTGTGCGCAGCACAAAAAAATGATTTAAGTCATAACGCCATCTTGTTAAGGTAATTTTTCTTTTATCTCCGTTTCATGAGATTATCACCTTACCCCCTTACAGCAGACACCCAACAGTCGAAAGATTATCGACTCCGTATTAATCGAGGATATCGGGAGCCAAGGAGTGCTCTTAAGAAAATTCCCCTACCGAATTCTTCGCCGCATACCGCCCCGGTTCTATGAGCTTGCTCGTGCACGCCTCCAATTCCATACGCCCGAGGACTTGCTACCGTCCACCAGATTTTCCCGCCATCAAAAGCACTCGGCCTAGACTGCGCCACTCCAGCAGTCCGTCCACCAGATTTTCCCGCCATCAAAAGCACTCGGCCTAGACTGCGCCACTCCAGCAGTCCGTCCACCAGATTTTCCCGCCATCAAAAGCACTCGGCCTAGACTGCGCCACTCCAGCAGTCCGTCCACCAGATTTTCCCGCCATCAAAAGCACTCGGCCTAGACTGCGCCACTCCAGCATTCCGTGTCACCAGATAGTGCCCGCCATCCCCCCCCCCCACGCTCGATCGTCGTCCCCCGAAAGACCACCACATCCGAATCTCTTCACCACGTGGTCGATCACGTCTTCCCCAACGACATCGAAGAGGAGAAAAAACCAATGAAGCAGACGAATGGTTAGGTGCATCTGAAGTGCCTACAACAACCATCCCAGCCGTGACAGTTATATTATAAAATTATTTAGAGATAAGATTAGTTTGATAACTAAGGGTCGGTAAGGATACAGAAGCAGGTATAATTTTTTTTTTTGCGTATGATTTCGGGTACACCCACAGGTAAATGGCCATAGAATATATATAAAATAATTAAATTTCAATAACTAAACCATCCCTTTTCCTAACAGTGAGAACACCATATGCTGAATCGTCCTGTGCGCACATCACGAAAAGCAGATCCATAAAACCCAAAGTATCAACAAAACAACGTAAAGTAAAACAGAAAAAAAAAGACTGTAAGTGCATATTTTATATTATCCTATGGCAACTATATTTAGTAGTTAAATTTATGAGATTGTATTAAGAGTATTGGTTAATACTATATATATTTTATTTTTGAATTTACCGCGGAACCAAATAACAGTAACGTACCTTGCAACCTTAGTAGATCCGATTCTTACTACGTCATATCTGTTCGTAATTATCCGCGTACTCACTCGAGATAGTAGATACCTACCTACCCTTGGTTCATTGTTGTTTCATTGTTTTGGCTTAGCCTAAATTCATTAACATTCCTTGCTCTTGCAACACCCAGGTTACACTACCTGACCCTAAGTCACCTTGTAATGTTAAATAAATACTTTGAATTTTACGCCCAATGAAGGGCTGCTAAATAAATGTTGAAGTTTTCGCACTCTGTAAAAATGTGCTAAAATCTTTTCTATTCGGCGATCGAACGTGATTCAGAAGGCATGAGAAAGTAAGCGTACACACCGCGATATTTGGGGCTGCCATAAATATATCGGCCCATGGTAGCCATGGAGCAATGGACTTCGGTCAATTGTAGGGTGGGTTCCGCCGTCAGGATGGCCTTAGAGGTTTTCTAACCAGCCTCAAGTCACATCCTCGGTCACAACATCAGACCCTTTTTGTTTATTCTTGTAGTGCGTATATCCCCTGGTGATCGTCAGCTTCCCCAATTCTGGACCCAAGTTTCTCCCTGGGTTTATTTTTTTTCTAATACCGATACTTTTCGATTGATATCGGCTAACTAGTCTGGTCAGACTCAAAAGATCAACTCTCCTAGTACAACAGCGGTAGACACATCAACAATATTAATTCATTTGGCACGAAGAAATTTTTTTTTTGCAACCATTAGACAAGCAGACACATCACCCACCCCTCCGACGAGCTAAATGCCGCGAGCCACCGCAAGCGTGCCAAACCCTCTGCTTAGGGATGGAAATTCCTTTCAGCTTTCCACGTCTCCCTCTGGTCCCCTGCAGTTTAATGGTCCGACCTCTATTGTATTCTGGCCAAAGCTTCCTTGATATTTCACAGGTAGTGAGTTCTTTCCACCTGTTGTTGGTTTTCATTCGAATTTTGTTCTCCACTCGCTCTCTGAGATTGCAAAGTGGTGGCTTGATCGATTGAAGTGCTCTGTCAAGATCCATTTCGGATCCCTGTCTCGCCAGTTCATCCGCCCTCTCATTGCCGGTTTTGTCACCTGTCCAGGGACCCAGCAGAGATTGGTGGTATGCTGCGAGTAAAGAACTTTAAGCTCCTCGCAGCAGCGGTGGAATAATTTGGATTTTATTTCATTGGCAGAAACTGCTTTTATTGCCGCCTGACTGTCAATGAAGATGGTAATATCGCTACCGGTATTGCCAATATTGACGACTTACGGGCACTACGGGCACACTACTGCTATCAGGAAGTCTGATGGAGCAATGTATATTTAGTTCCACAGAGAATATGCCGGCACCAGTTCCACAGTCCATCTTTGACCCATCTGTGTAGATAGATATTGATTTCCTTTTTGTGGGTTCATTTGTGTTCCATTCTTCCCTACTCGGAAAGGAGCAGGTGAATGGCCTGTCCAAGTCTAGTCGGGGAGACAAGATGTGACGACGCTTCCTGTGTATTTACCTAATATCTGTGCATGCCCAAAATTTCAAGGGTTCCAAGTGTTAGTTGATTACCCATGCTCGTATGCGGACGAACAATCATAGAAGACTTAGAATAATATTTCAATTCTTGAAATGCAAAAGCTGACTTGACAATGGGTGACAATTTCGGCTTTACAGATGCGGCTTTTTGAAAAGTCTTTGTTTTTCCAAGAATTACTACCCTAATTAAAAGCACTTAAAACGGTTTTAAGCAGTTGCTCATCAGAAGACGTCTGTCACTTTTGTATACATTTTCTTTAAATATTTTCCACTGATAACAAGGAACAAGCTACTGTGAATCATAAAATTTGAACACTTTATTTTTGTAATTTAACTTCAATTAACTACGATAGCTATATATGAGCAAATCACTGTAGATTTTTACTACGTAACTACGCACATCCAAGCCAAATTTGTCAAACTCACAGTAGCCAATAATAGTAGAAATTTTCCATAAAACATTGGACCTACAAAATATTTAAGGTGAAGTTTAAAAACTATTATTAGTAAAGCCCAGTGTCTTTTATAACATAAACTAATTATTACTTGTTTTATGCGTACAAACAATTAGAACCTTTTTTTGATTTAAATAATTTTATCAAGCTAGATTCTAGTCTGTAGTTCAGCTTCTGGTACAATATTTTTGGTCCCTCTAGTTCTCTTTTGAATTGGTTAAAAATTGGTTTGAGAATTGACAAATTTTTGTCAGAAACGCTTCCAAAAAGTAAGCGGGAAAATGAACAAAATTAGTATCTGGAAAATGTTTCCAGTAAATTTTACGGCCACCGGTCGCAAACATAAAACTCCCTACAGTTTCGTAACCAAGAATATTTATCAGTAAGGCATTCTTCTGCTCAATATTTCTCTACGTCATTGTCGGCATCTTTGAAGACATTTCCGTTCTTGTGCAACAAAAATTATAATACACCATTACGCCATTAGCAGAACATAAATGGTTCGTGCACTAGCTGATCATATTATATTTTTCACAAACCAATTATGATATAGTACAAATGATATATTTTATTAATTGGTAATTGTACAGAGAATGCAGCTACCGAACATCGTTTGGCACATATTTACAAAAATACACCTCCTTGTTTATACTATCTGATTCAGTTTTGTGCTTTTTGTTCTCCGAGCTTACAATAAATCAAGTTCCTTTCTCGTAAATGATAACCAATGTAAATGAGCTTTTTTCAACATAACCAAATTTGTGCGAGGTTCATTTAAAATATTAGTTCTTCTTAGAAGCATCGTCGGTACAGGACTTTAAAGACTTAGTTTGCAAGTACGCTAAGGCCCATTTTATTCACTCGAAGTTGAACACAACTTGGGAAGTTTCCCATATAAAAATCCTAAATATGGCCTAAATATGTTTCTTAGAAATTCTTTCTCTGTTTAGGAATAAATATCGCTGCAAAAACGATCCTTGTGGGGCTGGTCAAATCAATGGCGTGTACTGTGTACTGAACAAGTGCCTCCCTTCTCCTTTTCCTCTTTCTCAATGTGTGTAATTTCAAGCGTAAAATAAACGATTGCACCGTTCACTTCAAAAAGAAAACAAGAAACAATAAACTGGCAGGTTGCCATGTTTCTTCATATATATCATAAATTAAAGAAAAAAAAACCTTACAACGCGGACCTACACGATCTTGCCACCTTTCATACTTTCAAATCTAGTTTTAAGAGGCTGTTTTTTTCTTTTGTTTTCTTTGTGTAAAAAAGCTAGAATTATAATTTTTACCTCACATCTATCACCTCTTGTACATAAACACACAGTTATGGCACATAAATCTAGCTTAAGTCGCATCAAAAGTTCTCACTTTAAAAAAACATTTTGATTTACAAAAACAAAAGTGTGAGCAGCATTTTCCTTCATCTTTAAATTTATTTTTGTTTCCAAACATGCTTCCACAAACACATAAATTTCACATACAGATATACAGATACTTAAAAAATTAAGCCTAAAAAAAAAATCTCCGTCAAACTTATCTCAAAAATAGCCCCGAATAGCTATCATCCTGAGAGAGTGTCCATATGCCAGTCGAGTTCGCCAAAGTATTCCTTCGGTAGGAGGACGAAAAATTACTTTGAAAAGGGAACACCAGGTAAAGTTGGTTCAACTATAACACGTTTGTTTACTTTGTGAGTTTAGACTTTTCATTTCTGATTCACGTATTTGCCTTGAGTAGATAAGCATTCGAAAATTTTAAAATAGTCGGTTTCTTGCGAACCTTGTCTTACATCATGCATGTTGTGTTAGTTCTTTGATTTTTGAGTTCGAAACAAAGCGTTTTTTGCCGGCGATCTAATGGGTTTTTCTTTATAGCTCCGGGCGCATATTGCCCGGAAAAGGTCAAGCTGGATAAGACTCCACAATTCTCATTTGGAGTGAAGCATCATGTGCCGAAGACGGACGAAACACCAGGTATGTTCAAAAACACACGATTTCTTTAGTTCTTGTTCGTTTTTGTTTGTAGTTTGTTTGTAGTTGTTTTTATGTGTTTTGTTGTTGTTTTGTTTTGTTTAATGTAAAGCACCGAGCGCTTATAAGACCGAAGTAGTAGCCTTAGATCATACACCCGCTTACAGTTTTGGGGTGAAGGTTAATGAGAAACCAGCAAGCGATACACCAGGTAAGGATATTGGTTTTTTCTTGTTCCAGCTAGTTTTTACCAAATTTGACTAACACTTTCCAAAGCGCCCGGAGCATATTGTCCGGAGAAAGTCCGAATGGACAGTAATCCGCATTATAGTTTCGGTTTGAAGACGATCTATGAGGCCAAGAACGATACCCCAGGTAGGTGGAGAGGGTTTCAACTTTTTAGAATTTGATTTTTATGCACTTTTTTGTTCTGACGTCATTCAGCACCGGGAGCGTATAAGCCGGAGAATGTGAACTTATCGTATTCTCCAGCCTATACCATGGGCTCGAAGGTTAATCCCGAGAAAGCCCATGATTCACCAGGTGAGTTGAGAAATCTTAATTAATCTCTAACTTTGAACTTTTCATCTCAGAAATCGCACTAACTTGCTTCTATTTTGTTGCAGCTCCTGGAGCCTACAAGCCGGAGCAGTGCAAGCTTGATCACACACCAGCCTACAGCTTCGGAGTAAAAGTTAACCAGGCGAAGCCAAGTGAAACACCTGCGCCAGGAGCTTATGAAACGGAAAAGGTCAAGCTTGACCACACTCCCGCCTACAGCTTCGGAGGAAAGTACGACCCAAAGATAGTCAATAGCACACCTGCTCCCGGGGCTTATGCACCAGAAAACTGCAGGCAGGACCACACACCGTCATACAGTTTTGCCGGCAGGCATGAAGAGCATAAGGCTGCTGATACTCCAGCACCTGGAGCTTATGCACCGGAAAACTGCAGGCAAGACCACACACCATCATATAGCTTTGCTGGCAAACATGATCCATCGAAGCCAAGTAATACTCCTGCGCCTGGTGCCTATTCGCCGGAGAAGTGCCGCATGGATAATACCCCATCCTACTCGTTTGCGGGCAAGTATGATCCCGCAAAGCCTAATGACACCCCAGCACCAGGTGCGTATGCCCCAGAGAACTGCAGACTGGATAACAATCCAGCTTACACCTTCGGCGGAAAGTATGACCAGTCAAAGCCAAATGGAGTTCCAGCGCCGGGCGCATACGCCCCTGAAAATTGCCGCCTAGACAATAACCCTTCCTACAGTTTTGGCGGAAAATATGATCTCTCAAAACCGAACGGTGTTCCAGCCCCAGGTGCCTACGCTCCTGAGAATTATCGACTGGACAATACCCCATCGTACTCATTTGCTGGCAAGCACGACCCTGCGAAAGCAAACGAGACCCCAGCACCAGGTGCATATGCTCCAGAGAACTGTAGATTGGACAACAACCCTGCGTACAGCTTCGGTGGGAAATACGATATTTCAAAGCCTAATGGAGTGCCAGCTCCGGGTGCATATGCTCCTGAAAATTGCCGCCTCGATAACAATCCTTCATACACCTTCGGAGGAAAGTATGACCACTCCAAACCAAATGGAGTACCAGCTCCTGGTGCCTACGCCCCAGAGAACTGCCGACTGGACAACAATCCTTCATACACTTTCGGAGGAAAGTATGACCACTCCAAACCAAATGGAGTCCCAGCTCCTGGTGCCTACGCCCCAGAGAACTGCCGACTGGACAACAACCCTTCATACACCTTCGGTGGCAAGTACGATCTCTCAAAGGCAAATGGCGTTCCAGCTCCTGGTGATTATTCCCCCGAAAAGTGTCGATTGGACAATACACCAGCCTACACCATGGCTGGAAGGCACGAAGCACTAAAAGTAGCTGACACGCCTGCACCAGGAGCGTACGCTCCTGAGAATTGCCGTTTGGACAACACACCATCGTACAGCTTCGCCGGTAAGTACGATCTAGCAAAGCCCAGCGATACTCCAGCTCCAGGCGCCTATGCTCCCGAAAATTCAAAGTTAGACCAGTCTCCGGCATACACATTCGGAGAGAAATTGAATGTTCAGAAGCCAGTTGATACCCCAGCACCAGGTGATTACTCCCCAGAGAAACACAACCTGGATCACACACCAGCCTATACCATCGCTGGCAGGCATAATTTAGCCAAGCCCAATGAAAATCCCGCACCTGGTGCTTACTCCCCAGAGAAGCACAATCTCGGTCAAACTCCATCATATACCATCGCCGGCAGGCACGATCTAGCCAAAGCCAATGAAAATCCCGCACCAGGCGCGTACTCCCCCGAGAAACATAACCTTGATCACACCCCAGCGTACACAATTGCCGGCAAAACACACGTCGAAAAGGCGTTCCTCACCCCAGCACCCGGTGACTATGAGCCAGAGAAGCACAACCTCGATCACACACCCGCTTTTACCTTCGGCACCAAAGCGAATCTCAGCAAAGCTAGTGATACTCCAGGTAAGAGCAAATGTGCCCAACCCACCTAGCTTATTAAGGCCTACTTTGATATTTTCGCTTAGCACCCGGTTCGTACGAACCAGAGAAGCATAATCTCGACCATACTCCTGCCTATTCGTTTGGCATTAGGGTGAACTCACCGACTCGTTGTGAATCTCCAGCACCGGGAACCTATCAGCCGGAAAAGTCGAACTTAGATCACGGTCCAGCGTTTACGTTCGGAGTTAAAGTGAATCGTGAGAAGCCTAGTGATAACCCAGGTAACTACAGTAGTGTGCCATCCTGTTGTCCAGATTCACGTAGACTTGATTACACAATCTTCTGCACTTACAGCACCCACTGCATACGAACCTGAAAAGGTTTCACTTGATCACGCCCCTGCATTCACATTTGGTACGAAATCCGAACTAAAGATTTCTTCAGATACACCAGGTAATGAGAGACATCACATAGATGCACACATAGAAATGTTTTGACTAACCGCAATGCAATTGAAACACACAAACTAGTCATAGAGTTAGGTTTGCTTGCAATCAAAAAAAAATCACCAATTTAATGGTTAAATGGCTTTAGATCTTTAGATCACGAAACCTGATTATATTTCTGTCTCAGCACAACCTTCATAAACCAAATACTAGGCCTGTTCCCGTACTTTTGCATGGTTACTTCTTTCAAAGAAATTCAATTTTTGCTCTTTTTTCCTCTTGCTTTCATTCTATTGTAAATGAAACTCGAAAAATTAAATAAAGCTGTCACTTCTAAATTGCCATTTGAGAGCCATCTATCAGACAGTTGTTTGGCTTATTTAAGCTCAACTTTCGAAAATCCAATAAGCTGTCATGCCTGTTGCATCGCAGTTTTATTTCTTAAGCCTAGTATGCTGTTCCAGGAAAGCTAAAACTAAGCGCCTCTCCAATGTTTCTCTCCACCACTTTGCTTAATGTTCGCTTAATTTTAACAGTTTAAGTTCCGTCAAAAAAAGAAATATATTGGCACAGCTGATTGACTTGCTCTGTTTAGTCACTTAGTACTTTCTAAAAAAAATTCTTAATTCTAAAAGAAATTATATTAACAACAACGAATATCTTTGTATTGAACTAACCATTCTCCATAGGTACTGTTAATTTGCTTTCATTTCAAATTTTGTTGCGAATACCGATATTTTCTCTGATCTGTCAAAATTAAGCTGTGCGAGAATGTATTTTGCATTAATACGCTTAATTAAATTCTGTAGAGAGTTTTCGTACAGTGGCTAACAAATTTAGCTTGAACTGCGTACTGCTTGGCTTAACTGCTTTGCTTAATTTTATCTTTGGAGACATTTTTGTGTGGCGCTCAATTTAACCGCGAGCAGCATACTAGACTTGGTATATAACGCTGAAGTTTCAAACTCGCTTCGGTTTTTAGTTTATATTTATGAAATGAATACTATATCCCCAGCTGTCAAATCAGCATTTTGATTGTCAAAATATGGAGACGTTATATATAATGATCAGAACTTTTATACTAATTTTATGACCAATGATTATCATTTATGAGTCATGACAGATAAATATGAGATCTGTTCCCTTACTTTCTGGTTCAATTTTGGCAATATGTCACATTTCTCTCATCGCGAGAGAATTCGCTCACCGGAATAAAATATAACCAAAAAGAAAAGGAACGCGTTGAATCACAATTTGAAAAATGTGAACTTTGTCTAAACGGGAATATTCAAATATCAGTAGAACAAATCGCAAATTTATATTCAAGACCAAAGATCTGTCGTCTGTGCCTTTGCTTTTACATCTTACGAATTTATACTAATTCTTTTGAATTTTTATTGATTCTTACGAATTTTTACTCATTGCCGTTCCCTAACTCGAAAAATTCGTTAAAAAGATAGCGTCGCAAGATTTTACCTCTCTGTGAGCGAATCTATCGCCACCACTGCCATTTGCTTTTTCATTCTTACTACATCTACAACAGTAAAGGAAAAAACCTCAAGACTTGAATTGCTTTAGTATTAAGTATTTAGTATCAACTATTCCAGACATTTCTTGGGCTAATATTTGCAGGATTTTTATGGAGGGAAAAAGTTTTGTTCTCTCTTTTTAGCTCTCTTCTGCCAACTTTTACGTAAGGTAACGAAGTTTGAATAAATTTGGCTATTGTGTTCATAAGCATTATAGTTAGGGAACAGACCTCGATTGAAGAATACGAGTAGTATTGCAGAGTTGTACAATGAAATTTGAAGTCGAACATCTTTGACTGTTTTACGAACATTCTTTAATTTTTTTAACCCAACCTTATCTACAAAATACACCTTTTTAAATATTCAAACGCCGACTCCCTTTGACATTTATATTTTTACAACGTGAGGTCGTGAAATAGTTAAGGAAAATCGGAAGACAGTATATCAATTTGTCTCGGATATTTTCTGTCCCAAAAAATGGAATACACTCTACTATATTCTTTCGAGTTTCGAAATTCTCCCTCATATATGAACAAACTCACGCTTTGCAAAATCATGTACATGTACAGTACGTCTGTTAGATGATCGTTATGTATGGTGTTGTTTTATTCATTGAGAATATTGTTCCCTCAGTGCCGATTTTTTGTTATTCCCGAAATCTCTAGAAATAAATCCCACATGTAAAATTATTAAGTAAAGTACATAATAAGGAGTTCATAATAGCAATATGTGATTTTCAAAGAAATTTACCTAATTTTGAGGTTATGTGCATTTGAATTCAATGCTACAAACGAATTATATCCATTCCCCTAGATTGTGTTGTGTGATTTCTTTCTTACTTCTAATCATTAGTGTTAAGCGCCATGATTTTATAAAAAGACGAAATTCCAATAATCCTGTATCAAAGCTTGATAAACGATCCCTCATAACCTTGAGGAGCTATTCCTTTTCTGTGCTTTCTATGGAACAACGTATATTACGAACTAGTTCCCTGCTCCTACAACCGCATCGGATAAATATTAAATAAAACTCCCTTCTACTGCAGCTCCTGGAGCCTATCGTCCAGAGGACTGTAACCTCGATCACTCGCCTGCCTACACAATTGGCCCGTTAAAGGGCAGCCTCGGCCCAGGTAAGTGAACAGCTTTCCCTCATTTTCATCAACTTGTCGGTACATGCGAATACATTCATGTTTTGTTTGTCTCTTTTATATTGTTACTCTTTTTGTGTCTATAGACCTATTGAATGTGAACTAAATTTGTTTTATGTTATTTCTATTTGCTTTATGATTTGTGCATTTGCTCCGTATTATTTTATTTCATACAAACCACTCGTCACTTAGCTCAACCATCCGGTGCTTATGTGCAAGATAGGATTTTGCAAAGACGTGAAAAACGCTTAGCAAGTCCCGGTAAGCTTCTGTTTTTATGTTGTTTTCTCTCTTTATTCCGAATTTCTTTCTTTGCTTCCGAATTTTTAACTCCCCGCACTTTCTGGGCACCAAGTAGATACGAATTGAATTGAAAAACGTTTTTTTTTTTGGTGAATGAATGTCCACAGTTCGTCAAAAAATCACAAACGGTGATGCCGTTGATACCACTGTTGCAACCGTCACAGAAACCACCAGCAATGCTGTTAAATCTGAATCTGTTCAAAAGGCCACTTACACATTCACAGTGCAGTCGAACAGTTGCGAAGAGAGGATCTCAAGGTAAATTGAAATGTTAACAAGAAAAACACTTAACTAATGACACTGTTTTGAAAAATCCTAATCTGTACTAATTTTTCTCATTCTTTTTAGAACTCATTCTGAACAAATATCTAACCCATCCATCCATTTGAGTCCTACTAATGAAACTTTAGGCTTTTCTTGACGTTTTAATGATTTTTCTGTGCCACTCTAATGGAATTGCAATTTTCGAATTTCAGCTCCAAACGTATATAGAATTCCAACAGTATTGGGCAGCAGCAAGGATGGTACGATTAAATCAGCACCCGCATTCTCCATGGCAGGCAGACAGAAACCCCGCGTTTCACCGACACTCTTTGTACCAGGACCTGGCACGTACGATGGTGAATATCAGGTTATTACGAAAAAGTCCCCAATGTACTCCATGGGCATTAAGCATAAGGATCCTACCGACGATCATCTGAAGCCCGGTCCAGGAGCTCATTGTCCAGAGAAGGTACGCAGCAATATTTACAATTTTCTTAAAACTAATATTTTGGGCTTTTAAGATTTATGTAACGAAGAAGAGCGTTCCGGCGCCGTCTTTCTCCATTCGCCATACAAGATATGCGGGTACTCGCAAGGCGTATCTCATTCCCTTGCACCTGGAACATAACCTTAGTCGGCAATTGTAGTCACCGAAGGAGTCTCAAGTTTAGAACTAATGGTCAGATAAAATCGATTCAATTCAAGAGACAAATTTATCGGAAATTTCAAGTCACTCTTTTGGAATACTTTACAACTTTCTGTGTTGCATTGTCTACACAGAAATATTTGATAAAATTTATTCGTGTTGCTAAATATGATGGCTTTGAAACAAACAATAAATTAACTCATCGTCTAAAAATCTTGTACTATTTGGGATAATGTTTGCATTATATTTATTTAAGTCAGCAACTTATTCATCACCAAAGTCATTTCAGTGATTGCTGGCACATTTGTCAATGAAAGCTAACTAACCGTACCTATGCTCTTGGGAAGACATTTCATTCCCAGAAAGTAAACCTTGCAATGCGCCGGAATTTTTTGAACAGACCCGAGAGGATGACACAAATTCAATGGATGTGTTTACTACTCTAGGCATTCTTTTAACCCTATCTTGGTTCTTATAGTGACTGTCTTTCACTTATGTTAAACAGTCCTAAAAAAAAGCCAAAATTTGAATTTATTGTCGTCGCGCCTTATTTTGTTTGTCCTTTTTTCTATGAGTTCATGTCTCAATTTATAGTAATTATTTCTTCTCCTTTCTTCTAGGTAAACTTAGCACACGTGCCCTCCTACAGTTTTGGCATTAAACACTCCCAATACCTGGGTCACTTCCGCGACTACGATGCCATCAACTACAATCGAATTTGCTAAAAACAAAACATGATCCTGCGCCGAACACATCATTCACCAACATTCCACACATTTGGCCATTTCTAGTTCGAAAACCAAAACTTCCGTCCAAAAGATTAAAAACTTTCTCCCACAAGTCGGCCACATTAATGCATACGGGTGCTTCGAAAAAAACAAAGAAATAATGGAAATCACTTGCTGCCCAAAGCTCAACCAAGACGAAACCTACTCTAACCTAGATAATAAGAATTGTGTTTTATTTTAAAATCCCTATAACTAAGTCTAATGTGATTTAATTTTGTTTTCTTTTTTTTATACTAAGCAATCTTGAATAAGAACTCAAAAGGAAAACTATTCTAACTAAGAATATCTAATTGTATAACATGATTATAAGTTCGAAAGCGTTACGTACACAGTACACACCTATTAACATTATAACACTCACACACGGAAATAAAACAGAAAACTAAGCTCTTTCGAGATAAAAAGTAAATGGAGTCTTATTTATTTTTACACGCAGTTCAGACAAGGGGCACGTTCAAAAATCTAGTTTTCATAGTCGACGGGATTGATAGAGCCAAATTTATTATTATTGGCCGCTTTCAGAGCACTTTTTTTTTTCTCTCAGTCAAGAAATGAATTGAAAAAAATTTTATTGAATTGATATTGAACAGAAATACAAGTGTCAAGTCTAGTTAGCGAGCTGTCAGACATTGAAGTTTCGTGTAACATAAGAGTAGACCTAAGGAGTAGCACGTGGTGTTTTTTCAAGGCGTACAGATTTTGAAATGAAGGTATGATCTTGTTGGAAAGGTAAATGTATAACCTACCTGTTTAAGTGCTACTTTGGGCATAAAGATCTTGGATCTACTAAAGGTCTATCTGAAAGTCTTATTTCGAACTTTTGGAAACGTGCAACTGTAGGCCAATTCGTGATGAAATCGCAAATCGAAAGAAAGAAAGATCAGGAGTCATCTGTCAAATTGATTACCTCTGGAAAAAGGTAGCACTTTTTTGAAAAAAAAGACAATTCAACTAAGACTTTTGCAAGGAGTGAGTACAAATATAATTATCAAAAAGTTTGTACAAATTAATTAATCAGAAAGCAATTGCCGATTTTATCAAGAACTTCTCAAAGACTTTAATCACGCGCTTATGTTGCAGCTCCGATAAACGATCAGAGCAACGACTATTGCTAGAAATAAGAAAGCTACACATTAGGTCATTCGCGTACTTTCCCGAGCCAAATACTAACAATCTGTCAATCATAAAAAATTGAGCGATACTCTCTCAGAGAACTGAGAAATTTCCCAAAGTAGGTACGTGGATAGACTTCGAGCTACTTTGAGCCACTTTCATTTTTAACATCTAATCCATATCAAAAACAAATATATAGCATTTCTTTTTGCGACATATGAAACGTTCTAGAAGAACATTCGACTACCACCGATTTTTTTTTTACTTTCACAGTTTTTATTTTTTTTTTTTTCTTTGGAATTGAATTTTTGCATTTGACATATTTATCAGTACTTGCCCGTTGAAATTCTCTGAGCTGTTTCGAGCCAAGACGGGACCTACTCGTTGCTCGTTATTTTGCTAATTTTCTCGTTTTCTGTCATTTTTGATGAGAACGTGTATAGACTTTGTGCGATTGCGTTCGATTTAAAACGCGTACCTGCGCGAATGAACCTATTAATTTTCTTATAAAAAAAAGAACTTTGATATTTTGGCAGCATTTATGAAGTACGGAAACTAAAAAGGTTCATTCGCCTACGCGGTTTAGATCGAACGAAATCGTTCAAAGTCTATTGACGTTCTCGTTAAAAATGACAGAAATAGAGAACATTTGCAACGAGTAGTTCCTCTCTTGGCTCGAAACAACTCAAAAAATGTCAACCAGCAAGTAGTGTTCCCTTCGATAATTTTCGGAAAGGGTTCGCAAAGGTATCCCTGGCCCTCAGAAAGGGACCCGTATGAAATTATAGTAAAACAACAGTAGGTAGGCGTGTTTTTTTGAGTTTTGGTCTCAGCAATTACAACAACCACGCTCTAATTGACACTTTGAGGACTAAAATTAGTTCATGTAATTGCGCGCTGAAAATCCAACTTAACTTTGCTTTACTGAGATGGAAGCTCAAAAAAACACTCCTTATGTGTGTGTGAAAACAAGATTTATGTCGATAGTCAGTTACTGTGTAAACTCTAAAGAGAGAATTTTAGAAGCGCTTAGAAGAAAAAGGTCCTATGTGACATTTTTTGAAATTTTGCCTTTTTTCTTACGGATGGAGGTTCTATGTGAAAACATAGATTTCTGTCTATGTGGACTTCTCTAATGCCTCTATATTTCGATTTAGCAAAGGATGAAGATCTCATATGCAACCACTTTGTCCATACGCTTAGTGGAAGATGGTGTTAAACGCGCTTAAGCCCTTTATTTGCAAATGTCGCTTAAGTCCTGTAAATACCAATTCTGAGAAAAAATGTTAATAAGCGTTTAAACTTCTCCTCAAAAGACGGTTCCTGGGGTCCCAGCATGGAAGAAAGGTTCAATCAAACACTAAGCGATCCCAAAGTACTGATAAATAAAAAAGTTGACTAGAAACAAATTCAAAACCTGTCTTAAAAATCAATTGAACAGGAATATAAAACCTGTGATTCTAGAATGTTTCATATGTTGCAAATGGGTATGCTCTATATATTTATTTGCGATATGGATTAAATGACAAAGATGAAAGTGTCCCAAAGTAGCTCAAAGTCGATCCACGTATTTTTGGGTGTTTTTTCACCTCTCTGAGAGAGTATTACTGAATTTATTGTATTTGTTTAGTGTTGGGCTCAAAGGTCAAAAAGACCAAATCATGTCGTCAACAGATTTCCTTTAGACAAATTATCGAGCGTAGCAACCGAAAAGAAAAATTGAATATAGAAACATAAAGTCCACTCTGATGAATCAAGCAAACAACCAATGCAGTGGATCGAACTTACAAACTTATGATATAAATCTTACTGCGCTATATATACATTACCTACAAACTCGTTTACTTCTATTTAATTAGTAAATAGAACCATGACAATAAAATGCAATTTTTCAGTCGCATTATTTATTGTTCACCGAATGTTTCTACCATTTCGACACACAAAAAACTCTGAATAGAAAAACAAATGTTTCCAGTTTTGTTTTGCAGTCGCATTGATAACACAAATTGAAACCTGAAGTAGTGCAGTACCCTATAATTTTGAGAACTACATTCAAACGTTTTGTAATTATTAAATTAGTACATTGTTACCATATCTAAGAGTTGTATCAAAGCTTGTGTTAATTAGCACGCTATAGTCTACCCACCTATAGCAAGAAAAAAGAACACTGAGATTCAAATTAATTAATGCCAATTGTATAATATTCCATCATTCTACTAGTAATTAGTTAGTGAATTAATGTTTTTTTTTTTTTGTTCCAAAATAAGACAAATGAATATGAAATGTAAAAAAATCCGTACTGAAGGTCTCCGTCTTCCTTATTCCAGATTTTCCATATTTCTATGACTAAATTGAATCGTATTCTTTAGTGATTGATATGTAAGGTTAGCTTAGGCTTTCTGTTAAGCTGAAAATAGTGACGATGCCGTTGAATCAAAATTCGAAGTCTAATGACATAACGTAAGAGTGGCTAGAAACTAAATCGGCCTTACGGCCATACTCACAAAAGCTATCAGCCTAGATAAAAATGAATAATTTACTGTCTTAAATTTGTAGAAAGGTAAAGATTTTTTTTGTAACAGATATTCGAAGTCGACAAGGTCACGTCTTCCCTAGTCTTCAAACAGGAATTGTTTAGTGATTTTACGGAGCGGCAACATTTCACTGCATCAATTCCTGATGCTGAATATGAAATGAATATCTGCAATATTCTTTGGATTTTTCTAACAATTATTTAAAGAACAAAAGAACTTGCCCAAAAACTGGCAGTTGGAAATTTTTCCTTTGGTGTCACATATTTGTTTTTAACTTTCTCCATCCATTACGCAGTAAGAGAAAGATATTGTTTTCGTACAAAATTTCGAACTCCAGATCTTAATCTATTCTGACATTACGATGATAGAGGAACTCAAAAAAGTGGGTCGCAAAATTCTGTCCATCTGTCTGTCTGTCTGTCTGTCTGTTTGTCCGTCCTTCCACAGGCCCACAGCCTTAACGGCTGCCCGGATTTCGTTCAAACTTCGGATTCGGAGTTTGTGGGCTTACAGTTCGGGGGCGTTTTTTTGCAAGGTAACCTTAATATTAATGCTGTGGCCACAAGCAAAAACCGATAAAGTCTGAAAATTAATCAATCGGAAAAGAACATTGTTACTTAATTATAAGTTTGGAATAAAACTGACACATTTAAGAAAAAAAAAATGCAAACTACAGATTCTAATAGAGCGGTTTAATGTTTAATCGTAACGATTTCAACAATTTTGAATTTTTGCTAATCTCTTTATTTTATTTGTTACCGCAAAAAGCGTTACTACATTTTTGTCTTAAGTCGACTCAAGCAGTTTTCGCTTGTGTCCACAAAACGGTACTTCCCATATAAAAAGTTCATACCAGTTTGATTTGTTCGAAAACGGCTTAAATGATTTCAACCAAAATCGATATTTAAGCTTATGTAGGTGAGGTTACCATGACTTCATACCCAGTTTTTCGAATAACAGTACTTTCCACATACCTCGAAAATGGTCTATACGATTGTAACAAAAATGAATTTCGAAGATAATGTGGTCATTTATAACTTAATAGCAAACCCCGTTTTTCTTTACACAATCGTACAATGGATTTTTGAAAATATTAATTTTTTTTTAAATAGGTATAGTTTTGTTTAGATTTCCTGGCAATAACGATTTTGACCAAAATGCAAACTTAGAGTCAAATTGTCAAAAATATTGTGTCCTTAATTTTCGATTTGCTGAAGACTCTGAAAGCCAGTCAGACTCGCACTAAACGAGAAAGTTTCGTGCGACCCAGTAGTGCACTTTATTTTCTTATTCATTCACCTAAGGATCGTTAATTTTCTACCATTAGTGTCATTAGTGCCAAACAAGTCTACCTACACTACTGCTGCAGCATTCCCAAGACAGATTTCATAAATTTCTTACAATTGTGATAGTGGTCGTTAAGTACCTACTTGGACAGTAGGGTTAAAGTAATTTGCAAGTTACATGTCACATTTAAAATACAATTTACATAAAAAGCCGCTTTAATCATTAATTTCTAGCCACTTTTATTATGAAGACATCTGTCAAATTAGGGTTGCTAAGCTTGGAGGTTGTCATTTTCAATAATCTTGTTTGCTTAAAAATAAAATAATACATAGTCATTCTCATTGGTATAGACTACTGCTGGGTTCCGGGGACTTGACTCAACCTTGAGATTTTCAAGAGGGGGCTTACGTCTGAGTCAAGAAACTCCTTTCAATCCGGAGCTCCACTGAGAGGTTATTGTAATTTTCAACTCTGAGCGGTGTCTTTTCAAAGTCAAATTGGCTGATGGTCTGCCACGGACAAATACTAGTCTGCTTCTCAAGCTACCTTATGAAGCTCACTAACTCACATTCTAGCCGGTCTTATTGTGCGAAGTTCTCATTTTGTTATATAAACCGAGAGCAGGGATATAGATTTAGGTCCCCACTAGTTATGCATATGTTTCCCTTTCTGATGGTCCGCTGTTGATCAAACCGACAACAAAAACCGATTTGCATCCCAATTGTTAAAATGTTCACTGAATTATTATTTTCGAACTGAATGCTAGTCAATACTATAGTATTTACTCAAATTGATCTGATTGCGTTAACAGCCTTAAAATCTGATCGTAGTAATCAGGTTTTGCAACTTTATTTAATGGTGACTAAGTTGAACCCTTGTCGAACCAGTGGAGGCCACTTGAGATCCAAATCACAAAACAACCATGGCTACATTAAAAAAACATTACCACAATTACCAGATAAAATCGCTTAAACGCAAAAACTCCACTCAACTGTAGATCCGCCCCATCGCGTCCAAGAACACAAAGCTCGCCAAAAACGCAAAACGGACAGTTCCGTCCGTAAATTTCGCCGAATACTTTTGTAAAACTGCAATCAACGAAATCAGCTATCGACGGGCAACCACTTCGTCATCATTCCGTGTTTAAACTCACAAAGATCCAAAGCACCAGATATATCTATCTAGCCCGATCGATCATTCCAACTGACTGTAATTATATTGTGTAATAGCCCCAGCCATAGAACGATTCAGATAAATAGCTGAACATTGCCGGTAAATAACTTCAAACGTTATTTCAACTCGAAAAAGATACTCGTACTTGGTTAACATGTTCGGAAAACTGACGACTCTTGTTCTCGTTTTGGGATTGGTGGGAGTAGCTTTGGCCTGCGTAAGTTATTCCTGTCAAAGGAGTGTTCAGTTTATTGGTTTTGTAACCTCCTATAGAATGGCTACAAGGCGAAGGTCATCAAAATGGAAACCGATCCTGAAGGCATCATTACCGCTGCTTCGGACTTCGAAATCGTACTGAATAAAAAATGTGAACTGGTGCCATCTGGTTGTGTGTCGAACAAGGCTTTTAGCACCGCCATGGCAAACTTTACACTGAAGAAGGATAATGTTGTCTTGAAGGAGGGAACGTCGGATATTTGCGACATGGCCGATGGAGCTAGCAACGAAGTCAAAAGCTTTATGAAGGTTTTCTCGATGCCCGAAAAGTGTCCAGTCGCTGAGGTAAGTGCGGCTCAGATGAGCACGGATTTATAGAACTAAACTTGTTTGAATTTCACTATATGTAGGAGAAAATATGTGCAAATGAACATACAATCAACATATCCAAGTATAAGAACATGTTGAGCATGGCAAAGGGTAAATTCGACCTGGATGCCGAGATCACCCATGATACTGTAAGTATTTCGGGAATAGAGTTGGCAGAAAGCTCTCAATAAAATTTTGTAAATTTCCAGGGTAGGTCCCACTTACATCTCGAGCTCGAGATTTCGAAGTAAGACTCTGTTCGTCGAGCGGGAGCTGTCCGATATTGAATCTACAATGGTGTGTGTTATGTGCAATAAACTTTAATAGTTGTTTAAACAGTTTTGTCGTGGGTTTGTTTTAATCGTCAACTGGAGTTGGTGATTTTCTTGACCAGCGAGCTTGGAAGTCGTTCTCTAGATCAACAAGTGTCGTTATAGATGTGCGTCCAAGTAACATGAGTATTATGTTGAAAACGACATTGGTTTCACTCGGGGATCAACTTATTCGTAGTCAAATGGAACAAGAAAACTGCTTCTGATTGAATCAACAAGAGTATTGGTGAAATGCCAAAAAAATAATCTACGGCAGCTGTCACAAACTACACTTGTGTCAGTGCTTCTTGATTGGATTCTGACTTCAAATCGAGAAGCGAAATTCTTTCCTCGAATCACCAGAAGAGTATTGTTTGTGCCAATGGAAGATGGAACGGTTTCAGAAGTGATTTTTTCGATTCCGGCCCATTGGAAAACGACATTAGTCTATGAAAATTCTCACCAGTTTACAAGCTTTAAAGACAATCGCCAGCTTTCTGGTTTCTGGATGCTAAAGGGCTCAGCTAGATTTATTTTTAGATAGCCTTGCACACGGATCCCGTTCGCTTCTTCTTTATCTGGGATTGGGACCAGCGCAGATTACTATATGCTGAGATTACGAACCAAGAATTTATGGAATTTTACAACTCCTTCAACTCTTTCACTGTGTACAGTGTGCACGCTGTCTGAATACAAATTAAATTGTCATTTGAAGTTAGTTAAATGTGCATTTCACTGATAAGACTGCGTCGACATAATCGACCTTATCAATGCGCTCGCACCCATTTTTTTTTTTTTTTTTTTTGTATTCCAAGTAACCCTATACGTAGATTTCAGTCATTTGGTGTCCAAACCCATTAATTCTCATTCCTAATGTGTCATAGAACGATAGAAGCGATACCACCGATGCAGATGACACAAGCAGACGAAAGGTTACCATTGTCGTGAATTTAGGTTTATATGCGTTTAAGTGGTTCGTAATTACTATATACATGTGTTTAGTGGTTGCAACGCGCTGCTGTCTCATCTATTTAAGTGTGTTATTAAATTAATATTTGTGTCTTGCTATCAAAATACAGTGCATTTGCTGTCCGTTTTAATTAATGGCTATTTGATTGGAAAGTTTTCTTTCTGGTGGGCGCTGTGATGTGAGGTTGTAGTCTATGATATGCGGGAAGCTTATCACAATCAAGTCTCACATCCAATACCTTGGCTGAATTTTAACTTAACGAAGCAGATTTATTATTTCCACTCAAAAGCTTATTGCAAATTATAGTGCGCAACAGTCAACGTCATGGGACATAGAATAAGTGAAATTTTTAGATACTGCTTGTTTTTGCGATCGAATTTTTGTGTCGCGACCGACGGTTGAAAATGCAACTGGGGTTGGATCAGATGACAGTAATTTTGCATCAAACAATAGGACATACGAAAATGTCATCAACCCTTTCTACTTTGCGTACAATGGTCATGGAGCATTAACTATTTTACGAAGGACTTTGTTTTGGATGTTTGGATCGTTTTAGATTTGTGTCTTATTTTTAGACATCATCTTCAATTGATTTAAAATCTTTAAATCTATTTAAAGCAAAAGGTCGCAGCTGTAGGATTCTCAAGTAAATAATAATAATAATAGTTGGCGCAACAGGTCTGTAGGGACCCTGGGCCTAGCTTCTCGCAACCATTCGTTTTGTGTGAGTTTTTAATTTTTGGAACGAATGGAAGGGATCTACAATTTTACACCGATTCCAAACGGCCGATTGAGAAGCTCATTCAAGACAGTTATACTCTCGGATGTTTGTCAGATGTTCGTAAGAGGTGGCGCAGTGAAAAAACCCTGAGCTGGAATTTGGGTTTTTTGCGGGATTCGAACCTGGGACCTCTATCTTAGTAGTCCAACTCACTAACCACTAAGCCACTTCACCTACAGGATTCTCAAGTGGAGCCTTTCAAACTCGGTCTTTTGGCATCGATTCCAAGGCACGTCTGGGAACTCGAATTGGCGCCCTGCAAATCAGGAAAGCATGGCCAGACTGTTTGCAGATTAAGCTTCTTAATGAAGAGTCCTACCCAACCTTGCAAACTATTTTCAAACCCAACTGGGACCAGTGGTGAATACTTGAAAGAGCAGCCGAAACATGAGAAACAATATTTCAAAGAAAATCAATATTAGGCAACATAAAGAACGTGTCAGGAAGAAATATATTCACTAAACTATTTTTCTCTACTCCCGTTTTCTCTACTCCCATTTCACTTCAACAAATGTTTTTAAACGTCAACTGATTTTTATAGTCAACTTAATAGATTAATAGCCAATAGATGGAGTTATAATCTTTACTTGACCTTCCGCTGCCACCAGATGCAGCAAATTAAAATGATGTTACACATTAATGAGGGAGCACGTCGAAATTCTGCTTTTTAAAATTCTGACAGGAAATATTTTAAAGAAATAAATTATGCTAATTCTGTTTTTTTTTCAATCTACGATTTTAAAGAAAACAATTTTTTTTCAACTTTGTAACTATTTGTGCTTTACAATTATTTTTTATTCGGGTTGCACATGCACATGCCCAATTATAGTTTTTACATTTATTTACATTATTTAATTATATCCATCCACGCACAACTTACATTTTCCTTTATTGGATTTAATTACAGATATATTCATTTTCACTCTAGAAGCACACGTTCACTCACAGGGGAATAGTAACAGAATATTTGTCTAACCAAGAGAGCAAATTTAAAACCAATAAAAAAAACTCCTCTTACCTCTTCTTCTATAACAAGTGAGAAAAAAAGGTTTGGAAAATGTTGAAAAGCGCGGGCTTTGCAGAATTTTGTAACCCAGAATTGTGTAAAGCAGAATTTTGTAAAACAGAGTTTTAAAAGCAGAATGTTAAAAAAAAGAATTTTGACCTCACCAGAATTTCGACCCCAACCCCGTTAATGATCCCCAACAGCCCCAGGGGATATATTGGAACTTCTCGTTTGACAGTTTGCTTGTCCATACGTCGTGGTAAGTAAATGGTTGGAAATTAAGTTGCTGTGGCTTAAAAATTATCTTTTTATTTTGTGATTAAACGCAATATTACTCCTTTAACTTATACTCCACAAAACAAGATTATTCAATTGCTTAAACTATACTCTATTTTACTGATCAAAATAAAATGTTTTCAGTTCACTACTCACCAGGAAAAGGTGCTTCTTGTCAACAAATACTCATCCCTCACTGTGACTACTTAAAGGTAAGTTATCTAATTTCTTCAGGCGAAGTAAATACCTCCTTTTTATTGTTTAATAGAATGAGCTATTTCCAAGGTCCGCAGTGTATAATGAGTACTTCTCTCTAACTTCCTGAGTTGGTCTTTTTTTCGCCCAATATTTCTTAAAGTGAATTCCACTCACTCAACCAAATTGTACAACCACAAAACCACTTTTGCTTGTGTTTTGTTGTTTTGTTATGAAGAATATCTAAAACCTAAAATACCAGCCGCGAAAGAAAGACTGCAGTTGAGAAACAACAGCGACGGCGAACGGATGTCGATTTGTATCTCGGAGTCACGATTTATACTTGTATTCGTCATACAGCTTTTTTAATAGCAAACTTTTATTGTGGCTGTGTATTTTTGATTTGAATCGTGTCGTCTCTTATATTATAATTCTTTGTGTGCAGGTAATACACTGAAAATCGGTTTGTCAGATACATTTGTGGTGACTGATCGTGCGTAAATAATTTGATAGTATTTGTACAGGTAGAACAATCGATTTGAATCTTTTACAATATCTACCTGGCTTGCATAGTGTTGGTGTAATTTGTTACGTTGTCGTGTTTTAAATCAGAATTTAATCGGTTTTGTCCACGCTATTGTTGAACGCAATTAGATTTCCATTTGGACCGAGAAAGTATATAGAAGTGCAACAAATTTCGTGAAACTAAACAAATGTTATGTGCGCCGAACAACGATCAGGATAATACGCTTTGTGACCATGCAAATTGAATCCGAATGAATCATCGCGATCGTATAATCGTTTCCAGGTGCGCTTTGGGGTCCACCTTCGGGATGGTGAATGCCAATTAGTTTGCTCATCGTTTAACTGTCTTCTTGTTTGGATATTGCTTGTACATAACTTATGTACTATATTAGACTATCTGTCAAGCAGCATCTTCGGAATCTATAAGGTAAGTCGTCGTCTCTATCTGAGGCGTAAATGGTGTCAGAAAGTGGCTTGTTTAACTAAGAAAGCACACTTAAGAAGCGAAATCCAAGTACGAAATAACGTGTAGCTATAAATTGACAAAAAAAAAAAAAAAAAAAAACCGATATTACATTTTTATCGCAGCAACAGGCAGCTTTTTATGAATTGTTTGTTTTCTATATTTTTGGGGTCTTGAATACGATAACAACTTGGATTTTATATAATTTCGTTCATATTTCTGGACAAAACACAATCGCAGATGGGTACGTCTACACATATTCATACACGCTTAGCTTTTCCGTATTTGATTAGAAGATACGGGGCATTGCCGGCGCTGTATTTATTTCCATTCTTTAACTTACAGACATTGGGGAACAAGCTTAGTATCTATTTGAATTTGAACTTTGAGGCTGGAAAAATTCCTGAGTTCATTCGGTTAATGGCATTTTGACACAATGCGCTTAATTTAACGTCACATGGGTTGTAGGAGAATAGCAATCTGAGTTGAGAAAGATAACAGTGATCGCGACTATAAATATCTAGAATGATATTGCGAATAGTTGTATTCGTTGTCGTTGTTTTGAATCGCAAATTTAGAAGTGACAGCGATGACGGATTGTGTTATAATTTATGAAGTGAATGAGTTGCAACTAAGATCAAATCAATTTATATTTATTCTTCGATCTGCATTCCCTTCGCTTCAATTGAGCAGGCAATGAGACTGATCGTTTGTTATTTTTTTTCATATTCATATATAGACACACACATGCACACTGCAGAAAATATTCATACTTAGATCGATTTGTCAGCGTCACCGACAACTTGCCAAAGATCTTCAATCGATTTGTTTTTCACGTCTTGTTTATGATATGACTGAGGCTGTCGTATAGTCAGCGAGCCTGTTATATTATTTAGTCCTAATTCACTAGATTGTTTAGTTTTCTTATACACTCGTGTTACGCTCGTCCTTGTGTTAAGCAATTAAATTTAATTTGATTTACATGATCATTTAACAAGTTTAAAAAATATTCGGTGTATGTATTTCAAAAAACATAGGAAATACGAAAATTAACTCATCTCAAAATGAGCATTTTTTATTTATTTCCGAATCATGAAGGATATTTTAATCGCGAAAACTATTCGAAAATATTGATAGGTTTATTAGTTTTTCACTATATACGAGTAACTTGTCAAGGAGTTGGTGTCTGGACAGGAAGCAAAATGTAGAAATCCAAGTCAAACATCTGTCGTTTTGTAAAGTGTACTTTGCAACAAATAAATAAAAACTAATGAGTGACGCATTTAAATGTGAACATCTTATGTCACCCAGAAAAAAAAATGGCACTTGCATTTCCTTTCGCTCGTGTGAGAATCTCAGGCGATGCAATTATGGAATGTTTAAATTGAAAGAATACTGCGCGAAAGAACTAAATGCGAACATCCACAGGAAACTTTTGCTCGTGGGATAGCAAAATACGAAACGTGAGTCATGGCTTTACATTTTTTGTTAAGATTTTCCCAATATAAGAGAAAAAAACTCGCTTCATTTGACGCAAAAGACTTTGAACACATTGTGTTCTCTTTTTTTATTATTTTTAATCGAGTCGTATATTTTTGTATGTATCTGACATTTGTTATTTAAAATTAGAGTGAGATGACGTTTGCAGTGACGTTCTTCTTGTAAAAAAGATAGAGATGGTAGGTTGGAGGAAAAAGTATGTCTCCTTTTTCTTTTGAAATGTAATAACGTTTGCTAGGAAAAACATTTCCCATTGGTTACGCTTTAGACGAACATTCATTTATCTTCAAGTCATAACTTACGGCGGATGTTTTCCACCATAAATCTGCCCGAATTTAAACACGTTGGTGTTTTCAGTCTTTAAATAAAATACGGTACGAGTATTTTCATCATTTAAAGTACACCATACGCAGTATCCGCAGTACCTACTAGTCAGCAATAATTCATAACCTCATTAAAAATCGTAAAACTTGTCACATTCTGAGTTCGCAAAAAAAAAATACATCCCCGAAACAAACTAACACCTGTTTGAAATAATTTCATTATGAAATCCTTACTTACATTTCCACAAGAGGCTAATAAATTTAATTCCTTTTGCTTGTCAAAAGGTGTGAACCCAACTGTCATCCAGAATCAAAATTTACCGTTTAACTATTAGTCATAAAGGTGTACGATAACTCTTAAGGACAAACTACAAAAGGAGGGAAATAAAACCCCCAACACTGCAACAGAATAAATGCTTTTATTGGCTTTAATTACAGCTGTTACATGAAATGACCCCAATTGACAACCACGACAGCGGTACGATTAATGCCATGTAAACAAAGAGCCCCAAAACTGATACAAACTGAAACTCTTCTCAGTTGCAATTTTTTTAATGGAATTCGGATGAGATAATGAATATCTTAAGCAAACAAATTGAACAAGTACTTATCCCAGAAACTGCCTGCCAACCCACCCATCTTAATGCAATGACAACTTGCGCGTGCTGTCAATTCGCAGAGAACAAAAAGAAAATTCCAAAAATAATGCCACAGTCAAATGTGGCGCAGACAATCATACACTCTAATTAAATGGAACTTTCTTATCCCGACTCAAACCATACAACCATTTTCCTTGTCCGGAATTCCGAGTGGTAAATTAATTAATTTGACAGGAATAGCGGAAATTTTCGCCAGACCACCGACAATGGATGTTTTCGTCGGCTCAAATTACCATTTAAGTGCCTTCGAGTTGTCCTCTCCTTGTTTGACTATTCATTTGAGGATGAATGGGATCGCGTTGTGTGTGTTGGTATAACAAAGTCCCAGGTCGGCGGCGACATCAACATTCAATACCGAAATTGATGCGTGTCCTTGGTTTGTCTTGAATTGCGGTTAAGTGAGATCATTCGGCATTTACATATGGAAGTGTTTCACTTTCGTTTGATGGGCACATTTTTATGGGAATTACCCCAAAGGGATTAAGTAGGCAGGCTACAGGTTTATTGCTTATAATTCTAATGAAGGTAAGACCATTGAGCCCCGACTGTCATATAACCTTGAGCGTATAATTACGGAGTTGCCGTTTCTTCCTTTTTTTCTCTCTCTCTCTGTCTTGTATAATAAAAGTCGTAGTGTCCTGGTAGCACTATTAATTACGTGGACTCTTTTGGTCGTTTCATTGTAGTTGATGTAATTAGAAAGTTTATGATTCATTAGGCCGTAAGTGTGTCGGGCCGCTCTGGAAGCAGTGAAACACTTGGTGATATCGTAAAGCCGTCTGCCCTGACGCTAATTGGGCGCAATTTTTGCATAACATGCACTGTAAATAGGAACGCACACAGTTGATGATGATGATGATGATGCTGGCGATCAAGTTGAACTGGAAAGCAGCTAGAGATCCTTTTCGAGTCACTTCTTGTTGGCAATGACACTTGCATAAGAAAACTTGTTTTAATTGGTGTAAGTATTGGACGCAGGGAGGAGAGCCGAGGGACTTTTGAAAGACGACTTGTGCGCCATTTTCTATTTTTAAATTCATTAAATGGAAATGTTTCTCCTGCCTGCCATCAATTATGCAAACAGCAATTTTGATCAGCGTATTCTACTGGAAAAAAAATCGTAAAGGGATTTAATGGGGAGCACATCTTATGCAAGTTCTTCTTTTTATTAAACTGGTACAGACAGACACAACTGTGGAGGGATAATGTACTTTATCTGCTTCCATACAAAAAGAATTTCTTTTTTCTTCCTTCTTCTTGGCTTTCGGTATTTTTGGACGAAGGTTCTGCAGTGTATGTATCCTTCCTGGGAATGGACAGATATAACATCTCGCTCCACTTCGTATTTATCTTTTATGAGCGCGATGTTCTCAAGGTAGATGGAGGAGGAGATTGCTCAAAATTCATATACAACGATTGCGTAGGCTTGAAGAAAGTAATTCTAATAGAAGAAAAGGCATTGGCGGACTGCTGAAAAGTGGACTGCTAAAAGGTTGATTTAGTTTAGGTATGGTTTAGATTTAAGATACATGTAAACAGGGTTCCAAAAACAACCAGTAAGTCTTTTGAAATCATTATTAAAAATTGAAAGGAATTGAGGGGAAGTCATGTTAGGCTTCATTTATCGTTCCTAAAAGCAAGCCGATTTGGCTGATTTTTTTTTCCATTTTTGTCAGGAGAAGGTTTGTACCAAAGAAAATTTTGGGAAAACTCCGGTAAAGTCGGGAAATTGGAGAAATCGAACATTGATTTTTCGTTGATTGATTGATTTGATGTAAGAGTGGAAAATTCGATGTGAAGCTTGGAAAATTTCGTCCATAAACATTTATCGAAGTTCCTGGACTCAACGAAGAAAAAAATGAACTTTGAAAAAGAATAAATTCTAAAGCCTAGCGAAGCAGGCTGAGCCGCTGGGGTCCGCTAGTCTATATATAAAATGGTGTGAAAATTGTATAGTAATTCATCAATTAGGAACGGCTGGACCGAATTGGCTCAATTTTTCTTCAGTTGTTCGTAATTGTCAGGAGAAGGTTCTTACGAAAGAAAATTTACGGAAAACCCTCCAGAAAAGTTTGGAAAAAATAAATTGTAACGTCTAGCAAAGCAGGCTGGGGTCCGCTAGTTTTATATATATTTGTTTTATGAGTTCGTAAAGAACTAGGAATAGCAGAGTCTTATAAATAAAAAATTAAAACGGAAATTCAAGGTTTATGTACTCTCTGTTTCTGAACCGAAAAACCTGTAGAGAAATGTTGAATCAAATCAACAATTTTAAATCTTTCATATAATCCATACTCCCGGTTGAAATTTTGCAGACAACTATGCACCAACTCATTTTTGAAATTCGTTCAGAGACTCTGAGCAATCCCACCAACATTTTCTCTAACCACCAGATTCTGATTCTGTTCCTTCAACAATCGTCAAACCAAGGCCAAAGCAGAAAGAAGTCGATTTCGGGCTGTCAAAATTATAGTCACCCCTGCAAAAACAATTTCAATTGTTATAGTATACCTAATACAAGACAGTTTATGAAGGGTAACCGTAACCAACATTATATGTTTGATTCACCGAATTTGGCTTACTTTCGAATTTGTGCTAACAAAATGATTCAGATTCATTGTCTGAAACATTGAACTATTGCCCGCCTCTCTTGTTTGCTAATTGACAGGCATACGTCAAATTAATGTCAAACTCTATGTAAACAAAATTTGATCTCAAACATATAGTTTCCAGTGCAGATGGTTACATTATATTAATTGTTTCTATATAGATTTTGAAATTTATTTGACGTGCTGCCAGCCGGGTCAATGGAACGATTGCATTGAATCAGATGACAGTTCAATTGCAATGTATTCCATCACATAATGATAAACAAATGTGCAGCTCTGCGACAATATTGTCTGATTGCACCAGATAACTGCATTGTTAATTTGTTTTTTATTACGTGGGAGAATATCATGTGATTGAACTGTCAATGCCCACTTTAAATTAGCCCCAGACGTCAGATAGCATACTCAACTTTAACGTTACAGGTTTCTTATTTATTTGTGCAGGGAATATGTCTGCGGAATTATTGAGCAAAACATAATCAAACGATATTCTAAAGAGGTTAGAGAATCTTACGGTCCTGTTCGTTTCGTCAAATTCGAATGTACCTCTTCGTCGACGCAACAGACTAATTGAATTGGAAATTCAGCAACAACAAAACAGAACCCATGAAATATAGAATATATTTTTAAATGGCTAAAAAGGAGAGTAGTCGATGTATAATTGAATTATTGAATACCTCATTTGCGATGCTCTTCGTAACTCCTCGTCTCTTGCTAAAGTGCCCACACAAATTATGCATAGAAGTCCTTTCTACCCTAAATGTGATCCAAAAAAAAATCCTCAATCTGATAAATAAATTGTATTCGCCCACAATTCTCTTAGATACTGCCCGAAAGTCAGACACTGCTTCCAGACGAATGAATACTGAATTGATGCCATGCCAATAGATAAATTTGTTCCATCGTATTCTCTCTCACGTCCATCACTGTCCATTCACAGATCACAGCTCCATCCTCACTCAAGGATGAAAACATTTCACTTTTCCCCGAGTTATTTTGGCAGCGCACAACACACGCCAGTCATCAGTAAACACTGTTCCGCTTGTAGTTTCTGTCAAACGAAGTGTTTGTGTACTTTCTTCTCATCTTTTCCTACACACGCGTGTGTGTCACTCAATTGGGATTAATTAAAATCTCTCTTTCCCCCCGTGGCAGTACTTATCGGGTGCGGCGGTATACCTATCCGTACTCCGAGCCCCTCCCCCTTTCCATATACTTGACTTGCCAGGACTGCATGTCGTACCTCTGACATCAACTCCCAAGAAATACTTCGATTCCGTCATAGTCCGACACACGCAGTTGGCGCTCGAGCGAGAATAAAAACGAACATCAATTCAAGCAGGGAAAATGTGTTTTCCGTCTGCTTACAATCATTTCGATTGGAATTTGGATTTCGATTGAGATAGCTGCACACTTTTACGATTCTGTTTTGCCGGTTCAAGGTCGGTTGTAAAATTCGGAAACGCATTGACTGCTGCATGCATTTGTTGTTTGTGGGTCAATCGCAGTATTTTTCAAAAGTAAGTAGATTCCACCCGTCAGACGGGACCGGGAAATCAATACGTGACCTGAGTGAATAAGTACATCTGCACCGTCATGGCTGCATACCTGATGACTTCCACCGATTTCTATGAATTCAGTTCCAAAAATTGCATCACAGTCACAGCGTGTAGTTGGCCTCTAGCTATACGGAAAATGTTCATTTATGTGTGGTTTTCGGAAAAGGAAAAATATTTTTTCAATTGAAATTCCAATCCACATCCATAAATCCTTCGCCAACAGTTATTGATGAAACGCATTAATTTCCGCCGTTGATTGCTTATATGAGATATTAATAGTAAATTGGACCAGTGCCAGGGAAATATTTGCATGAATGTGTACGTACATGTACATACTTCAAATAAGTTTGTATTTTGATATAAAGTCAATTGATGCGGATATGTACATATTCTTAAAGTTGAATTTTGAAGGAATGATGGCATTCTGTTGGCTTTTTGTTTGAAGTGGTTTTCAAAGATCTCCATTTCTATTTGAAGAGTCGATGGAATTTTCGAGTTAATCTCTCTCCACTATGGTTCTTTAAAATATGCAAAAAGTGTTTTCAAATAGGACTGCTACCATCAATAATTTGAGTAAATTTCAGCAACGTTAGAAAGAGGTTTTGTCGGTGCTTATTTCAGGGCTTCAACTTGATAATAAGTATCAACTGGCGACAGGAAGGACAAACATTAAATGGCAGACAAGACAAAAAACATATTTCTGCAACTAGGATTCAACATTTTACAACATCTCCAGCTGAGACTCTTTCCCAAGCCACACTACATTGTTTGGTCAACAATGTAGTCAATTTGTCAATTTGTAGATATTAAATTGCTTAATCTGTTCTTATACAAGTGGAAAATATTTTTGGCCAGAAATATTTTTAAGGATAGATTAATTTCGCTTATAACCAATTAAATTATTATTTAACTTATTATTATTTTTATTATACAACTTATTGTACTGTTAAAAAATGAAAATGGATGTAAGTTGCAGAAATAGCTTAAAAATTGGGGCAATTGACACGCCCCTTTTTCGAATAGCTAATGTTATATTGTAGTTAACAACGAATGAACGACGGTTCATGGATGTTAGTTCGGATAAAGGTTCTGGAAATGTAGTTAAAGAGCGTACCAAAATTCACGCAACAAAATTTGCAAACTGTAATTGCGCAAACTTTAAGGTAGTTTCTAATGTAAGAGCCCATTTTTAATAACTCTGAACTGTAAGTTGTCACGCTGTCTTTCTTTTAATGTTCGGCGACACTTCACCACATAAATGGCGCAAAATTAAACATTTTTCCGTGAATTTTGGGCCATGCTTTGGTAGAAGAAAAAGATATCAATCAATTGGCAGGATTTAGGAGTATTAGGAAAAAAGAGAAGTAACGAGAGTTAAGCATTTCGAAGACTCTGCCAGAATATTTAACATAGGAATAAGTACATCATAAAGATGGTAGTCATCTTTCAAGTTAACACCAGTTTAAGGACTTAAATGGAGGATCAACAACTTCTATTGCGTTTTTTACATCAAATGGGTAGGTAAGGTCCTTGAAATGGAGTTGTATGGTGTATTTTTTGTAGTCATTTCGTTTTGAGGAACTTGTCAATTAATTTCGCTTCATTTGAATTGAATGCTGCATTCCAAGAAAGCTTACTAAGTGTAAGCGTTTTAGTACAAACAATCGCACATTGTGGGCGTGTGTACCTAATTGTTTTGTTATCGTTCAAACGAAATTAGTGCTAGTTTAAAAGAAATTTCTCTCTCCACAGCTACTTGGAGAGAAAAACTAAATGTGTACAGTGCACACATTCCTTTCAATTTAAATAAAAAGATTATATTTTGTGGCACAATCGCCTTATCGCTCCGTAGCTAATCTAAAGCCGCACTCTTATGTGACCATTGCCATTCCATATCCACGTTATATCGGAGCGCAAAATGTTTTCTGCTTATCTTGAGAGTATATCTTGAGAATATGCACGATGGGCGCTGTTATGCAAAAGAACATGTTGATAAAGTGCCTTTGTGTTTTCTCGGTTTTCCTCCTGTCGCATATGAAAGGATATACCTATAAACCTACTCAAGGGTAGGGCTGGCTGCAACAAGATATCCGTATCCACATCTTGCCCGGTGATAATAAATAATCGAATAATGGCGGACATGAGTGGGAAGGAAAATGTAATTAATCTGTGTTTTTCAATGGGTTGGAAAATCCCAGTGTCCTTTCTATAGTATAAAGGCCTTCATACGAGGAGGTACATGTAAATACGAAACCAAATGTGTAAATTTGTTTTCCTCTTATGGCTGTAAGGGTGGTCAGTATGCCGTTGTATTCGCCGCGCTCACTGGAAATACCAGGTGAAAATGGAAACAAAATAAACAAGACAA
The DNA here is from genome assembly GCA_949126925.1 of Cheilosia vernalis. Lineage (NCBI taxonomy): Eukaryota > Metazoa > Arthropoda > Insecta > Diptera > Syrphidae > Cheilosia > Cheilosia vernalis. The sequence continues at coordinate 6,010,681 of OX421362.1, forward strand.
GCGGTGGTAAGTAAATGCCATTTAAGGACATACCTACATAGGTTGCATTATGCAACAGATGTGGTGGACTTACCGGTGGCCAGAGTAAAAGGTGTAAGGTTTTATGTTACTTTTTAAGGATGCTTTATAATGGCTGTAATAAAGGTGTCTCATCAGAAGAGAAAAAAGTAAAAATTAAACCGACATGAAGATTAATGATTGCTTAGCGTGCAGGAGAACAAATTTTATTTGATTTTTAGTGAAATAGAATATGAATTGAAAGCAGATGAGTCCAAGCTCTGGCAAGGAAAAAAAAAAGGATCAAATAACGATTGCACTCTCTGTGCCTTAACAATAATCCGCTGCAAATATTGTTCGTGCTACAGATGTTTACTTAGAAAAACATGGAGAATAGGTCAGACCGCGATTACTACTCTCATTTAGAATACAGCGCCATCTATTGCGGAAGCTGTTAATCGGCCAATGGCATTTGAGGGCTTTTATTTTTCGCTAACTCGAATGCTGGTTGTCAAAAAATATGTCAGTTTCCGTCATATTCTTTGTGATAATCAGAAACAAATCATTTTGAAATAAAAGGGGTTCAGAACGCTAGTTTACACCTAGCTCGTCTTGCCACATATTCTCTCAACTGACCACGAGTGACCTCAGTAAGTTTTCTGTCATTGACTATATCCACTTCAGCTGAGTTCCTATGACGCAATGACGTACCACACAGCCCTAAAGATTAAAATGCTCTTTTAAAGAACGCAAATGCGCAGGCAACTTTATTAAATTTATTAAACTACAACTCGTTGATCCCCAAAGTGTCTGATTTCCATTTGAAATGCATTATGTAAATGTTTTATGCAAATGTAACGAGTAGTCGCGATAATACGATACCAAACCATTGACTGCTCAGAGAATGAAAAATGTGCGTCTCTCATTCATAAGAGCAAATGGCACAAAACGACAATTTTACGAATTCATGTGGGCATTCAACACGAAATTCTGAATAGCTCGCTTCTTCGAAGTCAATCACTGTCGTCGGACATGGTGTGCGCATGCAAAAGGAAACACTCTCACTATAGTTTCTTAGAGATTAGATACGATCGCGCGCAATTGTTCAACGGTCCGGTTCGAGAGTGTAGTCGTTGCCTAATTGAAAAATTGAACGAGTGGCTTCGTGGATGTGTGCGCTACATAGACGGACAACACATACGGGCACAGTACATGTATGTCATAAAAGATACTTTATTGGTCTTCTAATGGTGGGCTAAGCGACAACATTCTGACACTCGAAAATTAATTTGAAAAAGTGCACTGTACGCATTGGAATTCTCGTGAGATAGAATTTGTGATAGCTTGCAGGTAGGCAACGCAACACGACGGAGGACGATGGTGTGGGCAATGAATTTCAGACGATTTTTATTCAAATCGATTGTGTGTCCATGGATACTGCACCTTTCTTTTCATTTCAACTATGGTTATGGTGTGGATTAGTGGGGGGCTTTATGTTGATATTCAATAGGACTTTTCCTCTGACGAGATGGGGTAATGGACCATATTTTACTGTCGGATTCTTATAGGAGAGTTATTCTTTAAATCTTTCTAGGGTGAAACTCCATTAAAACTTATAATGCGTACTTAAAAAATTAAGTCCTTGGCATAAACAGACGGGATTATTTGAGATCTGCCTAGGCAACAAAGCAGAGTCGTAAAATCTGAAGATAAATATCGAAGATGAGGCTTTTCGTAGTTATAAATAGGATTTGTGGTCTCAATTTGACCCATTAAAATTACGGACATTAATAGTCAGCTTAAGACAATAAAATTGCGGATTTTGGGCGGCCACTTATGTACAACGAATGTCTGAATGGACATTAAGTTTGTAAAGAATTCTTTAGCAGTTTTTATGTCTTGTGGCATTAAAATAAGAATAAAAAAAAATATGGCTCCATTAAAAATTAGACAAAAGTATATTATCCCACTTTTGAAGGTGAACTATTAAAATTTAAGTATTACACCATCCTGGAAGTATTTAGTTAGCAAAAGGTGGCAGATATGTTAATTAATAACTAGAAGTAAAACTTTTGTAGCCAAATTCGGAAGTTGGCGGCAGCAGGAGTCGTATTCGAATGCTAACATTTCCACATTGAATAAAAAATCTTTGTTGCAATTAATTTAAGTGTTGAGATAACGACAACTTCTAATAAACAAATACTTTTGGTTGGAGTAATAGCTGTTTTAAACAGTAATTTTAAATATTTGTGTTGTTAGAAAGTTTAAATTTGAAATATGAAATGGAAACTTAATTTTAAATATACATATTGTTATAGTGAAGATTAAAATACAGCGTGATTTACTTGGAATATTTTCTAATACTGTTTTTATTTTTTTTATTTTTCAGGTATGTACGCAGTCTTCCCTGTAATTTGAGAAGCACAAAAAGTGAATATTAACACTGTTAACTGAAAATATGGTGATTACAACACAAATATATATATCCCAACCCAATTTATATTAAGAAAAATGTATACATTCGCAGTAAAATATTTTTAGAAATTATTTAAGTGTAAAAAACATAATACATATTACAAAAAAAAAACGAAACCAAGTGAAAACTTTGTATAGAAATTTTTAACTCTCATCGAACTGTCAATAGACAAACAGCTCAGTAAATTCGTTCGGCATGTACTGATAAATTTACTAAATTTGCATTTACACGACCACACATTCCTAACACGGAAAATTAAAGGGATGCTAAATACTAAATAGCCGTGTGACCGAAAGGGACAGCATTGCCCAACACGCAAAAAAACGTGACACGTATTTAGGGCGGCCATCTTGTTTACGTGATAGGAATTATAGCGATGATTAAAGGAATTCTGCGTTCCTATAAAACAATATGGCTTCCGGAAATGATGAACGGCAATTATTTATTTATTTCGTGTAAATGCAGTTTAAAGATTATAAAGAAAATTGAAACGAAAAGATCGAAATAAACTGTCCATTGGCAATTTTCTGAATTTGGAAAGAAAAAGTTCCCGAATGGACCTATTATGTCAAACTGTTTACCATAATTTTGTGATAATCTAACACACTACAAAATAGTTAATTGTCAAAGAACATTGGATAAATTGTTTTCCCGGAACCTTAAACAAGTAATACCAAATATGCGACTCGAATAAATTACCGATAATTTTCGTCTCAAAATTTGTATTGAAAACCACACTGCATACATGAGTGTGAAAGCTGTCAAAAAATATCAAATTTGTATCAACAAAACCGTCTGAAAAGCTACTCGAATTTGAATTAATTTTCTTTTAACAGTATTTTCCACTTATGTTAAATGTGGCATCAAACAGAGTGGGCTGCCAAAATGACTCAAATTTTTATCAAAAAAAGTTGTTGAGCGAATTTAAAAACAAAATGTTCTTTCTTGGACAAACGGAAATATGAAATCTTATCGAAATCGCTGCCAAAGAGATCAACAGAAATGTTCTCACCGCTCCTTCAAAAAATAGGCCACAGCTCGGGTGTGAATGAAGGCATAAATAAACAAAATTCTGATTAATCGCGCGTCACACTGCGCAGCTGCTGTCACTTAGATTCGGACTTCAAAGTTGAAGTGAGCACTGGCACAATGCGGCAGTTGTTGTAGTTCAAATAAAGCGACCTGCGTCAGATTGGATAGTCGTCAAATTTGAAAAGAATTGGTTCCCACTGAAAAGAAAAAACGATGACGCATGCTAAATTTTTGTTTACATCACTAATACCATAGCTTCGGTACGTACTTTTACTGTGTGGGTAATGAAGTGTTTTAGAATTACTTTTCGCTGAAATCAGCACTGATATGCATATTTATGACGAAGAACTGCGGTCACATTCGCAGAAACAAAAAAATGCCGTTGAAACGGACTGTGCTTATTTTTTAGCAAATTATTTACTACATATTATGTATTGTTTTGCATTTAATTTTTCAGCTAAATTATCCCACTAAACACGATCATTTGGCGTGTAGTTATTGAAATATTTTCTACAGATTGCCGATTGATTGTGATTGCTTTGACATATCGGTCACCAAGTGACATTTTCTGTTCTGGCGATGTCCAGAATATTTATGTAGGGTTGGTATAAGTAAAATCATTGTTTACGACACTTCCCGCTTAATCCGTCGAATTGTTTTTCCTTACTATATGCATTTTTAAACGACAACAATTGCCTTCCATAACTTGCCTGTTGAATGCATATCTTACACGATGTATTTTTAATTGAAGAAAAAATAAGCGATACAAAGCTTGTTATCGCTGCACTAATATGTAGTCACTCTTTAAATATGCGCACTCGAATCGGATACGAGATAAAGTTAACATTAACATTCTGTACGCATCGCTGGTGCCGCCTCCGACGCAGAGGAAATGCCGGCCAATTTTATTTGCATAATTCGCAGACTTGCGTGCAATGTCTATAACCGTTTGTATTAATTGTCCAACACGTATGAATTATGGCAAGGAATTCGATTTGTTTAATAGTTAACCATCAAAATAAGTGCAGTTATTTATTGTTGCTTACCTGGGCAATGGGTAAGCGGGATTATTGTTGCGAATAAAAATATGCAAGGTAAAAGATCGACATGGCTATCAAATGCAAAATGAACTTTCATTGCTTATAGAAATCCACACCAGAGTTATTGCGAAACTTGGCTCCGGATCCACACAACAGACACACAATCACTGACATCACACTACGATAAGATAAACCCCTTGGTTTCTTTTTATGGTAGTCTTCACCAGATTATATAAGTAGGAGAAACGCCGGCACTTACACCCATGGGAGTGGTTGTTTGATTTCTGCTGAACAGACCCAAATCCATGTGGACCATGAGCAACTCCCCGAGGCTGTCTGAATTATCAATTCAGCCGCAGACAATAATTATGAATTGTGTAATTTATTGAATCATCGACGATATCTTCCATAGACCGCAGTACGTCGCGACGTTGGCTTTATTAATTTATTGGTCTGCAAGATAAGGGAAGGGGAATCCGTTATCCAGAAGAAATTAACTCGTGAGAGACATTCGGACCAGAGACCAGAGAGTGGAAATTGTTTATTAAATTTGAATTAAATTCTAAATGAATATTGGCATTGAAAAAGTGTTTGGGTGAAGAAAAGTTTTATGGAAGCACCTTACGTTTGAAGTATAGGTATATAGATAATATACATTTTGACAGTTTAACAGTTTTGATATTTCATAATTTTTGTCATTTAACTTCGAATACATAAAAACAATGATACCAAGCAATAAACTCTTAAAAAGGGCAACAGAGCTGATAAAGTACTAGAATATTATAATGGAATTAGGTGTATACTTATTAATAGAGAGGTGTCCTTTTGGCTGTGATGATGTCACTCCTAGACACAGATGTAGTCAATGCGAGCATTCTCTATAACAGTGATGTCATTAAAAATATGAAATTGCCGAAATGTGTTTTAACGACTCGTGAAATATTTGTTATCAACTGGCTTTCAGCGCAGATTTTACTTTTTTTATTTTATCATTTGCATCTTTGAAAGTTGAAACGAATTCATTGCTTGTCACTGTGCTCGCACGCAGTTAGATAAGAACACCCGACATAAAAACTGGTAATGTGTGAATTGGATTAAAAAAAGTCGCTGCATTCGGTGGGAAAAGTTTACAGTGTCACAAAAAGCTAAGCAAAAACTGAAATGAATAGAGAAATTGAGGTGATCTCTTGGGGACTTTCAAGATCCGATATGACAGCATCCTATTTCATTAAATCATTTAGAAATTAAACGATTGAGTTTTAATTATTCAAATAAGTATTGAAATCTATTTCACTAAGCTATATAGTACTACCGTTTGCTTGAGTAGTATTTTTGAAGTCACTGTCATAGCTAAAACGCAGAATGATTTTTTAAGTGTCATCAGCGAATAAAGAGCTTCTAAAAGTTTAGGAAAAGAATACACTTTCTCAGAAAAAAATTAAAATTGTAGGCTTCACCCGCTGACGTAATTAATTTATAAGAAACTGAGAACCGTTTGCCGATGCTACTCATAGTAATTTAAATTCTAATTAAATACCTTAAGATTTTAAGTGGAACTTGCTATGAGTAGTATCATCAAACGTGCCTAAATCGTACCAAACTATCTGTATACCGTTTTTTGTAGGGTGTAGCTGAAAAAAGTGCTGCCAAATCAAAATACAAACCTCTAAAAACCAATATTTTTATGGGTTTATATATTCGCCCAGTCTTTCCAGCAGCTTAAGTGTTGTTTTCTATATTCATCTTGAAATGATAAACAAATGTAGACACAAATCATCGTTCAGCTGTCAACTTTGTGGTCGCTACAAAAAGTGTTGCCAACTCAAAAAAAAACAAACACTCTCTATTTAGTTGGTACACGTGAAATGTACTATTACATTTAAAATTAAATCATCGATTCAACATGTAGTTGATGTTGCACGCGATGGATACAGTAAATGAAATAGTTACCATACGAAATCGAAATTCTATTACCAACCCAAAAAACGAAAACAAGGTGTACAATTAAAATATAGTTCAATTGACATATTTCCACGGAATTCCTGGTGACATCAACCACAAGCGCCCTCCATTACTCCCATCAAAACAAAGTGAAGTGGAAAATAGGCTTCTATACCACTGCACTCAGTCTCATAGTCAGCGCCTGGATTGCAACCACACATAATTTAGTAACCACACCGAGAAATATCAAAGTCAGTATACTCGAAGGTCTTAACCAAAGTCGAATTGCGTGTTTTAAGTCTAATCAACACTTGGCCTATGCATGCCCTTAACAAATCAAAAAATGGCACTCAATATGAGGATAGTCTTTTCCCAGATTTCCTGCCTTTCCTCCACTCAACTACCCTGGGGTTATGCCAACAATAATCTCAATGGCGTCGTAAAACATTGAAAGCACACAAACAAACAATTAAACGCCTATTGTTTATTTGACAGCTCTGCTTTTATTGAATCCATTTTGAAGGCATTGCGCCACTAATAGCCATAGTCAGCCCAAGACCAACACAATCATTTCAATGAAAATGTGGTTAAAATTTTATCCACAACCGCCCAAGCGGATTTACACAAATTTCCACTAATCCGCAGCTGACGTCATTTTACGGAACATGCCATCGGTTTATGGAGCAACTCCATTCATAGACGGAGACCCCCTCTGGCAGCTCTCCGTTTCACTTCCGATGTATTTCGCTAGCGACTCACACTTAATTCGGGTGAGGGAAAAATAAAAACAAACAAGAAAAAACGAAAAGTCGAGCGGAACAGCAACTTTCCCTTGAAGTGGCTACCAGTTGTTTAAATGGCGCACCCGTTCTCACCTACAAATACACCGAAAGTGGATATATCGAGTTGTATGTGAGCAAGAAATCCTAGCCATTTGGGACCGCGCGGGGATGTTGCACAACTGGTTGTTACCCGAAGCGGTAACCGGTTGCAGTGGGGCATGCTTGTTGCCCGCGGACACCGGTGCGTATACGCGACATAAAAACTCTCTGTATGGTCAAAACTGAACCGGTTGGCCTTTAGCCTGATATCGTATCGAGTGCAGTTGCAGTCGATTTGATTTGTTTTTGTTTGGGTGTACGAGTTGGCTTGGTAACCAGGCACAAGGTTTGTTTACTGACTGTAACTCTCTTGGTGGAAGTAAAATCTCTAGTCGAGTGGAAAAGAAACTGTCGATGATATTTTTTCATAGAATTTATTGTGGTAGGTGGTGAACGCGAAGTGCTTATAGTTTTCTTGGTTAATATGCTTTTGTCTTGAGATGCATAACCGGTTGGGGCAGTTAAATCAGCCGGGTGGGTGAATATTTCTTCATGGTTGGTAAGGAGAAATATATATAATAAGGTGTATTGTGTTTGCACCTGGAAGTTTGTGCACAATGCGATTGGTTATTTGCTGGTAGAAGAGTGGTTTATGTTTGCGAGGATTTTGCCCTTCACTAGGTTCATTTTGACACCAAGGAGTGGGGCATATATATTGCAACTGTGTACATTTTTCAGTATATTTAGTTTAAACAGGATTTTGTTTATAAATTTTGTTTTAATTGTTAATGGGCGCCTCTTGTTTATATATTTATGTGTTTTTCAAAAAGAAATAGTAGTAATTTTAAAAAGTATTTTTTAAGCAGCTAGCTGCACTTTATATACTCGTAAATACATTAAAAGTGCAAACCTAGGATCTCCTTGGTAAAAAGGTGGTGAGCCTTGTCCTTGTCGCAATAAAAGCAACCAGGTATACTGTATACATCAAGATTTTGGTTACCTAGAGCAATTTCGGGAAATGACATGCATAAAATTTAGTCTGTTGCACTCAATTCATATAGACGAAGAGGCAGTCGAAGTAAATCAGTAATAGAAGGTAGACGTAGAAATAAAATTGTGATAGAAGTGACTGGTGTTTTATTTACGCGTATGAAATAAATAAATATTAAAAGAGGCCCTGTTATACCATGCAATTGATTTCACCAAACTACTTTGCCGAACGTACATATTTAAGAGTTCAAACCATTTTTGTGGTGATAGAAAGAAGAGGTCCTAGAATCTAGCAATATTAACACGAAATATGTACCTGGCTTCATAGCCAGGACCAGGTCGGGACCTCATGAAATCCCCCGAAATGCTCATGACAATTAAAAATAGGATAGCTTCATCTTGTCCTTTAATTTTCTTTATCTGTTGTTTTCAGTGTTCTTATACCGCGGGAAATATAACTTTTGTGGAAATTCCGTGAGTAATTTTGTGAAAAAAAAAACGATGAACTTCAAAATATTCACCCAAATCTTGCAATGTTTAAAAATATTTCTGTTAATATCTAAAAATAAATAAAATCAAAAATATGTAACCTCTTCCACGTCTTCAAAAACACGCTAATGGAAAAGTTAAAGCAAATTCAAAATCATCCTGAGGAAATAATTGCCTGAGGGTGGAAATATACCAATCACTTTTAAACACTGGATTTGTAATAGTTTTACTACAACATGAGTTCATATTTGATTTAACGAAAATATTAGAACGACTCAAAATAGGGGTATGAGAAATGGACATTATCGTGTGAGATCAGCTCCTACTCGTAGGCAATTCTTTAAGTAGCCCAACAGTCAGCAAAATAAATGTATAAAAGCATATCCCATTTAAGTGAAATACCTAACTCAACCCGCTGTCAATCTAAGACAACAATAAAAAGGGCAAAAATGTGTACTAAGAGATATTTCTATCTAAATCATAAAGTATCCATTCACTCGCCACCATCTGGTCAAAGGTTACACAAATAGACAGTGTTTTATAATAAACGACAATTTAATTGGCCAGACGACTGGCAGCAAGCCCAACATCGACGCCAACGTCAACGGAAGGCATTATCATCATTTAAAAAACAATTCATTCAGTACAGACATGAGCCGAGCACTATCTCACCGACCGAGGGAGAGCTGTGTTACTTCGGCATCGTTATTTCTCCCGATTTCGGTGGGGGATGAGTGTGATAAAAAACAACAACAAAAATACACCACAACGGGTATACAGATTAAAAACAAACAAAAAACTGACACTTGTTGCAAAATGGTTTCAAAAAAACATACGAACAGCAAATATTAATATCTTTCTCCACTTTCGCCACAGATAGAAATAGAATTTTTTGGAAAACAAAAGATAAAATTGAAATTCATAAATTTCTCATCACAGCATGACGTAAATTGAATTCGCAATGTACCCGTATTTCAAAAAGATCTTCTCTCGCTATTTGTAATTACCTCTGCCATACCTAAACACGATTAATTCAATAAAACGTCTTAGCAATTACTACGGCAGCCGAGGAAGTACTTAATTGTCTGTTCGAATGTCGATCAAAAGAAGAAGTGCCAGTGCGGGAGGATGCAGCACACATACCATATCTTTGATCTATATTTAAGGCACGTACGAGTATACCTAACCGGAAGATGTACGGAAGTCTCGGAATAAGTGAGTGCTTTCACAATTTCCGTTGCAGAAAGAACTGTTGCTTTCGGTTCGGTGGAGATACGCATCATCATGTGCACATACGAGTACTCAAATCGTAAATAAGAAAGTTCAGTGAATGGGCAGGCTTTGGGAAAAATGTGGCTTCTATAGAGAGATGTTATAATCTGGTGAAGCCCGTGTCTCGCAGAAAGGGTTCAGTGGCTTAGTAGGATGGGAATTGAGTATGGAATTGGCAGCGTCTAGTGGCCTACTTATTTGACGGCAGATTCACACAGTATGTTCTGGAATGACCAGGCGGATTGTTCAAATTGCTGTGGAGCAAGCTTTGGGAAAATATGGGTGCGTCGTTGCATTAATGATAATTGGTGATAATTGGCTGAAAGACGAGTAAATGGAGTTATTGGATTGTTTTACGCTATTTGCATGAGTGTTATACGATAGTAGAAGTACGTTCTAATTCGGCGAATGACAGGCAATTGATAGCACCAGCCGCCAAATGTTTATATTTAAGTTTACCCTCCTCTCAAAACTGTTCTACTTTTTTTTACAAGAGAATTATGGAAGTGAATGGTAAGATTTGAATCACGAATGCAACGACTTGTTTACAATAACTGACGACAGATAAAAAAGTAAGACATGAGTTCACGGGATAATTCAAATTTCAATCCGAGATAAATTTTCATACCCCAGGAATCAGATTGTGTGACTTGATTTGATGTCAAATACTTAACACTTTCAAAACGAATTAAAATCGTACTTTCGTTGACAACTATTTGGCAGCAGAATTTGACATTTAATCAGACGGTGTGGAGTGGACGTTCAGGAATCTACATAAGTAAAAGCACCAAGTGACAAAGACAGACACTGAAACAGAACTGAAAACGACTTCCAATTGTTGGGTTGTTGGCAGAAACACACCTTTTGCAATATTCAGCAAAATGGCTGACCGAACAAATGTCAAAACTCACAACTTAAAATCATTTTCCACAATTAATTGATTTGCTAATATTATTTCGAAATGCACTAAATTCATTTTGTTTGTTAATTAATGCGATCGAAATTTGTAACCACAAAACGAATCCGAGTTGGTGGTCGGTGTGATGGCATAGACGAGTTTTCGCGGAAAATGCGGTTTTGGGCTTAGTGTGAAAACCATTAATGTGGCTGACGTATAAAAAGTGACATCACTGAGCAATCTTGTTTTTGCTTTCAAGGTGCATCTGGTCCAGATCAATCTAGTCGACTTAACATAACTATTACTTTTCGAATCAGCGTTGGCTCAGGACCCTTGGCCCCCACTTTTTGAAAAATTATCCAAATATGGTCCCTTTTTCATTTTAAGTAAGATTTTATTCTTTATGGAACGAAACAGAATGCAAACTTATGGAAAAAAGTGTTTCGTAATGAATAAATCTGTTTTTTGTTAAAAATAAACGTCTTTTTTGATCTGTTTTCTCTTTTTTTATTAGTATCTTATGTGGTGGCCCCTTTTTTCGGCTCGGCCCCTTTTTATTCCCCTTTTTGAAATTTTTCAGCGGCAACGCTGTGTCGAATGTGTCCAGTTTCTTTGATCACGTACACAAAATTGGCACCTATACATTAGTTTTGTGGAGAGAACGTTCAAAAAACTGTTCGCAACACTCCACCCGTCCTCAAAAAAACAATTTTAATCCGAAATAGTCAAATCAAGTCAAAAAGTGGATGGCCACTTTCAGAACTACTAAAAGTTTATTCTCTTTATAAAGAATTTTGGAATAAACAAAACGAATTCAACTGAAATTAAGATAAAGAATTCAATTCAATAAATCATCCAGCAGCAAAAGTATCTGTGTTTCTTCCATTGTCGTAAACACAGTTTAGCTGAGAGACAACAATCTGCGAAATAAAATAATTATCATCTGTTGATGCGCTCACCCCATTTCCCAACCAAGCAAAAATATATATGAAATCATTTTGTGTTTGTATGTCGAACACGCATTTTGTGGGTTTCGATGTACATCTACATCTATCTATGGGTACATTAATTGGCAAAGAATTTTCTATTCGATAAAAATGTACATATGAACGAGACGATTAGGTATATTCCAAGGAGAGCAGTCACACAGCGCTAATAAATTGCTTGTTGGACGACCGCATCTCTATTCCAAACAGCCTGACATTTTACGAGAAAAAAAAACAAATATGAGAGTTGTATGAACAACACCCAATAAACAATAATAGAAACACAAACAAGCGGCACTTGGCTAGCAGTGGGTGAGAAGAAATTAATGTATAGGGATAGATGGCTGTGTGGAAAAGTGTGCCAGCTATCCAAAACTGTGTGGTGTAATATTTGAACTTGAACTTGTGTTCGGAGGAATGTTCAATTCGCTGTCGCTAAACCAATGTAAATAAACTTCATAAAACCAATCCGGTTTTATTGTGACACGGACGTAGAATAATATTTTTCAGAATAATTTGAATTGGAAAAGTTTGTCGGCCTTTGTTTGTTTTTAAATTGCATTGCCGCGCACAACAGAAGATTGATGATGAGGCTGGGGCAACCAATGAACACAGTGCGCTCATAACCTTTGAGTGAAAATATACCAAAAGGGTGTTGCACATGGCACAACTGAAAATGTAATTGCCCTTAGAAAGGTCGTAAGATTGGACTCTTGTACACCTGGCTGCTCTGCTGTGTGTGTGCTTTTTTATTTTGGAAAGTTATTTTGCTTTTATTGCGGAATTCCTTCATTTTTATGACAAGATACTTTCTCGACCCATGGCGACAAAGATTAAAGTGTTGTGTAATTGAAGTGCGGTACTGACTAATACAACTGGTCTTGCTCGTTTCATTGATGGCCAGCATTTACGTTTTATTTGTTTTTACTGGGAAATGAGAAATGAACATATTTTGCTTTCTTTTGCTTCTCATCTGAAGTGTCAATCAATTTCAAACTGTGGATTGACACGATAACTGAGATTTTGTATAGTGGATTGACAGTTTTTAACTTTCTCAATTACGTAGTAGGAGAAAGATATTGTATTCGCACAAAATTTCGAGCTGGTGACAAAGATTTCAATTCGAAAATCTGTCCGCCGGTCTGTCTGTCCGTGTGTCTCAAGGGGCTACAGTTCGGGGCCGCTGATTTTGTTCCAAGGTAACCTCCATATTAATGGTACCTACTACCCATACAAAATTTGTATAACAGTTTGATTTGTTCGAAATCGGCTGTAAGGATTTAATCCTAAATTGATATTTCAGGTTACATGACTGCGAAGTAATACCCAGATTTTGCCTAAAAAATCGAACAAAGGTACTTTTGAATTTTGGACATATGTTTTTCTAAAACCGTCCTTAAAAGCAAGCTCAGTTTTTCTCTATAGATATTATCGCACAATGGATTTTTGAAAAAAGGATTTTTTTACAAAATTTGATTTTCCTTATAGTTTACCTCAAAACCGTACCAAAGATTTTCACCAAAATGCATTGTTAGATTCAAATTGATGTTTCCAAAGTTATTGTATCCTTAATTTTCCATTCGAATCACCGAAAATGTCAATTTTAGAAACAGCTTATATGTCGAAAAACCCATTTTCGACTTGGATAAAACTTAAAAAACAAGTAATGCTTATATCCCGAACAATATTTAATATTCAGTTATTAGTTGGACAGTTAAGCAAACTTAATATTGAAAAATTTGTTACTGTTTTGCCTGCATGATTTTGGAAAAACCGCTCTAACGATTTTGATGAAAATTCATATTGAAGATAATATCAGTATTCTAAATAAGATCCTGTACTTAGTTTTTCTCAAAATATTGGAAAAAGTTATTTTTTTTAAATATTTATTTTTCCCGATCTATTTTCACATACCTAGGTTATATTTTTGAAATAATCTCAATGCCCCTACTTCCAATTAAAATGCAAAAACAGCTAAGAAAAACTTTTTCTAGCTTCTTCTTCTTTTCAACCATATTGAATATGCAACTAAAAATATTCCTTCTACTTGGAGCTTACACACTCGTTTATTGTTTATTTATTTAAGTCTACTATTTTACAAATTACAGACTAATAATAATTACATAATTTTTGAAAAACAAAAAAACTCTTAAAATAAGAGAAAAAAAAATTAATAAAACAAAAAAACAAAATGATATGAAAAAAATAAAAAAAAAAAACTATTAAAGTGAAGAGAAAAATAAAATGAATTTTAAAAATTTATCGAAAAGAAATAAAAAAAAAACAAAGCCTCCACTTAACACAAACAAACCCAAAGGATGGATTAAAACAGCAGAGAGTAAAACCCTCCTTGAACTTGAAGTGTAATAATCCACAAGGAAATACAGCAAATACAAATTTTAAATTCTGAAAAAAAATCATTTTCTAGTCCACATCTCATTTATTATGTAAAAACCTCCGTCGTCCTTGTGAAAACACGAAAATAGAGTGCATTTCGCCATCCTTGCCGCTGAAAAGAAATACAGATTCAATTCCGTAGTAATAAAATTTCACAAATTCATCGGAAGTATTAGCTTCCGACTACATTCGACTGCACATTTATAAAGATAAACAATTTTTCATATATCCTGGTCATGTTGTGCCGTTGTGACTCTGCACTGCATTTGGCATCTCAGGTTTGGGGATCTGTGACTCATTCGGTTCCCGTCATTGACCCGCTTGCCAAATGGAAATTTGTTATTCCTGGCATTCGAATAATTTATCTTTCGCATTCCAAAACAAACACCCTCGTCAGATTCACACAATCAATAAACCCAGTACGGAAAAACTGTTTACTCCTCTTTTCAAGAAACACGCCAGTTCATCCTGCTGACTGTTCTTGTTTTTTTTTTCTGTAATAATTTTCCCTTCATTAGCATTAAACCATACTTTAAAAAATGTCACACATTTTTAGTTCATCGTAATCCTCGCAGGACCACTCCTCAATTTTCTTGAACTTACATGCGTCAACTATGTCGAAATACAACCAGGAAAAAAAAAGCGAAATTAATGACGCCCGCCCTATAAGCAGGTTTGACCATTTCAACGGTGCCATCGCGGAAAAAATAAATTAAAGAGTCTCTTCAGAGTCATTAGCGACACTGGTGTCCAAAGTCCGGGACATTTCCATAGAATGCCACTTGACGATGCGAACGCAATATAACACTATAGTGTCAACAAATATAAAAATGGGATTTCCTTTCCTTTCATGTTGTTTCGTTTAATTAAAAGGACAACAAATTGTTATAGCCTCCATCTGGGATGGTTTAGTTGGGTGCGGATGTTGGACTTTTCTGTTTGCGAGTGGGTTAGGAAATTCAATTAAATTTCGCCGCGGTACTATAAAAAGTGCAGCATACTTCTGCACTTTGATGCAATTCTCGTGGGTGGTAAATTTACCGTCTACAGTTGACACCGACAAGTGGTTATGTGTCTCGGATTCCTCGCGGGAGCTGTTTGTCTTAATCTATCTTGACGTCAGATGATTAGTGTAAATTTAACTGGCATGTTTGGCTTATCTGTTTGGAATTAATGATTGAGATAGTAGATTAATTGATGGATCCTATCTGGGAGTTGTTGACAAATGCGAGAAGAGGTAATGGGGTAATGATGGTTGGTGCTGATGAGAAATTGGTACATAAATGGATATACGTGTTGGTTTGTCCGTCCATTACAAATTGCATTTTACAAAGTACAACGACCCGAAATATGCCCTTCGTTAAAAACAGCCTTGATTAAAAAAAAATTCCATTGTCCGTGCCTTATAATGAAAAAAACGTTTTTGCACTCAATTCTTATCGTTAAAATTTTATCAAATATATAAAGGGCCTTTCATTAGCGACTTGGCAACTGCAAGCTTTCAGTGTGAACGAACCCTTAAACCGATTACTGTCGAACTGTCAATGTCAAAATATTTAGTAAAATCTGCATTTTCATCATGGTGAAGACCGAACTTCCGTTTCAAAGACCAAGCCATCGCGGATGCCAGAGCGCTTGGTCTGGACAACTGGAAGCAGCGTGCTCGGGATCGTGGAGGATGAAAGGCTCAGGCAGGCTCCACGGGTCGGAAGCCCGGTACATAAGTAGTAGAAGTACACGAAGGAACAACGTGTACAAATAATTAAACTTTACTACCGAAATTCCGAGTCGATGGTCGCAAGAGTTTTAGCGCCAAATTCTCAATTTTAAGCGATGAAGAGCATTTTTGGTTAAACGGCTTCGTCAATAAGCAAAATATGCATTACTGGACAGGTGAGAAACCTCATGCGCTTCATGAAACAGCAGTTGATCCGCAAAAAGTTACTGTTTGGTGCGGTTTTCATATACAGGTGGCGTCATTGGGCCGTTTTGTTTCGTCGTTGAAAATTACCGTCACGTTACGGTAACTGGAAGTAGCTACAAAGACATATTGGAACGTTACAAGCTGGCGACGTAAGAGGAGCTCAGACCTAATATTGAACGAGAAATAGCGGCCATATTGGTCGAAATGTGAGCCCGAGTCATCGAAAATTGGGTTCAACGTATCGACGGTTGCATAATGTTCCCGGTCCGGACATGTGAAAGAAGCCTAATTCCATTCGTAACGGTTTTCATAGTAATTCAAGTCAATCAAATATTTTTTCAGCTATCTCAAGTAGTTTGCATTTTGTTTAAAAATAAAGTTGTCAAGTCCTGAATGAAAGACCCTTTAGTTCTTTAAAAAAAACTCCTCTTCATCTAGCTCGATTATCTGTTCAGTTTATTTCGCCTCAGATTAAATAAAAAATGTCATTTCTTGAAATGGAAAGCCCCATGCACAATGGTTGACTCTATCTCTCGAAGAAGCGTAATCTTAAACTCAAAAACAAAGGACTATTAAACTTCGAAGTCCGCCAAAATAACTGAGCACATACGATAACCCCAAATGCAGTGTAAATATTTTCATATATTTCTGCGAAAAACAACATTTATCAGTCTTTTATCAGTCAGCTTATCAATTCGCCTCAAACATATTTCACTCCACACTCAACCTCATAGCTTTTCTCAAAACTCGACTGAGTATTCAAAATAACAGAAACTGAATTTCTGATAAGAGTAAGAGATCTGCAAAAATTTCCAAAATACATAGCTACCATGACCTCAAAACGAAGCTAGCTCACTAAGGTTCAATTCGACGAATTTTCACAAAATTCTTGTTCACGTCTAATGAGACCACTGATGGGAATGGGAATATCCCCGCGGCCACTGGAATTCTAAGATTCAAGTCCAATTCCCTTATCGGCCATCCAAAAATCAACATTAATTTCTCAATTAACATTAAACATATGTAATGAACTGCTTTTTATAAACAATTGTTTTTTTTTTTCTTCCAGATACACAACAGTGTGGCGCAATCTCTTTCCCCCTCGGTACAGTACTAAGACGAACTGATAAACGTCAACAACGAGGAGAGGTTACACGCGATTAAATTCAAAAAAAATTAACCAGTAGTTGCTTATTTGTGCTTGCATCAAGTCGTGGCGCGAAGTTGGATACATTCTCTCCAAATATATGGGAACAAAAAATCCAATGCGATAGTGGATACATTCATTAAAGTGATAAATTCTGTGAATGGCTCAAATGAACCGGTGATCTTAGTGACAAAAATGAAAATAATTTATTTTGAATTCAAATAGAGATTTGTACTAGACGCAATCTCGGCACTAATGTCGATTTGCTAAGTGAAAAGTTACCAAGTCTGCTCGAAATATTGAATTGTTGAAAAGTCCATCTGGAAAATGGGATCACAAAGAAGCATACTAATATCCTGCTGGATCGGACTATGGATTACGCATTTAATGATTAGCTGCAGTGCCTGTAAGTTTATTTATTTCAATATAAGCCTTACGTATACTATTAGAGCGATAACAATTTGACTGCACTATGGTGGTGGTGAGAGCTTATCAAGAAGTGAGTTACATTGTTTTGAAGACTGAAACATAATAGTACAGCTATAATTAGGGTGTGCCCTTTAAGTGACACAGTATAAAACAATGGAATAAACGTCAGGCTTATTTGAAGTATGTTCGCCCTTTCAATTTCCTTGAGTTGTTATTGCTGATGTTTGTTTTTATTTGATCGAATAACTTTTGGTGGTTTCTTGTGTGTTTGTCTATAAATTAATAAGACTTGAAGGGACTATCAAGTGTCACTGGCGAAACAGGGCAGCACAACGTATACTTGTTTGTGGGAGAAATCAATTAGGGAAGCGTGTCAATTCTATATTAGTGGCTTTCATCACGAACAACTGATGTTGACATCTACTCGTATAATGACAGCACTCGTGCTCAAAATGGCACATTGTGTCGTAAAATTATACTTAAGTTATATTATAGCTCAGGAGAAACACATTTTTAAGGTTCCTGACATATTTATGACCCACCCTGTGTATTCGCCCAACTCCCTGTTTATCCGAAAAAAGGGAAAACCCCGCAATAGACTTGTTTCGCCATTTAGATCCATAGATCTCCGCTAAAATCATTTAATAAAACAAAAAAAGAACAGCAAACAAACTGTAAATGTATTCCAGCAATCGGTAATTGTTATCGCTATTACTTGGCATAAATAATAAATAATTTATGCATGCATATTGCTATATGGACTCACAGTCGCTTCAATGTGATCATCTCATCTGCGATCGAGCTATCCGATTGATCTTGTTCTGGAATTTAATTAGAAATCTCCCGACTCACTTAAAATCAAACTATTCCTATTTACTTATAGACAGTGCAAAGACAAAATTGACAAAAGTAGATGAGAGCGGAATACTCGTGTATACAGGATGTAATAAAGGATAGTGAAAAATATTTGCTGCGCCCTGCGCTATTTCTTATCAGTAGTTTTGAATTCCTCAAGACTCGGATATTTTTCCACCAACTATAGGCCCCGTTTCAACAATTTCATCGAGGATTTCCCTAACAACTGCAAATCCCCGCATCGCATAGATATACTTGGGTGGCACTAATGACCCACAGTAGCTTAATTAACCTCTTGCTCCAATGTTTATCTCTATCTGTGACAAACACACAAAGAGCAGTCCTCATACTCCCTCAAGTGTAAACAATAATAATTCTCGGCTTTGCTTTGCCGCCGCATTTCGCTTAATCTTTCACCCCTCACCCTTATATGCGGCACACAAAGGGTCTGCAACTGAGTCTCAATCGTCGCTCGACGCGTCTTGAATTGCATTTTGTTTACGATGTATCTGCCGCCATGAGTGGCGTTACACTTGTAGTTGATGTATGTTTGTTCATCATTATCCATTTTTTTTATATTTAAACTAGGCTGTGATACAGGGTTTAGTGAGCTTGAGATGAACGAAAGTAGAGCAGACGGCTTTTTTGTTGTATTATTATTTTGGAGTTACATCAAAGGGTGGCCGGTTTATAGTCGAGTACAAACAAATTAGTTGGATCTCACTTTCTTGAGGTTGTTTAAAAATAAATATTATATACTCGTAAGTGCGACATTGTTTGCTTTTTCGATTTAAAGCCGCCGCAACACCAGGGTTGTTAATTTTGTTTTTTTTTAAGTCGGGTAGCCGGCCGGTTAACAGGACAAAGTCTGAATATTAATCGTTATCAGAAGTGTATATTTGTTTTTCTTTTTTTTTTTTTCATTTTACAATATAATACAACTGCTGTAGTTCTTTGTACTATGAGTAAGTCATCGGCCAAAACAGGGTTGTTATAGATTTTATATGCAGGCGAAACAAATAGTAACATTCCTAAGCACTCGCGTCAGAAATTTGTTGATGTTTGCATTGAAAGGTCCATATAGTGTCCCATCCATAGATGAACTCTACGTGACAGAAACTGCAATTACATGTAAACAACTTGTAAACAGTAGTTGAACGTTTTTATTTTAATTGGTATTTTTATATAAACTTACATACTAGACAAAAACGAACAAATCTAATTTAAAACTAACATTTATCTTATTCAAGATTACTGACTATCAGCGAGCGCTCTAAACATATCAATATCCTTAATATTACTGCCTTTCGGCCTTAAATCGTTATATATTTAATTTGGTTTGTTTTTTATTCTTCAAGAAACTTCCTGAAACTTGAATTCTTTATTTTTATTATTTTATTAGTTTGACGTTTTTAAGATTAATGTGCAAAATCAACAAAAGAAAAGAAAACAAAAAGTATTAGATCTAGTGTCTCGTTCCTAAATTATAAGATTTATTTTTTTTTAATATTTATGAATAACGAAATATTGTCGAACGCACCCAAATGTGATGCACGCAGAAATTTTGACCTTAACCGAGTGGAGTTTTTGCTCGGTAAAAAAAAATGGGTTAAAATTAACTAAGTCTCTGGAGAAAAAGAAACAAATATTTGTTGTTGCAAACTTTCGAGTTAAAAACTTAAATCATACTGTTAAAAATAACACACTTTATTAGTTGGTATCAACCATGTTACTCTGTTGTTATTAGTTAGTTTGTTATTTACGACCGAGAAAATTTGGAGAGAAAATTGATAAATTTGTTATTTTTAACCAAGTTTGGTTGTTGACTCGATTATTTTTAATCCAATAACTCTGTAAGAGCTATATTAACAATATCACTTGGTAGTTTTTAACCGAAAGTTGGTTGATTTTAAATAAGTGATTTTTCTGCTTGTGGAATTCAGCACAAACCAACATAAGTAAAAAAGAGTTTCCATTTGGCCGAATACTTCGTACGTTACCTTTTTTAATTCAAATCAGTTTTATTGACATTTAACAGTAACTGCAAAAGACAATGGGGACGGTCGGATAGTTTATGTAAAACGTCAACTAGATTTGTCGGATCTATAAATCCGAACGCGTTAACTAAGCAACTTGTATTGATTTTGTATCCTCGCGGTCAGCGTTACCTTTGTTTGATTTTGAGACTTTTTATTTGGAAAATGCCCTTCACAAATTTTTAAAAAATTGTTATTTTCAAATAAGTAGTAATTACATTTAAAATATAACACGGTTGCCTATCACAACACTTCTATGGTCTTATGCGAACTAATAGTTGTTAAATATCGTGCTAAAATTCTAAATTACCAGAGTAGCCTTAGAAATGACTCCTTTTTCCCTCAACTTCCCTTTTTTCGACTCTTCAGAATTCTGCAACGGCCACTCTGTTTATTTTAAATTTAACTGTTCGAAATGTCAACTCAGTACGCAGGCAGGATTTTCTTGACTAGATTTGTCGCAAAAACGATACACGTGACACTATGGGCCAATAAAAACTGAAACACATATAGTCAGACTTAGGTATAGGTACTAAACTAGGAATCTGAACCCCCCCAATATATTTCTTGTGTGAATATGTCATTTTGACATTTCTGCAACAAATTTTCTATAGTAGGTATGTTTGCTCCAAAATCTTGATGCCGCTTTTGGCTTTCTGTATTTTGCAAAAAGAACATTTTCTTCTTTCAATTAAATGGCGCCCAGTTTACATGTTCAACTCATGCCCAATTGCCACTGTTGAACATTCCCGCGTGCTCTACTCCAACTCCGATCCGCATATCACTGTCAAAATGTACTTTACATAAAATTAATAATTTCGGTGTCACTGAACAATGCTTTGATTATTCGTAAAATTGATGACTGTTCAATACATGTAGAGTCGATGTCCATATTCCAATCATCAAAACTGATTTGATGCCTGAATGACCACACGCAGATAAACGTCAAAGTAATTTGAAAGTGAACGAACCAAACAAAATTTTATTACTTCCACACCATCAAAAGAAATTGACCTATAGAATAACTTCAACGCAGGCTGCCCATCCGCAACATAACATTTACATGAAGTGACGTCGTCATTGACAGCTGTGGGTTAACGTTACATTATACTCAATGAAGTGAGCATAATCGCAAACAAGAACTACAGGTGGCTCGCTATACTCAAGGCAAGGAATCTCTTCTTGTTTGGTAGGTGACGGTTTCATTTTACTGTTGACAGGTTGTGTCAATAGAGGAGTCAAGAGTTATGAAAATGAGTCCAGATCCCAGAGTATATGTATGCATACTGAACTTATGCAAATGTTATCTGGCTCTGGCTTGGACGTGATTTGATTTTATATTACACTTGCGTTTAAGGTTGGTTTTGGTTATGAGTTTATGGGGGTCTCATCAATGGATGGATAATTTACATTGTAAACAAATATGGAGTCAATTCCTTGCAACACATGCTTTTATAAAAGGAAACGTGGGACAATTCATAATATGGGGATCTCTCCAATAATGAAGAATTTATTTTATCTTTCCAATTGGAAGGTTGTTGTCAGTCTTACAAAGCGGGTGTTCGAGTGGCACACTTAAGTCAGACAATGCGTTATGATGTTTACATAAGTAGCTCGTAGTGTAGCGAGTAGAGAATTCTCTGTTCCTTACAGATGTCAGAATGTTTTATTATAGTTGCCAGTGTCATCATGCAACATATAACTTATAACCGAAATCATGAAATCTCCTCTACTGTCATGTGTAATGCCTGATTACTATTTTGGGTATTGTTTTCCCACATCTGGAGCTACGTTACATTATCCGGAAGTGGGGCGCTACTCGATGCCCATTGCTCTGTCGTTTTTTCTGTGTGAGGGTTAAAGCTTTGTTGTTCATTCCCTAACCCACCACAGGCAACTGTAGTGCCACTTACAGCTCAATCCAAATTTACTTCATACCAACCCATGACTGTCTACGAAACGCAGTCAAACACTAAATCGTTCTATTACCCCATGGATCTGTTACCAAAGAGAGCAAAGCTACTAAGAGCCTAAACCAGTTTTTCAACCCATTCATGAAGTTACAGAGACAATGGGACTTGCGGTCTACATTTGCAATATCTCACTGACAAATGCTTAACCACCTACTTGGCAGATCTAACTCGGTAACTTAATCATCAAAGTACGGGATGTGAGTCAGACGTCTCGCATATCCATTGAGCAAAACCACAAATCGAACAAATTAGATACTTTAACCACTTTTATCTCTCTCTCCCATTTCTAGTGCCCAAGCCGCAAGAGGGAATCGAAGACGATGACTATTTCCGCGGTGTCGCAAATTCTGCTGCAACCAAAGGCGCTCCAATTATAACGCCGATCTCGCCACATCTAACGCTCGAAGTCAAATCCAATTACACGCTTCGCTGTGAGGCAAACGAACCGATTGTCTGGCGATCATCGATAAAGTTCGAGAGCCACAATGCCTCCTTTGATACGCTCAACACTGGCACTCCCTATGGCAGTATGCTGTACCTTCAAGACGTCTCTGCCGATTATGTCGGATACTACTATTGCGTCAAGGAAAAGTCAATCGTCGAAGATGTGGACATGGACTATGATATATTGGTTGAGGACTTTGATGCTGCCAAAATCTACATTTATGTTAATGGTAAGTGCTATAGCCGAACCCATAAGACAGAAGTTAATCCTACGTACATTCCTCAGATTTGAATGTTCTCTTGGTGCCAATGGATGTGCCGGTGATTAATGCCATTCAATACGATGACATTGTGATTCCATGTAAACCGACAATGCCGGACCGTGAAGTAGAATTGATCACACCTGATCATCAGGTAACCGAACATGACTCATTCACAACATGCTTCATCATATTGTATCTCCCCCCAAGTCCTCAATCTCTTGATTCCTCGCTCATTCATTTTCTTTTACGCATTCATTTTTTCACAACAACATTTTTTACAAACAGGTTGTAAGTAATTCGTCAATACTTAGACAAGAGCAAAGTTTCCCACCGGAAATCTCTTACGAGCACGTCGACTACGATCCGAAGGTCGGTTTTGTGTTGCGGCGAGCGGTTAATTTGACGGCAAACTTTTTCGAATGTTCCGGCACATTTAAAGGATATAATCAAACCTACCCGATATACATTGTGTTGGACTGTAGGTTTTGGTTTCTTTAGTTAACAGTATCTAGAAATATTTACAAATATTATAATCGACATATAAACTACTCATATACTTTGTAATCGAAATATTAGCGTTTTGAGATATATGCGTGCGAAAAGTGCATCTTTCGCTGTTCATTTGTAAATTTGATCATCCCAGTTACCGTATTTTACCGTCTTGTAAATTTTATTTTGTTAGTATATTGTACATTTCTAGTAAAGCAATGAATCAAATTTTAGCACTAGCTGTCATACTGAGTAAAAATACAACATATTTGTATTACTTTAGCCTGCTACACTTTGTGTGGATCTACTACAGTATTTTTACTATCTATTACTTTTTCTGGTACCAGCATTATGGTACGTATGCTGTCTAAATAACTTTGGAGTCTTACCAGGCTGTTCAGTTAATTGACTCTGAGCTCATAGAGTGCGCTCTGATTAACGAAATAGAAACGCAATTGAGAGCTGTTAATGTGTGCGAGCCTTAACAAGAAACACTAACCTTCTTTGACAGTTTGACAGCTTTGCTCCGATTTTATTTACTCGAATGGGATTGACAGCTCTATTTTTCAGAATCTAACGTTTAGATAATAGAGAAGTTTTCCTTTGAGGGAAATTTAACTATTTGTACTAGAACTCTATAGAGCAAACAATAATGAATTGTCAAATATTTGTATTTGGCATCGGGTTTGACATGCCGATGACAGGTTATGAAGAATTTAACAATAGCCGTGTTTTTTGAGCTTTCAATATCAGCAAAGCAAAGTAAAGTAGGATTTTCAGCACGCAATTACAACAACTATTGCGAGTCTCGAAGTGTCAAGTCTGTCGTAGTTGTTGTGATTTGCCTGCTGAAAATCCTACTTTACTTTGCTTTGCTGAGTTCGAAGCTCAAAAAAACTGGCCTAATGTCCGCTATCCACTGCCCGCTAGACGTCTAGCTCAAAATATCCCATTTGAAGGAACGCTCGCGCTAGAACGATACCGCCTGCGGCAAAATTTTCCTAATAGGGGTTTTTCACAAAAAGTACTAGACGCTGGATCGAGAGAAAAAAAAGGACGACCTGCGAAAGGAAATCGTTCAAACCAGTTGAAACGCAAATGGTGAAATGCCATTTTGTTTGTATATGGAGTTTGACTTGCCGCTGGTATGGAACGCGGCCAATGTGTCGTAAAACACTTTCACTACTATTCTGATTGTTTCTGCTGCTCAACAGGATTATAATAAATCATCAAACTGGAAGCTGAATTTTCTGTTCATCGCGCTGTCTTCTCCCCCAATCTTTCGTTCAACCCAAACCCAACCCAGATTTTTTGTTGTGTCTTTTTGTGTGATCCATTTGGGCAATATTTTAACTGACATTCATCCAAATTTTTATAGGTGTACTCCAGTGAAACAACCGGCCGCTATGATCCCAAACGTGGATTTGTTGTACAAATTCAACACATCACCGAAAGTGGCCTTTATTTTTGTCGGCCAAAAGTACCGTCGCCGTTAAACGAGGAAGAAGAGGTCTCATTCTTCATCCAATTTAGTGGTAACGAATCTGATGATCGTGAGTTGGCACCCATTTGTGATGTTTTCCCAATAAATAGAAATAACCGTAAAATTAATATTAATTGCACAGTACTTGCAAGCGAGAAACCGTTAAATAACAACAACACTCTATCTAGTCTAAGTCCAGTGAATAACACACATTTCTCTTCCCAACTTAACAACAAACACTCCATCCCTGACATTGTGAATGTTGTCGATGCGGTAACAATGGTGGTGGTAACACGAAAGTCGCGTTCCTCATCCTCATCCCTGACCACTGAGACGTCCACTGATGCTGGCAGTAGCAGTGTTGACAGTGGTCGTGATAGTGAAGACGACGATGACGATGATGATGGTGAGGAAGATGATCATAACGATGATCGAGATGATAGTGGTGGCGGTCGTGAAGATGATGATGAGGATAGTCGTGAGGATGACGACGATGATGATGATGATAATCATAGTAGTGTTGGTGTTGTTCGTAATGGTGGTGGTGGTGGTGGATTATCCTTGGCTTCGCCGATCTATGAGCTAACAACTGAATCGGGTTATGGTGTTAGAATGGGCAAACGGGATACAACTAAATCGCATCGGGGTAGATCGTATAAAAGTCATGGCAGTACACCGCGGTGTAAGTCTGCTTGACCGTTAGTTCTTGTTCAAAAATGTGTTTTTGTCCGTTTTTCTTTCTTGTTTTACTGTTCTGGTGTTCTTCTATGTGATTTTTTCCTGCATTGTGGTGGTTGCTGCATTTCTGAATTTCTTGATGCTTTTCTTTGTTTTTCGCATTATAGCTAGTTGTAGTTGAAAAACGTCACCTGGTTGTGACAAAATGTATACTTTAATATGACAAAAGTATTTTGACAGGCGTTTTTCAAACAAAGTGTACACATATTTTAGCATGCTGTACATAAGTATTGAAAAAAATATTAATACAATTATTGAAGTATTTGTTTTGTATGTTGTTACTAAAACTGTGCCATATTTGTTTTGTGTTGCTTGTTTAATGCTTGGCTTACAAAAGTTATGTTTGCAGGACAATTTATTAATGAAATCTTCTTTTTTTTTGTTTTTTTTTAAATACTAATAAAATCTA
The DNA here is from genome assembly GCA_949126925.1 of Cheilosia vernalis. NCBI lineage: Eukaryota > Metazoa > Arthropoda > Insecta > Diptera > Syrphidae > Cheilosia > Cheilosia vernalis. The sequence continues at coordinate 6,037,210 of OX421362.1, forward strand.
CAGCGAGAACAACTCATGTGAATAAACCACAGATTTATTCGCACTCACATGGACATGCTGTCGTGGGTAACGATTTCAACTTGACTTGTACGGTGGAGGTTCGACACTCTGTACGGTTTATGATCTCATGGGAAACACCGTTGGATAATAATCCCGAGAGCGTAAGATACGAGTTTTTTTTCAAAGATATCCTAACAATTTTTGGCGATCCACGAAGAAATTTCAACCAACAAATTGGAAAAATTGAGAAAATTATCAAAGTAACGAGTGACTCGTTAGTTTGCAAAGTTTACCCCATTTCTATTATTTTTTGATGAGCGCATTCACAAATGTTTTGCGATCGAGTAAATTTTTATTAAAATTTTTCACTGGCTAATGGCCGTGTAATCTTCTCGATAGAGTGTGGTGAAATTTTCACTTTTGTTTTTAAATTTAAAAGTTTCTTTCGGAGACAGATGAATCCTTCGCTATTTGTTTAGTTTAGGAACCTATAAATGGCACAATTGAACTTCTAGCCAACTTACAAGATTCTCCATCAACAGCTTGCTCGACTGTCTGCCTCAAATGCCTCAATAGATAAATCGCATTTCTCACACACTATCGGCGAGAGTGTCCTTACGGTGCGCAATGCTCAAAAGAGTGATGAAGGAAACTACAAGTGCTTTGTGCGTGATCACTCCGACAATGTAGCGCACAACACCTATCTGATGACCGTCTTAAGTAAGATTGCCAAACACTCTGTTATTTTCCACACATTTTCTATTTCTTTCCTTTTTAGAACAAAACGAAAGTTACATAAACATTAGCGAACCCAATAACTACTACACCATCAAGACGAACGCCTCGAAGATTGTTCAGATTAACGCCAAGTATCGAAGTTATCCTTCGCCAGTATTGAATTGGTATACACCGGACGGTAATATTATTCAACCGACCAGAAAATACGAGATCAATCGGACAAATGCTTCGACCACGCTGAAGATCCACAACTTGGTGTTGACCGACACTGGTGTATACACTCTCAGGGCGAGCAATGGAGTCGATAAGAAAGAGCTCAAGTTTAATGTTTACGTCAAAGGTACGTCTTACGTGACAACTTTCCCGATCACTTGACTAACTGTTCGAATTTTATAGACAAACCTCAGGTGTACATTGAGGATGTGTACGTTCAAGCTGGCGAGCAGATGCGACTTTTATGCAAAACAATTGCTTATCCATCTGCAGGTGTCTCATGGGCTTACACGCCATGCAATATTACCCCGAAGTGGCCCACTTGCGAGGGCAAGCAAATCGGTTTCAATGTAAGTTCAAACTGTGGCCTTATTTGACGGCATATATAATAAACTCTATTTCCATTGCAGTCCACTCGAAACTCGGCTCCGGGAGAATCTGAAATCGAGAGAATCCATGAACTGATATTTAAACCGGAGAAGCCGGGAATCGTAAAATGTACAGCCTTCAACAGCATGGGAGTCGGTGATGCCCGAGGCAAAGTATTAATGGGAGATCTCACCGATAACATGACCGTATATGGAGTCGATGAGAATCAAAAGATCGCGAAGGGTGACGAGGTGATCATGACCTGTGCCGCCTTGGTGTACTACTACACTGGCGACTTGGATTGGTTCAAAGACGGCCGAATGATTGAGAACGGAAATGGCGTAGAAGTCAAGACCACATTTTCAGAGTACTCCTACAAAAAGGCGATCAAGTTTAAGAACATCGAAGACGATAATGCGGGCAGCTATGAGTGTCGAGCTAGGATCGTGGACAGTGATTCGCTGTATGACAGTAAATTTTTGAGTATCATTGTTCATGGTAAGAATAAAATAAAAACTAAACATACGCCTTTCGAAGAAGATCACTGATTTCCTGATTTTATTGCAGACCCAGCTGTCCCAGTAATTTCGGAAACGAATATGGGTGACGTGCTCAAGCAAGCTCTGGGTGAGTCAATGGTGTTGATTTGCAAGTCGTCTGGAATTCCAAAGGCCGGCGTCACCTGGTACAAGGACGATGTGAAGATCAACTCGGAGAAGAATGTTCTAATCGAAGAGGATAACTCGATTTTGAAAATACCCTTCATAAAGCCCGACGATCAGGGTCTGTACAAGTGTGTTGCGTCAAATCGTTTAGGAACAGCCGAGGCCAGCTCACAAGTGAAGATTACAAGTGAGTAATCACAGTCAATTTATTTTTAGGAGTTTCCTTATTCGATCCCTTCTCTAGACATGCCCGGCTTGAAGCTCGGCTGGATTCTTAGCATTGTGGCCTTTATCATATGCCTGCTTGTTTTCATAATTTATCTGGTCATTCGCATTCTGAAGACGCGAAAGGTGAGTCTTTAAAGTTCCAGTCAAACAGATCCTTTCATAACCCTAAACCATTTAGGCATTGCGGGAAATGAAACTAGCTGGGTTAGCTAACTTTGACGAAGGCGCCCTAGAACAAATAAACCCTGCCATGTCCTTGGACGAACAGGCAGATCTGCTGCCCTACGATCGGCGTTTTGAGTTCCCAAGAGATAAGCTGAAGCTGGGTAAGCAATGAAACTTCTCTCAACAATACAAACTGTATTCCAACTGACCTTGCTTACAGGTAAGAAACTTGGAGCCGGAGCATTTGGAGTAGTTCTCAAAGCCTATGCCGAAGGAATCATTCCCGATGAAAAGGAATCAGTTGTGGCTGTAAAAATGGTCAAGCGTACCGCTGACAATGAGGTTATCAAAGCGCTGGTTTCAGAGCTTAAGATCATGGTGCATCTGGGACAGCACCTGAACGTAGTCAATTTACTTGGTGCTGTGACAAAGAACATTATGAAACGTTGGTTCAATGACGTATGTTGTATACAAGTAGCTGGTAATATCTTTATCAATTTTTAGGTGAGGTGATGGTGATCGTCGAATACTGCCGCTACGGCAATGTTCAGAACTTTTTGCTGCGCAACCGAAAGCGATTTATAAATCAAATTAACCAGAAAACGGATAAAATCGATCCGACAATCACCGAACAGAGGTTTTCAGGTGGAGATTTTGAAATTAATAGGTAAGTTATATGGGCTGATCTTTTTCTTTAATGTTACTATACCCTAACTAACCAACAATCCATGCCCAAGTAGAAATGGTGTAGGTAGAGGTGTGTTTTCTGTAAAATGATTTTGTTTTAAATCCGTTCAGTATCGATGATGATTAGTCTATTTTGTATATCCTGTAAAGTACTTCAGAAACAAAATCTCCTTTCCGAGCGATGTCGGATTTTTGGTCGGAAAGTAGCAATGAACGACGTTGCCCATCAACGATTTGTCTGCTGAACACCAAATTGCAAATCGGTGCACAAATTTGATAACGACATATTTTTTGTTGCTTACTGAACGTAGCCATTCTAGAGCTTCGCTAACTATCAAAATTGATTAACTTTGTTAATCATTCTTTTTTATTGTTTAAGACTGATACAGAAGGAAAGATTGTGAATACTGATTCATGCAATGTTTGTACTCGATACAACTCCGCCACAGATGATTAGATGTCATTTGCTGCGTTCCATTGACCGCTAGAATTGTATCACTGAGCTAGATGGTGAAACGCTGAACAAGAGCAGTTAATTTCACTAGAAGTATTAACTTAGGTATCATTTTTGGGACGTTCGGATACCTAATTCTTTTAAAACGACAACTAGATTTGTCGGCGCTACGTATACGAACGCGATGTATGGTCAACTTGAACTGTTTTTTGTATTATCGCGGCTTATTTTGAATTTTGACACTTGGAAATTTCAACTGAGACCGCAGACAAAATTTTCTTGACTAGATTTGTCGAGAAGCCCGACAGAAGCAAAGTTGTCAAAAAAAATTATGCTTGGTGTCATTGCCAGAGGATGCAGTAACAACGTTACATCATTAAAAAGATTTTTAAACAAAAAATAATTTAATATGGAATTTGACGTAAACCAATATCTAGCACTCTCCTCTACTTGGGTAACTTTCGTCTTATGCAAATAACCAAATATCCTAACAAAATCATGTTCTTTATTTGTTTTTATTCTCATTTAATTTTATTTTGTGTGTATTTACTCCCTTCCTTTACACGGTGTTTGTGTTCTATCCTCCAATGTATATCTGTGTCTGTATTCTAACCTCCAAATGTGATGACATAACCTAAAAATCAAAAACCAAAAATCCAAAACATGCACAAAAATTAATGGTGACGGTTGTTAATGAATGACTAACAGAGATGGGTTAAAATATGTAAATCTCTCATTTTCACATCAATATTTAAACAACAATAACAATCACAGAAATTCTGAGAATGATCCGCGATCAGGCACTCGAGCTGGTCGTCCAAATTCCAACGATTACCTACGGCAATCTGACAACTACGAAGGTAACATCGACAGTTGTGCCACCGAACAGACTGTCATGACGACAATTCCTGAAGGTGAGTTTAGTCATGAAATTTGAAAATCGGTGTAACACTCTTTGGCTTTAGTAGAAGACAACATTTTGTCAAACAATTCAGTACAACCAGCATGGCGCTCGAACTACAAACCCGATACAACCGAAGCGATGACAGTTACCACTTCAGATTTGGTCAGCTGGGCCTTCCAAGTGGCTCGCGGCATGGACTATCTGTCCTCGAGGAAAGTCCTGCATGGTGACTTGGCCGCAAGGAACATACTACTTTGCGAGGACAATGTCGTTAAGATTTGTGACTTTGGCCTGGCAAGGTCGATGTATAAAAATGACAATTACAAGAAACAGGGCGAGGCACCGTTGCCAATCAAATGGTTGGCATTGGAGTCACTGAGCGATCAAGTGTTTAGCACATATACTGATGTTTGGTCATTTGGTATTGTACTCTGGGAGTTTTTCTCCTTGGCAAAGGTACCCTATCCTGGCATGAACGCCAACCAGAGCCTGTATTTGAAGCTGAAGGATGGCTATCGTATGGAGAAGCCACCTTTTGCCAATGAGGACTTGTAAGTACCAATACTAATTGGAGCTGTAGAGATGATTTTTATTTGCTTATTTATTTCAGATATGATATAATGTTGGAGTGTTGGAGTGCGAATCCCGAAAGCCGTCCACTTTTCCATGAATTGGAAAAGAAGTTCGCCAGGCTTTTGGGCGATGAAGTGACCAATGTGAGTTTGGGTTTACTTATTCTCCTACCATGTCTTTAATTGTGTTTTTCAATTTCAGCACTATGTGGATCTCAATGAGCCCTACTTAAAGATCAATACAGAGTATTTGAAGAGAAAAGACACCGACTACTTGGCTCTAATGGGATCGCCAGACGAGATGGCGCCACCACCGCCTAGATATGTCAATGGAATGTTACTACCAGAAATTCGTAAGTTTTATTTATTTAACCGTGTATTCAATGCAGATAACATAATCAATATGCATAGTTCTTTCTAAAAGGTACCAATTAAAAGGTACCAATAAGAAGTTACGATCTAATTGAAAACTGCAAATAGAGGTATTTCTGTCAACCAGTGTTGTACCTATAGCGGCCCCTACATTTCGTACCAATTCTTAGAAAATTGCTTACACAACCAAGTCACAAAATATGACAAGATATCCCGAAATCGGTCTTAAATCTGTTGTTTAAATCAATGTTCATTAAAGCCCCCCTGTTCCCCCGTATTTTAATAATTTTTGTATCAAAATGCAATCTGTCACATCAGATGTCAGATTTTTGTACTAGCTATTGGAACGCCGTCATTTATGTGGATTACTTGCAATATCGACAGAGCATAATCTACTACATATATAAAATCTCTCCTTTCAATGTAAGAAGAATATCATTCTATTAGCCGCTAGATGACTAACGGCACGTCAAACTTATGTAAAAATCCATAAAAAAAAATATTGGACAACTAGTATAGATGCTTATGTCGTTTCCATTGGTTTCACTCGGGGATCCACTCATTCTGTAGTCCAATGGAACAAGAAAACTGCTTTTGATTGAATCCACAAGAGTATTGGTGAAATGCCAAAAAATAATCTACGGCAGCTGTCAGTCGACTTGTATAAAATACACGAACTACACTTGTGTGAGTGCTTCTTGAGTGGATTCTGACTTCAAATCCAGAAGCGAAATTCTCTCCTCAGAATCACCAGAAGAGTATTTTTTGTGCCAATGGAACGGTTTCAGAAGTGATTTTTTCGATTCCGGACTCTCCCGGACGCTTCTTTTTTCCCAATGGAAAACGACATTAGAGATCTAACACAAAGAGTAAGATGTCAACTTTTGTAGGTAGCTATATATAAGGTCCGTTCGTATAGGTAGAAAAATGAAAAATGTCAAATCTCTAAAATCGAGAGAGAGAGAGAAGAGACCTTATCGGTTTTTATACAAAAAGTTAAAGAAATGCCATTTTGACATAATCGTAAAATGCAGCATCTACAAAATAAGTTGGAATTGAATTTTGTATAAGCTAAATACCTGTTGAACTTTCCATTTTGAATGCGCTGATATGTTCTACGAGAACATTCAATAATAAATTGTTCCTTTGACATCGTTGAAGACGAAAATAAATGGAGTTTCACTTGTCAAACTTTTGAGCTGTCACTTATGTCGTTTTCCATTGGGCAAAAAGAAGCGTCCGGGAGAATCCGGAATCGAAAAAATGACTGAAACCGTTCCATTGGCACAAAAAAGACTCTTCTGTTGATTCTGAAGAGCGAATTTCGCTTCTCTATTTGAAGTCAGAATCAGAATCCACTCAAGAAGCACTCACACAAGTGTAGTTTGTGTTTGTGACAGCTGCCGTAGATTATGTTTTGGCATTTCACCAATACTCCTGTGGATTCAATCAGAAGCAGTTTTCTTGTTCCATTGGACTAAAGAATGAGTGGATCCCCGAGTGAAACCAATAGAAAACGACATTGACAGTTTTCAGTAGTCTAAATTTGGCGAAATTTATGAAAAAATTAAAAAAAAAAAAAAAACAAAACCAAAATAAAAAGGGGAAATGGATTTCTCTCTCATTTTTTTTCTTCGATTTTCTCAGTATGTGGTCACATTCGCGCAGTTTCTTAGTAAATTTGATATATCTAATTTTACGTTTGCAAAAAAGTACCCGAACGAACCTATTGAGTTTGACATTTATTTGACGTCATCAAGCGCCCAATAGAATGCGGGGATTACTGCCCAACAATGAGGCCGCTGTAGTAGCGGTATATATGCGCAAAAATAAGCAAGTGTGGAATGTGGAATGATAACACAATTTATAATAACAATTTATCTATTAAATAAGTTAGGTGGTATTTGTTATAGTAAGATGTATATACGATGTTTGAAAATTTAAATGTTAAGAAATGTACGGATATTTGTATGGATTGTCTTATGTTATAAGCGGCGAAAGGCTAACTTTGTATGAAAGAAATCGATGATAGGAATAGGACTTGCTACAATTTTCGCTGGATATTGAGATTGAGGGTTATTGTTAATTATAATAGTTTGCTCGACACAGTTTCCACTAATGCATCGATAACTTCTGTTATGTAGAAAAACAGCATTCCGTAAGCAGCATTCGAAATTTACAAGAATTACAGAAAGGGTGCGCGAACGGAACTTGGTTGTTTGAATATTTTGAAAATGACCAGGACCACCTTACAATTTTTTCCGCATAAGGTCTAATTACATCTCATTCTTCTTCCTATATAGGCAATCGACTGCCATGGCTAGTCAAAAATAGTAAGTAAGCAGTAATATCGAACCATAAGCCTCGGATTTTGTATAACCTCCAGTTTAATGAATCACTTCGACTAAGTAACATCACAAGTCTTGGTAATTAGGTATTTGTTTCTACTAAATGTGTTTCCGGCGCTTGTTGAGCGCCGTTGCGTTTCTAAACAAATCTAATTTCTACTAAACCAACTGTGGTGGTTTTAAAACTGTATTAATCGCATCTTCTAACAAATACTTAAAGCATACAGATTAAATGCAAAATTAACTCGGAAATTACCACAATAAACCTAAAGGTTTGTCCAGACCAGTGAAACATTTGTTTAATAAATGTTTATAAAATGTTTCCGATTTGTTTCAGAAACATTTCATAAATATTTATTCAACATCTCTTAAATGTTTCTTTCAGTCTGGACGCCGATGAAACATTTTTGAAACATTTATGAAATGTTTAATTTTTATCCATTTTTGCACTAAATAATGATGAACTCTAAAGCGGTAGAATTTTTAGCAGCGTGCTTCATTATCATAAAAAAAAATTAAAAAAAATAAAAAGATAATTTAATTAAATGAATAGATAACTTCCTCATTACCTACTCCAAGATTTTTTTTGACATTTTAATTTTTATATTCACATAAATTCACAAAACAGCGCCTACTAAACTGCGAAACATTTCATAAACATTTCATAAATGTTTCATTGGCGTCCAGACCAACGAAATGTTTAATAAACATTTCATAAACATTTTTTTCTGTTATAAATGTTAATGAAATATTTATGAAACATTTATTATAAATGTTTATGATATGTTTCGTTGGTCTGGACACACCTTAAGAACAAACAAAAATATTTACATTAATTTTTAATTTGTAGTTTTATTAAAATCATATTTAGAGCAATATTGCTCAAAATACGTAATGGCTATAGGAACTGAATTAAATGTTTTCTAATTTTGAATTAGAAGCACAGTGCAGCGCTATGGAAACAACACTTTAACTCAATGGGTTTGTTCGTTAATATTTTACTCAATCAACACTGCATACACTAGATGAGTGTTCTCCTTTTATGTAACTCATGCCACAAGTTTTCGCATCGAGATATCGTTTTTGATTTTGTACGAGATTTGTGAATTGTGATCGGCAAATCTTTCTACCAATTTGTGTTACTTTGCTAAGTTCAATGTGGCACAGAGGATTGGCAACTGCACAATCTAGTGTTTACGATAGTAAGATTTCGGAACTGAAAACGATGTCACGATGCAGTGAATTTCCGCTTAGTTACGTTTTATACTTATTTTGTTTTTAAAGTTTGGTTTTTGAATTATTTTACGACATACTTCAACATTCATATTCACAATGCTTTAATTTAGAACGTTGCCACATATGTTGTAATCGATTTACTGATTTTCTTTAACTCTATTCTGCAGGAATTGATCCATCCGATGACTACCTACAGATGAACCCAAAGACAGGTAGTGCAATATTTTCACCTCGTCCCAATGATGGCTATGTTAAAGCCGATAATTTTACGTTCTCAGAACAACATTCGCCAACAATCTCCAATAATCTCGACAGTCCGGTGATGAAGAATCGCAGAAAGGTGGGGGTGCCGCCCGAGGAAATACCCATGTTGAAGAAGTTCTCCGATGGCATTAGTCGAGGTGAATCACAATCTGATTCCGATACAGAGCAAAGTCCTGCACCGAAAGCTGTAGGAAGAACATTTGCACAGATTAGTCGAACGCCAGCGGAAGCTGAAACCTCCATAATAGACACCACAGATGGAAATTATGTAAATGTGAAGGCGTCAGACTTAAGTAAGAAGTTCATGAATAGTAATGGCACCAAAGATGCTTTCTCTAATCCCAGTTATTTGATGTTGAAGACTGTCAATGAGGGTCGCAAGTAATTGGAATGGATTATGCACTCACCCTTGAGAAGTTGAATGAAGCATTTTCCTCTGGTCAACCGTTCCATTTTAATTGTAATGCACTAGTCTAAGGCTAAACAAATAAACATAGCAGTCGTCTAAATTATTATTAACACGAACAAAAATTCTCTTCGCCTACTTAAAGCACTGTATTCGACTTCGACTTAGCAATGGGGATTGATGTATGTATCTCCATAGATATTTTCTGAATGCATTTTCATATTTATTCGTGTCATTTTAATTACCTATTTTATTTGTCGAACGAACGAAACACAAGTTATAGCTTAAGTCCTACTCTGTGAATATTTGAGATAAATTCTGAGAACCTCTTGGAACTAAAATAAATAAATTATACTTAAATCTATTTTTTAATATGTATTATGTGTAATTTTTTTTATATCGTAGTCGTATAAGACTTTGAATAGAAGAGTCCTTGAAACAAAATATGTAATTGTGTATTGTATAAGTTAGAATTATTTAAAATGTCGTTATGTTTTAAATTTCATGTCTAACATGCGATTTGAATGTATTTACAAATATTTTTATAAAAATGTGTACAAATATATATTTCTCATATGAACAAGCGAAATTGGAAGTCTTTAAATTATTCCAAGCAATAGGAAGAAATCCCCGTATAAATAAATGAAATGGTTGCATTAAACGTTTTCATTCACCGCATGTAGATCAATAGATTAGGAAGCAGTAGGGCCCACAACGGGCTCAGGTACTGCGGCTTCGTAGAGCCTTTTGTGCCTAATGTACATCATTAAATCGTTTAAAAAAAAAACGCATTGCTCATCTGTACTAAAGCTTCTCGGCGGTAGCCTCCCGCTCCCGTTCCTATTCTCAAATGAATGAACTCATTCATGGTTGAACGATTCCTCGAAGCGAACGTTAGCCGTGTTTTATTATCAGCCATGGATCTATATAGATCATCGATTTACATGCACTTACAACAACAGCATATGATCCTGCTTCTCATCGAGATCATGAACCATGATCTGAAAATTATTTCTACTATTGCTCGCAGCGCTGTTTGGCGCTGTTTGTTTCTTTCTTGAATGTTGGTGTGCCTGTAAAAAATAGCCACACAGTCACGTTGCCAGACTAAAAAATTCAATACTCTTCATAGCACAAAAAATCAATAAGCATTTTTTTACATCCAATAAATTTCGCGCCCTTGGAGATTTTGCTTTTTAATTCTGTAAAGGTTGTCATACCAGCGAAATATTCCATAGTTTTTTAAGTAAATGTTTAACAAAAAATGTTTATGAAATGTGTCGCTGTCGCAGTTCGTAAATAATTATTGTTTCACAAGTTTTCCGGCAGAAAGGTGATAGTTGTTTTTTGTTTTTACATATAGTACGAATCAGGTACAAATGTCCAGAAAATTCGGAATATCTAATGAAAAATGTAAACTAGCAGACTGCATAAATTTAAACTATTTTATAACTGCAACTGTTTTCGCCGAGTTTTTTGGACATACAGCTTTAAATTTACGTGAAGTTCCGATTTTATTTTAACAATCAAACGTATTTTGTGTGTGTGCAGAGAGAAAATTATGGTATTATTATGAAAAGTATAATGCTTTGTCTAAGAATTATTCCAATCTAAGCGGACCAGATGTGTAAACTGCGGTTTTCATTATATTTCGAACTGATTGTAAACACTTTAAATAAGTTCTTAAAAAACTCTCACCTTCAAAAATTAAAAATGATTAATTTGACTGATATGGCAACACCCCCGACAAGCAACTGAAATGTCGTTGTACAGAATGTTTGCAATAGCCCTGGGCTCTCATCGCGTAACTTTTGAAACGATAGTCGTCGAAACGATTGAACACAACGATATCGTTTTTAGTTTGCTTCATATAACATCATCGTCGGATCGTTCAATCGAATCGTTCATCGTTTTCATTTTGAACAGTTTGAACATGACTGTAAACAAACTCTGACAGCTAAAAAATCAAAAAAATGTATGGAAATAGTTTTTTTTCTTGAATTTGTTTATTTTTCTGTGTTTTTTTATTGATTGACATTGATTTTGGCCCATTTTATTCACTTCGAGTGAATAAGGCATTTAATGCAGATGGAGAGGTAGTAAGGAATAAGGCAAGTGAAATGTGAAGTGAAAGTGTACGCGTATACGCAGATAGCCAAAAGTGTGTAGGAACCAACCATAGCCCAATGGAATATGCTAAAGTGTGCACAGGTGTGGTAGGCCAGAAGAATTATTGTTTTTCGAAATATAGATTTGCATTTATTAAATCAATCAAAACGCCAATAAATTTCTTGCAAGACAAAAAATACAAAACAAAACTCAACCCATTTCTTTTTTTTGCAAGGATTTCATTCTTTCATAACTCGGATAAGAGCGAGTCACCTCCAAAGAGAACATAAGTGTGTTTTCCTTTAAATATGTTGCTATACTTTTCTCTAAAACTGAAATTCCCTATTCAAAACTGAAAATATGCACCAAAAACGATGAAGCGATTGCAAAATAGCTGTCGTTCAATCGAATCGTTTCGACGAGGGTATTTGACGCTTGAATTAGTAACGTGAAGCAACAAAAAACGATGATCGTCCAATCGTTAGGACGATTATCGTTGTTTGGTTGTTACACGAAGTTGAAGTATCGTCGAGACGATGTCGTTCGATCGTTTTGTGCTTACGCGATTAGAGCCCTGTTTTTTTGAGTTTCGTTCTCAGCAAAGCAAAGTAAAGTAGGATTTTCAGCACGCAATTACAACAACTGCGCTCTACTTGACACTTCGACGACTCACACTAGGTATTCATCCCCAGCAAGATTCACTTGGGAGTAAATGTATACTTCTGAACACCAGGGGGAGAACATTTTTGTTGCCCTCCTTGTATAATATGAATCTGTTCACAAAGTTTCTCTATTTACAGTACATACTATTCGTTGGTTGTGATTGGTGGAAATTCATAAAGAAATGCATAAGTGAACTAATTTTCAAAATAACAAATAAATATAAGGGCTTTTATTAAAATATGCAATAAATTATTTTTTATGTAAGCTGCAAATATTGTTTTAGAAAAATATACATTTTTAAACTTGTAATCGTAAGATATTAGTGTATTAATAATTGAGATATATATTTTTATATTTTTTAAACCCCAAAATATGAGGAAGGATCAATATCCATTGGAAAATTTTATGCAAAAAAATTGTATTTCTTTGACTGAAAAAAGTTACTTCTTGTGATGTGCCCAATCATGTTGTATCATGCTACCTACTGAACAGGCCCACACTGCCACCTTTTTTGATAAAACCTACTGTTCAGAAAGCTGCTGGGAATCGTTTTAGTGCACATATTCCTACTTTACTTTGCTTTGCTGAGAACGAAGCTCAAAAAAACAGGCCTAATATGGCTGGTAGCATGGTCGTCTTTTGAAAGCAACTGTTGCCACAACTCGTCTATGATCCGTATTGTTTTATTTTCGTGATCTGATTCGGATCAGATCACGCTGATAATAAAACACGGCTAAATTGATTATCGTACCCTTTGTGACAGTTATTTTTCTTCATTCAACGGACAATTTTGAAAATATTTTTTAAATTTGTAGCATCTATCCGCCACCATGGTACCATGTCACTGCAATCGAATAAGCGAATACTATATCAGCTGGGCTATGATTTGAGAATTGACAGTTCGTTTTCTTCCAAATCCTCGCTGACATTTCTGCACCAGACGTCAAAACGTGATTTTTCCCTTCAACGATTTTAATTTCTAGTTTCTTCTGTATAATATTCTATTTTAGAGCTGAACTTTCTTGTTTCTAAAATTTTCTAACAAAATTGCTATTGTTCTAATAAACAGCAATCACATCAAATAGATTATGGCACACGCCACATCGCAGGTAATGTTGTTTTAACAAAAACGAATACAATTTCCACAATAACATGTGACGCAATAATTCCGATTCCCTTTCAGGGGCCGAAACTTCTACATGGTTTTAAAAGGCCAACACGTTTCGATAAGAGTCTTGGCGAAGAGCTACCCGAAGCTTATAAGAAATTCTGGCGTGAATGGAAGCTTACCAAACCAGCTGCCGTTCATTATATTCCCAAGGAAGGCGAATGGGAGCGCGATGATATTACCGGCGAAATTAAACCAATTCAAGATCACCCACTGCCACTGATAGACGTGCCAGAGTCACACCACGGCATATGGGGTGGCGAGGCAGTCATTAAAGGATTCCAAAAACGTACACCGTTAAAGCGGAGGGTACCTCATTTCTGGGTGCCAGTTCTGAAGAGATCGGTTGTCCACTCCGAGGTACTGGACAAATACATGTCGACTGTTGTGACTGAAAGGACACTTAACTTGATTCACGAGTCTCAAGGCTTTGATCATTATTTGTTAAAGGTAAGAGAGCATGCGAAGTTATATTCTGATCTTAAGGGCTGACAAATTTGTCTAGAGTCCTGCTTGTGATTTGCGATCGGAATTGGCACTTAAGTTGAAAAGAAAGATCCTTACTGCGCTTCTGAACGGATGCCCAGATCTTTCGAATAACCCAGGAGAGCAGAAAAGGATTTTGCGAGAATATGGACAATATTTGGATTCGGTAAGTTGGGAATCTGAAATTCTATTAAAAAAGTAGTTTTAATTCTTGTCTTACCTCAGTACACAGCCGAGGAGATCGATTGGTATGGCCTTACCTACGTACAAGCCATACATAAGTTGCAAGCCCAAATTCGAGAACAGAATCCCGTTGTACCTCATAAAATCGAATTCCGTATGAAATTAATAGAACAACTTAAAAACGCTGGAATTAAAGAGGCTGGTGGCACGGGAGACGATGCCGACACAATATTGTAAGTAGAAGATTGAACTTTGTTGTTACCGAATTTGAAATGATTGTGTTTCGTGTTTTGTAGGGACTCGCCGTCTTCCTCTAACTGGTTATCAAAGATGAATCCCTTTGGAAAAAAACAGGAAACCTAGTTTGTTGCATTCATTTTAATAAATTGTCAATGGTCTGAGGCAATTTGAATTGGTTTTAATTATTTTGCACAGAAAATGCGCCTTGTAAGAGCAAGCGTAATAACTTGAAAAAGTTTGTAACATGGAATACGATATGAACAATGCAATAAAATAGGCGATCTGCCTTTTGGTATTGTGGATGATTTTGCAGTTTTGCGAGTTGGTGATTCTGAGTAAAAATCATATCGTCTGTATTGAATTAAAGTTGGAATCCACTCCTTTCAAGACATAGGTGATAGGTTAAGGATCATTCACATGAGAGCGACCAACTACCTACGAACGAACGAATATTCGCAAGTTTTGACAGTCCATTCACATGATACATTTATGTCGTTTTCGATTTGACAAAAAATCAATTTTTTTTTTGATCGAGATTGCTTTTCATGTTCTATTTGCCACAAAAATCAATCTTTTTTTTGATCTCAGATCACTTTTGAGAAATCTCAATTTTTCCTCAGATTTTACACATACTTTCACTAACACCAATGTTTATGACACACAGCGTCGGTTACGAATTATTTATCGTTGGAACGATTGCTTTTTAACTGAATTATTTATTTAACGCGTATGGGATCGAGTTTTTACATTAAATGATTTCGAAATGCAGTACTATAAATGTGTGAAAATCAATTGAAATGGATTTCGAGTGCAAGTGCAAATATGTTTTTTTTTGCCGCCAACTCAATACACACACATACCAATATAATTCAGATTTTATGTTCGATTTGCCAGCAGAAATCTGAAATCTCAGATCAAAATCTGAAAAGCCAAATCGAAAACGACATTAATTTGGTCGCAGAAACCCGCGAATCCAATGACCGTCGCCGTTATTTGTCTCTATAACATTTTGAGTTTGAGGTTAAGTTCGAACGAATTCTTTATTCGTTAGTTTGTGAAACGCGAATTGAATGATGTGGATTGTGAATAAACTTTGACAATTCGCGCCAAGGGTGTATTCGTTCGCGGCAAAAAGTTTGCAGTTCGAAATTTCGTTATTTAAACTGTTTATTAACATGTTTTCTTAATACATTTTGATGGGATAATTAACTATCCTCCTCTTTGAATAGTAAAATGTACAATTTTCTGTTCATAAATGCATCAAAAGTGGTTTGTTCGCATTTCAGCAATTCGTTCGCTCGCTCTCATGTGAATAGTCCTTTACATCAGAATGTGTGACAACCAATTGAATTACCCATAAATTTAATTTTTTTTAAATCGGCACTATCAAAATTCTAGAAATTTGGTATCACTGTTGGGGAGTTCTTTTTCCACCTGTTTTTGACATTTGATTGTGAAGCACATCGAGTACCAAATTACATGTGCCGGGTAAACACAGAAATTATTTTTTTTATTTTATTGTAATTGCATCTCTTTTATTGAAAGGAACAATGTCGAAACCAATAACATTTGTTACTGGGAACGCCAAGAAACTTGAGGAGCTCATAGCTATCCTAGGACCAAATTTCACTCGCAAAGTTGTATCAAAGAAAGTAGATCTTCCTGAGCTCCAAGGTGAAATCGATGAAATCTGCATAAAAAAATGTAAGGAAGCTGCAAAATTAGTAGATGGGCCTGTTCTCGTTGAAGACACATGTCTCTGCTTCAATGCAATGAAAGATCTTCCAGGTTTGTAGGTGATGGTGACATTGCTCTCATGAAATAGTGATAAATTGAGTTATAGGACCCTACATCAAATGGTTTTTGGAGAAACTAGGTCCTGAAGGACTCTTCCGTATGCTCACGGGGTGGGAGGACAAATCCGCAAGAGCCATTTGCACATTAGGATTTTCCGAAGGCGCTGACTCGGAACCAATTATCTTTCAAGGTATCACTGAAGGAACAATTGTTCAACCAAGCGGACCCAGAGATTTTGGATGGGATCCAGTATTTCAACCAAAAGGATATGATCAGACCTATGCAGAGATGCCAAAGCCGGAAAAAAATAAAATTTCCCACCGCTACCGTGCCTTGGCGGCATTCCAGAATCATTTCAAACCAGGAATCCAATAAAATTACTCACACGCACGTTTACTTTGTCAAGTGATGCACTTTAATTTACCTAACAGAAAACTAACGAAACAAACACCCAGTTTTTCTTTAATCAACCTTCTTGCTCTTAGGTTTCTTTGGTGCGGCTGAGGGCTTTGATTTTGTCGCCTTCTTTCCTGTCTTGTTCCAGTAGTAGATCATCTGCGCCACAATTACTCCGTTTGCGAACGAAGAGAAGCAGAAGGTGATAACCATCATTATATCACCGGTCTCTTGAATTGAAGTGAAAATTCGGGCTAAAGAGCCGGCAAGTAGCATAAAGCAAGTAGCTGCAGACAACTGCCCAGTGCTCTGATTCTTGTAATTGGTATAGGCCTGAGTGAGCTTTCCCACAAGAATAATTGGAATGTTGACGGTCTGAGCTATCTGGACGACTTTAAGCGGCGTGAGTCCAGAGTTCAGCACGTATAACATTGTAGAGTAAGCTCCTAGAAAGCCCAACGATTTAGCTGCAGATCCACCATAGAACATAATCAAAGCTGCAATGGCCGCTGTTTGAAGAGCCATAAACGTACTGTCACCCCACGCACTAAATGGATAACCATTCCTGAAGTTATATGACAAATGGAATGTTATCGCCACTAGATCAAGCAAAACTCCAACAATATTGATGCCCTCTCCACTCTTATTGGCAAGTATCTTCAATACCTGTGGGACTTTGACCAGCAACGAGCCTGCTATTATTGCCAAGCCAAGCCCTTTGCTGAGAAGAGCTTTGAAACAGTCCACTAAAAGAATAGTTAAATAAGTTACGCTACTTGAAAAATTACTACTTTATCTCACCATCAAGAAAGTCATGATCGACAAAATAATTGTCGAAGCATTCTTCGTTCATAATGTAAAGAGCTATTTTTTTCACTGCTTGATCGGCCATTTTTCCACTGACTAACCTCTAACGCCGAACTGTGCAACTATGTGCTATAATCTTCAAATTGCTATCAATTTATATTCTTTGTTGTTGATAAGACCAAATTGGTAGCTTAATTTTATTGATAGAATTACACAAAACCGACGACGATAAAGGGAATAAGGGATTTGGATTTCTACCTTGACAGCCGACCTCTCTGACAGTATATCAGAGTTTGACATTTGAACGAGGAATATACCTCTACGTGTCAACAAACTACTTTCAGTGTTGTTGAGTTCTCTTAATCGTAGCGTTCCTATATAACGAATAGGTATTGGGAATTTAGTTCCAGTGGTTCGCAGTTCGTGGTTCGCAGTTCGCGCTCATGTGAATGGTCCTTTTGAGACTAGTTCTTAATTAGCGCAAAATTGAATACGAAATGTTTTCCTATACCTTTAAAGTGGTAGGTAACAAATTAGCTTAAAGAAAATCAGTATTCAAAAAAAAAAAGATATGTACTGTATAAGTCGTGCAGAAAATGGTTTTTTGCGGCTTTTTGTTGCCAAGTTCTTAACATGTAACATCGCACTGGCATAAGCAATAAAAAATAATCATATAATATTTGTTCGACTGTTGCTTTATTGGAAAAAAAGATTTTAAAACAGTAATGTTTCTGGAATTTAAAATTCCATTTTTACCAGATGGATAAATGCTTGCTTATTTTTGACAGCGTGTAGGTACTCCTGTGAAAAAAATCAGATGGCGTATCAAGTTGTGGTTGTTCCAAGTTACATTTCATTGTCAACACTCAAATACACACCAAAGACAGAATAAAAGACAAAACCAATTATCATTAGAAATTATAGTTGTAACGAAATCAACAATTTCACCCAAATGAGGTTAGGCAGATATTTCAGAACTTTGAATTGGTTCACAGAGCTGTGCTAGGATCCGATAGGTGGCTCTGTTGCCGACTTATTAATAAATGTTGCAGTAGGTAGGTAGGTCTAATATTTCGCATCGGAAGTACGTAACAATTTATTATTAGCCAGAGGAGCTGTGAGACAACAGGTTTGTTTGTTTACATTCGTACACAACTATCTGACCATTTCTCTGATAATAGCCGTGTTTTATTATCAGCGTGATCTGATCCGAATCAGATCACGAAAATAAAACAATACGGATCATAGACGAGTTGTGGCAACAGTTGCTTTCAAAAGACGACCATGCTACCAGCCATATTGCAAACATTCTGTACAACGACATTTCAGTTGCTTGTCGGGGGTGCTGCCATATCAGTCAAATTAATCATTTTTAATTTTTGAAGGTGAGAGTTTTTTAAGAACTTATTTAAAGTGTTTACAATCAGTTCGAAATATAATGAAAACCGCAGTTTACACATCTGGTCCGCTTAGATTGGAATAATTCTTTGACAAAGCATTATACTTTTCATATAAATACCATAATGCCTGTATCACAATCACGCTTTGGAGCTTCGCGTTGACAAACGCATTCAGTTCAGCCATAGGAAAACAGTGAAACCTACCACAAACCTGCGTTGCGTCTGAACTTCAAAATGACATTCGTATAACCTGCACGTAATGTTTTGTAACGTTGGCGTAAAGCGACGAAAGTCAAAGCGAATGTTGAAAAAAGCTTGAATTGTCAAACTCTCTGTTATTGCTGGTGGCTTTGTGTGTTTTCGTCGGGAGTTTTTATTTATTGAGTTTTTAAGGTAAGTAAATCGAAATGATTTCTATAAAATAAGTAATACAGAATTCATTCGTTCAGATGTCTTTCGAAGAATCCCTTATCACCTGGTAAGAGAGCGGGAGTTAATTTACAACACTAAATGGAAGCAGTACGAAAATGTTAACAAAGGATTTGAAGCCTGGGAGGAAATAAGCCGGTTGCTGGAGAGATCAGGTAATTTAACACATACTAAAGTTCAAGTTCTATTACTATTCTAATCTATATATTTCTAGCTGATGATTGCAAACAGCATTGGAAAAGTTTGAGGGACAGGTTTGTCAGGAAAAAAGGTCTAAGGATCTCCCATCCGGCAGTGGAGCAAGAAAGAAATGGGAGTACTATTCATGCTTGGAGTTCCTCATCTACCTCCATGTATTTTAAGTAACCGCGACATGCGGTATACTCAATTTTTATGCCTTGTAATAAAACAGATGTGCCGGAATTCGTTTTTAATTTAATTTAATTCAAATTGTATTACAGTTGTTGATAGGTAAACAAACGATTTACAAACAGCTGTGACAAAAAGAAAAACATTTGCAACAGCTGAGTTCAGTGGAACGTCAAAGCGCTCGTAAAGCTTTTAGTACGTAAGGTGAAGCAACGCAGGTTTCAAAGCGATTGTGATTGTGATACAGGCATAATTCTCTCTCTGCACACACACAAAATACGTTTGATTGTTAAAATAAAATCGTCACTTCACGTAAATTTAAAGTTGTATGTCCAAAAAAAATCGGCGAAAACAGTTGCAGTTATAAAATAGTTTAAATTTATGCAGCCTGCTAGTTTACATTTTTCATTAGATATTCCGAGATTTTCTGGACATTTGTACCTGATTTGTACTTTATGTAAAAACAAAAAACAACTATCACATTTCTGCCGGAAAACTTGTGAAACAATAATTATTTACGAACTGCGACAGCGACACATTTCATAAACATTTTTTGTTAAACATTTACTTAAAAAATTATGGAATATTTCGCTGGGCTTGTCATACCCTTACAGAATTAAAAAGCAAAATCTCCAAGGGCGCGAAAATTATTGGATGTAAAAAAATGCTTATTGATTTTTTGCGCTATGAAGAGTATTGAATTTTTTAGTCTGGCAACGTGACTGTGTGGCTATCTTTTACAGGCACACCAACATTCAAGAAAGAAACAAACAGCGCCAAACAGCGCTGCGAGCAATAGGAGAAATAATTTTCAGATCATGGTTCATGATCTCGATGAGAAGCAGGATCATATGCTGTTGTTGTAAGTGCATGTAAATCGATGATCTATATAGATCATGGCTGATAATAAAACACGGCTAATAACATCATCGCGAGGGTGCTGAAGTGACGAATCTATATCTGGAATAACACAGTGAATAACATTCCTCTCCATCTATTCACGTCAAGCGGCTAAAATAAACTAAACAAATACACAACACAACTGATAAGTCTAATGGACTTTGCGCTCCAATATATTATTATCATTCGATTATACCTAAAATTCTCGCTTTACTCAAATAATCCGTTCGCTGGACATAGCAACCGGTCATCGTGCGTGCTCCCGTGTATGCATGTCGAGCATGGAAAACTCTCCAATTGTCAAATATCAGCACAGTACCAGGATTCAGTTTTATAGTCCACCGATTTTCTGGACTTTCCACAAGTTTTAAAAACGACTTGAAACTGTCATAGAATTCCTTCATCTCTGTTTGGGGAAGAGTGTTCAAGGCAGCACGATCATAGATGTTCAAGCGTACTTGAATAATCTCTTTGTTTATGGGATTTATACGAATCACCGGACCATAATGCACGTGATGCTCACCATCTTCAATGTATTCCGCTGGTACTAAAACCTTTGTAAGAACTTCAAATGCCCTGGGGTTAATTTGCTGCAATTCGTTGGCAACTTTTAGTCCATCGACGAAGAAGTTCTCACCACCAGTGCCTTCGTGTTTTATGCAATGTAACACTTGCAGGCCAGATGCGTCACAGAAATACGTGTTATCCGTGTGCGATCCTATGTACTCTTTTGAGTATGCCGTATCGGCATGATCTTGATCTAAATCGCTAAACGTGTACATCTCTCCGAAAAATGTCTTCATTACTGGAAACACCCGCCTGATGGCCATCTCTGTCATTGTTTGATTTGGTGGAACGTCTTCAATAAACGCCACACCATACCGCCAGAGGCTGTTGACCACATTCCAGACTTCCTGATCATTGCTCACCAAGTCAGGTAGCTTTATCTTGGCGTAATCGCTATCTACAATTTTGTTACTGTTCCATGGGATTTTAGAGGAGGAGTCCGTTGATTTCAAATAATTCGCCAATTGACTGCTGTATAGAAATTCGAAGGTGTACGACGATTCGTGTCCATCGGTCCCTATTGAATGACCAAATAAATCAAAGATCCCCATTAGTATAGAGAATTAACTTACATTTCACTTTAAAGTTCTCTCCATCATCACTATTGGCCATCGAAACCGGGCGCACATCATCGGGTAGATCCAATAAGCTGAATTTCCTCTGCTTGGTCGCTATATTGTAACACTTTTCGCATCTGCAATGATCTCTTAGCCAGAAGGTGTTCAAGCGAAGTGTTTCGCTGGATTTTGAACTTTTCACTTCGATCATATCCATGACGTGCTCGACACTGCTCCGAAACGTGCGACAGCTCAACGACAACTAACGTGGGCTTGTCTGGCTGCAATCTGTTAAACAACTGACGTTAGTGGTACTCTGATTGCGGATACACACAACCGATTGATAGGGATTCCTTATCAACAAACGACACATGTTCATTTGGCAATTGTGTTCTACAATTATCTGCTCTCGCTAATTTGCTTCGCCATAATCTTGGGGATGATAAGAGAACATACGCCTATTGCCAGTGGAATATATTTCATTTCATTGGGAATGAATTTATAGAAACCTCTTTACGATTAAGACCTCAATGCTGTGTTACGCTCGTAAACATCGTTTGTCTCTGTGGTACTTGTCATGTGCAAATAGAAATTTGGACTTTGCACTTTAACATGTTCAGTATCCATTCACACACATTTGAAATGTATTTGAATTGAAAGCTCTTGTCTCAGAGTATACCTCTCTTTATGAACTGGATTTGAGCGTAGTTCAGCCAAAAAGTATCGCATAGTACGCTAAACCAGTATGCGATGCTTGTATTAGAAAAATGTAAATGCTACAGAAATAAGGGAGCATACCGCTGCGAAATCCATATACTTATAATTCAAATGCGCATTAGCATTTTTCTGAGTGATAGTAGATCAGTATACGGAGAAAAAAAAACGTCTGGGAGAAATCCATTTCAACACTATTGTTTAAAAGTAGTTCTTTGGTTAAAATTAAAAGTTTCAAATTTAAATTTTATTTTTCATGCATGTTCTGGGATACGAAATAAGACTCGCGTAGGTTAGGTATTTTAGGAGCAAAGATTGTTGAAGGAAACATACAATTTTTTATAACTTTATGTAGTCAACGGAAACTTGGTTAAGGTACCTATAGGTACTTTTCCACTTTAAGACACAGGTCTCTGCTCAAAGAACTAACGACTGGCATCAAGGAAGTGATGAAGAAACTTGTGCGGTTACCTGTGAAGTGCTCAAAATGCTTAGTAAAATGTTGAAGCAAACATATAAGCAAACTCATTATGTCCGGGGAGCGAGTCACACGTATAATATTCAAATGCCTTGAGCCCACTACAAACACTTATTGTATTTTTCTGTTAAAAACCGTTGGAAGCACCCACATTCTGGATCAATGGCCCTAAAAGTGGTTACCCCATCGTCATACACTGTTTCCAAGCACATGGATTTAAATCTCAGCAATGGACAAGGGCGGATCCAGGGGGGGGCACAGGGGCCCCCCCAGAGCACTGCATTATTACTGCTTGCTCATTCCATAATCAAAACAGTCGAAGTGTGCCTATGTCCTATGTACGAAAACAAAAATCACTTTTCCATGGAAATCAAGACGAAAAATTACCCAAATCTATGTCTGCATATGCTACCTAGAAACACATGTGAATCTTGGGGCACAAGCGTGAAAGTGTATATACCTTTTCTAGATTATTTATTAAATGAAATGTCGTCTGTCTAGGTTTCCTAGAGCTCAGCTGCAAAAGTTACTATCTCAGTTTTGCCAGGCGGTGAAGTATATAAAGAGGATCGACCTTGTATTTTAGTTTTGAAGGGAGAGTTACAAATTTCGCAACAGATGAAAGAACATATTCCTAAGTCACCAGCAGAAGCTTATAAAAAAGCAACGGCTCTGCCAAACATAAGAACCCTTCGTCAATTATTGTGCACATTTCCTATGACAACCAGCACTGCCGAAAGATTTTTCTCCACCTTACGCCGGTTAAAGACATATCTTCGCAGCAATATGAGAGTAGATCGCCTGAATGGACTAGCCTTAACACCGCGTCTCCACGAGACATAATTTCAGTCAAGACTTCAGTCACGACAACATTGTGTCTCGTGTAGACCGCGATTTTGTGAACACGACAGAGATCTAGACTTTTCAGTCTGACTTTTTTTCCTGCCATCTCTGCAGACAGATCTTCTGACTGAAATTTGACATTTGAAGTTCAGACCAGCTTTTGACAGCAAAAAATAATTTTGTTTTGGTAATTCTCGGGAATACATGTGCGCGGATGCAATTATGGCTGATTTTAGACTTTCGCAAAGTGAAGAAATATGGCGTCAAAGTGCGCTTCCAAATCGTGTAGCTCTCTCTTCTGAAGAAACGGATATACCCACAATCTGTGCTTTCTTTTGTTTTCGGCTAACATCTGGTTTTCCAATTTTTCTATGTCGATTAATGCTTTCAAAGCAAGAGCCACCTTCACTTGTTTCTTCGTTGATCGCATCTTGTGAAATGAAATGTCGTAACACAATTTGCCCAACCAAAGCAATGCAAATATGGCGGACAAGACTTCTGACTTAAAAGTCTGACATAATTCAGGCTCGTAGAGACGCGGTGTAATAAATATCCATCAAAACATTGCTTCATAGATGAACCCTGAAGAAGTTCTGGATATCTTCAGCAGAAAACATAAAAAAAATGTCATTATTAACCATATAATTTTTCATTATTAAACAATTATAAAAAGTGTTTTTTATTCTTTGTTATTTTTGTATGCCATTGACAAAGAATGAATCCCAAAGACAAATTCAAATGCAATACTATGGGGTACACCGTACACTCATCACCTATCTGGCCTTTGTGACCCTCCCAGAAATAAATCCTGGATCCGCCCTTGGCAATGGATGTGCCTTTCATTCAAGAACATTCAAGACTCTCGTCGAATGAGTCAGAATTTTTAAATTCATAAAATACTACCTACCCATACACTTAAAAAAAAAACTACCCCCTAAACACACCTTTAAATATTCGGTTATTGGGAATCCGTAATTTTCTTTCAGACCCACTCCATTCGAGAAAGAAACCAGCAAACCCCAACATCCTCCCGCCGGCAGTTCACAAATTACCCCATTACCTGTGTGCATTTAGACGCTCCAACCACAAATGGCCTTAAACTTTCGCACAATCTAGGTCACGAACATTCAACCGCATCCAGTGCAATAATGACTAACGCCAGATCCCCCCATCGCTGTCACACAATCACAAACTTAATTGCATTAGCAATCGAACAAGCAGAATTCTAATCCAAAAATAGGTCTATACACCCGCATGTGTACCTATAGGTAACACTGTCCAGGGAATGGTTAACGCATTCCAAAACTATCCCTCATTTATGTAGCTGTTCTTTTATCCACCACCACCCCCAATGGTGCCAACGTCATGACAGCTGAATATCACCTAAAATCAAGCCCACTCAATGGAACACCTTTCAATGACCGACCGACCGGCTCGCGGTGCTCCGGCACTTTCTTTTCCTCGTCAATCGGTCTACGTGTGTGTCCGGTGGCCATTATCCACCCTCTTTAACGTGTATTTCTCCACAAATTATTTGTCTTTACCTAATGATATGCAAATTTAATTTATCGCTCTTTTTGCGGAAAGAATTCAGCAAGACCCAGCTAAGAAAATAGAAAAACAAAACATACAGAAAAACAAATGTTCACCACCTTTATTGCTTTCTGTTTCGATTTATCTATTTATGAATTAGTTGCAAAAAGAACGAGAACACTTTAATTTCGCTACTCATCGTTTATTCACTCGCTCGCGTCGGGTACAATATATAGTTTGTGCATTTTATAGATACCCCACAAGTTTTTTTTTGTTCGGTTTTTACACGAGTGTATTGTGTATAGTGCAAGAGTGCTGTTGTTTAATTCCGCCAAGGAAGGGGAGGCTCCACCATAACCCCATCATCCCTTATTTATTAGAGAGTGCCGCCGCCGCAGCCGCGTTCGTTCTCATTCGCAAAAATATACTTCCGCCAGGGGTTAGTTTCTAGTTTGCCACATAGGGATCTGTTGAAAGTTCATAGCCCAAACGCGGATTGCGGTTTTTGTTTTTCAATAAAAGATCTGCATATTTGAGTGCTTCAAAACAAAGTGGTTCAGTACAAATTTCGAAAAAGAAATGTTGTGTACAACGAAAAGAGAAAAAAATTCGAATATTGTTATAAATTGTAATTTTCTGGTGAATTTGAATTATTAAATTAGCAATCATACAAAAGTTCTGTGAAAACATGAAGCGGTCCATAAAGCGATCACTGTCATTGAATGGAGGTATATGTCGTAAGGGATATCATGTCAAAAACGAAAGTGATGTTTTTTAAAAAGTTCAAGGTTGACTTTGTTTTCTTGTATAAGTTATATTAATTTTTTTTTGTTTCTCTTCGTGTGTTTTATAATTATTTTTACACTTTTGGCAAAATGACAAGAAAGGTTGTATAGTCAGCGAAAAAAACGGAATGAAACATATACATAAATAAAAACAAAATGAAAAGATCACTGCGAATGATAGATTCACACCCTCTTGCAAATCGTTTCCACACGTTCTGTCACCTGGTGAGAATAAAATCGGGCCGGTCCAACGAAGTTTTTGATGGGGAAAAGCGGTTAATAATTATTATGTAAGGAAGCCAACTGCGCACACATCTTACACACATTTAAGGGATGAGAACCGATAATGAGTGAAAATCATTTTTTTTTTTTAAGTCTATTTAACTATTTTCCTTTATACAAGTAATAATGTGGATTAAATAAGTGCACTGAATTGATAAAAAAACAAAAACATTACATATAGTGAACGTAGCGCGTGTTGTATTTAATCGATTTGTTTGTAAATAAACGATATTTGATGTGTTACTGATTTTCAATAAAAATCTCTTCGCGTTTTATCGTTTTAAAGTGTGTCCTCATCTCTAAACGAATGCTAAAAGGTGCTAACCAATAACATTCATCGAACACCTTTTCCTTTTTAGACTGGTAGTTCCGTTCCGTGTACCTCTTCCAATAGACAAAACAAGATAGTATTTTCCTTAACCTTAGGATAGCAACATGCTTTTTCCATACGGCAATAATAGCAACAGGGATGAGCTGTCACCCCAACGTATTCAACTTTAATAAATAATACGAAATTAACTCAAAATTTAACTTTTATTTTTAAAAATTAATTTAATTACAACTTTGGGAAAATTTACGAAAAAGTATTTTTTTATTCTCAATTAAAAACAGTTAATGGAAACGCATTTTCCGCAAGCTGTCTTAACTTTTCTGTCACGGTTTCTTCGTCACTTCCCACGAAACGCTAACAACTGTTCGTCAATTGTAAAGTGAAATCGGGGTTGACAAGACACTCTGCAACTTTTTATAAATTTGGACCATACATGGGTGACGTCCTGACGTGCCACCCCAGACATGCCTTTAAAACAAAAAGTACGACCTAAGCATCAAGCTGTGACCCAGAAGCCAGAACTGAAAGCTCAGCTGTCATTTTGAGAATAAAGCAAAGAAGAGAGCGATGGCATTCCGGGAATGTCTGAAATGGAGAGCTTTTTGTTTCGTTGCGGTGCTGTATCACCCCTGTTGCTATCCTGAGGTTTTAAATGCGTACCAGAATCGACTAGGTTTTTTATTTTTGCGACATAACGAAATTCAAATGTTGTCAAAGTGTTGTCATGCAAAAAAAAAATCAGTGGTCTATCAATACGCAGCCTTAGATATGGCGAGAAACTGTTTCCAAAGACAATTTCTTTTTAACGATGTCATAGTAGGTTCATAACCACAGTTACCAAAATGACAGGTATGGCTTACAACACCCATGCATTCTATATTTTTTAGAAAACAAAATAGATTTCAGCAGAGTGTATTCTACATGCAAATGGTGAAAAAAAATTATTCAATTATCTTATGCATTGGCATGTTTAAATAAAACTGTACAATAAAATATTCTCCGAGCTATATAATGATTACCTACTAGGGCGTATACTTGTTTTTTTTTTCTTCGTTGCAAATTTTGTTTTGATTTTGGTTTATCGGTGAAACTCATTTGCACGAAGGTCCGCCTAAGTGCCTATTGAATACTAGAATATTTCCCGAAACCCAATGCAAAAAAAAAATAACAAATCCGATATTGCCAATAGTGTTGTGATTGAATATTGTTAAACGACGCTCAAAACCTATTACATTAACTTTCCAGCTTTTACAAATACGTTGGTAATCCAATAGATTTCAACTCTAAAATGAACATTTCAGCTGTTTTTTTTTTATCAAAATTGTGCAGCTATAGAGTCTGTTTTTCATTTTCCAACATTTCCAACTGTCACTTGGTTTTTCTTCTTCTTATTTTTAACTGACGTTTTCGGGAACTACCTCTTTGGACAATTGTCACTCTATTCGTTAAATAATTTCCCAGAATAATTTTGAATTCGCTGACCGCGCACACTCCATGGGGAAATTGTTTACTCACCACCGAACACTGCTGTTTGACAGTTGGCAAAGTTCCGCTATTTCGCTCATCCTCCTATTTCGCGTCGCGATTCAGTCGACGGCGAATTTTCCAATTGTCAACAAGTGTATTCTCGTTGTTAACATTTTCTTTGAACACTAAAAAAAATAACTAAATGCCTATAAATAAACAATAAAAAAAAACTATCAAGTAAATAACAATTATTCGAATAAAACCTTACAATCAAAAACACATT
Source organism: Cheilosia vernalis (assembly GCA_949126925.1). Taxonomy (NCBI): domain Eukaryota; kingdom Metazoa; phylum Arthropoda; class Insecta; order Diptera; family Syrphidae; genus Cheilosia; species Cheilosia vernalis. The sequence goes on from OX421362.1 coordinate 6,065,618, forward strand.
CGGCTGTGCGAAATAGTCAAATTTTCAGTGATTTTGTTTCGATAGGCGACAACTGTTCTCAAATAAAAATTTCTTCGTATAAATTTTCTGTCACGTCTCTTGCAATAGCATCTATTTTTAACAGCAGAATAAATAGTTTGACTTTTTAGAATATATTCTCGATTTCATTCGTCGTCACCTGATTCGTTGTCCGTGGAGTGTGTCTCGCCTCGCGTGCTTTAACGTACCATCTGCCACTAACAGCCGGTCCTTCCCATTATATTGCTTCCCGAATAAAAATTACAAATCAATTTGATCAAGAAAACAAATCCAGTGACATAGCACTCCTTAAATGGATGACGAGCTTGAGGATAAGGTCTTCTACCAAACCTACGTGTCCCACATGAAGATTCTGTCAAAGTTCGCCGTTGGCTTGTCCTCGATCAATTCCCCGCTGGCGTACGTGTGGAAACTATGTCGTCTATATGTCCTTCGTCCGGAAGTGCTTTTCTGCGGCATCATCCTTTTCATATTCTTTGTTTATTTGCAAGCGGTTGATGTATGGGGTCGTGGACTGCTCGGTCGTCTGCAAGCAACTCTCGGTCGTCAAAAGGCGAATCGCATGAAACTCATCGATGGCTCTGGCTCCGCCGACCATCAATGCTGGGAGGAGATTCAACAGCAGAGCTCAGCTTTTGCGATACTCGGACGAAGACCTCGCATGGAAGACAGGTAAGTTATAGTTATGTCGAGAACTGTACGTAAAAGCAGTGAGTGCAATGTGAAAACTGGGTAAAATGTGCAAGAAAAATCGATACAGTGTTGATTTTGAGATGGGGGTTCATTGCATGGAAACGTACGTTACACACTTTGCCCACAGTATTGGGGCTAATCTATTTTAAGAGCGGTAGGCGCAACAACAAAATCTACTTCCAACTTGGAGCAGCTTATGGCGCAATTACCCGTCCATTCACTTGGCACTTTTGTATGTTTGGTTGGGTTTTACGCTTCTGGAATTTTCTTTTTGTCATGCAATGCCAGAAGGAAGAATCTGTTTGATGGCGTTGCTGAATATTTTAGCGTTGACAAGAAAATTTATTTGCCGCGGAATGACAATTTGCATTGAGACTTCATGCAGACAACAATGGAATAGATTTGCATTTATCATCACGTGTTGATGTGTCGTGTGCCCTTGAGTTCGCAGCGAAATAAAAGACGTACAATAATAACTATGTATTAAAACACTTTTGCTAACGATCCGGCACCCGAGTTACATAAAATCATTAACCTTTGAGTGCACGAGTCAAATGGCAAATAAACGAGATAGTGGACAACTTTAATGTGAAAGGCGATAACAAATTCGTACAGAGTAACAACTCATAGCATTAGAACAGACCTCCTTTTTGACGGGGCTTCCCATGAGGTACTATCACATTCCAACAGATAAATCTGACTGATGCAGCTATAGGTGTAGTCTGCTGTTTAAGTTTTGAAACACTTTCCGTGAGTACGTCAAAGTAAGCACGTTTACAAGGACCAATGGTCTAGCGAATGCTGCAGCGAAATAAGTCATTATAATATATTCGGCTTAATACAAGCTAAAACTGACATTTAGGCTTAAAGCCACAACTTGAAATTAAGACATTAGAAGCCTTAAAACTGAGACTTAAAGATAAGGAGAATGGGGAACGAGATCGAGTTTGAGGTGGACAGTGCAGCGGTTGAAATCGAAAACTGAAAGGTTAGAATTAACCTTTCGCAGCATACAGGAGATTGGTTCATGAGAGCAATATGAAGTACGATAAACAATCTGTAAGCTTTCTTTCATTATTTGGTCCGTATTCACGAGACTACTCTTAATCAAAAAGGCGAAATGGCCAGTCCCGATTGTAGTTCTTTGTCTATTAGTGTTTCATTTCGAAACCCCAAACTGGAACAATCGAAATCTGCAATAAAAAGACTCCTTCGAAAACTAGAAAAACAATAACAGAATAAAAACTTATTTCCATATTTACCTTTTGTTTTAAATTAACGATGCGGAATACTTGTTACAAATTTGTTGTTATTGTGTAAGCACAGCTCTTATCTGAAACTAAACCTATGCAATCATCATACGTACATCGGCAACATAAATGTTTGTAGCCTTTGGCCAGTAGTTGATACAGATACCTACCCGCCACACAAAGTAATCAACGTAGTACCTATACAAATTTTAGTTTATAGATACAGCGCCGTACTAATAACAAATTTTAGTAATGACTTCAAATTTACGGAAGCTCGCAATTGCGAAATTTGAATGAAAAATATAGCCACTGTGAAATAATAAAATTTAAAGTCGATACTGAAAATGATTATTGGCGAGGCCCATACAAAATTCTTGTTCGAATTTATTCTAATAAATTGAAATTGAATTCTTTCGATCGCTTTGGATTAATTTACCAAATGATATCTACCAGCAGACGGAGTTAATGGTACAATGTGTTTATCAACAAAAAATTAAAAGGAATTAGTTATCTGCAGAACGAAAACAAACAAACAAATCGAGCGCTTGCAAAGTGGTTATTTATCAATATTTTGTTCTGTTCTTATCTAAACTCAATTTGCAATAAGAGGAGAAAATATACACACATGCGATGGTCATAATTCCGTAATCATGGCATGCAGAAAATAATTAGAACAGCTGTGCTTTTACTGTTGCTGCCCTAATAAATCTTAATCGCATTTTTCAGTTCTACTATCTGGTATACAGGCACTTTAGATTAGGACAGGTCTAGGTACCTTTTAAAAAGCACAAATTAAACCAGTCGGGTAAAAAGCAACTATCTTTGCAAAACATATTAAACTGACGGACATAAAAGTCTGCTTCTGGCTGGTAATTTGTTTATGAGAAACAAAAGGACAACAAGGGCTGACTGTTTTGTTTCCATTAGATGCTGTCACAAACATGAATAAGAATACTAATGGAAGGGCGAGTACATACTATGTTTGTTTAAATTAATGTCGTTTTCCATTGGAACCAAAAATCAATCTTTTTTTTGGATCTAAATCACTTTTCATGTTCGATTCGATTCGGAGCACTTTTTGCAGATCTCGATATTAGGTTAGGTTAAGTTTGGTTGAGTGGAGTCGTGAGATCGTCACAGAAGACCAGGCACCATAGCGGGCCCGTCGCCATCCCCATTGAACCGTTACGGTTAAAAACCTAAACCAAATCGCCCAAACAACCAATTTCCCTACGGAATTGAATTATGGTCTCCATATTGTTTGAGGAACCACCCTCCTCTAAGTGATTGAAGAAGTACCTGCCAAGGTGCTTCCTTCTGCTCCGAGCGATTGCTTGACACACACATAGAATGTGGGAGATGTCTTCCAGTACCTGCATAAATCCGTATTAGCTAAGCCCAGTGTCATGGCATGCTGCTTTAGAAGGCAATGTCCAGAGAGTATTCCTACCGTTAATCTTAACTTTGTTCTACTGAGATTGATTAATTCTTCAGACTTTTTCCGGTTTAAAGTGGGCCACATTGCCTTTGAGACCCTGTGACCTTCTAGTTGTGACCATCTTGTGGCTGGTAAATGGAAAGTTTTTTTTCGAAAACAACGCTTCTATCCACGGCTGTAGATGTTCTTAATCATGGTATTAAGTGGGAGCCAGAGCGTCGGCCTTTTCATTACCTTCAATATCACAATGCCCAGGTACCCAACATAATCTGACACGGTTCTACGAACATAATGCCTTGAGCATTGTGCGGCAATTCCTTATACTAGTTCAAATTTAGTGGTATGTGACTCTAGCGCTTTAAGCGCAGCCTGACTATCAATGTAGATGGCGACATGCTCAGTGGATATCGATCTCATCTCAAGTACTTCCGCAGCTTTAAGTGCGGCCAGAATCTCTGCCTGGAACACACTGCATGTGTCCGGAAGTCTCTGGTCAAATGCAAGTCCACTTCAATAGAATACACCAGACCCTGTGCCTTCACTGGTTTTGGAGCCGTCAATATATATCGAGGCCAAGCTCTTGCTCTCTGTCAGGGTACAACACATCGCACCAAAACTTTCATCCGCTTTTTCCAGGATTTCGGAGAATGGTTCCTTTTAAATAGTGCTGTGTCCTATCCTACTGTTCTTAAAGAGCCCAATATTAGTGAGCCGTAGCGCACTATTACCTGCAATTGATTTTATTTGTAAGTCCAGTGGTAAAAGATGCATAAACACTTCCAGTACAGCCGATCGCGATATTAGGTCTGTTCCTTTACTTTTGTAGTAAAATTGGAAAAGACTGTCAAAATGGAAGCAGTGGCGATAAATTCTCTCACACAGAGGTAGACAATTACGAAAAAGTTGGGGAACTGTAGTAATCTATGAATCTCTCGATGATGATCTCTTTTACGAATTTTTCGAGTTAGGGAACGGAAATGAGTAAAAATTCGTAAGGATTAGTAAAAAATCGTAAGATTTATAAGTAAGGGAACAGACCTATTTTTTCAGATCTATACACACTTGTGCACAGTTGTTTTACTACGTAATTTTAAGAAGTTTGCTCTCAATACAAATGGGCGAATTAATAGCCATAGATACCTATAATTTAGGAGGAACTATTATCTTCATAGTTTTCCTCGTCATCTGAAGACTGTAGGTCCGTTCGTGTACTTTAAGCATAGAAAAATGAAAAATGTCAAATCTCTACAATCGAGAGAGAATTCTCTCAATTTCAAGAGAAGTACCTGATCGGTTTTCTTACAAAAAGTTTAAGAAATGTCATGTTTGGCATAATTGTAAAATGCAGCATCTACAAAATAAGTTGGAATTGAATTTTTTTCAAACTAAATACCTATTAAACTTTCCATTTGAATGCGCTGATATATTCTAGGAGAACATTCAGTTATAACTTGTTCCTCTGACGTCGTTGAAAACGAAAATAACTAGTTTTACATGTCATACTTTTGAGCTGTCACTTAGTTGGCAGTTTTCATTTTTCAGTAAGTCGAAATTCGGCGAGTAGAAAATTACGAAAAAATGAAAAGATGGCAAATGGAGTTCTCTCTCATTTTTTAAAATTTTCTCAGTACGTGATCGCATTTGCACAGTTTCTTAGCAAATTTTAAATAATTTTACGTTTGCAAAAAAGTACCCGAACGAACCTTATGAATCACCAAAAAGACTCCATTTGTCTGTGCAATAGGGGAAACATTTTTCAAGTCGATATTATTTGTGATTTTTGCAAAAACAAATTCAATTTGAACAGCTGATATTACTGTCAAATAACGCACTAATGCATTTACAAAAGCAGATCAATTTCGTTGCATGTTTCATTTGCCAATCTGAGATCTGAATAAGATTTATCGTGGTCCCAATGGAAAACAAAATGAGTGAGCAACTGAAATTGTGGTTTGGGAAAAATGTAAGTGAGGATTATGTATTACTTGGCGGTGATCTGATAGATGATGCTCACTTATGATTAGAAAAGAGTCCATTTCATTCCTAAGATGTATCATTTAGATGGCGCCCGAACAGCATTTTGTGAATTTGTTATTTAGTATATTTTATGTCAGAAGGTCATCACATCTAGTCATTCTTTGGCCTCGGAAACGTTGTATTATTATAATGCCAAAGGGATTGTTGTACTACGACCTTTTGGTCTATTGTACCCTCTGCTTACGCCTCAGAGAGGTCTATTCCGTCAAAAACAGTTCCTCTCATAGTATAATCCCTTTCGGAATCATTTTAGAGGTTCTTGTACTCTTCTTTCTCATTGGCGGAAGAAACCCGTCGTATAGCACTCAGTCCAGTTTCCTTTAAGAATCTAAGGTTGAGAGCTGGCTCCAGTGACAGTATTTCCTCATCAGATAGTGGTACTTGCCCAAATATTTCAGTCTTTTGTGGGTCAGTGCTCCACATGACCCCAGCAAGTGTTCTGGGATTTCACTGGACTCATCGCAGAATCTGCAGAGACCTTCTTCAGATATACCCAGTTTCCTAAGGTGTTAGTTGGGTCTACAGTGTCCCGTTAGGAAGCCTGTTAAAATTCGCCTGTTATTTTTGCTCATGCCGATGCAAGCTTGGAATCTTTCCCGGTTGTATTGTCCCAGAAGTTTATTGTTTGCCTCATGCCCTGAGTGTTATGCCAGGTTTTTGCCCTGTTTTCTTTCTCTAGTTTCCTAAACTCTTCTTTGAGGGTGTGATCCCCTATTCCGCATAATGGTTCAGGACCTATATAAACGTTTCTGATGATCCCTTTCTTGTCGGCCATTTCATTCCTCTCTATTCCTACGTGGACAGGCACCCAGCAGAGGGTTATTTTGTTTTTCCTACCAAGATTCATTGCTCCAGTTCTTCTAATTGCTAAGCTCAGTAACAAAGTTCTGGGCTGAAACGTTGTATGCGTTTCTCTATATTCTTACCATTATAATACTTACGCCATAAGTCAACGGCAAGTCCCCATAATGGATGCGCCAGCCTGAAAGCAGTTTCTCACAATTGCATTGTTTCACTGTCAATTTGACAAATTTCAACAACAGAACATAAAGTTAAATTAAATAAAGACCTCCGTACCTATCTACTTAGTCATAACAATAGTACAATTCCTATTTTTATACGTGTATTGTTACTCATGCGGCACCAATCGGTGTGCCGCGTTGTAAGATCTCATTTATTACAGTTTTCACATTACAAATCTGTGGGTAAAAAGAAAAAATCAAATTCATTCTCGTGTCTGAAGATCACATGCATTCATTGTTGCGTTACTTTGCTAAACTTATTTTAATTTGTTCCCTTTTTGATGGTATGAAAAATAATTAGAGCGAGAGATGAAATACGTGTGTGGATAGCAGTGGCGTGGCGTGAACATTATAAAATGGGAAGTCGAAGCAAAAATTTATGTATCATATACCTACCTATAAATCTAAAAAACCTTAGACCCAGTGACCCTGTGCAACTTGAAACAAAATCATACATTGCACATTTGCAAAATCGTTTTCAAAGTACCTATACTAAATTCACTTAAGTCATGCAATGCAATCTGCCAACTGAATTTGTAAACCAAAACACACCCTTACCTACCTCAACATACTACCTGCAATTCACACAAGAGAGAATAAGAAAAGAAGAAGTAAAAGAGATTCGAATAACTCGGAGAAAAGCGCGTTATTTCATTCATATCATAGCCAAACAAACACATACGATATACCCAAAACACAACCCAGTGGCCAGTGGCCATGCCATGGCTAGTAGGTACCCGTCAAAGAGGATCTATAACTAGAGAGCCAACTGAGAGCAGAAACGGTACTTTTGCCTACAAGCTGTTGTTTGGCTGCTGTCCTGCATAGGAATTTCTAAGTATTAGTGCCTGTACAAATCAAAGGAGCGCCATTGCTGCCGCACGCATACTTAGGAAATCCTATGTAGGCCTTTTATGTCATTCGGGCGGCCATTATTATGGTGTGGGCGACTGTGTTCGGCATTTTTGGTGCCCATTAGTTACACGGCGTTCACATCTCAGTTCAGTTTAAAAGTTTTTTAAGGTTTATGAAATTGTTTTTACCAAATGTAATTTCTGATATAATTTTGTCAAAATGCCAAATACCTCAATAAAATCATGTTTTTTTTTTCGATATCTATCAGAAATCGATTTCATGACATTAATCAGATAAAAATCAACTCAAACGATTTTTGCACTCTTATTAAAAGTGATTTATTTGTATCTTCAAGCATCTATTGTAGGTATATTTTAAAGAAAACAAATTGTTTTCGTCGATTTTAATGCTTTTCATTTTGAAGCCATATTGAAACAAAATGGGTATTTTAACACAGTTTGGGGAAAGCGTTTGTTTTAATATGTTGTGGGGAAAAAGCTATTTTAGTTTCAGCATAATTTTTAATCTGTAAATGGTACATAAAATGGACAAATAATTTCTGTTTTTGTCCGTTTATAATACCTACCTACCTGATTATAACTATATGCGCATTTCATTTTTTCAGGTAAATTCCATAATATCCTATATAGATCGCCTTTTACTTTGTGTTTTTTTAGCTTCGAACTCTGCAAAGAAAAGTAAAGTAAAATTTTCAGCACGCAATTAGAACAATTACTGAAAAACATACTTTGCTGAGTTCGAAGCTCAAAAAAACACGCCTATACTTAGAACAACATTACTTTTAATATTTCAAAAACACACACAAGTGTACTTGTTTTTGTTAATTAATAATTAAGAGGGACTTACAAAAACATCAGTGGACATTTTAAAATACAACATTATAAAATTTACAAAAGAATATTTTATAGATATGTTACATTCAGGCAGGGATTCGTAAAGATAAAACACTATTCCGTTTAACTTCTCTAATAAAATTCACTTTTATTAAACTTTTATCGACTATTCTAATATTTCACTTATTAAGTACCAGAACACTATTACTTAAACAATTCTTCAACGTTTCAAACCAATCACTTAATTTACTCTATTACTTTTCACTTATTTATCTTCACAAACTATTACTATCTCGAACTTTAACCAATCACTGTTATAAATCAACTGTCTCGCCCTCTTCTAAAAGCTGTCCTTTTATACCCGCTCCGCCATCTGACGAGAACTTTCTAGCTAATTCTAAAGGCTGGTACGCTGTTCAAGTGAAATCCAATTTTTCATACAAATTTTTGACTGCGAAATGTCAAAATGAATTTTCCAAATGAAAATTTCACTAGGCGGTACGCAGTTCGAGTGGAAAATATCGCTTCCAAAACTGAGTCGTAGGTGGCGATACTAAAATCTCTCCGCAGCTATTTCACTTGGTTTTTATTGTCCGTCGCATTAAATTTTTGACATTTCAGCGTGAAAAATGATTTGTAGGAAGTGGTTTAGAAATTTATTGGAATTTCAGATGTTTCTTTAAGAGGATAATAAGTTTTTCGCACTTGCAAAATTGTATTTTCATTGAATATAGTGCGATAATGTTAGGTGTACAAATAGTTTGTGGCACGGATGACCTTTTCCATAAGCAGGGTGCCTCTAGAATATTTTTCTACCCAGTTTTGTTCAAGCAATACCAGCAGATGATCTTTAAAAATATGTATAATTTACATGCACTGTTAATTGTTTAAATTTGACGACTGTCCTTTTTATTTTACAAATCAGACATTATTTGCCAAATTGAAAACTGTTAAAATTGTCATGAACAAAATACGAACCATTTTTTTTTTGTGTTTTTGGAGGTTCGCTGGAAGGGAAAATTATCGAAAGTCATTCAAGAACTAGTAGGTACGCTAGAGATGCTTCGACAATAGGGAAGGCCTTTCAGCCAATCTAAAATACCTCCCGAAAGCAATGACTTTTGCCAACCGAATGTGAATGTGCCTAGCCATTCGACTAATCGAAAGATCCCTCGTTTGTAGAATTTCTGGACTTTTTTGTTAGAAAATATATTGACTTAGCTAATTTTTATAGATCAACATATTTTATCCGCCTTAATATCCTGATTACACTGCCTGTATTTATAAATTCGCGTTGTGCATTTAAGGAACTTGTTCGACTTCTTTCTATACTGATTCAATATCTAGATCAGCGTTGTGCATTGAATATGACTTTGTTCCTTTGTAATATTTTTGAAAGACCTTCATTTTTTAGAAATCAGTTTGGAGCGGTCATACCCACAACTGGTGCCGTAGGTCCATAATGGTTGTAGAATTGTTTTTTTTAGCAATAACTTATTGTTATTGTGGTTGAACACGGATAAATATCTTCTATGAGTCAATACAATTTACTGCATCACGATTTGCAAAAAGTGAAGTTTCCAATTTGTTTCTTCCAGCTGTTTTCTTGTCTAGTAGGTAAAATAAAAGTGCGAGAGTTGAATATTGGAGTATTCTTTATTTAATAGGTAACCTAAGATCTTCTTGAACTGCCACAAAAAAAACTTTTGAGCTCAGGCACCCTGCATAAATTTCTCCAACTAAAATCTCCAACAAAATATTTCACTCTCTATTTCACAGCACTTTTTGGAGAGGAGTGAAAATTTCACTTCACTCGATCAGCGTACCAGCCTTAAGTGGTTCTAGAACAAGGTTCAGTGGTGACAGATTCCAGTCTCCAATTGGAAGTGACACTTGAGTGGAACTTGTTTTGTGACTTTAAGGTCTGGTTTCACCAAACTGTCTAAGGCCTGGTTTCACCAAACTGTGATTAAGGGCTTGTTTCACCACTTAAGTTACACGATACCTTCCACGCCACAGATACACGAATGGAACACGCAAGAACTTAAAATTAACAAAACCATTTGGATTGATACGTTCGATAGAATAATCCAATTAAACACCACATTATATTGTATTTTTGTTAGGATTTTAATCTTTAATCATTATTATATCCGAGAATATCTTTTTCATAAATTAGCATTTTTCTGTTCCTAAGTAACAACAACACATTTCAGTATTCACTCTAATTAAACCGGAGAATTCCTAATCACATTTTGATTTTGTACAAAAATGGTGCTAAAAAAAAGAAGTTGAAAATACCCACCAAGTAATAGAAATTTATGCAATGTTTAGGAATATTTAAAACTAATGTGGTATTCGTTTGGGCTTCGTCAGATTTGCCCTCAGATTTCAGATTTCGTGTGCCTAATCGAACATAAAAACGTCACTTGCTAATTTTTGTGTTGATATTTGTGCGATTTGAATATGTGTATAGTCTTGGACACTTTTCTAAGCGCTTTTTATTCACTACTTAAATTTTGTATTAAAACATAAGAAATATCCGTACCGATTGATTTCTAAATATTAATGTGGTAATCGATTGGGCGCTCTCAGAGCACTTTTTTTGCTCTCAGAGCAATTTTTATGTTCGTTTGGTACAGGAAAAAGCAATCTTTTTCAGATTTCAGAGCACTTTTGCGAATCTAGATATTTTCTCAGATTTACCAATACAAGTGCGTTTGAGTTTGACAACTGATGGAGTTTGTTTACTTTTTTAGTGAATTTTTTCTCCAGCAAAGAAAGGCTTGCTCGGGTGAATCTATTTTTGTAAATAATTTATGTATAAATATTTAGAAATCAATCGGGACAGATATTTCTAATGTTTTAACACAAAATTTAACCAGTGAATGGAAATCGCTTAGAAAAGTGTCGAAGACTACACATATTCAAATCGCACGAATATCAACACAAAAAAGAGCAAGAGCAAGTTTTATGTTCGATTAGCCACACGAAATCTGGAATCTGAGGGCAAATCTGAAGAAGCCCAAACGAATACCACATAATACATAAATAATTTAGAAAAATAGATTCACCCGATGCAACGCCTTTCTTTGCTGTAGAAAAAAATCCATAAAAATGTAAACAAACTCCATCAGTTGTCAAACTCAAACGCACTTGTATTGGTAGATCTGAGAAAATATCTAGATTCGCAAAAGTGCTCTGAAATCAGAAAAAGATTGCTTTTTCCTGTACCAAACGAACATAAAAATTGCTCTGAGAGCAAAAAAAAAGTGCTCTGAGAGCGCCCAATCGAATACCACATAAATCACTTTTGCTCTAGTGAAAACTTGGGCTTAACTTGCATGGTAATAACCTATTTTTGGAACAACTCCAAAAGGCAGCTGCATGAATTTTGCTGTCAAAAATATTTTTCATGTAAAGAAAACTAAAAAAAACCTGAAATGTGAATGGATGAACATTTTTTGGCACCTAATATGGATAGAGCACATGTAAAGCTATCTAAAAAATTATACTCAACATGTATTCCTATTACATTTATTGTTATATATTCATTTGCAAATTGTTTGTTATTGAAAAAGTGCCACCCGGCGGCCATTAATAACACGTATTCACAGACAGGAAAAATAAGAGCGCGCGAGAGAGGGCTGTCATTCAAAAATTGAGGGGATAATCGGTTAGGGGCAAGTGAAGTTGGCTCTCTAGTTGTAGATCCTCTTTGGGTACCCGTACCATACCAGTACTCAGCTCAGCTCTGGGAAGAAAAAAAGAGATACAAACAAATGTTCACTCAGATTCGGCAGTCAAAATGAAATTTGTGAGAGCTTATAACTCGAAGAAAAGCGGGTTATTTTCAACAATGGGTGTTGAACAGAGAGGTGTCAGACTCAGACAAAGTACTCAGGGAAGAAAAAAAGAGATAACAAGAAAATTTTCTCTCAAAAAGAACTATAAAGTGAGAACTTTAATAACCCGACATATTTTGGGTTACCTTCGCTTTGTCGCGACGAGACGATGACGATGTTGTATGAAAATGGATACACACACAATTTTTATATGAGTGCTTTTGTGTGTGTACCATTTGGTGAGAATTCAAATTCATTTGGTAGTGTTTCATGTATATTCGGTTTTTGGTAGACAGATAGTGTTGCCTGGTGGAGATTTCAAAAGGTAACTCGGTAGGAATCGAGTTATATGGACGCCACGCCACTGGTGGATAGATACCGTCCCCATGCAGTTTATAGGTTATTAAAATCTGTCAAATTGACGTCTGAGCTACCAAGCGTAAATTTAACTCTATTTTTTTTTTTTTTCTTAAACTTATTTCGCTGCGCTAACGAATATCGTCACTTATTTAATTAAATGTAATTGTTAAGCAAACAATGTGCTGCGCATTGTGCAATGCACGTGATTTGTATCGTATGCAGTGATGGGGTCACATGTGTAGCTATACTCCAAACATGTCAATACATACACGTGATTATGATTAATGTGGATTTATGTAGATGGAACGAGAGTGTTGCTGTCGCTTATGGTACATTATTCTCTGTCAAATTCGTTATAAGCTTAAGAATATGCTTTGGAAAAGATGTCTAAATGTTCCCAAATCGCCGCGAAATTGTTCATTTTCAGTCGTGATGTTTTTTGTTTTTATATTTTTATATTTATTTTTTGTGGCGGTATTTTATTAGAGAGGCCAAAGAATTTTCGGAAATTTATTTATTTTAGTTCACGTCTAAAATAAATTAATTTTTTTTCAGTTTAATTGTACATATACTGGTAATTGGTATACTCACACCTATGTAATAGATATTATATTGTAGGTATACTGGAACATTCTCTCTCTTCCTACTGTGTGTACAGAAAATGTCGCGTGTGACCTAAGATGTGTAAAATAACTAGATCATATTCGACAACAACACTCCTTTGTTATTGTTCTACAATTGACGCATGATGTTTCGGCTTCTGGGGGCTCGAATTGTGACGTTAGTGCTTGGTCGTGTGCGTAACTTAAGAGTGAATATAAATAAGTATAGCTACCTAATAAACAAAGTTCTTTGCAGAAAGATTTTTATTGGGCGTGTGAAAGCAATATAGCTATGTCAATTTTTTGTTCTAAATAAAATGACATGTCACCTTTTGTCGAAATGTAATTTAAAAGTTTATTAAGAATAAATTGCTGGTAGGTATTTTAAACAATAATACCTTGCCCTTAATTAACCTTTGGGAAGCCATTGTTATTTTTCAAAAGCTAATTTTGAAATCGTTCGCAACTCTGTTTGTAGTCATTTCCATGTGAAAAACAACTGAACTGTCGATTCAATCCTGAGGCTTGAGTACTGCACCGCGTCTATCTTATCCCTAGCATATAAAAACGATTCACACTTAAGCTTCAGATCTATCGAATGAAAAAGACTTCAATCGCTGATGTTTGCCAATCGAACACGTCTCCAGTTTCGACACCTGCCGAAAATATTTTACACAAGCGACACTTTGCAAAACGTAAATCAAACAAGATCAAAAGCAAAAATGCCTATATAAAAAGTCCCATCATCTGTTCTTCATTTTTATTTATAGTAAGCAAAAAAATTACCGTCTGTTTTTAAACGCGTAAATCATTTCGTTCGAGCGTAAATACGAGAAATGTTATATTCTTTTTAGCTTTTAATTTATTTATAGCTCAAATGGGCTGGTCTGGCTATCGCCTGCCGCCAAATAACAATAAGTGAGTAACTGTGACATTTCGAACACTCCACTTACCATCGGATTTGTTTTAATAATTCGAAATGCGCATTGACCGCACAGCGGCGCGTCAAACCACTATGTCCTTGTCACACTGAACACATCTACTCCATTCAGAAATCGTTTCATTTTTCCAAGGCCACCGCTTTGTTCCAAATACAATTTTGTTTTGGTTCCTTTCCCAATCATTGATCGCGCAAATAAATTTGTTTCTAAAAACAATGTTTTCTGGACAGATGTATAGAGTGGCGTCTAAAATTGAAAGCATTAGACTATAAAACACTACTTTTCTTAAATTAGAAAGTTGTGTGACAAACGGGCAACAGAACGTCAGTGTCACATATATAAAACTTTATTTTTGTCCAGTTATTGCTTAAAATCAAAATCGGTAGGAAGAAGGATTTAAGAAAATTGAAACAGATATAGCTGTCGCGAAGTATTTACATTTTTTAATTTAAATTTTGTACCCGCCGTCATGCGGAGTTGTCGATGTGGTCTGTGTGGTGCAATAATATTCACACAAACAGAATTTATTCACTTGAGTATATCTGTGGGGTGTTTATCATAACGATGGAGATTTTTATTTTTAGTCAAAAATCTTGGACGGTATTTGTCGTCTTAAGACGTTATTTAAATTTATGTCGGTCGTGGGACGTGGTTTTTTTCTTGTCAGCAAAATAATTATGAGAATAACGTGGAGGGAATTTCCCAACTCATTCTCCAAAAACAAATAAAAGATACTTTACTTATTTATCAAAAGTCTGAAAATAGACTGCATTTGTTTCTTGCTTGAGAGATCCGCGAAGGGAGCTCATCAATGTAATGGCAATTAAAACTGAATATATGAATGTTTTACATTTCATCACGAACTGTCAAACAAGAACATTTACACACGTGATCGAAGAAACGTGCAAACGCGTGACCTATCATAGTGTTTGAGATGCGAAAAAAAATGGGAGAGACTAGTTTTCTAGACTTACGTCTCTCGAAGTACATATAAGTTTGTGGGCGGTGGTATTCCAATAAGTTTTGTAAACGTAACATACAATACACTCTTCTAATCTTATTTACGTTCAACGAAAGTTAGTAGTGCTCGCAACAGCTCCATAAAGGTTCTGGGGCCTAATATCTCGTGAGTTTGTGTTTTTGGTTCTAATTTTTGGGAGGAATACGTACGAAATACCCGATGTTGTACTATATCAAATGTTTGTAGAACGTTTGCGAGATAGGAAAAGGAATTTGGAAACCGCAGATAACAGGGGTTTATTTGACAACACCACTTGTAGTGTCGCTTCGTTCAGTCTAGAAAAAAGAAAACAACTTGTGTGGTATTCGATTGGACTTCTTTAGATTCGCTCTCAGATTTTAGATTTCGTGTGTCTAATCGAACAAAAAGTGTCACTCCTTTTTTTTGTGTTGATATTCTTGCGATTCGAAAATGTATTGCCTTCGACACTTTTCAAAGCGTTTTCTATTCACTGGTTAAATTTTATAACAGAACATTCGAAATTTGGGTCCGATTGATTTCTAAATATTCATGCATAAATAATTTATATAAATAGGTTCACCCGATGCAATGCCTTTCTTTGCAAAAAAAATATCGAAAACCTAAACAAACTCCATCAGTTGTCAAACTCAAATGCACTGGTAAATCTGAAGCAAATCTAAGAAATAAATTGAGATTCGCAAAAGTGCTCTGAAATCTGAAAAATAGGTTTTTCATTTTGTATTAAACCAACAAAAACAAACACTGAGAGCACCCAATCAAATACCATATAAATGGCCACATGTAAAAATCTAGTCGACTGTATTTGCCTGGACTAGATTTCTTCAAAACGTAAATACTAGATTATTCGTTACCACGTCAGGCATGCATATATAATCAAAATGTCAACTAAGCACTGAGTCTATTTCAATATAGAATTGTCAGCTATGCCAACTGAAAAAACTGTTCCCGTTGTAAATTTGTGTCAATAAAAATTCGAAAACATCACGTCAGCCAGCTGTCAGAACTAGAGTTTTGAGATGCCGTGAAATAAGGCCAAGCGAAATAAGGCCAAATCTGAAAATTTTTCAACAGTTGGTCTTATTTCACTCGGAGAAAGTGCAATAATGCCAACAAAATTTGAGTAATAACACCAATTTGGCGTTATTGCACTTTGTCGGAGTGAAATAAGGCCAACTGTTGAAATATGGCCTTATTTCACTTTTGTAAAGTGAAAAAATGCCAAATTTTCAGATTTGGCCTTATTTCGCTTGGCGTTATTTCACGGCACCGAGTTTTGAGTCCATTACCAAAAAAGAGCGACAAACATAAAAAAGTAAAAGAGAAAAGTAGGTGTACACGCCAGTGATGCCAAACCAAATTTTCAAAAGTCTTTAAATGAAAGAAAAAAATTGTGTAGAGTTCTGTAATTATGCTTGACGAAATTCTGTAGAAATTCAGACTTTTTTTTAAACATAACAAAAGTGCTTAATTTAAAGTTTTGAATTTTATAAAACATCAGTCATACCTCATACTCATAATACATCATTTTTATTAACCACTGGTATCGCTAGAATCGATAAAACTCATACATATCTGTATTCTTCAGACAGTTGCACCTCATAACACGGGGTTAACAGTGCACTTTTTGTAAACAACAACAAACTCTGTGGAGAAATATAGATACCTATTTAATTGATGCTCTTACGCACTTAGACCAAATGTAGCAAGAAAGATTGAGAAAAAACCTACAAATGGGGGGTTTGTTAACGTTGTAACTACCTCGAAAGTAATAGATTTGTTAAGGTGGAATCGTTATTTTGGCAAGTTTTTTTTAGGTATCTTTATTTTTTTACTGGAATCTGAGAATTCTGTATATTTTAGTTTGAATTCTGTATTTCTGTAGATATACAGAAAATTTTGTAGGGTTGGCATCAGTGGTTGCGTTAGGCAAGATATGTTTTACACTTTCAGCTGTACTTTGTGACAGAAGTCAAACTCTTATAGAGATTATCAATAATGGACTAGAACGATCTTCCAACTCTTTACTGTACAGATATACACTGAGTAAACTGAGTTGACATAAAATTGCTAATCGATTCACATCGTGCGTTGTATTGTAACTGATATATAACTGATGAGAGAGCCCAATTTTCAAGTAATTCAAAAAAACAACAACAGATCTTCTTTCATATTGTATTTTTGTACTTTTGGTGTATTTTGATTCAGTCCGTACGAAATGCCGTATCCCTTTCTCAGTGTTGTTCTGGCTTCGCTTTATCTGTGCGAAAAGCAAACATCACAGGAAGTTTTGTTGGAATCACAAGTTCTGACCGGTTTCACTTACTAAAGAACCTGTTAATATAAATGCGTGCAAGGTAATCCAACTCTCTCATCGGTCTCGTTATGTACCTACATGCAACAAGGTATTTTTTATATTTCCAGGTCCAATGGATGTAACAAGTAGGCAACAAATGATGTTTTGGTTAACAAAATAAAATTATCATGTTCCACAGAACTATATAAAACCTTTCACTTTCTGTTCACACAAAATGAAAACATGAAAGTACCTAAAGGCTATCACCTGGCCAAATACAAATGTATGGACGAGAAGCCATTAACAACTCTGTACAAAAGGCGTGTTTTTTTTTTTAACTTCGTTCTCAGCAAAGCAAGGTAAAGTACGATTTTCAGCACGCGATTACAACAACTATTGCGAGTCTCGAAGTGTCAAGTCTAGCGTAGTTAATTGTGTGCTGAAAATTTACTTTGCTTTACTGAGATCCGAGCTCGAAAAAACTGAGCTATAGTCGAATAAATTAACACATTGGCTAAATTTGCTTAAATACTTTAGACAGACAGTCACCCCAATGAAAAACCGCTTGTCCCAGCCAAGAAACAAGTATGTTGCCAAAAATAGTTTCGTCATTCTTTTAACTAAATATATATCACTCTTTGCTGTCTTCGTCGTCACCTCAAAGAGATGCACCGTCGATAAATTGAACCTCAACATCAGAAACCGATTTGAGCAATTAATGTGTTTAATGATGCAATCTAGACAAGAATATCTACTGTCAGGTGCACAATAATGTGACGGCCAATAAATGTCACACTTTGTAAAGTTTTTCATTTTCATTCTGTTCCTGTCACAGTAATTTAAAGGGGGATTAATTAACTCGCTGTGGTGAGGGAAATTATATCGTAGTTGGCAAGTGTGTCATGTGATTTTGGGAGTGAGATTGACTTATCGTTGCTAGCAGCATAAATGATGATGCAAGTGATAAGAATCCGGATGGGAAGGGAGCTTTTGGGTAACACCTGCTGAAATTGAATTCGGAAGTAATTGCATTTGCTGTTGGGTTGACAGCTTTGACGGTGCAAAATGTCCCATGCTACCTGATACCAAACCAAAAAATCTGCTGCATCGAATTTTGAACTGTTATTTGAATTTGTAACAGTTTTACATATATAAACCAACTTATTTCAAGCAGTCAGTTCCATTCGCGTTGTTAGTATTTCCATTTGGTATGGATTTTTTTAGAACAGATTTCTGATGTAGAGGTGTTTAGTTTATCGCATTTATACCCTATGCAGTTTTACTAATGTTTACTTTCTTAGTAAGTCAGCCAATTTGACACTAATGACGCAGTCGTTTTATGGCACACGTCCATTAAATGCTCGATGGGTGGTAAAGTTCATCAGAGAGTATGTCATTCAACTGTAATTATTCGACGACGAAACAATGTGATGCTTTTGAGAGAATCCGCTTTATTTTCGACGAAGATTGACTGGGTCAAGTTTACACATATGTCATCGAAAGCTATGTCCTTTCGGACTATGCGTTGTTTAGAACTGTTTAACATCCAAGTGGCTTTCCAAACCGCTAGAATAAAATGCGATGTCAACATTTCTAAGTTCAATCGCCTTCTCAAAGTCGAAATGCACTTGGAAGTGGAATCCTTATATAAAGTCTCACAAAGGATCTTTTTTTGATTCCAATTAAGGAATTCCTTGGTTGTAGAGACATTTTTGGTTTCAATAATAACTTTCGAGTGGCCCTGCTTAGGTTTCGTCGTTTCTAAAGTTTGATTTGTGCAAATTTAAGATTGCGTGACTTACGGAACGTGACCCTGCCAATTTCAGTATACGTGCATCGCAGGCACAATTTTTTTACATTTTTTGTTACGTATACGCCCCATAACGACAAACATATTATTAAGACAAGAAAAAGTAATGAAAATTTTAAAATCTCACTTTCAATCAGTTTGTTCCCAGGGAGGTTATCGATCGACACTCAACACCAAGGTAACATTATTTTTTTAGTTTACTTTAAAACGCAATATCCACACCGGGGTATTGAGTGCAAGGAGATTCATCTAGCAAAGTTCATCACTCGACATTGAGGTCGAATCGGACGCAATGCTTTACAAATGCTTAAATTGAATGGGATACAGTTATCGTCATCCTACTGACTGTCGTTACTTCGTTTTTTTTTTTAAATCATTAAAATGAGATTAATTTTTAAAGAATACCTCGAAAATGGGGCCAACTGCCAGTGGACTGAAAAATGGTCCTTTAAGATAATTAGTTTAGTCAGTAATTAATTTACATCTGTATTCCCTGTTGTTTGAT
Organism: Cheilosia vernalis; assembly: GCA_949126925.1. Lineage (NCBI taxonomy): Eukaryota > Metazoa > Arthropoda > Insecta > Diptera > Syrphidae > Cheilosia > Cheilosia vernalis. Next base: position 6,085,165 of record OX421362.1, read on the forward strand.
CTCCCATTCATGGACATTTTTTCGAAAATATAATGGCATTATAACTTTATATAAAAGAGGATAAACATTTATTTTTTGTGAAACAAATAATGCGAAGGCGACTACGCTTTTACGTGTTCAAGGAATTTCGTTGTATTAATGCGGCGCAAGGTAACAACAAGATAAAAGTGTGCTGGGAAAATCGTTTGCTGTACTTATAATTATTATCATCCTCATTGTGAAAAGTTTGTGGAATATGTGAGAAGGCGAATGAGAGAGGATTTTTAATTGGTCCTCAAATCAACTAATAGATTGATTTTAAAATTAATTTTAAGTAGAAACCTACAACACAAATGTTTTCTGAGATTAATGTGTCAATACAGAAATGAAGACAACTTGACAGGCGACAGCTCAGGGTTAAGTCGACTAGATTGGTCTGGATGAGAAATAACCTGAACGCTAAAACTAACTAGATTGGTCGGGAACGCCACTTTTTGACGCGGGAGATATGTGGAGTGACTGTGTTCTGCAATTTTGCACGGCGTTCACTTCGCAGTTCAGTTTGAAAGTTTATATCTGGTTTATATAGTTTCTAAAATTATTGTTAAGTGGAATTGCTGATATATTATTGACACAATGCCAAATACTTTAATAAAATCATGCATCTTTTGAAAATTAACTTAAACGGTTTTTGCACTTAAGAGATTTTGTAACTTCAATCTTTTATTTCTAAGTCATTTTGAAACAACTTAAATATTCAGACACAGTTTGGGGAAATCCTTTTTTCATGCTGTGTAGAAAAATATATTTTTGTTTTAGCATAATTTTTAATCTGTACATGGTACGTAAAATGCATAGGTACTTGAAAAAAAAACGCATGCAAGTATGCATTTGTTAAATTCTATATTTTTTTCCGTTTTCTAGTAGATCCTATAACAAAAAAAATTCTATGTAGATCGCCCTTTTTTTATTTGAAATAAGGCCTGTTTTTTTTTGGGCTTCGATCTCAGCAAAGCAAAGCCAGTTAGGATTTTTAGCACGCATTAGTTCACTAGTTTTTGTTAATTAATAATTTAGAGAGGCTTACATATCTATAGAAAACGAAATAGAACATGCGAACCATGCGAACAATAAATATCAAAGTTATTTGGATTCCTACGTTCGATTGAATACGCAAAATTGGAAATCGGATCAAATCGCAGAATTAAATTAAATGCCAAATTATATTTTCTTTTTGTTAGGAAAAAAGTGATTGCAAGAATTCTGCTGTCAAAAATATTTTTCATGTAAAGAAAATGAAAAAAGAAAACTAAAATGTTTATGGATGAATATATTTTGGCGCCTAAAATGGATAGAGAACAAGTCAAGCTATCTAGAAAACCATATTCAACATTTATTCCACTTACATTTATTGTTATAAAGTCATTGGCCGCGTTCCACTGCCCGCTAGTCTTCTAGCACAAAATATCCCAGATGAAGGAACGCTCACGCAGCGGCAGCGGCAGCGGCATCTTCTTTGGCATCAAAAACATATGACTTTCCTTTATAAATAATTTCGTGTCGCAAAATTATTTCCAAACTACATTTAAAAAGAAATGTTACATGTTATAGAAACCATAATAATATAGGAATTGCTATTTTACTTACCTTATTACCACTTTTATCACAATTGCAGCTCGGATTCGTATTTTTGTTTTTATTTTGTAGACGTTTGACCGATTTCCTTTGACAGCTGTTTTTTTTTTTTCTCTCAAAGCAGCGGGTAGTTTTGCGCTAGATTGAGAAATTTCCCTGAAAGGGATATTTCACAAAAAGTGCTAGACGACTAGCGCAAATGGTAAAATGTCAATTTTTTTATATGGAGTTTGACATGCCGCTGCTCATCTAGCGGGCAGTGGAACGCGGCCATTGACAAATTGTTTTTTATTGAAAAAGTTCCATGTATTTACAGACAGGAAAAAAAAAAAGCGAGAGAGCAGAGCTTACTCTTTAGTAACGATGACAGCAAATTAAATGTCAGCTTAGTACTCAGTCAGGAATTTCTTGACTAGATTCGTCGGCTACCTCTCCATAAATGTCAACTGCCAAAACTTATCACGCGACCATTCTGGGCCAATAAAAATCGAGATAGATCTAGTCAGACAGCTGTCAGACTTACTAAACTAGATACATACTCGAACGTGCTCAATGCCTAAAACACAATGGGGACGTTCGGATTCGTAGTTTAGTAGTTTAGCTGTCTGACTAGATGCGTCTCAGTTTTTATTGGCCCAGAGTGTTCACGTGTATAGTTTTTGCAGTTGACGTTTATGGAGGGGAAGCCGACCAATCTAGTCAAGAAAATCCTGCCTGCGTACTCAGTTGACATTTCGGAGAGTCAAATTTAAAATAAACAGAGTGGCCGCTGCAGAATTTTGATGTTCTGACATTTTATTCACATGAAACATTTTTTGGGCGCAGCTACCCGCAAATCATTTGTATTGTTGAAGGTTAGGTTCGAGCGAATTTTTCATTCGCAGGTTTGTGGATCGCGACTGTTTTATGTGGATTGTGAATAAAGTATGACAGTTCGCGGCAAGAATTTTCAATTCGCGGGAGAATTGCTGTAATTGTAAATTTCGTTATTTTAATCAATCAAGTTTCATTTTTTTTTTAGATTAGGTGCTCGTGCTATATTAAACATAATGCTTTTGTAGTAAAACAAATAGCAACTTTCAATTTATAAATACAGATAAATTGATTTGTTCGCAGTTCGCGCTCATGTGAATGGTCCTTTAGTTCGCATAATACCATGTTCCCACCAACGTGATTTAGCTCATATGATTTATAAATCACGAAAGGCGTCTCCACCGAATTTTACGTGATTTAGTTTGACATCCAGCAGAAAGAATTCGTCCACTTCGGAGAGGGAAGTTTTTTTTTCGTTGTTTTTCTTTTGTTATCACACCTCTGCCAAAAATAAAACAATTTATGATTGTTGTACTTAATAAAAATTCCAAAATACACCGAAACACGAAGAAAATTGAATTTGGGATAATATTTTTGACATTTGTGTTTTTTTTTTTTTTTGTTTGTTGAATAACATTGAATTGGATTGAAACCGCTGCAGGTATGTTCGATTTTATTTTGTGTGGATTTGCGATGGCAGTTACGTAATTAAAAATTAAACACGTCTAAATCACGTAATTAGTAATCACGAAAATGTATGGTAAATCACGTAATTTATGAGATGATTTAGCTAAATCAATTCATAATCAAGTGGATTTAGCTAAATCACGTTGGTGGGAACATGGTATAAGACTATAAAGGACCATTCACATGAGCGCGAACTGCGAACTGCGAACAGGCGAATATTCAAAGGTTCTGACATTTTATTCACATGAAACATGGTCGCAGCTACCTGCAAATCATTTCTATTGTTGAAGGTTAAGTTCGAGCGAATTTTCCATTCGCAGGTTTGTGGATCGCGACTGTTTTATGTGGATTGTGAATAAAGTGTGACAGTTCGCGGCAAGAATTTTCAATTCGCGGGAGAATTGCTGTAATTGTTAATTTCGGTATTTTAATCAACCAAGTCTTGGTTTTTTTTTAGATTAGGTGTTACATTAATTGAATATAATGCTTTTGCTGTAAAACAAATAGCAATTTTCAATTCACAAACACAGATAAATTGATTTGTTCGCAGTTCGCCTATTCGCAGTTCGCGCTCATGTGAATGGTCCTTAATAGTGTTGTGATAGGCAACCGTATTACATTTTAAATGTACTTGTTTGAAAATAACATTTTTTTAAAGATTTAAAGGGCAAAATCAAACAAAGGTAACGCTGACCGGGTAAATACAAAAACAATTCAATTTGCTTAGTCAAACAGTCCCGACCAATCTAGTTCACGTCTTACATAAACTAGGTATCCAATCGTCCCCAATGCAGTCAATCCAGCATTTCTGCACATTGAACAGGATGTGCATCGTCTTTCTTTTACTATTGCGTATGTCGGCAGCTCAGTTTCGAGATTCCATTCTGCCAAATCGATTTAATTTTGTTCACTGCGTTGCTGCGTAATTTGAAATTTTCCCAAAAATATCTCTTCTATTTGAGTGGTTACAAGGACTTACAAACAAAAACTGGTTTCATGAAGTGGACTTCTTAAAAAGCCATTAAATCTTGATAGGAGTACTTATTCCATTTTCATTGGTTTCCGGCTTATACTTTTCCTTTAAATCTCTCACGTCTTAATAGTCTTAAGTTCAATGACCGTAAACAAGTCCGACTTATTTTTGGAATCCTTTTTTCACTTTTTTTGAATCCCACTTCCCATTTTCAGCTTATCAATCGATGAGAGCCTTATCGACGAGCAAAAGTATATCGCCAATAGTAGGTAGTATAGCCAGACATGCATATTAGCAGGGATGGTATATGTATAGTCTAAAGTGCTTATCAGCACGAAACAACACTGTCACTGTCTCCTAAGGGTCACCCACCATGTCTAGCATTGTTTCCACTTTGAAGCACTCTTCTTCGTTTCACTTAATTGTATTATATATATATATATTTTTTTTTGCCTTTGGTAATGTGATATTGTGTGTCTGCTTTCAGATTCATAATCGAGGAGAACGTCAACAATAACACAGGCATTTCATTTTTTGCCGTCTTTGATGGGCACGGCGGAGAATTTGCCGCCGATTTTGCTAAAGATATTTTAGTGAAGAACATATATCACAAAATTATCGAAACAGCAGAAATTTTGAAGAGGCCTGGTAGTGGTGATCACCTGAGTGCAGACGCCAGCACAAGTGACTATGAGAACAGTCCTTACTTGAGGAGGAAATCCAGCCGGAAGGATGAAAGCAACAAGGAGAACGATACGTCAGTTACGGTGCGTCGGAGGGAAAGTCTGCGAAAGTCGCTAAGGTAATTATGATGTGTGATGTTTCTGAAAATGTGTTTTTTTGTTGTGGATGACTAGTATCATTTATTATGCTAATTATAGTGGATATAAATTCCTTCGACAAGTGTCATTCTTTCGGTTTATCATCGCGCGCGGTTACTTTTTTTGCTTTCCCCAAAATCATGTCTTCCAATGAATGGGATGATATATTAATAAAATAAAGTAATTCGATTAATTAAGACGCAAGCTGCTTCCTCAGAGTTCGTGGCACACACAGCGTGGACACTTTGGTTTTTCGCTGACAAGGAAATTAAATATAGTTTGGGAGCAGAAACTAGGTTCTTAGCAAGCTAGCGATACGGAAGCAATGATAGACCACTATGCGTTCACTTTCTCGCGCTAACTAAGTCAGTTCTAAGCTCAGAAGTTTCTGTTTAAAAACTTGTTCAATAAACTTATCGACAACTTAAGTCACGTTCCGATGGTAGTAGGGACTTTCTGTAGGTCCGTAGATTTTTTTAAAGGACCTGCAGACGCAACGTTACTTAAATCACTTTGTTTACACCCGTAGATACCGTCCGATGTAGGTACGTCAAGACCATTTACAATTAAACCCTACAACCGTCCGTACGACCATCACAACATGAATGGCATAATATGTACCTTACAGGGAAAAACTGTAAAAATAAGTTTAGATCTAGGTGTATACTTTGTCTAAATTCATTACGTAGGTATCAATAAGAATTCATGCAGAATTTATTTGCAGCTTTCGAAATAAGGTACTAACCGCCATTTGGAAGCTTACAAGAAGTTGAACCTCCTAAACATAACCACACTTCATAATAAGAAATATCTAAATTTTGACTGATTTTGCAGTTTAAATTACTGTCAAAATTAATGTGTCCAAGTAGTGGTCCAACAATAGCGCTGATCCGGAACTGAAGCGCCACCTAATTAAGTTTATATTTTCATCTTCAATCCTTTCAATTCAACAAACCTGCCTCAAATTTGCAAGGAACCGTGCTAAAAGCACTTGCCACATTTATGTGATAACGTTTTTATATGTGTTTTCAAAATAGCAAACATTTCCACACACCCATTCTGCCTAAATAATGCTGACCTTGACCAGAACTACCGACCCACCACTCCTTCATCACGGTGTGTTCACCAAACCTAAACACACAAATTTTTTCGACATAACACATTCCAGAACTAGATGGACGTTGCGAATCACATGCATCGCTTAATCTGGGTAGTAAAGATTTATTTCTTCCGTTTTTTTTTTTTATTTTGTATTTGTGAATATTTATTATATGTTTCGTTGCAATTTCGTCTATTATTCCTCGGTACAAGTACAAGTACTGAGATGTTTCTTCTAGCTGCCGGTAAATCTCGGCAGAGGTGTGCACTGTGTATGAACACATTTAACATGATAAATTCTGTATTTGGCTTCAATCCAAAGTTGAACCGAAAACTTAATTGTCCAACGAGATTCGGTGGCTGAAAGTAAATACAGGTCCGATGTGGGTTTTTTTTTGTGAATTCTAAATAATGTTACAGGTTTGTTCAGTTTTTTTTTAGAAATATATAACGTCAGCTGTAAGTACAAACAGTGCAGTTGGTGTCTTAAAATTTATATTTAAAATATCAAATAAAAACAACAATAAACGCGTCTAACCTTGCGGTGTCTATAAAATATTGCTCATGTGGTGCGATATGCATATCCAGACAAGTCTGACGTGTGTCAATGTTCTGGAGAGGATGAAGAATTAACACAATCCGCATTTGCAATGAGAGAGCATCAATTGCTAATATGTCCTACGTTTTAAAATACGACTCCCATAGACGAAATGCTCACACACAAAAGCACCGATCTATCCTATCTTGTCTTGTCTAAACCATACTGCAAGATGATTGCAAAGAAATCGGCGTAAAACATAGTCTAACACTAGGCGCATTCTAAAAACACTACTCACACAAAAATTCGTTGATAGGACTTAAAGATCTACAAGAATAGAAAGGAAAGTAACTATCGACGAATAAGCGTCTCACTGAACCCAACTACGACCCAACTGAGTCGTTAGACTTCAGGGGTGATCTCTCCTCTTTTATGAATTCTGGCTCTAAACAAACCTCATAAGATTGACCTCTCCCAGTAGTTCTTCTCACAATTATAATACCTTTGATTGTCTCCACAGTACTACGGATGACTGCACATCACCAAAACAAGCCGCAGCACAGCGTGAAACCGACGTCTTCACTTCAAAACTCAACTCCCTCATTCGACCGCTGGGCAAGGACAACCTCTTCAACATCAGCAACAATGCCAAAGATTCCCCAGGCAAACAAGCGCCAACCAGTTTCGATGCAAAGTGCTATATCGAGAAGGGAAAAATCAATTTTGGCAAAATGATAACCGACGAAGTATTGGCGGCTGATTACAAGCTCGTAGAGGCAGCAAAAAAAACGGTAAGATCTTTTTTTCATTTGAAGTCCCAAGCTTAACCTTTTTTGATTTATCTTACAGACGAATATCGCTGGCACGACTGCACTGATCGCTATTATCCAGGAATCCAGATTGATTGTGGCCAATGTGGGCGACTCCCGCGGTGTGATGTGTGACTCGAGAGGTGTGGCTATTCCACTGTCTTTCGATCATAAACCGCAACAGGTTGGCTTTCACTTAACTCTCCTTGTCTGTATCTAATTATGATTGCATTACAGGTTCGCGAAAGAAAACGAATACACGACGCTGGTGGATTCATTGCATTCAGGGGTGTATGGCGTGTCGCTGGCATATTGGCCACATCACGAGCGCTCGGTGATTATCCATTAAAAGACAAAAATCTAGTCATAGCTAATCCAGACATACTAACATTCGAATTGAACGATCACAAGTGAGTATTCTGTCCTTTTATCCGTTGAAATCTGAAAGTAAAACCTCCTATCTAGGCCGACATTTTTAATTCTTGCCTCGGACGGCCTATGGGACACCTTTTCGAACGAAGAGGCTGTGGCATTCATCAAGGACCACATCCACGAAGCCGATTATGGGGCAAAGAGCTTAGCTATGCAGTCCTATTACCGTGGCTCTGTAGATAATATAACAGTTCTAGTTATTGTATTTCGAAACGGCGACTATCGAATCGCCAGCAATGCGGCCGCGCCAGTACCCAGCCAGTCATTGTCTGCTAAAACTTCTCCGCGATCATCGGCGACGTTAAATAAAGGTGCACCAAGCTCAAAATAACAACAACAAAGGAATAATTTATTTATTTAAATTAACCCGTAACTATGACTTTAAATTTAATTGTTTATCCTTCTACTTTTTTTTGTTTAAATATTTTTAAGAACTAAATTATTGAAAAACGTGAATATCAAGCGCATAGCGAAAAGGCGAGAAGGCGAAATCGAAAATTCAAGCTTAGATGCATGTAATATGACATTTTTAGGAAGTATATATAAATGTTATACATTGTAAAACAATCAATGTTTGTTATACAATTTTTCATTGATGAATACAACATAAGAAAATAAATAATTAAAACAAAACAAAAAAAAAATAATAAATCGACACGTTTTAAAAATGACTCCTCTTTCAATTCTTATCGTAAAGTTTGCTCTTTGCTCACCGTCTGAAGTTGTGTGCTTCTTTGACATGGTAGTGAAATCAATGGACATCAAATGGTAAAAGAATTTTGCAATCCTAATGCGTTGCAGAGACACATCATACAAAATATCATTCTATGCATTTAATTAAAGCGAGTAAACAATTTAGTAGATCCTTTCCTGTTTTGCAGGAAATACTTCGATAGGGTTCTCTATCTGTAGATTGTCTAACCCTGAGATACAAACATTTGCATTTGTGGAACACGCCGGATGAAACGCCTTTGAAAGACGTCGAATCCTTTGCAGATGTAATGCTAAAATCTTCGTTTCCACGAAGTGTGACATCTCATTTGCTTTCTAGCAGTGCCTCTGCTTCCCAGTTCGACTTAAGGCCACAAACATAAATACGCCATGTGCATTTTAGACTACTACATGTGGAAGCTGTCCAAATTGGTGACTCGTAACGCAAAGTTCTAAGGTATAGTGACCATACGTTTGAGTTCTCTGTCCCGCTTTTCCAACTTTTGGAAAAAATGTCCCGCTTATAGGTACCACTTTTGTAAAAATGTATGTATGTCTCTACAATTCCTAAAATAAAGCAATTTTATTGTTACTATTTATTATACCTGTGTATATAAATTGGAACACGTAAAACAAACGTAAGAGCTGTTAAAGGAAGAAAATGAGCCCATGTATAAATACTCCATCTTCAATGAATTGTAGTCTGTCACTTTTGAAACGAAAACAAAACAATTTGCTAATTTTTGGTTTAAATAAATGTGTCATTTGACGTAGGTAGGTACTATTCAATTGTTTTACTAAAACATAACCTAATTTTTACTCCCTTCGAAATTTTGGAAAATGTGTCCCGCTTTTGTTTCAAATAAATCTGGTCACTCTGTTCTAAGGCGTCATGTAAAACGCCTTAAAATTGCCGTAATTCAAATTTGCAACACTTCCATATGACCCACAACTGGGGTGGAATCGGCTAAGGTGATGGTTGATAGCTGACAATCAAAACCGAAGCTTTACGTCCACAAAAATTGACTGGAATAAGGTCAATGCATGCTCCAATCATCCAACAGTGATCGCTTTACGCAGAGCAAAGAAGAGTTGATAATCAAAAACTACAATCACAAAAGCGACAATCAACTATCACCTTAGCCGATTCCACCCCTGGCAAAATAATAAAGAATCAATTGTCACTTCAGTTTAGTATATAGACTTTGTGCTAGCTGTCGACGTTAAAGAAAGAGGGCAACGTAACAGACGTTATGCAACCATTTTTAAAACAACCTGCCAATCTCCACTATAAGCTTACGCTGTCATGATTTCGGTTACACAATTCCAGTTGCAAAAACGTTCACGTAGCCTGCGATTTGCAGCGATTCGTTGAAAGCCCGGTAATTGTACCCCAAACAAGCCCGATTGTAAGGATAACCAGTCGAACCAATCAGTTCGTGCCGAGGTCAAAGCCCTTCGAGCCAATTGTATGCACAAAGTTACGAGCGACCACTTCTCAGAAACTAATATCATATTTTATTCTACAATCATCACAATTAAAACTAATTTAAATAATTTTCTTTTTTCATTTTATTTGTTTATATAATAAACAAACACCTCAATATGTATAATAAAAAAACTAATACATAAGCGGAATCATGTTTGCGTGGTTTGCGCTTAATGAGCGGAGACCGACACTTGCCAGACGCGAATGGTGTTGTCAGAGTAGCCAGCGAACAAGGTTTGTCCGTCGGTAGACCAGGCCAACGACAGGCACTGTGGCTGATCGGCCTTTGATGTCTGGGAAAGAACATCCAGGCGGAGTTCCTCGACAGTTTTCTTGCATGCCAAATCCCAGATTTTGATGGAGTGACCATAGGCGACGCACAACCAGTAGCGGTTTGGCGAGAAGCACAGGGCGTTGATGATGTCGTTGTGCTCCAAAGTGTACAAGTTCTTGCCGTCATTGAGATCCCACAAGAGAGCCTTGGCGTCCTTTCCTCCGGAAGTGCAGAGGGAACCATCGGGCGAAACGGTGACGGTGTTCAAGTAGCCACTGTGTCCGTGGTGATTGTTCTTCAACTTGCAGTTGGCCAAGTTCCAGACCTTGACGGTACGATCCCAGCCGCACGAAACGATGATTGGATTTGAGTGGTTTGGTGAGAAACGCACGCACGACACCCAGTCGGAGTGTCCATCTTCCTGGATGGTGTACTTGCACTCGGCCAAAGTGTTCCACAACTTGATGGTCTTGTCCCGAGAGCCGGAAACGATTTGACGATTGTCAGCGGAGAAGGCAACCGAGAGTACATCCTGTCGAGGTGAAAAAGACAAGTTAGTACAACGAAATACAAACATTCACAAAGGTTTTGTGCAGCAATAGTAATGTATAAAGAAACTTACAAATTTGGCGACCTTTCAACAAGCTCTCAAGAGATGGGTCTACTTAATCGTGTTGAATGTGTGTCTCCACTTAAAATCTTCTGCCTCGCATAGGCGCAATAAAATAAGTGGTACCATGTACAAAAACATAAAATTTAATTGATTTCCTCATCCTATGCCTGTTCTATCTAAAGGTACCACTTAGCTAGTTCCTAGTTCTAAGCCCTACGCAACTCATATAAGTAGAAAGTCGTTCACCTTGGTGTGATCTTCAAAGCGACGGGTGGTCTTGCCAGCTGCCAAATCCCAGAGACGGAGCGTCTTGTCCCAGGAACCAGACAGAGCGTAGTTACCATCGGATGAGAGCACTACGTCACTGATGAAATGCGAATGTCCGTACAAACGCTTCAGCGGGAAACCATAGTTGGTGTCCTCGTCGCGAATCAATTTCCAGACAATCAGGGTCTTGTCTGTGAATTGAAACAAATGTCACATTATTTGATGCCATCTTTACTAATGATTTGATGAAACATCGATAGATGCAAGAGATTTTTTACGATTTAGATTGCAACTATGAATTTTGACGATGGACAAGGGAAAAAGAAAAACTTACCTCGAGACGCAGAAATTATGGTATCAGGATCCTTTGGGTTGGTAGCGATTTGGGTTACCCAGCCATTATGTCCCAAGAGGGTACCACGTAATTGTAGTGTCTCAGACATAAATTTATTTTAAAATTTTAATTGGAGCGCTGTAGGTACGCGTCAACCCACGAAAAAAGTTTTCGGAAAAAGAAGGAAAAAAGCGACGGCAGTGAAGTTGGCTGTAGTTCGAAATAAAAGATTTCAATATTCGTTGGTTTCTTAACTGGAATTCAAAAAAAGATGGCGTTGCGCAGTGCTTAGGGTTGGCCTGTATTTTGTAACAATTTTGCTGGCTTTACAACATCACCCACAAAGAATTTATTATCCGATGGTGATAAGCAGGTGATAAGCTGGTGATAAGTACCGGTATTTCAAATTTGCGTCAATTTCTATGACGTTAGGCGGTTTTATACTATCCAAATAATTTTTGTAGATATTTGATTTACATCTCATTTGTTCATATTCAATGCGCGTTCATAGAAGAATATCCCGTTTTATTCACTCGGAGTTGAACACAACTTGAGGATTTTTATTTTCAACTTGAGAATTAATTTTTATTTACTCAACGTTGACTCGCTCAACTTTGGATAATCCGAAGTTGAGAAAACCGAAAGTTAACCAACTTTCGTTTCTCTCAACTCCCTGAAATAGTAGAAGTTGTAGAGCAAACTTGGGATTTTTAAGTCAAATGTCAGATCTTTTTTTTTTTCTCATTTCTGTTTTTGACTGTGCGAACTTCAAAACAAGTTAGTGGCGAAAATAATCAATATTATTTTTTAAAACTTATACGATGTATCGTTTAAATTATTTCAGGGAAGATATTGGCCATCGTTTGATTCGGCCAGCGAAGAAGACGAGCTCAATTTGGTCATCATATATCGTTTTCGTCTTTCAAAGCGGAAGACAAAATGATGGTGCTTCATCTTATAATGAATCCGTTGCCGCGCGTCTGGAAAAGATTTTGTGTATAGGTACCCTGATCCCTGAAAGAGTTGGAATTTATTCCATTATAATATTATTTTAGTTTCGTTGGTTTATTCTTCATAAGATCGCGTGAATTACGATCCACAGCAAATATCAAGTGAATTTCGATCAATAACCCAGTTATTAATCGTTGCTACGCTGTTATGGACTTGGATCAATTCAATTTGTTGAAACGAGTGTCCAAATAGTAATTAACAATCTTGCGGGAACTTCTGCAAACAGCAAATTCTTATTTCATTTGTTTTTATCTAGTTATTATTTGCGTTATTCATAAAGAAATGTGAAAGAAATACACGTCTATTGTAGTGTACTTATTTTTATTAGAATGGTAAAAAAGTAATTTTAGATCAAACAATTATTTTTTGTAGCACTTTAAAATTTCGTGGCCTTTTTTCTTCCTTCTTCTTCATGAAGCCTCCAGCCAAGAAGTCGTTTTATGACTTTGTTTGTTTTAGTTGTCGTAATGTCGATGTCGAAAACAGTTAGGTACCTACTAATATCTTTGTCCATACAAAGCTAATATTCACAAAATTTTCAGAAAATATACGAAATGTCCAATGCCAACAAAAATTCCAAATTTGTTGAACACGCTGCTCCAATCCACATAGAATCGCAGCTCTTCTCCAGATATCATTATGAACCACCTAGATGTCGCATAGACTTAACGACGTTTTCTCAGGCAACGCCATTGATATATGACGTCACGCTTATAATTCTTCGGCTAAAAAAATTCATCGGCCATTTTGTACAAGTGTGCTTGCTGAAGTTCAAACAATTCGCTAATTCGTAACTTGCTCCGTAGTTTTCTAACAAAGACAGAAATAATATCAATAAATTAAGATACTTTGCAAAGCCAGAAAAAACGTTTTTTTATTACATTCGTCCTAACCCATCTTCAGCAAGTACAGATATACAAATCCGAAATAAATTTTCTAATAATTTTCCGTAATTCATTTTGAGCCGCTCTCCCCTCTCTTCAATTAAAATCAATCGAAAACGAAAGAAAAAATACCACGATCGCCCATTTTCCCCCGAACACAGTACGAAGCAGAACGGAAAAAAATTAACTCAGTGCGTGAAGTGTGAAAAAGAAACCGTAAAATAAATATAAAAAAGTCTTGAAGATTCTTTACTTTTCTACATTTGTGTGTTCATTTATTTAATTCGGGATTGTGTTCAATTATTCAAATTGAGAAAAAATAATTTGCTGTACCAAAGGGAAGTTTTTTTTTTCTATAATTCCCATTTTTTTTTATATATTTTATCGAAAGAGTGAGACAGAAGAAGGCCTTTGCATTTCTTCGTTCTGTCGAAAGAGAGTTGGGTGGAAAAACGCATTTTTTTTCGTGAATTCGTTGTGAATTCCGTGTATTTTTTCTCGTTTGTACCGGTTAATAAAATCAGTCAAAATTGAATCGACAAAGATCGACGAGACTTTTTCTTCTACCACCATGGAGGATAAAGCGACTACAAAGGACCTGGATCAATGGATTGAGCAGCTGAACGAGTGTAATCAGTTGACAGAGACACAAGTGAAAACTCTGTGCGATAAGGTAAGACGGCTAGATTTGAATACTAGTAGCGTATTAGATGATGCATCAAAATGTGGTTCAAAGTGCAATTTAATAAAAAAAAATTTAAGTTTTCAAAGAAAATAGAGGGAATTCTTTTCATGTAATTCCAACACTGATTGCAAAAAAAAAAAATTTCCATAAGAGTGGGCAAGGGTATTTGGTTTTGTTTTTATATTTATCCCACTCTAGCCAATTGACTGGATGAATCATTTTCTCTCCACTCAAAACTCTGCTGCTGATGATTAATAAAAGACTAGAACTAGATGCGAAAAAATCAAATTCACTCAATGAATTCATAGAAAATATTTCTGTTTTTTTTTTTTCTGAAGGAATTTAAGAAAAATCAATGAGCAAACGCTTAAATTGAAAAAAAAAAAAAAGAAATATTCGTTCCACATTGATTTTCTCTTGGAATTAGAAATAGAATACGCAAAAAAAAAAGGAAACTGCGTATAGGAATTCCCACTCAACGTCATCACTTGCAGTGCATGTGTAGGGTTACCCACTCTGTTATTTTCTAGGGGAGACCGGACTTTGAGTAGAAACTTTGTAATAGTGACGTAAGGAAGGAAATTCGTTGACTAATAACTTTAGTAAACTACAAATAATGTTTGCGACCGCTTTATTTGCCACTTTACCAGTGGTGTTGGTAAGGTTAGTTTAAAGAAAAGTAGAACTAACGTTTTTATGATGTTTTCGAATTAATGACAACATGTCTGCCATTTTGAATGGCGGCGGAATTTGTTCTATTTATCGAATTTTTGTTGCTGTTTACTCATAGGTAGGAAATAATGTATGGATAGTACCTATTATTGAATTTATTCGCCGTAGATTTGCGCAAAGTTTTAGATCGGACAATTAAAAAAAATAAATTACTTTAGTTTCATTAAGTTGCAAAGTGTAACTTAAAAGGAAAATTGAACTTCACAAAACTAAAAATGTTTTACTAAAGTCAACGTTTTGTGTTTAGCACTTGTAAGAGATTTTTTTTTGTTTACTTATGAAACGCGTTCGAATAACAATTAGATGATAAACAGTAGAATTGCATGGAGTTAAATAATTTATCTTGAGACAAGTAGTCCCTTTTGTTGAGTTCCCGTACTTTCTAAAGCACAAACTATTGTCATGAAAGGAAAGAAAAACTAATTAATTTTCCTTTCTTCATTACGGACCTAGGTACCTACATTTTATAGATTACAAGTTTCACTGTGTAGGTAAAGGTTATAATAAAATTATAACCTTCGTACTTATTCTATTAAATACGCGGTACATTTTTTTAGACTAAATTTAAACACCAATAAATAGGTAAATATTAAGAATTAAAGTGAAATTCATTTCCATTAAGATTTGCAGACGTAGAGAAAAGAATGAACCCTTGATTAGTAGGTAAGCTCATTTAAACAATTTAAAACAATACGCCCGGTCACCACTTACAAACGATAATTTTTATTTCAACTTTTCACATACCTACTACCTACATAAATTGTTTTATTTTATAGATAGGTAGGTACCTATCAAACAAGTACATTTTGGATAAGTTCTAACCTCAAACCACTTCTAGTACCTTTATAATGACAATTCTGGTGAATTTAATTGAACATCTAGGTACCTATGCACACGGATTTTAAAAGCAAACATCATAGTGTTCTCATCTTCTTCTTTTTTTTTTTGTATTAATAGAAACAATTGTGTTTGCTTTAGCAGCTCTCAATTCATTCATATAAAAGGTGGGCCAAAAGTAGTCATCCGATGTTGTTTATCTGCTCTCATTTCTTTTTCTAAATTAAAAACTTCGATTCTGCCGTCACAATTGATTGCCATAAATGGGCTCGTTTTATGGCATTTTTCATCACTTCGGGGAGAACTTCGGGCGACAGATCCTCGCGCTCGTGTCGAATCTTGTCCTTGAGGGCTTCTAAGGTCTCGGGCTTGATCACGTGAACACGGAACTTCAAAAAACCCAACAAAAAAAATCTGGAACGGTTAAATCAAGCGATCTTGCGAGCCAGTGCAGATCGCCAAAACGAGACCCGGGAACGCCGCCTTCAGAATATCGGTTGTGGCTCGCGCAGTGTGTGCCGTAGCTCCGTTCCGTTGGAACCACATGTCCTATATCGCGCAGCCTCCACTGTTGTCGTTTGAACAGCGGCCTTCTCAAAAAAAAAAATAGCCCGATGACTCCTCCAGCGTGCACATTGCACCATGCAGTAACTTTGAGCGGGTGTAATGGCTCTTCGTACATTTTCGGTGCACCAGAAGCGATAGTTTTGCTTGTTCACGTACCCGCTGAGGTGGAAATGAGCCTCATCGCTCATTATGATTTTAACCGAAAAATCGATAGACACGATTATTCCGCGTTCTTGGGGAGTGTACCTTCCGGTCAATGGCTTGTTCACTTGTATTCTACATCTGTCTAGTCCACAAATGTCAAAACAGATTTGAAACTGGCGGCCATTTGAAAAAATAAGAGCATCTTCCAATAGGGTGATCTCTTGTGGCCAACCTTGTAGGTATATCAATAATGGTTTGTAAACAAAAGCATTAGATAATAATAGAAACCGCATGTCAGAATTTATTTTAAGTAAAAAATTCTATTATTAACTTACAAAACAATTACAAAGCGCAAGTCTATCGCAAGTGATGTGGGGTCAAATATTTGGTCCTCATTTGTTATGGCGATTCGATGGAACCAAAATTCCATCATATGCATCGTTCATAAGGAAGCGACATCCCGTGGAGCTGCATAAAGAATGCATATTTAAGAGAAGAGACGAGACCGCTAAAAGTCAGAAATCCTATACAAGTAGGTAGGTACCTGATTTACATGAGTTTATTATGTGTACCTGCCACAGAAATTCAATTCCTCCTTTCCTTTCCACTTGTATGGGTATGTTATTTGTTGTTTTTATCTTTAAAAGGTAGGTATCCACTTCATGTTTCTTTTGAATCGTCTTCTTCGGACCGGGATTTCTTTGTTTGAAATCAGGTTGTCTGGTATTTTTCAACGGACATTTGAGTTAGCCCTCAAGAGAGCCAGGTATGAGAGAATCTACGGCCAATTAAAAATTATTTATGCTAAGAAATAGGATGTAAAAGCATACTAAACCATATGGCGATGAAGAAGGATAGGGATAAGTAGGTAGTTAAGGAAAAATGTAAAATAGAAATAAAAAAAATACTTGAAAAGAAGGATGCTTCATCACAGATTGTTGAATCTCCTGTTGACACGAAAAGTATGTAGATATAGGTATGATGTGGGTTTTCTTTTTGCATCAACACGAACAAGGAAATGCATTTTGCTTTAAAGAGCTTGCTGTATTGTATATACCTAGTACCTACAGATTTAAATTGTGACACTGAAAAGATGAACGTAGGTATCTAGAATGAAGAAAAATATGTTTTAAAGATGATCTTTAAGAAATTACAAGAAAACAAATCACACTGACTTAGGTCTTTTGTGTACCTATTAGACAATAATTAACGGTTAAATATAATTTGTTCGCAAACATAGGTATGAAAAACTTTAAATGACTTTGCATAGGTAGGTAGGTATGTTTCCTTTATACATATATCTTCCTAAATACCTACGTTATAAAAAGTTGAAAACAAGTCATTTTTGATCTGCTCCTGGTTTTTCTTCAGTGTGAATATTTGTTCAATGATTTATTTTGATTTTAGAAAATGAGATTTGAAAGTGATTTTTCCGTGCAGAAAATTCTTGACAAAAATACACTCATTTGGCAGAACTGGCCGATGTTTCAGCAGCAACAATGGTATAAACGAGACTACTTTATTTTGTTTATTATTATTATTCAAACGAAAAGATTATTTCACAACTGAATTTGTTAAATGGAGAAAAACGTGAAAAATTATGATTCTAATAATAATGAGTTGGTTTGTTTTATGTTTTAATGGCGTCCGTCCTTAGTCCTCACTGCCAATCTTTTAACGACTCGTCTCCAAAGCTATTGACTAATCTCTCGCGATGTTATGTTGCAGTGGTGAAGATAGATTCGGTGGGGTGGGATTCAGTGAGTGACTTTAACAAATGGATCAACACAAAACTTGAAATTCATTTCGTTTTCTGTTTCTCCTCAAGTGGAAGTAACCTAGTGACAATATTTTTTTCTAAATTTATTGGGGAAACATAAATTTATTTTTGATTCGAACCCATTTTAATAGTAGGTTTTATTTACAATCAAAAACGTATGCAATAAAATGTTTACGATGAGACGAGCTCTTTGATTTGCTCATTCTAGAAAGACAGCTCACAGATTCTGCATTTATTTACAAAAATATTTCGCTCATTTCCACTGACAAGACGTCAGCCATTCTGTGTCTTCAAAATGATTCACCCCATTTTGCAGTTACTTAAAAAAAGAAAAAAAAAAAAAACACGAGACAAAACTTTCCACACAGAAAACATGTTCTCCCCTTTTATCTTTTATTTGTAGGTATATTAAATTTCACTAAAAGTCATTAAAAAAAAACCGCTCTAGCAAAAGAACTGTCAGTGAGTTTGAGTTACACATTGCAACCCCTTCTCTATAGTTTTACAACTGTATACATTTTACAATGCCAACTGAATACAAAACCGTATAAATAAAACTTGCACTGCATTATTTTATAAACAATTTAGACGAAACATCTTTCGCCCTCCGAACAACTGACGGTTAATTACTTTCAATTGTAAATAATCAATTAGTGCAAGATATTGTATGGATTTGCCTTGAAATTGCGGCGTTTATTATTATTTGTTGTCTAATCTAGATAATAAAGTGGAAATGATGGTTGAAAACATGTTTATATTTATTCGCTTGCGTAAGCTCTAAGCAGACAGTCTAATTGTTTATGGTTCACATTTTTTCAGTCTCTCTCAGTCAAATTCCACCGACCGGCATTTTTATATACCTACCGGACGACACCGTCAACATAACATAGACAAGACAACGGTACTTGGTGTTATATTTGGCGAATGGCGGCATTCACGTTTTCTTTCCGTGTCACAATATAAAGCTCTTTGCTGGTTTAAAAATACACTTTAGTAGCACAAAGTTTGTGCTGCTGATAGACTCTGTCCATCCACACACACACAAGCACAAACAGTGCGAAAAACATATCAAAAGGTCGGCCTTTGCAAACGCTTTTGTTACTCTTGGGTCTTGGCATAATTTGTTCATTAACCCTTTCGTCTGGCGGGGCTGACTTGGCTTCTCTTTCTCACCCCATTCGCTACCATAAATTCAATTTGCTTCGTATGTGTGTTAAATTACTAAAACGGCGACGAATTGTTCGAAGTCTACAACATTCAATGACATGACACATGGAAAAGAAATTTGGTAGGTATGTACCTAATTATTCGAAATAAAAATCAATAGATTGATTGATTTTGTTTATTCGATCAAAAATGAGCACACTCTGGTATTCGTTCAAGTGGACTTGACAGCAAACACCCACTTTGAATGATGCAATAGGGACACGAACAACATGGAAACGTCATCTTATCTGTTATTTGTGTATTTGGCTGCACGACTGTCAAGTGTCAACACACATTTTTAGTTTCAACTCTAAATTTAAGTAATTCACAGTGGCTATATTTTCCATACAAATTTCGCAATTGTGAACTTCCGTAAATTTAAAGTCGAGACTAAAATTTGTTATTAGTACGCCGGATACCCAACTCGGTTGACAGAAGTAAAAAGACAGAAACAATTGACATTTTATACAATACTTGCTTTATGCTTTTACTTCAAGAACTATAACTTTATGATCGGTAGACGTATCTACTTGCATTTATTGCAGAGCATTATGACATCCTCTTACTGTTTGAGTTATCCAGATACCTACCTCCATCTCACAAAGAAATAAATCAATAACACACACAAACGATTGACGTATATTTATTGTTTGGAAACATTTTCAAGTTAAAATAAATTGTCAAGTCTGTTATTGATTTTGTTAAACTCTGTTCAAAGTCACGAGAATCGACTGTCGATTCACTTTAATATCGAACAACTTTAATTACCACAAAACAAATTGATGTAAATTATTGCTTGTGCAGAGAATTTCTAATAAAAAATATATGCGTCATGTGTAGTTTTTCCCCAGTACGAATGGGGCTAGAGAAATTTTCTACCATGGGGCCATGTGGCGGTACAATGTAAAAACTTTTATTGAGGTTTAATGAACATGAGTTCGTACTGCGTACTTGATTTGTTTTTCTTGCTTGCGTAGTTTGGTGTATAGGTAAATATCTGGAATATTTGAAATGTTTGCTTTTGCGAAATTTGCTTATATACAGACACACCTTTTGAACATCTTGAATGCCTCTATTAAAATCTATCTTCATGTGGATGTAAATCTATATTTTTAGGTATACCAACTGAATTGATTAAAACTTTTAGCAGCATTCGTGATTTAAGCAAACTGTTAGAAAAGAACCTAAAATTGATTATAGTATACTCTCAACTATACGGCGCAAATACTAGTGTTTGCATTAAATAATTGGCTTCCTTTATTTTGTCCGCCCAAAGCGACTTATTTTTGTAAAGTTGTAAATTCTACGTACAGTCAAAGCAATCTATCGTCCTGTCCTAAAGCTCAGTACGCAGATGACCCGAAACGGAAAATCCCATACAAAAGTGACACAACGAAATCATGAACGAAAAATTTCGCTCTCCTTTTCGTTTTGCAGTACGCAGCTGGTACGCAGATGCTGCGAAATGATGGCGGAAAAGTGGTTAGTTGTAGTAGATTGCTTGGTACAATTCACCACTCTCTTTTCGCACACGTTTATTGTCCGGGACATTATTTGCTTGCGAAAATTTGACATTTGTACTCCAGTGTTGCCAGATTTATAAGAGGTATGGAGGTAATTTGGAAAATTTTGGCGCCAAAAATACCTAAACTCATTGGCAGACTTATTGAATTGTTTAAGGACGACGATTAATGAAAAATAGGCGGTCATAGCACAAATTCAGATAGATGGAACAGTAAAGAAATTAAATATTTCAGTGGAATGATTTGTTTATGTTTTTTGTGGAATTAACTAAAACTGTTCATACGGAAAAATTTCTAAAATATTTTTCTAGAAAATTTATAGGTAGTTTGCCAATATTTTTTTGATAAAATAACTTTATAATTCATAAGCAACATTTTAAGACCAAGAATGAGTTCAGCCATCAAGTTTAAGTGGTCAAAAAAAGCAAAAAAAAAATGTTTACGGTTTCGTCATGCGAAAAGAATACATTTGTTATTGAAGTACCTATGTATTTTTTTTTTTAAATACCTAACTAGCCAAAAAATACGAAACTTTAAAGTAAATATTCTAAAATAGGACAATTACCAAATGAAAATTTTAAGGAGCCAGCGAAAAGTTCGAGTATCCAAATCGGAGATAAATTGACAGTGATGGTAACACTGCTACTTGTGTAGCAGCTGATGAAAACCTCCACAAATTATTTTCCGCTGCCTTTTCGCAGACGTTTCGTTGTGCTTTTGGAGACCACCGGAAAATTTCGTTTCGGATCATCTGCATACTACGCTTAAACTCCTACCGAATTTGAATTCGCTCTGATTTTTAATCTTCGGATCGGTTTAACGGACGCATTGTCTTCTATTTATAAATTGTAAAACGGTAGACTCAAACAAATAAACAAATAATTCTTTGCAAAGAAATAAGTTTAAAAAAATAGTACAAAAGTGAATATAAATTGAACTGAGCACGCTGAGAATTTTTGCAATACTTATACGAATCCAAATGCGTTTGGAATTTACTACAGAAATGATAAATTCCCTTTTAGCTCACTGAACTTTTGTTCAATATTATACACAAGTCCTAACCTAAAAATGGAAATAAATAAATGCCGCACCCATCTACCTTATGCCTGTATCAAACCATTTAATTCTACACACCCCTGCGCAATTAAATAGAGTAGGTACACACTCAAGGGTACCACTGACGCTTAGTCATTTGAAAACTTCATTCTCCATCAAAACTAAATGAAAAAAAAAGCAACATTCGCATAAATATTTCCCATTTCATTCTGTAAAACTTCAAATCGGCACATAAAATTATTCACGACTTGTGTAGTAAAGCAAAACCAAAGGAAATAAACCAAAATCGATTAAATATAGGTACCATACACAAATTCGAAACACAGCGAACAATATTATAACCCTCATTTGAGATGTTTAAACATAGAAAGCCATTAAATGTCAACCTAAATGATTAGAAACAGAAATTACAAACAGCAACGTAGAAGAAGAAGAAATGAATGTACATAGGTAGAAGCTGAGGCGTAATAAGCTAACGATCCAATTTGGTGGTGGCGGCTGGCCCCCTTGGTGACTGTTTTGTTTGTTGCTTTGAATTCTACTAGGACTCGGTGACCTTGGATGTTGTCATCTTACAACTTCATTATTGCTAGAAAGCAAACAGTGCTGCCTTCCACCTCAGCACCAATCGCGAAAATCGAAAA
This sequence comes from Cheilosia vernalis, assembly GCA_949126925.1. Taxonomy (NCBI): domain Eukaryota; kingdom Metazoa; phylum Arthropoda; class Insecta; order Diptera; family Syrphidae; genus Cheilosia; species Cheilosia vernalis. The sequence goes on from OX421362.1 coordinate 6,107,707, forward strand.
GCCTGCTACATTGTGGGAGGATGAGGAAACCCAGACACCGGATGATGACTGCCAAATGAATTAGTTTGTTGTTCTCTTTTTTTTCTGTGAATTTCCTCTTTATTTTTGTATCTAAGGCAATTTTAGATTTTTTTTCTCTTTCTTTCTTTATGCATTGGGAATAATGTGATAGCTTAACAAAGCTTTTGTGTAAATTCAAATAAAGAAATACAAATATTGTTGTTCCATGTCAAAACATTTACCATTCGCTCAGGATATGTCACATTATCTAACTGTGGCTGTTTTTATAGAAAACAAGATTGAGCAAAAAGAAAAAGATAAAGCTGGTAGCTTTACTAAAACTGTAGTAAAAATGGATAGAACCGTGTTTTTCATTTATAAAGGTGTCATCACATTTGAATCGAATACAAAAAAATCAACATCCGCCGGCCTTGTGTTAAATTTTGCAAAATTCGTCCAAGCCTCTGGGATATTTTGAAACGACCACCAGTTTGGTTACGAAACCCTCCATCGAAATTCATTTGCTTGGTATTATCTGTCCGCTGCTGGAAAACAATAACTAAATGGACAATATTCTGACTGAATTCAGGTCAACCTGAGTGAATATTTCAACGAGCTTCTTGCTCAACAATGGCCGGCTTCGTTTTCAATTCGAAGTCGATTTTATAACAAAGTCAGTTTCTGTAAATTTCACGGAATACCAAGGCAATCAATTTGAATCGAAGGGTCATGGTTTAGACTAACTATATAACTATAATTCACCCGTTCGATTTACATTTGAAAAGCATTTCATGTATAAACACCACTGGTGTAGTCGTAAACAAACGAAATGTTTGCTAAAATAAGCCACACAATCTGATAAGATAAGGTTTACACCCGGAGAGGTAAGAAATAATAATTATTTTACTTTGCGTCAGTTAAAACTGACTCATATGGTCGCTGTTTAAAATAAAAAAAAAGGAGCACACCTTGCTGCTTGTGTCTTTTTTGGGTGCAGCCATCTACGCACAAAATACGCCCTTCAGGTGAGTTATCAATGAAAAGCACACATCTGTGCGTGACGTTCTGCAATGAAATACAGATACAATCTTTTCCTCTACTATCTTATCTTAATCTTCCAAATTAACGTTTGAATAAACGTGGAACTGTCTGCGTCAATACGTACAGTGAATGACTTCACTTCAAATACTCATTGAATTTTTCTTTGCGTAAAAGAAACAAATTGCAAACGTGCTGCTATTTTATAGTATAAAAAAAATTAAGGAAAGAACAAAATCAAGCATTAAAAAAAACAATCAAATGTTTGTGTTAAAAAAAACTTTAAAAATAGAATCAGAAAACGGCAGCAGTGATTTTTCTTTAATTTATTCTGATAGTTAGTATCTAGCTGCGTGGGGCTGAGCTAATCTATTTTTGGAAGAAAAAGAAACAATTACAACCAACATGATTATCTTTAAGTTTAGTGAAGAGGTTTTTTGTTTTTGTATTCCTATCGCGGTTTATATAATCGATAGAACATGGGACCTTTGACGTAAGAGCATGCTGTAGGTGGTAAAATAGGATTCATAATAAAACGTGGCAAATACCTTACGTCGACAGTCCTTTTTGATTATGAGGTCATAACTGAATGAATATAACTCGAAACGAATGCCATATACATGGAAAAGCTTCGCGAGCGCAAATGTCAAGGGAATTAAATATTTTTTTTGGGGGAGTCCTTTCAATAATCAATTTAAGGGCGACAAAAATGTGTATGCGATGATATTACAACAAGAAGAGACTGCAATAGTATTATCACACTTTTCACACAAGTGAAATCCGGCATTTATTTATAAATTTGTGTGAAACTAACTAATAAGTAGTTAAAGATCATGACTGGCTTCGCGTCATCAAGCACCTGGAAATGAGATGATGGTCTTTGTTCTTAGCTTCTACTTGCGTGATAAATTTAATTGATTACTGCTCTGGATAGCAGCCCCAAGGTGATGTTATTTATGTTTCCGAATTCGGCATTTGTATTCTGCAAACATCTTTTATTTCGACTTAATTTACGCAATCTGAGTACATTCCCATATTTAATGGTTTGATATTCAGTGAATTTAGCCGGCAAGAACACTGATTGTACATTGTATCTTGGGCATCCTACTTCTACCCTTTCATTGGATAAGCAGGCCATTGAAAATATGCAAACGGACGAATTTTATAAAAACAGAAAGACTGAAATTGTCATGGTACATACGAGTACATAGTATATTAGAATTGAATTGCGACATCAGAAAATATAGATGATTGCTGTATTAGCTTGGATTTGTTGGAAAAAAGGGACCCGCCTAAAGTTCTCAGAATCACTGCTTTTAACTGTGGGTGCAGTTAAGCCACAACTTCCCACAGTAAAAACCTTCAACTAAACCAACCAAAGTGAGTGCACAATGATTGGAGTTGAATTTTATTTTTATTTTAAAATCTGTATACCTATCTTCACCTTCTAAATCACGTAAAACATGCTACAACGAAAGAGCCTCGCGAATTGTTTATCACGGCAAAACCACAATGTAAACCATCTTTTACATCACAATCAGCCGAGTTAAATATAAACAAACGTATTTCTATTTGCAGCAAGCAGGTTTTGAGACAGTTGCTTATAATGTTCGACAATTTTCTTCTTCTAGAAGAGGTCTACCTAACCTCAGACAATATCAATCGGTGTGCCAACTAATTTAAAATTAGATTTAGTAAGCTACTTTAATGAAATGGACATCTTGTACTTGCACATATACCAATGTTTGAGTTCTTAAACTGTCAATGCTGCAGTTTATAACCTTGCTGTTGTAGTAGACTAAATGTGAGTGCTAACGACAGTATAGAGAGGAAGCTGATTATTTACTAGTACCCGCTGTCGTTCCTGAAACAAACCCGACCGAGAATATATTTTTTAAAGTGCCATTCGTTCAGTCAAATATGTTCTAACACAATAGCAAATTGCGCTCTGTGGCAACAATGCACAGGAATTCATTCATTATTTGCAATTCACGTTGGCGCTGTCCCGCAAAACCAACTGGGCATCAGTCAGCTCGGTTTGTCACTTTTTTCATCTTAAATTCTTTAAGTGAGCTGTCTACTAAATAATTCATCCATGAAATGACGCTAACTGCAATATTAAATTGAATACAATTTCTTTTTTGCAAATACATTTTTAACAATTGCAATTCTATATTTACTTGAGCGTAGGTAAACCAATTTTTAAATGAGAGTGGCAGTGGTTCTTAAATGGCTTTGCACCAAGTAAATATGTATAGGTTATGTAACATGTAAAATGGGGCATATTTCGCTATAAACCTTGTGTACATGTCAGTCGTGTTGATCTTTAAGTATAGCACAATGGTATCTGATTTAATAATTGACAAATAATGCTGTCGTTAAGAACAATCTGCTTAGGCATTTGAGACAACTTTAATGTTGATGGGGTCAACTGAAAAGTTGCTGGGATCAGAACCACTCTCTTCAATTGGCAGAGGAATGGTTGAGCAGCTGATTCACAAATGGATCACGGCAGAACACCTGAGAAGGTGATCAACCATAGACAGGCTAAAATGGCAATTAAGTGGCCATCCTTCTCCACTCAAAGAAGGGTTCTAAGCCTGAGTCGAGGAACATTGAAATGGGTGGTGGCTTTGTCTACAGGATATGGTAGTTTCGGATATCATTTTAGGAAGATGGGCCCTAGAGAGAATGATACCTGCAAACTATGCCTGGAGAAATCTGAGACAATGTCCGGTGTTGGCTGGCAGAAGAATGATGATTTTAGGACATCATTGGGTCGAAACCCAGTCGATGAAACAGATCTCACATAAACAGATGCTAGCCTTAACACTAGGAATCGAACCCAGGGAAAAAACTCTGGAGAAATCCAGAGAGTCTATCTGGGTAAGATTTATAGTGGTACAGAGACGAAAAGAGACCCGGCAATGGTGGTCTGATTCGAGTATCTTTCGAAATCTATATGTACCTATATATAAATATATTGTTGATGTTGACTTATCAGGGTCATTGATAACACCGCATGGCTGTCGACCGTGTGTGTGGTAAAGGAGATTAGAGACGTTGAGATGTAGGTATATGAGGACAAATAACGATTTTGTTTTTTACTAATTATATGATAAAATTGTTAAATTGTTATCACGTGTCAAATGCGAGATCCGAAACTACATACATATATAATAGGTAAACTGACTTAGCATAGGTAGAGTTTGGGCTACGGGTTCATTAGACCTCTACGATGGCTGAACAAATTTGGGTCGACAGTCTTAATTTATTCTTAAATTCTAGCATCAATTAACAAACTTCATTTAACACAAGATTAGAAGGTTACGTTAGCCGTATTAATAAAAGTTACGTTGGTTAGTAGTCTGTAACATTCACATTCGAAATGAGATGCTGCGCAAAATAGTCAGTGTTCAGGCGTTCGAGTATGCAGCATTTGCAAAAATCCCTGCTAAATGAAATTATAAATCAAGCTTTCTTGCCGTTTAATTTTTTTTCAACTCAACTTAAAGCAAAATGAATCAACAAAGACAATCTAGACAAAATTCAGTTCGTGTGACAGTAGGGATGTTTTTAAACCGGTTTAAAGTTCGTCCAATAATTTCCTAAATGTAATTCAGATTACGCTTAGCAAAACCTGTTCTTTTTCTTAAAATATTTGTCTTTCAATTGCAGACTTTCTTTTATATACTTTTACACATTAAACGCAGCTAATTATGGTTTTCTTATTTTTTCCAGGTATGTTATGTGCCATTTGTTAAAATCACGTAAAGTATACGGAGCTCTCCTTATTATTTTTTTTCTATTTTAAACCTTCTATTTAGACCAGTGATTCCCAAAGTGGTCCAGGTGGACCCCCAGGGGTCCACGTGAGACTCGACGGGGGTCTACGTTGGATAATCTAATCTTCATATTTTTTGACGAGTTTTGGGAATATGGTAAAAATGTAGCAGCAGGGGGTCCACCGAAACCAGGTTAATTTTGAAACTGGTCAATAAGAAAAATAAGTTTGGGAACCTCTGATTTAGACCTAAATGTTAAAGAACTGGAATTAATCATATGTACTGGTAAAACCTTTTGGGAGAGTTAAAAAAAACTAACAAAATTAAAAAACATTCTTTTAGTTTTCTGGTCAAATAGCACAGATAAGTAAAAACATGCCTAAGTTGAACAATAATTACAAAACGTATCAATTGAAAGATGAATATACAATCAATCCGCCTGATAATATAACATTTGTTGAAATAAAACTGTATAATAGCTATATAAAAAGAGTGATTGCAATTTATTATGCACAAGACAACAAAAAACTTTTTTCACCCAGCTGACACATACGTGAAAAAAAAACCTGTAAATCATTTCTGACTTACTGTACCAACGTTTTTAGATCGTAAAATTCGTGTTCGAAATAAAATAACACATCTGCTTGATTTATTTATCTGCACCCCACGGTAGTGACAGCTTTATATCAACCTTACATTTAAAAAAAAAAACTTTTATCTTTACACGTGCTATATATACGCATTACAGATAAATAAATCAAATTGCATCTCGAATTTTGCGTGGATATCAACTTGATAACGAATTGATATATGTAGATACTATTTAATTACTTAGAATGTTGTCATACTCAGCTGTAAGTGTTATTACAGCTACACAAACTCAAAGAGCGATATCGTATCTGAGCAATCAAGAACTTTCCAGAAGACCTGACTGCCTTTCATAAATTCATTAAATGTTTGGCGTACACGTCCTCCATGGACGACAATAGTATATGTTCTTTCGTTTACAGGTGACTGATATAAATCTGTCGATTTTGAGCTGTCGCATATGTTTATACCCACAAATGCACTTCCTCACAAAAATATAGTATCTCACGAAACATTTGTCTCTCTCCTGTCAAAAAGTGAACAAGCTACAAATCCAACGTCACCAAAGAAATGTGCTGTATTTATAGTGTTTCTTCCCAACATGACACAATATGTAATCACCAACGTAATTGTTTTTCCAAAAACTGAAAGACGTGCGCTGTTACAGAAATGAAAGGTAAAATTACAATTTTTGCGAAACATTAATGCCATAAATAAAGTTGCTTCGTGACAGCCACCTACACATTGTAAGAGCATTTAATTAATTAACTTTAACTCGTAACGAAAAGAATTACCCAACGACCTTGATCGTGAAAATAATAACCACAAAAAGAGAGGGGGAGAAAAAGAGAGAGGGAGAGAGAGAATTCTTAAAAAGAATCAGCGTGTATAAAAAATGTATAACGAATTAATAAATGAACCATGAGTCATTGCTTTAATTAAACAGGTAGGCACTACACGCGCGATGTGTGTCTGTATGCAGACTGGTACTTAACTAAGCGGTGGCGATATTTCTTACAAATCTAGTACTTTTACGTGTTTTTTTTTATAAACCCTCAAAGTGACAATTAGCAAACTAATTCTAAATTGAACCACCTAAGCGCCATTCTTGAGTCGTCATGGTATTGCGTCCAAACAAGGCAAGGTGTTTCTTTTTGTTTTCTGTTTCTGCCATCCCTATCTCAATGAAACAATCATTGATCATATGTCAGTCAGGAGTTGAAAAGAAGCCAAAAAAGAAAGAAACACATTTTCAAAGACGTCCGATTAAATAAATTACAAATCAATGACAAAATGTCCCCGATGTGAATAGTAGTGGCGTACATAAATAAATACATCGAAAAATAAATAAATACTCACATGCACTACTAGAGAGTGGGTTTGATAGTTAATTCGAATCAGCTTGTCACTATCCCGCTACAGCATATAAATGACAAATGGACAAAAATGTAATTCCTTCGAATGTTTTTAGACGAATGCTAAATGGAGTATAATTTGTAATTAGATCAATTCTTATAACTATAGTGTGCGGGAGGACGGTTTTTTGTTGTTGTTGTGCTGTCACCCCACAAAAGGCAGCTTTTGATTTAGATATAAATGTACACCTCCCCTCATGCCACCGGTTGGGGATTTTTCCCTATTTTTATGTGCGAACATTTTAAATTTGGTTTTTGCGAGGGCGGGCTTTATTTAAAAAAAAAAAAGAAAGTGAAGAAAGTAACTCAAAGGTTATGTGAACGCTAATGCCAATTGAGATGGTGATTATGATACATTGGAGGGTGAATAAGGTCACATGCGCGAATGACTAAACGCGAGCAAAGTATTATGAATGACGCTGTTTGACATTTGTATGTATATACACTAATGTCAAATGTCTCTACTAAAGGGTAAAGATTTATTTTAAATGACTGCTACGGGAATCTAGTTTAAATACAAAGTCTTTGTTCATTGTGAAAATTGGCTGATTGTCATGTTTTTGATGAACCACCTTTCGGGGTACACTTTCGAGCATTTGTCTCCATAGTTAGTTAGTTGTTTGTTTATTTAGCACTAGCGGATACCCTGCGTGTGCTACTACGCTAATAAAATGAAATAAGTGTGTTTGAAAAAAAAGAAAATGTTGTTTATTTATTAACTTCTTTATCTTAATGCTAGCGGATAAACAATATTTTGAGTTTTTTCGGTTATTTGTGTAAACATAAAGATTTTTTGGCGTTCCAACTCTAGAGCAAGCAACATATTATAATTGGCCGTGCCAAAAACAGGAATTTTCTAAGTTCAAACCAGCAACACTTAGCGATTGGCCTTAACCCTTATTGATGGTTATGGCGAAAGCAAGACGCACTGGAAACTGTAATCGTTTGAAATCGAAGGGTAAATCGGTTGAAATCATTGGAATTCGTGGTATCAGCACTTCTTCACCTTTACATATGCCGCTGATGATTGTGGCTTCGATTAAATTTGGAGATAGTTTTTTAACAGCAGTCTTGTATTAAATATTTACTTTGTATGGGAGCTGCTACTCCCACTGGTCCGATCCCGCCCTTTTTTTTTTTTTCCTGATTATTCAAATCAGTAACATATGGGATACTGCAATGTTTCAAAACTCTTGCTATCACAATAGTCAAGATATATGATGTTATTCAATATATGTGGGAGGGGCCATGCCCACTTGAAATACATATAGCCGAAAACATAATTTGGACTATAACCTTTGAAATGAAACCGGTTTGGGCCAAATCGGTTGGATAGTTTTACGAGTCTATAGATGACAAACATACAAACATTGTATTTTATATCCTATATAGATTTTCAAAAAACTTTAATTTTACAAATTTTCTTAGTGTATGAGTATGAGTGCCAGTGAATTAAAAATAAGATAAATAGTTTATGAAATAAATAACATAGAACAATTTTAATTTTGGAGTTTGACAAAATGCACAATTTGGTGTTTGAATCTGTCGTAGTTATTTTCCGATTTGATTTCGTTAGGTAAAGTGTTGAACAGCCCAAGGCCTTTGTTAAATAAGCTGTTTTGTGCAGCCCTTGTTCTAGCAAACGGATGGTGGAAATCCTGGTTGTTTCTTAGAGTATATGGTTGAAGATTGCCAACATAGTTAACTAGGCGAGACAAATAAGGAGGTGTAAGGTTATGTTTTATTTTAAAGAAAAAAAAAAGTAAAACATTTATCAAAATTCTTTCACACATCAACATATTTAAGATAGAACGAATAGGAGTATAAATATTGCACTTTAATATTGTTAGCATTGCTTTATTTTGGACAAGCTTATTAATCATTACTTTGTTAATAAATAAATAGTTGGCGCAACAGGTCTGTAGGGACCCTGGGCCTACCTTCTCACAACCATTCGTTTTGTGTCAGTTTTTCATTTTTGGAACGAATGGAAGGGATCTACAATTTTATGCCGATTCCAAACGGCCGATTGAGAAGCTCTTTCAAGACAGTTATACTCTCGGACGTTTGGCAGACGTTTGCGAGAGGTGGCGCAGTAAAAAAAAACCCTGAGTCGGAATTTGGGTTTTTGCGGGATTCGAACCCGCTTACTTTGTTACAAAAAAATATAATCGAAAGACAGTATTCATAGTGTGGTTTTATTATCGCATTGTAGATGTTTATTGCACTAATTGTTGAAATATTTCTGCGTATTCTTCTTTGTAAATTTTTTATTTTTTTTTATATTTTCTTCATTATACAATCGATGTGTTTACTAAATGTCAATCTATTGTCTATTACTATACCCAGGTACTTAATTTCAGAAACTATTTCAAGGCTTTCATTATCTACTTGAATGCTTACGACACTATCACTTGTTAAATTCCTTCCAATTATCATCACTTTTGTTTTAGAAACATTCAAATTTAGTTTATTGGCTTTAAGCCATAAACTATAAGCTCATCCAAATCCCTTTGCATTATTAAAATACCTTCCTCTAAATTTTCACAACTTACATAGATCAAACCATCATCTGCAAATAGTGCATATTCACTATTATTTATTACACTACCAATATCATTTATTTAGACGTTAAAAAGTAACGTGCCCAAAACGGACCCTTGCTGCACACCGATGTTAATTGAAATTTCATCAGATATTGTATTGTTCACTTTTGTCTTTTGCCTTCTCCCTGATAGGCATGAAACCATCCAGGCTAGTGCTTTTTCAAGCACTCCGTATTTTTCCAGTTTCTCAAATAAAATGTTTCTGTCCACTGTCTCGAAAGCCCTTTTTTAAATCAAGAAAAACACATATTAGTTTAGTTTTAGCGTCGAGTTGTTGTTTCCAGTATGATATGACCATGTTAAGTGCGCCTTCACAAGAATGTTGCTTCCTAAACCCCGACTGCTTTTCAATTATCAACTTATGAAAGTCAAAAACAGATTCCAGTTGAAGGTAAACAACTTTTTCGAGTACCTTCTCATAGAGAGGGAGGGCATTAATTGGCCGAAAGTCTTCACACTTTATTGATTTGTGAACTTTAGGAATCGTAGAAATTTGAGAAACTTTCAAAGAGTTTGGAAAGACGCCTTCACGAAATGATTAGTTGATAATTTTAATTAAAGTTCATGAATACGAAAAAGTTCCCTCTTATATTGGATTCAGACACGGTCTGTTCATTTCTTTATTTTCGACCTACATTTAATGATGATTTCAGAGCACGGTAAAAGAATTGTCATGACACAATCATCTTACCCAAAGACAGACGTATAAGCTCGACAAGAAAGACGCGCAATGTTTTCACTGTCTAAAAAAACGTTACATAATTATTTTGCCTGTTATAACTATGGTTGGGTTCCGGATATCTTCTTGGACACCAGTTCATGCGATCATCGTCTCGTCCCTTACTTTATATTGGTTTAGTCTTGCACATTCTTTATTTTGTCCGTTAAAGTCTTCTAAGGCCCATTTTATTCACTGAAAGTTGAACACAACTCGGGGAGTTTTCCATATAAAAAGTTGTGTTCAACTTCGAGTGAATAAAATGGGCCTAAGAGTTTTCTTTTGCATCCTAAAATCTACTCTGTTTAAATACATACCAGCTTATTTGGCAAGCCAGCAAGAAGAACATTTTCGCAATGCAGTGAATTTATATACAACAAAAAATGTTTCTTTATTTCTTTTTAATGAAAATTACATTCCAATTTTACCACAAATCCAAATCAACGGAATTTCCATATCCGTCGCAGACAAGCTGGGCCTCCTTCTCATGTTGAAGAAATCTATGTCAATCGACTTTTAAACGGCCTTCCCACGATCAGCTATCGAACGCGCCTTTCCACTCGCTATTCGCCCTCTTGCTGTACTTGGCAATAAAACTGTTGTCGTAGGCACATTACTTAATACATTTATATGCGCTGACATGATATTCCCGATTGTATAAATAATTATAAAACAAAAAATCTCAACCCACAGTGTCATGCGAATTGGTATATTTTGACATACATTTGACAATTCTCTCCACCACCAACACAAAATGCAACAACACAACTGCAGTTTATTGCTATTGCGTGTTTAATAATTTCAAAAGACCCTTTTATTGATTACCGACAACCATTGAAGAGCAAAATTAAACCATTTGTATGCCAATGTCTCCTCACACCAATACATATGAACTCAGTAGCTAGTCTTTCCCCGACTTCCGACTTGCAATGGGGAAAAACTGTGTTCTTTTCAAAATAAATAAATTAACACAACGAAATGGCTGAAGCCGGAACTTTGTTATTAAAATCCGCCGCGCTCTGCATATGCATAACAAATAAATCGAGGGAAATTCAAAACATTGCCTATAATAAATAAATTCATTTGTAGCATTTGCATGTGTGTTCTCTGCTTTGTTTGTTGTTGTTGTGCTGGCTCGTTCTTTTCAATGAGAACACAAATCGTAGTGAATTTACAGAGTTTGCTGTAGGATCCCCCATTTTGACAGTCTCTCACATTGTAGTGACCTCATTAGCATAGTTTTTATGATAATTGAAAATGTTGGCCAAAGCTGTTCTGTAGCACTACAGACAAGTGACGGATTAAATGCGGCGGAAAATAATTTCAATTCAGCTGCTTGCACTGAATGATCGAATCTGCCAGAGATGAATTATGGGAAATAACTTATCAAATTGAATTATGCAAAGAGTGGGGCGCGATTAAAGTGATTTTGATTAAATGCACGTTTCGCCATTGACAAAATGCTTTTAAGTGGAAATGCAAGCTGCTTCGGGGCTATTGTATAATGTGACGCGATGCACTCGAAATAAGTAGGATTGTTCATACTATCTGCTGCGCCTACAAACTTTGAAGTGAAAAGTAAATATCAGCATACTTATATTTAACGAGGGCAAGTTTTAAAGCAATACCAGAGAACTTAAGATTTATTTTTTACTAACAAGAGCATTTCAAACAAGGGATCTCTATCGGCAATAGAGTGTTTGTCGAATTTGTATGGTGTTGCAGTTGCAAGTGCTTATATCCAGGGGTTGAATAACCGCATCCGTGATCGACGTATGGATCGCTAACGGATGCGGTTAACAAAAACAGAAGACAGAACTTTAAGTAATCTGAGGACGAATTACCGCATCCGTTAGCGAGCCATACGTCTATCATGGATGCGGTAATTCGGCCCCAGATTACTTCAACTTCTGTCTTCTGTTTTTGTCAAATAAATATACACCCCGATTACAGAATCCGATGAATGGTCTGCGGATGGCTTCCGCCAATTTTTTGCACTTTTTGTTATTATAGAATCCGCCGTAAAAAAGTGCATGAATGTCGGTAACGCTGTTTGATTTTTTTGGGATTATGAAACACGCAGCCCATCCGAACTCAATATAACTTTTAACGTTTTAAATCCGCACCAGAGTCATTGCGGACGCCAACGTAAACAAAAATGGAAATTCATAATTAATTCATACACATTTAAGTTTTTGAATATATTTTTCATTTTTAAGCAGAAAAATAACAACAACTCGTGCACAATTATAGTAGATGGTGGAGGCAATGAAAAGAGAGTCGGATATTGCGAAAAATTTTACCAAAAAATCGCCAGATTTATTTCAGGAATTTCTGTCGCCATTATCGCATAGGTTATGATTTGAACCACTATTTCCCCAAACAAGTGAGTCGTGACTCGAACCAGGGCCCATGTTCTGTAATTATCACATCGATATATTTATCACTAAAACGATATAAATTGAAAAACATGTTACTATGTTTTCGATGCGAAAATTTATCGCATAAGTTACAGAACATGGGCCCAGGATATTTAGCGTCCACCTTCCTGATTCTCAGTCAAAAACTGACAGCATCGATAAGAAAGTTCGAAAATGATAAGGAAGTGTTGCGAATCGGCAATGTTGTTCTTCCGGCGGATTTGATAATTATATTTATCGCGGATGTGAATGGAGTGTGGATCGAGTCAACTCCCCGGGAATACATTTTTGCGGATACTGTAATCGACATGATAAACTTTTTGAATGTATTTTGAACTTGCAGTTAGAGGTGATTGATTTTATTATTTGAACTTATATGTTTATGCACACGTGTGGATTTCTTAATAAAATCTTACAGTTTCTGTGCCAGGGTCAGTGCTATTCCGCAAAAGTTAAAGCTGGGTACACAATTGGTAACTGAAAGTGCGTAGTGTTTTTTGTTTTACTTTCATAAGTAAGTTAAATCCTAGTTATGGGTCGTACAGTTTTTACATATACTCATCATAGTGCTTGTAATTTTACAAACGGCAGAAAATCAAGAGAACGCTTTTTGAACCTCGTGTCACTGGCAGCAGTGTTGCAGGAACGACAAAAATAACCTCATTCTCATGGAACGTGATTTCAATTCTCAACTCCAGGGCTTCATTAAACTCTTGCCAACCATAACTTAACTGAAACTGCACAAAAGAAAAACAAGCTCTCATTGATGTTACTTAAGAAATGTGAATCGCAAACTTTTCTTACGCAATGGTACACAGAACAAAACAGCTATAATTGTTGATAACAGATAGGTATGTAGCTGAAAAAAAAATGTAAATAAAAAACCGAAAAAAGATTAAGGAAAACGAGTTTAGATTTCAAACGCGCCAACAAAAACAAAAACTCACTACCAGCACCCCAAAGAAAGCATAATAAATCACAGGTGAATGACATCCGAATGAACCCGCTGTCGGGTCTTGGTTTTTTTTTTACATCATTGTGGCTCCAGATAGGCACTAGGAAAAGGAAAACCCGCAATAAAACTTTCGTTATCATTGATTCGGTTTTTCCCCAACTGACTTCACTCTCCCGTGTCTGCTGAAGCACAAGCAATAGCTCGCTTGTACTCTTCTTGGGTAACATGAGTAATAATTGCGAAGCTTCACAATATCCACACCAGCTCTTTGATATAGTTTTACTGCTTCGGAGGTTGCGTGTCTACCTGTCGTTACACCAAAATGACTTTCTAAACAATTTTCTTTTGCGCAAGTAAATATACAACATGCATATGTGTGCACTTGTATATTTTGGGTATTGACAGCGAATTGGCAATTCAACTAAATTGTCGAAAAAAAGACATCTTGATATCGATAGGGAGGAGTTCTTTTTTTCGATATCATTTTCTAAATGAATTCCGATTTGTGTGTGTGGCCCTCTGCAACTGGCAGTGCAACACGGAAGTGTTCTTATTTCTTGTTGCGAATCATTGCACAATTTGCAACGAGAATCTCGGGCATCCAAATTAAAATAGTTCTCTCGCTCTCTGTCTACATGTTGATGTGGCTTCCTTTCCTTTTTTTTCTGTTTTTATGGGAATGGTTTTATTGTCATTTGAAGTTCTGTACCTACTACGGGGTGTGCACGATATGGTTGGGTGGGCTGTACGTGTACAGTTCTAAAAATAAACTGCAATAAGCCTATATGGGATTCGAATAGAGCGCAGTATGAATTGTAATTGTAATAGGTACGTTAGCTGACATCATTGTAAGGAACTTGGTTCAAAATTGCGATGCATACACGGAAGTAGAACAGATAACATTTTGCTGTCATATTTCGATAAAATGACATTAAATGATAATCTAATTTGTAAGAAAAGGTACAAATAAGCTGGCGTTGGGAACTAACAATTGTGATAATCATAGTGTTAAAAGATGTTGAGTCTAATTAAGTACATACCCACATTTATGTTTTACTTTCACTAAAGCACTAATGACGCATCACCATTTGGCTAGCCATGGGAAGCTAGATACATTTTTTTTTTTACTTTTGCTGGTGGCACTTTCCCATTTGTTTGGAAAAACACTTGACTTCGAATGCCATTTTGTGTATTATGCACTTTGGATAAAATATAAAGAGTTCTGCGTAATATACAAGTAGGGATAGTTACTCCCCGCTAAGTTCTTTGTAAAGGGTCTTTCATTAAGGACTTGATCAATTTTTTTTTTTTAAATGCAAACTACTTGAGATATCTCAAAAAATATTTGATTAGCTTGAATTACTATGAAAACTGCTACGAATGGAATTCGACTTCGTTCATATGTCTACCACGGGAACGTACGAAACGTTGAAACCAATTTTCAATGACTCGAGTGCACATTTCGACCGATTTGGCCGCTATTTGTCGTTCAATATTAGCTCTCAGCTCCTCTAACGTCGCCGGCTTGTTGGCATCATAGATTTAATGTAACCCCATAAAAAAAAGTCTAGAGACACGTTCACTGAACTGAGACTTCAATATCTCCATTGTTGCACCCGCTGTGTGGCTTGTAGCACCGTCTTGTTGGAACTACATATCACTGATGTTCGATTCATGCAATTGCTCCAAGAATACCATTTACCGTAACGTGATGGTCATTTTCATCGACAAAAAAAAAACGGACCAATAACTCCATAGGCATAAAAACCACACAGTGACTTTGCGGATGAAAAGGCTGTTTTACGAAGCACATGAGGGTTCTCATCTCTCCAGTAAGGCATATTTTGCGTATTGACGAAGCCGTTTAAGCAAAAATGCGCTTTATCCCTGGAAATTGAAAAATTGGTTAACGCTCTTAAAGTTGGGACCACCGACTCGGAATTTCGGTAGTAAATTTTAATTAATTGTAAACGTTGTTCCCTCGTGTACTTCTCCATAATAAAAAAGTAGATTTTACTGAATACTTTGACATTGGGTCGTATGAATAAAAACTAGCATTTGTTTTGAGCAAAAGGTTGTAGCAACGTAAAAGCCCTTAAACGGGTATGAATAAAAATCGACTTTGCAAAAGTAAGTTCGAAAATTCGAACATAGCATTTACTTCGCTGTACGTGTACTTGCCTTGTAAATTTGAATTTTTTAATTTTTCTTAAGTTTCTAAGGACTTCTGTGGGAATTGAAATTGCAAAAAAAAAATCAGAAATACAAATGCAATTTATATTATTATTATTATTTGAGAGGGGTTATTGTAATGCGACCTTTTGATCTATTTTACCCCCTGCTTACGCCTCAGAGTGGTTTATTCCCTCAAAAGAGTTTCCCTCATAGTATAATTCCTTTCGAAATCATTTTAGAGGTTTTAGTACTCTTCTTTCTCCTTGGCGGAAGAAATCAGTCCTATAGCACTCTCTCCAGTCCAGTTTCCTTTAAGAATCTAAGGATGAGAGCTGGCTCTAGTGACTGAATTTCCTCATCAGATAGTTGGTACTTGCCCAAGTATTTCAGTCTTTTTTGGGTCAGTGCCCCACATGATCCCAGCAGGTGTTCTGGGATTTCACTGGACTCATCGCAGAATCTGCAGAGACCTTCTTCAGATATACCCAGTTTCCTGAGGTGTTCCTTGAGTCTACAGTGCCCCGTTAGGAAGCCCGTTAGGATACGAAGGTTATTTTTGCTCATGCCGATGCAAGCTTGGAATCTTTTCCGGTTGTATTGTCCCAGAAGTTTCTTGGCCTGCCTCATGCCCTGAGTGTTATGCAAGGATCTTGCCCTGTTTTCTTTCTCTAGTTTCCTAAATTCTTCTTTGAGGGTGTGATCCCCTATTCCGCAGAATGGTTCAGGACTTATGAAAGTTTCTGATGCTCCCTTCCTTGCTAGGGAGTCGGCTATTTCATTCCCCTCTATTCCTACGTGGCCAGGCACCCAGCAGAGGGTTATATTGTTTCTCCTACCAAGTTCATTAAGTTTTTGTAGGCATTCCCATACAAGTTTGGATTTAATGATGTAGGAATGAAGTGCCATAATAGCAGCTTGGCTGTCTGACATTATAGCTATATCACAGTTGACTCTGTTTCTGTCGAGGTTAATTTGGACACACCTGTCTATGGCATAGATTTCAGCCTGAAAGATGCTAAATGCAATTTATAGCTTCACTTGCGACTGGAAATATGATTTTTGTTTGCCAAATAGCTTGTTGAAGCTTAATTTCTTCTTCAGGTGCCGGGAATAGTATCCGATTTTGCTGGAAATATTTATTTCAATTAGTTAAAGAACAACTATGAATTACCGAGAGTTTTTTGAACTGTGGACCTAGAAGCCCGAATGATTCTGTCTGAATACTTCCATCTGAAAGACGTACTAGTCCTTAGTCCATACTTCGCTTTAAACGAAACATTGCTGATTTTTCCGTAGGTGTTTTGTTGGTTATCCTGTACAAAAAGAATTAAACTTAACTATTCACAATTCTTAGATTGTTTTATGTAAAAAATGGGCATACAACATATTTAGCAAAAGGTCAGAGTCAAATAAAAATAGCAGACTCAGAAATTCCATAGCATTTGCTTTGTCTGATAAGCTTTATTCATACCGATCTCAGTTAAAGGTCAGTGCCGCCTCTTTTTTGGTTCTTATTCTTATTCGTTCGAAACGAAACGTAGCAAATGCTTCGATTTTCTTGAGTAAAAGCAATAGCTACGCTTTATTCATACGACCATTGACTGTTCGGTAATCGGTTTAAGGGTGCGTTCGCTAGTGAAATGCCCTTTATAATTATTATATCTTCACAATGGTAGAGGAACCGAGATATTACCTGGAACCCAAGACTCTTTTCTTTTTCTTTTTTTTTTTTGGTATTGTGAAGCAGGCGGTGGCGTCTGAATTTGTAACGTCCTTATTTTTATATTATTAATTTGGATAAATGGCATTTACAATAAAATGTTATACCTGTATGTATTTGGTTGAATGAACTCAAGTTTGACAGAGATATCACGCGGTCATTATTCTCGTTTAGCTATTTTAAGGCATGTATGTACGAATGACGTATTAACATCTACGCGCACTCATACTATAGCCACTAAAGTTTTTAGACGTAAAACATGCGGCGTTTTTCCATAATTATAAACGAAACGCATCTGTGTGACCTATTTTGTCTAGTCGTTAAACAAATTCACCTTCTAAGCTGAATCAATATTATCAAAGCTGTGCCAGCACATGATTATTTGCTTAACTTGTTCACTCTAATCAAATTATCTTTTCTATTTTGCAGGCTAAGGAAATTCTTTCCAAGGAGTCAAATGTCCAAGAGGTCAAATGCCCAGTCACAGTGTGCGGTGATGTGCATGGGCAATTCCATGATCTGATGGAACTCTTTCGGATAGGTGGCAAATCGCCCGACACAAATTACCTATTTATGGGTGATTATGTCGATCGTGGCTACTATTCGGTCGAAACTGTTACGCTATTGGTTGCCCTCAAGGTACGCTATCGTGAGAGAATTACCATTTTACGTGGCAACCATGAATCGCGACAGATTACCCAAGTTTATGGCTTCTACGATGAATGTCTGCGCAAATACGGCAATGCAAATGTCTGGAAGTATTTTACCGATTTATTTGATTACCTACCCCTGACCGCATTGGTTGATGGACAAATCTTCTGTTTGCATGGCGGCCTGAGTCCATCTATTGATAGTTTGGATCATATCCGCGCATTAGATCGCCTCCAAGAGGTGCCACACGAAGGCCCAATGTGCGATCTACTCTGGTCCGATCCAGACGATAGGGGTGGCTGGGGCATTTCACCACGTGGTGCTGGGTACACATTTGGTCAAGTAAGTTGGACACATATATTTGCTGCGAGAGTAATATAATAATGAATGATTATTTTTATTTGCAGGACATTTCGGAAACATTTAACAACACAAATGGTCTAACATTGGTCTCACGTGCCCATCAGTTGGTGATGGAGGGCTATAATTGGTGTCACGATCGTAATGTTGTCACAATCTTCTCAGCGCCAAATTATTGTTATCGTTGCGGTAATCAAGCGGCTCTAATGGAATTAGACGATTCACTTAAATTTTCATTGTAAGTATTAACGAGCAAAAGAAACATATATTTTACATTTGATGCGGTAAATAAATACATAGGGCATTGAAGTAGAGCTGGTAGAGCGCTCGATACACAAGTTAACACACTGTGTGAGTCAGTGGACTTCTCAGCTAGTTTTATCCAGCACGATTATCCTTCAACATTGAGCATTGTTTTCAGCGAGGATTTTGCAACAATTTTTGGCACAAATTGATTTCATTTCCGTTCAATTAGTTTTGTTTTGCACGAAATGAAACGTGCTACTGTTACTGTGTATTGTTTCGGATATTTCAAGATACGCTAGCAAAAACTGGGGTGACATTTGAGACTTTGACCAACTGCTTTGTGTATCTAAATTTACGAAAAAATGCCATTTAAATGGAAATTCACAATTACCCATTAGCGTGTGACTAGTATCGCATTTGACGGCCCAAAATCAATAATTTTTTATATTATTGTACTTGCTATCTTGGGGAATTAGAGTCGCCGCCTGGGACAAGGTGTCGTTATCTATTTTTTGTCGATAACATGGCAGTTGACGTTGGATCACGAGCACTGATGAATTGAGTTTCTGAATGTGACACGAGATAAGAAAGAAATTTATCTCTGTTATTGCAATTTTTGACTATTGTTAGCCGGACTTGTGCAAAAGGAGGGAGAGAAAGTACTGCAGACTGTATGTTAATCAATTTGAATTTACTTTATGTATGTACATAAATTTGACCAGCACTGTGTCGATGGAGGCATATTAATAAACTATAGAGTTTGCCATCACGATAATTGGTTTTATTGTGTTAGCACCTTTATCAGCGTCCTATGGGCGAGTCTATTAAGTTAGTAAACAGCGAATGAACGCGTGCTATATGGATACTAGAAGTTTGAACGTAAAAATGTTGAAGAGAATAATGTGACAGCTTGATGAGATAAAATAGGAACTGAAGTAAGCCAAGGTCACGAATTGGGTGCGGATTATTTGATTTTGGATGTGAGATACGCAAGGTTAGCATCAGTAAAATCGTACTTGTTCGAAGCTATTGGTTGGTTTGCAGCCGTGAATGTGCTCTCATAAGAGGAACTAAGAGTGGTATGCCTTTGCTGGAACGAAAGTTACTCTTCTTCTTGCCAAACGTCTTGAAAAAAACTTCAAACCATGAACATTGCAATATTTATCTATAGTTGACTTTAGATCTTTAGGCCCATTTTATTCACTCGAAGTTGAACACAACTTGGGAAGTTTCCCATATAAAAATCCCCAAGTTGTGTTCAAGTTCGAGTGAATAAAATTGGATAAGTCTGGTTAGATTCACTTCTTTGTCAGGACAGGTCTAATGCCTGCTAGACAGGCAAACTGATAGTCTCATCGCATAACTAAAATCAACTTATCTAACACAGCATTTTTGTTTTATCTATTTTCCCCCGTGCTATCGTTCAGTTCTTATTTCAAATAGACTCCTCTTATCAACATAATATGGTGAGGCGGTTACTTTAAGTTATTAATATCGTAAACAAATTGGGCCATTAGTTGACGCTTGATTATTAAGAAAAGCTTTACGTAAGCCATTAGCAGGTCTTACTTGTGGATTGTACCTAGATTGGGCGTAAACAATACATTCACCATTTTTAGTCGATGTTTATCAAAGCAGACATTAAATATAAACACACACAATGCTAACGCTGCGCTTCTTTTTGTTTCTTTCATTTTAGCCTACAATTCGACCCAGCACCAAGACGCGGAGAACCGCACGTTACACGAAGAACTCCCGACTATTTCCTTTAAGAGAATTATTAAAAATAAAAATAAAACAACAACAAGAAAAAATCAACAGAACAACAAGAAGAGTACAGTTATTATTATTAATTATAAAAAAAAACTAATAGTACATAATTATATAATAATAATATTAATAAAAAACAACAACAACAATTATTACAAGAAAAAAGAAAACTGAATTATATTGCAGAATGAAGAATAATTTAAACAACAAAAGAAAGAAAACAAAAAGAGAAGATCCACGAAACAATTTCTGAATAAAAACATAAGAAAACCCTGGAAACAACAATTTATTATTATAAATAATGATAAACGAAAACAACAAAAAAAAATATTTTATTGCTATTAAAAATAAAAGAGGAAAAAATTACAAAAAAAAAAATAAAAAAAACCCAAAACTACAATTTTCTCATAATGTATTTCTTTTTATTTGTTTCTTTTTTTTTGTTGACTTTTGTTTTAGTTCGTTTTGTTCGATAGTGGTTGCGGTTGTCGAATCTCTCTATGGCACCTGATGACGTCGTTTAATGAGGTTTTGAGAAAAGTGAAATTATATTGTGTACTTATGTCGTTTTCGATTTGGTTTTTCAGATTTTTATCTGAGATTTCAGATCCCCCACGCGTGAAATAAATAATTCAGTTAAAAAAGCAATCCTAGCAATAAAAAATTCGTAACCGACGCTGTGTGTCATAAACATTGGTGTCAGTGAAAGTATGTGTAAAAATGAGATTTCTCAAAAGTGATCTGAGATCAAAAAAAGATTGATTTTTGTGGCAAATCAAGCATGAAAAGCAATTTCGATCGAACAGAAAATTGATTTTTTCTCGAAAAGATTGATCTGTTTGCCAAATCAAAACGACATTAGAGTGCAACATTAAAATGACTTGAAACTACTGGATAAGCTTTGGCGTTAGTGTATTTTTAACAAACAATGTTTAAGAAATCCCTTTGGCAACAGCGTTCGATGAGACCAATTATGTGTGTTTTTCAGCCTAATGTTTGTATTTACACTTCTTCAGTGCCTTTTAAGCGTTCAGGCGTCAAAATATTCTCCAAGCCAATCAACTGTCTTGAGCATCACTACGTGTTGTAAGGCATTCATGTGAGATCTGGTTTGGAAAACATCTAAATTGCTTAATTGGCTTGATTCTCAAGAAATATCTAACAACAGTTTGCCCACTTTTCGTGATAATCATGTTATTAATTATGCTTTATTTAATTAAGTTGCTCAAAGGACCAGAAGTAAGTAAACAAAATGCCAATACCGTTGACACTGTTTTCGTAATAAGAATTTGGCCGACCACAAGTACCATTAGACAGAAAATCATTCGACCCATCCGCAGTCATTTCAAAAGTTTTCTTTTTTGCTTGTTTTTCTTTCGTTGTTTCCACTTCTTATGGGTTTGTTTTTGGCCGAAGCTCATCCTCTTAGGCCCATTTTATTCACTCGAAGTTGAACACAACTTGGGGATTTTTATATGGAAAACTCCCCGAGTTGTGTTCAACTTCCAGTGAATAAAATGGGCCTTAATGGATTATCCCAGTAGCTTTAACAACGTAGTTTCCTCGAATTTGTAAATGGCTGGTCCATTTAAAGTGTATTCAGCGGATAAATTTATTACAAAACAAAAGAAGAATAACCTGCATCTAGCAATTGTTGGTGCCATGAAACGTGTGCCCTTTCTTTGGTCAATGCATATTTTTTTCCGAATTATTTGTTTCGACCCTACAACGTAAGGAAATTTATAAAAGAGTTGTTAACACGTCATAGACTTTCTTTCAAAACAAAATAGTCTCAAGAAGTTGTTCTAACATGATTTTATCGTTGGCGTACATATTTATGTTGCTGATTTAATTGCTTTTAAAGGAAAAAAAAATATTAAAAATAAATAATTTACTTTGCTACCATTAGGAGTATACAATTTAAGTAGACTTGAAAAATAAAAAAATTAAAAAAACGTATTTAAGGTTTTTTTTTTGCAAAAGCATAAGCATAGAATGCCAATAGAATAAAAAAAAAAGAAATAAAAATTGGCAAGTAAGAAATGAGAAGATAAAATTCTTCTAAAAAAAAATTATATATGTATACAGACTTTACGACAAAAGTTAAAGCGGAAACAAAAAAAAATATATATATAACAAAAAATACTATATATACAATAATAAAAAAAAAAACAAAAACAAAAGATGCTCTTCTTTTTTATGAAATAACATTCTGATAAGTTCTCTACTCAAAAATCGATAAAAAACAAAATAAATCCTAACAAAACATATTTCCGTTTAATTTCAATCAGACCTTTATTTCCTTCATTCAAATCGATACCGATTTCCATCGTTTATTGACTCGAGACAAAATTTAAAGTTAAATGGTTATTGCACTTGATAATAATTGATTTCTTAATCAGTGAAGTGAAAGTAAAAACAAATGAAAAAGATAATCGTCGTGAGACCTTTTCTTTATATTTTTGTTATAAAATCAAAAAAAGATTCGTTTTCAATATTTAATTAGCATCATTTATGTTTAGTCTCTATTTTATAATATAATTGTACACGAACTGTTTTTTTCCTTACGCGAATAAATGCGTACTAGTTATTTTCTCTCTCAAAACAAAACAAAAAGGAAAAGTCAAATAAGTAATTCTGTCAGTTTTTCTTTTTTAATTTCATACAGAAAAAAAGTAATGAATAAACACATAGATAAAGATAAACTGCTATTTTATTTGCTGGCTAGAAGTTTTCTCATTAGCAAAAGTAAGTATTGCGCGTTTTAATATTTTCAATAGAGGGTAGGCATATATTTTCTCTTGAGCTTATAAAATGTTTTTAAACATGGACAGGACGATGTTGAAATGGAATTAAACAAGCGGTGTGTGAGATATTATCGTAATTGGTTTTTGATTTGAAAGGCCCCACTTCGTTTAAATGACCGCCACGGCAACTTACGGTAGCGCGAATCCGAGTGCTCTTATTTTGAATGACTGCCTCATACTTACTTACTTACTT
Organism: Cheilosia vernalis; assembly: GCA_949126925.1. Lineage (NCBI taxonomy): Eukaryota > Metazoa > Arthropoda > Insecta > Diptera > Syrphidae > Cheilosia > Cheilosia vernalis. The sequence goes on from OX421362.1 coordinate 6,131,154, forward strand.
AGGTGGCGCTACAGTCCGGGGTGGACCTGGGCCTCAACCAATACGCCTCTCCAGTTAGCGCGATCTTTGGCAAACTGCCTCCAGTTGCGCACTCCAAGTTGGTTGAGGTCCCCTTCCACTTGCGCGCGCCACCTAAGGCGAGGTCTTCCTCTACTGCGTTGTCCCTCCGGGTTGGAGTCGGAGACTCTTCGGGCCGGAGCGTTGGTGTCCATTCGCTCTACATGTCCTAGCCATCTTAGTCGACTGATGCGTACTTTTCTGACCAGGTCGATGTAGCTGTACAGCTCGTAGAGTTCGCTGTCAAATCTCCTCCTCCAAAGCCCGTCAACGCCTCATAGTCCGGTTTAAATTGAGTATATGTTGAGTTTAAGGGCATCGACCGATTGCGGTTATTGGCATAGACCTGCGACTTCTGAAAACCCTACAAGAAAAAGTGTATAAAAGTCAAATCAAATCGATCTTGGTTGCCATAATTTACGTCACCTGTGAGAGAGAAACAATAGGTACCCTAAAATCGTTAATGCTTAATGTACGTCTGTATCGTTCAATTTGGTACAAAAGAAATCAGTTAGCTCATCAAATTTGCGTCCTCTTTCAAACACTCTGAACTCTGAAGCCCAGGTAGCGAACAAACTCAGTTGTCTCTTTTGTTGGATCTCTTACGGTTGTAGGCTATCCTGCAATGTTCTCGGTCGATCTAGAGTTTCTTTGCTGTACGGGTGTTGGCTTATTGTTTCCTGAACCGGATGTCTCGAATTTGGCTTCCAAATGTTGGATGGTCGCAATGCACGCAACGTTTGTACTGATGAACACTCATTTTGAAAATAAAGTTTCATTATTTGGACTTGCTGCTGCGTAGACTCCAGATTAGAAAGACTCTACCAAACCAATTTGGCTGCCAACGTCAACGCTTCCCAATTGAAAGACCCTTTATCAGTGTATAACAATTGATCAATTGCAGGATTTTCCAGGAGTGGTTTCAGTGTTCTTTCTTGCCACACCTTGTTTGTAGTATCATTAAACAATGATAGAGAGAATTGAAGCAAACACAACCTGACCTAATCTATTGCCAGCAAGACGACTCGTCGAAAGTAAGAGCTACTAAATAAATATTCATCAGGGATAGATAGATGGCATGCTCAATTCGCGGTAAGCTCCAGTATAATACGATTTTCCGACATAATTCTGTACGAATAGGTTCCTTTCAAACGAAAAATAAAATGTCGTTGGTCTAAGGTCTAGCGTAACGTTGGGAAACTAGTGAACATTTTGAGGATGTACCACAGAATCCGTCGTATTCCGAAGTTTGCAAACATTTTCCCCTACGACGGATTCTTTGATAGTTCTTTCGGGGTTCGTAGCAAAATTCCGAATACGACAGATTCTGTGATAGACGTGAATAAATTTTACTTTTTTATTTGTGTATAATATTTTTCACTTGTTACTGGTAAGCTTGGGGACATTTTGGATTGTTTACAAAAAACTGCTTAAACGGAAGTATGTTTTTAAGCGCCGTAACGACTTTTTAAAATCGAATCTAATGTCCGCATGGTTGTTGTCTTCGACCAGCAGTAGTACCTCTATTTCACGCTGATAATAATTTCTCTGGCTTATGGTAACCAATGTGGTTCCAACATTGGGTTGTGGAAATAAATAGTGTTTCCGGGGCAGTAACCGCTTTTTTTCTTTTAATTTCGACGAACAAAAATAAGTTTCCAAAATAAATATAACCAGTTTTTGATTCTTCCGAGAAAGCAAATTTAATTTTCAATTCGTATTTTGACTTGGTATATTTATTTCGTCAAAGAAAAACATTTATGATACTATTGGTTTTGGTGTCGCCGTGAGGGAACTCTCATTCACTGAGAATTTTATAACAATAATTGATAGGAGCGCTTTTTGGGTCCATTCACGAATCCGAATCGGAGCCATCAGTCGATTCTTCTTAACTGAGCTGTTACTTTTTTGCCGTCATATTTCGAGATTAATAATAATAATAGTTCGCCGCAACAGGTCTGTAGGGACCTTGGGCCTAGCTTCTCACAACCATTCGTTTTGTCAGTTTTTCATTTTTGGAACGAATGGAAGGGATCTACAATTTGATGCCGAATCCAAGCGGCTAATTGAGAAGTTCTTTCAAGACAGTTATACTCTCGGATGTTTGTCAGACGTTCGCGAGAGGTTGCGCAGTGAAAAAATCCCGAGTTGGAATTTGGGTTTTTGCGGGATTCGAACCTGGGACCCCTCGTTTAGTAGTCCAACACACTAACCACGAAGCCACTGCGAGATTGCAACTACGAAATATTTCAAAAGCTAGTGACTTTGCTGGTCGACCAAAATGATCTCTATAACGTATACTACACCTTCAAGTTGGAACAAATTTGATTACAAAAATGATCATTAATACCGCGCATTGTCTGTTGCGAATGCCACAACGTTTGGGCGATTTGGTTTAGATTTTAAGCCGTAACGGCCCCTGGGAATGTCGATGAGCCCGCTATGGTGCCTGGTCTTTTGTGACGATCTTACAACCCCACTCAACCTAACCTAACCTAACAATAATAACGTTGAAACGTTGGAAAAAAAAGAATGGACTCATGTAAATAATTGGTTTTTATTTAAAATATGAAATTCATAAATTTCGAGTTCATCCCTAAAATATAATATGACTTCAGAAGAATATTGAAAATAACATTTTCAATACAAGTATGCATGTAATTTTTGTATTTGTTACATGACCAAATGGATGGTATGAAAATGTACAATGTATATAATATAGATATGTGAATACATTACATTTAAAATATGATTAAAATTAGCACTTTCTACTGCGAATACGAATAGAATAATATAAAATTAAGAAATACAAATAAAAAACCGTAAAACATGTCAAATAATAAATAAAAATAGTTTTTATTTCTATTTTTCACAGTAGGTATACACCGACATATTTACTATATTAACTGTCGAACACTTGTTGCTACACCAATAATTTAAAAATAAATGGCAACTGAACGAACGACATGGAGTTACAAAAATTGGTTGCACTTTGTATGAAAGCAATTTGTAAATTTATAAATAAAATTAACAAATTAAGAGATAAATACCCTAGATCAAGGTAAAGAAACTGATTTTTTACCCTCCAACTCTCGGCGTAAATTAAGATGGCATAAATGTTTAAGTACGACTACTACCTAGAGTGTATAGTTTAAAGATTGTGGAACTGAATTACACAATATAAAAACAAATTTTGTTAAACTAACAATCGTATAGGTAGGAACCAAGTTTTGTTAAAAAAAATGTTCAACAAGAACTTAGGTGAAACGTGTAGAAAATTTATGTTGGCGTACAATGCACGTGTACAACTAAAGCGACTATTTACAAGTTAAATCCTAATAAGCAAATTGAATGCAAAAATCAATAATTTAAGAAATATATCTGTCTGTCGTATGTCTAACTTATTAGATTCTTCCACTGTCCGTTCGCGTTGTCTAATCTACTCTGCCCGGTTGTATTGAATTCACGTTCGACTGGATAGTTGCCGTTGAAATAATCACCTGCCGCTGCTGTTGTTTGGCCTTGTTGCTTGGGATTTATGAAAGCGCTGTTTTGTGAGCTGTGCAACTGTGAATTGCTGCCATTTGTGAAGCCTGGATACTTAATGGGCTCTGGTACCGGAGGTACTTCTTCGTTGTGGGTCGGAATACTTTCGAAGGAAATCGTCCTTGGGCTGGACACTGATTGAAACATGGGTGAATCACCGCCACCAAGTCGTAGAACATCGTTTCCATTTTCGGGTAGTGCGAAACCATTCGATATAAGCATATTGCCAATATTCACTTCAAGACCTTGGAAATAGAAGAGATTCGTTAAAAAGGCCTACGATGGGCAAAAATGTATACAGTCTAACCTTCGGACAGATCAAAGAGTTCAACACCGGGCACAGGGGATCCTTCGCGCTTGGTGCGATTGTTGGGCTTAGGGCGTTCTTTGTATGATACCACTTTAGAGATCAACTTCTTCCAATTGGCAACTGCAATATTAAAACAAGGAAACATGATCACAAAAATACATCTACGACAGTATTCCACTCGTTTGCCCTTGAAATTTATTCAATAAATTACAAAATTAACAAATTTGTGTCTTACCTTGTGTCAATTCCTCAAATCTTGCAATAGACTGCGGTTCCCATGACTCCGGATCCATGTCCAGGGTGGATTTGACGTTGGCCAAGAAGCATTCAATAGCCTGGAATCTAATAAAATAAAAATCTGTCAGTATGAACAGTTGTCCGTTGAAACTATTCACTTACCTAAGGGTAAGGAAATCCGTGCGCAACTCGAATACTTCATGCGTGGCCACGTACTCGCTGTCGCCATAGTCGACAAAGTACAAATCCAAGACCACCTCATTAGGATTGTACTCGTTTGGCAGAATTCCAACAACCTCTGCACGATACCACTTGCCATCGTACTTAAACACAGCAGCCACTATTTGTCCAAGATATGGCTCAGTAATACTGTGAAACTCACGATTCTCGGGCACATTGTAGTAGTCAGTCATTTCCTTTACCATTGTATCGAGTTTTTTCGACTGTGGCCCAATCAGCTGCACCCAAAACTTAGACGGTGAAGCTATCGCAGAAACATATACCTCCATCGGCTTTTCATATTCACTGGTGCACAGCTTTTCCCGTGGCGACAACATGTGTGAATTTAATGACGTTTGTGACGAGTACATACTGGAGGATATGCTGTTTGTCGGACTACGGCGGGGTTCACGAGTCAACTCAACCTCTTCCAGAGATTTTTTAAGAGCTTCATCCTCCTGGATCTTGTCCTCAATCAGTTTTCTTGCGATATTCACTTGATTGCGATTGCCGGTGATGACTATGCGGCGTTTGTTAATTCCTCCATTTCGACCACCAGAATCAACAGACACCTTTGCAAGAGACTGGCGACAAATCTCCTGCATTGCTTCACCACATCGACCGATGATCTTACCGCATACGCTTTGAGGCACGAAGATTTCCTCCTTCACTATCGGCGAGCGTTCAATTTCTTTTTGCAACATTTGTTTGGCTTCTTTCACTGCGTCCGGGTAGCCGCGAATCTCACAAAGTTTGCTTATGTCGTCTTTGTCTCTAAATTTGGGGAACAAAAGTGCGTCTATTATGCAGGAAGGATCACAATTTATATTTTTTAGTTATCATACCTAAATCGGATGGTGGTGCGGCTTTTCTCTTCGATTGCGGCGATATTGGACCCAGCACGTCCGACCACAAGGGGAACGTACTCATTGGCAATGGTCATTTGGATTGTGACTTCTTTTTGTGGTGGCTTTGCCTTTGAGGCAGACGATTTCGACTTACTAATTGCTTCGAGTTGTTCTTCCTCTTCGTCTCGATTTTTAAAGTAAACATATAACATAGCACCGCCAACGGTGCAAAGGCCTAGGCCGAGGACTAACTTAAGGGCGGGAGCAGCACTTCGTAACATTGTGTCTTTTTAATTTTGATCACACTTATTGAAAATAAATCGTGGGATTGGTTTTGGGAATCGTTGTGTATCTGGAAAGAGACAGTTTTTTGTTAGAAAGTTGGAAATATTTCAGGAAAATTCATTTTATTAAACAGTGAACCGGCGTAGTCAGGCATATCGACTTATGATAGAATATAGAGAACAAGGCTTAATGCATGAAAACAAACAAACACCTGTCTACGCACCGTCTACGAAAAAAAGTCACTATTGACATCAGCAAGTTTAGGATTTCATCTACCTCCGCGTAGGGCCGACAACCTGAATTAATATTGCATTGGAAATTAAACGGCCATGCAATATTGGCACCTGAAAAACAAGAAGAAGGCGACAGCTTCAATTGAATGTACAAGTATAGGGTGACCTCAAGCAGATTAACAGATGCAACTTGAGACAACGGATAGCTAATCTTCCGGCGTTTCAAGTTTCTAAATGTTACGCTTTTAACTAAGCAATCTTCGCTACGCTTTGGTGATGAATTGGAATCGGTGAGCTCTGTTATTGCTGATAAGTTCAATTTGTATTTTATAGAAAGCATAAACGCGATAAGTAATTCGGTACACGTGGGCAATAATACGTTAAACATTGATATCCCCGAACCGCAAAACGTATTTAAATTTCGGGCAATCAATTTAAGTGAGCTTAGATCAATCTGTAAAAGTATGAATTCTAAAAATGCATTGAGCCTAAATATTAACATTTTCCTCGATTGTTTTGATATAATAGGTCCAATAATATTACAAATAGTTAATGAATCGTTTATTCGTGGCGAATTCCCTCAAAATTTAAAACAATCTACGGTTATCCCAATACCGAAAGAGGCGCGCACATGACTGTGAAAAGTTCAGACCTATTAATATGTTGCCAATATTAGAAAAAATTGTTGAAAAGTGTGCTTATAATCAATTTTATAAATATGTCTGTGATAATAAAATATTAATAGACAATCAATCGGGTTTTCGACATAACCACTCATGTGAAACTTCGTTAAACTGGCTGATAATGACTCTGAAGGAAGAAAGACATAGTGGCAATGAAATTATCGCACTTTTCCTAGACTTTCAAAGAATATTTGAAACAGTTGACCGCAGTAGACTTCTGAGTAAATTATCGAAGTATGGAGTAAATGGGATGGAGCTTGATTGGTTTAAGTCGTATTTATCTGATAGAACCCAAAAGACCTGTGTGAATAACTCAACCTCTAGTGAGAAAAGTACATATTTTGGAGTACCACAAGAAACTATACTTGGCCCCTTACTATTTTTGATTTACATTAACGACATTTCCAAAGTTTTAAAAAAGTCTAAAATAACGTTGTTTGCCGATGATGCTTTAATGTTTGTAAGTGGTAAAAAGGTGTCTGAAATTAATGGATACATAAAAGAAGATTTACTCAACCTGTGTTCATGGTTACAATTAAATAAACTTAAAATTAATGTTATTAAATCTAAATGCATGGTGCTAAATAGTAATGAATTAATCGAATTAACAATTTAAGAAAAAGTTATTGAACAAGTGAAGGAAATCAAATATCTGGGGGTTGTATTGGACAATAAATTGAACTTTAAATTTAACTTAAAAGTCATATGATTTATATAACAAAAAAAGTGTCAAAGAAAATTGGTTTCCTGAAAAGGATACGTAAAAACATAACCACAATGTGTTCTATTAACATTTACAATACGATTATCAAACCGCATTTTGAATTCTGTTCCACGATTTTATTTTTAGGCAATAACGAACATATAAATCGACTACAAGTGCTACAAAACAAGGCCATGAGAACTATTCTCAAATGTAACTTCTACACACCAATAACATGGATGTTATCGTGCTTGAAATGGTTAAACATCAAACAGAGGATACTATTTAATACACTATTGTTTGTGTTTAAAATGAAACACAATATGGTGCCTAAGTACTTAACATCGAATTTAAACCTCATATGTGATAATCAGCCGTATAATTGAAGAACTAACAGTGATTTTAGACTTCAATTGTTTAGAGACTCTAGAACTCAAAATATGCTTAGTTATCGTGGCCTTAAACTATTTAATGAATTGCCTCCTGAAATAAAAAATGAAAGAATCTTAATAAGATTTAAAAAACTACTCATATCCCATATTAAAGATACAGTCACATAAAAAATGAAAATAATTACATCTTTAGTTTAACTTTATATACTAGTTTATAACTAATTAACTATTTATACTTAATTATTTATTTTACGATTTGTAATAGTAATATTTACTAAATAAAATATACATACATACATACATACATACATACAAGGTTAAAAAGATTATTATTAAGACCCAATACTTGTTTTTTAACACTACAATTTCTTCAAAGTTGTGAAACCACTTTCAGAACACAGTAATGTCGTCAAAATATACCTATAACTAAATCAATAAAACAAAAGCACGCAGCAGAGAATGAGTACCTACTTAAATTATTGATTAAACTGAACACCGAACATAAATACTTATAAATACAAAACAATCGATATCATCACTCGATGGATAGAAAAATAAATTCAAACCGTCTGACAACATGTCAGTTTTCCGGATAAAGAAAATATGGAAATTGGAAAATAGAGTGCGGATAGATTATAAGTGGAAGAGCTCACCAAAACAACTTGCTGTAAAGGTATTCGAAATCTAACAGCCGGTAAAGTTAACGAAATAATCGCATTACTCAGAAATGAGCTTTTTAATTTGCATACGCTGTCTGTCAATGTGTTTCAAAGTAACGCAAACGAAAGCTTGCGATTTGAACTGTCTGTTCTGTTCTTCTCTCTAACCGATTGTTGGCTGGCATCGGCCGGCTTAGCTTTCGTACTTAGCACTTTGCGCCTCACATGACAGTTTCTTTATTCTCTCATGTTGTATTTTCAGAGCAAAAAAAAATAAAAGTTAATTGTGCGAGAATAAACAAAATACAACAAATAGAATAACGAAAAGTGATGAAATACTATTTTGGTTTTGGTGATCCCATGCTTTTCGCCTTCGATTTCATGTTTGTATTGCTTTAACATTTTGGCAGATCAATTGGTTGTTTTGTATTAATCAAAGTATCTAACATGGTATGTAGATCAGTTTTTTTTTTTTATAAATATCATTTTCTGATAGAGCAGTGTTGTTATTTGTATACTTTAATGTATTTCTAATGAATGAATGGTGCGCGGTTTTAGGTATTCGTTTTGAAATTGAGACATGTGTTTTTTATTAGCTAAATTTTATAGAGATGGAGAATTGAATTGAGAATTCGGAAGATCTTAAGGTTTAACGAAAAGTGAAAACATTGACACATTTGTTGTGTAAGCTGTCGCCATTTTATTAGCCATGTAAGACATAACCTTACTTATCTGAGTTCCGACTCGTGGAAATCACTGTGACACTGTGACCGAGCGGATTCAGTCGGCTTGGAGCAGCTCATACAGTTCACGGGGTAACTTCTCCACTGTTCATCATTCTCGTAGACTGCGTCAAAAATCTGTTGATGAATTTTTGATTCAGTTCTTTCTGGCAATCTATCAGGAGCAGGGCTCTTTGCCAAATCGTCGGTCTTTACTCTTTAGAATCGTAGATTAGATGGTGGATAATTTTTTTTGTTGGTACCTCAAAAGGGCATTTGAAACAGTCGATCGGAGAATACTGCTAAAGAAGCTGGAGAGTTATGGCGTGAGAGCAGTTGAAAATCAATGGTTTGAATCATATCTACACAACAGACAACAGGTAGTTAGGTTTAATAACGAAATATCTGAACCACTACAAATAGACTTGGGAGTACCTCAGGGATCTATTCTTGGACCAATTTTATTTTTGCTGTATATAAATGATTTGAAAAATGTTCTAAAATATTGTGAAATTGTCTTATTTGCTGATGATGGTCTTTTGCATTTATGTAATTTTAAAAGAAAATTAATCGAAGACTTAAAAAATGTCAAAAGATATCTTAACATGAATAAGCTAAAATTAAATGCGGAGAAAACCAAAGGAATGTTTATTAACGAAAATAATGCAGGCTTTACATTTGAAGAATTTGAATGCGTTGATGAAATAAAATACTTAGGAATTATTGTAGACAGTAAGCTAAAGTTTGAGAACCATTTTAATTTTCTAATTAAAAAAGTAGCTAGTAAAATCGGTTTCTTTCGAAGAATAAGAAAGAAAATTAGTATTTTAATGGCTATAAAAATATATAATACCATAATTACACCCCATTTAGAGTATTGCCCAACAATACTGTTGCTTGGATCTGTTGGTATTCATGAAAAATTGCAAAATAGAGCTATACTTAAATGTAATATATATACTCCTATTATTTATATGTTGCAGACGCTAAATTGGCTTAATGTTAAAGAGCGTATTATCATGAAGTGTTTTTTATTTATATATAGAATACAAAAAATGTAATGCCTGACTACCTAAACGAAAAATTGTCAACTAGAAAAAATGTCCAACCGTATAATTTAAGGAATAATTTGAATTTTAATCTTAAACTGTTTAAGAATAAAAAAACTCAAAACATGTTTTTTTATAAAGGGTTAAACTTATATAATAATCTACCGAATGCTATAAAAAATGAGAGAAACTTTATACAATTTAAAAGAGAATTAACAATGTATATTAAAAGGAATTATTAATGAATGCTCTGTAATACAAAGCGGCTAAACTTAAAAATGTAATGTGAAACCGAGGGGGAAGTAATCAATATTTTTGAGTAGTCCTTGACTACAGATTTTCTACTTGTGATTGCATGCGAATTCGTTTGAATACACTATGATACACTGTGATTCACCATGAATACGCACAGAAAAGTTCCTTGAATACACCTGATTACTTCCCCCTCGTGTGAAACACTGTTGTTCTATAAATCCTGAAAATCCCAGATTCAATAAACGGACGCAACATCTAAAGCGTAGTATGCAGATGATCCGAAACGAAATTTTCCGGTGGTCTCCAAAAGGACAACGAAACGTCTGCGAAATGGCAGCGGAAAATAATTTGTGGAGGGTTCCATCAGCTGCTACACAAGTAGCAGTGTTACCATCACTGTCAATTTATCTTCGATTTGGATACTCGAACTTTTCGCTGGCTCCTTAAAATTTTCATTTGGTAATTGTCCTAAAGTTTCGTGATTTTTTGGCGAAAAAAAATACATAGGTACTTCAATAACAAATGTATTCTTTTCGTATGACGAAACCGTAAACATTTTCTTTTGCTTTTTTTACCACTTAAACTTGATGTCTGAACTCATTCTTGGTCTTCAAATGGCTTATGAATTATAAAGTAAGTTTATCAAAAAAACAAATTAACTTCCTAGTTAATTCCATAAAAAAAATAAACAAATCATTCCATGGAAATATTTAATTTCTTTACTGTTCCATCTGTCTGAATTAGTGCCACGACCGCCTATTTTTCATTTATCGTCGTCCTTAAACAATTTAATAAGTCTGCCAATGAGTTTAGGTATTTTTGGCGCAAAAATTTTCCAACTTGCCTCCATACCTCTTATAAAATCTGGCAACACTGGAGTACAAATGTCAAATTTTCGCAAGCAAATAATGTCCCGGACAATAAACGTGTGCGAAAAGAGAGTGGTGAATTGTACCAAGCAATCTACTACAACTAACCACTTTTCCGCCATCATTTCGCAGCATCTGCGTACCAGCTGCGTACTGCAAAACGAAAAGGAGAGCGAAATTTTTCGTTCATGATTTCGTTGTGTCACTTTTGTATGGGATTTTCCGTTTCGTGTCATCTGCGTACTGAGCTTTAGTACGAAAGAGTTTTAATGAATGATAAAATAACACATAGAAATAAATTCATGTAATGAAAGAGATAGATACATAGTGAATAAACGATAATGCAATTCATTTAACCGTGTTGCCACATTTGGGTATAACAACAAACACAATTAGCTTTAATTATGCTAAATAAAACATTTAACTAACTAACTAACTTTTGGTTCAGCTAACGTAAGAGAGGTTTCCGAAATGTAAGCACTTAATTTTCATTCATTTACTTTAATGTATATTTGATACAGTAGTGCTAAATTTCGTTTAGTTTTCTCATCTGTTTTTTGTTACAATAATTCTTATCTTCTAGATCTATGTCGTCTCCTAACCTAATCGATTTTCGGCATGGTTTTTCGACAGACGTCATTCAGCCGTCCGCTGTCATTCGAGAGTGCTGCCAAGTTTGACAACATGTACCATATTCGTACTTCAAAAACCAAGTCATCTACAGTGTTCTTTAATCACCGAGGAATCCCCAAAAGACGTGCTCTTTCACATAAACCAAATTGTTCAAATATATCCTCAGACAATCGTTACGAAATCGATGCGCCGGCGACCTACTCTTGTTCTTTTATTGAACAATTTTTTGTGGACAATTTTACTACTATATACCATTCTGCCCTATCATGCATTATGTAGGTAGATATTCTGTTTATAATGGGTACCGGCAAAGTGACCTTAAAAACGTATCTTGCACTTCCACAACCAAACAGCGCCGCGCAATGAGGTGAGTAATTCATTTGGCCTTGAAAGCTACCACAAAATTTATTCTCATTTTGTTCAATTCAATTTCTCGTCCGCAAAGAGAAATTAAACAAAAACATAAACAATCGCCAGTTAATTACAGACCTGCGCCTCAAGTAGAATGAATAAACAGAAATATATTATGTGCGATGCCGGGCAAGGCAAAAAAATAACCGCGAATGAAGTGTAAGAGTACAAGACAGGGAGTGTGATTTACGGCTGTGCAATCGTAATCGATCCACAACCACACACGTACATATAGCACTGAACTAGCTCTGTCTGGCTACTTCTGAGCTTAAATAAAACTAAATTTAGACAGATGACATAATTTCTTTAAAAATTTACACCGTAATGCAGTAACTGTCAGTCACACACACAATGGAGCTTGTAAAATTGTTTGTTTAATTTATTGATTGCATTGAAAGTATCTAGGTACATAAAACAAGTGAAATAATATATCGATAATGAAGCAAATAATATTGTCAATTACTTGACAGCTAATAATGTATGAATTACTATAATGTTTTTTGTTACACAATAACCGTTCGAACATTGTTGTAGATACATATATCGTATAAGAAGAATTTATCTTCTTTGCGTAGGTATATTATTATTAAGTCGTTAGCGTCATTTCCATAATTTGTGCTGTCAAATCTGAGGTCATACTAGGCTTGAGTGGGATCTTAAAGCATTGCTGGCTGGCAAAAGTAGGTTATATTGAGCATACACTTCATAGTAATCAGTAATAAAGTCAGACTTGTTGCACACTAACTAAGAGTGAAATTAGATCCATTTGCAAGAGTAACAGCTAGTAAAACTAATGTACTGCAGAAAATAGTGGACGTGTTTAATCAGCATTTTAATTGGACAAATGCAAGCAACGTGACCCGGGATCGTAGTGCATTGTAGGCTGCAGTGTCTTAGGCCGAGAATAATTACATTAGAAGCCCGGTATGAAAGTAATGGCTTTTTCTATTGGTTCCACTTATTCTTATTCAATGGGAGAAGAACTGGTTCTGTAGTCAGTACGACTTCGGTCATGTTTCGATTGCCTTACTTTATACATAAGTTACTTCTGAAATATTTTTTATTTAGTGGATAACATTTTTATTATTATTATTATTTATTTATTTATTTAGCAATAATGCCACTTTTTTCAATTTAAACATTTTTACATTTCATTATTTATAATTAAGATTTACGTGTTGCATTTAGTGTTTAATAATTGTTTTTTACAAATAATATTACAGCTTGTTTAAATTTATTAATATTAGATTCTACTTTTACATCGTTCGGCAGATTATTAAAAATTTGTATACCCTTATAAAACAACATATTTTGCGATTTATTATTTCTATATAACTGCAAGTTAAAATCATTGTTATTTCTTAGGTTGTATGCATGTGAGTTAGCTCTTGTCGACAAACGTTTTTTTTAAATACATTGGCAATAAATTATTTTTTATTTTAAATATAAATAGCATAGTACTCATTATAATATGTTGTTTGACAGTCAACCATCTTAACATTTCTAACATTATACTTATTGGAGTGTATCTATTGCAATGGAGAATTGAACGCATTGCCTTAGCGGTAACAAATGATAGAGAAATCATATTAAATTGCGTCGTCAATTTTTAAAATTGCGATACACACGGACAGCACCCTGCACATCATCCGCATTGTTTATTAATCTTTGGACATAATCTTAGTTTAAAGCAGAACTTAAAATTCTGCAACACTTCCAATTTTTTCTCAACTACTATAATCTAATCGTGTTGCTAACCCTATAAAAGTCGTTAGCTAATGACAATGACCTTATTCCATAATTTTTTTAAACGTAGGTAATTGTCCAATCTTAGCTCCTATATTTTTTTTTACTTTTGATTGATTTACATTCCGATACGTTAAGTTTATTAATAATATCTACACAAAAATGAGAATTTTATTTCACGTTCTTCATGAGTACACTCAATGAACGTATCTCAGATAACAGAATCGGTATCGCCCCATCTCAATTGTGATTATCGCTCTAGTTATTATAATTTTTATCTGTAGATTTCGTTTTAATTAATTTGCGTTCATTATAACTACTTAATTCGGTTGATATGTGAAGCGTGGCGTGAAATACAGATCGCGATTAGCAACATTTGAATAGGTACAGAGGTTATATAAAATAAAATTGTTTGCTAGGTGATGACAGTTTCCCCTAATGTAGTTCTCCCATCCTGCAACAGTTGTTGGTATATTAAACACGCTGACGTAGTTGCTTATTCGTTTAATTGGCTCTTCGCCAATGGTTTACTATATTGTTAAACGTATTCCACGTTGACAATGAAAATAGAAATGTGGGGGAGAAGAAGAGCGCCAGTTCACTCACATGGCCATGTGTCACAAAAAGTCAACAAGTTTGGTAGGTACCTACCTAATCTGAGTAACATAGTTCTAAGATATTTTCTTTGATGACACTTAACCTTGACATTAGGGTTGCTCAGAGATACCTATGTCTTATGTGTAAAGCTGATGCGAAATCTTCTGAGTAGGGTCGATGTTCCACACATCGAAATTAAATTGTATATTTGGATGAGAACTAAAAAACGTTATGTGTGCGATCTGTTTTGCATGAAAGCAGCTCAGATCAATATAATTATGGGGTTAGAAATAATGATATGAATATCATTGGACAGTGTAATGAACTCAGTTTCGAAGATTTTGAAAAATAAGCCGTTGTAGGAACGAGAATTGGTTAAAGGTATGGTAAGCGGTAAATGGTCTGCAATTTACAGAACTTTTAAGAAACATAATTGAATAACTCCGGTGTATACAATTACGGATTTAAGACCATCTTTAACTATGAAAAAGAACTGTTCATTATACCTACAGTCGAAAAGCAGACAAATAATTAAAAGTAAACGAAGAGCGGTGATACAATCGAGATACCTACCCCTGACATCTGGAAGAAGGTAATAGACACTGAGCCAAAAACGTTATAGGCGTCGAGTTATCTTCTTGCTTGGCACAAACAAAGAATTTGTAATCTTTCTGAATAGTTGGATTTGTTTATAAATATTCCTACCTATCACACTCAGGACTCAGGTAGCAACTGAACAAAGAGCTTTCGATTTAAAAATAGAACTTCAATTATTAATTCAAACCAATTGCTGAACGATATTTCTGTATCTAAGTAAAAATTTAAATTCTAATCGCATGCCTAAAAAAGAGTTTCTTTTTGTGCCCCATTAAGCAATTCTATTCAAATGCTTTATCTTTGTAGCTTCGCGAATAGAAAACCTACACCAAGCCGAATACAAATCAGGCTATCTGTACGAGTACTGTATGTAACTTGAAGTCACTTGACCCCGATTAGGCTCACCCGGAAAACATGGTTAACCGGTTTTCATCGACTTTCCCACAGTGCAACATCAGACAACTTTGTAATTTGCAATAAATGGGTTAAAAAAAAAACCTTCAATTTATGCATTTCACATTCCATTATTCCCATTTTTCCGGTGAAAAGCCCTCAAAATTCGACGGCAGATAAATTAATGTATAAACAGAACCTCGCCGGTGTTTTGCGTAATAAAATAATCCAAATGTTTGCCTGGTTTCGCCACTCGGTTTTAAATAAATTAACACACAGATGAGATACCAAAACAATTAAATAAATTGCTTCACCAATTCAAAATGTCAGAAATGTCAATGAAAGAAAATAAAAATTCTATCTTCGTGCGCAGTGGAACATGATGGAGACTTGTTTTGTTTTTACTTTTTTTTTTAACGTAGCCGTGCAGCATGCGCAAATTTGTTAGCGAATTTTTAAAAATATCAAAAATTACCTAACACATTTTGTTATTTTAATATTTTTATTTTTAAAGATTTCTAAATCATGTGAACTGAGAGTGGAAGGTCAATGAGGAAAACACATCTGTGTGGGCGGGAGCATACGGCATGCATACCCAATAACAGCGTTTAAGGACTAAAATTACTAATGCGAATGCGATGCAAATATTTAGTAAACTTTAATGAATGTTTTTCACAAAAAAAAAACTAATTAAACAACAATATTGTATAATCATTAGTAAATCACATGGAGGGAAGGTGACACAACCGCAGCAAATGGCCTTCGACTTCTAGTTCCTAAAATACTGTTTCTCGGTCGTGTGGAGCTCAAAGTTTAGTGGAGAGATTTCGATAAGACAAAAGTATTACATTTATATCTAGATATTGTGGAATTTTATGAAATACTTTCACACTCACTTGTTATCTTCTTTTCAATTCACTACAACTTTTTTTCATTTGTTATTTAATTCAATTTCTGTAATTCACAACACTTTACCGAGAACAACGTGTGGATAGGTTATGAGGGAAAATAATTTTATTTCACCATTAACAAAGCTTAACTGATATTTTCTATAATGCTTTAATGGTTCTTTCTTTTTCTTTGAATGAATAATTATTTATTCTGATGAGATGAGGAGAATACGCCACAAAAACACGACACAGCAAATAATAGCAGCAATTCGACAACGCTCCACGAGCGAAGAGAAAAAACGAATGACGGCGAAAAGAAAAGTTAACAAACTGCTTCGATAAGATATTTGTATTTTTTTTTCTGCAAAACAAAGATAACAACAACAATTAACGATCAAGGTGGTTGCGAAAAAGCAGAAACAGAGTAAAGCGATAAGTGTTTCTATGGTTTCTATCAGCTGCTACGGGTGACATCTATGAACTGACTACACCATACTGTCGGTAAGGTAGTAATTACGAGCTATAATTATAGATTTACTTGAAAAAAATTCGTTTATAAATTTTCGGATTTTGCTCTCAGATTTAAGATCAGTTTAAGATCTTTCGTGCCCAATGGAACATAAAACGAGATTTTTCTTCCTTCGCAGTTTAAAAGTCAGCTGTTCTTAAGTTGTAATTTATGCTTATAAAAATCCACACAATTTAGATATGTTAGGCCTTTTTTTTTGAGCTTCGATCTCAGCAAAGCAAAGTAAAGTAGGATTTTCAGTACGCAAATTACAACAACTATTGCGAGTCTCGAAGTGTCAAGTAGAGCGTAAAAATCCTACTTTACTTTGCTTTGCTGAGATCGAAGCACAAAAAAACACGGCTGTTTATATTCATTGCGGCGGCCAAATGTATATATTTTGTCTATTTTTCACAGACTTGTCTTCTAAATGCGTAATTAATAACACACTTTAAAGTTTGACAAATGATTTGGTTTTGGTGTGAATCTCGCTCAGATATCAAGACGAGTTTCGCAAAATTGCTCTGACTCTCAATGGAACATGAAATCTGACAGCCAGCTGATTTCAAGAGCAGAAAAACTGCTCTGAATCTGAAAAAAGTGCTTTTCAGTCCCAATGGAAAACGACGCCAGATTTCCTTAAAATTAGGCTTCAACTCAATTCAAACTCTGCCTTTAATTTGTCTTAAGTCAAAATATTACGTCAAAAGTAAACCACAAAAATTTTGAATGCTTACCAGAAGGGCTTGGAGCGATATAAATCCAGCAGTTTAACTGCTGAAATATACACAAAAGAAAATATTTTTATTTTTTAAAGTTGCAATGAACTGGCAACCATCAAATCAATGAATTTGAAAACGGCAAGTAAAGATTCAGCAAAAGGGTCCACAAATATTAATTATTCTTAAAATCGCAATACAGATCAAAGGAGTAATGTATGTTCGTGAAATCCCAAACAAGAAAAAGGAAAACAGGCATAAAATATCTGAAAAGCAATTACCACCATGTGTTGCATGTGCCTTTCTTATTACACATTCGAGGATATTATCAGTTTCTTTGTAATTTTAAACCCGAACATATTTTTCCCTTGGAAACTACAACCGAAAAGGAAGTTCCCATATTTTGCTTAAGTATGAGTTTGTTTTATAGCGCTATCCTAAGAACTGCGTTAACTGATAATGTGTGCAGATTTGGTTTTACGCAGGAGATTAATATACTCACAGTAAGAGTATACCTACCTATATTTCTAAATCAATACAAACTATGTATTATCAAAAATCCGAGCTGAAATTTAGATCTTTAAAGGATGTTGTAACTTGTGTTTGGTTTACGTTCATTTTTCAGAAAATGTGCCGGAAACTATTTTTTTCAGTGCGCTCGAAATTTGTTCATATTATTAACTTTTTTGGCATTACATACCTAGGTCACATCTAGGTAGGCGTTTTTGTGTGCTGTTGTACGTCAAATATAATTGGGTAGGTTACGCTGAATATTGCAAAAGGTGTGTTTGTTTCAACAACCCAACGATTGGAAGTCGTTTCCTGGTGTTTTCGTGGAAAATGACTTTAAGCGACACGTTTCGATGAAGTTTTCAAGTGTTTTCGCGAAAACTCTGTTTTCAGCGGGGTGTGAAAAGCCTATAAGTTCGATGTGTTGATTTTGGTGGCTTTTCTGTATTTTTTACGCTGCATACATATCGGCGGATGGTTGAATGAGACAGAATTATTTTATATCTGTTAAATGTGACGCCTAGTTTAACACAATCCTTTGTTTCTACTTGAGTTTTATCACAATAACTAGTAGAGAACAGGGGTCAGATTCTGTAAGGCGAAACAAACAAGCGTTTTCGTGCGCATGAATGATTTGCCCTATGTTACACAAGCAAAATTTCTTCGTGCACACGACAACGTTTGAACAGAATCTTACCCCAGCTTTCAGATTAGACAGCAAATATTGTTTGCATTGACAGAATTGTTAAAATCTTTATATTCGAAGAGTGCACACCCTGTACCTGCGCAACCCTCCAGGAATCTACTCTCCATTCTCCACACAGAATTTGACACTGGGGTAGTTTAATATTCTTCACCTGTTCTGTTTATACACAGAACAGAATACAATTTTCCAACCCTCGTCACATTGCGTATACGACCCCCTAACCGTCATCAGTCAGCGCGCGGCAGTACATTTAGAAACGAAACGTCAAAATTCTCATTTTCAACTTCGGTTTTTGTGTTTTTCTACTTTAATTTCGCAGTTTTGCCACGGAAATTTGTTCAAATATATATTTTTGATTTCACACGTTTCGAAATGATACTCAAGGAATTAATACGCTTCTCCACCCAGCATCGAACTCTCTATTGCTACATGATTCTCAGTGTATGGATATTTCTACTCATAGCAGGTATAAGATTGTTTGGTCGTGTCATTTTTACTTCTATAAAGTGGCATTCTATTATTCAAAGGAATGTACAAATACATCGGGAATACGAATCATATCAACAGCTTAGGCTTCCTCAATGGAAAACGTATCTACATGTCCACTCTGGAGGATGAGGAAGCCGCGAAATTTCGTAAATACAAGCAGCGTTGCACGCCTCTAGAGAGTTTGACCCGAAAGGATGACGGTGGCATATTGGACGGCTGGAAGTTGCAGGGTGTATTGCTAGTTATTCGGCATGGGGATCGAGGACCAATGTCTCATGTGAGAAGCGTTTCTTCCATTGACTGTGGCGCACAAGGCGATAGTCTTTTAAATAGGTGAGTAAAAAGTGGTTTATCTGTGAGTTCGTCCTTCATGCTTTCTTTTGCAGATATCGTTCCTTTTTGTACAACTCGACGAGCAATTCTGCCGGTGCTAATCACATGTACTGGAACAAATTGGGACCATTCCATGGATTCGCTTTGCTTCCCGCTACTGAAAAGTCCTGCCTCCTTGGGCAACTGACATACAAGTGAGTATAGACACAATTCATGATTTGATTTGCATTGTATTAGCTGAGAAAAAAAAGCCCATCTCAAGATGAATTTGAATCCTTTTGAGCCTTTTTAGTGGTTATTTGCATTTTTCTGTTCTTTCCTTGAAGAGAGTGTGAGAGCTTTCACTTGATTAAAGTTCTGTCACGTAAATAGGTTAATGGGGCGGCACTGTCGGTTGCCAGTGGGCTGATTTTGTTTATTTACCTCTGCGGGAGTAGAGTCATGGACATAGGTGGCAGGTGGGGGTCGCCGTATGGTTTGTTCTTTGCACGCCTGCCACCCCCATGTACCATACGACAGTTGAAGGATTTGTTTTGTTAACAGGAGGGGCAGATGCAAATGCAAATAGCCATAGTTTAAGTGGAACAGTACACAACGTCACCGACGAATGGGGGGCACTGCAAACTGATTTTAATTCAACTCTAGTTGCATTTAACAGAAGCGAACAACTTTGACTCAAGGTTGAATTTTATTTGTTGAATTTCTGTTCTATTTTTACCGCATTAATTAAACAATAACTGCGACGACTACATTTCGAATGGAAACCTTCGAGAAATTTGCACCGAGAAGATGCTATGGTGTTTCGGGCGATCATTTATAATTAACGGTGTTGTCGCCTGTGGGTACACTACGGTTTTTTTTTTTTCATTTCACATTTGCTTTCTATTTTCGTAAGCGAGAAGTTCTTCGGCATTAATTATATTTGTAACGACATGTGTCATGAAGGTCAAACGAACGGGGGTTCGAATCTCGCAGCTCTCTCCAGGACGGTACAAGTGTCCTATTAATGTTGCAGTTGCGACTTGTGAAGTTGGAAATGAAAAAAAATGTAAATAAAGGGTCTCATCTTGTATTTATTATTACCAAGTTAAAACTTTGGTTGGTGGGTGGTTTTTGTGCATTTAAGAATCAAACGGGTGAATAGTAAACGCATGAAATGACAATTCCATGTCACCGTCATTTCTTTCTAGCTAAAATGTTGGTTTCGTAGATTCCTCATCCGTTTTTGATATTTTCCAGAGGCATTGCCCAACTCCTGCACGTTGGTGAAATCCTTCATCAAATCTACGCTCATCCCCTGGGTCTTTTGCTGAAGCCGCAGCAAACGAAATCCTACGTAGTCTCCACTCCCCATTCGCTGCTTAACTCGGACGAAGTTATTCTTTACACAACTCGATACCGTCGCACCTTCCAATCAGCCATGGCACTGCTGTTTCCCTTCCTCCCACCTGACAAGTGGCTCGGGTTAAATGTCCGCGAATCGCACAGCATGGCGTTTTGCTTCGCCGACTGTGCGTGCTCACAGGCAGAGGCTTTTCGAAAGAAGCTCAATTGGATGAACGCAAATCACCTCACTCAACATCCAGCTGTTGCAGCAGTAGTACAATGGATTGGGGCAACCATACTCCAGCACACACCGAATGGAGTAAACAATCCAAATGAGGTCGTCGATGCGGTCCTTACGGTTCTCTGCCACAATGCGCCATTGCCCTGCAGGAAAGCCTCGTCGAATGCATCAAAAGTCGTTACAACCGAACCATCAACAATGGACCTCAACGATGTCATCAACATCGATCAAGATGACACCGCTGCCAATCTAGTCGACACTCCAATATCTGTCGTTAGCGAGGAGACCAATCAGGGCGGTCAAACGGAAGGCTGTATCGAGCCCAGTCATATTGCCGCTCTGATGTCATACACAAATTGGCAGTCATCGAAAGAAGTTAACCATGCGCTGTATAAACAGATCGGTCTACTTCGAGCCTACGGCATGATTCGTCATATAGTCAGCTACATGTTGAAAATGATTTCCGGGGATCGGACCAAGTTTGTCCTTTACTCTGGTCACGATTGGACATTGCAGTACCTCACAGCCGCCTTGGGTATTCAAACAGAGACTACATCCATTCCGTATGCCGCCCGTCTGACCATTGAGGTGTACAAGAGCGAAAAGAGTACGGACTACTATTTCCGAGTCTTGTACAATGGCAGAGACGTAACCAAGCAGATTGGCTTTTGTGAGGGCGGCAAAAGTCTACGTGTCACTCGGAACAGTCGTGGCAACAAAGCAGATCTTTGTCCAATTGAGAACATAATCCGATTCCTGCATGAGGACTATTTTGCTCCTCTGAATGCGACCAACTTTAAGGATGCTTGCACATCGCCAAAACTAAATGAATTTTAGAAACGATAACAATTACGATAACAATTACGTACTCACGTTCTAGGTTTAAGAAACGAGGATTGGGTTCTAGATGGCAAGTCGGTCGAAATTATAAAAAAAAAAACAGTTGCAGCGACACCTATCAGCTGTCACAGCAACTGTTTCAATAGTGTTTTCCATCCGGGAGTGATACATAAAGCTTCCGAAACTTTCGACTTGCTTGACATATCGAACACAATCAAATTTTAGCTATAAGAAAACGATAACTTGAACATATCAATATATTCATACATATCAAATGAATTCTCTGACTGTGATAATAAAGTTAAATAAAAAAGAATCTCACTTCAAAGTATTACTATATAGGAAATCCCAAATATCAACTACATATCAAGAGGTATAGGTTTTAAAACAAAGTCATACCTGTAGCTAAATGGATATATAAGAAAAATATTATTTATTTTATTTACTATATTAAGTTAAATATATATACAAATACATACATGCAAACTTTATTGAAACTCAGTCCAGATATGAAAAATATAAGCTAGACCGAACAATTTTGTGTAGAATGTTTGTGCAAAGCTTTTAAGACGATATTTATATAACTCAGCTCATTTTGTTGCTATACGAAAACTGTTAAATTAGTTATTTGGAAATGTATACCTTTATACAAACAATTCTCTTTCTTTTTGTTTCTTTTTTTTTCAATAGAAAAATAAAACTCTTTCTTCGTCGACCTACTAATCATTTTTTTATTTAATTGTCTTCATCTTTCGCGGTATAGTTTTGGGTGAATCGGGTATATTCAAACAACAAGTTTCTCCGTGAAGACCAGTCCTTAGCCAACCGCCTCCAAGTAGGTAAAAAGACTTTTTTATTTGTGCTGTAAAATCCAAGACTTTGTGTCTCCGCTTCACATAATGAGTAGTTTTTTGACTGGGTCTTGGAATTCCCATCAGCTTTTGCAAAAAGAATCAAGATTCACCCCCAGAAAAACACAAAATGCACCTTAATATGCTTTTCATACCAAGAACAAAACCGGGCTTTCGCCAAAACACTCGAAAACAGTAGTTTTCCCAAACATATTTCAGTTTTCAAAACGAGTCGTTTTCCACGAAAACGACTTCCAATCGTTGGGTTGTTGGAACAAACACACCTTTTGCAATATTCAGCAAAATGGCTGACCGAACAAATGTCACAACTCACAACTTAAAATCATTTTCCACAATTAATTGATGGGCTAATATTGTTTTTAAATGCACTTATATCATTTTGTTTGTTAATTAATGCGATCGAAATTTGTAACCACAAAAGTTTGAACCGAAGTTCAACAACTAGTGTCTCACAGCTGATTGAAACGTCAAACGAAAACTAGTTGGTGTTCGGTGTGAATGCATCGACGAGTTTTTGAAAAAAAACACGGTTTTCGGCTTGGCGTGAAAAGCATATAAGCGTTTTTAGAATGCGCCACTTCTCGCGTTCTTGTAACAACCATCCGACAACAAAAAAACATGAAGCGGAGTATGCATTAACAAGTTAAGAATACATTAACCAACATTTCGGTGAAATTGGTCAGCGAAAAAATCGCAGCCATTTAATCTCGTCGGCCCGAAAGATAATACGCACACCCTGTAATGCGAATCATACCTGGAACAACGTGCACCGTAACGAAATACTCTGCAACATTTATAGTAACTTACAGAGTGCATCAGCTGCAAAAAATAAGTCATTGCTCCAATCAGTACTTCCACAACTCATTCAGCTACCGAATGCACCGCATCATACGTCATATATAGCGAAAAGCCTAGTATCACGCTGTATTACTGTATTACAGCGACACGTAACGTAGAAGGGATACCAGAGCTAATTGCCATGTAATGCGCCATACACTCGAACCAGGCCATACCACACGTACCCTACCCACACTGCAAGTACATGCTTGAGTACTTGCTGTCAACGAATGCGAGTACTCTGTGTAAAAGTCGCGTGCTCTTACCGCTGTTCGCCTGATACCTCTCAGTACACTTTGTTACTTAATGCCGACACGTTTCCCCACATCAAGCCGGTGCTGTGTGGACGTTCTTCCCGTGGGGAGCCAGCTCTTAGACCAAAAAGGTGGAGAACTTGCATTCAAAGTTACAAGCCTACCACCGGACCGCAATTACTATACTCTACTTCTATTACACTGGGGAAATACCATGCAGGGTTATGGTTTTCTCCTTTTCATATTTCTCCTGATATTCGTAAAGACGATGGCCAACAAATGACAGAAACAAACAGAAAAAAAAAATCAATTGAATGCGAGAACGAGAGTCATGACCGCGGAAAAAACAGCTTCCCCACTTCGGCTGGGGGGCGACAACCGACAACATTGCCTCACAATGTAACCACAGAGAGCACCAGGGTGCACTCGCACTGCATGTTTGAGTTACATCGGGACAAGGAGCTCAGAGATTTTGCAACAATTTCGCATCCGAGAATCGTGAAATCTTCGAGAAGCGAGACTGACTCCCCATAACCGCCAAGCATCCTCGTCATCGCGCTCGTTGTAATCCATGTGACGCGCTACAGGCGCAGCACTGCAATTGCAGATCGCGAATACTTCGATGTACTTGCCCGTTGCCACATGCCAGTACACACAACACAAGTCGACTGCAGTCTGTAGTTTGGAGTAGTGTAGTGTGAGAGGGGAGGGCCACCCGATGCACTTTTTGGCGCCAAAACAAAACTGCATGCAGCTGAGGTGCAATCGCTGCACTTGCAATCGAGTCTGGGCGACTGGTACCAAATGTTGAGGAAGAAAAATCATGTGGGGTTCACGTGAGTTTTTTTTCCAACAACTGTATAGGTGCATGGGACTAGGGGGGTTGAGAAAAGTGTTATCTGAAATTTTGTTGCTAATAGACGATACACAGTTTGCAAGAGTTTTCCGAAATGCCACTATCGCTGAGGGGATGATTGCAAATTGTAGAATTTTCCCTGAGCGCCACTCTGTGTTGCTCTGAGTTTTCTATTCACATACTCGCATCTGTGTGTAGTAGTTTCTATTAGATTGCATCATAGATGCACTTACATTGACAGTCTATTTGTTAGACACATGTAGTCGCGAAATGTTTTGCAGTCTGCAGTTGGCAAGAGCCGCACTAATACCCTGTCGCAGTATAGCTGTGCACTTAGCGAGAGCTCGTTCGATGGAGTATTTGTTGTCTATTGCTGCTTGGTTTCATGAGAACTTGTTCCCCTTTTCTCTAGGTTGACCATTGAATTTCCGTGTAAACATTTTGCAGTTGTTGCATGCAACAGAGAATGCACCCTCTAGCCAAACTGCATCCTGTAATGCTCTCCTCAATGGCTCTATTGAGGGTGTATTCTTCCCCAAAAAAATATGAATAAAATAAATGTCCTCAAGTCAGTTATAAAACTATGTCAAATGTTTCTTAAATTACCCATACGCCCCCGTTTCAAAATAACCCTCCATATTGGCTTACTAGCTTCATACAGGGATGTCAGAGCTGGAAAGCAGTGACTACCATTTAATATACACACGGCTATATGACATGCCGTGAACCAGTGGTAATGGTTTCGCGCCATAGAGTAAACAACCGTAGGTATAAACAGTATCTCTGTGCTTTCTTCTGATAGCCCCATATTTGGTATACGAAGACTGCAAAAACTTCTGCAGTGGTGCCAGTGAGAAAAACATATTTTCTGTCGAATGCGAGCGAGTAAGTGCTGTCTGTGTCTGTACGGGATGGGATAAGTTTTTGTACAAACTCGTTAACAATAAAGCTGGGCAATAAAAGCAGCATTTCTCTATACGTTTTGCTGGGAGATCATAAAATTTGTATAAATTTATAAAGATTAAATCGGGCATACCAACGCGTTTTGATTATTCTTAGTTTGTGTATTACTTACAGCAGTAAATAAAGTGGTTCGTTGTGAACCGTAAAGCCTCAAGTCTCGTTATATCTGTTGCTGACTCTGGTAATTGTTATTCATTTCGTGAATAAAAATTATGAGCTTTGTTGGTCCGGGTTGACCAACTAAATAAATGAAATTTGTCTGTCCTTAAATGGCGGCTAGTATAAATAAAATTTTTGAAAATCTTTACGACTTCCAGGCTAATCTGTCAGGGAACTGAAATAAGTTAACACATTCGTATAATTAAAAATGCAAAGCTGTTTTCGGCTCGAATTATTTGTTCTGCTTACTATAAAATTTAGC
Organism: Cheilosia vernalis; assembly: GCA_949126925.1. Classification (NCBI taxonomy): domain Eukaryota; kingdom Metazoa; phylum Arthropoda; class Insecta; order Diptera; family Syrphidae; genus Cheilosia; species Cheilosia vernalis. The sequence continues at coordinate 6,157,363 of OX421362.1, forward strand.
TGTTGCACTTGGAAACGACTGTCATACCTAAGATCCATTTCCGAGGAGAGCTACAATAGCCGTGTTTTTTTTAGCTTCGATCTCAGCAAAGCAAATTAAAGTAGAATTTTCATCACGCAATTACAACAACTATTGCGAGTCTCGAAGCGTCAAGTATAGCTTTGCTTTGCTGAGATCGAAGCTCAAAAAAACACGGCTTATATTGAGAATTTTCATCCTTCCTCTTTGTGATGTGCTTCAGTACAACTTTTCTTAAATTTAATTTCCCTATTTTTTATGAAAAAATCCTATACGATTGCTTATAATATAATATAATTTCTGGCGCAGCAGGTCCGTAGGGACCCTAGGCCTAGCTTCTCACAACCATTCGTTTTGTGTGAGATTTTTTTTGGACCGAATGGAAGGAATCTACAATTTTATGCCGATTCCAAGCGGCTTATTGAGAAGCTCTTTCAAGACAGTTATACTCTCGGATGTTTGTCAGACGTTCGCGAGAGGTGGCGCAGTGAAAAAAACCCTGAGTGGGAATTTTGGGTTTTTGCGGGATTCGAACCTGGACGGGACCCCTCGCTTAGTAGTCCAACACACTAACCACTAAGCCTCTGCTTGGGTTCCGCAATTGATCCAGATGTTCCGGAGCTTTGTTTTTTTGTTTATTAAAGATTCAATGCAATATCTGCCAAACACAATCATCTCTCTGTCAACTTTACACCCCTGTTCTGCCGTACTCCCTGTTCTGTTGTTGTGATTCGATAACTTTTTCCTAATTCTACAATAATCCAAATTCCAAAAATTCACCCCAGCATGGTTACTTTCAAATTGGCCCAAAATTTTCCATAAAAGTCCAAACTCGTATACGAAGTTAGAGAAAATATATATAATAATTAATAACCTTTTTTTTTTGGGTAAAATACGCGAAATATGAACACAGGAATATTTTAGAACTGAAGGATAAAAATCATTAACGACATTTGTCACGAATCAAATTCCCTACCTTCCTTAGTTTTTTTTTTTTTCCCCCGAAATGGTTATAAATACCTATAACATAAAAAACCATGTTCAGGTCATAAAGGGTGTGGAAATAGAAATAGGGAACGAGGACCATGAAATGCAATAATGATTATCCTTCTACAGAAGTTCTTATCATTTAGAGTTTCAGTACGAAATTGACGGTATTGATTATAATTGATTCGAGGTTCTCCTTTGGATCTCATATTGACTACGTTATTGCCAAAGCTAATAAGCTTTGTGGTTTTATAATACGAAATAGTAGGGAATTTTCGGATCCTCATACCCTTATTTCGCTTTTTATTGCGTTGGTTAGATCTCTGCTGGAATATGCTGATGTTATATGGACCCCATTCTATAAAATTCACTCAGATCGCCTAGAAAAAATCCAGAGGCGTTTCACTAAATACATTTTCCGGAAAATGAGCTGGAATTTTGAAATTTCCTACCGGACTCGATGTCAATTGTTGAGCATATCAACTTTATCTTCTAGAAGAAAAGCCCATGACATCATGCTGATAAGGGATTTATTGTGCTATCACATTAAATGTCCATCTCTTTTAGCCTTAGTGCCAATCTATGCCCCAACTAGACCTTTAAGGGAAAGAAACCTTCTTCTTCGACCTGTTCATAGAACTAACTATGGCCATAATGAGCCCATGTCCAGAGCTATTGTTTCATTCAACGATGTTTATACTTTTGTTGATCTTAATTATTCACGCGATCACTTCAAAAGTGTTTTACTTAATTTGGCAGCATTATCTTAGTATTAAGTAGGTATATTGTTTTTATATAATTTTTATACTTATATTAGGCTTGTTTTTTTGAGCTTCAATCTCAGCAAAGCAAAGTAAAGTAGGAAAATGTGCACTTAAACGATTCCCAGCAGCTTTCTGAACAGTAGGTTTTATCAAAAAAGGTGGCAGTGTGGGCCTGTTCAGTAGGTAGCATGATACAACATGATTTTGCACATCACAAGAAGTAACTTTTTTCAGTCAAAGAAATACAATTTTTTTGCATAAAATTTTCCAATGGATATTGATTCTTCCTCATATTTTGGGGTCAAAATATAAAAATATATATCTCAAAGATTAATACACTAATGTCTTACGATTACAAGCTTAATAAGGTATATTTGTCTAAAACAATATTTGCAGCTTACATAAAAAATAATTTATTGCATATTTTAATAAAAGCCCTTATATTTATTTGTTATTTTGAAAATTAGTTCACTTATGCACATCTTTATGAATTTCCACCAATCACAACCAACGAATAGTATGTACTGTAAATAGAGAAACTTTTTGAACAGATTCATATTATACAAGGAGGGCAACAAAAATGTTCTACCCCTAGTGTTCAGAAGTATACATTTACTCCCAAGTGAATCTTGCTGGGAATGAATACCTAGTGTGAGTCGTCGAAGTGTCAAGTAGAGCGTAGTTGTTGTAATTGCGTGCTGAAAATCCTACTTTACTTTGCTTTGCTGAGAACGAAGTTCAAAAAAACAGGGCTATTGTAATCTGTATAGCGTAGCTGTAGATGATATGAAATAAATAAATAAAATAAAAATAAAATAAAAATAAAATAAAATAAAAATAAATGATTATCACTTGTGAGCCGTTGTGACTGGTTTTGAATCTTGTGACCTGCTCCATAGGAGATCACAAATTCGATTGTTTTTGTGAGCCTAAAAAGTTGTGAGTACGAAAACCTCCCAAAATCAATTCCAGCTTACCTTATGAGGGTTTTGTGACATGTGAGGTATCAGTGAGGTTTGCCAGAGTCGGCCTGTTATATTAGATTTACAGCCCTATTATGTCTATCAAATATCAACACGATATTTGATAATAATTGATACGTATCAACAAAATGAATGAATCGGTATTATGTTTATCAACCTATCAACATTTTTGATGAACCGTGTTAGGTTTAAGATCTATTGTGAATAGTTTTATCGATAAACTTGGTATTAGGGTTGTCAACAAATTTGATATTCATCAAATTTTCTATCAACCACAAATTTCTTGTTCATACGTATCAAATATTCAGGCGCTTAAAAATTTCTTTTAACATCAAATCATAAAATTTATTTTGTTGTTTTTATTGTTAAAAAAAAACGACTTAAGACAGAAATGATGAAGTATGTTTGGTTTGGTTTTTGACATTCAAAAACCAAATACAAATTAGAAACGTCAAACTTGAAAAAAGGACCCACAATGATATTTTGATAAGTATTCACTATGGGGTAAAAATGAATTGATAGATGTTATCAAGTGTCAAATAATTGATATTTGATAGCCATAATGGGGCTGTTAGATAGATTGTTACTCATTTTACGAAGCAGCTTCTACAACTTCCCTTATTTGTTAAGCTATTTTGGTTATTCCATCAACTTTTGGCTAAATAAGTTTTGTAAACTATAGAAAGAGTGCACTATATTTGAGAAAGCTAAACATCGAACTTAAAGAACTAAGGAAAACTAGTGTAAACATCTACAAATGTATGCGCTAAGACGTCCGCTGTCAATTTTTAGTAGTTTGTCAAATTGTTAAAAGTTAACTGACGTTTGCATCAAACTGTCCGCTGACCAAATTTCCGCCCAATCTCCCTGAAGAACCTGCGAAAGAATGAAAAACAATCTTTAAATTACATTAAAGAATATAGGTACATTTCAAAAGTGTGCAGTCGTACATATGTACATTTTGTACTTCATATACTTCAGTTGTGAAGATAGCTAGCCGTAGGACGTTTTCGAGTGATGAGAGCATAGATACACCAAAACGCATGTAACTTCATACCTTGATTACAACGATATACTCATTTTATGTCACATTTATTATGCATCCATTCGAATATTATGTTCATTATGAATCCTGCGCGTGACTTGATTTGTGCAACTAATACTTACCAAGCTGTACAACTTCATTCTGCATTCGTTAAAGCTACACAACCCTTTCCTCGTGGGTACTTTTAACGACGTCTCCTTGTTTCATCGTAAGACATATTAGAGTTCTAACTTTCCTAGTGTCATTGTGGATATTCAATTAATTCGGATTCTCCATACAAAACAGTTGCAACTGCCAAGGTCATTCTACTCAGCTGGAATACTTGCATGGGAAAGAATGGAACTGCGATGCCCATCCCACACAGCAGAGAGAAATTTATTTGAAGTTCCGAAGAAGCATTTATATTTTCGAAAAGTCTCTCTCATCGACGATGCGCTTGCTAACGCTTGAACGAAAAACGTTGCCTGCAATACTCATGTTTTCCGAATAGAAAAATGAACAGCCAAATGCTTCCAATTCCACAGCGAGAATCAAATTCCTCGTTATTTAAATGCCAACAGTGGATAACGCAGCGGCGACAATCCAACAAGCAAAGAGTCTCGACCAGAAGAGCGAAAAACAAACACTTCCATCGGTTTTTTATTTTCCAGAGTTTGCGTCTTTCGATGTTAAGTTACTAGGTGGCCACGAACAGTAGCAAGCAATCGAGAAATGAACATCGAACATCTGAGTATTCGGATATGAATGTTTCGTTTATACAGAAAGCGGTTCTGCTATTAAAGGCGGGAAACAAATTATTTCGTTCGCGCCACAGTGGATTTGAATGACGTCAAGAAAGAGAGGGCAAACTTCATGCCAAGAGAAGTGATTGGACTTGGTCAGAGCACCAAAACCAAAACAGCAGTGAGCTATCAACTATCGGAGAGGCGAAAAAGTTGACTTTTGAATGCGATTGAATAAAAAATTTAATATGAGTTTGGGGGGCGGGCTTTGTGGAGGTAATCGTGATCTTGTCAGGAGCATATGGGCATTTAGAAAGTGTGCTCTGAAATAATATTTCAATTAAAATTGTTTTATTAAATAGCTTAGCACTGTTACCTCAGCTTAACATAATTTAGTTTTAGATATTCGAGGTCTGGCAAAGGGTTTGACAATTTGTTGAAGTTGAAAAGTCCATGGAATGCTGCAGGTGGTACACGTTAAACACGACGATGTGCTATACAGTCGAGTCCTTCCCGCAGAAAGTTGAACACACAAACAAGATACACGAACTTTGAGCATGGTTGAGCAATACGGTGATTTTTCTAATTAAATCCATTATTTAATAATAATTGGTAAAGGAAAAACTTCAATTTGTATACTATATTCACCGGAGTCAAAAATCTAACAACGATAACATCTGCAATATCTATAGGTACTTGATCGAAATTCAGGGAGTATTATGATTGCAGTTAGTTAGCCAACCCAAACAGAATAATTTATCAATAACTGTTGAAAGTTGAAGCTACGCAACAGCTAAATCGGTTGTTAGGACAACCCCCGTTAAATCAATACTTCCACAAGCCCTATGAAAAGTTCAATCGCTGTTCAAATAAGTTGTATATTTAGTACAGTTGCAGCTACCAGCCATGCCCAATCTTAAGCCAACAACAAGAGTGGATGTCATTGGAAATCTCGACTTGAAGCCTGAAGAGGCATCTGGGTTCTTTATCGAGTCCAAGCAGCAGAAGAAATTTCTAATGTAAGAACACTTGAACCATTTACTAATTCAAAGTGAGAACAATAAATAAAAATACATCCAACAGAAAGCCTCCAAACTGGGACAGTGCCGGTGACAGCATCGACTTGCTGGCCATCCAAAATGAACGTGAACACAAAGAGATGCTTCGGCTGCAAGAGGATATGCTTAAAAATGCTAAAATTCAGGGAGAAATAAACTCAAGTCGCGTTCAGGAGATATACCAATTGCATTCGAATCTGCGAAATCGTTTTTCAGAGGTAAACACCTTTATGAAGGATTGTGATCATAAGAAACGTGTTGCAGAACAGAAAGTAGCTGAAGAAATGGAAAAACAGAAAGAGATGAAAAGTACAATTGAGAAGTATAAATGCGACATTGACGTATTGACCCAGTTTCGAGACACTCTGTCTGATACGGTTAAAGATTTTGAGCCCTATGAAAAGGTTATCAACGAGGTGATTGCCAACACAGATGCTTGGAGCTCAGTAAAAGATTGCATGGATAGATGCGATGCCTTAAGTATGTTGGTGGCCTGTGCGGCTGAGTGTGTTTGGTACTAAGATGTTTTTACTTTTACAGTGCTAGCTCGGACCGAAATCGCTAAAATGGAAAAAGACAAAATAAAAGAAATTGAAACGATGCGTGCTCAGATGGTAAAGATGGCCAACGAGTCTGCTTTAATAGTGCTGGGGTATATTAACGAATTGACTCAATTGGAGAAGGAATACGATCAAGCACGTGCAGAATGCTTAAAGTGGGAGAAGGTACTGGCCAATATCAAAAATTGCGTGGCAGAAAATTACCTTTCAAGGAAGAGAATGATCGATGGAATTCAACTTATGTATCGCGATTTGTGCAAGCGCAGAGGTTGAGTAATGCAAATGGAAAGTTAGCCAAAATGTGTTAAGATGTTCTTTTTCATTGCAGGTCTGAATCCGGTAAACAAGAAGTATGATATTCAGAAGCAGTTGGATTTCATTATGAATGAGATTGAAATACTTCAAAAAGTAGTTGAGGAATGCAAGAAGGCTAAAAAATAGAGGTTTTCTAAATGGACCAGTCTGAGGGTGTCTTGATATTGTTTGAGATTTATAATGAATATTTCCGCATGTTGCTAAGCCGAACACAATCTCAAAAATTGTAATTTTATTGTATTTGGAAAAAACGCAATGATTCAATCCGTTTAAATAAAAAGTTGCTAAGAGCTCTTTATTTGATAATCCGGATAAGTGAGATGGAATCTTGTATTTTTTTAACTAATTTGGATTTTTGACTGAACGATTAATATTATTTCGATGTTGACGTTTAAAGCTTTCAGTCTCAAAATTATTTTTTTTTCTGTCGAAAGGCACGATAATATTTTATTTATTACCGAAGTAGCATTGAGAATTATTGGGGACGTTCGGATTCGTTGTTTAATAAGTCTGACAGCTGTCTGTTTCAGTTTTTATTGGCCATTGGCCCAGAGTGGTCCCGTGAATAGTTTTTGCAGTTGACGTTTATGAAGGGGAAGCCGACAAATCTAGTCAGGAAAATCCTACCTGCGTAGATACTCAATTGACATTTCGAAGAGTCAAATTGAAAATAAATAGAGTTGCGGCTGCAGGATTCTGAATTAATTCTGAATTGTTTAACAACCATTAGTTCGCATTAGACTATAATAGTGTTGTGATAGGCAACCGTGTTACATTTCATATGTACTTGTTTGAAAATAACATTTTTTTAAAAAAAATTATGAAGGGCCTTTTCCAAACAAAAAATTGCAAAATCAAACAAAGGTTACGCTGGCGGCGATACTACAAAAATAATTCAAGTTGCTCAAATAACCCGTTCGGATTCATAGTCCCGATAAATCTAGTTGACGTTTTACGTAAACTAGGTATCCGAAGTGAGGTGGACCATCAGCTAAATGTCAGTACATCGATATTGAGTGTCTGCTTTTTTCGATTGAAAATTGGCGATTCTTGTAAATATTTATATCTTTGTTATACCGGAAAAGAACTAGAAATAGTTGTTTTTGCATCTAAATTCAAAAGGTTATCGTTTTGTCAAAAATTTCATCAACTATGAATAAAACTGGCCTTTGCATAGAGTTGTCCTGGAAATCGTTTGTTTGTTGTCATTTTATTTATTCCTAAGAAATGAATATTATAGATATCTACATAAATAAATAACCACTACATCTTTTAAAGCCAGATAGCCTTGAATGAAAAGTTTGGCCGATTAATTATTATTATGTACAATGTACTTGTACATGTCCCTGACTTTATCGCTTGATTTCATCTGACCGACATCGACACCGCAGTTAAAAAGTCCACTCAAATGTAGTTCCATAAAACCCTTGATCCGTATCTCTTGCAAAGCAATTCGACAAAAACGTTTTAACCTGTTTACATTCGAGTCTCTCCCATTCTACCTTATCCGGTCGTTGCACTCTGCGTTTGCATTCTGTGTGCTGTCTGCTGTGTCATACTTATATACCAACTAATTTTCTGAAATTTCGTGTCAAAAAACCCAACAGCAGTCCCTCTCTTTCTGTCTCTTACACTCTTAAGCCAATAGTCACGACTCACGAGTCACGACCCACGAATACTGTTAGGTTTAAGTATAAATTCCCATTCCCTTAGCAAAAAATTCAAATTGGGGAATGGTGGGCTTCAAGAGCCGACACAAAACGAACAAATAATAACTAACCGCGCTATGCAATAAAATTATAATTTATTATTATTATATTCCGCTTGCTTAATTGTACCAGGAACGCAGCAGAAATTGCAGCTCCAAAGCCAAGCATCCAGCTACAGAGTGTGTGTTCATTTAAGAGGGGAGCCCCAGCAGCATTCTCAGCCATACCGCCAACACCGATGTGGGGAAGTAATGATGACCCACCAGCGAAAATATATCACACAGCGGAGGAGACTTTTTGAAATTCGTTTCTATGAACGATGATGAAATATTCGAACAGGGGATGAAAATTGGCGTCAACTTAACATGGGGAAGTCACAGAGTCAGTCCCAGGCGATCATAAGTATGTACGCGAATGGCTGTTTGATAGAAATGTTTCTAGCGGCAGAGCTCCTTTAGAAGGAGGTGTACTATCAGTGTGTTAGATAACAACACTAGTGCGTTGTTCACGTTAAGGGAATCACACCGATTGTGACAATCGTCAAGAGTTGGGGCTTCCAATAAATGGTTCTTTGCTGGATCGAGGAGAGGTCTCCTCACTCTTGTCGAACTTACGGGTATCTATAAAAACCAAGAAGTCTCCTTAACTAAGAGGATGAAAAAACTTTCTTCAATTTCTTACACTCGTGAGAGTGCAAACAATTTTTAGTGAAATTTCCTAACAGGAGAACAGCAACACAGCCCCGACATTGACTTTGAAAATCGTTTGGCATTGAAATTGGCGGGCGCATACGTTACGATTCGTTCACAAGGCAGGGCAGGGCACAGATGTGCTCACTGCTCGCACTCGCAGCTCATCCGTCATCCCAACCCAATCTCGCCCTGGAATGCTGGCAGAGGGTTGGTTGAGTCTTGCCTGTCTCTTTACACACGGTAAATGGTGGATAGTGCGCTTGCTCACTTAATGATAACAACAAGCCCAGTCCAAATGCATTGCTATAGGTGGGGAGCACCATACACGACTATACTCGCATACTGTGTACACCGGTGACAGAGAATTTGTGTTTTATCAGGCGGCCGCATCAGCAGCGAGCACGTATAAAATGTTTCCAACGGGCACCTAACTGCAAAGTATGAACTTCTATGACGCTGGAAACCCAAGTGCGCCTCAGTTCATCTCTGGTATCAGTTTGTTGGAATGGTGCTGTCGTGCTTAGAAAAAGTGTGGTTGGCTAGAGAACTTCTGGAAAAATGGGAATAATCACGGTGCACTGCCTGCTGTTTGCCGATGGTAGGAGAGGCTGCGCGGTGGCCGTTAGCGAGAGGAAAAACGCAATCAGCAAGCACCCACAGTATCGTAAATCCAAATTAAAGACAAACTGTTACAATATGAATTTGCCTGATGGAATGAGATATTCGGATTTCTATTTTTTCGGTGAACTGCAAGCTTGACAAATAATTTGCGCCTTAAAATGAATACCAACTTCAATGTCGAAAAACAAGACATAACAAAGTCTTTTGGTGAAAATATTAATATTTTTGTTCAACATTAGAAAAAAAGAACCGACGATGTCCGATCGACTCTCATTCATTAATAAATTTTTTTCTCTTACGTTTGGAAATTCGGTCCTGGAATTTGGCTTACCTCTCACAATCACATGCCATTCAAAGTTGGATATAAATTTGCGGGCATATCGCACTTTCCTGTCGAACGTTGTGACAGGGTGGCCCAAAATATAAATAACTATATGTACAAATATGATTGGGGCAATCTTCTCTATTCAAATTTTTGCACAACTCTTACATTACTAATAGGGCGCAGCAAAAACATCGCCGTAGTTTTAATATAAGTGTGCGATCATGTGTTTTATTGCATCCTGTGTTTTATTGAACGTTTCTAGTAACCATCAACTGAGTTGGGAGCGGGTCGAAATTCTGCTTTCAAAATCCTGCTTTGCAAAATACTGTCTTTTAACACAAAAATTGTGATTCTCAAAATTCTGTTTTTTTTTTCTGTTCTGTCTTATAAAATTCAGCTTTCTAAAATTCTGAATTCTGGCAGGCAATATTTTAAAAAAATTCTGCTAATTCTGTTTTTTTTTCCAATTTACGAATTTAAAGAAAACAAATATTTTTCAACTTTGTTAACAAATTACAAAATAATATTCAAATAAAGAAGGTACACACAAAAAATGACAAATTATTTAATAATTGCAATTACCAACAAAAAAATGGTAAATGGTTATCTGTTCTCTTTTTTAAAATTATATTTATTTGCTTGTTTATATCCATCCACGCACAACTTACATTTTCCTATATTCATTTTCACTTTAGAAGCACACGTTCACTCACAAGGGTATACTAACAGAATTTTAAGTCTAAACCAGGAGAGCAAACTTAAAACCCATAAAAATCTCCTTTACCTCTTCTTCTATAACAAGTGAGTAGGTAGGTAGGATGTTTCACATAAATGTAGGCATCCCGCATCGCAGCATATATTACTTATTTGAATTACTTATTATACTATGTAGACCTATATAACATGCTTTACTTATCACTAATATTACCTATGTAAATTTATATAATCTATTTGAAACATACTTGCTTTAACACTGTTCTAACAGTTGAATTACTTATTACTAGATCTATATAACATGCTTTGCTTATTACTTATATTACCTATGTGAATTTATATAACCTATGTAAAACATACTTTGCTTTAACACTGCTCTAACAGTTAACTATTGTCTAACGCATATTTTCTTTAATATATATTGTACTTTGGTTGACTCACTCGCTGATCAGCCGTCAAGCAGTTAAGACGCATTCTGTTTTTCTTTTATTCTCCTACATAAATAATTAAAAAAAGGTTTGGAAAAAGTAAAAAAGCGCGCACAGAGTTTTGTAAAGCAGAAATTTGTAAAGCTGAATTTTGAAAAACAGAATTTTGAGCACAGAATTTTAAAGAAAGACCTCGCCAGTATTTGAGCCCAACCCACTGAGTTACGTCGAAACTGCGCAGAACATTCTTTAATTACACGGTGCTAAATTTTTATGCTCCTTGTTAAGTTTTACGAACTCACAATTTACTTAAGGTTGAAAATGATTATTAAAAAGGTCCTTTATTTACATCATACAAAACAGCAGGAGTATGCTTCAATATATTTCCTATTTGTCGAAATGCGTTGACCAAAGATTAGCAAATTTGAGTGTAAAATACACGTAATAGTCTAGAGACACCCTGTTGCATGTATATTTTATGGAATATTTTACTTAGAATTTTGTTTTATATAGTGAATTATTCATAAAGTGAGTACAAATAAGGTTCGAAGACTGAGTCGTATACGTAACATTTTAAGTAAGGGCAGTCCTAATATGTCGGGTATTCATAATTTATAGAAAAGTCTTGTTGTAAAAATTCTTAATTAACTGGGAATGGTCTTCGAACATGTTTCTGTTGACTTCCCCGCAAACAAAGGACTGGTGTTATATTCATCCCCACCTGTGAGAAAAATCTGTTTCCGATTATAGTATCATTGAACCCACCTTTTTGTTGTTATTCACCTGCGAATACAAAGTAAACCTTAAAATACTGAACAGCGAGAGATATAAAAAGCAGTGTGGCAAATCACTTTTCAGTTGGTGGGTGATGACGGCATGTTCACAATGAACACAGCCACACTGTAACGTACCGGAAGAGTGTGGTCCACAATCCTGATACCGTACGGCGTAAATAGTGCAAAATGTGAATTTTTGAACAGGAGCGCAGCCGACACAGTTGGGTTCAAAGAGTAATTTTCGGCCGAAAAAAAAATTGAAAAACAGGCGGAAACAATAATTATTCTCTTAGCTTGGTCATTTTTTAACATGGAGGACATTCATGAATAAAAGAGGGCATTATAAAAAAAAGATATAAAGAAACAAAATTCCGTTGCCTATAATTATGCGAATGCGCTCATTGCCTGTGCCTTCTCGTTTTGACTTTTGAGTTTGCTTCTTGTTTGTGTGTACTAAAATGGGGAGGATGCGCCAGCAGGCCAACTGAGCGAGTTCATTATGCAAGTTATTGGGCTGGGAGCAAGAAATGCTGCTAAGGTGCCTGTTGCCCTGGTAACTGTTTTAGTTAGCGAGCGGTCCATTTTGTCTAAAATGTTGGGGAACACGACAACATTTTTTAAGGAGACAACCTTAATGGTTGGGCCAGCCAGTCCGGCCCCTTTGTGGGACCACATTTATAACTCAACTGGAATGGGTGTTCGGCTCTATTCACATGAAATTGTTTGTTTTTATGGCAAAACATTTGTTAACATGTGTATCGTGCAGGAACTACTAGGCGACCAAAGAGTGCAGATGAGGTCAGGGTACCAGTCCAAAGGCTGTTTTAATTTTCATTTGCAGTGTTAGAAGGCGCGAATCGTTTCCATCGTAAAAGCGACATGTTGCACTGAAAGCTACAACTTAAATTAATCAGACAATTAAAAATGTGTCATAAATAGCAGGTTGTCAGTTTCTGCATAGTAATAGGATCCCAGAGATGTGTGAATACAGTTGGTGTGTCGAACTTTCGTCTTTTATTTGCTATAGTGAGTAGGTGCATGTCGGATTGCTTTGGTAGGCGATTGTGTTTATTCCCATTTTCGAGGTTAGAATAATGAGTAGGTAGGTAGGAAAATGAGTTAAGTAGATATGTGGCTGTTCTTAAGTTGAACCGGCCTGACCATCAACATTGGTTATTCTACCGCTTATGAACAAGACCCCGAGATTTTTAAACCTCTCCACCAGTTCGAATGCGGCTCCACTAAGATACAACACAGCATGCTATGTGTAGGTTTGCAAACCTATGGAGCTCGTGCTAAAGTACAGTCAGGGCCAAGCTCCTCGAGTTGTGTGACATTTTAAGGTCTCTCCATCTTCGCCTCGCCTGCATTGTAGATTCGAATTGTTTTAACGGTCTTCTTAACAATTACTATAATTTTCTGCAAGCACAGGTATTCTACTAGCTTAATTACGCTCAAAACAGCTTTTTGTAAATTTCGCAGCTTAAAATCGGCTTTCATCCAAAAGCGCTTTCTACAGCCGGCCCGGCAATCCAACTTTTATGGAACTTCAACAGCAATGCCAAGTCCAACAGTGGAAATTCTTAAATACTTGCAGGAAAGTCAAGAACATACAACTTTATTCAGTCACCTACATATATATGAGTCACATAAATAGAATATAAGACTAAGCCACATGACGTGTACGTCCGCCATCCAAAGAGCTTCGTTAAAGTTCCCAGATTCAGATAGTGCCTGCGTATACTCTGGCTTTGAAGATACTTCCTCGGCGTGGTGTCTAGTATCATCACAATACTGTAAGAACTTGTGCGCTTTCTGTAAGCAAACGCTGCTATTGAAAGCATAATCTCTCAGCCAGCATGATTATATTTATATAGGTGTGCGTGTTTTTGATTTGACCAACGGAAGACGGAAAGTCGAGATACTCGTACCCGTGTTCTTCTGCATTTTGAAAAAGCACTGCATACATGGCTTTTGGGTTTCGCTATTCCAGTCGAGCATCAGTCGGCAGACCATTGTGTCACTTGGTATAGGCGAAAGGAGACAGAAGAGTTTTGGGACGCTTTATGTTCCGCTTTTCGCTTGAAAAGTTGAAAATTCAAACTTACAAAAGCGCATTTCTCTGCTCGTACGTTGGCGCTTGTGAATTGTGATACCCCGCATGTATGGTGGCAAGTGGAAGAGAGTATATCTTCAAGTATATTGCGGGACGATGTGCTTTAAATGTCATCAAACCAGAATATACATAATTTTGCTCATTTAAATAGGTGCATAGGGTTAGTTAGGGGAGGGGCGCAAGCGGAAACTATACTTTAGCCGAAGCTGAAGCCGAAGCTATAATCGAACTTTTTTGTACTAGGAGACAAAAATTCTTAAGCGTTTTAGCAGCTAGACTATTACGACGAGAGATTTTCATACAGTCTCGGCCGTGGTGAGGAATTAAGGGCGGGAAAGATAAGGTGTTGTGCTCATGGAGAAGCTCCAAACCTGAAGTATGGGTATAGTTGTGCAGCTTATTGGGACTCATGCAATGTGAACTTTTCGATTTTTTGGTTTTTCGTACAGCATTTTCAATAGTTGTGTTGTTTTCAGTCTCGGATAGGTGATTCTAAGTTGCAGACCACCTAATGAATCTGAATACATAGATACTGTTTAAATGCCAAGTGTCAAGTACCAAAACCTTCGAAATCAGGTGCCAGCCTGTATATATATATTTGCTAGCAGCCATTAGCGATTCCGATGTTTATTAGTAACCAACAAATTGTTGCAATTTCCGGAATAAAGAAAAATAAATGTTTGCTGTTGAGACATCTGTACAGCTTATCCGGCACAAATCGAGGGTTTTCCAATTCCAATTGGTGGATGTCAACGGATTAAGATTTCACTGTAAACTTAGGTACTGTTACCCTTGTGCAAAACAACGCACTATCAGCTGGCACCTATTCCTTTTCGAATTAATCTATTGCCTTGCTGTATTTTGTCATTTGACAAATCCCAACTGGTTAGTAAATGCGACAGTAGCCGTTTCGGTTAAATCCACTCAAATAAAAACGACTAGAGTTCTGAAAATGCCAATATTCTTGATGTAATGCAACCTTTAAAGTATTGAAATTATAAATGTCAACATTCTGGCATGACAGCATTTTACATTGACCAAATTTTCTATACTACTGTACCAGCTGTCAAATTCATTCATTAATAAAAATGTAGTTTGTAACGTAATTTGAAGCTAGCTGCGTTTACTCAGTTAAATGGGTGGAAGCTGAAATAAGGCCGTTTGTCAGTTATGCGCTTAATATTTACCCGCATACCATTTTCTGACACCATCGCGGTAAAAATTTAAACTTAAACTGCAAACATACTCCGGAAGCCATTTTAACACTGACATTAGTAACGAAGCTTATCTCAGATTGGAAAAAGTTTTAATAAAAAATCGCTACGATGTCAAACTTAGCAACCAAAGTAATTCATTACATTTCGGTGACATTCAAATGTGACAAGTTTTATGGACACTAAATGAAGAAAAAGCATTTTGTCATTTTGAAATATTTGCAATATCTTTAATTTAAACATCAATTATCATTAAAACTTTCAAAATTGAATAAAATAAAAAATTAAAGCTTTAACATTCCCTGAAATTACGTCTATAAATTAATTTGGCATGAGAAGCAAACATAAAAAAATGATATTAAAACCTGCAGATTTATAACCCAATGATTTTTGACACTGATATGGGCTGTTTAAAGGATACATTTTTTAAGCTCACAGTAAAATGTTCCATACAAAACTGCACATTGCGACACAAAATATTTACCATGAAGGTTAAAAATGATTAGCAAGGCCCATTGTGTTTAAACAATTTTAACTATCGACATTAGTTAACAATAATTATCACTTGAAGAAGACTTTTGTATAGCTACGACTTTTCTGATACAGTACAGCCCAGAATGCAATTAAAACCGCCTAAATTAAAAAGAAGACAGTGGAATTTGATGCGTTCATGCAAAATGTTTCTATCTGCATTTAAATGTTTGATGTGGTGAGTCCTTTAAGCAATATCGACGGTTTTTAAGGAAGTACATATTTAAAAAACATTGGGATTGAGATGCACTTTTAGTCAAAAGCAAATAAAATAAATTTAAAAGGACACTCCTGACAAACGAATTTCTTTCCCAACCACTTTCAAACTTTTTTTCAGCGCAAATTGTGAAAATCATTTTAAAGCGACTTCGGTGTAGAATTATTGTAATCGTTGCTGGGTGTTCAGCGCAAACAGTAGGTATTTGTAGGTGCTTTACCAATCCCGCGCATTATTTTTTCGCTTGATATTCGCTGGCAGAGAAATTGCTCTTTTGTTTGACAGAGACAGCAACAGTTGTTAAAGTTCATTGTTGGAGAATGCCCTAAAGAAGGACAGGGAGCTACAAAGCTGAAACCATTGGAATAATAGTGCTCTTGTCTCCGTTCGCATTGTCCGAAACACAACCACACAGAGAAGTAGAAACCGAATGGGATTGAGATTTGAGAATCGGGATGGGGAAAAGCAAAGCACTTAAGTACCAGCAGCGTTGCCACAAAGATACAATTGTATCAAAAAGATACATTTTTGCTTCCTTGCAAAGAATTTGATACTCAGATATTCAATTAGATACATTTTTCAATTTTCAAATAAGTCTGCCAAATCTCCCTTTTTCATATGTTTTAATTTTTTTTCAGACTTATTTTGAATCTATAGCAATATCAATATCAATATACATCAAAATATTGATTTTTGGTCCCAATGGAACATGAAAAGTGATTTAGAAAACGATATTCTCTTGTGATACATTTGATACATTTTTGATTCTCGAAATTTTGATACTTTTGATACATTTTTTTAAAAAAATAGATACATTTTTCAAAAAGTCAACGGCAACGCTGAGTACCAGCTGCCAGCTGCCAGAGTGCTTCAAAGATGAGAGTAGGACAGACTATACAAAACCCAACAGCCAGTCGAACTTGTAGAGGCACTTTTTGTTGTCCATGCTGCATCGAAGAACTTGGGTGCTCAGGAAATACAACAAGTAAACTGCGAGAGCGGAAAGTCATGCCAACCAAACCAGCTGTACACGAACCATTTATATAAGAAAAGCAAAACACCACAAAGTGCTTGCCGCTTGAATGACTTGGATTGTTGGTATTGGTGATATGAAAGCGTTTTGTGTGATATAAGTTCAAAGCCGATGAAGTTTGTTTCTTTTGTCAGTTAGATTGATAAAGCTATAAAGCTGAAAGTTTTGTTTTTGTTTATGAAATGTCCAATTGATTTGTTTATTTATTTTTTTTCAAATCTTAATAACTGCTGCTTTGTTTGAACTTTGTTTGAGTATAAAAGCACTAGGAGTTTCCTAAGCGTCTTCAGAACATAAACCATTAAGAGGAATTGCCTGCTTTCCTTGTTACAATTACAATGTGGGAAAGTATGAGTGATGTTAATAAGCCGCATGCATTCACTTCTCTGAGAGTTACCTGAGAGTTAATTCAGTTTTTTTCTTTTATTGCATCTTCCGCCATTGAGACTTGTTTTGCTGCTTGACAAAGGTAGTGTTCGCAGATAAGAATTTTAAGAGTGAACGTTATTTTCAAAATTTTAAGAAACCAGCCGGGAAAAGCAAGATTTTTTTAACAGTATATCGTGACCTTACAGACGCTATAACGAGATAACGAGTACTAAAAATATGTATACAGCATTTATTGTTGACAATTTTATCCATTTGAAGTAGGTACATGCCCATAGGGATTTTTATTTTAATTCTAAATCATCTTAAACTGGTGAACAGCGATACGTTTTTCTCAAATTCTATGTTCAGGAAGCCATTTCTAAAAAAAAATTTGCCTGTGCTAAGCAGCGAGGGCAGAGTTGTTTACATGAGGTTATCTACTCAATTAACTACGAGTACCTAGTACCTAAATCGAATAAACTACACACCTGATTTGTCTTATTAACTACCTACATTTGTCACAAATTCTATGTACGTACTTAGCAAAAGTTAAATTTCAATTGAAAATAAACCGAAACAGATTTGGAATTTTGTCGCTTCAGTTTGACGGTTGGATCTGACAACGCTAATTACCGATACGTTTACTACATTTTTGGCTACGCTAACTAAACTTCCTCCCTTACGTAACAGACGTAACAAATGTAGTAATTCAAAACAAAATGGCATTTCCGACATCTCTGGTGCTAAGAGTGGCCCTTGTTTGTATCCATAGGTGGTACTTTAAAAAATCTAGCTATATTGAGTCGACTAGATTGGTCTGGACTAGATGTAGCCTGAACGAAAAAACTTTATTGGTCGGTAAAATCATTTTTCTACATCAGCCACATATACCAACTGTCAACTTTGTACTCAGTGACGAATTTATTTTCTAATTTTGTCGCTTACCAATCCATAAACGTCAACTGATAAAACCGTTCATCATAGGACTGATCTAAGACAATCAAATTGTGACAAAGCAAGTCAGACTTACTAAGCTAGACACTTGAACGTCCCTACTATTGGCGTTATATTAGTTGACCTCCGGTGAAATATCAGTTACGAACAGTGCATTGAACTGTCATCCATTGTGGAAACCATAAAACTAAGGCCCTAATTATAGCCGTAAAATGCAACAGAACAAGTTGGAACAGTATTTTCGTATTTTCATGCTTTTTTTTATTTAGGCGGTCATAGCAAAAATTCTGTCATCAAAATTTGTCTCTACGAAAACAATTACAACAAATCAACCACCACTAAATTAATTCCATCAGAAAAAAAATTCCTGACAGATGGAACAGTAAGGAAATGAAATATTTCAGTGGAATGATTTGTTTTTTTTTTGTTGTGGAATTGACTGAGATCAGGAAAAGTTTTTCGCACACAAAAATTAATAAATTATCTTTCTTTAAAGATTATTTTTTCATTTCTTTTTGATAAACTAACTTTATAATTTATAAGCAGCATTTCAGAACCAAGATTGAGTTCAACCATTAGAATTAATTGATCTATAAAAGCAAAAGAAAATTTGTATGGTTTAGTTTTACGTATGGCAAATTTAAAAATGTAGTGTTAATTTCGTTTTACTGTTATAGTGGCCTTGAAGTTGTTGTCGTCTTAGCACAAAAATAAGTTGACTGCTCTTTATAAAAATTGTAGTAGATGACATATTTGACTGTTTCTAATTTTTGCCACTGTAAACCATAAGAGTTTGTGTTTGACTCCACGCAAAGTTGTTGCCATTGCAATTTATACAGGAATACATCAATATTAGTTTTAATAATTTACTCAGGTTTACACCAAATAGAACCTAGTTTGTTTAGCGATGGTTTACACTTTAAAGAAACGAATAGGTTATTCAAATTAATGTGTTTGGAATATTTGTTACATACAATAATTATACTCTTTTGTGTAGGTATTGTATGAACATTTTTGTAACTATGTGATTTTGAATTTTAAAACACTTAAAATATAAACAACAATTCGTGAATATTAAATTTAGCCTCTCTCCAATCGCAAACAAGCCATGTGCTTTTGCTATAAATGTTAACGGCTACAGATAACGTATCTGGAATATTATACTATCGTTACATAACGTATAACCACATCGTCAAAACTTCTGACACGATTTCGAAACTTATGAAAACAAAATCTATTTTTAGGAAAATTGTGATTTTATACTATCTACAAGGACGGTCGCGTTAAGCAGCTTAAATAAAGCATATTGCGACAGTTCTATCTATCTTTAGTCATCACAATACTAATGGTGATTGATGGATTGAATTTATACGTTGCGTAGAAAATAATGTGAGGATGTTTAACGAAGTATTTTATGGGTATTGTCTCTCATAAAAATGTCATTACCAAATTTTATTTAATGCAATTTAACCGAACAGCCTCTAGGAAATTGCTACGTTATATGATCTGATTTTATAGGAGATATTGAAGCGAAGGATTTCCGCTAAATAAATATGAGTAATTAAGTGAAAGGCCTACAGTCGTTATCGTGACAGGGTCATTTTCTATTTAACAAATAAAGTGGACTGTTATGAGTGTTTTGTTTTCTGAAGTGTGCAAGGTATTAAATTTGGAGATATATCAGTTAAAATTTGGAGTACCTACTTTACTGCTTAAAGAGAGAACTATGTACAGCGTGATTCTACGGAATGATTCTGACTTAAGTCAATACACGATTAAATCGGAATCGTATAAGGTGTCCATGCATACTAGTCCTAGTGTACACTACAAAGCTTATTTGACAGAACTTAAGCACACAAAATGTTGCCTAAGTCCCTAAATAATCCTTAAGTCTATGAAATAGTCTTTTAATTCTACTAATTATAGTATTGTCTTCTCCTGTCATTATAACTAGCAATAGTGTGTACCTGCACCTGCAACAACACATTCCTTGTTATCTAGAATACTCCTACTTAATTATACAAAAACAATGCAAGTTGGATGTTTGTATTGTTTGTGTTCTAATTATATCTACAGCTATTCGATTATGTTTAAATATTTACTTCGTCAGTCTGTGTATTTTTATAGCCTTGTAATCATCACTCTCACAAAAGTGTTGATTTTTGAAAAACAGCTGTTCAGTCTCAATAAAGTTTGGATTTTCCAAAAAATGCTAAAAAAAATAGCAACAAACCAGATGCGAATTCCAAGGCTTTGTTTACTGACTTCTGCTTTTGTCACCTCACTTGTCTGACGATTGTCTTATTATTTTATTTAGCTACTGACTAAAGCAAATTTCCACTTTACGTGGGAGTAAAATTTGGCAAGTGTTCGAAATTAATCCGAAACGGAAAAAAAAATTGTTTATTCATTGACACACGCAAAGTGCAAACAGTATCTAGTGAAAAGCGGATTTGAAACTGATCCAATTTTCAGTCAGTGTGACAAATACATAAGCGCTATGATACAAGTATTATTTGCCAGAAGGACAGTTGAGTTGAATCACCCTGTGTGGGTGGGTTTTCAAGAAATCAATGAAAGTGGGTCATGACATTTTGTATAGCGATTGATGAGACATAAATTGAGCTTTTGCACATTTAAGAATAATATAAAGACTTCATTTCGAAGTTATCAAATTCGAATGAAAGATAAGTTTTTGATAAAGATTCTGCTTTCGTGATATGCGTTTTATTTCTAAAACGAGATGTTTTACAATCGATTCGAAAAGTAAAGAAAATCTTACCGCAGTTTGCGCCCTGGTCCGCATAGGTCGGAATGACAGTTGTGGCTTATACTCTTTTCACACCGAGCCGAAAACCGTGTTTTCCTCGAAAACTCGTCGATGCATTCACACCGACCACCAACTAGTTTTCGTTTGACGTTTGAAATAGCTGAAATAAATAACATTTAAAAATAATATATGAGCCCGTGCATTTAGCGTGCAAATGGTTTTAAGTTGTGGCATTTTTTCGGTCGGCTGTTCAGCTGAATATTGCAAAAGGTGTGTTTGTTTCAACAACATAATAAATAAATTAAAAATTTTGGGCTTTGTTTATGATTCAAATGGTTTGACTTTACACAGTAAATATGACGGTTGAATTGTAGATGCACAGAGTATAACTCCGATCATTCAAACAACTATATTCTGCATGTGTATCTTTTAAATTCATAGATAAGTGTGCTAAATAGTTAGCAAAGAAACTTAATGCGAATTCCCACCTCCAGTCATCACATCTACGCAACAACTCGAACAAGATTGAACAATTCCCCGGCATCAAGAGAACCAGCACGTGGGGATAATATTTGGATAAATGTGCGGGACGTGCTGGTTTGCGGTGTTCTTCTGGTAGAAAGCTTTTTTTTTTTTTTTGTAAAACGCAATTTATCTCCATTCATTGGCAAAAAAAAAGGAATCAAAAGTCATAAATACTTAAACGCTACTGATGTGTTCAACAATAAGCAATTTATTGCCAATGTATTAGTACATAGGCCTGATTAACTTAAACGAGAAGCGTGCAGACAATTCCTGACACGAGCATGTTTTTTGAACAAATAAATAAAAAAATATCTTTTTATGACTTGGAGAAATTATCTGCCGGAGGAGTGTTGAACTATTTCTGAGTATACCTACGTATACAATGTTTCTAGATTTTTTTCGCTGGGAAGAATATTTGTTGCAAAAAAAGTGTGCAAAGTGTCGGAATAAATAAGGAAAATTACCTGAAATCCATAAATAAAGCGAGGTGATGGATTATATTATGTTTCAAGAGTGACAACTGCCAAGTTGGCAAAAATTGTCATGATGCACGCAGAGTTTTGAGAAAACAGTAAACATAATGGCAGCGTTCCACTGCCCGCTAGTCTTCTAGCACAAAATATCCCAGATGGAGGAACGCTCGCGCAGCGGCATTTTCGTTGGCATCAAAAACATATGACTTTTCTTCATTAATAATTTCGTGTCGCATAATTATTTCCAAACTACATTTAAAAATAAATGGTACACGTTATAGAAACCATAATAATATCGGAATTGCTATTTTACTTACCTTATTTAGGGCTATCGCAAATAAGTTCCGATGGAAATGTTTCCCTTGTCAGCAATGTAAATAAGATTGCTGAATAGGAAACATTCCGGGGGAAATATTATTCCCGATAGGGGTGATTACCTACCAATATTATCACAATTGCAGCTCGGCTTCATATTTTTGTTTTTATTTTGTAGACGTTTGAACGATTTCCTTTGACAGCTTTTTTTTTATTTTTTTTTGTTTTTCTCTCAAAGCAGCGGGTAGTTTTGCGCTAGATTGAGAAATTTCCCTGAAAGGGATATTACACAAAAAGTGCTAGACGACTAGTGCAAATGGTAAAATGTCAATTTTTTTTATATGGAGTTTGACATGCCGCTGCTCATCTAGCGGGCAGTGGAACGCGGCCATTGACACGAAGCCTAAACTATACTTTACAAAGATATTCACTGACTTTCAGCAATATGAATGGAAAGTAACTGCGCACAAGCGAACCCGAAAACAATGATTTGAATTAACTAAGGAGATTGATTGAAAAAGTCTAAAAAACGAAGGAAACATTTAGTAATGAGAGTAATAGGCTTTTCACACTCAGCCGAAAACCGTATTTTCCTCGAAAGCTTGTCGATGCATTCACACCGACCACCAACTAGTTTTCGTTTGACGTTTCAATCAGCCGTGAGACGTCGTTAAACTTCGGTGCAAACTTTTGTGGCTACAAATTTCGATCACATTAATTAACAAACAAAATTAATTTAGTGCATTTACAAAATAATATTATCCCATCAATTATTTGTGGTAAATGATTTTAAGTTGCGACATTTGTTCCAGATTTGTTCGGTCAGCCATTTTTCTGAATTTGCTGAATATTGCAAAAGGTGTGTTTGTTTCAACAACTCAACGATTGGAAGTCGTTTTTGGTGGTGTTTTCGTGTAAAACGAATTTAGACGACTCGCTTTGAAAACTTAAATAAGTATGTGTATATAAGTTTTCACGAAAACCCGGTTTTCGGATCTGTGTGAAAAGCCTATAAGTGAATGTGCACTTTCACTTTTGAGTTCGAGTTCTATTAATTATAATTATTTGTTTAATAAGCTATGGATCTCTTTCGAAAACACAAAATTAGCTGAGACGGCTTGTAGTAAATGGCATCAGTATAAAATCTCCATCGAGTCTTATACGATTTTTTTTAATCAATAACTTTCAAAATTGTTGCAGTAATATGCCATATGATTCACCCGATGGCTAACAGAATTGACTTGGAATAACACCAGCTTACAAAAAATCAAAAAATAAAAATAGAATCCCGCTGCGGACAGGATTCGAACCTGTGCGGGTAGAACCCAATGGATTTCAAGTCCATCTCCTTAACCACTCGGACACCGCAGCTCATGGCCCATTTTATCCAGAAAATAGATACGTCTTAAGGCAGTTAAATAGAGTAGTTACTCAAATTTTAAATTGGAAATCGTTAGTGCATTGGTTACCTTAAATATTGCAGACTTTTTTCTACTTGATTTCTTGTGTATAGTGACTTTAAACAAGTTGTTCAAATACGAACTTCAACTTATTTTTAACTATAACCTTGTGCGAGATCTAGTTTTGACAGTTCAGTTTCAGTGTACATGTACATGCTTAATGCGTTTATTAGTACGTGTATGCACTCTTTTAAATAAAATTGGTAATATTGGGTTATGTCACTATCAGTCAGATTTGCTTTGCGGTTTATCTTTTGAGTAAACAGTTTGAGAATATCTTAATAGCAAATGACAAACAGGCTTAATAAACAAATTCACTTAGTCACTATATAGTTGTAGCCATCAGAGAAGTGCATACGTAAAGAAAAAAAACAGTAGAAAAATGGAACAGTAGAAATGTGAAACATTTCAGTGGAACTTATGTTAAATTGATTCATGATTTGATCCGAAAGTAAATTCTTTTTTAAGCCAAATTTGTGTTCAATGTTTTTTTCGAAATAATAAAAACAAAGAAACAATGCTTGTCAATAAAATTGATGGAACGTGACAAATGGTTTAAATTTAATTTTTAAATCCGGGCATTCACGAACGTTTTCTCACTTAAGAAACGAAAGAAGTTTTCGCTTGTGCAAATGAAAAGTGGTCGTTTTTGTATTTCTTTTTGCTTCATGTAACTTGAAAGCGAAGTTAGGCGCTGCTTCGCTTTCGGACAGGGAAAAAGGAAAGCGTGTTTCCAAGCGGTAGACACTGTCAAAATTCAAGTGTGTAAGCAATTACTTCAGGGCTCTGTTTATGTTTATGAATAAGTGTTTCAGTTCCAATCGAGGAGTTAGTAAACAAAAGCAGAAACTTGACTTAGTACACAGACAAATATTTTGAGAAATAAATAATTTGAAAAAAAATTTGTGTGCAATAATTTAAAGATTAAATAAAGAAAATAAATTAGAGAAAAATTGTGATCAATGACTTTTGTTTGACTGTGTTCGTTTTTGTTTTTTGTCAAAAGACATCAGAACTGAAATGATTTAAGTTCAGAAGTGATTCAACGGTTAACTACTGATAAACAAATCTACTCGTAATAATGAAATATTTCTCGCACTGCGTTATTTAATATTTTACTTATATCGTTAAGGAAAACATGTCAACCTAATCCGCAATTAATGTTGCGTCATATTTGTTTGTCTAAAACACGTCTAATATGTGTCAACAATACACGATGGAAGAAGAGTGTGTACGTCAGTCAATATAGTGATCGTCGCAGAAAATTCACGTAAAATCCGATTAATTCAATTCTATTCATAAGATCAACACTGCGGAAAATTTCAGTCAGCACAAGACTTGAATTTAGAACAGATACCTACCTATGCCTACAAGTGTATATAGTAGATGCCTCGTACGTCGTACGTATCTACATTATGAACGTGCATTGGGCGACTTTACAAAGAAGAATATTGTGTGACTAGGCGAATTTCTATCTTAAACTTCTGACACGCTCGCTGATTACAAAAATAAGCGATACTATGTCGAAAGTGGCCACAGGATATGTGCTAACGCCCACGTATTAAGTGGAAATGCGCGTGCTGTAAGACGATTTAGTATATTTTTATTTTATTTGTTTTATTTTTAATATATATAGATTTAGGTTTTTTTTTAATTAATTGACAATTGGGAGAGAGTGTGAGGTGGGAAAACTGAATGTGTTTGACGTCAATGCCGTGAGAAAAGCATGCCGCGAAGGCCGCAATGGATGGGAGTGCTTAAGTAGTTTGAGTTTTTGTGGTATTTTTTTTTTTTTAATTTTTTTAAAGCGTGCTTTTCGATATTGTCCACGTGTAGGTACGTGGATGTGTTTTGTAAGTGTGGAAAATTTAAAGCCATTTGGAAAGTTTTCATCAAATTGTTTTTGGAATGTCTTTGGAAATATCTACCAAATTTTGGGATATTTATTTTGGATCGCTGTCAATGATACGGGTAGTAGAGTTTTCTGTATGTGTTGGTTATAATTCTTTACCGCCGCCAGCTATATCCAAGGATAACATAGATCAGGGTAGAGAATGTGTCTTTTTGTATGAAATAAATGGAAGACTGTCTTATGTTATTGGAAAGTTTAGAACAACCGACATTTCTGACAACACTGCGACGCACGCTACACTTTCGGTGCGACACCAAGCAAAATTTGTTTAGGTTGTCAATGTTTCGGAATAGTGCATAGTATACAGTAACAAACAATTAATTTAAAAGGGGGTTCAAAACAGGGAAACTACGTTTCAGATGGAGTAAATAAAAAAAGAAAATAAATCACTTTTCAACTAATCCAACAAATCCAAGTCCAATCTCTGCTTGTTCTTGCGCCCCCAAGAAATTGAAAAATGACACATCTCCAAAGGTGCAACCAATTTTAAGAGCGCAATTGCAAAAAAACGATGCCTCTACTTAAAGCCGGTTCTAATCAAGTTTGCAACATTGTCCCACAATCAATAAGCTTGACAGCAACACTATAATCAATTTATGGTAATTTCGCCTTCACTTTGCTAAATGCAATAATCGCACTAATTTAACCTATTAATAGTTGTGTTTACGCAAATAAAACGCTGAGGCAGACAGTGTTTATGTTTACACTAGATCTTATCGCATTGTAAATTCTCAGTGACGGTAATTGACTCTAATCACATTCGCAGCCCAGTACAAACTTATGAAACATTAGCATGTTCTTCGTAATCAAATCAGTGCGTCAAAGTGCTAAACTACTTACCGAATTATAAGCAGATACTTGTGTGCATATTTCTCTAAATATAAAATCAATAAAAGAGCATTCGATTTCTATATGCGAATTCCCAAAGCTTATAAATATTCTCTATTGTTGAATGGCATAGCTTTGCGGGTCTGTAAAGCGCCGACTTGCGTCATCATGGGAAACATTTTTGTTAGAACGATTTTCCAGACACAAACACCTAATAAATAATTTTTTAATGGAATGTGTTGTTCATACAGCGCATTGCAATGTGAGCGGATGAGAATAAAAGTTATTGTTCTACATATTTTGTTTACCAATAAGTGGCAGTGCTACATTATGTTTGTAACAATGCACAAGTAGGTATACAAGTTGATGATGGGAAATTGAACGTAAATAGAAAACGTTAAATTACGTTGCAGTATGCAGTTTATGACATTTTATTAGCTCAGGCCACGAGTAGACGTACAAAAATGTGGCTAAGGTAAAAATGTGACGTTTCAGCAATTTTCAAGTTGGTAGCACGAAAAACTTTAAAGTGAAAACTGGGATATCGACATGACTGTCACAGTGCTTCTTCATTCAATTAAGTCAGCAACTAGTTGCCTCAGACCACACGTTATTACTCTGCGCGAAATGGGTCACTATTTCTAACAAATGAGCTGTATATTTATATACCTACCTACTCACTCTCAGGTGACAAAATTGGAGATCAATGAACTTGTGTTCGAATCTGGCGGGATAATGCAATGTACTTTATTTCTTTTCTTTTCAGTCTGTCAAGTGTAACAACCTTGGTTTTTGTTTTTGACAAATCAAATTAGGTACTCATTCCACTCGTATTCGTTATATCCGGACACTACTGTATCTATTTGGTTTGCAAAGAAAATTGTTTTTAATTTTACTTCAGTACCAATAAAAAGAGATACTTTATAAATTCACCCCATATGGCAATTTTATGAACGAGTTTCTTCGAAACTGCTCCAAACGTCTGGAGAACAACTCTTTATAGTTGAGACAGTCGGTCCTTAAAAAAATGGCTTCTTCTTTCTAAAACAAAAAAGCATACTAGTAGGGCAATGTGATAATTTTGTAATTGATAACAGACTCATTAATATTTCTTTACAACCGTTATTTTTTATGATTACTTATCTTCTACCTCTTGCCTTTTTGCTTACAAAATAAAGTGCACGACTGGGTCGAACGAAACTTTTTCGAAACTTTTTTCAAAAATGCATTGTACGATAATATAGAGAAAAACTGAGTTTGCTATTGAGTTATAAATGACCACATTACCTACCTACAAAATAAATTTTTGTTACAATCGTATAGACCGTTTTCGAGATATGTCAAAATTTCAGAAATACCGTTGTTCGAATTTTTAGCCGAAAATTGGGTACGCAGTCATGGTAACCTCGCCTACTGCAGCTTAAATATCAATTTTGGTTGAAATCGTTAGAGCCGTTTTCGAGGTTTGAACGTAATCCGGGAAGCCGTTTAGGCTGTAGACCTGTTGAAGGACGGACAGACAGACAGAATTTTGCGACCCACTTTTTTGAGTTCCTCTATCATCGTAATATCAGAATTGATTGATATCTCGAGTTCGAAAGTTAATATGGAAGTTAAAAAAGACAATAACAATATACAAGCACTCGATGGATCATTTCGTCCCGTGGTACTAAATTAAATTCTCCAAAGCTACAACCAGTCAAGCGGGCTACTCCTGCTAGCTTAAGAATTTACCATAGAAAGTCGTTCCTATCGTTTAGTTTCAACAGTTCATTTAAATCCGAAGTCGACCATAGTATTCTGTGGGTGTGATTGACACAAGCTCAAATAATCGCTAAAAGCATTAAACGAATACCGCACCTTCACCCCTGCGCAACAATAAGAATGCACCCTAAAGAGCTCCATATACCCATATACCGCTAATTCTAATCGGATTACTAGCCACAAAATAACAAGCTGTAAAGGCGACAATAAAAATGTTGTTTTCAACAACAACATGCTGGGTTGCAGGACATTGACCGCCCGCAGTTGAAGCAAAGAAAAAAAAAAAAAAAACGATTAATACAACTAAAATAAGCAAAGCAAACAAAATAGCCATAAACAAAATTCGGGCTCTTATTTTTTAGGGGGAATAATTTTAGAATCCGGCGAAGTGTAAAGGGAATATGAATTTTGAAGCGTAGAACTTGGATTCACAAATAAAACAAATAATCAAATTTCTGCCCACCCGTCATCCTTCGTGTAGACCACGGGAGTACGAGTTTTATCGGGGTAAACAAGTGTTTTTAAGTCCAATTCGTGCTACTGATCAAAATTTGTTAGTGTTGGACATGTAATTTGAATTTTTTCTTCCTCTTAAACGCAAGACAATTATTTCAAATTTTAAATTATTCAAGCACATGGAGGAGTGTGACAGGCGCCGCCATATGCAGATGCCGTCTCTGATAGTGAGACTGTGACCCCTATTTTTTCTAAAGCTGGAAGCACATAAACAGCCTCGGTTACTGGTGCCCTGGTGGGTACTTTGTGCCACTTTGTTGTGAAATCACCATCGTATATCCCAAATTAAATATGCGCGAGTGACACTGACAGACGCCGCGACAGACATTCGTGCCAATCGGGGATGATGAATATTTATTCATTTTTTTTTCTGTTAATAATCAGCACGTGGAGTAGCAAATTGTCAATTATAGTTCAACCGTATCTTACTACAGATGTGCTCTTTTGTGACCGTGTTTAAATGGAAGTTTGTTATTTTAACTAATCTATACCCACTGACCTAACGCACTGACTGGATGTGTTTTTGATCAACCACACTCACGTCAATATAGCGACAGAATAGTGGTTATTATGTAATTTAAAAGGCAGATTGGGCATAGCCACTTGAGATTGCTACAAACATATTTGCTGAAATGAGCGCTATTTGTATTATGTCACTCCGGCGTGTGCAGCAAATGGCCATGATGATTTTTTTGTGTCAAATATTTAATCAACTAGGCAGACAGACAGACAGATACCTATATAAATTTATTTATTTTCAGTATAGACTGTGTTGGAGAAAATTGTTTGTAATGTGCTGCAAATTTAAGGTGCGACTGGGAGTTAGTATAAATATGCAAATTAGGCAAGGCAACCATTTATCGTTTGATTTGAGATTTAACACTTGAAATTGTCTCGGAAATCGTGATTGGTTGTTCACTGAAGTAGTTTTCGGAAATGATACTGCTTTTTGAATGGGATGAGAGTGAGATAAATAAACTCAAGCAAATAATCATTTGCAGTGGAAGTGGATCTACATAACATGTGTGCCATCACCGCATAGAACGTAACTAATATGGACATTTTGATTGCTTTGGAGTTAAGACTTAAAAGTGCTGGCTTATTTTGACATGTATATGTCCGAATCCGAACGCTGGTCTGTTGTTTCTGTTTGTCCACCTAAACAAGTTCAACCATAAGTTTCGGGACACCCCTGTTTCGAAACTGTGTTGTATTTATGTTGGAAAAAGTTTCTAATGATCGATTCTGTTCGATTCTAGGTGTGGAGAAAAATACCTATAGGCATACACATCTACACAAATCCATTCACAAGTACATCTCACTTTATCACAAATAAGCTGATACTTTTAGGCGGATTCGTGGTTATATAATCACTTTGGCCTTAATTTGCTCAGATAAAGGTCTCTGTTCGACCGTAGTCACAATAAACTCAGAGTGTGCCTTCATATTGACATAAATGTTTATGTTTACATATCCCTATATCCTCACTATTTGGGGGCAATATTAATTTAGTGGAGTGGACACTCTTTCTTGCAAATGTCTTCATCTTTGTTTTCGCGATTACCCACCATCAGGTTTTAAGAAAATAGGCTGATAGTTTTCTATTTCAAAAGTGCCACATTTAGAAACGTAAACTGAAAATAACAAAAATTTAATATTAACATTGCCTAACAGGACACCTTCGTATCGCTTCCTCTTGTTGTTCCGAAAATGACGCACAACACTTTAAAATGTATTCATCCGATCTTGAAGCGCAATTCAGAGATGCGCATAACATCAACAAAATTTAAATAAAAACCATTTCATTTAAAATTCTACGAATAGTTTGCATGGAGTTCTGTCAACAAAGCTGTAAATTTCCATTTTTACCAAAGATCTGAACCGATACACTAATCTAAATTCAAACGGTCACGTAAGCTATACACGTATTTAATAATAACAATTACAAAATTTAAAAAACAAAACCTGTGCTTCGCATAAGTTTTGTAAAAAAAAAATATTACTAGCCTCAGGCTAACTGGGTCAGCGGATAAAGTGATTTGTCAGTTGTCACCTACCGCTATAGAGTTTAGTCATCGATAAATATTATTGACGATAATATCGTTCAATGCCATCAAAAATTCACCTATATCACACCAATTAGAAAGAGTTGCTGACAATTGAAATTTAAAATTTCCTAAAAGTGCTACAGGCGTCGGATGTTAAAGCACATTTTAGAATTGTTATATACTATACATACCTCACTTTGTGGCAGGACAAAGTCTAAATTTAATGTGCATAGTATTTTCGACCGCCTTGTGGAATATTACTTCAAAATTGTGTGAAAACAGGTTAGCTCTGAATTAATTAAGATTTTAAGCCGAATACATAATTAACTAGACGAGTGTGCGGCTTTTAATGTATCTGTCATCAGTATAACCAAAAAAGGGGGTGTGTCGGTTGCTTACGCCAAGATTTCTGACCATGAACTTACCGTTGAGGCAGTAAAAAACCGGTACATATAGAACTGACGGTTGTGTAGTGTTACCAATACCATTCTGCAGTATTTCGTTATCCGAACAATCTTAAATGTTTCATCACACATATTTACCATTTAGAATTAAAATTCATGTTTTTTGGTAAGCGGTTGAGGCAATATTTATTTCGATGAAATGACGATTGAGATCGATTCAATCGTTGTGACAGCACGCCCCTACTCCTTTACTTATTCATCATGGGAAAATGCGTTAAAAGTTTGTTCATTCGCGTACGCCGCGTAAATCGAATGCAATCGATATAAATCGATCGCAATCGCACAAAGTCTATACACGTTCTCATCAAAAGTGACAGAAAAAGAGAAAATTTGCAAAATAACGAGTAACGAGTAGTTCCTTCTCTTGGATCGAAACAGCTCTGAGAATTTCAACGGGCAAGTACTGATAAATAATATGTCAAATGCAAAAAGTTGACAGGAAACAATTTCAAAACCTGTCTTAAAATTCAATTGCAAAGAAAAAAAAATCTGTGAGACTAAAAAAAAATCGGTGGTGGTCGAATGTTCTCCTAGAACGTTTCATATGTTGCAAAAAGGTATATGTTACATATTCATTTGTGATATGGACTAGATGTTAAAGATGAAAGTGGCTCAAAGTAGCTCGAAGTCTATCCACGTCCTTTGGGGTATTTTCTGCGGTCTCTGAGAGAGTATCACTCAATTTTTTTATGCTTGACAGATTGTTAGTGTTTGGCTCGGGAAAGTGCGCGAATGGACCTAATGTATTCGACTTGCATTTACCAACTGTTGCAAGCTTTTTTTTTTTTTTGACATTCCAAGATTATTTGAAAATAAATTGGTTTGAAAATTTGTGGTTGCTTCGCAAACAGGTGCTATCCCTTTCGTAATACACTTTCAGTCTCTTTTATATAAAAGAAATAATACAAAAACCAGAGAAAAATGTAGTGTCATACGGGCTTAATGAAATGGTTCTTTTCTTAAATTGATGGATGACGCGTGCCAGAGCAATACCAAATCAGCAGCCCATCAATCCGCTCTGACTTAAAAGAAAACTGAACAAAAGTACACAACGAATCTTCACCTTTTGTTTACTATAACTGATACCGATTTGAAATATACACAATAAAATCCAGCTCACAGACAGCAGCCCCTTCCTGAAAGTAGTGTATCTACATCAGGCCATCTGCTCTCTGTAAAAACAAAGCACTTAGCTGTATATGCTTTCCTCGATTATCTGAGTGAAAGCGCACAATAACACAAATGAACCAATTAAGCCAATTGACCTTAAAATATAATTTCATCGGTCCAGTCGGTCGAAGTACGTCATTGGGGTTTGTCAAGCGATAACTTGCCGACGAATAAATGCGTATTAAAAATCAGCGCAAAGCACGAGCTCGAATTGCCTGCTGTTTTAAGTTTACCCCTTAAAAATGTGTGT
Source organism: Cheilosia vernalis (assembly GCA_949126925.1). NCBI lineage: Eukaryota > Metazoa > Arthropoda > Insecta > Diptera > Syrphidae > Cheilosia > Cheilosia vernalis. The sequence continues at coordinate 6,190,009 of OX421362.1, forward strand.
TTTAAAATAGATTCCGAGCTGCGACAGCCTTCAAACAATTGCCTTATCAATTTGCGAAAAATCAGCAATGAAACTATATCGCAGATACACCTTACCATATCATACCCCAGCGGCCTTGTAAATAAATTGAACTCTGTTAACCCACCCTCGTGGTTTTCTTCTTTTAGCACTATACATACACACACATCCATCAGAAGCGCCTTTGATAAAATTTATGAAATAAGAAAACAAGGAAGTAAGCCCCAAGGTTATCATACTAGCGAATTATAGAGGAGAGGAACGAATTTCGCAAGCAATGACATTTTTAACGTCACCACCAACAGCACACGCAACCATGAAACGGTATGAAACAAACAGTATGAATATTTTTTCTTGTAGGTATTTCTTCTTTTTTATGAATTCTATCGGGTGACCTACTTTCCGGAGAGAGAATTTAAATTTATGTGTAAACAGAGCTGTTAGGTAGAGCAAACCCACGCATATGATATCCGTTTCTGCAAGAAAAGGTGCGCTGATTAAAATGATACATATTTACATTCATACTTGAGGAAGAAAACTTATCATTTGGCGCATGTTTTAATTAGCCTTGATCCAGTTCCAATAAAATGTTTCGTTTATTTCAGAAACTTAAAAAGAAATATTGACATTTGACAGTTCAAGAGCATCTCAGATGAAAAGTCTATAATTACTTGTGCACTGCAAGCGGAAGCGAGGTGTGTATGCGAAATTTTAGACTATTTACAAAAAAAAAACCGGAAAGAATTATAACAAGGAAACTGAGTTGTTTTCATGGATGTCTTCTCCGCGTGACATTGCATGTTGAGTACCTATACCTAACCTACCTACGTGACCAGCGAAAGGGAAGCTTCATAAATATTTCATTATAATGTACTAGTTTAGTCCAGTGAAGATTTCAAGTTCAATGTAATGTAGTTGCTTGAAAGAATTTCCAAGGGTGGGATTAATCTTCCAGGGAAATAAAACAGGTAATAAAATTAAGAAATTATGTTTTCCGTGAACGTGTCATTTTCATGACGTTTATTGTTGTTTGTTCTTTAGGTATGTTTCGTTTAGATATAAACGGCCATATAGTGTAGGTATTCAAATTTAAATGCGCAATAAATTAAGACAGTGTTAAGATGGGTCGCGTGAGGTTCCGCACGTAGACGACCAAACTGATCTGGAAAATGTATAAAATTGAATACATTCTTCCTGTCAATGTTTGTCAAATATTAGTTAAACTGGATTTAGCTGCGGATAGAGTGGTTACAAACTGGACCGATTATAAGTAAAACTGATATTAGGTCCTTTTTATTATGCCCACATGATCTGTATAGATCCATGATTTACAACATAGAATAAATATAGATCATTTTGGTATAATAAAAAAGTCCTATTGTGAGTCTAATAGGCTTTTCACTCCAAGCCCAAAACCTCGTTTTCCTCGAAAACTCGTCGATGCATTCACTCCGACCACCAACTAGTTTTGACGTTTCAATCAGCTGTGAGACATCGTTTAACTTCGGTGCAAACTTTTGTGGTTACAAGTTTCGATCGCATTAATTAACAAACAAAATGAATTTAGTGCATTTCAAAATTATATAAGCAAATCAATTAATTGTGGAAAATGATTTTAATTTGTGAGTTTGACATTTGTTCGGTCGGCCATTTTGCTGAATTTTGCAAAAGGTGTGTTTGTTTCAACAACCCAACGATTGGAAGTCGTTTTCGTGCTGTTTTCGTGGAAACGAGTTTAAACGACTCGCTTTGAAAACTGAAAAATGTATGGGAAAACTTCTGATTTCGATGAATTTTTGGAGTGTTTTCGCGAAAACCCGGTTTTGGGCACGGTGTTAAATGCCTATAAGTTATCAGTTTTTATCAGTTTATCTTGCTGTGGGAAAGACAAGTAAAAACTCTTTTTAAAATAGACAATCCACATATGAAATTTGAAAGCAGTACTTTTGATGGATGTTTTATCAACAATTTTTCTACTATCTAAGCGTTTTACTTCGGATTTGATTAGTTTACTGCATTATAACTGATAAAAAACTTTCCGAAAAAAATAAACAGAACTAGGTCAACCTTGACTAATGAAAACTTGGAACCCTTTTAATAAAATTATTAAAAAAATCTTCAAATTGATAAAATATTTTATCGTTATAGATCATTGTATGGTTTTTGGACAGGTCTTTTAAATTATCTGAATGACTAATGGTAACAAAGATTGCATGATTTTATAAATCAACTTAATCAACTTGTAGTAGCATTTTGTTTTTCTGTTGTAAAAAATTAAAACCAAAATAATAAAATTAATCCGCCAACGAAATCAATAGATTTGAACTAAAGTGTTCATTTCCCGCACGGTTTATAATATTTAAAATGCAATTACGTTTATTTTTTTGTTATCTCTGCGATCTAATGTTGCTTAGGTTTCGTTAAATTGTTCTTTAACTATTATTGCTTAGCCAGAGAGTAATTCAACGTACAGGGTCATTCATTTCGTGGTTTCTTGTTGGTAGTTCTGGCATTTGTACCTGTCAAACTCAGCTGTCATTTGAAGTGTCATAATATTAGTTGAATGTTTGATATTTACAATAATGAATCGCTGAACAATCGAACAACGCGTTAAAATTATTAAAACTTACTACAAAAGTGGTGAATCAAACGTATCCACTTTTCGCACGCGATGATTATGTTCGTCATAATCGACCGACTACTCAAGCAATCGGTAAAATTGTGAAGATTTTTGAAGAGAAAGAAAGCGTTACCCATGACGTATCGTATCGTAAGGCCTGTGTGCAACAAAAGTGATAAATTACAACATTGGTCGCAGAATGATCACGCTGCCTGAATGAAATTTACTATGCGAGACAGATCTTTCTACTGGTTTGGTTCGGGTATTCGTTGATTGTTAAGTCCAATTAAACAACAGAACTGCCAATACCATTTATAATATTGGAAAAATGTCAAATATATGAACACAATTACAAATAGCAAAATCTGCAATTGAATTATAAAATTCTAGAGAAGCTTCTGATTTGAAATCGAAAAACGCAATCCTCTTCTTAGAATCATCAGATTCCTTTCAGCAGTGCAAGATTTTGTTTTTTTTTTATTTTGACGGCGGATGCATAGATATTGAACGCTTCTTTTTGAACAGTGCAAAATGTCATTAATCTATATCTTTGAGTTCGAACTCATGTCTCCCATAAAACAATGTTTGTCTACAAGTAATGATGCAATGAACTCATTGAATGTCATAATAATGATAACAGTGCGAAAATGTTAGACTTATTGTGATATACTTGAACCTTGGGAATTTGAATATTTTTACAAAAATAAATAAACCTTAGGTAATCTTCACTATAGTTTCATCATGGGTTATTAAATATTTAATTTATTGCATGTGAAGATTGTTTTTAAATTGGCAACGCTTTTACAGCGACAATCAATTGACATCCTCCAAAGGTCCCACTGAACATATTTAACACTTTCAAATATCTACGCGCGGCGATTTCGAAAATATCCCATACACAGACCTGCTTTACCTAGACTTAATTTTTATTTGCTGATTTTTATGGACGATTAACGACAAAAATAAAAATAAAGATTCCCATCTGAATTTCTCAAACACCTCGTATCAAAAATAGGTAATAACAATCACATCCGTAAACATCGTTATCTGAGAGATTCTGAACGTAGTCAGTCGCAGCTGTTTTCAAAGCGTTCTAAAATTAGCTCAATTTATCTTGATTTGACACTGAAATTTTTTTGGGAAGCGCGTATAACATAACGCTAGGTGTAAACCAAATAAGTTCAGCTATCGAACACTAATCAAATGATTACTTATTTATCAAGAAATCATAAAAAGATATTTATCACTGATCCAAAATAACTCTAAAAAAAAAAATAAGACGCAAAAGCTAAACTGTACCGCTTTTCGGAGCCCTTATCAAACCAACGAGACTTTCACACTTTTACAAACAAATAAATAAAGAATTAAAATTGTAAAATCGTTGACTTCCAATTGCGAAGTTAGCAGCACCGCCAGGGCGCCAGTATGTGGAGGATTCGTTCTAGGAGCTGGGCCTCATCGAAGGTCGCGCGATAACCTTTTTTGTGTAAATATTCAGCTGTCTGCTGTGACAACTTTTTTTTTGTATATATTACTGTATAGGTAGGTAGGTATACGGGCGACAATCAATCAGCGATCTTTGCTATAGGTACTTTGAGAATAAATTGGTTTTATTTTCAAATTCAGATTCAGATAGACATGAGAGATTAAATATTTATAGATGTGGTTACTAGTGAAGTCGATTGTTTCCAAAAACCGTCTTATTTGAATTAAAATTTCATGGGCTTATTTATAGTCTTTTGGTTCATTGGCCCATGGTCTACATGTGCGATTTTTAAAAAGGAGTTTTTTGTTGCCATTCGATATAAAACCGCACTTAAAATATAAATTTATAATATTGCGCACTGCCCAACCTACTCTTCGCATTACCTAAAAGTTTCTCCGGCAACCTTAAAAGACGATATCGAAATTTGTTCCTAAAATGAGAGCTACATCGTCAGCATATTTTTAGATTCTTATCAATCCGTTTCAAGATGTTCAAGGCCACCTATAATTGACAATTCGGTGCCATAACTTTTTTTACGGCTCAATTAAGGGCCTGTACGAGTAGCACTTTATTTGTTTGTCAAAACAAAATGTTATCGTTGTTTCCATCTGTTATAGCTATGCGCTCTACATCTGTTCAAACTTAACCTCAAAGTATTCGCTCAGTAGTCGAAAATAGTTGCTATACAGATTAAAAAGTCTACGGGGTTTCTTGGGTATAGAATTATAAATCAAAAAAAAACTTGACAATTCAACATTATATATGGCATTTGCCTCCCTTCACTTTGAAGTTTGTGGTTATAAATTAGTTTGAAAATTTGTGGTTGCTTTGCAACAATTGCAACCCCTTTCGTAATACACATTTTGTCTCAACATGATTTAATGTTATTCAAATGATGGAAAAAATGCGAGAAAAATGTAGTGTCATGCGGGCTTAACTGTCAGTTTAGAATGTGCACATGATTTGTTTACATCACACGCAAAATCAATTTGCTGCCAAATCTTTATGTTTGCAACAAAAATGTATTAAATCTGACAGGTAGCTGACGTGTTGTGTCTGAACTTTTTTTTGCTAAGGCTATTCGCGTTAACATTTTTTTTAAGATAAAACTCAGAGTTAATCTTATACTTTACATAACAAACTGTCACTCATGTACTTGTACATAAGCTCACATACACCTACCTACATAGTTGGCGCAACAGGTCCGTAGGGTCCCTAGGCCTAGCTTCTCACAACCATTCGTTTTGTGTGAGATTTCATTTTTGGAACGAATGGAAGGGATCTACAATTTTATGCCAATTCCAAACGGCTAATTGAGAAGCTCTTTTAAGACAGTTATACTCTCGGATGTTTGTCAGACGTTCGCGAGAGGTGGCGCAGTGAAAAAAACCCTGAGTTGGAATTTGGGTTTTTGCGGGATTCGAACCTGGGATGTGGGATCCCTTGCTTAGTATTCCAACACACTAACCACTAAGCCACTGCGCCTACATAAGCTCACTCGAATATATAAAACGTAGTCTTTGGACAATAATCGTTCAATTCGCGGTATAAACTCCAGCGTTGCGTTTCTCTTCTTGCTTTCGTCTGTCGCCTAAGACGTCTGGTCGTCTAGGATTTCACCCGCTTCTATTTAACATTTCATCAATTTCATACACTGTTAACGTTTATTGACTAGTAGCCGACAAATATAGGCAATCATAGAAGTTGCGCAGTTGAAATACAGAAGCTACTTCCTTAAAGTCTAACGTCATTCCCTTTGTTTAATTTATACATTATCTATGTACCTACTTATTTGAATGATTGTTGAATAATTGCTAAAAGCCCGTCTATTAAGATTAGGTTGGCAAAATTGTTGTTCCAAAACAAATATTCGATACGATATGTAACGTCAATCAAATACTTATCATTGCAAATGACAAACCTAAAGTTGCCAGTCCTATTCATTCATTTATTCATTTCCAATCGATTTGTTTTTAATTTATTATTATTTTTTTAAAGAAAACATTTTTGGAAACATTTAGCTAGGTATCTCTCATGTGATTTAACGCAATCATCAGTGGAACGTCGACTCCTAATAAAATCTGTCCCAAAACGCGCAAAAATCATGCACGAATCGTGCGATGTAAGCAAACCGAGCTATTGCATCATAATCTTTCCCCAGGTATCTACATAAAAATAATAAAAACAAAAACAAAAAACACTTCGCCCACCGCTACCAATCGCATTTATTTATATTGCGTCGTACTACCTACAACTACAACCATCCACCAGAATGTTTTTCTTCTCAGTCTCTTAGCATCTGATGTTGCCAAGAAAATTGTTTTTCCTCACGCGTACACTTGAGATTTCGCCAAGCGAATTTGTAAGAGACCTACCTTAAACAGAACTACAGTGAAATTCACCCACAAGACCGAAACACGTGGTATGGGTATCAGAAGAAACCTAATACGCTAGACACTTTGGAATTATAGACCTCAAAACAACATCGTTACGTTTACTGACAAAGGTTTGTTTTCAACTATAACTGCTCACCAGAAGATAAGATTACACTGTGTAAACTTATGTTACTAGTCAACAGTTTAAAGTAGGTGGCATATGCCAGTCAGACTAACTTAGATTATTTTTTCGTTGCCCCAAGAATATGGCGGCGATTAATGAAGTGTGCACTGGAAAAAACTGGACACATATCTTGTTTTTAACTTTCTCCATTAAGTAGTAAGAGAAAGATATTGTTTTCGTACAAAATTTCAAACTCGAGATATTAACCAATTCTGATATTACGATGATAGAGGAACTCAAAAAAGTGGGTCGCAAAATTCAGTCCGGTCTGTCCGTCTATCTGTCCGTCCGTCCACAGGCCTACAGCCTAAACGGCTTCCCGGATTATGTACGTTCAAACCTCGGATTTTGAGTTTCTGGGCTTACAGTTCGGGAGGGTTTTTGTTTTTGCAAGGTAACCTCAATTTTAATAGTACTTCCCATATAAAACTTTCGTACCAGTTTGATTTGATCGAAAACGGCTCTAACGATTTCAACCAAAATTGATATTTAAGCTTAAGAAGGTGAGGTTACTATGACTGCGTACCCAGATTTTGGCTTAAAATTCGAACAACGGTGCTTTTGAAATTTCGACATATCTCGAAAACGGGGTATACCTACGATTGTAACAAAAAATAATTTCTAAGGTAATGAGGTCATTTATAACTTAATAGCAAAATCTGTTTTTCTCTATATTAGCCGAGTTTTTTTGAGCTTCGATCTAAGCAAAGCAAAGTCAGGAAGGATTTTTAGCACGCAATTACAACAACTACGCTATACTTGACACTTCGAGGCTCGCAATAGTTGTTGTAATTGCGTGCTGAAAATCCTACTTTTCTTCGCTGAGATCGAAGCTTAAAAAAACAGGCCTATTATCGTGCAATGGATTTTTGAAAAAAGTAATTTTTTTTAGTTTAGGTACCGGAAAACGGCGATAACAATTTTGACCAAAATGCAAACTTAAAATCAAATGGATGTTTTCAAAACTATTGTGTCCTCAATTTTCGATTTGCCGAAGACTCTGAAAGTCAGTCATATGTCAGACTCGCACTAAACGAGAAAGTTTCGTGCGACCCAGCCGTGCACTTTATTTCTTCTTTCGAGAATATTGTACCCGTTTTCGTCGATGTTATCATAATCATCAGCTAGGCGATATTTGCGGAAGCCAATTTTTATATACAGAGGTACCTATATGTATCTGAAGTGTCTATGATAAGAACGAAAACCGTTACCAATTTGCCGGGCTCTAAGTTGAAGATATGTTGGTCGTTTCTTTTTTCTCTTTTTTTTTATTCGAAGGTTACTGTATGTTGAGTTTACTTATACAGATAACGAAGGTTGGCTTTAAGTGAAAACAAATATTGTCGTGGTATAGCTACTACTTATATTTGTATTAATTATGAAGAACAGACAAATCAAAGAGGAACCAAGGGCAACTAATTGTATTAGATATCGTCTGTCGAAATTTACCTATAGGTCTGGAGGACTTTACTGTCAGAATAAATAGCAAACTGTACGTCTGTTCCTGCGGGAAAAGAAATCTACATAATTCTAAAATAGTAAATATCTCCGAAACATCATATTTGCTAGTGATTTATTCTTGAATGCAGCAAGATTTTTATTCAGATTTGCGTCCTTTCCCAAAATACATTGCATTCCCATTTATGAATCTTTGAAGTCCCGCTTTTACCAGTCTGTCTACCTTGCCTATGGGAACCGTTTTAAAAATGCGTTCGTAAATTCCCTGTAAGTCATCACCACCGCCCATCATGTCGGAGCGCACGTAGCTGCTGCTCCACATGAAAAGGGCACACACCTCCGTGACGCCACACATAACTTGATATGAAATAAACTTGTTCCACCTGATGACTTGTTTCACTTATGTAGGCGATGGGAAAAACAAGTCAACACACCCCCCTATGCTGGTGCTAAATTCTTCAGTGTCATATGTATCCAATGTAAACAACCTCTAGATGTTTTGAAAATAAAATAATAATTTTCAAAGTGACCCCCGTCACCGCCGACTGTCGCCCACTTAAAGGCCAGTTCACTTTGTAAACAAATGAAACTGTTCATCAGACTGTTGGTTGTTTAATTTAAATGGGTACCAGACGCCTCTAAGCTTGTTAAGATAACCAGTTTCGCATTCGCCGATCGCCTATGACCTAGCCTCACGAAATGTATTTTAATCGAGAGCATAAAAATAACAACAATTCGTAACAAGATCACCCGGCGAGCTGGTGCAGCGTTGCACTTTCAACATCACGTAAACAGACCGCGATGCGGTCGTGCTCATCACTATGCGGCCAACTATGCAATGTCATTTATGCATTCGGATTGTTTGTGTTGTGTCTGATCGTGAAATCGGTATATTGCCCTCATACACCCTATGCTGACCGCGATGGGGCTAATTTCGAGCACACATCACTAAATTTAGACACGAATGCTAAAGACGCAGTGCACTTTCGAAATGGTCGCCGAGTGCCAAGGGTAGTCTTTCTGCGATGTGTAAACAAACAAATTACGACTAACACTATTATTTTCTTGCTCAAGGGGGTGGATACGGATTGAATACTGTTTATAATTGCGCACATTAAGTACACAGAAACGGAGCACTACTGTTCTATCATTGTTTTTATTTATGTTGCGGTGAATTGTTTAATTGACGCACATGTTTCGTACGAGAAAAGAGGGAAGCTTTTTCTAATTTAATCTGACCCAGATTTGGGCAGCAATCCCCCCGTGCCCACGGTCCGATTCGTCGTGATTAGGGCATCGTGCAGTGGCCTGGCTGGCGTATTTGGAACCCAATCCGTTGGTCGATGTTCGAGTTGATGCTTGGCATACGTGACAAGCGTTTCGTATGTGGCTTTTAATTGCTGCTGATTGTTATTGTTTCTTTTGCTGGTGGCCTCCATATTTTTGTTATCTCAATGTGGGGAAGATATGGTATGATTTGAATTTGTTTTGGTGATTTATATTTAGCGTGGGGAAGTGTTTAGTTTTAGTTTTTTTTTAAGGGCGAACTAATATTCTTTGTTTTGGCTCATTGGAAATGTATGACATTCGCATGATGCAGAGCGATTGGTGTGGGCAAAATGTTGACATTTTCGACCTAAAATTTTGTCAGATAATTATTATGCAAGGAAAATGTGGTGACTGCCCCCAAAGAGACTTTCAAAAAATATAGAGCAACTGTTGGAAGTCATATGGGTAAACTCGATTGTGGATCACGTTGATGAGTAAACATTTAGACATCAAACTATTCAGTATATAGTTCGCAAGTTCGCAGCTTAATAATGCAGCATTTAGAAGCGGATTGGATTCGGTCTAGGTATGTTCAGTTACTTATTGTTTTCCTGTGAGATGTGTGCCCCCTTTTGTTTGTAATAAGAAAGACACCTTCGATTTTATTATGCATTGATAATAGATCGGTATGATAATAGTGAAAACCGCATCCAAATGTGTTCAGTGCCCCTCCGATTCATGCACTTAAGGGTAAGCAATTGAGTAACAAGGTCGCAATCTGTCAGATTTCATGCAAACTACTTTCTAAACTTTAAAATTTTTGAGCAGCAAACACATACAGTAACATTCCCGTGTGGAAATGGGGCAGTAGAGCTAAGATTAATCCCTGAACTAAGGCCCTAGTTATAGCCATATACGTAAAACGAAACCGTACAAATTTTCTTTTGCTCTTTTAAAGCACTCAATCTTGGTCTTAAAATGAATTATATATGAATTCTAAAGTTAGTTTATTTAGATTTTCTAGAAAAATAATTTATTAATTTTTCCGTACGAAAAACTTTTTCCGATCTACTTCGCAGTCAATTCCACAACAAAAAACGAGATCGCATTCCACTGAAATATTTAATTTCTTTACTGTTCCACCTGTCAGGATTTTTTTTCTTGCAATCCAATCAGTGGTGTCTAATTTGTTGTATTTGTTTGCGTAGGCATTTTTTTTTCTGACAGAATTTTCGCTTTGACCACCTAGAAGAAAAAAAAATCATTTTCATACTGTTCCAACTTTTTCTGTTGCTTTACGTATGGCTATAACTAGGGACTAAGAAAGATTCTCCTTTGGGAAGAAAAAAGTCGACCAACTCAAAAGTTTACGTGTCCTATACTTTAAAGGTACCTATTTTGTCATTCATGAATCGGAGAATGCTGGCCTAGCTACTTGCTACTTCCAACTTAGATCTCTGGCTTCTGACAAGCGAATGCGTTTAAAATAAGAGTGAGGATGAGAGAATTTTGAAAGATGGGTAAGGTATATCCAGTCTGTCGGAATAGGCTACAAGATCACATCCGAAACAGAGGCGATCTCCATCTATGCGCAGAAAGCACTTCTTCTAGCACATTTCGCAGAAATCGTATTTCGTATAATAGAAATCAAAATTTCCTGTGAATAATTTAAAAAAACTAGCATAGACGAATCATGACTAATTATCAACGAATGAGTACGAAAAGTTTCCTTTCATTTTGTTAATAATATAAACACCTACAGCCGTACCCTTACACTGTTTCTCTATCACCCACAACACATCTAGATTGTAGATAACAAATAGCTGAGAAAATATAAACAAAAGCAGAAGACACTGCCTGTAAATTTATTTCAACAATTACTCATCCCATTGAAATTCGTCAACTGTTGAAAAATATGAACTTTTACACAGCAGCTGTCGCAAAATGTAAACATGTTTACCTTAAATAAAATTGCAACCAATTGCCATTAGATAAACAAATAGATGAATACCATTAATTGGCTGACTCACCGGCGAGACGGTGGCATTCAATAACGGATCCGTGCGGATTACCAATTAAAGATAAGAGAAACTCACATCCAAATATTGAATTAGAATATCACACCATTTATGCCAAAATATACCTCCCTCTGCTGTCATTTGTCACGTTTATAAATATAGTACCTACCTGTAAGCGAGTGGCTTGTTTATTGTTTTTGAATTTTTTCCATGAACGTTGTCCAGCCGGATTCATTTCCTGGTAGATATAAATATAGGTGCACCTACCATTACCCACTCAAGCACCTATACCTTAATCAAAGAGACGTTTCTAATCAACGTGACACAGTGTGGAGTGGAACAGTAAACAAAATTCCGCTTGGCCATGGGTTAAAATATACCTAGATAAAATGTTGCCGGTAATATTTTCAATATTTACGCCGCGCCGGCTGTCTTCTATAGCCCGCAAGCGAAGGAAGTATGGCGTGATGTTCAAATGTTGAGCTTTTGCTCGAATACCTACTTCAACCTACATAGTTTGAATAAGAATGAAGTAAATATTTACAGCGACATCTTATGCTTTCGGCGGCAGACAAAAACAAAACAAGAATGTAGAAAAACAAAGTATATCTCAGGCGGTGATATCTATGTTTCGTGGTGCCGCAAGCATTATAAGCGTCTTGTTAGTGTAACCCGAGACGATGTTATTATCGTGCGGGTTGACGTCTATATGAACGAGTTTCGATGACGTGTTTTGTTGTTTAAAGTTAGTTTGCTGCCTTTTGTTTTAATTTATTCCAGCCTAACAAGGGGTGTGTGCTCTTGCATACATGTGACAATAATTTAAATACTCAGGAAGCAAGTAGGCAGGGTATTTTCGTTACATGTAGCATTTATGGGAATGTGAAGCTTTTCTCTTGCATTCTAATGCGATCTAGGGTTTCTGTTTGCATACCAAGTGGTTCAGTTCATAATATTGGATGGGAAAATTAATATTTGACATAAGCATGAGATATATTATGTACGTCTGTAATTTGGTTTAATGGAAAGAAATTAATGCGATTTGTATGCGACAACATGATGATGGTTATGGCTCTACTTGATACACTATTCTGCTTGATTGGTTGCTTTGAGATCTGATTGTTGGAATAAAATTAGCTTCTTTATCGAAAGGAGCTAAAGAGCGTGAACGTTTGTATTGTATAGTTTAACTGACGCATGGCTATCATGGTAAGTCGGAGCTATTACGTGTGTCACGTAAAGTAGAAATAAAAACAATATGTCAAAAGAGAAGAGATTTTATGTAAAAATGAAGGATTTATAATATCTGTACAAAATTGAGTGCGTGTGTTTTGCTATTGTTATACGTACCTATTCCAGTTAGGAGAGTGGAAAAACGACTGCATAAGTTCGGTTCCAATTTGGTAAGTAATTTAAAGAGAAGGCAACCTTTCCTATTGCTTTTCCGATTCCGAATAATAGCTGATGCGGGATGCTTGCTTCGCTGAGTTAATAGCGACACGTCAAACTACTGTCAAACTTCTTCTACCTAGGTATATATGTAATGGAAAGCTTTCAAAAACTTTAACCCACGACACAATAATGAAAGAGTGCGAAAATATTTGAAACTGCGTAAAGTCTCAAGGTTTTGTGAAAACCAAAGACGCAAATATATTTTGAATGCAGATAGGTCTGTTCCCGTACCTCTGCTAGAACCTTGGCAATATCCGATATATCACATTTTCCTCCTTGCGAGATAATTCGCTCACCGAAATGAAATATAACCAAAAAGAAAAGGAAAGCGTTGAACCAAAAATTGGAAAAAAGTAAATTTTGTCTAGGCGGGAACATGCAAATATCAGTAGAACAAAGCATAAATTTGTATGACCAAGATTGCAATTTTCAGTTGCTTTTATTGCAGAAATTAAACAGTTAGACTCTTTTGCTTCTTGCGTCATTATTTTATAGCTATACAAGCTTAAAATATAAACGAAAACGAACAAAACGTCTGTTACAAATAAGCATTCGAACGATTTGACAACCATCTGTCAGCAATAACCACAAATGAAATTTCTTGGGTTAATATTTGCAGGATTTTTAATGGAGGGGAAATGTTTTGTTCGCTCTTTTGGCTCTCTTCTGCCCAACTTTTTCGTTATTTGGCTAGTGTGTTCGAATGCATTATCGTTAGGAAACAGACCTAATATTGAGCATTAACATCTTAGGGTACGGACAATTTACTCCTGAAAACGTCAAAACGCTTTAATTTGAATTAAGCTATTTCTGATTAATCGCTTCCTATAAACTGCAGTAAGAAATTGCAGTAAGCAGTGGCTTAGTGGTTAGTGTGTTGGACTACTAAGCGAGGGGTCCAGGTTCGAATCCCGCAAAAACCCAAATTCCAACTCAGGGTTTTTTCACTGCGCCACCTCTCTTACAAACATACGAGAGTATAACTGTCTAGAAAGAGCTTCTCAATTAGCCGTTTGTAATCGGCATAAAATTGTAGATCCCTTCCATTCGTTCCAAAAAGAAATCTCACACAAAACGAATGGTTGTGAGAAGAAAGGCGTAGGGTCCCTACAGACCTGTTGCGCCAAAAATTATTATTATTATTAAGAAATTAAGATCAGTTGTGAAACCGTCTAAAGGGACATTCTACTCATAAAGGAATTCGATTTGGGATCTATTTTTTGATGTCTACTTTCTGACTTTTGCTAATTTTTTAGCACAAACTGGAAGAAATTCTCTGAGCTCCTTATACAGTTTTTTTTTTAAACCTTAAGCGTAGGCAATGTGTGCTGTGTGATTAAGGGCCGGTCTGTTCAATGCTGGTTAAATCCTTGGTTAGGTTACCAGAGATTTAGGTTAACCAATGATTACAAGTCAGTGATAACCAATAAGTGTTTGTTGAGCGTTTTTTCACTTTGGTCACCAAACCATAGCTTTGCGACAAAGCGTTCCATTTTTCCAGATTTTCTGTCAAATCAATTTTCAAACTAAATCTGTGATTAATTTTGTTTTGGTTGAACGTGATTGTTTTCGGTAGTATGCATATTTAAAAACTTTTTTAGTTACCTTTTCTTTTTTACCTTCAATGCCTAGAATTCTTTTTAGCACAAAAATGTCAAAACCAAAGAGGTCCTCAAATTTTTTAAAAAGTGAAGAAGAAAAGCTGGTGAAATTGGTGTTGGAGAAGAAACACATTTTCGAAAATAAAAAAACTGATGCCGTTACATCGAAACAAAAGGATTCAGCTTGGGAAAGAGTTGCTCAACAATTCAGTGCATCTCCTAATAACAAAGTAGGTAAATGTATTATTATGGTTTTTGGTTTAATACATAATATGTTTATACTAGAAACGAACAGCAAAAGCGTTAAAAGAAAAATACAACAATATTAAGCGCACCATTCGAAGAACAACGGCAAATAATAGGAGAGAACTATTTTTGACTGGTGGTGGTCCTCCACCAAAACAAGACAAGGAAAACATTAATCCCGTATTAGATGAACTAAGCGATGTGATGGGCTTGAGTGTTGATGGGTTGCCATCAAGGTTTTTTATTTTCTCTTTTTGATGCGTATGTATGTGAAACACTATAACTTTCTCTCCATTAGACAAGATGATGACAATATTTTCGAAAATATTATCAATCAAGCAGCTGTAACGGAATATTCTGAAGATATAATTGAATATGAATTCTTAAATGATGAGAAAATAGATGAGGACGCTGACATTTCTTTCAATGGTGCAGATAACCATACCATCCGAAAAAAGGACGAAATGATGGTACCACCAAAAGATTGGGGAACTTACAATCCTTCAATGCTGCGCAGTAAACAAAATGATTTGCTGAAAATGCCAAAAAATCAAAATCAAAAGGTAGCAATTGGAGGCATTGAAATTTTAAAAAAACAAATTTTGGAGCAACAGTATGAGCATGCTCGCCTGCAGCACAACCAGAAAATAGAAAATTTTCGCATTGAGCACGAGCAAAGAATTATGCAGTCTGCAGAAGAACATAAAATTAAACTCAAAATTTTAGAGACTGAATTGCATTTAAAACAAATGCAAGTAAAAATGAATTAAAATCTTATACCTATTTGTATGAATATCAATAAATACATAATTACATATCATGCATTAGCGTTTATTTTCTTGAAACCTGGAAGTATACAATTCATTATAGTATCCAAAAGCTTATATCCAGCGCCATAAGAATGCTCTCATATACCTATTTTTGATCTCGAATTTGCAACGTTCGCGACTGGTTGTGGCTGGCATCATACTTATGTATGATTTGTCTATGGTCCACTATCCACAAATCCAAAATAATATGGTTTTGAATAATACAATGGGATTAATGTTGGTACCATAATATATTTTTTCATAAAGTTCTTAGATTTGTATATTAATGCCTCATGAGGTTAAAAAAGTGCTGGAAAATAATCGGCCAATAATATTGCACGAATATTGTCACCGCTATCTACCTCTATCCTCGACACATCGATTGCTTCATTCGGTGGTATGTTTACTTCGGGAGCAACAGGTGGAATTTCTTCGTTAAAATCAACAGCTATATTATGAAGAATCGCTGTGGCAACGATAACGTCTTGGACTGTTTCTGTTTTTAATCTCATTTGAAGAGATAAAACTGGGAAACGTCTTTTCCAAACACCATATTGCCGCTCGACTACATTTCGAGTTCTTATAATTGACTCATTGTACAGCTGTTCTATTGGAGTAGTGCATTCGACCAATGGTGTTGCTATGTATGACGTGTTAGAATATCCAGAATCAGCAACAAGAATGTAGTTTTTAAAATCTTTGCGTTCCAATTGCATCTTTAGAAAGGAATTGTTAAAAATCGTTTGATCATGGCATGATCCAGGCCATCGTGCAACAATGTTCAAAAATTGTAAATCAGCTGAACTAACACTCTGTACATTGAGTGAAAAGAAACCTTTTCTGTTTCGAAAATGTTCTGCATTATATCCACCTAAAATAATGTGTGTTAGTTTTTGTTGGACCTATATAAAATTTTTTGTTCTTACCAGGAGATTGGATTTTGACATGAGTGCAATCAATTGCACCAATTGTTCGTGGAAATTTGGCAAAATTGTAAAAAGCGTAACTTGCATCTTCTAATTCTGTGTCCGATTGTGGCATTTTTATAAAATCCTTTCTTAACGAAGCGATTGCAAAGGAAACTTTTTGAATAATTACCGAAACAGTTGCCTTGCAAACACCAAAAAAATCTCCAACAGATATAAGCATTGTTCCTAGTGCATAAAATCGAAGTGCGATCAGAAGTTTTGTCATTGGAGTTACATTGCGGCTTCTTAAAAAAAATATTAAGTAATCATTATATTTTTGTATGTAAGAGTGTAACACACCTTTCTCTTCTGTCTTGCAATTTCGGCAGTATCAAATCCAACAGATTTGCAACAGTTTGCTTCCGCAATCTAAACCGTCTGAAGAAGTCGATATCGTCCCATTTATTAAAATGGTCCAATCTTTCATACATGTTATATTGACGCCTTTCAATGTGCAATACGTGATTGTACTCTTCATCACTATCGTCATTTTCCCACATATCCCAAATGAAATTTCCAAATGGACTATGTAAATTCAAAAAAAGTAATTGATTCCTACTGAATAATGTTGAATACAAAATAAATAAAAATAAAACTTACTCCATTTTGCGTTTATTATTTTTTAATTTTATTTAATCACAAATCTTTTGCACACAAAGCTGTTGTGTCAAAATGCTACAAATTTGAATAAACCAAATTCCAGAATATCATTGGTTAAATAACGTTAACCGTTCAAAATCGGCTGGTTATCGATTTCTCGGGTTAACTAACCAAACCATGGATTCTCTGGTTAATATTTTGCTGAACAAACATATTCAATGGTCACCAGCTGGAATAATCGATGATTAAAGATAACCAAGATTGAACAAACCGGGCCTAAGCCAATTAACGATCTATTTAAGTTTTGTAAAACGTTTTAAATGGACTGTTCGTTCAATTATTGTCGTGACAGTAAGATTCAATGTAATCGTATACCTACCTATAACCTATTCCCTTAAGCTGAATTACCTCAATGGAATCTTTTTACGTTACTATTTAATGAAATGCGATTTGTTTTGAGTTTTCTTTTATATTTGAAAAGAGGTTGTTTACAGTCCTTGAGCGATTGGAAACATGGAACGATTTATACCGAATTCAGTCAAAGTGACAATATTTTGCGATTTTTTTCAGATCTGACAGCAAGGGTCATACATAAGACTTACCGTTTGTCTATGAAAGCTCTTGTCGTCTATTTGTTTATTTAATTAGTTTCATATTAAGGAAGACTGACCATAATTACGTAAAAGTCTTCAGTAACCAACTATGGGCCGGTACGAGTACCTTATACGATAACTTGGTAGGTATATCAAACTTTATCCACATCGTGAGCATGTGTTATTTGTAAAGTTTTCAAAATCTCTTTAAATTTAAGGAGATTTAAAAGCAAATAACAACAACACTTCTATGTATGGCAATGAAAGAGAGTCGACCATGTTTATTGTTTTCCTGAAAACCGGTTTCCAGGCCATTCATTTCAGTTACATGCGTAGCAGACATAACAATCAAGTTCACATTTTCTACTACGTTTCTACTATCACGTAGGCATATCCAGCGACGCTGCGCAACAATGCTATCGTTCTATTTTGTTCTGTCTATGATGCATGTTTTGTCGGCTAGCCTGGGCGTCGGTCTCCAGTGCATATGAACAGGTAGGTAGTACCCAGATCTTCCTTCCATTGTATATTTATGTTTTTGAAAAATACAAGGGCAATAACCCTCGATTGTATTTTAATTTTTTTTAACCTCTCCGCCTTTTTGAGGAACGAAAAAAAAAACTATTAAATAGAAAAGGAAAATTTGACCCAAATTAGAAAGCGCTGAGTGCTAGACACGAAATTTCAAGGGAGAAAATCCTTTATGTACCACCAGCGTGGCACTCGGCACGTCTTTCATCAGCCACCCTTGCATCGTTTTCGGAATTTATACTGTCATCGCACTGTGGAGTGTGGAGATATAACAACAAGTGAATACATAACATATCGCATGTACAACAATTAATGTCTACATCTGCGGCGTATTTTTAACTTAAGAAAAAAGCAGCTAACTGATTATTTCTCCGAATAAAATCACGCGACGCAGTGTATTCATGGGACGCCCATGCGATTCAAGAATTTTGTAGGGCACAGTTCAGAAAGCAAGAATAATTGTGGTCGCGTTGATTAAATTTTGAGCAAATACATGCCGCTGCTGCTTTAATGTGCATTTTACCAACTGCGTAGTTTTCCTCTGGTTTTCCTTATGCAACTTCCGAAAAGGGGTTCATGACGGAGAAGTACTCGTATGTATCAAAACGGGGTTGAATGCCATTCCTCGGCATTGACATTCTCCGCAATTCCTGCAACTGATATAGTATGTTATTTGCTATCATATAAGGAATGGAACATAGTTGGGAACCAAAAAGGATATGTAGATAGATATAAATATAATATAGACTATAGACTTGGACAAATAAGAGCATTGAAAACGTTTTTGCGTGGTGGAATTTTATCCACCAAGGCTTCCTAATGCTACTTCGTCCCATGACTTGCTATGGCAATAGTTGCTATAAAGTAACGCCATTGGAAAACCAAGTTTATTGAAACTTTAGTAATACTGCGTCATAATACTTACTTCATTTGTTTTACTAGGATTGATTTCAATGTACCTAACCTCAAGGTACTACACGGAGGACCATGAGCTGTTCCCTTAAGTCTGTATGATTGATCGTAAATAATCTCTCAATCCAGAAGAAATAAATCATATCCGATCTCATGACTTTTAAGGGCGTGCCACACATTGAGCAAAACACCGACATATAGTCAGTCCTTACTCAAATTACCTTAAACTTTGCAATTACCTACCAACTTTACGGTGACGGTTTCCTTTTAATAAATTATTATTACATATTTTTATTGAGACGTCAAAAGGCAGACCTATACACCAATATCTAAACAGAAAATGTGTGTTTGAATTTATGAAGTTTGGTTGTTGTCCTAAAATTATTATATCAATTTAATTTCATCGCGCTTTATCTTTTATTTTCTTTAAAAGTATACACATCTTCTCAAGTAGTAGTGCCCTCACTTCAGATTTCGAATTACCCAGCGGAAACTTCAAACGAAGAAACGATACATACATACTTCTTAAATTAAATGTAGGTTCTTGTAAATGGAAATGATGATGGCTCCAAAGTACCTACTCTTGAGCGAATACCAAAACCATACACTTGAATGTGTAAGTGGTCATAAATATTCATGTCAGCTCATATAAAGTAATTGTAGAAAACCATAAAAATTCTTTGCTTTGAAAAACTTTAGTTCGAAACAATTTAATTTGGGGAAAACCCAGCGGATACTAAATTATGTTAAGATCTTTTTTACAAATTTGACCAAAAATTTTGTAAGCAAACAAGAAATATAAAAATATTTGTAAAATATCTTACCAAAACGCACTTACACCATCACGCACGCGCATTTTTGCATGAAACGGGACAGAGAAATCCGTTTATCCGCAGTCATTGCTATTATAGGCGTAAGAATGAGATCACAAATCAGACGCCTAAAGTGTCATGGACGTTTTACCCATAATTATAGATACGTTAAACGGAAATAGGCACAGGTTCCGCTCACCAACATTTCTGCAATTGCGTAAAAACATTTCTATTTCTGATTTTGAAACACGTGAAATGGGAGTGGTAGTTAGTTTCAGTAAATTAAACCAACAATTCATCAATCAGTTACACGAAAAAAATAAATAATTGTATGTTCATCATTTCCGGAAGCCATATTGTTTTATAGGAATGCAGAATTTCTTTAGTCATCGCTATAAAAATATCAACATGCGGAGCTTTCTTATAATTCTTATCACGTGTCACGTCTTTTTGCGTGTTAGGTAATGTTGTCCCTTTCGGCTATTTAGTGTTTAGCATCGCCTTTAATCTTCCGTGAGGAATGTGTGACCGTGTAAATGCAGCATAAGCCATCACATAATAGTCATCACTGGGCCAAGGTTGATAGTTTGGAATCGGAATACTCTTTAGGGCACAACCACATCAAAAACAGCACACATCCAGCAATAAACACTCAATATCGACCAATTTTATTGAGTGCCGATTGAATTGACTGATATGTACAAAATATGAAGGCGTAACACAGTGGAAGGCTGTTTTTTTTTACAAACACCACAAACCAATGATTTAATCTTGAAACAAGTTGGGTAAGGTTATAGGAAACAAGTTTAATTATTTCTGTAACGAGTTTACCGATCTTCAGATATTATCGAAATTGCGAGGTGAATTGCAAACGAAAAAAGAATAAATCAATTCCGTCAATATTTGCGGTATAAGTTGAGTAATAAGATAAATTAAACAATCATTATCTTCAGTGACTAAAGCAACGAATGAGTTATCAATGTTATCACCAAATCAATAAGGAAATGTTCTGATTGTCTGGCTTAGAGGTCATCATTCTTATATTTCCCAAATTATGACACAATGACATTTTTGAATGGCGCCCAACGAGCTATTCATTTAATTTGCAAATCAATACAAAATTGCATATCAGACATATTTCTATTTATTGCGATCTATCACTTACAAGCTTCCTATAAATACGGCGTTCAGTTCATCATTCGTCAATTTTGGCAAGAGTTGAATTGAATTTGTCATCCACCATCTGATAGCAAGCCGAAGTACACTCGTATACGATATATGTCCGAGGTCAGGCACACAAATACATAAAAATGGCTCTATTCGTTTCTCTAAGATAATGCCACAATCCAAGTATACCACAAGAATCGAAATATAAAACAGATGCTTGCGATACTTATAAGCTTATTCATAAATAAACTCTATGTTGGTAAAAGTTATTTAAAAAAAAAAGTAGATACTGTTAACAGATTCCACAAAAACTTCCTTGTGGAAGTTAGAACAGTCAAAAGAGCAGAGTTGTCAGGTATTTAACAAAGAAACAACCTTAAACCTATAAAAGAAACTTAATAGAACAACAGGTATTAATATGTTGACTTAAAGTTTAATTAGCTTTTATAATTTATGGATTTTCACTTTTTCAGTAACGTTAGGAACGCATTTCATTTTGATCTCCGCACGAGTGATGTCGCAAATAAACTCATGAATTCATGATTTATGAACAGAAACTAAAACAATGACTTCAATAACTAACATTTTAATTCTTCTACGAATACAACCCAAGCCACTGAAAATGCGTTTGAAAAACTTGTAAATAAAAATAATTTAAAATGGCGCCCAACGGTCATGGGTGAATTTCCATTTACCTAGGTAGATATAAGAATATCGATGAATAACTTGACCATTTAGGTTCTAAACGCTTTACACTCTTCGAATTGTTCCCATAAAGATTCAATTTTAATTAATAGCATATACCAGAGTTCAGAGCAGAACCTGAACTGTTATACAAAAAGTTCGTGTTTCTTTTTTAGCTCAAATAGGTACATTGGCTCGAATTTGTGTTTCTTTTTTCGTTCAGAGCATGATCAGAGCACGCTCTATGAGCTTAGAGTAAATTGACTGAGCAGCCTGATGCCTGAGGAAAAAGCTGATTACACATGTACAAGCATACTTCCTCTTCCAGTCACATTTGAGGAAAAAAAAAAAAAACAGGAAAAACAAAACAAAAAACTTCAGAACGCTCTGAGCATGGTTCAGAGCGCGCTCATAATGCTCGAGCTCAGTTCAGTGCTCAGCTATGATCTTAAAAACAAAAACGCTTAATACTGAGACATGGATAGGAAAACAAAATGGCACATTTAAAAAAAAAAAATAAGGGTCCATGGTCCAGCTCCAGCGGCAAGAGCATTGCGAGTTGTGGGTATCAGCTCTCAGTATTGTCTCTGATCTGAACTCTATGAATAGGTATGAATCACTTAAAAAAGAGAAGAGGAAAATGAAAAACGTAAGATCTGTCTATAGAGTTATCAACACGTGCACGTGTCAATTAATCACATTCATTGTGTCTGCCTATCGTTAATATCTCAAGGCTGTTTGTCTGTAAATTAATTTACTGACCCACTCGCCAGGTTATAGCTCTTTTCAGAATTGTTCACATTAAAATAATCTTTATTATATGCTGAAACGTTAAGCTCATATGATCATGATTGTTGTTTAGGCAATCATAATAACAATGTCCGCATAAAGTCTATTTCATCACCCAAAAATGAAGTTTTAAATTTATTTTTAAATTTTATTTCTTAATAGGTAGGTACGTGGGTTAAATGTTCAATTTTGTATTTATTCAATTTGAATTGATTTCATATTTAATGCTTTCGTAGAGACAAAGTACATTTCCAGACTGCTGCTGCGGCTGTGCGAACACCTATACAGTGATCCCTTTCCTGTTCATTTCTGTATCTCATGTAACATGTCCAATGTTTTGGGTATGACAAGGATTCAAAATATTAAGCGTCTCCACGAGTCTGAATTATGTCAGACTTTTAAGTCAGAAGTCTTGTCCGCCATATTTGCATTGCTTTAGTTGGGCAAATTGTGTTATGACATTTCATTTCACAAGATGCCATCAACGAAAGAACAAGTGAAGCTGGCTCTCCCTTTGAGAGCATTAAACGACCTAGAAAACAAAAGAAAGCAAAGATTGTGGGTAAATCCGTTCCTTCAGAAGCGAGAGCGACACGATTCGGAAGCGCATTTGTTAAAATATGTTTTATGGGACAATGCATTGGATATTTATGTATGGAAATAAAAATTTTAAATTATAGACTCTCAGATGCCGTCCACAGAAAGCGATTGGTTGAAAATTGCCAAGAATTTTGACAAATTCTGGCACTTTGCTCATACCTACACTGGGATCAATTGACGGACAACATATCCTTAAAGGGCCAAGATATTTTGACGCCATATTTCTTCACTTTGCGAAAGTCGAAAATCACCCATAATTGTGTCCCGAGAATTACCAAAACAAAATGATTTTTTTTCTGTCAAACGCTGGTCTAATGTCTAATTTCAGTCAGAAGATCTGTCTGCAGAGATGGCAGGAAAAAAGTCGATTTCTGTCGTGTCCACAAAATCGCGGTCTACACGAGACATATTGTTGTCGTGACTGAAGTTTTGACTGAAATAATGTCTCGTGGAGACGCGAGGTAGGGCCAGTAGGAAGGTGGGTAGGTACCTACCTAGTTCTAGTCTAAATCTGCTACAGGTCATTTATACTCCAACTTACATCCTACATTTGTGGGTACATATTGAACAGAATTTCAAACTCGTTGGCAGCCCCCAAAAAAAGAGTTGAACAACAACTCAAGCTTGTATAGAGAAGTATCTACTTCTTAATCTAAAATATTCGTCCATACATGTATCTCATGTTATTGATACTGTATCGTAGCTCAGCGAAATTGTACGCACAAGAAGTATTACCCGTCACAATCCGAGGAAAACAAATTTAAACCATCAGAAAATAAAACACAAGACAATTATAGTGGAAAAATGTTATAAAAAACCACTTTGTTTATTAATCTCATACAACCTTCTCGGTTGGTTCCTGCTGAAAGACTGACTCTCGTCATACAAATCTCAGAACCTTCTCGGTCTTTCGTTAAGTTTATATACATATTTGCTTAATACATCGACTGCAGAGTTCCAATACTCATGCAGTTCGATACAGTCCCGGCGAAAACCTACGGTTTTCTACCCTTTCGCTTTTTATTTAAACATATTTCTGCTAAAGATAAATATAAATTATAGTAATTAGATAAATCATTTCAGCTCTTCGATTGGCAGGATACAGATCTTTTGTACTGGCCTCGTAAGTTGATTGGTTGCTGGTCGCAGTATAACGCTCCTAACTAGTCCATCTCTGCTTAGTTCTAATCTCAATATCCGCCCAATCGCCCATGTCGATGGTGGGTAATTCTCGCTCTTTATTACGCACAACTGTCCTTCTCTCAAGCCGTATTTCACCATTTCTTTCTCTCATACAGAGTAGATAGGTACTCTTCTTTTCACCTGCTCCAGAAATGCGCAAGCACAGTTTTACGCTCCTTCCATAATGTTGTTATACCTTTTGTATTTGGGATCTCATTCGTTACGAATGGCAACAGTAACACGAGTGCCTCACCAACCAAAAAATGTCCCGGCGTTAACGCCTATAGATCATTTGGATCATTGCTCAATGGATAAAGCGGTCTTGAATTCAATATGGCTTCCATCCCAAGTAGTAGTGTCAAACCCTGCTCACTCCAACAATTCTCGTCAAATGATTCATTCATTCATTGACTTTACCGCCGCACCTTGATGTAGTGCTGCAGGAGCCATACATCTCCATCCCGTCCCTTTCGAACTTAAGTGTTCAAAAGTATCCTTCACTAGCCAAAGCTCTTTTGCCTTCTGAAATCCTTCACTGCACCGACAAATGCTGTCCCATTGTCGCTATACAACCTTTCACACCTGCCCCTTCTCGCTATGAATTGTTCGAAACAAGCAATAAACGCCACTGACGTATGATCTGATATCAAATCAATATACTCTGCTCTTATTTAAGACAAACAAAGACAGAAACCCAACATTTCTGCTTTATTATTTGCTCACCTGCTCTGTCGATCATTTTGATCTCAAACGGACCTGCGTAATCTACCCCTGAAAAGCTTTTCCTGCTGTAACTCTCTCTGGTGGCAAATCAGCCATCAATTGCGTCTCAAAGCGACGGTTATGTCGCACACAAATCAAGCACTTATGTAGATAGGGTAAGTTCGGGCATTATGGCGCACCGGGCATTATGGCGCACCTCGCAAATATCATACTTCCCAAACTCTAATTAAAATTAAAATAATACAGAAACTTCAATCTTTGCCGAACACGTGCGCAGTAAACATAGACAGTCGGTACGACGAGTTTCACTGAACAAAAAAATAAAAACAAAAAAAAATTTGTTTGATTTTGGTTTTTTATAATATCGCTTTGTGTTTGGATTCGTTTTTCTCGGTAAGTATACAACGCAGGTTTTCGGTGTGAAGAGTGGAATGCAGAATACAGTTTCAGTTTTGTTGTGTAATGGCAAAAATTTGAAATGAAAAGAGACCTACGTTTTTTTTAATGTGTTGTGAATAAGTGATTTTTGTGTAATATGGCGCAGGTGCTGTAAGGGCATTATGGCGCACCCGCGCCTTATGAAGTTTTCATGTAAATTATAGTTTCATTCGTCTTCCTTTTTTTTTTATGTTCTGTTTTGCAAAGTTATATTTTGTTATGCATACTATATAATTCTCTAGAAAATCTTGAGATCCAGCTAGCCAACGAGTCGGGTGTGCTCGAAGATTTTGGGGAGAACATTTGCGCTGGATGTGGTGAAGCTTACACCTTTACAACCAAAAGGGACGAGTGGATGCAGCGTGTCCTTTGTGGGCAGTGGACCCACGACTCCTGTGCTGTTTTCAGAAACACCTGCGATGGATGTGAGCGTTTAAATAAAAAAATAAAAGCTACTCGCCATATTGCCCGCATGAAGGGCAATATGGTTTTTTTATAAACTATTTTTAAATTAATTTATTTTTAGTTAATGAATTTGATTTGTTATTTTTATTTGATTTATTTATGTTACCGTTTTGTCTAGTTTATTAAAAAAAATAAAAATAATTAAAAAATGTTGTTCGTAGAAAAGTTATTTCAGATTGAAATTTTGTGCGCCATAATGCCCGAAGTTACCCTAATCCCTCTGCTCAATTCGGAGCTTTGGATTATGTCCTGCCCTGCTCCATGCGTAGTTGCTTAATGAGCGCTATCCATGATTAACCAAGCTAATCGAGAACCATTTGGCACGATTGCTGGATGCCTTCTCTCATATTCCATCTCTGCTCTCTCTGACCTTCCCTAAACTCTCAGAATCTTTTCACCATCCAGAATTGGTTTCAAGGATTCTATCCTGCTCTTGTCAGGTAAATACCTGTGCTTCTCTATACAAATAATTTCCTTCTCAAAATAATTTTCCTGCTCTTTTCTTAGTAAGTGATCAATTGATTCCATCTTCTCTTGGGAAGACGGTTGTTCAAGTACTCCTGCTATATTCTCTGCTCTATTTTGTGCTATGTTTCCTGCCCTTTCTCTCCTTTTCACATGACGTACTGAACGTCTCCGTCTCTTGCCATATCTCTTCTCATCATCCTTCCATCATTTTATCTTTGCTCTAGTTGCATTGACAAAGTGAAGTACATAGCTGATTATTTTTATAGCCTTCTCTAATGTAGACGTGTATTCGATAAATGGAATACTCCTTCTCCAGCACCTCATATAAATAGATAAATTGGCTGTGAATTTCGTGATCACAAAAACCTTATTCTCATCCCTCCCCCCATCTGAAACATTTGGCACAAACTTTTCAGATGACCAGTTCGACCGAGGTTTTTTCAACCATTCCTGCCCATGTCGCCACAACTTGCTTTCGACCAATGCTGATGAGTTTACTCCTCTACTTAGGAGATCAGCAGGGTTATCCTTCGCTCCAACATGTCTCCACAGTTTTTCAGTTTTTGTCTGTATAGACGAGACTCCATTCGCTACAAATGTTCTCAAATTGAATGGTAATTTTTTTTATCCAATGCCTACTCGATACCTTCACATTCCATTGTTTTGAT
Organism: Cheilosia vernalis; assembly: GCA_949126925.1. NCBI lineage: Eukaryota > Metazoa > Arthropoda > Insecta > Diptera > Syrphidae > Cheilosia > Cheilosia vernalis. The sequence continues at coordinate 6,217,145 of OX421362.1, forward strand.
GACGCTAACAATTAGTCGTCCCAATAGCTCCGCTGCGGCAAGCTCAAATCGCGGTGTTAGTATTGTCACTGTTTTAAGTGGCGCAACCCGTGTTATTGCTGTGAGAAGAATGGCTTAAATACAGCCATTTGGCTTTCTTTATTCGCTGCTCCATATGCTCTTTCGGAAGCATCCGAAAAACCATGAATTTCCTTCTGTACCTTTCCCGAGGTACCTATCCATCTCTGAATTCTTACATTCTCTAAGAATGTTATTTCCTGCCAAAAATCTCTCCATCTCTCATATATCTCTCTTGGTGATTTCTCATCCCAGTCAACGTTTAAACGCCATATGTCTTGGGTAAGAATCTTCCCTACAATCATAACGGGAGCTATGAACCCATTAGGATCGTAAAATTGCACAACGCAGCTCACTACCTTTCTCTTCGTAATTGCCTGCATAGTCACTGGTGTTTTCACTGCAAGTGTGAATTGGTCCTTCTCTTAAGACCAAAAATCGACGCCTTTTCATCATCTTGAAACAAGATTGACTCCTGCTCTTCATAGTCCATGTCCTTCACTAGAGCCTTGGAATTAGATTTCCATTTTCTAAGCTCAAAACTTGCGCCTTTTAAAACACGATCGATATCTTTCGATAATTCGATCGCCTTCTCTTTGGAATCCGCACGCGTGGTACAGTCATCCATATAAAAGTCTTCCATAATTGCCTTAGCAGCTTTTGGAAAGTCCTGCTCTGCTTCTCTGTATTAATGCTCTTACAGTGTTGTAAGCTGATGAAGTCATACCAAAGGTGACTCCCGTCAGCCAATACTCTCTCAAATTATTCTGCGGGCTTATCTCCAGAATATACGCTGCAAATCCCACTGCTCCTTCACAACCTTCACATCATTTTAATATCCGCACTAAAAATAGCAACTCGATGCCTGCGGAAACGCATTAAAGTTTCGTGCAGATCCTTCTGTAGTTTTTCACTTAGCATTTGCACTTCATTTAATGAAATGCCCTTATTTGTCCTGCAGCTCGCATCGAATACGACTCTAAACTTTTTAGTGATGCAATGATGTGGCATGTGGTATATAAGCCTGCCATGCGCTGTACCAGTTACTGGTGTCATGTGCTCTGCTCTTTCATACGCTCTTATGAATTCTGTTTTAGTTCAGAATCTCCTGCTAGCGTTCTCTCTAAAGCAAAGAAATAATGTCTCACTGTAAGCTCCAAGCTTCCTTCTCTGATTCCTTCAAAGGAATCGTCACAAACAAACCTGCAAGAATTATCACGTGAAAACGTATTGATGAAATTCTGTTCCACATGCTCCTGCTCCTTTGACCTGCTTGATGACATTTCAATGCCATCCAACTGCCATAAACGCTTAAGCGATTCATGATGTTGATTGTCTTCGATGTACACAACATGTGACACCTGCTCAAGCTCAATGCCCATGCTATCCTTCTCGCTATCATACTTTCCGAGTATGATCCTGCTAAAAATAGCTTCCATCTCTAGAACATCATCAGGCTGATGCTCTTAAAAAGAAATAAATGTCTCTGCTATAAACCTTGGCAATAAATCTACGGGACCTGCTTTCCAAAATTCTAGATCCGCAAGTGGCAACCCCGTAGACATGTCCATCCGTGGCGATCCCAAATTGTGTGTAGGCACAATTGGCTCCCATTTACTTTCTTTGGGCAGTACCCAGAAATCCTGCTCTACTGAAACCTGCGAATTGAACCATGGACCTACAGGAAGTGTGGTTCGCCTTTCACACCAATCACTCTCTTCGCTATTTGCCCCTTTGGTAAGCCCAATCTCTGGGAAAGCTGATAACTTGCTAGGTCAGGTTGTTCCCTTATTGGCCCATACTTCCTGCCATCCATCTCGATTATTACCTGTGCCGTAGGCATCAAAGTAAATTTTCGCTGCTCTTGCTCATTATAATTAAAATATGTTAAATAAATGCTACTTATAGCTTTATTTACCCTATGACTCACTCTCTGCTTCCTTCACTCCTGCTGTACTTGCTATTGCTTTTGTCCTGGTTTTGTCAAAATGAGGGCGTTTCTCGGAAGGGACAAACTAGTCAATCTCTCCTCTGCTTGTTTCCGCCTTCCTAATAGCTCCTTCTCTTCCTTCCCTTTTCCTGCACATGGAAGATCATTGCTTCAACCTTCTTAAGCTCGCTCATAGAGTGCAGATTACACTATTGTATTTGCTTCCCGGCGCACTGTACGCACGGTCCCTCGAAGCACTCCTTCGGTGCATGTCTTACATCAGACAATTCAAGACGAGTGTTTTCTCCTTCACGAAGTCCTGCTTGGCCCGCAAGTTCGACACCGCAAACACCGGGCAACGCCATATTGGATGACTCAAAGATTTGCACGAGTGGCTAGGTAATGGTTTTTTGTCAGCTTCTGCTTCCTCTCTCCGGGCATTGCTGCCACCTGCTCGCACATTCTCGCATTTGCTTAGAGCTGACTGCGCCTGATGTATGGACGACACGGCTGCTCAATGTTCCTGCTTGCTGCTCCACCCAATGCGATGCCTTTGGATACGAAAATATGTAGGCGGGCGGAAAATATGTCATAGATCGCTGCCACAAATCAATCTCAAAACCCTGTCATTTTATAATATCACCATTGAACGATCGTCAGGTGTTCTACACATCGTGTTGGCGAATGGAAGACTAACCTGGACTTCAATGGGATGTCCTGCTCTGCCTGCTGCTCCTGATCTTGGAGTTCTTTCTGCTACCTTCTCCTTTAATGCTGCATAGGAGGCAAATATTTTGCCTCTGCTTCAGCAACCCTGCGTTGCATCTCAACGTTGATCAACAAATCGTTGGCCAACCCAATCCTGCTCTCAGTCACCTTCACCTGCGACCAAGCATCCTGCCAGGCTTCAAAGCTGACCTGTGCTGTTGCCATCGTGGAAATCCCAAAGGTTGGAGATTCCCCAAAGGCCAGCATCCTGCTCACCGAAAACATTCCGGCAACGTATATAATTATCGTTGTGTGCATGCTCTTTTTCCATCTCTTTCACCTGCTTGCCTGCACCTTTTTTATTATCAATAAAAAATGCCTGCTTGCCTTTCTTTTCCTAAAAAGTGTATTGCATTAGAAATTGAATTTCAATAATGCTTTATCCTGGAATAAAAATAAATAAATAAATAATAGTTCGCAGTAGGTACTTAGCAATTTGCAATTTCCCAGTATGCGATTGTTGAAATAAACAAAACAAAAATATTTCGCAGTAGGTACTAAGCACTTTGCTTTTTCCCAATATGCGATAGCTGAAATAAACAAAAACAAAAATATTTCGCAGTAGGTACTAAGCACTTTGCCTTTTCCCAATATGCGATAGCTGAAATAAACAAAAACAAAAATATTTCGCAGTAGGTACTAAGCACTTTGCTTTTTCCCAATATGCGATAGCTGAAATAAACAAAACAAAAATTTCGCAGTAGGTACTAAGCACTTTGCTTTTTCCCAATATGCGAAAATAAATAAATAAGAAATATTCCGCAGTAGGTACTAAGCAATTGGCTTTTCCCAGTATGCGAAAGTAAATAAATAAGAAATGTTCCGCAGTAGGTACTAAGCAATTGGCTTTTCCCAGTATGCGAAAGTAAATAAATAAGAAATGTTCCGCAGTAGGTACTAAGCAATTGGCTTTTCCCAGTATGCGAAAGTAAATAAATAAGAAATATTCCGCAGTAGGTACTAAGCAATTGGCTTTCCCCATTATGCGGAACTAACTAAATGAAATAATCAAATTAATGGGGTGGAAAATTGTTGCTGCTTTTATAGTTGTTGTTGTTTTATGTGCTTGTTTTATAATTCAAGTTTCTCACAACAATTTTATATTGTTTGTTGCTTTTCAGAACTCAATTGAGCATATTCTGAAATATTTGCTCCTGCTGCTTGCAAGCTCCTTCTCTTAAAAACTAGCACCGTCGTGCTTTGAGTTTTTTCCTTCTTCTGCTATGTCTCCTTTTTTTTTTTATTTACCTATATAAAAATCAACTAACATCTTGATCTACAGCAACCGGTGCATTTGCACTCAAGTTCCTCCTTCACTCTTTCTCTTTTATTTTTTGGTAACTCGCACTCAAGTGCTCTGAGTTCCACCTGCTTCGCTGCTCATTGTTTGTCTCGACCATATTTCTCGCTTTGTAAAATTAATGGCGACTGGCACATTTGTGCTCTAGTCCCTCCTTCCCCCTCTCTTGATGTCTCGACAAACTATCAACTTGGCCAGAAAAAAAGGTGACAACAAAAAAAACTTAACACAAGCAACCTGAAAGAAAAATAAATCTTAACCCAGCAGCAACAACAATCCCCATAATTTGATATTTAGGTTCTAGATAAATATAATTATGTATAATAATAATTACTCCCATCGCCATCACACAAAAGCACAATCAGAATATGGGATTCTTGCAATTCCCCTATCACACAAGCACAAAACAAAACATGGAATTATTGTTGTTCTCCTTCACACAAGCACACAAAAAAAAAGGAATACGCACACTCGCTTCACTCATTCGAATATATTTTCCTTCTGCATCTGAAACGTAAATGAACCAGACACCCTGCCCCTGCACCCTCGTTGTCGACACCAGCGCACATTCACTGAAAAACTAAGAAATTTTATAATACCGCAACCATCACCTTTCACTTGCAAACAAACATTTTACAATATCTAAGAAATGTTAATTGTCCTGCTATCAATGTGGACTGTATTTTAGGCTTATCTAAGAAATTTTATAAAATAATTATTGTTAGGTATCTATCTCTAAAAAATTTAACATTGTTTCGGTTTGAATTTTTCTGCCTTGCAAAACTCGACCGCTCGTTGCCCTTTTTCTTTTCGTTTTTGACGAAACCTTCCCATTTCTCCTTCTCCTAGCTGCTGCGAGTGCGCGGCAGAATATTTTTGTAAATATTTTTCTCGATTCTCGCTCGCTGCTCGTGGTGTCTGGTGTGTCTGTGTGTGTGTATTTTCGCCGTGGCGCGAGAACACAAACACTCCTGCCTGCTCCTGCTCTTAATTCTTGATGAAGAATTTGTATGGGTCGCTTCTGCTTGCAAAAGGGGTAAACAACGAAACAATGTCTATTTACTTACTTACATGCTGGTAGGTACAAAATGATGTACAGTGCTATTTTTTCGCACTACCTGCTGATGATACGCCACTTCCTGTACGCATCATGTATTAATTTCCCGCGCACATTTATTTTGCGACTGCGTGATTTTCATCGTAGCGCAATTTCACCATCACCATTTTAGTTTTTCAATAAAACGAGACCTGCTCACTCACAATGCACTTATTTTTTTTTTCTCAAATAAAAACCTGCACCATCACGTCACTGGCACTTATCCGGCTCGACACGGACCAAAATGTATCGTAGCTCAGCGAAATTGTACGCACAAGAAGTATTACCCGTCACAATCCGAGGAAAACAAATTTAAACCATCAGAAAATAAAACACAAGACAATTATAGTGGAAAAATGTTATAAAAAACCACTTTGTTTATTAATCTCATACAACCTTCTCGGTTGGTTCCTGCTGAAAGACTGACTCTCGTCATACAAATCTCAGAACCTTCTCGGTCTTTCGTTAAGTTTATATACATATTTGCTTAATACATCGACTGCAGAGTTCCAATACTCATGCAGTTCGATACAGATACGCTTACCTCCATAGGTACCAAATACAAAACAAAACAAAAAAAAAAACACAGTAAAAGCATAGTAAGTACCTATACAAGTAAAGGTTAGGTATCGTATACTTTTAATAAACAAAATCCCGGTTGGCCAGCCTATTTCTTATTTAAAACAAAGTCACTCATGCGACCTACCTATACCTATAGCTACATGAATAAATGAAAACAAAAACATAAACACTAACAGCACCATATTCAGCTCGCAAAATATTGTTTATGTTGCGTTCATGTTGTAGCTGGAAAACAACGATCCACGCTTTTACATGCATACATTTTGTTGAGGCTAGTAAGAGGGCCCCGCTCCCGCATGCCCAAGGTCCCGTCGCGTCATCGCCATCACCATAATCTTCGTTATCATCACCACACCACCATCAGGCCACGACCACCCCATGCACAAGAACATGCCTATAGGAATACCTATTGCGAATTTCTAATCTTTTCTCTACCTATGAATTCGAAATTGAAATTTTAATATTAAAAAAAAAAAAAAAATCACTTGCCACTTGCCAGATAAACGTCCACCAGAGAAAAAAATATGTTTTCAAGTAAAGTTGTTTACTCGTTTTATTTGTGCCAATAAACTTTAATATTCCCCTATCACATAAATAGGTATATCCATAGACGAAACTATAACCACCTCGTAGATACGCAAAAAAGTAGAAAAGTACCTATAGCTTTGAGTTAGTTTTCTTTTTCTATTCGACACACATACTTTTCCCTTCTTTCTTCAAAACAAAAATTATTTCCTTCCACATCTAGCGCTAGCCATTATAAATAATGTACATGAATACAAAACACTCTCTGTTTTGTTCTGGTTCTGGTTATTCTTATGTATATACACACTTGTATATAGAAACATCCATATCTACTCAGAACAGAACTATACACAGTATGTACGTATATAGATAGTACTATAGCTCAGCTCAACCATTTGGATTCTCATTAAAAATTCTAAAACGCTTGCGCATTGCGCAGTTATCACCGGCAAATTTCTGGTATATAAAACCAACGACCATCGAGTAAAACATTTCAGTTCAGACCCGAGTGAGTCACTGTGAGGAAGGGAAGAAGAGAAAAAGAACTTGTTAAATCGAGTCCTCTAAACGGAGAAGTCGCGGAGATAAAACAGAGTTTTGTGTACTAACTAAATGCAGCTCTGAGAAATTTTCTACTTTTTTTCTTATTGGGAATCGTTCAACAGTGTTTAACTTTTTAACTGAATTCAGTAAAATTAAATCAATTTAATCCAATTTTACTTAAAGTGAAATTTAAAGCAATTATCTCATAGATACGTACAAATACAAAGTATTCGCGTTTCGGTAATCGAAAAGTGTGACAAAAAGCATAGCTACGCTTACAACAAACTATTAATTTAAAGTTTAAATTAATTGAAAAAAAAAAAAACAAAGAACAAATAAACAACCATCATGTCCGCATCACCAACTGCCCGACAGGCTTACTCCCACTCAATTCCTGTAACGAAGAAAATCCTGATTTCGGATCCAAACCAAATGCCCGATGTCTATTCATCAACGCCTGGTGGTACCATGTACTCGACCACACCTGGAGGTAAGTTTCAAACAAAAAAATAGGGCTCACCAAATGAAATCAGTGCAAGATTAACGTCAGTGCAATGCAAGCCCTTTCAAATTCACGTTTAGACCAATTCCAGCCGAGGAATTTGTATGTCTAAAAAATATAATAGAAATATTCACAAACAGTATTTCCACAAGAAAAAATCCAAGCAAATCCCTTTAAAGCGTAGTTATTCATAACACGTTCCACATACATTCCACAGCAATTTATGTCAACAACAATAGCGGATTTTTAAATTGACCACTCAGTGTTTCACCTTGGCTAGTTGTTAATCAGTTTAAACATAAATATGCTAGCTCATCATGAAATATCGTTGAAATTGTTGTTAAATTCGTTACGTCGTCAGATACGCCATTAGCAAACAACACCCCTGTTGTGACCAATCAGCGTGCAATTTATATGCTAATATTTCTAATGAGATACCCCCCAACGGTACTCAATTGCGAATATCAATTATTCTAAACAAAATAAACAGGCTACTAGCCATTAATCGGGTAACAATAACAACTTGAAAGTGAATTGCATCATTTGTTTTTGTTTTGTTTCCGTTTCCTTTTTCCTTTGTTTTTTCAACAGCTCACAAAGAGCATTTTTTTTTTTTGTGTGGAAATTCGACTGAGCGATAATAAAAAAGACGATAATTCATTTTCTTGACAAGGACGTCTTATTTTTACTGAAACGCAAAAGGGTGTTGTGATAAAAGATCCAGAATAGTGTTTAGAAAATATTCAGAGAAATGCCTCAGAAAATGAATGACGCAATGGTGGACGCCGGCATGCGCTCTGAATTAAATTGCGCAGCAAAAATTATGTACAGTACATAAATACATATTGGCGAAACACGTGGGGTTGGCGTTGGGCGAGAGAGTAATACATACAACATTATTTATTGACTAATCTACAACGAGGCGTAGTTGTATTTTCGTAAACAACGCAGTTTGCTGCTAACATTACATAGTTTGCCGAGAAAGCATAAATCTATTTGCACATTCGCCAATTCGATTAGTTCCTGCAGTTTATATAGTTTGTTGATTATTTCCTTCGCTTGGGAGATTTACGTACATTTGATTGAGGAAAGATATTCAGCTTAATTCAAGTTTGAGCACTTCTATGGGACTACCTATTGGTTTTAGACCTAATTCCGATCAATATGCAGTAGCTTGAAACTTTTTAAATATCTTTCATATATTTTCTGCAGAATTTCTCCCAAAAATCGTTCCCTAAAGCACATCTCACCAACTCTTCTTTTATTTCACTTCTTCATGTTACTTAATACCTCCCTTGTTTACTTCCAGGTACCAAACTCATCTATGAGCGTAATTTCATGAAAAATCTGCGAAACTCGCCAATGAGCCAGACCCCACCAAATAATATTCCATCATGTTTGATGCGCGGTACCCCCAAGCAAAAATTTCGCAAGTGTGTACCTACCCCTCAGCCCAACAACAAGACGTCGCTGAAAATTGAGGATCACCAGGAGCAATTCCAATTGGAATTGTAAACATCCACAAAATCACTACAACTTACAGTGTGTGCAAGAAAGTGAGAGTGACCTGCCAAAAAAAAAAAAAAAAAAATCGGCTCGAAAAGTGCAAACTTCCGAGGTTATTATTATTTAAAAACAAAATCCATCGTAACAATGCAGTTTCCAAATATAAAAAAAAAGAGAAAATCAAAATCGCTTAAACATTGTACATACAAAAACAAAATTATTAGTATTTAAGTCGTCCTAAAGTTTAGCGTTTACTTTTTTGTTTTGTTAACTCTTTGCTTAATTTCTTATTTCTTGAATAGTCATTTGCCTATTAAGTATACTTAAGCAAATCATTATAAAATTTTAAAAAAATATATAATTTTTGTATTAAAATTTCAGTCATATTGACTGATCAGACAAAGAAAAAAAAATCTGAGAGACTTCGTGAGCATTGAGAGTAAACTTTAAATTAGAAGATCTCTAGTTGATTGCAGACTCTCTGATCTTTTTTTTTAATTATTAAATTATCAGTTGACATATTTTGGTTATTTATGCTTGATTGCATGTAAAAGAAATTGGTGTGTCAAATTTAATGTTAATAGGAGTCGTAATTTTTTTATATAAAACTTTTAACTATGCGCTTAAAATAAAAAATGAATGAAAGTGAAAAAAAAAAATAAATGAAAAGAAATCTTTTATAAAATTGTATTTAACATGAAAATGTCATTATGCTGAGAAATAATAAAAGAAAAAGAAATATTTATATACTGAAAAAATTCGAAGCAATTGTTTTTCATTAAAACTATCGTTTTGCGATGATGAAGTTGTTACTAAATGACACAAACTAAAGTTCCTTTGGTGTAGCAGAGAGAATGTGATAGTATTATTTGTCCTTGGGCTATTTTGAAAACCGCTATCAAAAAAGAACAAAAAACAATTACAATGTTTGGGGTTATTGAACATCATTTTAAGTTATTGCGCTGCAAAAATTTGCAAGTCTTCTGAAATGTCTTTAAAAATCGCTTAATTTAATTGGCGAATCACACAACACGAGATATGTTCGTGTCTTTAAAGTTGCAGAACGGAAGAAAACAATTTCAATAATAATGTTCAATTCAATGATAATAGATAATAAATGATTCTTATTAATGCCATTCATAATTAGACTTATTTACCCTAATCGAATACCTACTAATGTTAACAGGGTGTATCGTGGAATACGCCGAGGGGAACTTTTCACTCAAATTCAATACTTTGCATCGTAGAATACTTTCGAAGTGAAAGATTCACCAGTCGGTAAAGTGAATGCGTTTAATACCATCGTTGAAAACGATCGAAGTGAAACTTCCCATACAAACTTTGACATTTCAAATACGCAGGTAATTTATTCTCATTGCGTGTCCTATCGTTTGTTGTGCGGTTTCGTTGTGATTTTATAAAAATTTTGCAAGTTCTAAACATCAGAAACATGAAAATCTTGGTTTAATTAAACCCAAAAATGGTAATGTAAAAGATAAATAAACTTTATAAACAATTTGAATAACAATTGTATTTCAGAAAACTCACGTCGAAACCGATAGTTCCATTTTGCAGTTCCTCTTATATGCGCGCATTTTACTGTCGTCTCCACGTTGTTAAATAATACACTCTACTCAAATATAAGCGTACATTATAAATTAATTTTTAATTTGGTTTCTGTTAAATAAATTTTAAATTGCTTTTGCTCTATCTCTGCTGCAATTTAATGCAAAGCATCTGATTTTTGAACCAACTTTGAATAAAACTGCCTGTCGATAAGGTAGTCTCTCCCGGCTGATTTCACTATGGAAAGTAACAGCGCGATTATCTGGAAAACCTCGCAAGTCTCAAAACCCTCACAAGGTGACGTGAAATTGATTTTGTGAGGTTTTCGTATTCTGTCAGCACACTCACAACTTGTGAGTGATATTTCTGAATATTATTTGTATAATTTCAATGGTCAGGTTTGACAGGAACTGCAATGGAAAGTACATGTACAGCGAAGTAAATGCTATGTTCGAATTTTCGACTTTAAGGATCATTCACATGAGAGCGAATTGCGAACCACGAACTGGCGAATATTCGTAGATTCTGAGATTTCATTCACATGAAAACTTTTTTTAGTCGCAGGTACCCGCGAATCATATGTATTGTTGAAGGTTAAGTTCGAGCGAATTTTTCATTCGCAGGTTTGTGGATCGCGACTGTTTTATGTGGATTGTGAATAAAGTGTGACAGTTCGCGGCAAGAATTTTCAATTCGCGGGAGAATTGCTGTAATTGTAAAGTTCGTTATTTTAATCAATCAAGTCTCGGTTTTTTTTAGATTAGGTGTTATATTAATTGAATATAAAGCTTTTGTGGTAAAACAAATAGCAATTTTCAATTCATAAATACAGATAAATTGATTTGTTCGCAGTTCGCCTATTCGCTGTTCGCGCTCATGTGAATGGTCCTTTACTTCAGCAAAGTAGACAACCTTTTGCCCAAAACAAATAGTTTTTTTTTCATACAACCCAATCCCTCTTTTTGAACTTAAACGTAAACGATAGTATTATGTTACTAAATATCGTTTTAGTATTGCAACATGTATTTTGAATACTTACCAATTTATTGCTTTGCAACCGCTGATAGTCCAATGGTCACACGTTGAACAAAAGTGTCATAAAAATAATTATCTCAAAAGCAGGCACTGTGCGGATTTCAGTACAAACGCGGTATATATTTATTTTTTTTTGAAAACCGATAGCTGTTCTGAAATATGACGTATTCTAGTACATGGCTCTTAAAATACGTTGAAAAGAGAGAAAAATATATCCTCAGCTGTGGACCAGAACAGTAGCAGCATAATAAGCTAGAGGGAGGCAATACTGCTTTTCAGTTCGACTAAGAATCGTGCTAAAAAAAATTAAGTTTTCACATTAAAGACTGTCACGAAACGCAATATTTTCACACTACCACAACTAAATTTCCTAAATAAAATGTTGCTCCATTATTGGGGTAAAAAAATCTGTTTAAAAAAAAATACTCGATTTAGCGGGTATTCGTAAACCCAATTTTGTAAAATAGATGCAAGCGTCCCATTAAATACTCTCATCACATCATTTGTAAATAATCCCTGTAATTTCGATCTACTACATTTTGACTGTCGCCAAAGAACTGACACCTTTGACAACCCCAATAAAAAACCTTGCACTCTACTCGAAGTTTAGGCCAATTCCAATAAATTATCCGGACGGAATCGGATTTTTCTTTTCCAAATATAAACAGATCCAAGTATTTTTTAATAACCACTATCTCTACCTCAACTGATGAATACTTTCTCCTAAGGTAACCATCTAGCAAGATGCCGGAAGCTCGCAACCCAATGCAGGCTTTTGCCAATTCAGTATACAGCATGATTGATGGACCCATTACTTGGTTCAGGGGTAAGTAAGCACCGCCGAGGAGTTTTTATTTTACTCCTGCCAGCATTTGCCGCAACTAAAAGTCTAAATTGATACTTCTGTTACAGTTGCAAATCCACTTTGCAGCTATTTCATTACATAATAACATAACCTCTCGCATCAGCTGTTTATCAAGCGTCTGTATTTGCTTTTACCCACAGAGACGATTGTCGAACCCAACCAGCAGAAGTACCCATGGTACCACGAACAATTCCGTCGTGTGCCGACCATCGATCAGTGTTACACTGACGATGTGGTCTGCCGATTCGAAGCCGATCAACAATTTCGTCGCGATCGTATGGTAGAGAACGAAATTGTCAACGTTCTTCGTCAACGATTTGAGGATTGTGTGCTGTATGAGTCTCCCGATCATATGGTGAAATGCAGGCCAGTATTGGACGAATACGAGAAGGCATCCGAGAACTGGTTTACCAAGTGTAAGTGGATTGTATAATGCGAATTTGTTGATATTAAATGGGCAATTTCTGTTTTCAGACGGTGATTTGGGGGCATATGCTACCGCCAAGTCATGTTACATGAAGCAAAAACATCGATTGATTTGGGAACGTCGTCATGGACCCGTCGGCAGTGGCATGAAGACACCCGAGGAGCAACATTAGGACGAAAAGTGGACAACAACTCACTTTTTAGCTGAATTAACACCAATCGTCTGTAGATAGTGATGGAATGGAAACGCTAGATAATATATGCAACGTCGAGGTGAATTCTTTTTCACTGCAAATCAATGTTTTGTTTTTTTTTTCATAGTTAGAAGCTGCTTTTGGGATCGATATATGGAAGTTTCCAAGCCAGTGTTCTTGCGCAGCGAAGAGGAAATGGGGACGACGGTGCAAATGCTACACCTTTTCTGGAACGTGTTTCATTTTCATTCCACTCGAGGTTCCAATGGAATTTTGCATTTGTACGTCCTTTGGTTTAACTAAAAGCAGAACACTGCGAGAATATTTCTTGTCGAGCTTTCAGAAAAATGACAGATAGTGCAACAACACACAGAAAGCATTTCTCCCATTCCCGGGATGCAAATAATAATTATTCGATTCTGTTATTGAAATATTATGCTTTATTCCCAACTGTCTAGCAATTTCTTGCATATTATAAAAAAAAAATATATATCTCGACCCCCTCGGCATCATTTTCGATAACCTAAATTGCAAACAGATAAACTAGGTGGCGCAACGTTGCCATTAACTAATCGACACCAATGGTTTGTTAATGAGACTCTTCTTCAGCTTGGCTAGAGCGCTGTTGGCACCCTTTTCCTTGCTCTCCTTGGAATTTTTCACACCCAGCGGAATCATTGTCGTATCATGAAGACGTCGCCGGAACAACTTGTAAAACTGCAAGACCTGTGGATTCGCCCACACCTGCTTGGCGTCAAAGTCCAATATTCTCACACTCTCCAGACTCTTGGCACGACTAAGCGCAACATATGCCTGGCCCGCTTCAAACACCTTCGACAGCGACATTTCCACACAATCCAGCGTAAGTCCCTGCGACTTGTGAATAGAGAAGGCCCACGCCAGTTTTAGTGGCACCTGCCTACGTGTGACCATTCCTCCGGTGGGCGTTTTAATAATCCACTTCTCGTGCTTACAGGTGTACTCCTGGTTGTTTTTGAAGCGAACAATAGGAACTCCTTTCTCGATGCGAGCGACTACACCGCGCGCCCCGTTCACCAAGCCAGCTGCGATATTAACGTTCTTCAACAACATCACTTGGGCGTTAATTTTAAGAAACAGCTGTGAGGGCGCTTGCACTTGGCTGTCCAGCTGCTTGGTCATAGATTGGTCACTGTCCTCTGCCTTGAAGAGAACCTGTTCGCCTTCGAGATTTTCCAGCTTCGATTCGTTGATGGAATTCGCATCGTTGGTGTGCGAACAGAGTTGGGTGGCCAAAATGCCATTGCCTTCGATTTTTTGCTTCGAAGTTGAAATCAGACGCTTTGTGATGTCCTCGTTGACGTGACCAATTCGAAGGTGATTGAGAATTTTCACAAACTCCGGGTCACTCTGCCGATGGACTTCCTTTAGTTCGTAGACATTCTGAATGCACTTCTCCCAGGCACTCGATTGAAAGCAAAACCGTTGAACATTCACCTGGGGATTGTTGAAATCCTCGCGCTTAACAACAGGGGGAAGCTGAAGGAAATCGCCGCAAAGTATGAGCTGAATGCCACCAAAGGGTTTGTCGTTTTTGCGCACGTGACGTGCGACCGCCTCTATTTTCTGAAATTGAAAAGAAAAGTGACATTGTAACCAACTGCGCTGCAACTTAATTTTGAAATTGATGGATTATGGTTTATAAGCGGGACAAGATGTACTGACTATTCACCCCAGCGGGCACATCGTAGAATGGAATTCAAACTGCCACGCCACAGCACCAATTACATGAGTACAAACAAATAACAGCGCTTCACTGAGTTCGAGCAAACAAATTTAGCATTCACCGAATTGGGTCACTTGTTTTGACAATAGTGCAGACAAATGCATAACAAATGAAAGCGCTGAGCCATCACAATTGATCCATGGAACGAAAATTGCTCATATTACCCAGGTAAAGTTTTTCGTTTTGTGAATTATATTTCTGTCGGCAAAGTGTAAATAAATAAACCTCACCTCGAAGAAAACCCCGTCCACCATTGATATCTCATCAATAATCAGTCTTTTGCACTTCCTCCAGTTCTGTGCCGAAACAGGTCGTGATGCCATCTCGATGCATCGTTTCAGGTTTCCTTCCCCACTGCCAATACCAGCGAACGCATGCAATGTGACTCCACCTGAAATGAAAAGAAATCTCAGTCCCATTCTGTGTGTTTCCATGCCAAACAACTTACCAATGAGACACGCAGCCACACCAGTGGAAGCCGTTGCCACAGTTCCATCAGGAGGCAGAGCTGATATAATCTTTCTGAGGAGGAAACTTTTGCCAGTTCCTGCAGATCCGGTAAAGAAAATATTCTTGCCCGAAATACAAGCCTGCAGCACATTTGTCTGCTCCAGGCAGAGTTTAACATTCTCCTCGGTCAAAGGGGACGATTGGTAAAGCTTCTTTGCCGCTGGCAAGGAACTCTCCGCAGCTGTTGTACCGCGCAGATCATCAAATCTTCGCTTTTTGGCAGCTTTCGGCGAGGGTGTGGTCACACTTGCTTTAGAGATACCTGCCGCTTTTCTCGCGAGCACCATTTCAGCTGTAGTCACTGGACTAACTTCCTCAAATTTACTCGGCTTGCCGGACAAGAGATGTGCTCGCAGATTCTTCTGTATTGTTGCTTCATCTTGGTTTTCACTGGACGATCCACTCAACTTTATAAATACTGTGCGCAGAAATGTCATTAGAGTGCCAGGTGGGGCGTTCGACAGGTACATCGAACAGTTTTCAGCCTTAAAGTTAAATGTAGCCTTTCCTTCACTCATGAACTTTTTGTGAACCATGATGTCCTTTAATTTGAATTTTATTGGTTTTACCTTTTCGGTGGAAACTTCAATGAAAATTTCCCGAAGTTCATTGCGGACGAGACGCAGCGTAGCCGTACGATAGACCAATTTTCGTCCTGTAACACCAACAGAGTTGGTCCATTGTATATTTACTGCACAGGTTAGGACGGCATCGTTGAGATCCATGTTTTATATGGAAAGAATGGATTTATATTGATGACGATGCTTGCTTTGATGATTTTCCACAATCACCTGTGAACACTACGTGGAACAACAGCGATGGTAATGTTTAAAAGGAAAATGAAAGAGCGCGCCAAATTTTAATTCGATTTTGAAAAAAGAAGAAAAATGTCAGTCCTCCCTCAGCTGTCATTTGTTTAAACGTGAAGTTGGATGTAAGCTAAATTAGGAAACACTTTGAGAGCAACTATGAGGAGTGTAGTAGATTTGTTTTTGTTTTGAAGAAGTGTTAAACAGTGTTGATTGAAAATGTAGCGTTGGGGCCGAATTCGCCAGGGTTTTCACCATTCCTGGTGAATTTTTGAAAACTTACGTTAATCCGGAGTTTTTTATTCTTTTTTTATTTTTTATTTTTATTGGAGGCCCCGGTTTGTTCCACTTCGATCTATGCAAAAATAAAGATCCCAACCGCTAAACCGACAGAAATATAAAATTCTGAATATGGTCCATTTTTGTTTGTTTTTGGGTATATAGGACTTAAAAATGTAGTGAAAACGCTACAATTGTAGTAGGGGGGCAACGCTGTAACCAAGTTGTAAAATGGATAGGACTTGATGAGCAATGAACCCACGTCAAATCCCACATTGGCATATTCCTGAGTAACTATTTGTATGTTAACGCTCTTCTGAAACCTTCTTAAAGCCCGTATGACACTACATTTTGTGTTTCATTTTTATCACATTAAATCATGTTCAAATGTCAGCTTCTTGTAAAAGAGACAAAATGTGTATAACGAAAGCGGTAGCAATTGTTTGCAAAGCAACCACAAATTTTCAATCGAATTTAATACCACAAACTTCAAAGTGACGGGAGGCAAAAAGTTGAAATGTCAACAAAAAGTGAATTGAATACATTTTCAGTGCATTTTTTTTTGTACATCTCCACATTAATTAGGTTGTGTGGACGCACTTACTTCTACCGGGAATTTTCGTACTGCTCTAGTCTCATTTTAAAAGTCTGAAAAATTCAGAAAAGAATGAAGTGTCATACGGGCTTAAGAATTGGTCATTGCATCGAAAGCTGAGCTAGACTTTCAGAAAAATTTATTTAAATAACATAGGACTCTTTGATTGTAATAATAATAATTAATAATAATTTTTTGGCGCAACAGGTCCGTAGGGACCCTAGGCCTAGCTTCTCGCAACCATTCGTTTTGTGTGAGTTTTCATTTTTGGAACGAATGGAAGGGATCTACAATTTTATGCCGATTCCAAACGGCTAATTGAGAAGCTCTTTCATGACAGTTATACTCTCGGATGTTTGTCAGACGTTCGCGAGAGGTGGCGCAGTGAAAAAACCCTGAGTTGGAAATTTTGATTGACTCTTTGATTGTACTAGTTTTATATTCGATTATCTCAAATTCGTAAATGTTTCGAAAAATAAAATAATAAACAATTTTTACAACAAAAATAATAATGGGCTGGATTGTTATGAAATCCGTTTAAACTCTCTTTAAAGCAGAAAGTGAACAGGTAGGTACCTATAGCTTGATGTTTTCCAAAGTGCTGCGAATGTTGAACAAAGACCATACCTACCATTTGTTCAACATTTTTTGCCCAATTTTTCCGAAACATAAATATTTTCGAACAACTCGCTCGCTCTTCGAACACCCTCATCTTTATAGAAAGCCCGGCAACCCCGCGTTTTCTCTTTTTGTTTTCGTTTATTTTGCAAATAAGAAAAAAGAACCAAACGACCAGAGTTGCCATTTTGAAATCGGACTTCCAGTCAGATTTGACTGGAAAAAAAACAGTCAAAAAACCAAAATCCAGTCAGAAAAACAGTCAACGAAATATAATAGACAATTCCAGCTAAAAATCCAGCCAAAATAAAACTACGAATAAAAAATGAAAAAAAGTCATTAATAAACCCTATTAAAAAAAACTCGGGATCCACTTACTATCGTATAAAAGTATTAAAGTGAAGTACCTATATTTTAAAAACTAAATATGTATATCAAAAAAAAAAAAAAAATACTAAAAATAAGAGTAAATTCATTAAATAAGTTGAACACATAAATAAACTTTACATACCTAGTACTTTCTTTGAGTGCTTCAATTGCCTACTTCTCATCTTCATCACTTTTTTAAGTGATAGTAGATAGTAGTACCTACCATCTTTTTTTGTAACTTCAGACGGTATACCAAAGTTGAAGCAGCATTATTTGTAAGGTTACAAAGGGTAGAACAAACTTGTATACATGCAAACGCAAAAATTTAATGATTGCATTAGTGGGATATGCTTCCAATCTCAGAGCGGAAAAACGAAATTCAAGCAAATTTTGTTCTTTTAATTTTAATTTCTCGGCTTGAATTTTAAAATGTATAGGTACTAATGATTTCACAGATATGACACGAATCAGTTAAAAACAGTCAAACAAAAATCGTATCCAGCTAAAAAACCAGCCGGCTGGATTTTAGAAAATCTTCCAGCTAAATGCGAGTCAATCCAGTCAGATCTGACTGGAAACCAGTCAAAATGGCAACGCTGCAAACGACATAAAATCTGACAAAGCGACCGACAGTAGGAAAAAAAATCCAATGCCGTCGCCGCTTGCACAGACTCACGGCACCGAGCATAATACAATACACTCTACTGCTACTCTATAGTCTCCCCTGTCCCTTGTCATATACAAACAACACACACTCAAACATTCCAAACCCCATTCTGCCACTTAACCCATCTACATATGCACACGTGCAATGCGAAACGCCGGCCATGCTTGTTTTAGCTACAGTAGTCGTCGCCGCCGACACTACCACCACAATCAACTGTTCCATTGCATTTCCACAAAACCGAGTGGCGCTCATTTCCTTCCAAGAACACATACATCACACACCCGCAGAACGTAAAAATCCAATTGTCTCATTTCCACTTAGAACCTATTCTCTCTGTCTATGGCAAGTTCGAACTATAACTGTCATCCTCTTTCGCCCCACACACACTGCGAACAAAAGACCAAAAGCCTATTCCCATCCTCTCTTTCTCTCCTGGCATTTTTTAGCAAAAGCGACAGTTTGCGATGTTCAAACAAGATTCTCATGCAATAGACATGTTTTGGTAATATCGCAGAGAGGAACAAAATGCTCTCCGTGTCCGTCGTCGTCGCCGCAGTCGTCGTCGTTGTGGTCGCATCGGTCGTCGCGTAAAAAAATATAATTCGCAAGAAAAATACAAAAACAAAGAAAACAAAAGATAAAACCCCCAAAAGAACACAACGACAAAACCATAATAAAACAAATTACATTAATATTTATAAGAAAAACAAAATTTAAATTCACCTCTATAGTGTTGTTCTTTCCTTCCGTTCGTTCTTTCGTTGGTTGGTGTTTTTTTTTTTTTATCTCCAATTGGAATCCTCTGCGGATGTGTTTTCGCTACCCAATCGTACGTATAGCCTAACCTTCGTGTATCGTCTCTCGGTCGTGTGAAAATGATAATTTTTTTGTTAAGTGAAAATCACAGAGAGTAACATTTTATGTAATAATTCTGTGCAAAAAGAAGAAAAAAAAAAGCTCGCTATCTGAACGCGGGCATACTGTAGAACGCGGCGCCTCGCAGTAACTCCCCCCGGTGTGGGTTTCGTCGGTGAGTTTAGCCCGCCAGACGTCGAGCTGTCAAACTTCGCCGCCCGTCTGTCACAATAGTTGTTATTTTCTATGGAATAAAAGTGTTTCTTACTTTTCGTTTTCCGTTGCAAAGAAAAGTGTGCAGAAGTGAAATAAAATAATAAGAAGAAAATTCAAGCGACACACGCAAAGAGGAGAAGTGTGGTGGATCTGAAATAAAAAGTGCGTTCAATTTCATAGTCTCCATTCAGCTGTGTGTGCTCCATCCCATGTTGATTTATGATCGCCAAATTGTTGTTCCAACTTCAAGTGAGTTTTTCGTGATCGAAGTAGAAAAAAATAAAGAGTTCGATTTGGTAATTCAGAAGCCCCTTGCAATGGATATGCACTGGTGGAAGCAGTTGAATAGAATTCTCAGATGTCTGAGCTTGAGAGTGTACGATGACGGTGAAAAGTGTTACCAGTTCAACTCAACGAAAATTGTGTGAGAAGGAATTTTTTTGTCAATTCCTGCCAAAATAAAGTGCAAAAAGTAAAAGCAAAAGAAATATAAATAAAACAAAAATAAAGTGAAAAATAAATAAGAAAACGAAAAGAAGATTCTGTAAGAAAAAGAGCGAGAGAGCGCGAATACCGAAAAAGAACGTGTGTGTGCTCTAAAAATAAATAAATATATGTATATTTTTTTTATTTATTTTCTTCTGCCTTGATGAACTTTTTCGCACTGTGTGTGAATATATAAAGTTCGTGGTTTTTTTTTTTTCTTGCGTTCGTACGACAAATATTTCTCGTGTGTGTTTGCCCGTCGGTGAGTGGCTGGTACTTTTTTTTTTTGCTACTCACTTAACGCGCGCGGCGTTTTTCAAATAATTTGTACGCGTAATGTCAAGCAGTTTTGACAGCCGCTTCGCCATGTAAGGATTCGATTTGTGAATCCAATTGTTGACAATCTTGTATAGAGAAGAAGAGAAGAAGAGAAGTAACCTGTACGTATTATTTTTGTTTAAGAAAATGACCGAATACGTAACGCAAAACATTCGCACTGTACTGAAAACGTACCAAAGCAGTGCGACCAAAAGTCTTCAGGGTCCTGGACAATCACTAGTAGCAGCGGCAACGGCAGCGGCAGCCGCCGGCGCTGTAAGTCCGACAACAATTATCAAAAAGGAGATTTTAAGTTCACCCGAACCGCTGGACATCAATGAATCGCCCACCCTTATCGTGCAACCACCGCCTCCGCCAGAGCTGCCACAACCGATTCTGACAGCGGCCGACACTGGACGTGGCGAATTGTACGAGACCCGTTTAGAGGGCAAGACAATTGGCTGCTTTTCGCTGGGCGGAGAGCTGCGTCTGTGCTTGCCACAATTTCTCAACAATGTGCTGGCGGAGTTTACCCTCGATCAGATAAATCGGATATTTGATGAGTTGGGTATTTTCTGCTCACAATGCACGCCAGATCAGTTAATGGAATTCAAAGCGGCCAAAATCCTGCCATCCGATGTGAAGGCGAGTGGCTTGATAACGCGCACCGATGCGGAGCGATTGTGTGCAGCGTTGCTGCATCGATCGGCTGATCGGCATCAGTACGCTGTAGATGACATTCCTAAGGGTGCTATTTCGTTTAAGGTCTATCATCGATGCTTTGGCAAGTGCGAGGGTATTTGCACGCCTGACATGTACTCGTACATGAAGCCGGCATGCATAATGTGTATGGAGTGCAAGGGATGGCTATCACCGCAGAAATTTGTTGGACATGTGCATCGACAGCAGGAGAATCGCACCTGTCATTGGGGCTTCGATTCGAGGAATTGGCATGATTATTTGCATGTCGCGTTAGATGTGGAGAATCGGGAGAAGTACACAAAGATTTTGGACGAACTAAAGGACGTGGAGCGCAAGGAGACGCTTAAAGCGCATCGCGACTTGAGCTATTTAAAAAGAAAGGTGAGTTTCTAGAGTTAGGAAGTTTTTGCCGAAAGAATTATAGGTACGTGACCAAGTTGTCAATCGCATTTTCAACGAATTGAACTAAATTTCACAACAAACTCACAATGTGAAATACCTGTTCACTGTCACTTTTCATTTGACTATACTCTTATTAGCCAACAAAATCCAATTTTTTGCTATGATCATCGACATTCTGCTGAATCCTTTATCAGCTCATCTACGCAACAACTGCGCCCAAAGCTATGTGAAAGAGGGAGGGTCGTTGAACCCCTCTGCGGTTGGTTACCTGAAATAGTGTGCGCCATGCATGGTCGTTATCCTTTCCATTGTCTATCTTTGATGATCCTCGTTTGAATGGGATTCTGGGAACTTCGTCCCAAGGATCGTTGGCATAGGTATTCATAGGTACGTACTGTGCCCGTTGTGTTTTTGGTTGATAAGTGTCGCCCAAGTTGTTCTTTTGTCTAGCTGAAAGGCTGCCTATGCCAAGTGTCTATACATTTGTTCGAAATGGGTGAATGATTTATTGTAGGTACGTCACCATTATACGAAAAAATCCATGTGGAAAAATGTTTGTTTGCACATGTAGAAGGGGATTCCTGGTGTTGCGTAGGACATTGACCTACTACGAGGTAGACGCAGTGTAGTGCACCATGTGCTTTGGGTTAGATAGCCGAGTGCGTTTGATCTTATTATAGCAGCGGTTCAGTTTGTTTTGTGGAGAGGGTTGGATATTGCACTTAATTGGCTGCAAATCTAAAACGACAATGATCTTGTTCTTATTGAAGTGAGACTTTGGGCTTTTATAGAAGACCACCTCTAGATTGCTTCGTTAATATAAATCCTGAGTCAGAACTTGTTTCGCTGTTATTTCAAGTACATATTCTTGTCCAGCTGAATTAGGGATTCAGCTCTCTATTTCATACCGTCATCATTTAAAAATAGATTATGTAGATAGCCCAGTCTTGGCAAACATTTTCTACCATTCTACTAAGCAAGATTTTTTTTTGTATCTGCCTGACACTTTTCGTCAAATTAGATATATCTATTAGACATATTTATGACAGTTTTGGAAATCCCATTGTTTTTCTTGATAAAGCTTGGTTATCAGCTAAAAGTAAGATTATTAGAGTCTACTATTTGTTTAGACTGTCTGATAAAGAAAAGTTTGCAAAATAAATTATTTTTTTAATTAATATACCCACAATCTGCATACACGTTGGCCTGGTTTTACGAACAACGCATAACAGAATTGCATACGGGGTGAAGTTATTTACATTCAAATGTTAAAAACTTATTTTGAGGGCAATAAAATATGTAAATAGTTATGAACAGCAACCTAATATGAGGTCATAATCCGATGACAGGTAGTAACACATTTTTACAGACACCTGTTTTGACAGATAGTTAGTAGGTATAATTGGTTGTACTATTGATGCAAGCAATTAACAAATCGTTGAACAGATAAGTGTCTCTTTATAATCGACACTTGTTTAATTGGTGTTCTAATTAAATGATAATGAGGTTTGACCAGTGGCGGATTTATGTTCGATGTCGCCCTAGGCCCCGTGAGATATGCCGCCCTTTTTGCTGTATGGAGAAAAAGTTATTAACATTCAAAATTAAATTTTAAAATTTTTGAACTATTATGAATTCAAATTTATTAACTTCAATACAACATTTAATTAGTTAACATAGGTATAACTTTTCGTATAAAGTCTTAAATATAAATTATTAATTTGAATATAGGTTTTTTGAGTTCACATTTTCTTCTTTCTGGCTTTAGTTCGTGCGAAAACGTCAATTATATCATCGTTATCCAGTTCTTGTACCAACTGAGCTTCAATAGATAATAATAATGCAAGGGCATTAAGTCGGTCTTGGCCTATACTTGCACGTAAATAATTTTTTACCGTTTTCAGAGTTGAAAAAGATCTTTCTCCAGAACAATTTGTTTGCTGGGATGCTCAAAAAAATTCGTAGAGCAATATCTAAGTAAACGTCACAAAGATTTTGTGAATGTAATATATTGCATATATTTTTCGTATAACTTACCAACACCACTGAGTTTATTTCGATATGCACTCATATTTGATTAAAAATTTATATCAGAATTGCTACAATTTTACTTGTAAATTTGAATTTGTTTTAAACTGATGAACAAAAATTTTGCATTCCGCAATCACTTCACTGAAAAAAACTGAGAAATTCACTGCTGATTTTTTAATGTACCTATCTAAAAAAAATTTTTGATATATTCAAAATTTTTCATAGATATAAAGGTAAATTAACCCACAAAAAATATCAATTTCAAATTACAGTCAAACTTGGACAACCTGGACATTTTAAATTCGAATCTTTGGAGCGAATTTTCATTTGAAAAGAAATAATACCTATGTAGGTTTAAGAAATTTGACTTTTTTACTACCGACATGTTTCGTTGCTAGTTGGAAGTTGTAAGTACATACATATATGTACAAGTCAATACAGGCAATAATTTTATGTATGTTGTAAATACTTATGTACCTACTACAATAATGTAAAATGTGTTAGACTTAATAAAAGCACAAAATGTGTGTGCATAAGTATTTCAGATACATATTGAATTTTTTGATTGTTTTAATTTTGAGCAACAATTTGGATAAATCGAGGTCTTGATAAGTCGAGCTTTTATTGTGGATAATAGTAGTTTGAGTTATCGAATTTTGACTGTATTCTAACATTTTACGGTTCTTGATTTTCAGGGTTATCAAGATTTTGCCGCCCCTAAAATCATGCCGCCCTAGGCCCGGGCCTTACGGGCCTAGGCGTAAATCCAGCACTGGGTTTGACAACCACACGCATTCGTCAGTTAAATAAAACAGTGTATTTAATATTTGTTTATAAAAACTGAAGTTTAATTAGAAATGCTTTCTACGCGCTGAACCGTTGTTTATAAAGGGTCTTTCATTGCCCTCTTGACAACTTCTTTCAGTCTGAACGCACCCTTAAACCGATTACCCAACTGTCAATGTCAAAATATTCAGTAAAATCAACATTTTCATCTTGTTTCATTGTGAAGGACACGAAGGAACAGGGTTTACAAATAAACTAAACCCACGACCATACCGCGCTGGAAAATCGGTTCTCGCCAGATCACCGAAATCAAACAGAGTTGGGTGCGGTTAGTACTTAGATGGGTGACCGCTTGGGAACACCGCGTATCGTTGGCATTTCACCAGACAGAGATGATTGCATTGTGCTGCATGCGTGGAGGGAAGAAATATCCTTGCACTGGACAATCAGGCGGTGATCAGACGCATGAAGCAAGCATAACAACATCATTGACACTGGGATTGGCTGGCAGAAGAAAGAAGGTTAGCGGTAACAGTAGGAATCGAACCCAAGGAATAACTCTGGATAAAAATTCAAAATTCTATCTGGTTAAAGATTTATGGTGGTAGAGAGACGAAAAGAGACCCGTCAATGGTGGTCTGATTCGAATATCTCTCGAAAAATATATATACAAATAAACTACTATCGAAATTCCGAGTCGGTGGCACAACTTTGAGGCACGTTTGCTGATTCTACTCATAGCAATTTAAGCTCTACTTGAATACCTACCTTACGGGCTACTTTTTCTATGTCCTAAACTGTCCAAGATTTTAAGTGAAACTAAAATCGCTGTGAGTAGTACCACCAAACGGGCCTAAGAGCGTTGACTTCGATTTTCAATTTTCAGCTCTGAATTTTCGTTAAACGGCTTCGTCAATGAGCACAATTTTCGTTCCAGGTAAGAACCCTATTGTCACTGTTTGGCGCGGCTTTTATACTGGTAGCGTTATTGGGCCGTTTTTTTTTTTCGTCGATCAAAATGACTGTCACGTTACGGTAACTGGAATTCGCTACAAAGACGTGTTGGAACTATATTTTTTGGAGCAATTGCATGAATTGGACATCAGTGATTACTATGTGGTTCCAACAAGACGGTGCCACAAGCCAAACAGCGGGTGCAACAATCGAGTTGTTGAAGTCTCAGTTCGGTGAACGGGATATCTCGAGATCGTGTGATTTACACTTTTTTTTTCTGGGACTACATAAAATCATTGATCCATGCCAACAAGCCGGCGACGTTAGAGGAGCTCAGAACTTATATTGAACGAGAAATAGAGGCCGTACGGTCGAAATGTTCGCCTAAATCATCGAAAATGGGGTTCAACGTATGAGTTTCGAATACGAAAGGTTGAGAGGATGAGTAGGTTTTGAAGAAAAAGGATGTTGCTGGGATAAAGAGGGAGAAGATGCCAGTAAAAGGGGTCACTGAGGCAAGTAGGTGACCATGGTAGGGTGAGGGTGGGTAGAGGCAAATTCTTGCAATGTTATATCACCGCAACGTTCAGACTGGCATGAATTGATGGTTTTTGTGACGTGCCTGGGTCAAGCTCCCACGCCCTCCGCCGAGCTTAGAGAGCGGGTGCAAGTATACCAGCATGGACCCTAGACAAGGCAAGCAGCACGTTACAAAATGGCTGCATACCTTCCCGTGGTGGACATATGAACGAAGTTGAATTCCATTCATAAATTTTCTGACAGTAATTCAAATCAATAAATTTGTTTTCAGATATCTCAAGGAGTTTGCATGTTATTTAAAAAAAAGTTGTCAAGTCTTTAATGAAATATTATTTACATTAATTTTGAACATTTTGTAGGTAGGTACAGTAGCTCAGTTGTTTATTGTACGAATTGTCTCAGGTTCAATATCCGAAGAATACCAAAATGTCTGACTAACATTCGAGAGCATAAATGTCCTGAGCAACACTATTACCCAACATAACTAAATATGAGAAATCGTTGGTATAGAATTTTAAATTTAATAAAACAAAGAAGATTTTTTTAAATTGACATGAAGTTTACTCTATTCGAAAGATAATCTTCTGGCATTATAATTTAAGTATGATTTCTGGCATGTGAACGCCACGACTGGCTCGGACGTAGTCTAATCTGGAGGTCTAATTTTCGATGACTTTTTCCAACATTTGTGGCCGTATATCGGCATTAACGCGGCGAATGTTGTCCTCCAAGTGATCAATCGTTACGGACTTATCGGCGTAGACCAGCGACTTCTCATATCCGTACAAAAAATAGTCAAGCGACGTTAACTCGCACGATCTTGGAGGCCAATTCACGGGTCCGCAACGTGAAACTATGCGGTTACCAAACATTTCCTCATATTATTCAACTGTGGCACGAGCTGTGTGACATGTTGCGCCGTCTTGTTGAAACCACAGCTCCTGCACATCATGGTTGTTCAATTGAGGAACGAAAAAGTCTGTAATCATGGCTCTATAGCGGTCACCATTGGAATTGACTGTAACGTTCTGGCTAGCATCGTTTTTAAAGAATTACGGACCAATTATTCCACCAACCCTTAAAGCACACCAAACAGTTAATTTTTGTGGATGTAACGGTGTCTCAACATACACTTGAGGATTACCATCACTCCAAATACGGCAGTTTTGTTTATTGACGTATCCATTCAACCAAAAGTGAGCTAAACAAAGTAAAAATTGACGTAGTGCGCGATACATTCGAACAGAACCATAATTTTCAAAATAAATTTGCACAATTTAGAAGCGTTGTTGAGGCGTCAGTTTATTCATGTTGATATGCCAAACCAAACTAAAAATAAATCCCTTGACAGCTGACAAAATGGCCGCCAGTTAAAAAAGTGTTGCCAACTTAAAGTTATATACCTCTAAAAAAAAACACCCAATATTGACGTCCAACAATGCGTAACACAATCAATTTGTTGATTCATCTACCTACTTTTGCGACTGATAAACACACTCTCCTTCAAAACTGCAAACAGCTCGTGATTTTATGAATAATACGCTACTAAATCAATTTTGGCTTTTTATGTAAACACATATCTATTATCATTGTGTTTCCACCTCCAATTCAAATTGTTTTGCTTTCATTTTTCCCATTTATAGCCCACTTCTTCGGTTTATAATCATCTCTCGGATATAGCCGCTGCTGATTATGTTAATCAAACCCGCCTACTAAGTCAAATTGCACTCTCAATCTCAACTAGCATAACAAAGCCGAGCATGCACGAAATATAGGTATTCCCATCTATTAATCTTAATCACGGAATGTTTTTTTTTTTTTTTGTTTAGTACACAACAACACAACATGCCCCAATAATTAACATACCCACCTGGCGACATTATTACGCGTATAAGTTGTGTGTGCTCGCTCTGCTACGATAGACTGATTTTGGTCACATGACCTCTGTCATTTTAGCTGATGAAATTCAACAAAAATAGTCGGCGACCGGTCAATACACTCATAGCCAACCATAATATCTCTGTTGTTTTTAATTCAAGAAAATACATTTTCACGTCATTCACAAGACCATGAGTAATTTGGATTGAAATTTGATTTTACAATCTGACCTGATATTTACATGAAACGCATACGGCACCCTAGACCCGCGAAAAATAAAACAACTCGAAACACAGATCCATGACTTCCGGACGCTGATTGTGGTATTTTATTTTAAACAAGCTCTCGATTTGTTGAAGATTTCTGCCAACCTATATGTAGGTATTTGTTTAAATGTTGTTCTCTTATAGATGTATTTATCTAGGATTGCTTTGTTGTTCTATAATTACAACTTTAGACTTGTTTTCTTGAGCTTTGATCTCAGCAAAGCAAAGTAAAGTAGGATTTTCAGCATGGAAATTACAACAACTAAGCTATATTTGACACTTCGAGACTCGCAGTAGTTGTTGTAATTGCGTGCTAAAAATACTACATACTTTACTTTACTTTGCTGAGATCGAAGCTCAAAAAAACACGGCTTTTGACGCAACACAAAAATTCAGTTTTGTGGTTGTCAGTTTTTGATAGACTTTTTGAAGTAAGGGTGTAGTTTCAAAGGTTTTCAACTCTGCTATGTGAATTATTACAAATCGTCTCGTTAAAATGAGCAATAGGCCGTTGTTACTCAATAACTTGTCAAGTTTGCTTGCTTCGTCAAAACTGACACATAGAAAAACACTTCAAATAACGCAACAACTTTGTCGTATGAGCTTGATTGCAAGCATCTTGTTGAAATACCTTTAACTACTATACGTTAGTCATTGCGAGTTCTCTTAACTTTTCCTTAACACTTTAATACTTTACTTTTACATAAAAGGTTCATTCGCGTACGCGGTTTAAATCGATCGCAATCGCACAGAGTCTATACACGTTCTCATCAAAAATGACAGAAAAAAGAGAAAATTAGCAAAATAACGAGTAACGAGTAGTTCCTCTCTTGGCTGGAAACAGTTCAGAGAACTTCAAAGGGAAAGTACTGATAAATAATATGTCAAATGCAATAAGTTGACAAGAAATAATTTTAAAATCTGTCTTAAAATTCAATTGCAAAGAAAAATAAAATCTGTGAAACTAAAAAAAAAATCGGTGGTGGTCGAATGTTCTTCTGGAACGTTTCATATGTTGCAAAAAGGTATATGTTACATATTCATTTGTGATATGGACTAGATGTTAAAGATGAAAGTGGCTCAAAGTAGCTCGAAGTCTATCCACGTAATTTGGGGTATTTTTGTCAGGTCTCTGAGAGAGTATCGCTCATTTTTTTATGTTTGACAGATTGTTAGTGTTTGGCTCAGGAAAGTACTCGAACAGACCTATAATTTGACAATTTAATGTAACGAGTACAATTCGTCGTTCTGAAGCTGTTGTGAAGTTGTGCATTTTGAACTGTCACTCTCTTTGAAGATTGTCATTCAGCCTCCCTCAACATTGCCAACGTAATAATATGCACTTGCGAATCGCATTCCTCTATTCGATCTATTCGCCATTTGTGTTTCTCTTCTACAAACTGCAAATACCTACATAATATCTTTTAAACCCCTATCATCCATATTTGCGATTGACAATGGAGTTGCTTGGGTCTCAAATTAACGCCTAAATTCCGTGTAGTTATAAAATGTACCAATTAAAATAACAACATTATGCAGCAACGTGCATTTATGCCTTTCTTTTGCTTACTCGATAAACGACGTGATTAAAGAGTAACGAAACAAAAGGAAGCAAACAAAATATAGAATTTACCTACTGATAAAACAAGAAAATAACAAAACAATTATACGTACTTGTAGTTTCGCATTCAAAAATAATAACAATAATCTAAAACGATTAAAAAACAACATGTCTTTGAACCTCAAGATAAGGCTCCATTCACACACGCAGCGCAATCTCTCGCACATGCTTTGTCTGGAGCTTACGTAAAATGTTGTTTTCAAAATTTCATTCCGAACACACATACGAGCACAAACGAACTCAGCAACAACCAGAGTTCGCCATTTTGCTAATTGATTTATTGGAATTGAAACCATTTGGGAAAAAAAAAACACAAATTTACTAACGAATTGCAATAACAGAGAGCAAAACTCTATAACCATAGACCGAGAAGCGAGAAGTTCCTCGGCCGCTCTCATAACACATTAGATATATCTAATGACCCCAAAAAGGTGAACCCATGTCTAGCCAGCCAGTCCCGACACACACAGTCATTCCTCTGATGACTGACGTTTCTGCGCTCCACCATATCGTCGTCGTCGGCCGTCGCCACTCCACAGTCCCCATTCCCCAATCCCCATCCACACTATCCACTCGAAACTATTCAGTTTTCGTTGTTTTTTTTTCGTCTCCTCTCCAGTTCTCCACTTCTTAACATTAACTGCGCAAAGAGTTACTGTGTGGAGGCCGTCCTACGTTTCGCCCCGCTTATGCACAACGGAAAGAGTGTAGTTCCCCCTGCCGCCCGCTTTGGGAAGCTCTCGCATATATACCTACTCTACTAGGTCGATTCGATACTTCAGCTGCCGGAGTAAAACTGACGAGCTTTGGTTTTTATTTTTTATTTTTTAGTAGTCTGACGTATGGGCTTCTGGTCTGGGGCGCACTGAATAATAGTGTTTGTATTATTATTGAAATTCCACTTTAACAGGTTGTGTCTAGTCGCTATTAGTAATTTTAATTGAATGGTCTGTGGATGAGAAGTAAAGTATGAGGGAATAGAGTATGGCGACCAGATGGAGGTGGTGTCGTTTTTTTTTTGTTTCTATTCTATGTTTGCTCGTAATTGACGTTACTTTGACATTTTACCAAAGGAAATGTGGCAATAGAACAACATGGCTGGTAGTTAGTATTCACATGCATGACTGTCAAATGTTTACAACGTCGGCGTGGAGTGAATGTAATTACAATCACTTTTGCACTATTGAACTTTGACAGCTGAACAATAAAGTGAATTGACGCTATTCGGTCTGTCAAATTTAAATTGTAAATTCAGCATATAAGTAGGTATTTACATAAAAAAAATTGTCATAAATATTGCAGCTTTGCTGATTTTTTGACAGCGTGCGTTTGAGGTTTCGCTGTCACACATTTGCATTGACAGTGTGTTGTAAAATGGAAGTTAAATGATTTTATAACATGCGATGGAGATTTGCTATTTTTTCTCTTGCCCAATGTTTTAGGTTAATGAATCACAAATGTTTAATGCATCAACGCCATCAACAAATGAATGGCGTAGTATTTTTATTTTTATTTGTCCAAAGGTCACTGATACGTTAACCGATACACGCGCTTCGAAAATGTTTTGAATTTGTTGTTGTTGTTTTTTTTCGCACACTGGTGGTTCGTCTTTTTATTTTCAGTGAAGGCGAGAAGAGATATTATTGATATAATTATTAATTATACAAATTGGAGTTTGTTTTGAAAAAGCGAATTAGTAAGTATCAGCTTTAGAAAGCGTGAGAAAGGAGTTTTCTTTCAGTCCATGGTTTTTGGAACATTTGTTATGGAATGGCATGAAAATGGGCATTGATTTTTAAAAAGTAATAGATTAAATTGTATTATAAGAATGTTTAAGACTGGCGATAATTGGAAACAGTGCAACAACAAAAAAATAAACAAAGCTGTAGGTAGATTAATTATATAACCCAACTAATAACTATGAATGGCGACTGCTTAGTTGTTGAACCTGTTTCCTAGTTCCTGACCATAAAGTCAATTCAGCTTGGAATGGTGCCTTGTTTTATTAGCACTAACCTACTTACGTTTACTACAGCTGCATCTTTTTAAGACGCTGTAAAACAGCAGTGCATTATTAGCCGTTAAATCTCTCTACTTAGCTACGCCAGTAGGGTGTGTTTAAGTATAAACTTGCAATTTGTTTTCACCATACTGTGTTGTACGTGACCAACATCTACACAATAATGAGATACCACATTGAAACTCTTAATGTCAACTTGTGAATTACATAATTGCCCTGTCATGTCATATCAGGCATTTTGACGTTGTCAAACTATTGTTTTTTCAAAACTAAATGACAGTTCATCTTCGAACTTCTGTTTATTTAACGTTGACACTTTTAGAGGCAGATCCATAAAACTAGCACATTATGGTCATAAACAAATAAAAATTTATATTCGTGATAAACTTTACACGCCTGTATATTAACGACAAACCAGAAAGCCCTTCCCTATTAAACTAGCATTCACTTGGGACTCGATTTAGTTTTAGCGTGCAACAAGTGAGACTTATTTTTAGTGACATATGAGAGACGAGTAATTGAATTGGGAGATGGTGGAAATAATTAAACTTTTACGAACTACAGTGTGTGTTTTATTTTATTTTCATCACAATGTACCTGTTCGTTTTAGTATACCTATACGGGGGTTTTTATTTTTTGTTGGTTACTTTTTGTTCGCCTATTAGTTAATATGACTTGACAGGTACAAATCAAATGTCCGGCATATGTGACAGTATAAAATTCTGAACTTGCTCAATGTCTCGAAATGATGTGTCAATGACGGACTGATAACCGAAAAAAAAAAATATTTTAAAAGTAATTGCTTTCAGTGAGTGATTTTTGAAGTTTGTCAGCTGAAACAAACATGGAGGAATTAATAAATTTAAAACGAAAAAAGTTTCTGCGTATTGATGATCGCTTGAATCAGTGTATGAAGGTGTAAGTTGTAAGATAACAGACAGACACATCGAATTGACGTCATACAACCTATAGCATAATGAAACGAAAGTTCAGCTAAACAAGATTCAATTAACACTTGTCGTCAAGTCTGCTACACAAATCATTGTGACGCGACTTTGGTTATGAGGTGTTGCAGACCAAATAAATTGGCTGTAGATATTGTTCTCTTCTGCACTGAGGCACTAACTGCGTTGCTATGTGATTGTTAGTTTTGTATAGGCTCTATGTAAAGCTACTATTTTGAACTTTGAGCAGTGTCTCAATATCGTCCATGTTCGACCAAAACTCATTAACCGGCAAAACAAAAATTCAGAGATTCATGTCGGCTTTAGTGCTCTGTTTTTGAAACCCTTGTTCAAAATAGTATAGCTTTAATTGTAGTACAGCATTCGAAGTTTGTAGACATCTATCTAAAGCTAAATTTAATTGTTAGTCATTCATACATCATACTAGCTAGAATGGTTTTAGTATTTAATGATTTTTGGATGATCAAAAAAATCTGAAAATTGAAATAAATGAGTTTCAATTCTTATGAGCTTATTATGAGGGGAACCTCATTAAGAATCGGATTGGGCAAGTACCTTATCTTTCGTTTTCAGATTTGCATTCATCTTTTCTTTGAATATGGGCATCGTAACATGGCTTTTAGCTTTCCTTTTCTTCTGATTGATCAAATTTTGTTATCTGGCAACAACTCTGGCTAACAACAATTTTTATTTCCTGTAAGCTGTACCTCTTCAAAGTTTTAACAGAATGTCCTGCGGTGAAGGCTAATTCTAATATTCTCATAAATTAAAATTTCCTTATCCTTGCCATTGCTGCTGCAAAGACTGTTTTTTGATTGCCATCACTTTTCAACATGGACATTAAAACACTTAGTGGCTCGTTGTCCTCATCAGATTCGGAGTACCTACCTGAAAAATCAGCATCATTGACAAAAACAAATTAGTATTTGAATTATTTGACGGTATGAATTCAATTAGTGCCATTTGGTTTTGACAACTATGTATGCATGTATGAAAATGTTATTGAATGACTTCTACAACGAAATTATTATAAAAATGAGAGATTATTTCCTTGAAGAACAATTTAAAAAGAATACTTTTGGTGCAAAAAAATTTTTTTTTCAAAAATCTCAGTTAATGAGTTTTGGTCGAACATTGACGATATATGAATTATCTGTCGGTTCAAATACTAACACAGGTTGAAACAGCAATGTGACCGAGAGCCACTCGAACATAACATAACCTAGGTTGAACAACAGAACAGTTTCATTGCCAAAGTTTAGACGGTTGTTGCAGATAATGCTAAATTTTGTAAAACATTCTCTGACTTAAAAGAAAGAGAAAATTTATTTAACTTTAATTAGATTTTTTTTTAAATATTTAACACATCTCATGTGAATGTCAAAATTAATATCGTTCCGCCAGTTGGCAAACAGCACTTAATTCCACAGTATGGCTCACATCGTACTTGAAATCAAACTCGCAATTATACCAAGCGAGACTTTCGTCTTTCTCGAATAGCTCGTATACTCTGAACTCGCTTTCAATCTCCACCGAATTAGAGAATCAATAATCTGTCGGCACAATTATGTGTAAACAATTCCAATGCGCGAAGACTAGGTCCAAAACAAATTCTATACAGAGTTTATAAATAATTAAATTAGGCAGAATACACACGTCATGCGGACGTTTTATGGTTTTTATAGCACTAAAAAGCAACTCATGCGGGATTCTGCGATGAAAAACCAGTGATAGACGAAATAGTGTTGTTATTTTATCCAAAAATATTTCTCTGACGCAATGAGTGCGGCCAAGGGGGGGTGGGGGGAGCTGCCATGAAATTATCGAATGAAATTGATATAAAAGACGAAAACCCCTCAATCGCCCTAATCGGCACTGTTCATTCACAAATCCAGCTCATCCACCCTCCCCGCAAATGGCATGAATGAATAAATTAACTGACAGACTTGACGTAGTTACTTCGTCTTTTTCTGGGCATCAATTTAAATTGCTCAATCCATGAATGTTGTTTTTATATAGTAAAGCCAACTTATGAACACACCCCCTAATTTATATCACTCTGCCTCTGCCGTGGGTGAAATCAGTCAAACAGGCGAGAAAAACTTGGAGGAAAAAAAAAATCTCACCTGGTAAAACCTTGAAGTGCAGCCGTGCGCTTGCTGCCGCTGTTGTCTTGTCGTTCTTATTGTTTTTGTTTTGTGTTTTTCCCTTTGCACACGTTTTGTAATCACTTGTGGTATTCGTTTGGATTATTTTCCACATTCTTAATTGCATGCACACGATTTGTTTGGGTGTTGGTTGTTTATTATAAGTCTTGCAAAAAAAAAAAAAAAAAAAAAAATACCTGAATCTGGTTTGAGCTGGATAGTTAAAGATCGCCAAAAGAGCCATCTAGTTAACATAAGTTAGACACATATTATTATTTCTTCAAATCAATTTAACGGACTCGTGCTGAGAAAATATTTACCCAAACATTTGCTCGGCGCCTGATGACAACAATTTAAATAGTTAAAGGTCACCTAGGACTTGTGATGAATCTGCTTTTACAATATCATCTGTCAAATAATAAAACCACCGAGTGATTGGGAATATTCTTTGTGATAGTAATCACATTTTTAGATGTAAGAAACTGATTATTGAAAATTGAGGACATGCTAAGTAGTTTGTTTGCGTTTTCTGTAAAAAACAGAATAACAAACGTTAAAAAAAAGCAATGGCGGTATTAAAGAAGCTTCGTATAGCATTGTGTCACATGCTGTAATTTTCCGATAGACTTTGATAGACTGTTAATTTTTTTATAAATAAATGTGGTGTAAGCGAAGCCCACTTAATTTTTATGTTGATCAATATTTTTACTATTGTGGAGGAGTGATGGTGAGCGCGTGTCACACACGTGTCAAAAATGACGAGTTTAGATTTGTTTGTCTTAACTTTTAAGAGGGTTCTTCATTTGAGTCGTCAAAATTCTTGCAGTGGTTATGTTGAAGGTCGGACGTTTTTTTACGAACGACAATGTGATGAAACTCTAGTCCTCTTTAATCATGCAACGAGGTCGATTTATCAACAGCAGGCATATTAACATTGAAAAGACCCGTGGGGCCTTAAGTTTAGCTAAACAAGTCGAAAAGTTGCCAGAGTTCATTAGGTTTCCCAAATTTTTATATGCCAACGAAGGTGATGCCAATAACGTCTTGAAGAACGGTACATAGTAATACCCCATTTTTTATCTTAAACTGATGAACTTTGTAACAAAACAAATAATGTGTCAAAATAATAAAAAAAAAATAGGAAAATCCACTAAAGCCCAATTAAAGTCTTGCAAAGTACCATAAACAATAATATTCAATCCAATTCAATTTATTTAACAATCTGATGCCTCAGCCATCGCACGAATTTTAATTCTCCGATCGTCCCCAATATCATTCCATGGATTTTATAGACGATTTCAGGCGTAACGACTTCTTTGGGGCGTCCTGAACGTTCGGCGTCATTTTAACTGGTACGACAACAACGGAACTCAGTAAACCACTTTTTAACCATTGAAATTGATGGTGCAGATACCCAGTAGTATATATCTAGCCTTTCCTTGGTTTTGGTGAGCTTTTTTTTATGTAAAAAATAATTCTAAATCAGCACACGAGATTCACTTTTTTCCATTTTTATTAAAGTTGTAGAGGTTTATGGCTTTAAATAGCTCTCAAACACAAAGTAAATGACGCCGGCTACTCAAAATTTCACAGTAGTCTAATAAGAGATGACAGTTGACGAAAGTAAAATAAAAATTTGCAATTACTGAGCAAAAAATTCAAAAAGTCACTGACTTATCAAACTGCCCTCCTAAAAGTTGTATAGTTTATATTCTTAGACAAAAAGAGGAAGATTCAAAAGAAACAAAAAAAAAAAAAAGAAAAATTTGAAACAGAGAAAGATATGATCGCGTTTTGAAATTTAAATCTTACCTGGAATGTTTTTGAATCCTTCCCTTTGCAATTATCAAACTGATAATCTTATGATGGAGCCGATATTGTGCTAAAACAATTAACATTCGTTAGAATTGAAAAGTACACGTTGTCACACACTACCGCCAATTGAACTAACATCGCAAATATCAGCAGTGCCGAAAACGCATGCCCTGTCATCTAACGAACGTGACATTTGTCACACACTAACTTGTTTGATAATGTTCAAAAATATGCACAGCAACGAGATAGTCGTACGCACGCAGGCACAAAACATATAATTGGAAAGTAGATTTGCGTAGATTTTATGCTCTACGATAGAAAATCTGGTTATCCAGATCAACCGACATTAAGAACATCAATTTCTTATCGCCTTGTTAATTTATTCGTATCTTCTCATTTGATTTGTCTGAATCTAGTTGACTGGCAATTCTTGTTCATTTGGTATTCAAAATGTGATGTTTTTAAAGAAATTACTTTGAATGTTTTAACAGCGATCAACGGAATTTTAAAATCGAATTCTTCTAAATCATGTAAAGTAAAAAATTTCTACTCCAAATATATGTCATGGCATAAAATCTGACAAAACAATTATGTAATCTTTCCAGATGCCTTGTCGCCATACTTCTGTTTTTTTTGGTTCATTGGTAGGGCTGTTTTAATGACGAGCAAATTATAATAGGATCCTCCGCACGCAATTACAGCAACTACACGCAATTTGCCACTTAGATTTCACCATTTTCTTGCCCCGGGAAATCTATATATTTCATGTTAAAAGCTAAACACAACAATATACCCTGTCCTAACGACCTGCCAACACATTCCAGTTAATAAAAGTCGTTCACTACCTTAACCTTGGATGACATTACATTTCGTTGTTACTTTCCCTTAGTGCGATATTTTAAAGCCAAGCGCCCTGACCCAGTGCGATTATGTAACCATCAGAACGGCTGTCATTACCAATCAGTTGCAACGCTATGCCTGTCTGTCACCTAGTTACACCATTGGATTTCCTCTCGCTTGTCGTGTTTGTTTTCTTTTCCACTGTTGTTTTGTTTTTCCGCCATCACTGATCAAAAAGTACGACTGACACTGATGTTAGTGCGAGCGTGAGCGAAACATAGAGAGATCTTGTCAATAAACAATGCCAATCACTTTTCCAGAAATTAAGCTATATAGGTATGGATCGTCTGATCACGATCAAGAGCAACGCCAGCTAGATGATCTTCGGGGGACAAACGCTTGCTGCTGGCTAATACGTGTAGCCATATGCAGTCGACTACGTGTCGACTCACAAAAGCGGGCTCCATAAACAATGCCAATATCTTGAATTCCGATCGAAATTGCTCACCGCAAAACAGACAGAGCAAAGGAAACACAATGCAGCCAATTGACATCATTATCATGAGCCAAAGTTAAATAAACCAGAAAACAGCAGCGACAACAACGGCTCAAATAAAAAGGAAGGCAATAAAAATTACAACCAGTGCTTGTATGCACAAAAAAAAAAAAGAAGAAAAAAAAAAAAAACACTCCACCAGGTAATAACTCCAAATGTGAACCATTGAGGAACGGCGATGACGGCTGCGCAGCTCAGCAATGGCTGCAGTCAGCGCAGCCTCGCGCAAAGTCTCCTCACCGCTTCAAGTTTAAAAAGAGAGATACAAAAAAGAAAAATGTGCGCGTGCACTTGCAAACACACATACGCGCAGCACACATGGAGGTATTGCGCCATAACCTTACCACCATGACACGACTCACTAAGCCCGACTTCAGAGTGTAAGCCAAGGACAGTCAGTCCGGCTTACACTTTTGGTCTGGTTCATAAAACAATCCAACCGAACCGAAACTACACTGTTGCACACATGAGCGAAAAAGTGTGCTGCTGCTGCCAGAGACTGTGTTTGCTGGCTTGGGGGTTCCTTGCATGAAAATGTATGTTGCACTTTAGTGGAAACGAATTGAACTTTATTTCGAATATGGTTTTGACGCCGATGAGGCGGTCGTCGGTCGGCGGGACATGCAAGGGGTGGAATAAGTTGGCGATTTTTTCTTCTTTTATTTTTTTTTTCTTGTGCTTTTGCAATTGAAAGAAGAATATTGAGCAACATTATGCTGTTGATTGGGTTTTGTTTTTTTATTTTATTTTTGCCGCGATGATGGGGATGGTGTGTGGAGGCAAGACATTGTCTGGGTTAGATTTTGAAACGAAGAAAATAAGACAGAAACTGGTTTCACAAATGCGAGTTCGTCTTTTTTTCTTTTATTTTTGTTTATTTTGTTTTTCTGCAGGTTTTCTTGGCTTTGTCCTTGTTCGGAAGTGAAGTTATGACAAGTGTGCTGAAAGGAAGATTTTTTCTTTTTGTAATACCATTTTGCAGATGATTGCGTCTTGGTGAGTTCTGGTAACTGGGTATAGCTTGTTCGACCGACTAACTATGATGTGACATTTAAGTTTGGTTTTTGCGATTTTGTTACTTTGATGTTGGTGATTTAAAGAAGATGTCTGCCTATTTACAGATTCGGTGACTTTTGAAGTTAGATCGTAGTGTCTGATCTAAATTATTAAAGCCCGTATGATACTACATTTCTCTCTCTTTTTTTCCTCATTTTTATAGCGTTAAATCATGTTGAAATGTCAGCTTCGTGTAAAAGAGACAAAATGTGTATTATGAAAGGGGTAACCATTGTTTTGTAAAGCAACCACAAATTTCAAACGAATTTAAAACCACAAACTTTAAAGTGACGGGAGGCCAGGGATCTCAGATTAAAGAAAAAAAGTCCCAGTTTTTTAACACGAAAACGATATTTTTTCGCATTTTTAAAAAATAAAAATTTTTTTTTTCTATAAAAGCAAACAGCCTTATTTAAATTTTATTTTAACATTTTATATTTTATTTAAATATTAAAGAAAACAAAAACATAATAGGAATAATACAAATAGGAATTACAGTGGAATACTTCTAAGTCGAATTTTCATGAGAGTTAAAAAAAAGTTCGAGTTAGAGGGATTTATTTTTTTTAAGCGAATTTGCATATTTAAATTAAAAAATAGGAAAGAAGGTACATTTTGAACAAAATTAGTTAAAAAAGTTTGTTATTTTTGTTTGGCATGTGCAAGTAATGAAAGTAAAGAAATATGAACAGGATATTACACTCGTCAGTTTCGCCTTATTTGACAGCATGAGTTGCCAAGAGAACATGAGATTATATTAAATACTGGATAGAGAATGTTCTGTCTCTTGGGCGACTCTACAGATCGGGGAGAACTAATACCCCAACTATTACATTTTTCAACATTTGCCCATAAACCAATAACTATAAAAACGCCCCACAGGTGTCAAATCCACAATTCAGCTCAGCATATCTATTACATATCCAATGAGACCTAGATGGAGTCTAAATCCAAATCACCAATAACTGTAGTCACAGTAATCTACTACAATCTACTACAATCTATCTAGGAAAACAAAACGTCTTCATAATTTCTTCCTTTTCATTGTTTTTCTGTTGGATGTACACATATTTTAATAAACATTTCACATTATTCCATAAGAATACACACGCAAGTGGGTGAACCGACAAAGATATAAATGTCGCACGTATGTGTGACACTTTGATATACATATTTCTAATGGCAAACTGTCACGCCATGAGTACTAGCACTTCTCAGAAGTCACCTCATGTCATTTTGACCCCAGCGACAACTCGAATTTGTTATAGACTGGACACTGTAGTCAAACTATGAGCACTTTTATTTTCCTTGTGTAAATCAGTTTGAATTTTGTAAACGTCAATAATACTGTCGAAGACGATTATGAATTGGCATTGGCTACGCAAATGTCGAAATTAATTCCATTTCCAATGTGTATTTGACAAATTAATCCATTTATTGCTACTTACATGGGTGGAAACATGTTTTCGAAAATTTGTTTATTTTTTGACACTTTAAGCTGTACACTATGTAAATGTCGCATCTGGGCATATTTTTCAGAGCAAATTAAAAAAAATTGTGTCTCTTCAAAATTACTCAATTCATGATAAATTAAATAAATGTCACCAGTGAATATTTGTGAAAATCAAATTTCCACAGAAATTTGTTTCAATCTGAAATGGAAACAATTGCGCCGTGAGGTCATAACCCAATTTAACCCCTTTTGTCAGCTGCAGCAGTCATGTCATCCGTAGTTTGGCCCCATTTATCTCCCTCTGCTTGTCATCGCACAATTGTATGTATAGGTACACAAAAAATTAAGGGAAAAGAAAATTTCTCTGCTAATTGCATAATTCTCTGTATGTGACTATGTGACTACTAAAACGTTACAAAGGAGCAATGACATTTCATGTGGCAGCCCCTCACCTTCGACGCAACGGTGTGAATCTAATTTAAACAGGATACGAATAAAATTGCTTCAAGCGCAAAAATGAAAAAAAAAATCCGCGCTGGCACATCCTTAAACTCCTTCTCTCAGACACAATAGCTTCCATTTGCACCAAAGCGAACTGAAACCATTCCAATGCATCCAATGCGCAGAATACTAGAGAAGGAAAACCCGTCAAAGAACAATTGCATATTAGACGTGCTGGCTGTGCATAGAGCAAGAGCGAAAGGGTGTGTGGGATGACAGGTTCAACTTCTTTGTTCTCAGGCTTCCCGCCCTGAACAATACACACTCGCCGCCATTCCGACATGCCATGACGATGGCACACCGTTCAATGACACTTTCACTCCCGACTCCGAAGTTGGAGGAATATATTGCTGCAGTCTCACATCAGCGAGAACATAAAAAAAAACGATACCATCTGTGATGTGGGAGCTATGCTGCTGTTGGAGTGGATGCCTGGCTAATGCACCACTATACGGTCGTCGGTCCCCCGTTCTTATCCAAATTATGGAAGAAATGCTGAACATAATTTGAAGTTCTGCGTGTTTTCCTTTTTTTTTTTTTTGTGTGTGTTTGGTCGCCGCTTCCCGAACAGACTTTATGATGGCATTTCATTCGTTTAGTAATCTTTATTGTTCGTTCCCCCTTTCCTTTTTCATCTGGGGACGACCTACGATGAAGCGGAGGATGTGCGATGCGCGTGGGGGAACATTTTATGTGACCATTGCACCTCGTTGGGAGGAGATTAGTTTTTATCAGCGCAACTGATTCAGCATATCGATCGAGAGAGGGGTTGAGTCTCGGCATCGAGATAGTAAAATACATTTCATTATAGATACGCGAGGTGTACCTGCTTCGCTTGTACTTGTATATGTGGGAGGGCAACAAACAAATTCTGACGGTTTATTAAATATTTATGGACTATATTGATATTGGACAAGCTTTATATTTATTGCGTTTGGTTTTGATTTTTATATTAATAAATGTGTATTAAGCAGGTCAAAGTGACAGCGCAGTTGACAGGTGTTGGTATATGTCTCGGGTATTTGCGTGATTTGGTAGTGGGTTAGTCGGACTTTGACCGAAAACACCACGCAGAGCACGCCAAGAGCAACTTAGAAGTGGGTGTCAGAATGTTACCGAAGTGTCACTTTCACAAAATAGATACGTTCGGTATAGTTTTTAATCGAGCATGTGGGCTTTTGGTGCTGATACGATTGAGGCTTGTTTCACTTTCGATGGCATAACATCTCTCTAAATTCGCGTTAACTACTGACCGTGGGCAAAAGGTGATTCCCTCTGTCTTTGACAAGATCATCATCGCGTTAGGGTTTAGAATCGAGTTCTCTTCACAAACCCGAGGTTCAATGATCGGATGGTCTAAATAAAAATTGTTGGTAAATGCAAAATACTGTAAAAAATACGTTCCCTGATTTTGTTAACTTGAAAAAAAATCATTAGTCCAAGTCCATCCCGCCAGTCATTTGCTTTTCAATTTCTCTCACACATGACAGCGTGTCGGTCATCGGAAAATTGTGCTTCTCGATTCTTGGAATGATTTTGAAAACAGTTTAAAAAATTTGTTTTTTACTATTTCCATACTGGGAGACACCATAGTTATGTATTATTTATTTATTTAAATTAATTTAATCACTGCACATTGAGAATAATTTCTTATAATAGTACAGGTAGTATATATTATGTCTATATTTTGAAAAATGAATGAAAAGACATGATCTGGAGGTTTGTTTTGATGCCCAAAGTTAACTAAAAATTACAATTTCAACAAAAATTAAATTAAAATTAAATAAAAAGAGAACTGCCCATCGATATTAATTTCCGCAAATTATATAACCAACATTGATTACATTCAAATTGGATGTAAGCGCAACTACAAGTTCATCAGCTGTATAGCGCTGAATTCCTATTCAGTTAATTATAGTGCATCGCACAAAGTTCTTTTATTTATTTTATTTTGTCTTATTTTTGTGCACTTTTCCCCGCATCTGTTCTATTTTGGTTGCATGTCCGCCAAACAGCTGAGGATATAATAAACATTTTCATATTCATCGTATTTTGAAAATAGATTAATGGAGATTGAAATTCGCGTATTAAAATTCCTTTATGACTCGTGATTATTATTACTGTTATCTGGATTCGAATTGTCATCGATCTGAATGACTGTAATTGGTTTTCAGCTTTTTACATGTGTGTAAAACGATGCCATGTTGAAGGGTCCTATGATTGGAGACTTTGAAATAGTTTTTATACATTTATATACACTTTATGGCTTTATTTGGTCCTGATAGAGAAATTGAAGCAGAAACCTAAGTAAATGCCGCTCGAAAAGGGATATTCACTTTTTTTATTTCCGCTATCTTTAAGCACCTTGTAGCGTTATAGGATCGCCTGTCAAGTAATTACGTCGCACCCATTTAAAGCGAAACTAAAAGGATTTATAAGTTGGGCGTCCACCTAAATTCAAATAACTCACAAAAGTTAAGTTATCTATTGTGACTTAAAGGGCTCGTAAGTTTAAGGTGATTTTTTTAAAAAAGAAAACTTGGACAACACAAAAGAAGACTCGGACAACATCGAGCGAGTTACTTAGTTGCCATCAAATTATTGTAATTTCACTGTGATATTTTATATTAGTGATGTCTTCAATATCATCTATTATTATTTGTTTATTACTCGTATGTTCATGTTTTTTGTGTCATGGGCGAAGGTGCAATACTAAAACAAATTATGTATTACATTATTATGACGAATTCAACAAAGAAACCCCCTGAGGATGTTGGCAAGAAACCGACGAAACGTAGGGTGCAAGGATGAACTAAAAGTGTGCTAATTGCTTCAGGAACAATAAGACCATCAAGCTAAATTTCCGAAAAGGTAATGAATAACAAAAATTGGTCGA
The DNA here is from genome assembly GCA_949126925.1 of Cheilosia vernalis. Lineage (NCBI taxonomy): Eukaryota > Metazoa > Arthropoda > Insecta > Diptera > Syrphidae > Cheilosia > Cheilosia vernalis. Next base: position 6,260,956 of record OX421362.1, read on the forward strand.
AAAAACAAATATCAATGAAAAAAATAACAACCTACGCCCAGTTATTTTAATTGCACAACAATAAGCAACAAATGTTAAGTGTCTAGGTTAAAAACTCGCAATGTCGAACTTTTGTCATAGGTAAATTGTCTACTGTGACCTACAATATATGTAAAATGAAGGTTCAAAATGGTTATTAGTAAGGCTGTTAAATGTAGGAGTTTAAAAAATATTCTTTATACGAAATGGCACAGTGGATTGGGTTAAGATTTCTATAAGAACTCACAATTTCGACAATTCCATATAAAATTATTGTGACCTAGAAAATATGTTAAGTCAAATTTCCATATGATTAGATATATAAATAATGAAGTTGGATGTCAAAGTGTCATTCATACGAAATGTCACACTGGGTTGTGTCCGGATTTCTGTAGAACTCACAATGGTGACATGTTCCATATAAAATTACCTATTGTGACCTCCAAAAAAATTTAATTCAATTTATTAGTTAGGCACATTGATTCACAGCATCCTGTAAACTGGGCTGGGATCAGCTAAGGCGGTAGTTGATCGTCGCTTTTTTGATTGTAGTTTTTGATTATCAACTTTTCCTTGCTCTGTGTAAGGGAGCTTTCACACCGTATGGAACAAAACGACTTAGACAAACAAATCTGTTTTTCTGTGTGTTTTTTGGAGTTTAAATATCCACATTTTAACACGCGCACCCACACTGAATAAGGCAAAACAAAACGAGAAAACCTTCAGGAATTTTATATTTTTCAAAAAAATATGATTTGGTAAATCCTTAGGCATAAACTTTATCATAAATGGGCAAAGTATTGACTGCATTTTTTTTATGACCACAGCAGTAATTTCAGCCGTATTTTGACCCATTGGTGAAGCCCAGTCAGCCCAAACTTGTCTTTGATAGCAACCACCCCCAAGAAGATTTAAAGTTGCAGCCCGTTGAAGAATAGGTGGAATATGTGTTGAACTTAGCCAACCCAGTAGCCTTAAGACACACATGAACGTTTCTTTGTTAAGTCGAAAATTTTTCAAGAACCTAAAATAAATGTTTATGTTTTTTTTATTTTTATAACTTTGAAACACATTTTTCTCAAAACTTAAAGTTTTTGCTGGAATTGAAGCCGAGCCAACCTACATTGCTTACGAAAACGACACAAACTGTAGGAAAACGACACCTAAATAGCTGTCACAAGCAAGCGGTGGCTAAAATGCGATAGTCAATTTGATAATCACCTTACGTGGAGCCAAACCATGAATTTTGACTATCAATAATAATTCACTAAACAAGCGACATTCGGCCTTCTCTGCCCACTACTCCTACAATTTCGCTTTACAACTTTCGTGTTAAATCTATCATTAAGCTCTTAAACGAAATCCATTCGTCTACTCCCCTGCACAGATGTAGCATATTGTACTAAACACAACAACTGCACAATACTCTACAAAGACGAATGAAAAGGTCTTCAACCTTCTGGGTACTTGATGCAGCCACTATTCAACTAGCCACACACCTGTCCAGCTGTATGTTAACATTTATTTCCTTCAACATGTTAACATGTCGAGAAATCTTGTTAAAGCCAAAGGAAGACTTTTGCCCAGTTTCACTTGTGTGTTTGCCGCGTCTATACACTCCTTGCATCAAGCGAAGAACTCTCCTAGCAATAGCCACCCTGTTTGGTTCTTCTTAATTTTTTTTTGTGCGCTTTTATTTTTTTCATACGATCACCTATTGGGGAGATGATACACGAAACGGAAACGGACGTGCTATAAACATATGCATTGCATTCAAGTGTATATCTTTAAATGTATCTTATGTATCGTATGTATTCGCCGTATGTTTTGTCTACTGGGGGCAAGTCGCCAACATGTTTCGACTTCATTGAATGCGCTGGTTAGTGTATAGTGTCCAGTGTTGGGATGGGTGTAGCTATTTTTTTTCCTATATAGCTGCCCTTGCTGTTTGCCTACTTGTTTGCATGTTCAACATTTATTGTCGTTACTCATCCATGAAATTCGTCGATACAGACGGGTTTGAGTATAAGATAAAAAAAAACTATCAACCGTATAGGTTATTGCAACAAGAAGTGAACGAGAAGGACAGTGATAGGTGGTCAGTTGGTTTTTCCTTTTTGTGGTATCCTTAAAATTGTTTACCGTCTTGTTAGTTGCTATTTTTCATGTTGGGTGTGTAGAGTTCTTTTTTGTTATTCAAATTTGTCAAGCTGTACATTGGAGAGAACTATTTTTGCTTCGCGTATGTTAGTGGTAAATAAGAGTGCCAGAGTTTACATAGCCGCTGTCGAATAAAAAGAGGACAATTCGACAGTCGCTAAATATGCTCGGAACATGATTTTTCCCTGCCAAACTCCTCAGGTTTTAGGGAATGACTATGACTATACCTGTTCCATGAAGCTGGAAATTGCTCATAACTCGAAAGTCAGAATGAGTACCTACCTAACACAGTTTCTCAGCGATACTACCTACAAGATTATGGCCGAACTTCAAGTCTGATTCAAATTAAAGCTGCTCAAAATGTGTGTCTCTGCATCCAACATATAACATCATCCAGGGTTGAATATAAAGCACAGACGTGAAGTAACCTCGCTGTGTATTTGCCGTTTGTTGAAATGCGTGTGCTCAACTTCAATGCCACATTGACTCCTCCTTAAATATCCACCTGTTAGCATTTTTTGGTTCAAGCAGTTATTTTTCTTCTTTTTTTTTTGTCAATGGGGGCACGTCTTCCATTTCCATGTGCGTTTTATACGCACTCGCAACGGGTGTAGTATACTGCCAACCTATGTATATTTTCCTGAATTTGCAAAAAAATGCGTCTAAAGTCTGCTGTTGCGCAAGCAAGTGCGAGTGCATATAAATTTGAACCTTTTCTCTTTGTCAACTATTTTAATTGACCCTTCACAGAATATGCAACTTAATACACCTATATTGCGATTTATTTACCGCTTTACGTTTCTCTTTGTAATCTTATCTGATTTAATATTTTTTTTTTTTTGTTTTATTTCAGGTGAGTTTCATATTCGTAGCGATATTCATTTTGCATGGGTAAGTGAGGTGTCAATCGAGCTGAAAATAGACACAGACGCAGTAAAAAAAATACGCTTCTGTCAAAGTAAATCAACATACACGTATTGTTACTCACCTAAAAGTTATGCTGAAAACTAAAATTTATAAAAAGTCGACATGATTTTATTTACTAAATAAATATTCGGAACATCGTCTAGCCACAAACAGAGAAAAAACACACATTAATCGAGCGAGTCCTGTCGTTAAGTGATAAAGCGAAGGCAGGCATATAAATTTATAAAAACCGCCACCGACCTTTGCATACTTCTGGCACAATCAAACGAATAACGTTCTCAAATTAATGATAAATATCTGTCAACGCAATTGCTAATATTTAGTCGAGTGGAATTTGTCATTTTAGCTAATTTTTTTTCTGTTGTGTGCTAGCAACAACAATAAGCGAACAATAAATTTCTAAATATTCAAAATTCAATGTCCGCCCAAAACCTTCATAAATTTTCTTGTTTTCCAACGACGACGACGGCGGCGACACAAAACCCACCCACATAATAGGAGACGTGTAAGACAAGCGGATGTGTACTGTATCTGTTCATATATATTTTTTTTTTAAATAAGCATATCAACTCAACCGTATGAAAATTAAATCAATGAAAATGAAATATTTCATAAATTTTGGATAAGAGAAATATTCGCAAAACAAAATGTGAATGTTTTCGCAGCCAGGAGCGCCACGAGGCGTTGTTATCGCAAGTCACCCAAATCAGCGAGAGACGTTGAGCAACATGGCCTGTGTCTGGATGTTTGGGGGGGAATTATTTGACAGATTGCCGCTTTCGATAAAAAATAAATTTATTTCATTCAGAATGTGTGAATGTACACAGGCCTTTCAAGCCGTATCTAAGGATACCTGTGCTTGGTTGATTGCATTCGTTATGGAGTGAGAAATTTTATACAGCGGGGTTGTTAAGTGCTTCGAAATTTTCTTCAAATTTCTATTAAAACAAGTCGAATTTAAGGTGAATTTTTATAATAACTACAACCAGCTGTTTTGCCTTGTTTAGTTAAAAAAGTTTTCTCAAAAATCTTTTCCATTGAAAATTTAACGTTTCTTATCCAGTCAGACGGAAATGAAGAACACCAACAAAGGCAATCAAACGATGCATTACAAATAAGCAATTTTGAACCAACATACTGTAATCTGTAACTCCATTTTAGGTCACAATAGGTAAATCGTTTTTTAGGGACAATTTTATGGGCACGTTTAATTTAACCTCTGTGCCAAATATGGTATTAGAAATTAGAACCGTCCAATGTCGTACATCATATTGAAAGTACTACTCGCTTTCAAATAACCACTCGAACTAATAGTGGTCGTTTAAATTGCACTCTGATTGTGATCTACTTAATTATTACAAATGAAGTTTGAATGGGGCTGATGCTTCCTTCATAAATAGTTCAAGAAAATCGGTTGCACGCATTTGTCGATACTTATAATCGTAGGACCTTTCCAAAAGTCATTTAAAGTTAATTACGATTAACTGTAGTTCACAATAACGAATTTTATAGGAAAAAGATCGCCATTGTAAGTAAGTTGATTTTTTTTTGATATCCACGAAATATTTATAGTATATCCAGTTTAAATTTTACAAAAAAACACAATAGGACATTTTTGATAAATTATTGGCTATTGTGACCTAGAATAAATTGAAGTTGATGTTTAGAAATCGCTATTTTTATACAAATTCATGGTGTGCCAATCCAGCTATCTTTGCTGCAATTAAGAGTCGACTGACCTTACTCTATTTAGTGTATAGGTCACAATAGATAAATTTTGTGTGAAATATTCTCCTACCTGCTTGCATTTTAGCCACTAACTGTGAGTGGATAATTTACTCCATAAAAGTGGGTGGAGGGATTTGTTTAAACTATGAATAGTCTCTATTAATAAAAACCAATTAAAAATTACGCAGCAGTTAAAGTCAAGTTTTGAGGTTTGGGAGCCAAGATTATTGGAAAATAATGTTTGTTAAATAATAAATATAAATAAACGTTATAAATAATTGCTATAATGATCAGGCCTTAGAAATACATATTTAAATTCCGTCCTTCCATAATAGTTGAACGTGTCTAACCCGATATTATTTTTCGCCGTGTACTAGCCTTGATTCCACACAAATCTCCGTCGGCTTTCATTTGCATTTTTCCATAATCTGACTTATTTGGCGTCGAAGACGACATCACTTCTTCTTTTTAACGAAAACTAATGACCCGGACTCGTCCGCTTCTACTTGGCCTCTCCATTCAATCGCACTTCCTCAATGCAAAAAATAAAATACTCCAAACAAAATCAATTTCAATCACATAAGTAAAATTGCTTACTAACCAAATACGAAGTATGTATGTATGAATAAAAAAAGTTACTGTCTAATTGGAAATACGAGCTTTGAGGGTTGATTTTCCACATGGAAGATGTGCATGCACCAACATACAGCTCATTTATATTCCACAGCTGTACACAGCAGTGAAGAATACACTCGTCCACGTCGTAGCCCCCTCGAACTTCTGGCTCAGTGTCTGTGCCTCATCCATTTATCATATAGTCAGGCGACACGAAGACGTCAGTTGTTGTTGCTGCTTCAGTCGGTTTAAGTTGGATTTTGCCTCCATTAACCTTGAAATGGAAAGTGGAACGAAATTCTATAGCACACAAGAGGTAAACACACATGTGTGTCGTCTCTCTCTTTCTCTCTCTGGGGTCAACTTCAACAAATGCAGCCATTGCCGATGCCGAGCCGAACCGAACCGAAACCGTCCTATTCCCCCCAAAAACTATTATGTGGGGTAAGTTCACATGGGAATCCGTTCCGAATGATTTATGCGATACGTATAACTAGTCGGTGTATATTCATAATTGTAGGTGGAAATACAGGTCGGCTTTAGACATGTGACCTTTGTCCTTCTTATTATATAATTTTCCTTAGACTGATTAGTAGGTACCATATTAGAGCGTTTCCTATTTATTCCCATTCGATTGAATTCGGTTCAATTATTTGTGCTTCGAAGTCGTCAATAGAAGGAAGCCATTTAGGTGATCGAAGGTGGAAATTGTTGGGTAATTGGAGGCTTGTTTTTGCCACTCAAAACTGACAGGACTATCTTATAGGCCCAGAGCTAAGTAGAGTTCAGTGGCTCTTTTTTGATTGCGTGATTGAAAAACCCTGAACAATTTGTTTACATTCAAAAATGTACCTATACTCATCCTTTCATCCAGACGTCGTCGTTCAATTGTTTTACATAAATTATTTAGAACGGCGGTGCTCTTGCTCTTGCTTTATTATAGACAGTCATTCGTTTTGACAGATCCTTACGTCGTCTCCAACTAAAGGCAGCCAGTAGTTTGCTGATATATTTCACATATAAACAAATACGAATTCGTTTTGGACTTTCGAAAATCGAAACATGCATTCACAGGCAGCCATCTTGAATTTTCTGTAGTACTCAGTCCTCAGTAATTAGAATGCGACATTCTAAACCTAGTATTGCTGTTCAGTCATAAAATAATATATCAACATTATGACGTTCAAACATTCACCTCCACTTTTCTTAAATTGTTGACGCCTGTCTAATTGTTTATTGTAAGCAGTACGAGTAGATTCAGCAGCATCCCAGTGCATATTTCGCATTTATTTCTCCATCAAATGTCGACAAATTTTACGAGCACTTGGTGCAATTTTAAGCAAGCCAACAACAGTCGTTTGAAATAATATTCTACAAAGTCGAAGAAAAATGAAAAATCTACAAACACCGTGTTCGGTGACACATCTTGTCACTATACCAATGTCTTAACTAATTTCCTCCCCCGATACAGCAAGTGCCGGACTTTTGAAAACATCTCTTCGCGCAAATGAAATGCATTTTACTGAAATGTTGTGTGCGCGTCGCGTGGATGCTGCATTTGTTAATTAGTTAAGTTTTCTAATGAAACATGACACAAAACGCTGCGGTCTGTGAATTATTTTTCCGTTTTTATATAAAAAGATTTGGATTCAGAGAATATTTTCCACCTGCAGCGCACTCATGAGAATGACAAGTGAAAATAGACCATTTGACAGTTGATAGTGAAACATTTTACCAAGAGCCGGGAGTGTGTACGTACACGTATTTAAACGGCTGTGGGGCAAGCGAACATTGGTATAACGGATCTCGGTTAAGAAAACAACGCCAGTGGCGGCAGCAGGTGTTGACTGTCAGATAGTAAAGCATTCAAATTCATTCAAAGAGGAAATAAAGATGTCATTTTCTAACCAAGAATTATGCAGGCACAACTGGCAGATTGCATAGATAGGAAATGCAAATTAAATGTGGCTATAGTCATTTTACATATACATATTTAAATGTGAATAAAACTAACTTTTGCGAAATAGGTAGATAGAGGTGGAGACGGGGCAGCATAAGAGAGTTGTTTATGTATTAAAAGGGTTGTCGTGTTTACTGAACGGAAATGGAACAACAATGATCTTTCTCGGATACGACTACGTTGTGTTATTTGTTAATTGTTACCTGTCAAAGTGGCGCCAGCTTGGGCATAAATTATATTTGGGGCTGGAAATTAAACTCAAACTTGAGATTCCATTGAAAAGTCAACTTTCAACACACATAAAACCGAAGAGTTGGTATTACTGACTGCATGATAGCTGTTAAAATTTGGAGTGATCTGATTTTGGTTTAGAAACTTCTGTAATGTGTCAGAAGGTCTATTGAAACTTAAGTTTTCATTAAAAAGTTAAAGCTATGTTCAGAACAGTTGAGTTGGCACTACTGACTGCATCATAGCTGTCAAAATTTAGCGTGATCTAATTTACGTATAAAATAAACTTATGTCCTTCCTTCCTTTTTTTCTCGAACAATCAAGTTTTTGGACTTCGAATCTGACATCTTAAATTTAAAACGCAAATAGGAGGTAGCTTAGTTATTGATTTTTGAATATATTACGTAGACAATTTGCATAATTTTTGGCAACTCAAGCGTTTTGTTTGACGTCTAAAACGTAGCAAAGTATTGATTTCGGATGAATTCAAAAAGACTAATTTTGAAATAAGCTCGACAGCAATTTGTTTGAAAACCCCTTCAGAAAAATGAATAATCCCACGTATTGACAATTTCTATGATTTGACAGCATTTGTCGCGGAAGCTTTCGTTTCGGTGAAATGTGTCCAAGAGTGTACAAACCACATGTTTTGGGGTATGTCAAAATGTATTTAGCTAAACACGTTGAAATGGATGGTGAAAGTTTTCAATGCCAGCAAAAAGTTATTTGACGGCGTATTTGGTGGTCTTGTAGTCGAATGTTTTGTTGCTTCTGGTTTCAATATTCAATAATCTTCAAGTCGCTGAAGGGAATAATTATACCTAAGTGTAACGACAGATAATCCGCATTTTAGTGAATCCCGATCTGTTTCGAAAGTCTCACGCAAATAGAAGAGTTGGCCGCACTGTGTCATAAGGTGAAGTGATAGTAGGTATAGCCTAATTTTGCAGCCAAAGTTATGAGCGGTTATCGTAAAGGCGTATAGCTTAAGGTACAGAGATATATTCCAATTTTGAGCTCAACTGACAACAGCGTCAAAAGTGCAAAGCTCATTCTATGGCGTAAGTTCTTGACCCCAAGTTATGCCATTAGTTATATGTCTTGCAAAAAAGGCAGTCAAAAATCTGTGGTTTTATACTACACCAACCTTGTGTCACTTTGATGGTATCAAAGGTGTCAAAGGTTCCGTGTAATTGTAGTGTTAACACTTGACAGACATCCAGCACATTTCAACTCTATGTAATAGTTCATTTCGAACAATAAAGGGTTCGACTCGAAAACACTTTCTCTCATTAAGTAAAAATATATATCCCGTTGGCGGTATGTATAAAAGACCGCTCTCGCTTTCCAACAAACCAGGTTATATAGGTTAATTTAACCATCGCCATGCACAAAGAGCAATTCCGATCCTAACACTTCTCTATCTCTCTTGGTAAACCAACAACAAAAATCATCATCAAGTCCACGCTGATCTTTCGTCCAAAGTGACACTTTACTCTGACGTTACAAACTTCGCTGATAGTAGATCTCTCACTTAATGGCTTACGTGACGCCAATAAAAACAACATAGAGCTCTACACCTCGTAGCGTGTCTATTCACAGAGGAAGACAGCCAGCGGTACGACTACAACAATAACGAACGGGTGCACATGAAATATAATTTATTCCGCCAAACTAATAAAAATCTTCAAATGAAATGCCGCGCGGACAATCATCATCAAGTGTCACCTCAACCTCACCACGTGACAGAGTCGAAGCAGAGCAGAAATTGTTTTGTTATGTGCTTCATCATGACAGTTCGTTTTTCGTTATAACCCGGTCCGCATTGCGTTTTATTAGACTCCCGCCGAAAGTCTTCTCCATCTGTCTCCGTTCGGGTGTTTGAGCTTTCTTAATGTTGGCGTTTGGTAATGAACGGGCGGCTACTGGTAATTGCTCTGTTGACGGCCAGTAAAGATGTGCCACACACTGGCGGGCTGTCAATGCTGCTCTTACTGAGGTGCCGTAAACTGCTCCAGAGGTGTCTCAAGTTACCAAGGCGTGAAGAGACGCGTCGACAGCACCTCAGCAATAAAGACAACGATGGCGACTTGGCTGTACTCGTATATGTAGATGATGATGATGATGATGATGGCAGCAGCATGATGGTTGGTGATGGGATCGAAGTGTTACTCTGAGTATGACTTTCAGTTGTGTACCTGATATTTATTATGTTTGGAGTTTGACTAGCGAATGACACGCAAGGTTCACATAGTCACGATATAAGGGAGCCGCCGACGGGCCGCCACTACCGCGCCAACAAAAGAGATGATTTGTATGCCAAGCGAGAATGCACGAGCTGCAAGGCACTATCATAGGACTGGTGGCTTTTGTCTTTCCACCCGCAGACCATCTGCCTATGGTCGGGGGGTGAGATGTGGATGATGGCAAGTCACTTTGTCGTCATAATCGCAAATATGTATACGTACAGTCGATGATGGCGGCGGCATATTGCGCTTTGCCACGCGATATTAGTTTGGCCATCGCGTGTGCGAGCGTGTGTTGGGACATCCAAAAAGCAATAAGAAAGCGTGATAGCGTGCTTAGCTGTTTAGTTGTTGGCGTAGTTTTAAGCGATGTGCAAATATTTGCAATTTTTCTGCAATAAAGTGTGAGCAGAATTGGAATTTCCACCTTGACGCGACCCCCGCAATGCAGATTTTCGAGACATGCATCCGATTTGCATAAGCAAATGGGTGGACGAGTTGGGCCTTTGCGCGGCACCGAACATGAAGGTGTATATAAAAGCCGCCGCAGCGTTTGATCAGAATAGGATTGGCTGTTGTGTTTGAAGAAGTGACTGAATGCCTGGGTTTTTCTCTTTGTAATTTTCAAGCGAATCAGGTTTGCTCTTCGATTGGTGACAATGGCAGGTGATATTTCAATTTTGTGACTTTGAAGAAGAACCGACAGCTTTAGCAGTTTTTCTTCGATTTTCATCAAAAAATTACGAATCGCACACAATTGCTGGGTTGCGCACATGAAAATTATGCCTTTCAAAATCCATCGACTTCGAAGTTGTTACCATTATAGAAAAATTGTTGACTGCGGTAAGAGGTTTTAAATCATCATATGATTAAAAAACCGAATCGCACAAGGGTGTGCGTTACAAACAACACATATATTTTATCATTTTATCAGCTTCAGATCAATGGGCACAGATGTTCGTTGCTACTTTAAAGAAAAGTCGACAACTGTAAGAGGGTTTTCTGGTCCTCATTGAAAATCTCTTATCGCACAAAAATGTGCGTTACAAGAGACTTGAGTAATTCGTGAAGATTAATTATTTATGCACGAGCATTCATTTATCATTTGGGGGCACTCTTAGCAATGGCATTTGCATCACGCTCTACTTCTGGATTGCGCACATGAATTCAGGAGGGAAACATATTCCGTTTCAGGCCCCTGTTCTTTGATTGCGCACACAGATAGATAAAGAGCTTTTACGCATTGTTACGAATGTACCCATAAAAATATAAAAGCCTATAGAAGAGAGAGAGAGAGAGAGGGAGAGATGCATTTTCTTACTTTGAACAGATTCATGTTTAATTTATTGCGCACATGAGTTTGTTTGAAGCAAATATTAATTTATTCGACAATAACACCCTCTGTAAAATAACCCTAAACAGCTAAAAAGTGAGTAGTCTTTTTCGGTTGTTAAAGTCTTGGCTGGAAATATTAGCCACGCCTACTTGTGCTTCCAAGAGTGCTCTCAAAAGTCCTTTCATTATTCTCCTCACTGCTTCTATCTGATGAAATCCCCCTATTATATTTAGTAAAGCTACCTATGATTATGTCTTTTGTTCAGTTTCAAACACACACTCTCAACAAATAGTGACATTACACATATTAACTTCCACCAAATCGTCGCACCATTCTGCATTAAGAAAAATAAATATATATGGTCCCTTTTAGTACACTTGGAGGAATAAATATATTTTCAATTTAAATAAAAAAAATACAAACACCTCTCCATGTCAGTTGCTCTTAATTAATTTTGCATAGTCAGTATACGGAGGAAAAGATTCCAAAGATTGTTGTGAATGGCAAACCACAGTTTTCTAAAGAATGGTACTTTCGAATGCTGTGCTCCTGCATTAAAATTAGAAATTCAAAAACTAATTTTGTATATGTTTTCATTTTCATCCCCCACTGTGGTGGATAGAAGTACGTAGAACGTTGAATCAGTCTTCGTTTTTTTTTTACACGAAAATCATTTTATTTTATATCTCCGTTCAAATGATGGGATTTTTTGTTTTTACTTGTTTTATTATGTATATGTATTTATAATTTTATGGTATAGAAATACGTATCCGTTCAGCCTTGTCTACTATTCATAATTTTTGTCTCGCCATAGAAACAATTTCAGAATTTTATTTATTTAAATGTGAATATAATGTTTGAGGAGTATGTGCATTTTTTTGTTTTGCTTTTTCTGTCATTAAAAATTGTTTTAAAGTATTATAAAAGATTGTTTTCTTGGGTTTTTGTTTTCTCTTTAAATTAAGGAAATTCAGTGGTCACATGTTGGAGGGGAAAAACGTAGTTGGTGGTGACGTAGGCTTTTTGGTTTCTTTTCAAAACAAATTTTCACAGATGTGATCTTCTAAAAGAAGTCATTGGCTAAATACTCATGATGAGGGGCGTTTTTATATTCAGGTGGCGAATTGCATCAGTAACTCCTATGTGCGATTGCAGTATTCGTGAACGAGCAAGAGGTACATGTACAAATGTGGCCGTTAGGCTCCAGTTTTTGTCTACAATGCGGTCCTCAGTTAAACAGTCTGTAGTAAACTGTGCAATCTATTCCATCTAATTGCCCATAAGCTGTATATTTTGTTGCCAAACTCAATATTATTTTAACTCAGTTAGGCAATTTTGAAGGCAGACATTTGTGGCGTATCACTTTACCACTAGTTTCTGATTGACTTTTTGTGAAAAGAAAAGTCACCCAACATCTAAAAAAAAGACACAAACCTACTGACATCTTTGTATACTTGAAGAAAAACAAAAAAATAAATCCCCATCGTATATCGGGAGCAACCAATCCAATTCTAACGTCTGTGGGCCACTTTATCATCATCTGTGCGATAGTCCGCTTCGTTGAAAAGTCCATTCAAAATGGGCGCGTTCAATGTCCCAATGGCTTGGGGGAAGTTAAATGTGTGTATTTATGAGTTTGTCCCTTATTCATGGGTTGTTAGCTTTTTGCCATAAACATTCAGTGTTCCTTTGTGTTACCCACAGTCGGTCGAACTGCAAAGAAGAAATCTCAAAGAATGATAGTGAATTAAAGGATGAAACAGAGGAGTGGAAACAACAGGGAAGAGAGTAAAAAAAAAAACACTTTTATCATAAAAGGATTTATCCGTTTGTTTCTCCTTGTCATCATTTCCAGAGCAGAACGATGACGACAACGACAACGGCGACGGCGGTAGCTAGCACAGAAACAAGTCTTTAACCTTTCAAGGATTTCCCGCTCCCAAATAGCGCCGACAATTGCCCTCTCTGTCTTTCCCTCCGCACTCTACTGCAGAAAATTGTCGCAACATTTTTAGTCCTGGCACTGCCGGTCGCAAAACACACACACATATACCCTCCGTCACATTCGTTGACTTACTCACATACCTAAATGCTGGCGCTGGTGCACATGTTTTGTGAAGTGTATCCTCCTCAATCGCTGCTCCCTACCCCGTTCTCGTGTGTCAGCGCCAGAGTTTACTGATCTCATATTCCGATGACGACTTTTTAAATTAAAGCGCGCGGCATGCATTATACACGAACCACATCAGAACAGGGACGAGAGGACGATTTTTTTTTTATAAACAAATTCCCTTTAGCCCTGAAGGTTGACATAGTATAAAAGAGTATGGGCCGAGTGTATTGTCCGCATTAAATCTCGTGGATAGGGTAATGCATGTCGAATTCCGATATAGATGCTTATGTCACACACCGGTTTACATACATCCCCCAATGCACATTATGTGTGATTTTAAGGATGTGTGCGCAACGTTTATAATAACGACGACGCATCACGGTAAGGGAGTCCCCTGACTACGCACTGTTAAACACGCATCGAGATTTAAATTGAAAGAGGTGTAAATATTGTACCCGCCACCATCCAGGTGTTTGCTGCGGTGATATCCTGTTTTCCTCTATGTATGTCACTCATTCCATACTACACTTTGGTGGTTTAAAGCTGTTTGGAAAAGTGCGTTGTCGGCGCTATCCATTGAAGCGGATACATATGAGTATTTAATGTTGTTGCTATGTGAAAGGAAATCCTGGTTCTTTTATCAGCTGATGTGAAAGGATTGTGGTTTTCTTTAGATAATCTTAATGGAAACATCTCCGCATAAATCATGCAACCGTTGAATGAAGATAATGACCAATTTAGATTATCTGTCAAGAGCAGGTAATAATGAAAGTAATCTGCTGAATGAAAGGGGTCTTGTGTCCTTTTTGGTATAAGGTCATATTGGGTAATCTTGATTTGAGCAAATTCAACTATGAAATGTGCCCCTGGTTTACTATATTCGAAAGAGTAGTCTTTGAGAGAGGGCCAAACGGTAATCTGAGTTTCGCTTCTTGAATGGAACCCTTTTTAAATGGGCCTTTTTCGTAGATATCCCGGAACGGACATTCTTAGTAACTTACTATTCAAATCGCACACATAATGTGCGCAAACAATATGTGCTATTCCCAAGTCTGCGGAAATTACAAGAAATAGAAAACGCAAACCACCGTGCGCAATCAAATAACTGTGTGCAAATAGGAAAATAGTCTCACCAAGTGGAAGCCGCCCACTTGTTCTATTAAACTAACAAAAAAAAGTTATTGATGGTGGCTGCGAATTGATTAAGGTATTAGTTATTGGTCTCTTGTGTTGGTTAACGAAGGACTCGATCGAAAGTACATACAAATTTCTTATCGCACACTCAATGTGCGGTTCCACGGCCTACGGAAAACCCAGAATTCTAGAGCGCACACTGGGTAGCCATCGCGAATATCTTTGTGAGACACTAAAGGGCGTGCAAATATAGATATAACAAAAACTCAGGTATGCGCACATGACCTTTGAGGTGTCTCCCCAATTAATGATCGGCTCAGCGATATAGAGAACGTTACATGGTTTTGCCTAACCGATGACTCGACCAAACGCACACACACTTCTCATATCGCACACAATATGTGCGATTAGTTTGGGTGGTGATTGTTTCAGTTATTATTTTCGTCACATGGCCCAGTAATTTATCGACGATATCCTCAAAAGATAGATGCCAACGCATTCAATTGGCGCTAAGTAGTTTCACTTGAACTTCAGTTATTCTAACATGCAAGAAAAAACCCTCCGCTTCCATAATCCGAGACAAACTTTATTATCTCACTCACCTACCATCAGTTGTCACTTTCATTTCGACCTTGTTATAGCATTTCTCTCTAACAACACCATGTACAGGCATCAGGTACACACATCCAGATGAACCACCTGCCTAACTCCGTGACACTGACAGGAATTACACTTTCTAAACACTTTTCTGTCATCAATGAAGACCCTAACACACTGCGAGAATGTAAGAACAACGAAACCGAAAGAAAATTGTTGTTTTTTTTTCCCCCTAAACATGTGTAGTTGCTCCTTGTTATATCATCCAACAACAGCAACAGCCAACATGTAACGTATTACACAATAATCAGCCTCACGAGATTAATCACACTTTTAAGGTCATGGCTGGCGTAGGAATGAAAGGAAGAAAAAAGCCAGACAAAAAGGCAGAAAAACTACTGAGAAAAATTGCATACAGCAACCGTAATGACATAATTGCACTGAAAACTTTATAAAGTAATTGACTTTTGCCGCTTTTGCTGCCTGCAATCTGCACCACCACCAGCAGTCAGCAGTCAGCATCAACAACATCAATATCAACACCAGCCATCTGAAGATGGAATTTTCCAGTTGCCCGCAAAGGTGAATCTAGTTAACAAAATTGGTAAATCGACATCAACTAGAAAATTCAGTTGTTTTCCATCGTCATCACCATCATCATCACCGGCAGCATCAGCCGCAGCGCGCCAACATTAGCCAAGGTAATCACAATGAAAAATTCATAACTGGCAGGCGACTCCAATGGCCCTGGACGCTCGACGGTTGGATGCGGCTTGCTGTATAGTGATGCCTGAATGGCTGGCTGCAGCTATAACTGGCAGATCCCAATAGATCTATCAATCTAAAAATATCTAAGGCGACTTTCGCGCGATACCCATCGATGACTATAACGACGGCGGCGACGATGCTCATCACGATGATGCCACTGATGACGATGGTGACGACGATGATTGCTGCAGTGTGATGATGAATGCGGTGGTGAATGGGATGGAATTGAATCTACGACTGCTGCTGATGGATCAACAACTGCAATGACCTTTTTTGCACGTTTTTCCTCGACTTTGTGAACAAAAAATAAAATAAAATGAAAAATAAAACCCAACGAGCATGAACGCAAAAAAATATTTTCTAGGTCACGAATGCGTGAATGCATTTCCATCTACATAACCGTCGTCATTGGAGAGGAAAATACGAGTAAAAAGTGCACGGCGCGCATATCTGCAGGCAGACTTTGCAGGTTTTTTTTTCTCCGTTTCTTCGGATTGCATTTTACCCACGCCCATTTGCCAGTTGAGTAATTATCACACTATCGCATTAACCTACATCGGGGAATACTTTCCACCAGCGCAAGCAGCAGCAACGCCGCATCATCGACGCCCCAAAAAACATGCGGGTGGGGTGGGATGGGGATCAAAATATCTCTCGTATTATGCAACCCCAGCCAGTGAGATACAATTTTATCGATAAGCCCACTGCACATAAAATGCAGAAAGTTCATGCTACGCCCGTCGACAGAGGTTGCATGGCATTAATGCGTTTTGCGATAAATTTTATAGGATTCGATTATAATTTGTTGCAATTTACATTTAAATTGATTTAAATGCGAATGGCGTAATATAATATATTGACGGTGGGGTGCCATGACGTTGCCAGTTGGGGCCTGACCTTTTTTTCTGTACGTCATCGTTCGGAGTATATATGGAGATAATTATTTTGTATACTGACACACCTCACAAGATAAAAAAAAATCCGCCAACCCTGGGTACCCAACCGAAGTATAAGGGAATTTTCTCTCTAAATGAACACAGGAGACTCTTGAAATAACGAGCTGTAGTTCATTAAGAACATTTGTATGTCCTGTATTTCTAAAAAATTCTAAAAAAAAACAGGGACATGCTATTGAAATACGGGACTGTCTCGGGAAATACGGGACTTATGGTCACCGTACGTATACGGTATAATATACTAACAAAAAAGGATTCAATTTAGAACAATCCTCATTGAGGCGTAGTCCCACAGCTAAGAAGCAAAACAATTCCTAACATTCCATCATCAACTTAAGGATATTCCACAGAACAGTCAACAATATCTCCCGCAGTAATTTTCGAAAGCATACCACTCGTCCACCTACACATCACGCAGATGAGGATAGTACCCTAAACAATTTTTTCTTGGAATCACCTCCCATTTAATTATTCATATTTAAAAAAAAAAAAATCCCAACAACACAGCCAACCATCAACCACCTTATAAAGCAAACAGTCTTGATGGCTGCTCTTAAAATAAGCCAACTTATTATTAGCCACGGCAAATAATTATTATTATCAATACTATGTTTTATAAATGTATCGGGGCAATATTTTCCAAAAGAAACAACAACAAAAACATCTCTTTCAAGAAGATTTTATCTTCGGCGGAATATTCTGCAACATATTCATTCGGTATTCGGAAAATTTGTATACATATTCAAAGAATTCCTGGCTCGAAAAGTTATTGCTTCAAATTGTTGGAAGAGTCTCCTGTATTCTTCTTCGAAGAGATACACTACCAAGGTTGTCAGCAAGAATATTCTTATTAATAAGTTGTATGGAATTTTGTTTTAAAAATTATCGAATAGGTATTGAGTTGAGTGGATGCTTGTTTATTTTTTTTGTTGGGGAAAACCCAAATGTCAGGCACACGCGGTCGGTGAATTCCTGTGAACTCAGGCCATTGGAATGTTTTATTTTAGCCAAATGCTACTCTCCCTCTTGCCTGATGTGGTTGTGTAATAATACTGAGTGGATTTGACTCAAGTCGGAAGATCCCTTCTTCTTTTCCTGTTGAACTATAAGTAATTACTTCCATGTTGAATATTGACGTGTCATGGTGTCAATGTAACTATATGTCGACCGCATATCTAGTCCATCTGATGACGATTTAGAGACATCCATAAATGCTCTCCATACAATTGAAGGAATAGTATATTTTAGTGTTTACCCGAATCTTAATTAGACATACACTTCCTTAGTTTGAGTTTCTAAACTGCATTCCTTACGCACACTAAATTCATTGATTTTGATCACCGAAATGATAAACGCACACAGTTATTCATCAACAAATATTTCGAGTCCATTGAATTTTGTGAAGCAAATTTATTATTTTTCAACTTACAATTTGTGTTTGAATATGGACTTAAATGAGCTTAAAATATGTTTATCTTACATTTA
Source organism: Cheilosia vernalis (assembly GCA_949126925.1). Taxonomy (NCBI): domain Eukaryota; kingdom Metazoa; phylum Arthropoda; class Insecta; order Diptera; family Syrphidae; genus Cheilosia; species Cheilosia vernalis. Next base: position 6,279,230 of record OX421362.1, read on the forward strand.
AACGCACAGCGGTAAAGGTGATCAGCACGTTGATGTGCGAATATTTTAATGAGGTAGAGTTATTAGTTCAAATTTTTATATCACGTTTCACGTGCGCGTTTCGAATATGTTTGCCTGTCCTTTTTCATTTGTCGAGTTACCCTAATGCAAAATAAGATTCACGGAGACATAGTGTCATGTCCAGACCTAAGCGCACATATTGTGTGCGCTACAGAGCAAACATATTTTATAAGCATGTTTTGTGCAACTATTTTGATAGTTGAATTTCATGGATGTGCGCTAGGACTTATGTGATGTCTTATCTACATATACATTCATGAAAAGGACACATTGGTTAACCGTGAGCTTAATAGCAAAGCCGTCATTACTTAATTTTAACCCATGTTCATCTCTAGATATGCTCATTCAATCCAGTCACATTAGGCTATGACTTTGCAGATTTCTGATAACGTCTATACTCGGTCAATAAGAAAACACAACCTAAGACGGTTTGATTTTTCCTATCATTTCAACCGATGGTGGTAAACATTCGTAGAGTGAATTACGTGATGTGCGTTATTAACAAAATCCATAGTATATTCCATAACGTTCTATCTACTTGATTGTGAAGCATTTTTTCATTTCATATTTGATACTTTTTTTTGATAAGATTACAATATAACGCCAAACTGTCAACAGTTTATGAATCGTGACTTTTTTTGTGGCAAAATTTCGACGTATTTGCGAAGTACCCGCAGACATTCTTATCTATTTTTCCTTTTCGCTTTCTGCAATAACAACACCACCATAAATGGCTTTCGGCTAACAATACAAAAGTTAAAAATAAAAAAAAAAACATCTTATACCCACCACAGACAGATTACTTTTGCATAAGCCACAACCTCAAGCGATAACCTACGAGTAACATCCCTGGATTAGGAACTTTAGCTAAGAAAAAGTATATTCGCCATATATATACATGTTTATATGCGTCAGTCTAAAATTGTTCTTATCAGCGACATTGTTTTCAAGTTCTGGTGAAATATGTATATATTTCTGTTTGCGTGCTCTAATTGTTGATGAAATATTGCTTCGATTAGGTTATGCGTACAATGGACAATAAAAAAGCAACGAATAGGTTCTTTGTCGCCGCCAAACAAATTGCTCAGACATTTCTGCCTGGCATTGTCCTCGTCTTTTAAGTCACTGGCCGTATCCGTATCCACCCTTACCCATCACTTAATGCTGGCAGCGTTGTCGCGGTTGTTATGCGGTGAATTCGGGGTATCTCAAAAATGTTTACAGCATCCTTCAACTTGGTAGATAAATAAAAAAAAAAGTTCTTCTAAAAGAAATACGAGAAGCAAGAAAAACTGAATAAAACTAAAAACGAAATTCTTACAGAAATATGTCTCCTTGACGTGAAAAAGGAGATACGAGTACGTGTTGGAAGAAGCTACGAGTAGTAACCCTTTTTGTACCTTTGGGCCTTCTTCGTATACCCATACCCACCCTTTCTTTCTCTATCTGCTGCCTGACTAGGGCCCTACCATCCCTGTCTAAAATGCTAACAAAAAAATCAATTCCAAGATGAAATGAGTTGGGGGAGGACAGCAGGACAAAATATCTCACCGTGCGCAAGTACTAGCACGACAGACTTTTGTTGCATGCGGCATGATGATACACGGAGGGTGTGGGCGGTATGTGTGCAAATAAAAATCCTTTTGTTATACATTGCTTCGTTGCCGCTGCCATCTTTGTCGTCCTTCAACGGGATTTTTTCTTCTTCTTTCTTTTGTTTTTCTCTCAGTTTCGTGTTTTTTTTTTGTTTTTCTTTTCCTTTTGTGCTCCTTGTTTTGCCTTTCGGGGCTGTTCTCGATTTGAAATTATTCATATAGCTGGATTCCTTTCTTTATGTTAACTCGTTTGCATTCAACGCCGATGCATTGTGGAGGGTTATGCTTGCCCCCATTCACAGCTTCGAATGCGCCATCATCATCAGAATCGTTGTCGTCAACCATCTGTACCGACATCGTTGTCAACTGGAACAGCAGACCCTTCCCATCGCGCTTCTTAAACTTTTGCCACGCGATTGTAATTATTTCCCGAATGTATAGGAAAGGTCCTTGCGGAATCGTTTTGTTCTATATCTTGTCATTTTATTGCGTTAGTAACTTGATTCGAATTGTTTTAATGGGCTGGCTTTCATTTTTAGTATAGAGGTTGACCAGTATTAAGTTAGGTACCAGGGTGGACATTCTGTTATACAAATGAACTTTAGGACAACTCATCCATGGACATTTCATTTAATCTTTATATAATGCAAAATAATAGGTTTTAAAGGGAAAGTTGTGTCCCAATAGAATAGAACGCTGTCCAAAAGCTATGGCAGATATAATTTTTTATGTATGAAATGATCTGAAGATCAGTAGCTTTTTCTTCATAAACGAGTTGAATGGAGGAGATTTTTACTCGACCCAATATGTCCACCGTACAGCGCCATCTAGCAGTGAGCAACCAAAGGTACATTGCGAAAACTACAGTTTAACTGATTTCATACTGGATTAAGATCATGGAAATGTGCAACCAAATGTGAACCATGTATAGTAGAAATGGAAGACGGAGTAGTCCTTTCTAAACAACAATTCGAACATTATATAACATATGAAAATCTGATACGCAAAACGGGAAAATAGAACATTTCTGACATTCACCAATTAATCAGCTGTCAAACCGAACTCGTTTGACATTCCCGAATTAATTGTGTATCCTTTAAAGAATTTCGTCTGTACTCCTTCGCCCTTTTACAGTCAGCAGCAGCCTGCCTTAGTTAAAAAATAAATAAGAATCAATCAGAATTCAGGATCGCAAAATGTACAGCCGTTCGATTTGCGGCCAGAGACTTGTATGTATTTTTAAAGTTTTTCTGCTTTTCCCCCCCTTGTTTTTTCGTTGGTTGCAAGAATAATAATAATTATTATTGTGTTGTATTAATTTTGTGTGCATTTGTTTTTGGCACAATAAATATCTTTGCAACTATAATAAATATAAATCAATATGAGTAATGGGTTTTGCATGCATAAATTTCGAACTTGATACCTCGTTGTCGCTGTCGACGTAGTCCGCTGTTTGGGGATGCTTTGCTTGGTGTATATCCAGAAAAGAATTCGCGTACACCTCGGGGGCATAATTCACTACACAGAAGTGACTTAACGATAAAACCGCCGAAAACAAAACAAAAAAAAAAAAACGAAGAAAATTGCTCTTACTGTGTGTAGTAGTAGCAAGCTGGCAGGCTATTGCGCGCTCGTGAATCTTACGAAAAGGCGAAGAGTACACCTGCTATGCGATATTTTGATCTAAGAATAAATTGCCTGCAATTGCATTGGCCAACACACGATTTCTGTGTGATCTCGTCCCGACAATGATTGCAATTTATTTTCGCGCCAAAGGATTTTCTCTATTTTTCCGTTGTAAAAGTAATAATTATAATTTTTGTTCTTACTCATGCTGAGTGTGCAGACACACTTTTGAGTTTTGAAAGCATGGTGCGATGTGGATTGCATTTTTAATGGATTTCTTTTTTGTTCTATATAATTTATTGCTTATCTTTAATATTTGTGAAATGTTTTCTTAAAAATAAATTTCGTCTTTCTTTCTCATTGCAGGTATGTGATGAGAGGCTTTCATTGATTTTAAACTGTGGTATGTAATAATTAATAATGCAAGTTGCCTTGAGATTAGTCGGCATTATAGGGTGTAAAAGCTGCTGTCAACTCAAAGCTGTGTATACCTGCCTGATGGTAATATGGCGTTCGATCAAATTTTGATTGGGAAGCATTTAAATTGTATTTAAAAAATGTTCAGCACACATATAAAATTCCTTCTGCTGTTACGAGTATGTTTTGCGTTATGTAGAAAGTTTGTATAATCTTCCTGCATCCATTCACAGAAGCTTTCTCCTTATGTTCGCATTTTGTTCACCTGCGAGTGCTTGCTATAAGCTCGCATAGTCCACACAAGGTTAACTTACATATCGGTCTTAAAGTGCCTGTCCAATGGAGAGTTAAAATGCTGCGAGCAGCTCTCAAGCAGCTCTCGAGATTCGAGCCTTTTGAAAGTCACTCCCAAGTGGACAAATGTTCTGATCGGAGATTAGCTCGCAAAATTCCAACATGCTTCGTATTTTGCGAGCAGCTGTTGAGAGTCGGCATGGCAAAGCAGTGGACATCGGAGGATATATATCGACTCATAGAAAAATATGAGTCGATTAAAGGATCATCAACTTTTCCTCAATGTGAAGGAAACTATGCAAGAATCATTGAATTCGATAGTTTTAAAAAAAATAATTTAATTTATGTTCCTTAAAGTATGTTTTAATTTAAGTTAAAAAAAAACGTTTTTTTTTGTTTTGGTTTTTACCTTAATACTTATCTTTTAATCTGTTGAAAATTGCTGGACAGACTTCTCTAACAATTCTTCCAATTGTACAGACAGGAATACGAAATAAAATAGGTACTGAAGACTGCCATATTAATCACCTGCGCAGATTAAACAATTTTAAACGGAGCTTTTAATTCACCGTTTAATATGATATACATATCAACTGACTTAACAGATGACAGTAATCTAAGTGTTACAAACGCACATTCACGTATTGGTATGGCTTCCCTTAATTTGGTATTTATTTTAAAAATATTAGGCCCAACGGATTGAACTACATATTCTATTTCACTTGTTGTCAAACGGCAAAAATCGCTGAACTGTTGAGCATCTTCAATTTGAAGCTCTCTTGTAGGAGTGGACCCTGCACCTAGTTGACGACGACGATCTACCCATTGTTTAATCCAGCATTTCTTTTTTGATTTATTAAAGAACAATGCTAATAATTATTAAATCAGCGGCAACCTTTTACATTTTAACTGGTAACTAACAGACGAAATATATCAAGTGGACACGGTTATGAGAGTATGTTATCAAAGAACTCGCGAGATTAAAATCTCGAAATTATTACTCTCAAATAGACAGGCACTTTTAATGAAGTTTGCATAAACACACGCTAAGCATTCGCATTCGCACCTCTACGTATTTGTTCGTTCTTCCACGAACGTTTTGGGGTAATGTTATTTATGTAACACTACCCACAACGACGTTTCACTAATTCCATGAAATACGATCTTCTGGGATTCTCGGATGAACTTGCCGGCGAACGAAATCTTCTTCCACACAACACGAAGAGAACGACATAGTTGGGGGAAGTTTGAATGATACCATTGTGGCCGCAAATTATTTCCATACAAGGTCTAAATGAATCAGGAACCTCTTATGCTTAAAAAAAAAGGCATTTGCATTGGCATTTTAGTACAGACTGTGATTTAAAGTCATAGAAATATGTGTGTCTGTGGAAATCCCTCACAAATGCTATATTATGAACGTTTTCTTCGTTTAAGTGGGTGCAGCCTCGTAAACATTTTCAAGCACACATTGTGCCCTAATTGACGGACAAAGGACAAGTTGTACCTGTAGAGCGAAATTCTGCCGATGAAAAAAAGAAAGGAAAAAGATTCGTATTTGAATAAAACTCCACCCTCGCATTCATTAATTTGGAGTCGCGCCCACTTCAGCCCTCGTTAGCATCGAAATTCATTGATTTAAATCCCCGACTCATGACCACAAATCCCCCACCGAATACCCGATACCCGCTCTCACAATAGACTTCACCTAAAATGCATCATTTAGTAATGAATTATGAATAATAATAGAGCCGCAGCCAGCGTTAGACTCTCCGCTTGCATATATGTGAAATGTGACTATACAACTACGACCCAGGATTTTACTATTGAAACCATCACCACGACTCGGGAGTCGGGAGTCGGCACTTCACCACACCCAAGCTGTGCACCGTATAGTCATCATCAACGTCGTCGTCGTAGTAGTCGTCGCGTTAGTTGTTTGCTCGCTTGAGAGACGCAGAAGGAGGAGTGCAATTTTCGCTTACAAACGACGTACATGCATGCATGCCTGCATCTAATCTATCCAATTCATCCAACCGTGGCCGACAATTTCGCGTCTCAAACACGGCTAGGCAAGGCAAATTTGCATGCCAGACCCAGAACCAACAAAGCAACAAAAAAGCAAAAAAAAAACTGGTTTGGCTTATTGCAAGACCACCATCATCACCAGCCACTACCTCACATCATCATCATCGCGATCGTATTCGCTGCGCTCTTCAATATGCACACAAGGCCATTTCAAGAATGTTTCATCATAGCCAAGACATTTATTGTCATTGCCAATTCTTTGCCGCTGCTTCGCCATGGATGAGAGATCAATCAAATGCTGCTGGTGCGCTGCTTGTGGATACAGAACGCAGGGGGACGTACTTAGGCCGAGGGATTGCATTAAAGCGCTTCTCTCTTCCAATGTCGTGCCCTGAATCCTCAATTGTATCTATGCAGATGCACATGGTGCATAGATACATGAATAAGTTACCGCTCCTCGAATTTGCCCAACAAGAAACACGAGTAGATATTCTTTTTTGGAATTTTCGTGCACTTGGATATAAACGCACTCAGATTGATATGCAAAAGAGATTTCCCGCTTTTGACAAACGCTCACTGGCAACATGTTGATAGCTTACAGCAGTCGATGCCATTCTCAGCAAATAAAAATTCAATCATTCGACAGCTTTTGGCATGGCAAAGGATGGAGAAAATCACCCGACAAATAGGTGCAGCCCAAACGAGGTCAAAAGGAGGAAGTTTCCGCATGAAGATATGTGTTTAATTTTTTTTTCTTTTTTCTTGTGCACGCTTTCGCTTTGCTGCTCTGACTTGACATTCAAAGTAGTCTCCCCTTGATTTTCACAACTTAGTTACTATTTAATTCACTCGAGAGAGAGAGAGAGAGGGGTCTTTTTTTCGCACCGGTGTGCTGTTGCTGGTGATTCTGTGACGCGCCTTCTTACTTTACGCCTATTAGGCGAGACATGATGTACGATTAAAATAACGTGACGTGTGACATGTTACAGGGGAGCCGTGTACAGTTGTTGCGGACGTCGCGAGTCTGGTCGCAGTCGGTTTGATCACACGTAAAAGTGCTATTCCTGTAGCTCGTCCATGTGCACGTGTGTCCATCTGCAACAAAGTTCTAAGCGTAGCGCATGTATAGAGCGGATGTATATTAAGATTTTTCCTGGCAAACTGTCTAATGTCAGTTCCAATAGAATGTCCACCGTGCTGAATTGTCTGAGTGCAGAGCAGACATTTACATAGCTGCGGCTAATTGGATTTGATGGCGGATATTAATTTCGTTTCTTGAGTTTGGTATTAACTAGGATCGGAGACTTCACCATGCTTTTTCAGGGTTACTCTGCTGAGGCAATGGGATTGTGTTTCTGTCGTCGTCTCATAATGTGAGTGGCGAGAAGCGGCATCTCGGCATTATGAAAGGTAACGGACTACAGGCAGTAGGGTTGATATTCTTGGGGAAATCTGAACTTGCCTATTGGTGTCACGGAGTCCCCTCAGAGGTGAACCCTAAACATACAACCTATGAACAAAATGAACTTCAAAGCCCAGTTGTCTCGTAACATTTTTCTTGTGTCCATTATATCATACTGTGCACGAGCATGGTCCGAAGTTGGCCCACTTATCGGGCATTTTTATTCAAGGCCGCCTGATATATTTTCGGACTATCGTGGCGATAATAAATTCATAATTTCCTTATCGGAGAAGCTGGCGCTGTGTGGTTGTTTTTTTTTTGCAGGTTTTATTAACGATTGGCAGACCTATGGGTCTGTCGGCATGGGGGGTACAATTGCACGGGTACGGCTGTCTTATGCATTCGCGATTAGGTGTGTTTTACCAATGTTATTCCTGTCCTCCAAAAAATATTACTTTCCTTAGTTGCAAAAATGATTTTGTTTGTCTGTCGTAGGTACGTGTGGCTCAGTTGTTTGTGTGCTAACCTAAAGAGCGAAGAGTCTCAGGTTTGATACCCGGAAAAGTACAAAAACGTCATCTTAAGGATGTTGATAGTGCGTCTCTTCTCGCGAGCGCCTGACCAACATCCGAGAGTAGAACTGCCATGCAAAAGCTTCTCAATTCAGCCGTTCTTACTCGTCATAAAATGGGACCTACAATTCCATTCGTACCGAAAATTAAAACCACTTGTTGTGAGAAGCTACGCCAACCTACACAGACCTGTTGTGCCAGCTATTTATTTGTTTATTTAGTTTATTTATGCACTTAGGCAGGTTCATTTTGACCATATTCAATATGCAGCCCTGGGGCATTTTTACATCTTTTGTATTACTCAACCCGCTGCCAGAGCTTTTGAAAGTCGAGTGCCACCAATCCAGTGTAATCATCACTCACTCAGTGAGTTGTCCCGCCAGACAGCGAAAGAAGATACAAAAGATGCTTCTTCAAGTAGATACAAAACCAGAAGCACTTGGCCAACTAGACAAAACCACTTGTTTGTATGTTGAGAACCGCTAAAAAAAACATCCTCAAACTGCGGACCACGATGACGGCGACGATTGATCGAGGGTTGTGTGTAGCCTCTCTCCGGCCACATTGGCCTGGTCAAACACCCGCTGGCTACCTATCAATTAAGTATTTGTGTGCACAAAAAAAGAAAGAGAATAGTACCAGAAGGAAGATCACCACTATCATACCTCATATCTGGCCATAGGTCCGTCCAATGCATGACCAAGCCGACGACGACGCGACTGGGGGGATACACATGGCGTGTACGTACGGTAATACGCTGATTGCTTAAATTAAATAGTGACGACTTCATAAATGTGCACAATTTATGCAAATTACCAAGCATTTACTGTTTGCGAGCATGCACGGTGCAGCGGGCTTTTGTAGTTGAATTGCCTGCCCTCTATGAATCTCTGATGCACATGTCGAGAATGAAGAAGACCACTCGCATCGTATATGTGATGACGATTGGGGAGCGTCGCGTCCCCGTCCATTTCATAGGTTGTTTCTGGTTTTTTTTTGTTATAACAAATTAGTGGGTGTGGGGATGATTTGCGTAATTTAAAAGCAGAACAACGTCGACAACGACGCCAGTGTACAGAAGGTTGAGCATAGTAAATGAGAATTTATGCTGCTTTTATAGTGTTAAACCGCATTAAACTAAAGTTTAATGTAACAAAAAAAAAATTCAGAAATAGTATCTATTTTCATATTATTATGATTATGTATGATTTGTTTTAAAATTAAATCAAGATTTATATTTGCGGGGGTGGTAAGCAAGTGGTCGAGTTTCTTAATTCGATTTTCGAAAAAGAGTAAGTCGAAATGCAAATGTACGGAAAGAAAAATAGAAAAAAAATGTTTTCGAACGAAATGGAGTTGAAAGATTAGTGGCTTTTTTTTTTTTTACTTCCATGCAGATTATTTGAAAATGTTACAGAGATGAAAAGTTTAGTTAAAAATACATATTTCTAAGCTAAATTGTATCTGGTCTCCAACTTTTCTCTCCAAACATCAGCTAATGTCCTAGCTAAATTTTGACATAGAGGGTGCTGTGGATAGATGTCACAAAAAAACAGCTGTTCTTTGAAAATAGCTTACTTCAAATATTCAACTCTCTGTAATTTACACCATTTCTGATTCTAGGTAGGTACTCCTCGAAGAGGAATTTATTAAGAAAAAACTCATCCTTGCTTACTTCTGCCGCCCTCCGCAATACAAAAACGAAACAAAATAACAGAACACAACGATGTGTCAAGATTTATCTTGAGAAAATGTGCCGAACCATTAAATGGGCTAAATTTTGACAGATACACGATGTACATTCTGAAACAAAAGTTTGATTTTTTTTTTGCTCGAGCAGAGTACCTACCACTTAGCTGAATGGGGTCACTTAAATTTAGCTCAGCTAAATTTTGGAGAGAATTTTGTATGGGAGCGAAAATTTAGCTCGAGCAGCGTTGTCTCCTCTGGGACAACTTCGGTCATTTCAATTGCAGTTTGCAATATTTCAATTGCGTTTTCAATATCATTCTTTTTTAATTTTGTTATCTTCAGACGTAAAATTCGACTTAGAGGGATATTGTAGCAGGTCAAGAATCAAAAAATATGTTCGAGTTAGAGGGATTTTCGACTTAGATGGATTTCGACTTATAGGATGACTTTTCTATGGAAAATTGAAGGGAATGCAAAAATTGGGTCGAAAAATTCGAGTTAAAGGAGGTTCGACTTGGAGGGATTCGACGTATTTATAATTTTTTTAAGGAAGAGGCAGGTAGTAGTTTTCTTTCTTTTGTTAACATTTCTATTTGAATAAGAAATATTTGCTAATTAAAACTACAAGTAAAATAATTATGCTAGTTATTGGTGCCCCGAGGAATTAATTTATAACTTCATTTGAGTTCCTCAATATTTCAGCAGCACTGACAGTTATATGATGAACAGAAATATTAAAATAATCACACTTTGTTTGGAATCATATAGGCTCACTCCACTAAGGAACTGTTTGAACATCTGAGCGTAAATTTCTGGTCAACATTGATGCCAAATATTAAGCAAAAGAGAGTTGATAACGCAAATTCAATGGATTTTATTTATTTCGCTGAATAAACCTTTTTTTAGGGTTTTCATTTAATGTCTATTGAATAGGCTAATTCCTAATACACATGTGAAAAATTCAATGCGCAGAAAGATTAAAATACACATGTTTATATGGATACAGACAAAACATGTTTTAATTTCTAAATTTGCTGCAAAATTCAAGGGTGCCACAACACAAAAGAAAATAAATTACAATTTCAAGTATTTGGCATCGTTTGGACACTACTGATCGTAATTGTTTTTGTTTTGGTTGTAAACACATCATCTGCTTAGTCGCCGAATGACAGCAGCCCTATAAGCCGATGCAATGTATGCCAAACAGTTTTCTGTACATCTGTTTTACTTGCACAACCAAAATTTCTAAGCGTGTGTTTTGGGTACAATTCTTCCGTTGTCTTTAATATATGGGTTACTCTCACGGGTTTTGAAAAGCTGGTGATCATGCATTCTATCTAAGGCAGAACATTACCTTTATATTCTGGTCATCTATGAGAACCTAGTACCTAAAGACACATGTAGACGACTTCTTTTAGAACGATTTTTCTATTCAATTATTCTTTTGACAATTAAAAAAAAACATTAAAAAAATTATATAAAGCTAAAAGAAAATTAGTTTGCAAGCATTTTTTAAAACATACAAAGAAAAACCTACCATCAAACGTTGCTGCAACTTTGACTGAAATTCAACGCAACAAGGGCTGTTCTATATTACGAAAATGAAAGACCATCGATGCTTTAACCTACTCAGTACCTACATTGCAGGCAAACTTTATTGTTTCCATACAACTCCTATACGAGACAACTAACTTTGGGACAACTTATCTACAGACCAATTTTATTTAATGGTAATTGTTCTTAAGAAAGACAAAAATATTAAACCATAACCATAAACGAAGCGAACAAGCCATTCCGATAGATAATTTGGGTTTGAGTATTAGATGAGTTCTATGACACCGTTAGAAAAAAATGGCTTCCTCGAAATTATTCAAATTATTTGATGTTTATTTTTGTACTATTTTCCGACTTCTAATTTCTGTACGTTATTTTTTTTTTCGGCCACTATTATTGACATCAAAATTCAGAAGGTGAAATACAAGTTTAATAAAATAAACAGCTGTATATAAGTGTCTTATATGACTTCGCATATTTGTTCCAGGGTCTCCTGGCTCCAATAAAACATTCGACTTAAAATCGCCATGCCAAGTCCCCACTTGCCCATATCGTACATTGTGTAGTGTGAAGAATTGTATAAAAAATAAAATAAAATACAAAAAACTACCCACTCCTTCAAATTCCTTGCTCAACATACATATATCCACCCGAATTAAAAGGCTAAAATCTAACAGATAGTTCACTCCTCCAAAGATTTGCTTTTTTTTTTTTTTTTGTACACTACTTCACAATTTAATCTGGCAGATGACATCTTAATGGAAACAATAATCAAGATTATTTTTTGTTTGCTTCTCCCATTCTATTTTGTCCTTGGTAAACATTTCATCACTGGTTGGCGCTGTTGTGTCGTTGATGGCTGCTGCCACACAATACATGGAAAAAGCTGACGAATATAATAAAACCAAATATTCTTGGATGTATATATTTTTGTTTTGCTTCTTCGCGTTTTTTTAGTACAAAAAAAAAAAAAATTAAAACCGAGTTCAGTGCCCTTTTTGTAAATTAAAATTTGCATACCTCTACATACTCTCACTCTTTTGTTTCTACAACACTTTGTTGTATTTCGAATGAACGGTCTGAGAATGGCGTTTGCACTGGTTAGGGAGTTTCCTTGGCAAAATTTGTTTTATATTTTATTTTATTTTCCCATTTTCTTTTTTTCCTTAATCACAGCGATGATAATGAATCTCCATATCAGGTTGAAGATCATAATCACCTGGGACTTGGATTAAATATACAAAAATATTACGTTAGTTGGTTCAAGTCTAACGGAATGCGACATTGATTAAGTGTGGCGAATTCCAGTTCTATCATGGGCTGTATCATATCTCAGTTTATTAAGTTCTCTACTCAGGTCCGCTTGCAAATTTGATGCAAGGCAATTATTCAAAAAGTCAACGCTTTGGGATTTTTCTTTTTCTATTACATTGTGGCAGAAAGATGTTGCGCATAATTAGTTCTTGTAGAATGCGCGATATTTCATTAGTCTTTGTCGCTCAGTAGTTGTTTGTCGTGTCGTGTTCCCAAAGCGTGACAAATCTGTTTTGCATGTCTGTATAGAGACTTTGTTGCAGATATTGTGAAAGACGATCTTGGATGTTGTAAAGAGGACATGTCTTGTCCTTAGATGACAAGCTTGCTGTTTTTACATTTCAAACAGTGTATGGGCAAGGAAATGCATGTGGAAATTAAAGCAATTTGAATATCACAGCAGGGTTCCCTGCAATATTAGTGATTGTGGGTCTTGATAAGATGTCGCTGTTGATGCCCAAATCATGTGCAGGGCGTTCAAGGTTCATGATACAGAGACATCATTTGGGAAGTATAACATCCAAGGCTAAAAACAATTGTATTGCGAGTGAATAATATTTTTATTAACAGAACTGTTATCTGTCACTGAAATCTTGCAGAGGAAAGCATGCAGTACTCGGTTTATAAGCAAACACGGAATTCCTTCCTATGGGCGAATAGAAAAAAGCTGTTGCATTGTGTTATCTGTTTGGATAATCTATGTCATCCCCTTATATTGGTCATGAAGCTCATTGACTTCTGTCTCTTGTAAAAATAAAGCCAACGAAAGATGGGAATAACAAAAGACTATAAACAGGGGAGAAATAGAAGATGCAAACATCATGAAAGAATTCAAAGCGTCCTGCACTTTTCTTCATCAACTTATGTTTATTTATTTTTTTACCCCTCATATCATCAGCATCACATTTGAATCGCGAACACCCCGACAACAGCTCATTCTCCACCTCAGATTAGCAAGAATTGTTGGTTTTTATCTTTTGCTCCTATCGAAAAGCAATGATAGCCGTTGCGCACACTGTGTGTGTTGTGTATGTTGTATGCATTTCAATTGGCAATGACAGAAGGGTATAAAAACCCACGCAGTAAATAAAACAGTTTCAGTGTTTTGCGGATGTGATGCTAATGATGCTTAAACAATATTGAAGTTCAATAGGTGGGAGGTGACACAAGCCCTGGAGCCTAAGATAGAATGACAGGCATACTACTTTGTTTCAAGTAATGCTGCTGCATCCCATGGCTGAGTTATTAAAGCCTACGCGTATGCAAATAATGCCAGTTGTACAAATAAATTTTCAAAAGTACCCAGCTGGGGTGGTTCTATTTACTTCATTGTTATGTTTATGCAACAATGAGCTGTGGAAGTGTGTTGGTCCTTGCAATGCTTTTCTTTTGATTACAATATAGAATCGCACTTAGTCAATGAGATTCCATAGGGTTTCCCCTAAGAAGTAAGTTGGTAAGCAATCGAAAACGTTTCCATATGCCTAGGTACATGCTTGAAGCACATACTTATAAGCGCACATATTTTATAAAGCCCACATGAAATTCCTTTGGGTTCAGTTTTGATTCATGTGCGCGTGCGTTATTGTAGATTATTGGACAAATTTGCCAACATCAATATACAAATCTGGCAATTTTAATATGTATGTGCGGAAAACTTTGGAAAGCGCACATGAACTATTTCTCAACTCGCTTCTATCTTATTTGCGCAAATGATCATTGTAACAGTACTGAATCACCTAACACTTCACTTTGGAATCGTGTGTACTTGCACAAATCATATATAATAGAAAATCGGACCAACGAAATTCGAATACTACGTTTGCGCACAATAAGTGTGCGATAAGAAACTAAGAGGCGGAATTTGTGAGTGGACAGTAAGTTTATACCTCTTTGCCGTTTGCTCTTCCTGAAACTGCAGTTTTAAAGCCAGGCGTTGAATTTCTACATTTCTTACACACTATGTAACCCTAAAAGACCAAGAGTTTTAGTTGCCAGTGTGTCGATAACGACTACCGAACCGACCCAGGGATCGTAGGTTTAACCATTCTATGTTATTTGATCAATTTCTAATAAAAGATCTTTCGCGCACATCCATGTGCGATATGACTTCTGTGTGTATTTTTCCGTAGCCCCCCCTTTCCAAAAACTTCCAACTGATTTCCTAGCTTAAACTTAAAGTCGCAATAGACTCAATTTTGACAATTGCCCCAACTAACAGCGCACACATAACCCTTCCCTTTCTTCACGACCTGTCGCCCTCATTTTAATAATTGAAATTAACTGAATCCCTTATTTTCATTTAATAAAACAAAGTTAAGCTCCACATAATTCAATGTACACAAAAGGAGAAGAAAACAACGTGAAAAAAATAAACTTTAAGTGCATAATAAATCCTTGACAAGCGGGCGAACGTCGTGCGCTACATGCTCAATTATTAATGTGCCGTCACTCTTGGTCGAGTTAAAAGATATTTTCTCGAACCTAACGCTTTAAAAAGAAATCTATATAAAAATACGGACAAAAAAAAAAAAAAAAAAAAAAAACAAACCAAAATCGAATACCCTGCGAGCGAATGGATTGCTCATACATACAGTTGTGGTTGTGTCTCTGATGGTGGAATTCGTTGTCGGCGGCTGCGGGCTTATGCCGCCAATACTACCATTACTACTGTTGCTGCCTGCAACAGATAAAAATAGCAACATTAGCTTGTCAAATGTAATTACGCAGCGGTGGCGTGGCGGCACGGCCGGCCGGCATACATGCCTCCTGATTTCAGAATTCCTACGCCATAAGCGACAATATTTTTCTTCAGCACAGATTTTTCTTTTCTTTGGTTTTTTTTTTTTATTTTTTTATTTTTTTGTTTTTGTTGTATCTGTGCACAAATAAAATCACAAGTTAAGGAAGAAAAATGTTGCCAACATAGGGTTCAGCCGAAGCTAATTGCGATCATTCAAAATCGTTTTCTAGTTTTGTAATAAATTTAGGCGGTGATTCAGTGCGGCTTTCCCTTCTTCGAATCTGCTTCGTATATGTCTGTTTTTTTTTTTTTTTCTGCTTGTCTTTTACAACCACATGAGTCAAAATATCATAAGGGAACATCCTTGGGGTACGTGTATGGCATTTGTGTGTGCCATGATTGAAATAAATGCACTTGTCAAATGAATGATTTAGTTAGGGCATTCAAACATTTTCTCTAGAGTTTTTGCCAAAAGGAGCTTGTGGCGGAATGACGATGGGGTAGTCCCTTTATTTTTGTGAGAATTTATTTATACGTGCATGATGCATTTTTTTGTTTAAAAATAACCACACGAGCTGCGATGATGTGTATTAATAATGTTGTTTATTTATTGTCATTTCAGGTGAGTGCTTGTGCATCTACTCAAAGTGCGGTGAGTCAGATTAAGTCGATTTGGGTGGTTGCGGGACGTTTTGCTTTGATTGCGTAACCAGCCGGTTTTCCTTAAAATTGCTTTCATGAAAGTGGAATGGATTCATGGTGATAAGAGGTTCTATAAGGTTAAGCGATGTTTCTGTAAGCTAATCTTGTACGAAAAGATATATACCACTTTTTATCTGCATGAAAAAGGCACCCAAAGAACTGCCATGAAACTGAGTATACCGAAATTGATTCCTTGCCAGATTAGAGGACCATTCACCCAACCTTGGGAACTATTACCGGTAGCTTTTGTAAATTTGCCGGGAATACCTACTTCTTTGTTCCATTGAAAAGCTAGTACCGAAGTGGCTCATTTTTAGTACAGGGTGGGCCAACTTAAACTGACTGATTTGAAATGTTTATAATTTTTTTATTTTTGTGCAGATAATAAATAATTTCATAATGTCCTCGTACTCAGTGCAAGAATGAGTAAAAATTGTTGCATTTTATTATGTTTCCGGACCATCAATTTTTGGAGCGCAAAGAAAATACCGTAAGCAGCCACATCGTTCATCAGACTTCCCTGATTTTTTGTGGTGTTTCTCGAAGAAACGGGCTTACGTCAACAAAACACAAAATATTCAGAAGTTGCAAAATTCGAGCCAGAAACGTTACGCAAGGTAATGCAAAGGGCATCACAATGGGTCCATATGGACCTAAGTAGGGTAATGCAGGGTCCGCTCTGCCGTATCCACCCACAAACCTAACCTAATGCAAAATGCTTTAAAAAGAGCTATTCACTGATAACAGGGAAATGGAGGTTCTTCAAAGGATGCCATTTTTCACACTAAGTGACGAAAAATTTATAATTTATACTTTAATCTAAAAATAAAATAAAAACAAACTTTACAAATAAAAAAAACTTTAAGCATTTCAAATCAGTCAACTCATGTTGACACACCCTGTATGACTATACGCCATGCGCATAGTTTGTGTTAGTAAATATTGTATTCCTTCATGCAGGTTTCTTAATTCAAATGGCGTGGAAGCCGAGAGAGATGGGTTGCATCGACTTAAGTATCTAAGACAACAACCTTTACAAACTTTTCTTTAATTTAGCTGATAGACATTTTGATAGACATCTTGCAAAAGATTTCTTATTTAAAGACTCGTTTGATACTTTCTCATCTAATTCCGTTTTCTTCCGATATATTCTTCATTTGGAGTAGTGCCGCAATTGCAAGGACTGAAATGAGGTCTTCCTTTGTGGCAACTTTCCTCAAGGCATGGTGGACAAAAATTATATGACAGTTTATATTCGGCTCTGATTGGATTTGAATACAATGCCAGAATGCGATTGTAAAACTAAAACGCTGCGCACAATATGGAAAAAAATTATAGACTCTCGTCATTCTCTCTCTGTCTCTCTCTCTCCCAATTAGCAAATAAATCTCATCAAACGATATTAAATATGAAAAAAGCACATAGAACATGTATTACCTACCACGTTTCATTTGTACAATCAAAAAACAATACCACACAAATTAAAATGCTATGAACAATCCGCTTGAAACGGCTACTAAACTGTCACTCTCAAGAATATCAATATCGGCTATAGTTTGTTTACTACTATCGTTGAGCACGTTGTAGTACTTGATATTTCGTAAAAGTGCCTGTGCATGCACAACAATGCTAATATAAGAGGAATCAAAGTATCCGAATAATGTTGAAGATATCTATCGCAGAGATTTCTGATATGCGTATGTGTACTCGTCTATGTAAATTTAAAATCCAATCCAATAAATTTGGATAAATTACTATTGATAGATGTTTTTGAATTGCAATTCATCAATCATGGTGTGAATATAATTTATGAGGGCGCTAGCTTACAAAGAGGATTTTTTTAAAAGCAACATGAACCGCATGACAATAGGGTAGGCGCGCACATTAATTTTTCGCCGAGATTAATTTGTCGCACCATTAAATTTGAATGTAGTCCGGTTGCAAGGTTTTTTCACGTGCGCCGATTTAAAGTTATATGAGGCCTATAGCCCTATACGTTTACAGATGTTTCGATTAGGCCCCAGATTAAGTCAATTTAACAAAATCTGTCATGCTTAGCCCTTTCATGGTTTGACCCCTGTTTTTTTGTCGTTGTCAGACTGAATAGTCGTGCGACGGAAATTGCTAGCGCGCAACCAACCCTAAACTCTCGCACGCACGATATTCAGAGGTTCGCTAAAGGCTGGGTAGCCGTAGCATAATACCTATCTATTTTTTAGGGGTTCAACCGGGACCCTTGCTTTTCAGAGAATTCTGAAGCTCTCTTTTAGAATATTTGTTACATTGCACTGATTTTTATTTTTAAATTACCAGATGAAAGATTTCGTCGTAACGTTAAACCTCGAAAAGGAGACGGTACCCAGTTCCATACGAGTCAATAAGTCGAAACGAAATTTATCGAGAAAATACCAATTGTAGTCGTTAATAATTGCAAAAACGATACCTGCTCAAAATAGTAAAGTTTAATCAAATATTGAGAATAGTTTTGGCCAGATTCCACCTGTGCAACTAAAAAGAACTTCTAAGCTCTACCAAGTTAAATTCGTTACGAGTTATTTTTATCTATTTTTTTCCTGTACAAGCAACAGCCATATTGTTTTTTTTTTCTGTATATTTGCAAACCAGACAAAATAAATAAAAATGTTTGACTTCAAAAGGGGGAAACGAATATGACATCCCAAAGTGAAACAAGAAAACAAAATGCCACGACAATATGGGACTGAGAGTGCTTCTCCCATGGAGACATGCACGTAGACAATCATGATGTTGTTGATTATGATTCCAGAGAGAGCAAAAATAAACAACAAATACAAACTGACCTTGCAACAATTTATTGCAAAAAAAAAAAAAACGAACATAAAACTCTGGTGGAACCCACACATACGTAGGTATTTACATTTCAGAGCCATGGTGGTGTGGATTCAGTTTCGTTATGCTTTTTTCTATTTGTATGCTGTGTGCTCTGGAAATTTGACAGTTGATGAAATCTGTTGTCTAGTTGCTTAATTGGTGATGAGTCGACACAGCTATGGTGTGCGGTATACCATCGTTACATGGATTTGTAAACAACAGAAGTGGGACAGGTCATTTCCTGGAAATATGATCTCGTTTCCTTTTGCAGTGATTTTGAAATTGGAACGCGTGGTGCGCTTTTGAGTTGGATAATCCGTTCAGTTGACATACATTTGATGATTACAAGGAAGACATTGGGGGAATGTGCTCTCATGTTGTAACTAAATTTGTGCAAGTTTGAATGAACGCAAGATAAAACTCACAGGTTTTTAAAAGACAAGCTGAATATATTGGGAGCTTTTTTTTAGGGGCAGTTGAGTTGGTGCATTGATTCCTACGCATCTTATACGATATTTGTAAGACATTCACATAAAGTGGAGAAGCGAAAAAGACCTTAAGCTTAAATTCGTATTTTTCGGGGGTTGAACCGGACCCTGGACCCCTGGCACCAATCGTAAAATCGCATTGGTCAATCATTTCGTCCGCAAATGGCTGCAGGCGTTCTTACTGTACGGCAGGCAGGATTTTGTATATGCAATGTTAAGGAGGTCGATGCTTCTTAGGTTTTCTGCCGAAATGGCTTTGGTGTAGGAATTTGACTTAGAAGGAAAAACAGAAGGAAACGTCAGTGGGATCGCAAAATCTAAAAAAATGTGTTTTCCTCTGACATTTTCACGTTAAAAACTGTTCAAAACTGAAGCGAAATGTCAAGATTTTGTTTCTCTTTTTAGCATAGTCGCACATACCAATTTGGTCCGACTAAATAGCTGCCTGAATCTACATACGTCACACGGATCCGAAATGGCGTAGGTACGCAGACATCAATTCTGGGAGAGAAAACCGAATGACGTACTTCGACGACAACTTTTGCGATGCGGGTCTCATCTCATAAAATGTTCTCAAGGTCAACCAACAGACAGACGTACTGAATAAACGTTCCAAACCTTCTCAATACAAACAGTGATATTCGCGTGACATTCCCCGACTCTCTAGGTGCTCACCAACTCAACCAATCCGAGATGTCTCGAACTAGTACTACCTCGATTATTCTCACCTTGGTGCGCTCTCACAATAAGTTTTTCCATTTTTGTTTTCCATAATTTGTGCCATTTACATTGGCAAAACATTTGAATTCCAAAGTTCCAAATTTGATTTCCTTTTATCCTTATCAACGAAAGTCTTGTACAAAAATAAAATACAAACAGAAACCACTTGACATGTGAACAAGTCTGCTCTGCCTCACACTACCCCACACAGGTTTGCCATGCGTAAAAAAAAAAAATAATACTACACACTTCTCTATGGAATATCCAACAACAATTGGTATACCTATACGCATATCAAAAACTGTCCAATAAATAACTAAAATTCGCACACATTCTAGCTACAAGAAGAAACAGGGTGATGTGTTGTTGACGTTCACTTGATTTTGGCAAGGTTGCAGAGTTTCCTTTACACGTTTTTTTGTTGTTTTTTTTTTCCTGCCAACAAAAATCGTGTATTCATGCACAAATCAGGGAGAACGTCGTTTCATTCTTAAATTGGAATTGGAAGTGATTAAATTTGCGCTAAATATTTATTTATTCAAAAAACCCCAACCGGCCAACCCTCTGCTGTGTAGCTTCATGGCATTCATGCATACCCGGCATATATTGAGTTTTGGGTTTGGTCGCTGTGTATCTGATTATCTGTAACTCAATTGACGGGACAGAAAAGCGAAAAAAATAAAATAAAAATAAAAGCTCTGACGAGAACGTCAAAAGTAATTTATCGGAGCCAACTAGACGACGACGTCTGTTTTGTTTTCAAATGAATACGACCACGATTGCGATTGTCAGCACCCCCGCACTGTACAATAGTCGACCGCCCCCCCACCCTGAGCACATTTTAGTTTCCTTTGTTTGCACACAGATAGTTTTATGTGTCGTGTGTGTAGTGTGGTGCGCTTTCTATCAGTGCTTGGCAAGGGTAGCTGGTGGCGTTTGTATTATTTGTACGAAAGAGTGGCCCCACGGCTAGACGTGGATTGTTTTTTTTTTTTTTCTATTCCTCATCTCTTGGTTCCTTTTCCTTTCTTTCGTTGATTCTTCTTCTTTGTTTTTTTTTTCTGATTAGAATGGTATACGTACACGAGTTTAGGTACCTATAGAGGTTCATGTATGGCTGAGTTTATCGGTAGGTGCGATAACATTTCAAGGCCTCAATTGGGCAATTATGTATAAATTTAGCAACAAATAAAGCGAAAAAAACAAAGTTCAAAGCAACGAGACTGTTTGAATGGTTAACTCATTGATGTTGGTCATCAACATCAAGTGAACAAAATGAAATTTAGAACTTTTCCTGGGCTGAGACCATTTGGGGATGCGACTCGACGGGATCGATTTTTTTTTTGATGGGAGGTTTACGTTGAAGTCCGAATGATGGGTTTTCAGTGGACTCAGCGGGATGGAGGATATAGAATGCAGATCAGTTGCAGAATTAGTCGTATTTTATCATGGGAATAAAACAGACTTTTTCGTAGGAAGGCAAAGTTTGGCTATTTTGGAATTTTTTCTTTCAAGCATGGACAGGGACATTCTTAGTTTACCTACAGTAAGAACTTCTGCCTTTATAAGACCCTCATCATCTTAGTTCTGATAGATGGCTCAAAAGCGTGAATGTTTTGAAAGCTAAATTCTTCCAGAAATTTGAATTCTTGCTTGATGGGTTCAGAAAAGCATAGATTTATCAACACAGCTGTACAGAGACATTGACTTATTAAGAAAAGAGATAATTTCTCGTCTAAGTGGACCCAAACGCCTTGGACCATGATGCAGCAAAGCAACACTGACAATTAATGTCAGGACGTTAGGTGCATTGAGAAAAACTCAAGCCCGTAGTGTTGCGAACTATTCCCCATCAGCAACTGAAAATTGCGTCGCCCTACATATGTCTTTCCCTTGTCGGTAACGGGAATTACAGCCACCTAAACCAACCAACCAACATGATAAAAAGAAACATCGCAACCGTCCAAATGTAATTTTCGTCCATCTTGTAAGCACTTTTCCAACTGCGAGTATTTCTCCCTCAGCCTCCGGTGAGACACTCTGTGTGCAACGTGTGTCTGCATGGAAACAACACATAACCAGAACCAGAGTGCGCACCGCGCGAGTTTAAGCGTTTTTGCGCCCTCTCCGGTCCTTTTCGCAGGAACTGTCACCCAATCTCCGGGTAGAGCTGTCAATTGTTATAAACATTCGAGGAGTCCCCATGTTTAATTCAACTGAGCCAAACCACACCACCACCACATGCTGTTACCCACCACTGGTGCTGGCTGCCACTTGGAAATTGATTTGAATAACTTGAGAATGCGTCGCACATAACGCACCCCCTTCGTGATGACTACGTCGACGGCAACGACGACATCGACAACAACCGGCCGTACGATATACACCGACAATGCCATTTGAAGTAATTACATGCAATAGGGCGGCTGTTAAGTAGAAACACTTACTATACTTACTGTGCGCTCCTATCCAAAGCTGTCCAGCAATCGGATCGTGAACGGCCCAAAAAAAAAACAGACGAGACGAAACAAAATGAAAAACCAACACCAGTAGCCAAGTTGTGAATTGAAGCTAAAGAGTGTACACTATAACACATGATTCCGCGTTTCCCACTTGAAACATTTCGTGCATAACAATCAGTGTACTTCTCTCTCTTGTCGTCATCATCATCATCGTCGTATACGTACAACGCACATAGTTGAGAAGGGAGTTGAAGTGGGACGCAAACTGTCAAACGCGACGTCTGACAGTTTGTCTATTTGCAATACAATTACACGCACTCACTAGCATATTAAAAACAGAAACAAAAAAATATAAACGTAATATTCACGGTGCGTGAGTTCTTCAGCAGATCGATGACCTATACCTTCACACGACTCCGTGGAATCAATCATGTCTTCCTCTTCGTGGGGCGATGTGCCGCTTTGACGTACGGAAAAGTCTTCTGCAAGTGTTTTCGGTAGTAATGACTCTTAAGTCACGTAATCATGTAATGACATCGGGGAAGTCGTCTCTATTTCCTTCCCCATCACAATAGAATTCCGCAGAACCAGAAGAAGCTACAACATGTAGAGTTGGTGCGGACGTCTAGAACACGTCTCGATTAACATTCGTGACGTGATGTCGTGGAATCTCGCGGTAGCGGTTGTGCTGCAACTCTACCCCATACCGTCTGATGACCGCACACATAGGTAGACAAACGAAAATATTATGATTTCTGGATTTTTGTCATACTAATGCGGTAGAAAAGTCGATTCTTTTGTGACAAGTGGCCATTGTTTATGTCACTTTTTTTAAGCATATTACTCATTTTGTAAACAAATCACATGGCACAGCTAGTAGCGGCAGGTGTCAAAAAGTGGCCATTTTCTGTGTTTTACTGTGCGTTTAAATTTATAGCATCGAACTGCAGGAGTTGAGGAATTTCTGTTCGAATTTATTGGCAGTGAACGTGTAGGTATAAATCGATACTCGAAAAACGTGACGTACCAGACGTGCAAGTGTTGTGATATGCCAATTGCCAGCCGTCATATTCGGCAGTAAATCAGTCGGATGTGGAGTTATTTTGGAAATGCGCCCTGCATTCACGACGGCTGTAATGCTCTTGTGATAAAGCTTGAAAGGATTCCAGATGCATACAAAGCTGTTTAAATGAGTCTTCAAAGATAAACTTTTTAAGGAGTTTCCTTTCGTTTTTGAGTAGGTGCTACAAAAATGTGCGGGTCGTTTGCAGTCGAAAATAAATAAATTTAAATTTTTTTTTTTTAAATCCGACGTTGGGCGCCATTCTAGGAAACCCCTGTTAACTCGGTCTTTAAAGCACGGAATCGTCTACTTGGCTGTTGGATTTGCTATCATAGTCTGTTCCTATAAAGCAAGTTCTAATAACAGAAGGGTAGCACTTATGTGCGATTCTATTCGTGATTACCGAAGGCAACTTAAAGAGGGTCCTACATTGGGCGCCATTCTCGTGGAAAAGTGCAGAATATAACCGGAGTATAGTTATTATCGTATTCTCTAATGAACTTGCCTATTATCTTTGGGTGTAAATTAGTTTCTTAAGACAGTTGAAATACCACCGCTTTAATAAACGTCTGCATTACTAGAATTTACTACAGGCTGTACTAAAGCTGCTACCATTAACCGACTCGAGGAAAACTGAAGAAACACCTCGTCTGCCATCCATAAAACCATTTTAGCACAGTATTGGCTGTCGAAATCCGATTTTTCAAAAAGTTTAAGTGGTTCTCAGTCAGTTTTGACTTGGTTTTAGTCACGACTAAGCTCAAAAACAAACATACAAATGCCAAAAAAAGAAATGTCTACTACTGTAGGCGCAGTGGCTTAGTGGTTAGTGTGTTGGACTACTAAGCCGGGGTTCCAGGTTCGAATCCCGCAAAAACCCAAATTCCAACTGAGGGTTTTTTTCACTGCGCCACCTCTCGCGAATGTCTGACCAACATCCGAGAGTATAATTGTCTTGAAAGAGCTTCTCAATCAGCCGTTTGGAATCGGCATAAAATTGTAGATCCCTCCCATTCGTTCCAAAAATTAAAAACTCACACAAAACGAATGGTTGTGAGAAGCTAGGCCTAGGGTCCCTACAGACCTGTTGCGCCAACTATTTATTTATTTATTTTACTACTGGCCTCTTTTTTCTGAAAATATCACTGTCGTTAACTACCGCCGAGACGATCCCCGTACCGCATGTCATGAATTATACTCCCAAGAACCGCCACGACCTCCATCCGTCAAATAATACGTGTGTGCACACAATATTGCATGCAATTTCTAATCAGATATAAACAACTGATGAGATAATAGCGTCGCACTAATTGAAAGTGGCTAATTAATTGTATCCAAGACGGTCAAGTCGTTGACAATGCGGCAGTAAAGGAAGTACCATCAGCAAATAAAAGGTCACCTCGTACTAGATTCCATATACACAGAATTTAGTGGTCTCCCTCTCTCTCTCCGTGATAGCAATTCTATTCTATTTTTTTTTTTGCTATATGTTTGCAAAACAACAAAAAAATCATTCTACCATCAGACAGTACAAATGTGCACTACGATGGCCACACACAGCGTTTGGTTGAGATAGAGTCAAGCCACATACTCGTATTAAGTCACTCTTTGCTTTCCTTATGCTTAGGGGTCTTATTTTTTATTTGCCTTTTTAGACATTAGGCGCAAGAGTGACAGGAAAGTGTTTTCATGGGTGGCTGTGTGTAACAACATGTAGAGCAGAAATTTGTAGAGACGCGCTAATAGGAGCGACGATGAAACCGAAACGAACTTGCAATGATAGTGAAATTAGCGGCAAGCTTAAAAGTGTGCAGCAAGAAATTAGAATTGATGAGTTGTGCGGTGGCTTTTGTAATAATGCTGATTAATTTAAAACACTATTTCGTTTCATTTAAACGAAGGAAATACGCGTAGTAGTCAGGTTTTTAAATTACGGCCGTTAATCTAAAGCAATCTCGACTAAATTTTAATTGTTTCTTAAGTTTGATGACAGTGATCTCAAAAACACAAAATATACACTTAAAATGGTTCAATATGCCATAAAAAAATCCGAAATATGCAAGAAAAATATTGTAAAAGTAAATGAAAAAACATTGGGCCATGCCAATAACCATTTTTAGTTTCCACTCTTAATTTGAGTAGTACACAGTGGCTATATTTTGCATACGAATTTTGCTACTGTGAGCTTTCGAATTTAAAGTCGAGACTAAAATTAAATGTTAGATATTAGCGCATTAAAATTTAAAAAAAAAAAAAATGCAAAATTCAGTCTTTTAAACATAGAAAATTTCCACAGCAAAAAATAAATAAAATTCAAGTAGTTTTAACAAAAAAAAAAAAAAATATATTATTAGGAATATTAGGAATACATTCGTTTTTCTCGTAAGTAGGTTTTGTTAGCATCAATTATGATTTTTTTTTTCTATAGTTTTTAAAATTGAAACCTTGGCGATTTGGCCTCAAAAAACGTCTCTACATGGAAAATTACCTCGTCAATAGACGTTAGTGGAGCTTGGAGCATTAATTAGTGAAACAATCTCATATATTAAATATTGAATGTTCTTCATTCGCATTTAAGGATAACATGGTGGAGATATTTTTCTTATTCATATATCCTTCGTTTTTGTTTAAGAACATTCTCTATTTATTTATGAATAGATTGACCCATTAGAGACTTAACTGCATTAATATTTAAAACTACTCTGTCCATTAAATTTATTTGTTTTTTAGGCAAGTTCCACCCAATTTTGTCACATTTTACTACAGTCTCACTGAGAAACTCATAGGTTTAAAATATCTTTGGTTTTTTTTTTTTTTTTTTGATTTAAACAGCATCAAAGTCATCTAATTCCCTAACAACGCCTTCAAACTGTTCAAAATATTTCCTCATCGTGTTGAAATGAAAGAAAGGTGGAAGAGGATATTTCGGATATTTTTCTTTTAAGCATCTACACGGGATGGAGCTTCTTAAAATATTTTTTTTGCCGTTTGATACTAGGGTGTCAACATCTTTGAAGTTAGATCTGATTTCTTCAGCGACTCGGGGAAGTCCATGAGCCAGACAGGTGACATGAATTATTTTCGGATAAAATAGTTTCAATGTAGCTTTCACCGTATAAGTCGCTGCTTCTGTTAAAAACAAAAGCATTTTATATTTGTCGATATGTTCTTCATATTACAAATATCCAACGTATCAATAGAATTTTTTCCAAATGAAAGATAGAATCTTTTAGGTTGCATTGCGAACTTAATTTTTAAGGTGTTCAAAGTTTATTTTTTTTTTTAAATACATATGCACGATAAAATATGTATTTTTTGTTAAAATATGCTCAATACCAAAATATTCAAAAATACACGACAGAATGCCATTTCAAAGCAAAATGTTTAATTCAAAAAAAAAAAAAAAAACTGTCTGATTATTTGCTTCTAGGGCCAAGAAATATATCCATTTGCATAGAAATGCGGTCCCTGGAGCGTTTCAATTGACACCTTGAATTTTACATATTTAAAAACAGTACACCCCTCGGTTAAAGTCTTCTGGCCCCTTAAAAAAGTGGGCGTGTCCAAATGTAATAATTTCATCCGATTGTTAGTATGTAAATGCATTTTGTGTGCACATTTTGTAGTCATTTTGTGAAGATATCACACCCACAAAAAAGTTACCGAACTATGTCCTTGATTCATCAAACAGTCCGACTATAGTCGATTGATAGCAACTTCAAAATTCCCTTTTAACGTGGCTATAAATTCCTCCTCACATTCATTGATGAAAGAGTCACCATACAGTTGCCATCTCTCCAAAAGACCAAAATCCACATAAATTCAAAAGCTATCCAATTTAAAAAAAATAGTTTACCTCAGGTGTAGCTTGTTTGCTAGCTTTGCTAACTTTCGATACTTTTCATGTAAATTCTGGCACACAATTCTGTGCCTCCATTTCACGCCCTTGCCAAGCATTTGACGTGAGTGCCTCAGGCCAACCCACTTGGGCCGTCATCATTTTTGCATTTGCATTTTCAATACAAAACAGAGCGCCGCACACTCGATAACGAATCTCAACTGAACCGAACAGCCCCCCAATCACTTCAGTGTCAATTGCCAGCTGAAAACATTTCAATTGCAACATTTCAGTTGTGTGCACACAAAAGGACATTCCATATGCAAAACATCAAATGCCTGCACTTTAGGTCGTGTTCCTATTTGGATATTGCCGCCCAACTCATAAAATGTAAACTGCCGGCACTCGTTGGTGGGTGTTTTTTTTTTTTTTGTCTATGCCTTTTACGGCAAAGTCTCCCAACCACCCATATATCCATCAGCATTTATTTAGGTGAAGTCGATATAAGTGCAATATGTGTCCGTACACACGAATTCGCGCGCTTTATGGGAGCCATGCCAAATAAAGGCGAACCGCTACTAATCTGAACCAGGTCATCGCAGGCAGCTCGACAAAAAGGCACATTATTATCCGTGCAACTCTATTTTCAATCAACACAATCTAAGAGGGGGTCCGCATTTTTTGCGAGAAACACCAACAGCAAAAGCGGGGAAAAAAATACATAATTACATCGCTCAGCCCACATCAAAGTGTGTCGTCCTCTTCATTTTTTGCCAAAGATGTCTAATTAAATATTTCCTCTGAGAAAATTGGACCCGCCATTCTCCGGGGAGGTTGTGTGGAGCAATATAATTTTTCGCCGACAGGCCAAGACAACACTCGATATCAAAGTGTTTTTAATTTGTTTATACACTCTCAACTGATGCACAAAGAATCGCGCAATTGATCAAAAGATTTGTATTAGACGTCGACAACGAATAGGAGCGGCAGCAGCCCCCAGAATTGAGGCATCACATCTCGCCATACGCATACTGATGGGGAGGTTCCTTTTTTGCGGTCCTCTCACGCTGATGCTATGCCTTTGAATCAAGTTTTAAGATACAAATACTTGTGTCTATTTTATTTTTTGTTTTGTTTTGTTGGAGATTTTAAATTGGATACAAGCGTTATTTTTTTCGCAGGCACGTCTATATGCTGAACTATGAAATTCGTTGTGTCTTTTGCAGGTTTTTGTATCTTGTTGTGTTCTTGTTGAATTTTTTTTATGGGAGAATAGACAGTTGGGTCGAGAATTAATTTCAATGGTACCTATATTAGATGGAAGGATGTTTTACTACCTGTGGGTGTTAGCTTTTGGAAGTGTGTAGGTATGTAGATATGTGCTGCTTTCATGTGGGTTATTGCAAGTAGCTTTTGTCTGTCTCTTGGATTAGACTTACTTGCGTTGTATATCATTTGAACGACGAATTCTCCTATTAACCCCTCGAGTGCGATAACAAAAGGACGGTGTTCCTCGGGGTTTTGTACTGTCTTCACTACTTTTTGTAATGCCTACTAATGCCGTGCCGAACACTTCTTCGCACGGATTCAAGGGAATTTTGTTACCGGGAACTCCTCTTTTAGTCGTTCAACAAAGTACACAATGAGCCTCGACGGCACCCCTCATCTGAATGCAGATTGGCGCCTTAAATGATGAATTCCTATAAATAAAGGCTCATCCAAACCGAAGGAAAGTATTTTTAACCACTTTTCGGATATTTCGGGCGTTGGTAGCCAAATGACGTAGCCAAAACGTGCAATTACGCGACCAGCAAAATTGACTACGTTTGAGTCACCACTTTTGTAGTAAGTTTTAATAATTTTACCCTGTTGCTCGATTGTTAAACTGTCCATTATCGTAATTGGCAAACAATCAACTAATATGACACATCAAATGACAGCTGAGTTTGGCAGGTGTCAAATGCCAGCGCTACCAACGTGAAATCACGAAATGAATGACCCTGTATATGTATTTTGCATTGGAAATTTAATTTCTACTCGTGATTCACACTGGCTTCTACATTTCTTTTCAAGCGAGATAGATGTATGTTCTATGCCACGTATTTCTAAATACTCGTCCTTCACTGAAAATAGCGTTCGGAAAATTATATTTACCAAAGAGATGTCCATTCCGTCGATCTCATTATTCCCCGGGATTTTTTCTTAGAGTTTGAGAGAGTTTTTCAACCATAAGTCTAGATTTGGAACCGCACGCCTTACTGATTCAACAATTGTTTGAGCGAAAATCCTTCTCGTTTTGTTAGCATCAAATGACTATCCTTAAGCTCAATTACACGTCTCACTTAATATTCTCTCTAACGGCGATTTAATCTGTTCGCTCAATATTGACCCAACCCAAATGACCTCTCGGCAACCCACTTCCAGCCTTCAAGTGTCAACGATCCATTGTCCTGGTAACCCAAACACTAGTGTCTATCTACTCCTCCCACCTCGACCACTTTTCAGCACAAGTAATGAAAACACTCCCAAGACAATATGCCACTAGACAGCATTTCACACTGTCAACTGTCAGTTAATGGAATGCCCGGGCGACTTACTTCCTCCTTAGACCCTGTGTCCTCTGTCCTCGGTGTTTGTTTTTTTTTTTTTTTTTTTTTTTCCCTCTAGAAAGTAATTATTGAAAAAAAAAAAAAAAAAAAAAAACCACACACCCAATCCTTTCTCCGGACAAACCCCCTTTATCACTGTCGGTGGAATAAACCTTCAGTAACTATCCTTCCGTCTTCCTTTCCCACTAAAATGTAGGCCACTGACTCTGTAACCGCAAGCGGACACTCCGCTCAGTTTATCCTGAGATATGAGGCAAATCCTCAGCGCACATGCATCAATCCTGTTCCAGTTTCAGTCTTTTCTATTTGCGCGTCGCATTTGATATCTTCTATATACGAATGTAGGACACACCACATTCTCTCCATCAGGAGCAGAGCGAGCCAGCCTCAGCGGTGGTGTCGTGGTTGCGTTGGTAACTCTATACACCACTAACCACCGCCGGCTGCAATTCATCTCTAGCACACTATAGACACATAAACATATAACTGCACTCAAATAATCCGCCATCGTCCTGTTTATTTATATTTTTATTTTTTTTACTACTCCTTCTTCTTGGTCTTTTTGTATGCGGCTGTGGCTGCTGCTTGCTACTGCCGCTGCTGATAGTGGGTGGTTGTTAGGCGTGGCGATAATTCTGCAACTATCCTGCCCATACCCCCAACCAACCGACGTGTTGTGGTGTGTATTTTGTGAACCCATTAAAATGTTTTCCTCATATCTCTGGGTTTTCGCTTCGACTGCTGCGCGTTGTACATTACGAGTGTGTGCACCACCGAAAAGGACCAAAAGCAACATACAAAAAAAATAAAAAAAAAATCCACATGCGGATTGTGTATGATGGAAAAGTAGAGCACCAGGACACAGGTTTGTTGTTTTCTGTGCTGTACTCCTTCAATGTGGTTGGTGGTGACGATGGTTGTGCTGACGCTGAACTACATAAATAATTCAGACTAAAACTAGGACATTGTGAGTCCTATATATATGTGCTGCAGCAGTGGCGTCGTTTTCAATAAGAGTCGCATATACAATCGCCATCAACATCTCGTCATATCGCCGTCGTTATCCTCTTCACGTACTCACTCATGGTCCTACCTTTTGATTTACTTTCTTTATTTTTTTTTGTTGCGATGCTTTTGCACTCGATATTATTGACTACACTAGCTGGGAAATCTTTTAGGTAAGCTAAAATGCTTTTACAAGACTATGCATTCGCTTTACAAAGAAATAAAAAAAAAAACTCCTGAAAAGATGCAAAGGATTGTGTTTATTTTACTTGATCCGCTTTATGTTTCTTTTTCTCTTCGTGTTGTATAAACGCAGTAGAAAGTGCTTTTTTTATAAATTCAAAGAATATACGGCCTTATGTGCATCCCTTTTGATGTTTCCAAAGAGTTTTACTTTTTATTTTTTGTGAAAAGGACGTGCACACTTTGCTCCTAACTGCAGCAATTTGTTTGACGTAATTGCAACATGTTCGGGGAAGAAGTGTTAGTGTATTTTACCGAATTTCTTTGGTAGCCTTTGAATTGTAGCCAGCAACTTAATGGTAGACAAATGGCTAATTTTGTGGAGGGTTGAGTATGGAACTCGCAAGGTTACGTTATTTATGTATATTCCTGTCGATTTGAAAGTGAAAGGGAGGTGCAATTATCTAAGTGGTGATGATTTTGGTGGAAATTGCATTGATTTCTTTTCGGAGTCAGGGGCCGAATTGCCGCATCCTGGAGAGAGACATACATCAAATTTTGTGGATTTTACAAGGAAAATAGTAACAAATTCAGTCACGTATTCAACATCAGATGCCTGTCAGCTTTTCTGCTATAAATACCCATATAACTCAAAATAGATATAACACCAAATTGAAGGCGGAAAAAGGTTTCCATCCGTGTTTTCAATTTACAGACTATCCCGTTTCCAAGAGTCGTAGTTTTTAAATCTTAAGAATGTGGCAATTTGATCGATGTTTAAATAATTTTATTTCACTCAAGTCAGTCGTGCGATTTACGAAAAAAAAAGAGTTCTTCTCAAACGTGAAAAGATCCCTTTTACCCTTTAGCAATTCGGTCATGCGGAGTTGTTTTGTTTTCTGATGAGTTTTGAATGTTTTGCGGCTTCAGTTCTCTGATTCCTTAAAATGCTATCCTGGAAATGAATTTGCCTTTTTTGCTTACCTATGGGTTTTCTTACAGACAAAGAGAGCGTTGTGTTAGAAATATTTTTTTATTATTTACCGACACTCCTTTTTTGCAATTCATGCAAAATGTATGCATTAAGTAAGTTATAAAAAATGTAAAGAATGCTAAATAATACCTACAAAAATCATCGTCCTTTTGTTTGGTTTTCTTACGGCGAAGCTGAATATACTGTTGGAATTTTTTAAATATGCAATTTTTTATTTGTTTGATAGGTGTGCTTGTTTGCAGCATTTAGCTGTTTCGATTGAATTTCCTTTGCTCCAAGGTTTTCTTGCAATTCAGTCTATTCGAGTGTTTAAAATATATTCCGTTTTATTTTACCGACTGTCATCATTGTACGAGTAGAAAATTCGTGGAAATAATGTACAGACTGCTGAATAATATTTCAGAATTTATATTTCTCTTGTCTCGGTTTTCTTACGGCTTGGCTGAATTAATTGTTAGGGCTTTTCAGATTTAGCCCAATCTTCGACATAATGTACAGAATGCTGATTTCTGATAAACTATAGTTCTTTTGTCTGGTTTTCGGGAATATATTGTTGCATTTTCGCAAGTTATCAAATAAATACTCTGAAATTGCCAAAAAACGACCAACAGCATATAAATACTTTGCGTATTCTTACAGTTACAATCTTCGCTTAGTGTGGAAAAGAATTAAAAAAAAATAAAAAACTCAACCAATTGTCCATTGTTTGCAACATTAAACCTCTTCTAACTCAAAACTAATGGCGTCATGCCCAATCCCCTTATGCTATACGCAAACCAACCAAACAATAAAAAGACGCGCCGGTGAAATGAGCAAAAAAAGTGTCTACATCGCCATGACCACATATACGTACCTACTGTCATTCACAATAACGAAGATTACAAGTAATCATTTGTCTCGTAATAGAGCAAAGTCATTGCCTTCTTAAGGTGAAGTTGTTTATCTAACACTTTTTTTTCTTTGACAAGACTAGGTTTTTTTTTTTCTGCGTATACATAATTCCTGTCTGTCTGGCTGATGGTAAGCTTGTGTATGTAGCAATGTCGGCGCTGTAAATCATTTGTTCTTGGTTATACTTCTCGGAATTCTTGAGAAGTGTTCAATGAAAGGGAAATGTTGTGCGTGCTAGGGGGAATTGCAGACGTTTCCAGGAACGAATGGTCGCGTAAACAGGCAATTTGTGCGAACCGCATTTCCTTTTTAAGAAAATTTCATTCGGAAAAAGTAAACAACTTGTGAGATCAAGTAGTATTTGGTTTTTATACGAAAGATGGAGAGTGTATCCATAGGAATTGTGAATCAAATAGATTTTTATGCTTTTTGGAATTTCATTAAGTGTGTCAGGGTTTGGGAAAATTGAGGGAAAAGTGGCTTTATTTTTTTTTGATAATTTTGATGAATGCATTTGGTCTAAGTGTGTCTTTCTAGACAGTCACCTTACCTAACCTAACCTAACCTTGATGAAGGCAAATGCATTGGTAATGCACGAGTAAGTTTTCAATTGGGAAACTTTAAGAAGGAAACTAAACTGTCCTAGGAGATTCGAGATAGATTCGAAGCTTTTCTTACTAGTACAGGTTAGTTATGATTTTTCTTGAAATGCTAAGTTGTAAAAAAGGTGGTTCATCAACAAAGTTGTAATAAAGGCATATAACTTTTACGATAAAATTGGAAAACGTCCCGAAAAAGTAGGCGTGGTCACCTGTTTCACTTGTCAAACAATACAAAATGCTATTTTTCAAAAAAACCCAGAGTGAAACATTGTTATCAGTGTCCCCTTACACACACAATTTTCTCTTTTCCAGTCCTCTTTTCACTGTTGTATGAAAACGTAAATATTAAGAGTAAAATGTTCAATCCTCAAGCAACCTCATATCCATCACGTGGATGGAAGTTTGGGATGATCCAAGTTCTATATTTGATACGACTTTAGAGAACACTAGTTCTAAACACCATCCTGCATTTATACGCGGCGATAAAGAGAGTTTTCAAAAACCCCTTGACACCAATTTATGGAAAGAAAGTAGCCGACACAAAGCGCACATTTATTTATGACTTCATATTCTTACGTTTCTTAAAGATCTTCATCACGATTCCCGCTTACATAATAAACTCCACTCAAGACGACACGCTACGGCCGCACAAATTTTCAAACGAAAATTATTATGTACTCAGTTGTCATTCGGAGGAAAAAAAAACAGAACAAAATTAAATCAAAAACATTTCGTGTACCTAGCTCCATCGCAATCTCCCTTCTCTCTCAATGCTCGCTTGCTCATTTCATAATCATTAAGATATACTGCGAGACATTTGTGTTTGTGGCTAGGTCGGTGCGATTAGGTCATTAGCCTCAACATAAAACAAAAAATACAAAACACTCAAGCAAATGAGTAGCATTTGTTTTGCAAAAGTTTAAGGTCATCCTGTTGCTTATTTCGAAAATATTTATTTCTTTTCAAAGCTTTATTTCTTTTCTCTAGATGTGCAGTGCTTAGATCTGTGTGGTACCCAACACACATGTCTCATAATTTGTTCATTCAGTTGGATTAATTATAAAATGAGGGGTACACATGAGCACCACCAGCACAAAGTGCGTGCACAAAGGAAACCGAATCGCCGGTTGGTTTGCCGTGAGTTGGCAATTTTGAAATATCCAAGCACCGCCACCAGAGTTCTCTTTTGAGATTGTAATAATTATTGTACTCCTCGTCATGTCCACCATCCCTCTATTTTCAGTCGGTGCCAGTGAATGCTTTATTTAAAGCAAAAGCGATTAATGCGAATACGCACCGCTTTATATCTGCGCGTATCTGTCAACCAACGAAGCATGACCGGATATTTCAAAAGTCACAATCTACAACATACCTTTTCCTGTATGTATATTGTCTAAATGTGAGATTTCACATAGAGCGAGGGGATTGTTGTCTAGGTTCTTTCCAACTCCGGTCGGATGGTGACGGGAACGACTGTCACGATCTAACGAATGTAAAATAAAAATAAAATAAAATAACAAGTGGTGGAACCAACCAATGAATGAAGTAAAAATAACTTCTTTTTTGCGATTTTATTAGATTTATTTTTTACGAGTGTAGTAAAATCAAGTCTAGACTTTAAGCGGGTAAATCGTGAAAAAATCATTGTGCGATCGATCACAGCGGTCACTATTTTATTTTTAAGAACGTCACTAAACGACTTTTTAGACGTGGCGTTGGGTGACCTATTGGGGGCGACGGTGCTAATTCACGGCCGCGGCTGTTGTCCAAACTGGTCGTAGAAATTTAATATTATTTTTGTTAATTTCTTTGTGTGCTCTTTCATTGAAGATATTCAGTTTTGTGCCAAAAAAATACGTCTAAACCATTTATCCACTATATACACCGCGGTCACGCCCATAAACATGTTTGCCATGGCTACCATCAAGCTCATTCCAATGGTCGTGCTAAATCCAAAACCCAACACCACAAGGATTAAGCTCACTTTATCTAAAAATATTTGTTCGTCTGGCAATAATTCTACTGTCACGTAATAAATTACCGCTATAAACAAAATTTAATTTGTACTTATTTGTATTAGTCCTGACGTTTGGGTCCTCCTCTTCTGGCCCGCTGTGGCTGTCACTAAAACAGAATAAAAAAAAATCCCACTCTGCTCATACACCCGATGCTGTATGGTGTTCGGGCTATTCACGCACCAACTATGCTCACACTTCAATTGTATGTACGCGCGCCAAATGGTGATGCACTTTATGGCTCGGCGTGGTATTCGTATTCACGATGTTCCGTGTCGACTGGTGGCATAGCTTGTTTTCAAATAAATTGCACTGATTTATGTTTATTCTATCTAAAAACCGTGGTTCCCCAACAGGCGCACCGACCGCCCCAACACCCAATGATGTCCTTTCACTCACCATTAAAGCATTAGCATTAGTGTGTTTTGTTTTGCATCACTTTGCTTTGCTTTGTTTGCCCTAAGTGCGCAATGTGTGCAATTTTATGCACGATTTAAAATCGTATGCACACAGAACCCTAGCAACATAAATTTTGTTCAAAAACTAAATGCATCCTCTGAGTACTGCGAGTAACGGTATAGTGAAAATGGTTCCCTCGTCCGTTGCTTTGCACTCGCCGATTGGAAGACGGGCATCCCTTTTTGAAAAAAAACATAAATTCTATTGAGCGAAAAATAGAAAATAAATGGTAGAGCTCCTTCGTGTCGTAGACCCATTGCGGATTTTTTTTTTCATGAAATTTAGTGGATTTTCCGGGTTTTGTCGGATTTAAGTGGCGCACTAGCTATGGCGAATTTTAAAAATAACCTCTCCTCCCAAAAAAAAAAAAAAATAAGCGACACAAATGTCTCAGCAACGAGCCGACAGATCATTTGAATATTTTCACAACTAAACGACTTTTATTGACATATTAATTGCCGCCATTAACATTTCAAAGCTGATCTCCGTCGTCGTTCTCGTCGACGCGAAGGATTCTTCTTTTTTTCGGTCCATCCAAGCAATTTGATTGCGAGCAGAGGAAATTGCTCTTATCGTTGCGGAATTCGAAATCACCAGATTGTGTCATTTGATTTCGTGGCAACTCTAGATTCGGGGTCCGTTTTGTGTCTGCCGCTGGAGGATAACATTGATTGATAGCTGGAGCTATTGATAATTGTATCGCGAAACGTTCTTGTGCACCGCAGGCAAATGTCTGGCAGGACTGGTTGGAGGGATTGTTCTTATTCCATCAAAATACAACGGATTTCTAGGTGTGCGTTTGTCTAATCGTAAATGCAAAGAGATAGAGCTCTAGAATACAAAAAAATGATTTATGAATTTGTACCTCTCTGTTTTATTTTTCTTTTCTCTTTTGTTTATGTTCGCATTAGGGAAGAAAATTTATATACCTATATATTTTAAAGTTAAGTTGGAAATGGCAAAGGAATTCATAAGACATATTAAAGTGATAAAATCCAAAATGAAAGGGGTTTTCGCACATAATTGCCGACTACAACTAAATAAATTTGTACACATGTTGGCGATGTTGAATATTGTGATTATTATTCGTCTGGCGGGTGATTTATAACAACTTGTAGGTGTATAGTCGTTTGTGGTTTTTATTAAGTTGTTTCGTTAAGTATTGTTCATTTGAATAGTTGATTTGCAACAAATTATTTTTTATATGGACCTTTTGCTTTTGCTCCATTACGGGGCTGGGCATTAATCAGCATGCTTTTCTGGAAATGTGGTGTACCGCAGGGTAGGCCTGTAGGTAGGTACCTTGTTATTTTTCCGCAATAATGTGCAGAAATTTCATGGGCCTATTGACTTCTTTTCCCATTGATAGGTGGCTCAATTTTGCTTGTACGAAATTTAATGTGGAAACTAAACAAGTGGGTATTAGAAAACTTCCTGAAATGACGTTCTTTCAAATAAGTGTGCGCAACTCAATAACAAAATTCGAGCGATGTCCGTACGGAGTTTATTTAAAAATGTGTTATAAACTGTTGCCAGACAAATATAATTTTTTTATTTAATCTGTCAATAGGTCGATCGTTTCTAATTTCTTATGTACTATTGTACAGGGTGGCTGGTGAATATTGCTACATTAAGAAACTCAAATAACTTTTTTTTCAGTGTATGGAATTCATTTTTCTTTTATTCATGCTAAAGCTTATTCAATTTTATTAAATATAGCTTGATTAGTTTTAAAAATAATGGAATTTGAATTCTGGATAGAAAAACTCTCTCAACATGCTCAAGTAACGGTCTCCAGTAACCGTAACGGTGTGACCGTTTTCTTTGACGAAGTAGGGCCCGACAATGCAGCGTGATGAAACTGCACACCACACTGTGAAGTGGATGTAATTCCGTCTCATGGAGTATCTGTGGGTTGGGAGCACTCCATATAAATGGGCCTCGTCAGACATAAAAAGACAGTTCAACATGTTTCCGTCTTTTTCCACCATTTGAAGCATCTTCTGGCAAAATTCCAAGCGAATCGGCCTGTCTGTCTGCTGCGTTCAGTTTGTTGGCCATTTGAGTTTTATATGGGAATAAGTCCAAATCACTGTCTGCTTATACCCATTTGAGCAAACAAGCTTCTTGTCGAAACTCTTGGTTTGTTTTGTATGGCAGCAGCTACAGCAGCGATTGTTTCCTCCGTTCGAACTAAAGGGTTTCGATGGTCCCATGCTCGGCAAAATTGTTACCAAGTCTCATCATGGGTCATCT
This sequence comes from Cheilosia vernalis, assembly GCA_949126925.1. Lineage (NCBI taxonomy): Eukaryota > Metazoa > Arthropoda > Insecta > Diptera > Syrphidae > Cheilosia > Cheilosia vernalis. The sequence continues at coordinate 6,317,664 of OX421362.1, forward strand.
GCTCGGATATTTGCCGCCAAACGTGCGCCTTCTCTTTGAACCGAAACTACGGACTCCAGTGCGTGATAGCGGCGGACAATCCAAATTCTTGTTGTGTCCCAGTTTTGTTAAATCTAAAAATCAATCTGCAAAATAAAAAAAAATCAACCAGATTCATTAAATAGAAAAGAAGTTATTATTAATTTTTTTTCTGGTAGCGGCTTTCAGCCACATAATTTCGATAAGTTATCAAAGCGTCATCTAGTTGCTGGTTGCTTAAGTAAAAAACACAGCAGCGTAATACTTTTTTTCACTTTGAATGTACCGATTTTAATTGTACACATAATTCGAACAAATTTTGTTCTACTCATTTTCTAACTACATTATTTCCCCGCGTGGCATTTAAATGGTTATAGAGCCTCACTTGCCTTACCCAATCTACATGTGACTATATACTGACTTGCATTTTTCTCTTATTCCAGGTAAGACATCCCGCACTATTTTCAATGTTTTGCAGTTTTCATAAGGTAAATGTCAAAATGAGAATGAGGTGCTTCTTTAATTTTATACATATTTTTATGCATTTGCAAATATATAATATTTATTATTTTTTAATCAACTTCAGTAATCAACTTCAGTAGAACCAAACTAAGGTTAACGGTAGGAATACTCTCTGGACATTGCCTTCTAAGGAAGCATGCCATGAGACTAGGACTAGCTAGCTCGGACATATGCAGGTATTGTGAGGACCTACAAGTCACGGAAGACATCTTCCACATTTTATGTGAGTGTCAAGCAATCGCTCGGAGTAGAAGGAAGCACCTTGGCAGGTACTTCTTTAATCACTTAGAGGAGGTTGGTTCCTCAAGCAATATTGGGACCATTGTTAAATTCTGCAGGGAAATTAATTGTTTGGGCGATTTGGTTTAGGTTTTTAACCGTAACGGTTCCCTGGGGATGGCGATGGGCCCACTATGGTGCCTGGTCTTTTTGTGATGAACTCACAACCCCACTCAACCTAACCTAACCTAACCTAACCTAAATATATAATATTTACCACTTATGCAAATTGGTAACAAATTTGCTTTATTTGCCAAAATATACCCCAACACAGTCCGACACAGAAATGGCCGTTAGAAATATTACGAAACGATGAATCACCTTTCTATAGTCAAACAATAATTATACAACATGTTTTTCGTAGATTTGTGTTTTTCTTTTTATTTTATTTATGCCGAGAAAAAGAAGGCGAGCGAGAAAAAAAAAGTCACGTATACGCCCTACTGAACGACATATTGTGTTGTCGTCATTTAATATCGTTCGATAATCTCTATGATTAAATGCGACACAACTTTGTGTACATAACGTCAACTTAAGGATCCTCTTTGATCACAAATAAACTACACTCGATACACGCGCCACATCTATAGTGTCAGTCGTGAATTAGAAAACTTGGGAGACATTTGTTGGCCAACATGTTTAGAAATATTGGTGTAGGTCACCAACTTTTTCTATTGTTCCAAGAAAATTCCACTTAAATAAAGCTGGACATAAAAATATCCCAAAACGCATCACAAGAATTATTCCCTGCTCACGGAATGGCACTCACCGTTTTATGTCTCAATTTTCGGTATACATACTTCACGTGCCAAGAAGCCATTATCTGGGTCGAACTCTTCAACATCGACCTCAGCTTTTGCGTTCTAAACGAAAGGAGGAAGAAAATTCTTGTAATTAAGCAGGCGAAAAAAAAACCACTATCCATAAATACACACCCAAGACCGTCGTCAACTCATCCACCGCATAACCACATAAGCGCCAGGCTGTGGTTCCATCGAATTGTGTTGCTGTAGGTTTTCGTGTATTTCTTTGTCTATTATTAATATCCTCACCCCCAGGAGCCGCCCGTTTGGCGCGGCTGGAATGGCGTGCGTTCCACGTTCTCGTCTGGCTACATGAAATATGCATGACTAAGACGCGCACCCTTTCTCATTACACATTCCAATCTCTCCTTCTTTACGCCCACCCCACGCTCTACCCCACACCATACAAGCGTCGAGTGACACGGAATGAGCGTTGTGGTGAAACCGTCTTGGAATCCCTTTGATTGATGCAAATGCCATGCGGAAGGATTGTTGTGCTGTGGTGGTGGTAGTAGTTTACTCCACGCTTGCCTCAAAAAGAGATGTCAGGACATGTCGGGTGAGTTGAGTGACGGCGGCGCTCTGGTCGAATGATGTTGAAAATGTTATAAAATGAATATTCTTCCCCAGCAATAATAATAACAATAACAACAACAACAACAACACCGCACCAGCGAGGACGACGTCGACAGAGGCTATTTAGATATAGTCTCACAACGAGGCAAAGTTCAGAGCGTCCTTGATGGGTCGTTAGCTGCATACACAAATAGAAACGCAAAGAACCGGAGTTAGACCAAACAGAAGGAAGGGCCACAATACGTAGAGGCAAACGCAGAGCGAAGGAGAGGATGAATTATTTTACCATCGTAAATTTCAACAAATGAAATTGGATTGGGATTTAATTGTTTTTTTTTTTTTGTTTCGGGGTTTTCGGGCGCCTGGTAGTTGACACTTTGACGGATTTATTTATTTTTTTTTGTTCGCCCAAATTGGATCAAGACATTGTTCGAAGGAGGCAAGCGTAAGGCTTTTGGGACAGAAAACAATACATTCGAAGCCGACACATGTTTGACCCAGTTGTTGGTGACTTTAGGGATCGTATTGTTTTTATAAAATACAAACTTTGGTTTTCGTTTACGAATGATGGAAGTTTTTAAGGAAATTATTTCAGGAATCACAAGTCAGAATAATAATAAAAGCTTCTACTTGGGTTCGCCCCTGACAGTGTTTTGTGGGCACTTGCATTTGTAATTGTTTCCAAAAGGACGTCAGTAACTGGTAACTTTGTTTTTAAAGATGTACCGACACGTGTTTCTCATTAGATTGGAGCGCTTTGATGGGAGGAATCAGTCAAAAACACGTATGCCTTCTCTATCTGTGTGTTGAACTTGTGATCATCGACTGCTAATTGCTTCGACTCTTCGGTGAGGAGTTCTGAAAAAGAAGTAGTCTAATCAGAAAGTCCTTGCTTAACTGTGGCTCATCTTTTAAAAATGTCCCTGAAGTCACGTAGAGCTTACGCACACCACACCTGATATAAAAACATAAATTTCTGGTTCACGCACAAAATAAGTGCGTGAGGGAAAGTAAATAGAACGCCGTCCGATAGTTGCTATCATTTCGGATGTAGACCTTTTATCAGCATCGTTGAAAACTGATTTCTATTGAAAAATCCATTTTGCGCACACTCGTGAAAAAACTGAGATTTAAAATACATACATTGCGCACACGCAGTAGAAAGCATCAGCGTGCATTATGAGCCCAACGAATTAGCGCACACTAAAATCGGCTTTACATACAGATCATTATCGGAACGAAATTGTATTGCTTAATTACTTTTGAAGCTACCCTCGAAAGGTTGCCTCGTCTTGGTTTTAGTTTTTAAGACAAAACGCAACCTATTTTTCAAACGGTTTTGTCAGTAAACAATTAAAGTTGTCTTGCTACATTCTTCGTGTCATTGAATACTTTTGTTGTGTGCGTAATAGTAGCTCATATACCCAGTTCCTACGGTCATATTTGTTTGCAACTAGATGGCGTGCTTTGAAGCCCGTGGTTGCTGTCCGAAATAAATGGTGCAACTTTCAAAAAATGTTTTCTTACGACTGTTATTCTTTAATTTCTTTTAAACGCCGCAACAGCATTAAATCTACTTTACATTTGTGATCGTCCTACGGCAATGCATTTTCAGTACACCCTCAAAAAGAATGTGATTAAAAACAGCCGCCCATAGAGCCTCAAAACATTGTCCCGTGATAAGTTAATGTTCCCATTCGTCTAACCAAACATTCTCCGACATCTTTAATTAAAATCATGACGCTACATCCCCTTCCTCCTGAGAACGAACGGTTTACATTTCTAAGGATATTCTTATTCTCCTTTCATGTCACCATGTACACAGAACAAAATTACATCGTTGCACTACAGAAAGAAAAAAATGGAAGCAAAATCTGTCTAAAACAAAACAATAGCGAACAAAGGCACATGAAACTAGTCTAACAGATTATGACACTTTTCATGTGATATGGCTGGCGCTACCACTCACCCCGAAAGTTAACTCCTTATGCGCAGCGAACAAAATTTTTTGAAAAAGATTCCTCCTTTCGTATGCTGGTTTGAATTTACTTTCCGAATACCGCGCGCTTTCTAGGTTCGCACAGCTCACAACGCCATACCCTTCCTCATGACCGCGTTGCAGTGCTGTTCTGTTTTTTAATTACAAAAAATATTAAAGCGTCTGACGAGGACTATACTACACTCGCAGAGACTAGGGGTTGAAACCGGGAGAAAGAGAGAGACAGAAGTGCATTCATCAGACCCACTTCATCACCCTTGTTTTGGTGGATTCGTCGTTCTGTTCCTCGTTTAATATATGAAACTACAGCCAGCTTGTATTTTTTTTTTTTTTTTTTTTCAATCAACTTTCCAGTGCAATAACAGAACTAGGTCAGATAGCAACATTATACAGACGACGACGATGACGATGATGATGATGATCATGGTGATGATGACGATGACGGTGACGACGACGACAATAAAGGAGGCTGCGCTCACCAACCCATTCCTAGTCACGTTCTCTATGCATGTGTCTGGATTGAATAGAGTGGATGAAACAAAGAAAAAAAATAATACCATTGTAGAGTATGCTTCCGACCTCCTGCCGTGCCACTTTTAGTGTGATTTTCTTGCTGTAGCTGGAAATGATGACGGCGACTTGGATAGTTTCTTTTTATTTGTTATTGCAGTGTGGAGAGGATTCCCCATCCTTTAGCAAGCAGTAGCATCAAAACCATGTCTAAAGGCTTGTGGAACCACTCTAGTCGCAGTCATACTACAAAACCCCACCCCACCACATCATCGCCGTCAACGTCGACGACGACGACGACGACGCTTTTATTTGAGTAAGTATGCGTGTGGGGTGAGATGAGGAAGAGTATAGTTTCCTTTGTTTCAGCGTCATCATCACCATCGTTAGCGGCCGCCCTTAGGGGGCTTTTTCTACAAGAGTACAATTGTGAATAGCTGCGGTGGCTCTCAGGGGTATATCATCATCATCATCTGCGGACTTGGTCTGTTTGTTTTTGTTCTATTCCTGCATATTCGTATTTTCGTTTCGGATTTTCTAGGACACAACTTTTTTCGTTCTTCATTTCTTGGTTTACGTATATATGTATTTATTTTTTGTTGCGTGCTTTTTAGTCCTGAGTAATGAAAATACTGCCTCCCCATCGTCATATACAATATTGAAGATACATGTACCTCTATGATGAGTGCAATATTCGGTTTTTGTTTGCTGAACCTTGCGGGGAAAATATGTTTTTTGTTGTTTGTTGTTGGTCTGGCCAGTTCTATTTACCAAGTTCATTAATGCTCTGTTTTCGGAGTTCTGGTGGCGAAAAACATTTCACCAACTTGTATACGTTTTTATTTATTTTCGTATTGAAACTGCACTGCAAATATGATTAACAAAAAAAAAAAAAAAAACAACAGAGAGTTTTCTATGAAAAGTTTATTTCGTGCATAGCTAATTGTGAGGAAAATTTATGTTTAACAGGAGTTTGAAGGGTAGTTGAACGGACGGGTATGGAAACCCATTAAACAGATAGAAATCGCTGCAGAGAGAAAGGTAGGTATGCATACCTGCAAAGGTAATACTTTTTGTGAACTCAAAGTGGATACCCTTTGAAACGTTTGTGAATGTCGCACTCAGATACACCTAACATACGGAGTGGCTAAACTTCCACAGCTGTACGGGTAAAGTGTGTACGTTTAACTTTTGTAATTTTAAACTTTTATTTGACATATTTCTCTGTCGGATATATATTTTTTATTTATGGAGATTTTTTTTTGTGACAAATGCTGGCTCTTTCTGGATTGTTGTTCATCTCAGAGAGCTACGTTTAATAGTTCTTTTATATTTTTCTGTTCTCTGTTTAGGTAACCAGGCAATCTAAGAGGTCAGGCGATTTATGAAAGTTTTAATAATTTGGTGCGGCTTACATATTTCCCTTCTGCGGTGTGATCTTTCCAAATCTTTCGTTTTCGAATCCTTAAACTGGTTCTAATCAAAAAGGACGAAGCAAGAGTGATTTTATTTCAACTATATACAATTTTTTTGTATGAATGTTTGAATCGATGCTTTTAAAACCTTTGCGCACGTTGTAATGACAGTGGTATTTAAGTCGACCAATTGCCTTGCTCGCCACTGGTTCCCCACCTGAGCTCGGAATACAATCGATTGCATATGTGAAGTTTGCCCCGCAATCACTATATTGCCGTCATATGTTGTAATCGCGTTCCGCACATAGGTGTGCGCGTTTGTACTACCTATGTGCGCTGCTAATTCTGTACGTATCTTCGTTTCTTCTATGTTGAGTTCTCCATTTTCACTGACATATCTACTAAAACAAGATAAAAGAAAGAAGAAAAATTCGATTTTCGATTTTTAACAACGCACATTTTATGTGCGATATAATATAGAATCCGGTTTTGAAACGAATTAGTGCAAACATTTAAAATTTGCTCCTGATCAGTTGGTTTAACAGTGAATTTCGTTGCGCACACTAATGTGCGTTTAAACGAACTGCACTTATTCGACAAAGTCCTCGCCTTTTTTACTTATTTTTTCAATTCCAAGCTCTGATAGTAATAACCGATCTCAAAGTCCTCGCCTTTTTTACTTATTTTTTCCATTTCATACTCTGACAGTCATAACCGATCTCGATATTAGTTCATTACTTAGTTGACATCGCAATTATATTGCTTACATATCTAGGTACATAAAGTGCGTTCCTCATTTTTCCCATCCTTGTTATTCTGACAAACTTTCGAGCAAGGCTTTCCTTAATAATTTAACATCATTACCACCAGTGTCTATATAATAACAACTTTAACGTAATAGCATCTCCAACGCACTCGACTCCAAACTCTTGATTAGTATAATCGCTCGATGAAATAACGCACAAAAAGAAAACTCATCTCGTAATCCTTACGCTCGAAGTCCCTAATTTGCCAACGATATCTACTGAAAAGGAAGCAGCCAGCCTTTCAGTTCAAAGCGCGTATATCCGACCCGCCTGTGTTATATATATCTACCGCTACTACACGTAATGTATTCAGTACATAATGCATGGCTCCTTTCTGAAGGACACACAACAGAATCGACGCCCAATGTCTATCCGAGTTGAAGGACAGCACACACGAAGGCGGCGGTGACAATGACAGGAAGGGAAGAAAGTACGGACACGTGTCCAGGAATTAATTCCAGAAAAAAAAAAAATTCCAAAACCCATCGAAACCTCTATCTCATACCTTAAACCCACCTCCCATTTCGACTACAAGGCCTAAGACGACGAGGACGTCTGTATTCCTCTTCTTTTTTTTGCCTGTTCCACACGCTAAGCACATTGCTCGCTCCCTCTGCTCTTGACAGTCCCTAGAAAATACAAACACACACACACAAAGCACAAAGAGAAAGCCTGTAAGAATTTTTTCGTATACCCAGCGCTCTGGAGCTGCTATTTTGGGGGATCAACGTAGTGTGTCGCCTGTCGTCATTATGGAGGGTGTTGTTCGGGTAATGGCTAGTGGTTTGCCTGCGGGTGGTGCTACTGCTCGTGGCACACATCAAGCGTAAACACTGTCGGCGACATTTTCCCGTCCCTCACCATTGTGACAGCAGTGGACTAGGGTCAACATAAAAAAAGGTATTTTCATTTTCCTCCGCACACGCGAGTTCCTTGTACATATATACGTAGAACGTAGATGCCTTTTCACTTTTCCGCCACGAATAGGTCAAAATAGGCGCTTGAGTGGTTTCATTGAAAATTCTCTCGGACATGTGCACCTATTTGGGTGGGTTGGGTTGTTGGCTCGTCTTTTATCTTGTATGTTTTTTTTTTTTTTTTGACAATATTGACGAATCTTAAGTGTCGAATTGTCGCCGCTCATGCATGTGCACGAGCACAAGCCAGCAATCCCTAATTGGCTTCATAAGTTGATGGGTGCTACTTCTCGTCGGTGCGCTGTGCTGTAAGCTCATCAAGTGGAACAAATTTGTTCGCCTATTACAACCAAGAGAGCAGGCAATTTAGGATCGATTTCGATTCAAGTGTTTTCGAGTTTAAATGGCCAGCAGACTACTGCCGTTTAGCTTACACCCACTGTTGGGTATGGGTTCCACCTCCTTGTTAACGGGCGACTGCTATTTTATTGATTTTTTTGTTTTTGTTTTTCATTATGCTATTTCTGGGCTTAAATTTAGAATGGTTTCGATTTGAGTTGAATACATGTTAAGGTGGGTGATTAACTGAGTGGGGGGTGGTATACATCGGAGTAGACAAGAAATTCAAATTCGAATAATCTCTGTATGATCGTCTTTGCTAATATATAAGTCTTAGCTTCATCTTTTTTTCGAATTGTATCAGGCTATCAAAGATCACTTTCGTTTCTTTAAGTATAGGTACTTCCTTGTCAGAATTGTAAGTCACTTACTTTGAGCATGAGAATTCAAGTCGCAGGACCGACTTTATGTATCTTAAAATCTTGTTGAGATTTCTGGGAAAATTGACAACTTTTTTTCCGAAGTAAGGGAAGGTATTTACTTCGGTCCCATTTTTTTTTTGCAAAAATTGTTTGTGTCATTTCCGTTCCGCTCCAACAGATAAAACTGTTCAAACTGCTTTCTATGGTCCTCTGACCACCGCAAAAAAGAACTACGAAAAAGAGAGCTCGTTGCTTCGTCTGGATTAAATTTTAATAAATCATATTAGATTTGGTGTGTAGCGCAGCTGAAACTTTTTTTGAAAGTCTTTGCTCCATTAATTCATTGAGTTTTGTATTGAATAAAAATTATTTAAATACTGTCAAGTTTAAGGCAGTATTCAGCAAGAAAAAAATAGATTTCGGTGGAAAATGTGCCCAAAAAGTGGGAGTGGCATTTTGTTTTTATGAAGCAATTCCTATAATCCTCTTGGAAAAATAAAATGTACCAAATGTGTATCGGAAATCATCTGTTAACCGCCGTGGATTTCACAATTTTATTCTATTAATTTGCACTAGTAGAAATTTGTTTTAAAAAGGAGTAGACTTTTCTGAAACTCCCCTGCTTAATGGACAAGCAAACTTTCGAACTTTCTTCCTGGCTATATATATTTTCTGACTTAAACAACTTTCAAGAATTTAAGTCAGTCGAGGTATTGGTTCATTCCACTTAAAACTGCTTTCTTTTATGAATTTTTCGAGTTGTATTGAGTAATTTGTTTTACAAAATTACAGAAATTTGTAGTAAAAGACAAAGCGTCATGTTTCGTATGCTGTCACATTCTGTAAATCAGCTCATGTCGAATGTTGACAAGAAAAAATGCGACGACTAAGCTGCTTGACACCGTTTGCAACTGATCAGTGTCAAATATTTGACGTTTTTAACAATTACCTGGAACGATCTAATACCAATAATGTTTTGATGCTGGAATCTGTGAGAAAATACGCAGCGCCGCAGAGAACATGCGAACAATTGCCGCTTTTTACGAGATTTTAACTAAGTGAATAGACTTGAATGGAACCTCCAAAACTTCCGAATTCAAACACAACTTAGACTCTCCCAATGATTTGCTCAATACTTTGACTAACATCCAACTACCGTACGAATATTCAGCATTTGCTGCCGCTCGGTCATGATGTTGCAAAAGGAACCAAGCCATTGTGTCGGTTGAAATTATCTCTACTATAAACTGCATCCAAACCCGATTGTCTGCCTCTGCAAGTACAATAGAGATTCCATCGCCGCCTCAAGTTCAGACTTCCGTGACTTTACAGGTCTGGTGCATATATCTGCAGCTCGTAGCTGGTGTGCGCCAAAGTCTAGCTCCAGAGTCAATGTCGTCATTATGTTGCCATTGATTTTCTCTTGCAACAAAAAATGGCCGGAGGGTCGGAAAAATATCAGACAATGTTTATCAGGAGGCTTTTATCACAGTTTATGACCGAAATCAATTCAGGTTTCGTTTTCGAGGAGTGGAAGCACACCACAGCAGAACCATTGGACACACTTTGTTTGTTATTTGGTTAGCTTGCGGTCAGATAAATAAGATATTGTACGGCGTCTCTTCGTCGACCATTATCATGGTCTAGCCGCCTCGACGACGACGAGGAGGACGATGCGCAGTGGTGATGATGATGGTGACGAGCGCGCGATGGAATAGAAAATTGCAATTTTCTTCCGTGTAATCAAGTTGATGTTGTTCGCAGTGTGATGGAGTCGCGCTGTCCATCTAAAGTACGTTGGAACCTCCTCTAATGCACTTGACTGTCGATCATGTACTAAATTACATTTTTCCTTGTGCCTCAACTATTTTTGCCTCATTTACTCCGCCTACTGCGATCAGCATCAGCATCATCACCGGCACCATGGACATCATCGTCATCGTAATCATCAGCAGCAGCAGCAGGAGCAACCGCCGCCGCATCATGATGGACGTTGTTGGTCCCCAGCAACAGCAGCAACAACATTCAGATATGTTAATGAAAAGATTGAAGGTGGATTATCTGCACTTCCTACTCCACCTTTTGAATTGAAATTGGATTTTTCGCTAGATTGGCATTAGATACAGACACTGGTCGGGGCGTGTGTTCGAAATGGGGGTGGAGGAGCCACTCCACTCCACTCGAACAAACCCAGCCGGTAGTTGAGTGGACGTTATAAATGTAATTTCTTAACATGGATAAGAATTTTATCGACAACAAGTCGCAACGGCTACCGACAACCGACAACCGATTCGATGAGGTTGAAAATTGCATTCATTAGCGTCTACTGGGGGCTAATTTGGGTGCGCGTCGCGCGCACGTCTCGGCATAGCTCTATGTATGGGTTCTAGTGCGACGCGACGGATAGACGGGCTGAGGTTAATGAGTTTTCGGTATCGTGCTGATGAATTTTTCTTCGCTATGCGGCGATTCGATACGGTGTTGATAAGATGATGCTCTCTACCCAGTAGGAGATAAATTGAAAAATACCCATTTAATGGTGGCGGAGTTAGCTCATACTTTTCTCTTGACGTGTTTGGCGGAAATGAATGATGGCGCACGGACAATTTGCAATTGTTACATGGGTAGACGCAGATATGCGCCGAAACCTGATCGTTTCTGTTCGCGTAAGAGGTACTTTGGCACTTGTACAAATTCTCTTGACGAAGCAGTCTCTTACCGACGGGCAGGTTTCATGTCAACTGTAAGAGAGGAGCATGACCGAATGCAATAATCGACCAGCAAGAAGTCAGTTTGTTTTTAACTTTCTGGATTACGTAGTAAGGGAAAGATATTGTATTCGTACAAAATTTCGAACTCGAGATATTAAGCAATTCTAACATTACGGTGATAGAAGAACTCAAGAAAGTTGATCTCGTTGGTCCGGATGTCCCGAGGCCTACAGCCTAAACGGCTACCCCGATTTGGTTCAAACTTCGAATTTGGAGTTCGGGCCCGTTTTTTGCAAGGTAACCTTACTATTAATGGTAGATACTTCCCATGCAAAATGGTCACACTAGTTTGATTTGTTCGAAAACGACTCCAGCGATTTCAACAAAATTTAGTATTTGAGCTTAAGTAGATGAGTTAACCATGGCTGCATACCCAGTTTTTGGTTAAAAAATCTAATAACAGTATATACTTTTGAAATTTGGACATATCTCGAAAACGGTCCATACGATTATAGCAAAAAATGCATTTTTAAGGTAATATGGTAATTTCTAACTTAATAGCGAAGTCAGTTTTTCTCTATATTATCGTACAATAGATTTTTGAAAAAAGTAATTTTTTTGAAAACTAATTTTTTCTTAGTTCACCCGAAAACTGTACCAAGGTTTTTGACCAAAATGCATAGTAAGAGTGAAATGAATGTTTCCAAAATTCTTGCGTCCTTAATTTTCAATTCGAATCGGCGAAAACGCACATTTTAGAAACACCTCATATCTCGAAAACCCAATTTTCGATTTGGATAAAACTGCTTATATTGCGAACAATAACTTATGTTCAGTTATCAGCTAAATAGTTAAGCAATAGTAATTTTCAAACCAAATTTGTTTTCAAAAATTTGTTACTGTTTTGTCTGCATACATTTAGAAAACCCGCTCGATTTTAATCAAAATACACAAAGACGTTCGTTTGCTACGCTATTCTAACTATAGAAGTGCGGAGCGTCAGTTGTCACAGCTTTCCATGACGCCTGATCTGAGGAGTAACTCTCTGAAAATCGCCCCTCTTTAAGGGTGAATAATAGCCGCATCATACTCAGCCTAAACTGCGGTTCACTTGGCATCTTCCTCAGATTGCATGCAATTATTCATCATTTCCCCGGCACGATTCTTTAACAAATCGCCATTTTAATGCTCACTAATAAAACAAACAAGAAGTGATACCCCCCACCCGACTGTATTCGACTTGTAGGTATTTGCAACTTGGGAACGGTTTCTTTATAACAAATGATCCCTCACAGAGATTTATTAATTTTAATCCTCTTTCCAGAGAGACTTTTTAGCTTATAAATTACTGTCGGACGGATATCCCCTGACAAATGAGTAATGAATTTCGAGAGCGCGTCCTAGGGGTGGTGCCAACTGCCAATGCCAAACTTCCAGTCCAGACAAAGTGATCGCCATGGTGACGAATATAGGGAACGAGAACAAAGACAAACTGATTTGACAAAAAAAAAAAATTCCCCTCGAACTACACACGCTCCAATAATTCCTTTCTTCGGTATCTAAGGACGTCACTAAGCACTTACACATACCCACATCAAATCGGGCGGCGTCTTCTCTCCATAGACAGACATTTACTGTGTGCAGGTGTGTGTATGGCCATTGAATTCAGGTTGAAAGCTTCTACCAGACAGACGACGACGTTTCAATGAAACGTCTTTCTTTTGCGCACAATTTCCAAGCCCATTCTGTTTGGTTTCGAAAAAAAGAACACCCCCACCACGCTCCAACTTTTTATCTATATCCACCCTTACTTTTGTGCAAAGCAGTGGTCGGCAACCATTTCGCTTTTCAGTGATGCCAATGCGGAAGACAGTAAAAGAATTCTCTCATCTAGAGTATGCCCCATGGCAACACTGTTAGTGTTACCCACCCCATTGCCCATTCGCAAAGCGCACATGGTACATTACCCAACCTAGCAACTCATCATTTGACATTTCACATTGTTTGGAATAAAATTCCACTCACGTATATATCTGGATTTATGTGTGGATGTGGATATATTTACATTCTTTTCTAGCACAGCTGGGTCATGTTTCCTTCTCCTTCTTGTCGTCGTCTCCTTTTTTGCTCTACAGTGGTGTGCGCTGCGGTTATGCATTAAAGAATGTTGATGATAATGGGGAGGAGGGCAGGAATTGTTTTCCCTCTGCTATCGGGATTGTCGAAGATTCCAAAGAATTTGACTTATGCCACATCATCTCCACCCGCACGTTCTACAAAGTGATGAACCCTCGTATTGCTGTTCTGCCATCCGTCGTCGCTGTCGTTGACTATGAATGTGTGCGCCAGCTATCCGTTCTAGACTACTGTTGAAATACAATACCCCGACGGCATCAGTTAGAAGCCATTGTTGCTAGACACATACCCAATCTATATGCGGGGTGGAAAAATGTACATAGCAAGCTACATACAGTAACAAGAGGCAATATGCGGAATTGAGTTGAAATGATCAACTTCAACCCCGCGGTGCTGTGTTGTGTGTGCGCAAGTGGAGCACAACCATTACCATCACAACACAGCAAAAGCCGAGCAAGCGAGAGAGTATAGTTTTCGAAGAACGACCTTCAAAAAATCAGGTCAACTTGAAGTGGGTGGGAGTTGATCCACCCTTGTGATGAATGCGAACTGTTGGAGAATTTGTTGCAGGCGGCGCGATGGTGCTACCATCTACAGCTACCGCTGGGATCTACTCTCGGCAAATCGATGTCCTCGACATGTAATCTATATTTGGCACCCGAACGCTCAACGGTAGGTATATGGTGTTGAACGATGATTTACTGTGGTAAAAAATGCCACTGGGCGGGTGTGGATGTAAACTGATTGTGGGAATAAATTTGCCTGCTGCAGTCTAGGTGCCAGTGTATAGGGGGATGGAAGCTTATTCTCAAACGACTGGACTTGGCATAATTGATTACGTCAACAAATTCATTCCGTCGAGCTCATAGGTATAGTCGTCTACTACACCACTACAACTTCATCGCCGTCTGTGCGGCAGTGACGGCGACAGCAACGGCAGCGGCCCATATATTGTTGTTGTTTAGACACGAACGCACACATGCACGTGTACATATTTGAATAGAATTAGTTTGAGGTGTTCCAGACGAACGACGCCGACTGCGATGAACGTGTTAACTATAGCATAAATTTTGTGTTGTTATAACAAAATTAGCAAATTGCATGTGGCGTTGGCGAAAACAAAAAGTGGGTGCGGTCTTGCAGGGTTGAAAATTCAACGATTTTATTTGACTGAGGGCGAAAGTTCTTGGGCTAAATTCAGTGGCTAACCACTTTCGGTGTAAGTCATTAAATTGTTCCATTGGTTTGTTGTTGTATTGTAAACTACGATAACTATCACGCAAAAATGACGCAAAAGCACTAGGTTGTATGCGGATAATCAATGTAAATGTTAATGGGGAGGACATTCGTGTGTTTTTGCTTAGCGCACATGGCTAAAATGTGAATGCGTCAATTGGGGCACTCGATTTGTGCTTTGCTCGGCCGAGTCTATGCTCAGGAGTCCGTATTTTCTGATCCGCACACACTTAAGCTACTGTCCGGAGTAATGCTGTGTGCGTTTAGAAATTTCACGTTGTTTGAGCATCTTACTAAACTCCACATAACTCAACACAGAGAATGGGGCTAAAATTTTTATGAAATTCTGAAATTCTACATTAACATTGTTTCAATGCAAATTATTATTCAAGGCCAAGCGCACACTAGGTGTGCGTTTTGTTATTTAGTTTCAAATTCAATTTTTTTTCCATTTCTTTTATTTTAATTGAACACCGATTTGTCCAGTGTCAAATCTGCTAAAGTCATTCAACTATTTTCCAGCACACGCTAGGTGTGCGGTTCAATATGTCCCTGATGGGTTATACTTATGATATTCACATCTTCCCATTATTTTTGGATAGGCACTCGTAGCGTGTACCTTCTACTAAAAGCATTAAGTTTTTGAAGGTCCTCCTAGTTTGTCGGCATAAATTTTGTATCCGCACATGTATTTGTAAAATACCGAAAGTGCCGCACAATGAGTGTGCACTTATGTATTGCAGTATATATTTTGAAATCCTCTTATTTTGTCGGCATAAATTTTGTATCCGCACATGTATTTTTAAAATACCGAAAGTTCCGCACAATGAGTGTGCGCTTACATATTGCAGTATATATTTCAAATCGTTTGTTATTTCGATTTCGTATGCGTTTATTGTGATTCAAAGTTGCTCAGTTTTTCTTTTTTTTTTAAATATCCATCGGCACCTCCTGATATTTTATATGCACATGCGACACCTGCTATTGTTAAAAGAATCTCCTTCTGTCAAAGACGCCCCGAAGTTGCGAAAAGCTGTGAAAACGTTAAACACCCCACCGGCTTTATGCCTACCTGCCCACTGTATGTTGCCAACTTTTGTGCAACCATTTGTCGAACAAAATCTTGGACTTACTCTATAATATCATGCATATTTTATGAAAAATGACTAAAACACATATCCGTTCCCAAAAAGAGCAACCACTTCATGGCTATAACAAAAAAGAAAACACGACTTTCATCCCAAACTATCGCCCTTGGCAACATGTAGCTACACAAAGTAAAGCCACCCTGAAAGCCATCATACAAAAGTCATTTCGTGAATATTTTAACAACAATTAAATATTTATTCTGCTGCAAAATGTACCTTTTTAAGCAACGAATTTGTTAAATAGGCAGACGCAACGAATGCCCAGAGGAAGACCAAGAGCCAAGACCAACTTGTTCCACCCATATGTCAACATTTGTAAATATTTAATGAATAATAATTTGACAAACTTTACACTTCAATTAGAACAATTTCAGATGCATGCATGTACACAAACTACAAGCTATACCGACTATAAAGTGTTGATGCGAAATTCGGTTGAAAATCACTCGGGTCTGTGCTGTGTATATGCGGCACGACCTACTGCCACTCCTAAAGCTTAGCCGTCGCTCTTGATGCCTCTCGTTCTGGCTCACATGTATGCTCCCTCTCTGGCACTGAGTTTGTGTATCTCTCTTTCTCGTTAGAATTGCAGACAATCAAATTAAAGTTCGCCTCGAAAATGGCAACCTATATAACGAAAAGGTGTCCGTCGGACAGTCTACCACCCGCGAACCATGCCCCTCGCCATCAGCCATCCGCCCGACAAATGACGGAACACAAATTCCATTATATCAGTCCCCGACATGGTTTCCATTTCCCATACCCCATTCCAGTCGACGTGTACATACAGACACACTCAGGCACACGCAGATATCGCCCCGAGGGTGGTATAGTGATGTGTATCTATGTGAAGTAGTCCGCAGACGCTCTAATGTAATATGTATCCCCGCATATACTCGTATACGGAGAGCGAGTCAGCAGTTTGCGTGACCGCCATCGATCAATGACAATAACAAAAGCCGCCCCAAACCGCCACCCTCGGGCGTCGTCGTCAGTGGGTGGTTGGTTGGTTGGGTGTCTGGGTGACTGCGAAGAGAATTTCGCAGTAATTCCGTGCCCCGCATCATCGGAAACAATGTTGATGTAGGTTTGGGTGTTCGGGGTGGCATATGGCGGCTGACAGTTTCGTATGTATCCGCCGCCGCGCCGTTCACTTGGTGCCGCATACTGCCGGTGGTACATGGCGCGCCTGAAGGGTGAAATTTCGAACACCACACGACGACGACGACGACGACAAAAACTTATTAAAGCTGTGCAGGCTTGCTATGTAAAAGCGAGAGGATGGGGGGTGGGTATATTTTCGCCTGTTAACTTAGTATATAAGACACGATGGGAATATCGGATGTGCTACTGCTGTACATGGCTGAACTGGCGCTGCTGGATGGAAGTGGCTGTTGCAAGTATGTTTGGGAGATTGCCCAACATGGAGGTATGGCGGCTACATAAAATGTATGTGACGCGTGTAGTCATCCGACCCATTTTCGGTCCTGCAGGGGTTTGTGTTATTTCGGCTCCTTTTTTTGTGAAATTATTTATAGACTTGAGAGTTTGCAGAATGTAGCGATGTGGGAAGAAATATGGAGCAGGTGCAGAGTTGCCAGAGAGTACGAGGAGGTGAATCAATTTAATGTGCAAAGTTTGGAATTAAAAAACGGATGTTTTCTGCTGTAAATGGAGAGGCGGTGGTTGTGTGATGAAATATCGTAGCCAAGGCTAATTCCAGTTTTGTTTTAATGTGCCTACTTGAACCTTCTTTGTTTCCTGATTATTGTTGGCAATGGAGAGTGTTGTGGTTAGGGATCAGGTCCTTCTACCTAAAGTTAGGAAAATTTAACAGCAACTGGTGAGGGTTGGGTGAAATAGAGGTTGCACAAAGCACTCTTTTGGAATGTTTGAGCTGCTTTACGGGTAATAACTCAAAGTTTTTGAAAGTTGTAGCTCAGTAGCGTCTGTACGTCGGAGCCTGCTTAAGGTATTATGATTTGAGAAATGGGGCTGCAGGAGCAGCGAGCAGGTCATCCATTTTTTGTCAGTAGTCTCGGAGTAATGCTTTGGAAAAATGAAGTCAGGCCTTTAGAAGCGCTTTCGACTTTTTTTGTTTTTAAAACTTCTCTCGGGAAAGGCTAACGTATGAGGCTTGGGGAAAGGGCTCAATTTTTTTTGTTTTCTCAAAATAGTTCACCAGGAAGCGAGTTTCAAAGTTTACTTGTTCTGGCGACTATTTTAGTCGTGCCCGGTCTGTGTTTTCAGATCTGAGCAGACAAGTCTAAATCAGAGATTCTGAAAGGGCGGTTCTTAAGAACAGGGACGGCTTAAAAATTGAGTCCGTCGTTAACAAGCGCTCTTTGGACCGGCAATCAGCCCGAAGATAATTGGAAACAAAGATAGATTTTGTCCAACCTCAGCTAGTACAAAGGAAAAACCCCTCCGAAGTAAAAGTGGGTGGCAAAAATATAGAAACAAACCTAAGGGCTGTCAGGTCGGGTCAATGAAAAATCAGTTGGAAGCTAAAAATGCTTTCTTAGAAGTTCCCTACCTTTTCGGTTCATGTGCAGTGGTTTGATATTGCTAGAACCAAGGTCCAAATTTTTGCGACTTATCCAACTAAGGGTGATCTTCTTATATATATATATAGTTGGCTCAACAGGTCCGTAGGTACCCTAGGCCTAGCTTCTCACAACCATTCGTTTTGTGCGAGATTTCATTTTTGGAACGAATGGAAGGGATCTACAATTTTAAGCCGATTCCAAACGGCTAATTGAGAAGCTTTTTCAAGACAGTTATACTCGCTTATGTTTGTCAGACGTTCGCGAGAGGTGGTGCAGCGAAAAAAACCCTGAGTTGGAATTTGGGTTTTTGCGGGATTCGAACCTGGGACCCCTCGCTTAGTAGTCCAACACACTAACCACTAAGCCGCTGCGCCTACTAGGGAGGACCACTGGCTTACAAAACTACATTGAAATGGCTGCATTCGGCTCATGGTCAACGTATGACAGGGCAGTTTCAAATATTTTGGTAATCGTGAGTTGGCATAAGTCCTAAAAAGGCGGAGGGAAAACCCATTTAAAAATTCTTCAAAAGGTGATCGTCGCTTTAATCCAATCTTTGAGTTATTCGACTACAATCTTAAACAGAAGGCGACAAATTTGACTAAGTGTCTCTTAATTTACAGAAAGAACGAGGCACCATCCAAGTACCTTAGCACAGTTGGAAAATACCTGAAACTATACTTGTTTGGATTTGGCTTAAGGTCGCAGACCATCAACGGTTATACGCTCCACTGATGACAGCACTTTCAATAAATTCGCTTTGGCAACATTCACCCTTCTATACACAAAACGACGCACACAACCATTTCTCTTCTAGACACTCGATACACCCTTAAATGTCAGATATACCTACAAAAAAAAATTGAGGTCGTCTCTCTGTCAGCAGCCGGAGAGAGCATACAAACATTTTGAACCCAACCCAAGCAGGTCCTTCGTTCTCTGCCAATTCAGTGAGTCAGTTGAACGGATAGACAGACAGACCGATCGATATCGCTTTGCGTGTGTCATTGTATAGGTATATACGCTGTACCTATACAGTAGAAACTTCTGAGGGAGTGATTGTGGGGGTCGTCTAAATGTCAGACACGTTGCTCAAACGACCTGAAACCTTCTTACAGTGTTAATTTGGGACATGTTTCCCAAGAATAATGATGTGGCTGTCGGTGTGGGTTGCTGGGCTGTGGGATTGCTCACAGCTCTATACCGATGGGGTAGTCATGGCTGGTAAGTATGGGTAGTCATGAGAATGGAAAACCTTTCCTCGTGTAGTCTGCTCACAAAGGCCATTATCGCAGAATTATAATCCCCTCTGCAGTTGTTTGGTTCTCTGCAGTGTTTGGGTCACCGCCGGGGGGATTTAACTTGTTTTGAGAGCCTTATCACTGTATTAGGCGTCCCCCTCCCCCACACTCCTATGCCTCATTTCGCTTGGCTTTTGTGTGCCGTGCCTTTAGCACTGTTTGATTTGATTCTGCGTTGACGTGTTGTAAGATTTTGGTTGTGCGTTGTTTTGTGCTCGGGGTTTAAATGGCGCAGCGTACACGTTTCGAAAAGGGTTCACATTTTGACTCTATGCTCTATGATTTCACTCGTATTACTGCGTAAAGTGCTTAAATGGCCGGATTAGTAAAATTTTTTCGTTCTTTGTTTCATTTCAGGTAAGGATCCTGTTCACATGTTGTTGCCGTCGCACCTTCTTATTTGCCGTGTTGTATCGGCTAATGCATTTGTAATTTGCTAATGCTCAAATGAGTGAGTAATTTGTTCTCATTTGCACAAGTAGCACACAGGATGGGTGTAATAAATTATCACCGCAATAAGGATTTAATTGCTCGCGGTACTCCTCTGCATTCTGGATGAAGATGATGATGATGGCGATGTGGTGTACACCGAGCCACGAGTACCTACACCTATAGTGTAATGGATTCTGTTGTTTTCTGTTTTTTTTTTTTTACCCCTCTCGAGTTCATTTATTCACTTAATTGCTTCATTTCGATGCAGGGAATTTTAATTAAACCGATTTGACCAACGAGCGTAGTTGGTAGTTGCACGAAGGTTTCTTTCTTCGTATTTTCTGTGAAATGTCGATACAAATGAGGTGACTAATGGATTGCGAGGAACCCTACATTGTGGAGTCCATGCAACTGATGACACGTTTCGCAGACATTAAGATTAAGTAGATAATTGTTGGATTGGTGTATAGGGAGTGGTGTATAGGGAGTGGTGTAAATGGTGTTTCCTTGAAGGTGACTGATGGCGTTTTAATCGCGCTCTATGTGGCACATTTGCCAGAAATGATTGGATGATTTGGGTCGTCCTTGTTGTAATTACGCACGTTTCCGTTCACAAATTAAGGCTGTGACTGGATGGGGTGAAAGCGAGTCTTGTGAGGATAAGTGATTTTATTAGAGTCTCCACGACATAGCTGTTATTTTTTAATTTATTGATTGCGTAGTAAGAGAAAGATTGAAAGATCAATTCTGACAGATAGAGAAACTCAAAAAAGTCCGTATATGCTCCCGAGGCCTACTTCACATATAAAACTTTCATTCCAGTTTGATTTGTTCGGAAACGGCTCCAACGATGTCAACCAAAATCGATTTTTGAGCTTAAGTAGGTGAGGTTAACATGACTGCATACTCAGATGTTCGCTAAAATACCGAATAACGGTACGTTTGAAATTTGGACATACACATATCCCGTAAACGGTCCATATGATTGTAACAAAAACGCATTTCATAGGTAATATGGTCATTTCTAACTAAATAAAAAACTCAGTTTTTCTCTATATCCATATTATCGTAATAAAATAAATAAAAAAAAAAGTTTTTTGTTTTAATGTTTTCTTCAGTTTACCTGGAAGCGGGGAATGTCAGGGAATTTCGAAAACAGTCAGGGAAAATTCACTGCGAAGGGACATAAGTCCACTAGCCACGAATGGACTTATGCCCCACTTTGGTGGGATTAAAGTTCAAAATTTGATTGTCGAATTATGTCCCTCCTAAGTTGTCTATAAGTCCATAATTTAATTTTCAAAGATGGCCACTCACATTCTTAACAAATTATTATCATTAACAATTATTTAAGGTTTATTTCAAAGAAAAAGCAACAAATCCTTAAGCTTAAATTCAATTTATTTGACAAACGACTTTTTTTTAGCGTCGGGAAATTTGAGAAAATGAAAGATCGCCCACAATAATACATATTTTGCTTTCCGTTTTAAACAATTTTGGAGATTATTTAGTACGAGAAATTTAAAATTCAGTAGAGAGTCCAAACTTAATGAACCATCGACCAAACTACAATGGGGCCGCTGGATGCTTAAGGCCCAAGAGGGGCCTAAGAGGCATCTACCCAGAAATCGCAAGTGCAAAAAATTACATTTCGTTTCTCTGACTGATAAATTATTACTAGAGCGATTGAAACCAAATGCATTTGAAAGAACATGATTTCCTCTTCACAAACTTCGAAGGAGTTTCTTAAAAAAACGTCTCAGTTATATTTTATTTAAAGAATTCCCAGAGGTATTTGGGAAAATTAGCATAAAATGATTTACTGTTGGCCGAACCATGATAAGATGGAGTACGATACACCTGAGTTCACTAGCTCAGCTAAAAGGTAATATCCAAAACAGCGTCAAGACAGATCTTGAAATTCTACACTGGCTTGGAAAATATAGGTGTTTAAAAACAAACAATAAATGAAATATTTAACTACGTTTTTCATGTGAATATTATATACGAGTACATGCACGTATGTTTCAATTTTTACTCAGAACATCATATCAGCTAACAGATCCAATAAAAACTTATATTTATTTACGTGTATTTTGTCACAAAATACCGAGTTTAAATTAAAAATAAAATAATTTCCAAACAAATTTCTGCACGTTACTTAGTTAATGGACATTCGCAGAAATTCTGTTTTTTTTTTAATGCATTCAGTTTCAATTCAATCGCTACAGTAATAATTTATCAACCAGAGAAACAAAATGTAAAAAATAGATTTATGTCGACCTCTTAAGTCTACCCACACGTTTACGCAAAATATTTAAAAGAATCGTGCAATTACTTTTATATACCTCTTACCTATACATTTATCGATTGTGATTTCTTTCAAACAAAAAAAATTAACTTTATGTAGGTAACTTATTGATCTCAAGGAATAGTGTTTAAATGCGTTGTTTTTGCTGGTATTTGCAAAATCTGTTCAGGAAAAGCTTGAAAACTGGTCAGGGAAAGTCAGGATTTTTAAAAATAGTGACTATCATGTAAAATTAATTTTTATTTCAATAAAACCTTAAAAACCAAGTAATGCTTACATCCCGAACAGTAACTTGAACTCAGTTTTCAGCTCAATACTTAAGCAAAAGTATTTTTTTAACTTAACATTGCAATATTTGTTTGCTCTAACCAAAATACATGTTAAAGATAATCAGCCTTATTCATTAGAATCCCTTAATCAATAGATTAACAAAGTTTCCACTAACTCACGTCAAATGAGTTAATTTGGCTTTAATCTTCTTGTCGAAAATGTTTATTCATAAAAATAATTTTGCCATGTAGTAGCTAATCTATTGATTAAGCAAAAATACCCTGAAAAGCTGACAGCACTGTCGCACTTCAGTGCCACTTTTGGGTATAGTCATCTGACATTCATTTAAAAAAATGGGAAAGGGATGAACCAGGTATGAACAGTAGCAAAACTATTAACTAGAAACTTAATAAACATATAATGGAAGCAAAGTATAATTCAGATAGTGCCCGATTGTTTGAAAATAACTTATGAAAGTATTTTGTACGAAAAAAAAATATTTAAAACTATGCGTTCACCTGTTTCTGTCTTTGCAAAATTTTGTATTATTTCTCTATTCACTTTTGTATTATAATATGTTGCCAACTTAACTTATTAAACTTAACAATGTTCTCAGATGTATGAAGTAAACAACAAAAACAAAAGTAAATTCACCGCTAATTGCGAATTGAGGCATTTAAATCTTAAAAAGTTTACGAATAAGGTTTTCTTCAATTAAACCAAAATTTGCTCTAATTCAGCTTTAATTCCGTTTTATGAGTATTCTAAATAGGATCCTGTACTTAGTTTTGATTAAAAAAATCGAATAAATTATTTTTTTTTTTCAATTATTTCTTAAATAATACACCCGAAAGCCGATCTGTGTTTAGAAATTTCTTAAAGCTCAGCGACGTAAAATTGGAGCCTTATGCAATCAGAAACTGACACTTCATTTGCACCCTTACACACGTTTATCGAGATATTCGGTTTATAACTTCTAATGTAAATACACTTAATTTTGTAAATCCGAAATAAACGTTTGATTCTGCACATATACATAGTTAGTTGTCAAAAGACAATTGGATTTTATCAGAAGTTTGATGCTGCACAAATATTAGACCTGAGGCAGCGCTCTGCACTTTACCTAATGACTGGTGGTCATTAGTTATTATAAACCAGGTCTGTCCAAAGTCCAATTGGTGCAGCACTTCTAAACTAACTGCTAAACTGAAACATTCGCTGATCGGAATTAAGGACTTTCTTCGAAAGTAACCACCCATAAAATATTCATGCCAATCAATAACCGACACTTTTGACACCTAAGTTTTCATACTTCTGATGCAACTACTCCACATTACACAGCAAAGTCGACGGAATCATTGAACTTTTGAAAATAAAGGTCTAGACGCCTTAAAACTTCTCGTTACACCTTATAATTTTAAACGCTAATGGGATTTGTTATCTATTCAAGTCTAAACCGATTTTAGACTCCTTTAGCCTTTCTCAGCTCTTGGGCCCAAAACGAAATTGGGTACAAAGGATATTAGCTACAGCTCTCGTTGGCTTATTGTCTGTTTGCTTGTATCAGTTTTATTATTGATTACTTCTAGCTTCACTCAAAACTTATTGAAGAAGAATCCCAAGTGGCCTCAGGTCAGATGAGGGTATTTTATAGACTGCCATATGTCCAATGTCCATTTATAATAATTTGAAAATAAACCCCTCCGCCATCAGACATAAAACATTTTTCTACTCTAAATCGACACCAATATACCACGGGCATTACCATTTCTAATGAAATCAATTTCACAGCTTCAGACCTAGTTGCGGCCTGCTTTTGTGAAACACATAGATTCCAACTCAAAATTCAACGCACCCACGACGAGTCACTAACGACTTTCTTTCGAAAACACACTTACATATGGCGCTCCTGTCAATCGAATTTACAAATCACTTTGTCGCTAATTCATGCGATAAACATCGGCGTCGTCGGTGTCGCCGCCCATTGTCTAGCTTAAGGCCGCCAATTATTTCACAGACATTAACCACAAATCGTAACTTTCTGTACACCCATCCCAACCCAGCCCGACCTGTGTTGTACAGGAAAAAGCATTTTCCACATGCGATTTTGTTGTTTGTCGCTGCCGTTGTTGTTGTCGTAAATAGCCAGTGTTGTCGCCGTTGGAAAATCCCGGTTAATGTTGTTTTTCTTTCTTGTTGTTGTCGTCGTCCTCGCATGGCCTCGTTTTCATATCTATGGGAGAGGTTGCAAATCAACCCTCACTTCAGCTGGGCGATTTACTGGGTAGGCCATAAATATGGACTCCCTGCTGGTGGAAGTATACCTTCACACAGAGGATAAGGGATATCATATTCAGGACGGCTTGTCCTACAACTACAATTTCTTCTCAACTGTGCAAAAAAAAAAAAATTAGGAAAACCAAAAAGAAAATGGACCATCAAATCTTTTCAACCATGATGATGGCATGTTGGGACTTGGGCAACTTGGATCAACCTCTCGTTACAATTTTTTGTTGATCTTCTTTTGTCTTTGTTCGAGTCCTTAGCAAATAAATCTTGGCACACACAAGAGCAAAACAAATTGAAGAACGATACACATTCACATACACTCGTAAGTTGTACAGCAGTGGAACAGGAATTGGGTAATTTGTTCGTCCGTTTTGTTCATTTCTCTTGTGTATACAGACACAAATCGAAAGTAGGATAAAACTGAAAGTTCTTGGAACGTTTTCAATTTTCCGGCCAAGACTTTTTTTTTCGCCATTCGCATGGGAAATTTGTTTTTCTTTTACACAAGAATCAACCGATGCATTGCTGAGAAGTGTCAACGGTTGGAATGTAATTTAAGGCACAAAACGTGATATTGTTTTCGACGAGTTTCATAAGAAGCTGTGGCTGTTGCCAAAAATTATTGTTATGCCTTTCCGTTCTGGTTGTCATTGTCTTTTTCAACTTAAGACATTTCAAACCATTGTGCATTAGTTTTCTGTAGATACTTGTGTGTATGATAGTTCATTATAAAAGAAAAACAGTCATAACCTCCTTTTGGTACTACAAAAGAAGAAATAATTGACCTACAATAGAGAAAATGCGTTCGAAATTTCACAATTTGTCATTAGTGCACAAAGTATGTATAGGTATGTCCCTCTCGCTTTAGAAGTGGGTGGCAAATCTATTTTAAAGTGAAAAAGTCGCCACCTGCAACAAATAGGTTAAAAATAAAATGTTGCTCATGGGAAATAATTACAGAAATGTATTAACAGGCTCATTGTGGATAGTATTTACTCTTGGGTGAGGTCGCGCCAGCATTTCAGTGGCATATGGTGTCAACAACAGCTGTTTTAAGAGTTTATTTCGGGCTTCTATCGGAAGCGGAACTCATCCCACATAACAATGACATGTGGTTCCAGGTTCGCGCCCCTATAAGAAACAGAAAAAGCAACTTAACTGAGCGACTGTAATAAAAGTTTGATAAACAGCCAAGAGTATAACTTGCTTTGAGATAGCCTTTTAATTTATTTTTCATATGTCCCTAACAATCGCATCGCAACATGAAACATATACACAGACGATGGGGCTGAGGGTAAGCTTGTCCCAGCTTCCCATTGAAGTCAAAGGCCCCAGCTATTTATTTCATTTAATCTGATATTTTAAGAGAACAACATTTTTATGACCATTTCACCAGCAGCCCTTTATTAGAAAAAGTACTGGAAACATCATACAGCCTTGTGGTACACTTCTTTCAGTATAACTTGGAATGGGGCTCGTAGCTATGGAATGGTAGCTCCCTTAGACCAGCATAATTGGTTAAAAGAGCCCATTTTTGATACCTAGGGAACTAGGGTTCGAAAAATTAGAGCTACTTTGCCGCTTTAAAATCACCCAGATCTAGAATAGCCTGAACGCGAATATCTTTGCTGTTTAACCTTTTTTAGTTGCCATTTTAAACGTAGGATTTTTTTACTCAAGTCCACACTATCAGTCTTCTGATGCGCGTCGACGTAGCCCTATAGGGCCATTCTACCTTGTAGTCTGAAACTAAATGGTTCCAGGTCACACTCAAACTCCGTTCTTTCAGTGTATCACATCTAACAGGGTCTAAGTTCGCACCACTTACACCAAACCCATTCGCAATCTTCGAATTAATACGCTTCCAGGCTCAATGTGCAAAAAGAATTCCATTAAACTGATTAAAAAAGTGTTTTGTTTGGATTTCTTTTTCCAAGAAATCTCCCACACCCCACTGGGCTTAACAAATAAGAAACAAATCGAACGTTAGCTCTTATCGATCTGATTATGCTTCGTCAAGGCTTTCATAAAGTCGATTATTCAGTAAGTATCCCTACATCTGTATAGGCAGGATCACGACACAACGATAGAAAATATCAAAGGACCCAACCAAAGGAAGGTAAATCGCCTGATAAAATCTTAAAATCATGGCATCAGCCAGCAGTAAACTATTGCTCTGTTAACTGGGCTTCCGACAGCAGGTAGCTATCCACCCTGTCAAGACCAATTAAGATTTATTGTCAGTAGCTGTGGGCACCACCTGCCCGCATAACAGTGTTCAAAGAAACTACTCTCAAGACAAGTTCGACTCGGGCAGAACCACCGCCTCCGAATCAATTTGCAGACTAAGGAAAAAGTTTATATTTTGTTTTCCGAAAACGGCTGCCACCATCTGTTTCCGGTATAAAGTAATCCCTTTGCCACTTGAATTCATTACGCACTGTCTGAATCGTCCCCCCTCGGATCCAGCCCCCAAATCAAATCTCACCGTCATTGTGATTACAGCTTCTGCCTACCTTAAATCTGTGAAAATCCGTATTTAAATTTAAATATTTCCTCTCTGCCACTTATTGTTGTAACACTTTGGGAGGGCAGAAAGAGAGAAAAAATATCTTTGCCGGCAATAATTTTGAATGCTCACCAAACCATCTTAATCACTGAAATTTGAATAATATTTATAAAACGAAATCACCCAAGCCAACGCAGTGCGGCCGCAACAATTCGGAAGTCAGTAAAACGACCGCACACTCATACACGCGCTCATATCCGCCAACCGCACAAGTCCTTAAATTGATTCTCAGAAATATTCACAAGTTGCTGTCGGTGGTAGAAAGTTTACCACGGCATGGCTCCTGCGATCTGTATGTGCGTATCCTTGTAGGTATAGACTTAACTTTTGGTTCCACGTGTCTTCGATTGAAGCTCCCAAACCAGCCCAGTCAATAAACAGAGTGGGCTGGTACATACACACGCTCGTAAAATACACACAAAATCCTTCTGAGAAAGGACGACAACGAGCAAAAAGTCGAAAACCAGGAGAAGAGACAACCCTCAACATATTATAATAGTCTGGCACGTTTTAGCCATTTTCTTCTTCTTCTTGGTTTTATTCTTGTTCCCGATTTGTGCTGATGATGCTTCCATGCTCCAGCTTCAGCTCCACTCGTGTCTGAGGCATTTTACTTTGTGCGGAATTGACTACCCAGCGCCAGATAGGAGGTGGAGGGGCAGGGTTGGACAGTTTTTCCTCTCGGCGTGTGTCGTCATAATCGTTGCTGCCAAAAACCATTCCCCATCGTAAAAACAAAAAAAAAAAAACAAAAAAAACTTCCAATCTATCTCTTGGTGGAGTCACCAGCATGCCTCTCACTCTACAGAGTTGCTTCTGATTTTGGGCTTTATGTTCGTCTGGGAGAAGGGGGAGGAGGAGGAGGGACACGAGCGAAGGGTTGCAACAGAAGGAAAACAAGGTTTTTCGTTTAGTTTGTGTTGCTATCTTTCAACTCGACAACTGGTGTAATACAGAGCGGGGACTATAGTCCTCTCGATTACATTACGCCCCACCGGTCGGTAAGGCCACCCGCTTTTTGTGCTTTTGTTTGTGATTTGTGCGAAAGGTTCATTACGAAAACAGGATCCACTCAAACTCTTATCGCAGACATTTGCCATTACGGCTGTATTGAGCGGTGGGTGGTGAAAGGACGCTTTTCTGCTACGCTGGTCCCTATTCCCTTTGCCCGCCATAAACTTGCGAAATTTATGTTCGTCTGTGTGGCAAATGGTCTCGGGCGGAGGTGGAGGGTGGAGTTGCTGCTGATGTTTGCTAGTGGATGGCGATATAACGTCAACACAGACACAGACCCGTACTCATCCGAAAATAAAAATGAAAAGTAAAAATAAATGAAGCCCAGACAACGGCGTCATCGTCGTCGTCGTCGGGACAATATCTTTTATGTATACAATTATCCTGCCTCTATGGCGCACACAGACACTCTCCATGATATAAGTCTACAGAAACGTGCTGGGTAAGCGTATATCTTTTTGCCTATCTCTATATTGTATCTGCCACTAGAGTTGAAGGACGAATATTTGTGTGTATCCCTGTGCAGGAGTTTTTCGTTATATATGCGGAGGTGGGTGCTTATGGAGCTTGTGGGGTGGAGGGGCTGTAGAGATGTGTGTGTGTGTTTTTTTTTTTGTCGTCCTTCTTTGTGAATTGGTTTTTCGTTTCGTGTTGTGTCCAGAGGGAAAGACGGATAATAAAAATAAGGATGCAGAAGTACCAGTAGCAGAGGAGGACGTTCGTGTTGAGGGAAACCTGAATAGAGCTTTAGGCCATTTTTATTTTCGTTTATTTATTTTCTGCCAAGCAACGCGCGAGAGATGAAAACGAAAAGTATTTCGGCTGCTTCGTTCGTCCTTTTTGTCTCGTTGTATGCCTTCCTTTGCCGTGTGCTTTGAATACGCCACTGTTCGTGCTGTTAGTTCGCGCTCTACGAATGTTCCTCTGTGTTGGGTGCTTTTGATAATGCCTTTTGGTATTTTTTTTTTCCTCTGCAGCATTCGGTGTGTGGGTGGTGCGAATTAAAAAAGAAAACGGACATGGATGAAACGATTTTATGGTAGAGTGGTTTCGCTATATAGCGGGGAATTCTCTCAGATATACATTCTATGCTGGTTGCGAAAGGTGAAAGTTTATTTTATGTACGTATATTCGGTTGGGGGTTTATTTTTTTCTCAGCTGTGTGCGGATTCAATTCTAATGTCATTTTGTATTAGGGGTGTTTCAGTGCAGGAACGTGGTCCTTCTTGCTGAAAATTGGCTTGGAATTGAGTCTAAAGGGATTGTTAGCATTCGTATGATGCATAATGCACGAGACAGTGGGATGGGTGAAGAGAAATGTGACCAGAAAATGGCTCTCGGAGCAGGGGCTTTGCAGGTCGGGTGACTGCTTCTACTATTTGGATTGTGACCGCATAGTTTGTTATTCTTTTCCGGTTTGATCTGTAAATTCAAACGAAGCACAGTGGTGGTCTACGTAATCTTTATTGGAAGGAAGGAGAAAAGGAGATCCGACCCGACTTTTTTCCCCATCGTTGCAGAATTTTCCAACTTCTTCCACCAGCTGGGATCGTAAATCCATTACTTTGTGAGATAGCTGCGTAAACAAATTGTGCCATTTGAAGGTGTTTGGCGGATAATCACGTGACTCGTTTTAATCGAACTTTTGACTATGTAATAATTTTTAACACTCAACTTTAACAATCAAAGTTCCATAAGAACTGTCTCTTTTCGCAACACTGAGTTGTTGATTGTTTTTGGCTTCTTCGGCATTTTTTTTTAGACATTTGTCAATTACAAAAGACTTGCAGGTAGACATATGGTTCAAGAAAAACTGTGTTCGCCTATTAGTATTTTTCACGACTATTCTCAACGTTCAAGCCGCAAGCATTGACTGCGATCCGGTTGTTATTTTAAAGCCGCACAAGCTCTTCCTCGTTTTTAAATATAATCTTGTGCTAAAAGTATGCTGGGTTACAAATACTCTTAATAACAATCATCCCACTGACAAATTTTCAATCTTTTCAGTGTTAAAAATCAAATTTAAGAAAAGTTGTGCACTCTTGCGTATACGTAACCTTTTTTCTGTCTTGTTGAGTCCAATTAGTTTTTTTTTCCCACAGCACAAGTTTCATCCAAAAGGCACCTTCTAGGGCTGCACAACTAATTTGGGGATAGGTCTCGCTATTCCCGACGTCAAATTGTCGGCCGCTCAAACTCAACTAACGATTTAAAGCGAACCCTTTCGTTTGTGTATTCGTCGAAATAAATACATATACGCAAAGCCACAACCTATTGCGGCACATTCCCAAAAACTCTTTCTGCGTCAATATTGAAAAGTACCGACACCGACGTACACTCTTGCGTATACGTAACGTAAAAAAATCAAATCTGCCTTTGACGTTATTTTTTCGTCCGCCATCGGCTTTTGAAGCTACAAACCTAATACAATACTCCCGCATTGACGCATCTCCCGTCTCATGGCAGGACTTCATCAAACTTGCAGGCTGAAAACAATTAAACGTCGAGGGAGCCCTGCTTTTTGTTCGTGGCATTTTTAAAAGTTTTTTTGTTTTTATCGCTTCCATGAATTTTCCTGAACTTACTATTTTCATATCGTCTCTTCCGTTTTGTTCGCATAAGCACTTTTTATTTCCGCCCCAAAGGATGAATTTCCATTTGCTTTTCTGTTTTTCCATATTTCTGTTCGTTGTCCCCCGCAAACTTTCTTCTCTAGTCATAATGTGTGTGTGTGTTTTGTAGGAGTATGCTGGTACTTTCCTTTAAGAGTAAATAAAATGCCAGGCCGGATATGTCTCTGCCGTCATCATACCCAAAAAATTATTCGCCGAGTAGTAGGAGGGTTGGGGTACATCATCATCGCAGTCGTCGTCCTTGTTGCTGCTGCTATGCTTTCGTTGTAGGCATCAGCATTATTTTGTGCTGTCGATTTGGGATCCGCTTCTCTTTTTTTTCGGCATCATAAACTCTCTATCGACTTTGGTATTAAGACACCCCTGTTGAGAGTTCTTCCATTGTATATATCAATGATGGTTGTGTTGGAAAAAATTATTCAGCAAAAATGCAAAAGAAAGTGAAAAAGGACGATTTTTATGCCTCGCTTTTGGTACTTTGTTTTGGTGTTTATTAATTATGTACTCGTGTAGGAAGCTGTTTCAACTTGTGTGGGGAGGGTTCTCCGCAACCTACCCGTCTCGAAAAGTTTTGCTTTTTTTTTTTTTTTTGCTTTGTTATTTTATTTTCCACTTGTGCGCTCTGCGCATACAAACGAATTATAGCGTCGTCGGGTATCGATTTTATATCCTTCTAAGTAGATGGAGTGTTACTGACACTGACGGGTGAAATATGTTCAGATTAACATCAGTGGCTCGTTGTGAATAATTTTGCATAATCATTGGGAGGCAATGGGAGTTACAGCACATGCTTTGCATTTGCATGTGCTTGATGAACGTTTTTCATGTGGATAAGTCAAGCGGTGTGTGCGACAAAAAGTTGTGGGCTGCAATTTTAGTGGGAGCATTTTTTTCTAACGCGCAATCTGTTAACTCAATTCAATTCTATATAAGTAAGCTGAAATTTATGTGTTTTCATATGTGCCCATCTTTCCACCTTCTGACGGGCGAAACCTGTCGGCCCAACATCTAGTTAGATACTGGCCATATGGAGCACAGTACTTAACACCATTCTCCAAAGTCCTTTGCAATTTCTCAAAACTATCAGAAGGACTATTTTTCGGTACGAAATTGAGTTGGCCCGCCTAATATTATTTAGCACAAGTACGAAAATAAAAACCCATTGGCGTTTTCAATTAATCATGTCCTCGTTTTGCTTATTTCATTGCCTACACGTGTAGGAGTTCAGTGCAAAAAAGAAGACCTCATCCAATCCGTTTTATTCGAAACAAACAAAAACAAGGCCCAGCGATAAACCCCTAGACCGAGTAAGTCCTTTCAGAAATTTTGCTCTCGACATAGAAAGGAAAAAAAGCCATTCCCTGTTGTGCCATATGGTTGCTTTCAGTTTTATGAATGTCCTTCCGACATTACCCTACTTGAGGAAAAGTTAATGAAGGACCATTATACCACCACCTATGGCAATGACAAAAGCAGCTCAAGCTTCACCAGAAATAAGCAAACAAAAAGCAAGACGATTCTATGGATATATGTTTGCAAAAAGGAAGCTCTGTATAGACACGAGTGTGCACAATAAAAAACGACAAATAAAGAAGAACACAGAACATTATGACAAAGTCCAGGATAACTTTTCCAAGAGAAGCCTTTTTATGTCCTAATTTTGTAGGGATCCCTTCCTTTTACTTTATTTGGGAAGACTTTTAAGTGCTTTTCGGGGCGAACCAAAAAAAAAAAAAAATATCTAGTGTACAGCAAAGACGTCGAAAGTAAAAGTTTACGACCAAGGATGTTGGCAAATCAATAAATCAATTAAAGTTCTTCCTTCTGAAATGGTCATGTGTCAATGGAGGATATGGATTCCCAATGCGAGAAATCGCATTTTTCTATTTTTGTTTGTTTGTTTGTTTGTTTACAAAATAGTAAGAATTGAATTTCGTTTAACTACAACTACAACTGCAACTACATAATTCGATGAATGACTTCAAACGCTTCCTCAGAAAAAGAACTTAATTCTTAGTGCAGAAATTCACTGAGAGTACAATAATTAAATCAAGGAAGACCAAAAACTTAAACAGAGGTACTCGCATTGCTCTATCTGGATGGAGAACAACTGATGGTTTTGTATTTATCCATTCAGCCGGATGAGACAAGCTCCTGCTAGAAAAGTCAACATTT
This sequence comes from Cheilosia vernalis, assembly GCA_949126925.1. Classification (NCBI taxonomy): domain Eukaryota; kingdom Metazoa; phylum Arthropoda; class Insecta; order Diptera; family Syrphidae; genus Cheilosia; species Cheilosia vernalis. Next base: position 6,351,044 of record OX421362.1, read on the forward strand.
CAAGCTGGACGTTTGAATGTTCCAATCATTTTGGGAAAGAAGAAAATATATAAAGAAAGGAAACGAAATACCGACACGTGCCGCATTATTTTTCTGTTGGAATGAGGTGTCAATCAAAGCGGTCGGTTTCTATCAGCCTTCTTTCTCATTTGGAGTTGGGAGATGTCTGACGAACTTTTAAATAGCAGGAGAGGCCTTTGTTAAATAAGGGATCGTGACATGACATTTTGCTTAGTTGCTTTTAGTGACGCAGTTTATTTTTACGCCTGGTTAGGTTTGAAGTGGGGTCCATTTTTATTTCGTATTGAAGATGACACTGTCGTAGTTTTGAACTTAAAACAACGAGTACTAGATTCAAGTCTAAATATAGAAAATAATTCAGGAAAGGGCACACATATCAGAATTGTTTGCGAATTCTACTTTTGAAGACCAAAGATTTGTTGTATTTTTTTTTTATTAGCAAAGGTCCCCATTTGAGGTTGAATTTAGATTGCAACGTTTCGGAGGAGTCCATCTGAAGAATCATACAATTTATTTCCAAATATTTTTAACTCCAAACTTTGGCAAAATTCTTTAGGAGTCCCCCAAGTGTGATCTCCGTCCAAGCCTACTTAATGTACAGGGTCATTTATTTCGTGGTTTCAAGTTGGTCAAACTCAACTGTCATTTGAAGTGTCTTAATTTTAGTTGAATGTTTGCCATTAACAATAGCGGAACGCTTGACAGTCAAACAACTCGTTAAAATTATTAAAACTTACTACAAAAGTGTTTAGACAAACGTAGCCAATTTTCGCGCATTACGCGATGATTATGGTCGTCATAATCGACCGGCTACGAAAGCAATCGGTAAAATTGTGAAGAAATTCGAAGAGAGTGTAAGCGTTACTTATGTCCTAAGGCGTGTGCATCTTCGTAATGCACGTAATGGTCGAAAGGTGTCCTTGGTATGTGTTTCTTCGAAGATGCGAATGGGCAGACGGATACAATCGATTTTGAGCGACATGGTCGAATGGTGACCGATTTTTATTTGGGCCGGCGATTGAAGATCATAACTTAAACGATATGTGGTTTCATCAAGACGGGGCAACAAGCCACACAACACGAACACTTACGTCTTTATTGCGTGAGAATTTTCCTTGTCGCGTAATTTCATTTTTGTGACGTCATTTGGCGACCAAGATCATGCGATTCGACACCGTTGGATTTTTTTCTGTGGAACTACGCAAAAGACCGTGCTTAGGCGAATAATCCCCGAACTCTAGACACATTAAAAACCAACACTACTCCAGTTATGGCCGAGATACCGCCCGAAATGTGCGGTAAAGTGGGTAGAAATTACCTCAAAAGAATCGCATGCTGCGAATCTTCCCGAGGTGGCTATTTGAATGATATTGTTTTTCACACTCAATGGCAAATTCCAAATTTTGGGTTGGGGTCGAAATTCTGGCGAGGTCAAAATTATTTTTTCAAAATTCTGTTTTACAAAATTCTGCTGTACAAAATTCTGGTTTACAAAATTCTTCAAAATAAAAATAAGGTTTGAAAAATGTTAAAAAGCGCGCGCTTAGGACATTAGTAACGCACGATTTTTAACATTTTCCAAACTTTTTTTTTTGTTTTTTTCGGAAAACATTATACCTACCAACTCACTTGTTATAGAAGAAGAGGTAAAAGGAGTTTTGTTATTGGGTTGAAAAAAAAAAACAGAATTAGCAGAATTCATTTGTTTAAAATATTGCCTGTCAGAATTTTAAAAATCAGAATTTTGTTAGACAGAACAGAAAAAAAACAGAATTTTGAAAAGCAGATTTTTTGTGTTAAAGGGCAGAATTTTGCAAAGCAGAATTTCGACCCGCTCCCCCAAACTTTATAATGAAATTAAATTTGCATCAAAAATTAATCGCTTTTTATTTAGCTTTACTTTCAACAAGTGAATGACCCTTTACATTTGTTACGTGGAAATATTACGGACTGAAGCACGTATTTCGCTTACACCACCACCTTAATTTGCTGAGCCGCGATATAACCTAACCTAACCTAACGTCCCTCTATAGCGTTATTCTGCCTAAAATCTGGTTTATTCTGTTTCCCTATCACTAAATATTCTGCCCTCGTGTTGTTAGCCTCATTTGTCACACTCTTCGAATGTAACGCCATCAATGCAAACTCTTTAATTTCTCAAACATATGCTTTTACTCGCCACTCCGTGCGTTTCTAATAAAACTCCTTTTCTTATATCATTTCAGGTAATGGCCGCCGAATACCGTAAGACTAATATTACTTATTACTTTCGCGATATTATATGAACAATGTTTTTGCAAGATCAAATTCCATCGTTTGTTGACGTCAAATTGATTTATTAGCCGATGCATTCAAAGGGTCTGTCAATTCCTTATCACTTAATAACAACTGGAGCACCCATCAGCTTTTACCTCTACACACAGCTAGGCAAACGGAAAGCAACACCTGCACCAACATATACATGAACCAGGCGAAATCAAGACAAACGACCACTTCACTTTATTATTGCATTATAAAACTAATGATTACACTTTTCTATATCCTCTCGGTCTGTAGTACGAGCGTATACGCGCGCGCACTCTGGGGGCAGCTAGGGTAACTAAGTGCCCATTAGTCGGGCAGCGTCTGGCCGGTTCTCTTCCTATTCTAAATGGATTCACTTCCTTGTTACGGCTATCTGGGCATATAAATCTAACTGCCATTCGCTGCTGCCACTGTTGTTTGTTGCAGCGCGATGCAGTTCAGCAGTCCAGCGCTCCATTGGTATGATGGATTTTTACAATTTTGAACGCGCAACATCATAATAACCTCCTTTGAGTGGCCGGTGGCATTATTTCACTATTGAACCGCGTCGTCCGCAGTACCTAGGTTCAATAATAATGATAATTACATAGCATACCGGCAGGGCGAACTGGAGTAGTGGCATCGTGCTATCATGGTATCATTGCAACGGCAGCTGAGCCGGGCTGCGGAAGAATCTTAGTATACAAATTTACAAGGAGAGAGAAAGAGAGAGAGACTACAACTACTCCGATCTCCGATGAACAAAAGGAAGTTGCAGTCGTGTTTCGTTCTGCTTTTCTTTTTTTCTTTAAATAAAAACGAATGGTGCCTTAGGGACTTTCGGGCTTATCGGTTATCGTTTTAGGCTGCCGCATGATCATTATCCATTTAGGCATTTTGTCTTTGTCGCTTTGGCATAAAACTCGCTAGATATGCAATAAATTGTCGGCTCGATTGCAGTTTATTTCAATAAAATTGCTGATTTGTTAGTACAAAGGGTATATAGCTAGTGGACCGAGTGGGAATTCCTGCGGAATGCCATTTATCCGGGTGAGGAGAACATTTTTTTTATTATTATTGGCGCAGTGGTTTTATAGTGAATTTTCGGTCATAATAAAGTGATCATACGGTTGCGCATTGTACTCGTAGAATTGAGGAACAATCCGAATTGATTGGTATTCTGGTTTCTAACGGCGCAAACTGGGAAAGGGACCATTAAAGTCGGGAAATTTACCACGAAATTAGTGCTTAAGGGAGATTTGTTTATTTGGCGTGCAGTGAAATTTGATGGACGACGTAGAATAGATCTTAGAGGGAAAGCTTGATTGAGGAGTAGGTACCCTGCAGCAGAGTTTATTCGATACAGTCATTTGGTAATGGCCTACATCGATTTTGATTAAGAGTGTTGGTTTTCCGGACTCTTTTTACGACATTTTTGGCGGTTGCGGTTGGAAATTCCATAAGATAAGAACACCTTTTGGCGATGGAGCATTATCCAATCTTGCTTGAGGGTCGATAACCCTATAAACAAATTGGTAGTAGAAAATCTTTCCATGGCACGACGCGACGTGCAATAAGTATGAACATGATTCGTGACCATTTCACGGTTTTACTCTCTTTTTTACCTAAAAATCCTCCACCACAAGAATTTTCTGAATTTAATTCTCTTATGAATTTTCTAGATTTGTTTAATTAAAAAACATTTAACAACTCTGATAGCATATCTATCCCAGCCGTAGACAACTTCAGTGGGCATAAGTGTGCCAAAGAACCAACCAAAACTATCGAATCTATTTCTACGTTAAATATAATATCGACATTAGTTGTTTCGATTTTTGTTAAATACTAAAATCACATGCAGACATTCTCTGACAAATATCTTCTGTGCAGAAGTTTGAGCGTTCGCCGATTCCGCAGTTGCCAGCCGCTGATGATGATTCCGAGGAACAATAAAAGAATCCAATTTTTAAACTATTAATTAATTTTTAAAGAATTATATGTGAAAAAAAAAAACAATTTCTATTTTGCACGAAATTTTTCAGGTTAGTATATACTTTTGGGAGGCCCGCCAAACCCGCCGAAACACGTCCACTTTTAGCTTGAAAAAGACCGCCGCTTTTTGACAAAAAATAAATGGTCACGTAACATGAATAAGAAATAACTCGATAGTCCTTAATACCGTGAACTATGATATAAAGTACATTTTGTGTATTTGGTCAGCAAATAATTTGGCAGGCATTCTATCAGCGATTATAAAGTGTCTTTCTACAGAACCAAGTTCAAAGGATTATAGCACGAATAGCACATTAAAATTATCAAATACATCCAATGGCAGCAAACAGTATTGGCCATAGAAGGCAGCCTTATGGGATTTCACTTTGATTCAGCTCTTCTAACAATCGTCTCAGAGGATCCGCAAGTCAGTTTATAATATTCTTCCGACAAAAGGATCAATGGACCACAACGGACAAAGAGCGAAGATCTCCTTGTCCAACATCGAGTGGCTTCCATATTCATATATTCTTATACTACTATAGGAACTGCTGGAAATTTATCCGTTCAGCAAGGCCAATTTCGACTCTTTTGCACCTCACTTTGACTGCGAAATGTTCATATTTATGTGACGTCGGGTTGAGCACCAAATTCGTGTCAAAGCGGCTTTCACTGGCCTTTCCGGCTCATCAATCACTATGAACTCTGAAGACATTCGAAACTATTAAAATCCTTTTGTTTTTGCTCAAAATATGACACCGCTTTGTCATCCCAGTGGTACCCCCCACTTGAAATTCAGTGAGCTGGCTGTTTAAATACGGAAAAAAAAGAACAGCAGCAGATGCCCATGTTATCACACCAGCTAATTGACTTATCCCCAATTAACATTGCATCGAATTACACCGTCACTTGCCAAGAATACCAATCATCATTCTCAAGTGGAATGATACACAGATAGAGATACCGAATGCAGGAAAGACCTCAAGATCGACTGGGACATCGACGACAGCGACGACGATGATGATGACAGCAACATTGTTACATAGATTGTAATAATATGTTGGCTGCCTAGGATGTCTGTGAAAACACCAAACGGAAGTCACGGCACTATCTATACCTGTGTACCCACCACTTGGGCTTTTATATTTTCATATATATATATATGTATCTTCTAGAGATGCGGAATCTAATCAAGACGCAGGCAGTCTTCTGCTGCAGCGAAGATGTTCTTCAGTTACTATTGCCGCCACTGGTCTCAGTTTTCCTCCTCTTCTTCGTCTTCTTCTTGTCGTCGTCGCCTAATGAAGTTAAGTGGCGCACGAATAACAAACGCATAACCGCGCGACATGCCGCGAGGAGGCGGCTGCTGGAAGGTCTCGGTATAGCTGCGTTAAAGCGTCGTAGCTACGCTGGGGTGCAATTTTTATTTGTAAAAGAAAAACCACTGAAGGGGGAAGATATCAGCGAACACCTTTAATGCCATACATTTGGAGAGTGGTTTTAAGAAGAGTGCATTCGCATAGTGCCACTGGGTGGAAGGGTAGACAGTGTAGCCTATGTTAGGCTAACCGACTATCGCGTCAATTCAGCGCAAATAGATAAATAATTGCGATGCTGATGGCGGTGGCCATTCTACAGTGGATTTGTCAATCGAATTTACAGGCCGAAATATGTTGCCTATGACGTTAAAACAAAATTGTGTCGATAAAAGGTATATGTCATTGCAGGGAAAATATTAACTTGTCAATGCGTTGTGCGAAATACCAGACTAAAACATATAACAGTGAAGAGTGACGTTTTAGGTTTCAACTGTCAAAAATAAACTTGAAGCAGTGAATTCAATTGCGTGAAAAAATGTTTGAACGTGTAAGTTGGGGACTTTGCACTTCTCCACTTAGATAATAATAATAATAATAGTTGGCGCAACAGGTCTGTAGGCACCCAGGGCCTAGCTTCTTGCAACTGCCGGTACTAGAACTGTCATCTGTCATCACAAACTGCTAATTAATTCGAAATAAATAAAGAGACTTAACCAACTTCAAGTGACTGCATTTTCACATCACGATTTTGACAATTTGTTGTGAATACCATGTGACAATTCTCCTCGCTTACTGACAGATAGACGATTTAAAATCAACGCAGAAGTTTCCTTGAGAAATCTACAAATTTCTAACACAAATAAATCAACTTTCGTTTGCATACTATCTTTTCAAAGACAGCCTGCGGAATAGTTACAGTCACGCCCACTTTTCGAGGACGTTTTTTTTTTAAACTGGCATACAAAATCTATTAAATAGAAATGTGCTAAACCACGCCAACATCACGCCATAGAACTGAAGTATCCTTCTGTTTTTTATTTTTTATTTGTAGTTTGCTCGTTACTCTCCTAATTTCACCACTTTTTGTGCAGTATTTTAAGCAAATTGCTCCACTGTGCGGCGCTTCTGATTAACTATTTTTTTTTGTTTAAATCAAGCCTCCAAGTCATTGGAAATCATTATACCACCGTTCGCATCATGTGAATGCATGAAGTTTAACGAAAGGGCCTTCTAATCGTCTGCCGACGAGCCGCGGTAGCAATCACAGACAATGAACGGCGTCAAGTCCTTCACCGAGTGAAGAAGTGATTATTTTTGCGGTTAGAAATTTTCTCGAAACCTGTGACGTTTTTCTATGCCACAAAGGTGGATCGGGTAGAGAAAATTGTTAATGGGAAAACTGAAGGTATAAAGACAGACATTTGTGTGTAGCTTTTTGAGGTTTCCTCTTTGTAGTAACGTCTTGTCGGTTGTTTTAATATTTAATATGAATGCAAATTTAATAAGCGCTTTAGTGGAGGGAAATGGGCTTTTTCTTTGTGCTGCTAATAACGCGGCTGAAAATAAGCCCATTGACATTGGTACAGCGAATGCGACCCAATTCGCACAGTCTTAGGGCGGAGGCTTACTTAGACTGCTTGAGTAATTTTTGGCTATCTCGCTTAACAAATTCGACAGTGTTGCACTAAAATGTCAGGAATGATGAACTGTTCTAACTGTTTGAATGGTTTCATTAATTTGGTGGAATTTTATTATTTTTGGAAGTTTTAGCAAAAGGTAAAATGAATGCGTCAAGGCACCAAGAACCGAACAAAGTCCTAAAGAGGTGGGCAATGAAAGCAAGAGTAACAATCGATATTAAGGGTATGGGCAAACCACTTCTGCAGACTGTTAAAGGGCCAGGACAGGAAAAATTCCGCCTTGCGGGAGAGTCGACCATTCAAATGAAAGCCACGACTCTCCGTCCACCCGATCAATTGAACTTTTTTTTAAATATACTGATGGCTCATAAGGAGTCGCTATATGTCGAAAAGAACATCCAGAGTCCAAGCCCACACCACAACATGACTAATGACTGGGCTCACTATTTTCTGTTCGATTGGTGTGGTCTTTTTGACATGTGTCACTCCTTAGTGTCTATGTTTGCTTTTTGTTCTATTTTCTCGAATTGCCGCCTCCCCCAACAACCGTATGAGAAATTACATTCTCAAAGAATTTCAAGCGAGCCAAAATCCATTGCATATCACGCGCCAGCCCCACATCTATGTAGATATCCGTCTTAAGCTCGGATATCAAATGTCAAGTGTTGGCAGCAGGAGAATCCCCACGATGACATTGCACTCGCCGATGAAAAGAGCGGCTCCAAACAAGACACCCGCTGTCACTCGGTGCAAATAACTTCCTCACTCATTCCCGTTGCTGGGGCTTTGTCTGCTCTTCCTCCTTTTCGGTTGTCTTCTGCTGCTTCTTCGTCGTCTTTGTCTTCTTCTTGTATTTCACATGTTAAACAGTTTCATTTATTTTTCATTTACAGTTTTTCCTTCAAGCTGTACGTAGGTCTGCAGTGTTGTTGATGATTGGCCATTGCACGTTGCGATTGCCATGCAGCCGCCCCCTCGTATGTGTAGTGTAATTCAATGACGTTATTTAGCCGCGCCGCCGTTACCAATTTCCTTTGTTGTTGTCATCATTCCGCGCTATGTAGTTGCCTGCTAGATCCATCCATGGCAATGCTTTGCATTGCGGTCGGACAAAAAGGAAATGGTCGCTATCCGCCTTTGAACGCGCTCATCGCAGGCACAGTAGACCGCACTCACACGGAATTGCATAATTTTTTCACTTTGCCCATCTATGCAGTGGATATACCTTGTCTATCTATGGAAGGGAGGAACGTAATGTTGCCAGCTATGTTATGCTCGTGGTGTTCTTTTATGGATTCATTGGATTTGTTTATGCGCACGTTGGATTGTGGGTATTTGTTTTTTTTATTGCGCTTCGTCTGCTTTGGGTCGCTATTGTGACCTTATTTCGTCTTACTATCAACACCTTTTGAGGCAGCATCAGGGATTCGTTTTCTGTTGGAAAGTCACTTTTGGTGCGCTGTCGGTCATGAAGAGCGAGGTTTATTTTTATTTCATAAACCGAACACACCTGATGCACGGTCTGCCACGAGTCGATATAGGGCTAAGCTGTTTTGTAGGATTTGTCAGGGTGGTGTGCCTTTGTTTTGTTCACGGCTAGTTAGGTATCTGTTCTTATTTACATAATAAGTGGACGACTTATATTTCTGAGCTATTGCGCGCCCAAGTGTCTGGGCATTAGGTTGGTGCACCGCGCACATAATGGTATTTAGGTGAACGTTTTGACGCCTTTTATGGTTCGTCAAAAATGGAGGCAGTACTCTCTCTATTTGGTCCGAATTGTGCTAGTGCATTGGAATGTTGGCACATATTGTGTTGTCTTGTGTATGCGTATATAGTTTTGTAAAGACAGTGGGGTCAGATATTGAAATTTGTTTAGTTCTGTGTCGAAGGAGAAGATTTCTTTCCCTTAAAGGTCTAGCTGAGGCATAGATTGTAACTTGAGCTAAAAGAGATCGACACTTAAGATGATAGCATAATAATTCCCTTACAAACATGATGTCATGAGAATTTCTTCTTGATCTCAAAGATGAAATCCCTAATAACTGACAACGAGTTCGGTAAGGAATTTCAAAGCCCCAGCACATTTCCCGAAAAATATATTTTGTGAAACGCCTCTGGGCTTTTCCAATGTGATCAAAGTGAATTTTGTATAAAGGGTTCCATATAATGTCAGCATATTCTAGCAGAGACCTATCAATAAAAAGTAAAATAAGGTTACGAGAATCCGAAAATGCGAAAATGTTTTATAAAACCAGAAAGTTTGTTTGCTTTAACAATAACGAAATGAAAGTGACGTGCAAAGGTGACCCTGGAATCAACTACAATACCCAGATCTTTAGCCTCTTCGACTCTGTTTAGTACAATATTGTCGATTTCGTATTGAAACTCAAAGATAAAAAGATATTATAAAGACTTTTCTTATATTTAACATTAGACAATTTTTGACGCACCAAATAAATAAATTTTGTAGATCATGTTGCAAAACCTCACAATCAAGTGTAGTTTTTATTTTAAAAAACAGTTTTAAGTCATCCGCATACATCAGACAACAGCAATATTTTAATATGGTTGATAAAAACTATAAAGAGCAGCGGACCCAAATGACTACCCTGTGGTACCTACTCCACAACCACAACCAAAAGGTCGTCCATTCTCTGCCCAAAAAAGGCCGTATATTTATACTTTACTGACCACATCAGTGTTACATTTCCTCCTCCGAAGATCAGAATCAAAATAAGGCTAAACATTTGCGAAGAATTTCTGCGTCAGGATATCTTTAATTTAAATATATGTTTTGATTGAGTTTTATGTTTAAAATTGCTTTCTGGTCTTCAAGCTGTGATAAGGCTCAAAACATATTAATATTTAAAATTTTGGAAATTTGTACATTTTTTGTCGTGTAATTTTGTTGATTTTTGAGCTTTTTGGGGCTTTAGTCAGTGGTACAGCTCAAAAACCACTGGCCTTCTGCGGAAAGTATACTCTTATATGTACATATTAAACAAAACACGTTTTACTTGTTCTTAAGACAAACTTACTCTCTAGGTTTTCGCGTTAATTAAGCATCAAGCACGTACACAATATACGAGGGCAGTTTGATAAGTCAATGACTTTTTAAATTTTTATTTTACTATCGCCAACTGTCATCTCTTATTAGAGTACTGTGAAATTTTGAGTACCCGGCGTCATTTGCTTTGTGTTTGAGAACGATTTAAAGCAATAAACCTCTACAATTTCAATAAAAATAAAAAAAAAGTTAATTTCGTGTGCTGATTAAGCATTTCTTTTTACGTAAAAAAAACCATCACGGAAACCAAGGAAAGGCTAGATAAATACTATGGGATATCTGTTGCGAATAATCCCAAACCAGAAGACTGTAGGAACAAATCAAACTAAGACTTCTTCAACGTTATAACTTTATTTTACGACTAAGAAATGTTTGGTTAAAGTAATTCATTTTATATGCTTAGGTACATAACAATGGTACTTGATAAGTGTTGCTGAGTCATTAATTTATTCATATTCAAATACTTCTTCAACACTTCCCCTCAAAACTTAACAAGTACATAAACAAAATTGTAGATACATATTTAACTTAAGCCCAACATATTGCAAAATTTTAAATGTTTTGTTTTACCTAAATTCTTCGTTAGAATGTCTGAGACCATAGCATCCGTTGGAACATATTTTAATTTTATAATATTTTTATGAAAAACTTCTCGTACATAGTGTATTCTAATATCGATATGTTTACTACGGCTATGATAAACTGCATTTTAAATTTAGAAGTTGTTGGAACAAGGTTACCTTTCGCGCTGGACCTCTCGGAGAATGCAGTTCTTCCAATTTTGTCCATGCCGACTTGGATGTGGTGCAATTCTTTATGTGCAGTACTTGCGTAGTTTTCACCGACAGCAACATTGTCGCCAATGCCTTCCCATCCTTCGTCTTCCATTTCGAAACGGCTTCAGCTCCAGCAACAGCAGCAGGTTCAGGTGTTTCTCCAGAAACATATGACCAAAGCTCACTATGGACTAATATAGATCGCATTTGAACTTTCCAGCAGTCATAATTGTCGTCGTCTAATTTATCGATCTGGTATAGCCCGGAACTCATATTAACTTATAATATATACGTGGGTTCGCCTGGGCCCATAACCTTTGTTGCGAATAATCCCAAACCAGAAGACTGTAGGAACAAATCAAACTAAGACTTCTTCAACGTTATAACTTTATTTTACGACTAAGAAATGTTTGGTTAAAGTAATTCATTTTATATGCTTAGGTACATAACAATGGTACTTGATAAGTGTTGCTGAGTCATTAATTTATTCATATTCAAATACTTCTTCAACAATATCTGTACCATCAATTTCAATGGTTAAAAAGTGGTTTACTGAGTTCCGTTGTGGTCGTACCAGCACAAATGAACGTTCAGGACGCCCCAAAGAGGTCGTTACGCCAGAAATCGTCGATATATCCATGGAATGATATTGCACGATCGGAGAATTAAAATTCGTACGATGGCTGAGGCATCAGGCATATCAAATAAGCGGGTATAAATTATCATATTTTACATGAATATTTTAACATGAGAAAGCTATCCGCGCGATGGGTGCCGAAATTGCTCACAATTGACCATAAACGCAACCGAGTAAACATTTGAAAGGTTTGATTAACGATGTTTAGCCGCAATCTCGAGTTTTTGCGCTGTTTCGTAATCGTTGACGAAACATGGATCCACCACAACACACCAGAGACCAAGGAACAATCAAAACAGTGGGTTTCTACAGGCGAACGTGCACCAAAGAAGGGTCTTTTTGCCAACAAGGTCATGGCCAAAGTATTTTGGGATACACGCGTCATCATTCACATCGATTACCTTGAGAAGGGTAAAAGGATCACCGGCGTCTATTATTCAAAGCTTCGGATGGATTTGATACTGAATTGAAGCAAAAACGCCCGCATTTGCCAAAGAAAAAAGTACTGTTTCATCAGGATAATGCCCGGGTGCACACGTGTGCATTCAGCATGGCAAAATTCCACAAATAACGCTGTGAACTGCTACCCCATCCAGCATATTCTCCAGATTTGGCCCCTTACGACTATTTCCTGTATCCAAACCTAAAAAAAAAGTTTGGGCGGTAAAAGATTTAGGTCCAATGAAGAGGTCATCATTGAAACAAATGCCTATTTTGAGAAAACCTATTATTCGGATAGAATAAAAAAATTGGAAAAATGCTGGGCTAAGTGTGTCGAGCTAAAAGGAGATAATTGAGGATAAAATTGAGAAATAAAAATCTTTTTGGCCAAGAAAAAAAATGTATTATCCAAAAAGTCACTGACTTATCAAACAACCCTCTTATAAAAGATCTTTTCTTAATGTATTTGTATACCATTGTTTTGTTCATAAAATTGTATATTATAAAAAAAAATCCTATTTCATTTGGATTAGTCAGTCCAAAGCTAGGAGCTAGAAGGCATTCGAGAATTACAACTTTTCTTAGATATCAGCTTCGATCTCCGCTTCCGGACAGTGGAAAATGGTAAAAAGATAGGGCCTTACTAATAATCATTTTTAACCCTAACACTAAATATTTCCTAGCCCTCATTGTGCAATTTTGTATGGAAAATGTCGCCATTGTGATTATTGGTACCGCGGATATCCTATAAGCTAATCACAATTTTCAATGCGAAAACCGGAATAAATTTCGTGCAGTACTTTCTTAATCTACTCCGAACAAACCTTACAGCCGGAAAAAATGTTACACTTTTTGTCACATAAGTAAGAGAATAAGAATGGCATGACCAATTCACTTATACAATTCCTACATATCGTACTCTTCAATAAAGCAATTGTTGTTTTTATTCACAATTTTTTGGCAAGAAAACGCACTTGCAACTTTACCATGGTCATAATGTACAATTTACATTTTTTATTATATTTTTCTAAAGTTTATTTTCACCCTATTAATAAAAATCACTGACTGACAACTTTAAGTAAATTAACGACCCTTTTGAATCCTAAATAGATGTAAGGCCCCAACGCAAAGAAATACATGCCCGCCTACATCTAGTCATTCACCAAGCTTGGAATTTATTACTGAAAGTTTAACAACCGTTTACTGCACAAAAGCAACTATCGTATACTCATTTGTACACGTATACATCCATGCAACACCATCTGTCTGGGGGTAATAAAAACGAAATAAAATATGGCCACGTGCCATTGCCACACGTGTGGGAACAAATGTCAGTTTTATGTGCTGACAAATAAAATCTTGCTTCTTATTAAATTAAACTTTTAATAGCTCTTCAAAGAGGAATGTAAAAATCAATAGAAAACGACAAAAATCACACCAACTGCTATGCACATTAAACAGTTTCTGTGCCTCAAAGTCAATACACAGAGTGTCAGAAGTCCGGGAACATTTTTGATATACTCTCCGTCAATGCAAATGATTTCGAGAATCCTCTGCGATTAATATCGTGTTGGTATTTCTCAGAAAAAAAATTCTCACAACCCGCTCTGTCCACCCCACACATACACGCAATCTGTCATGATTTCATCAATTCCTCCGACACTTCATCAAAGCCAAACCCTTTTGCTGAATTCGCACACAACATGCCGACCGTATCTAGTTCAAAGAAACGCCGCAGGCTAGACCATGTCCGCGACCATGCCGACGACGCAACTGCTCCAATAAATTGCGTCTGCTGGACGGCTAAAAGAGAATAAAAAGAATTTTTCAAGGCTCATATCATCATCAACACATCACATCAAGCAGCAGCAGAACAAAAAAAGAAAAGAAAAATAAAAGTCTAACCAATTTCGAAACAAAAATCGCATTTTCTCCCCCTATACTCTTTGGAACGAGGCGAAGAATTATTAGCGACTTTGGTTGACGGTAGCTGCCGCTGTCACTGCAAATTTTGCGGAGCTTTAAAAAAAAATCGGTAGGTACCTCCTGGCTTAATGGTGGCGGCCTGACTATTTCCCTCTCACTCTCTCTCTCTTAACTGAATGAAGTCGGCTAATTGCGCTGAATGTAAATACGCGTTGGCGGTAACAACCGCCGCCGCCGACACACATATCTCTTAGATACAATTTAAAGCATATCCAATCCATGCTTCTCTGCAGTGGTTTTGAGTTTTTATGCTTTGTTTATTGAGTTCTGGTTGTGTCCTCCGCCGCCGCCCTCGCTTGGGGCTCTTATTTATTATTGTTGGACATTTTATTGCTTCTCTGCAACATGCCACCACTATATGGCAGTGCACGGTCCGTTTGATGATTGTCAACTACAGTTGGCGGCGTGAGTGTTTGCTCACTTTGTGTGTACACAGTGGCTCCCACTAATTAGACAGGCGGGTATACTTTCCTTTTTTTTTTAAGTCTCATTTGACTGTTTTTACGACTTTTGGACGTGACTTGTGACGGGAACTGAGAATTGCTCTTAAAAATCGGGTAGATCTAGTTTGGGTCGAATGCATTTGTTTTTTTTTTAGGAAGCAATTTCATGGAAGCGATATTGTTTTCATGCCACATCTATAAGATTCCAAAGCCACTGGTCTGGCATGAAGTTGAAGTGAATCTAATTGTTCTGCGGCTTCCTTGTTCATTTTAGATCTGTCCTCGAATTTTATACCGCATTTCTGTTGTTTTTTTGGGGCCAAATCGACCATGCAATTGTGTCTAGTTCATATTTTAACGCGAAGCAAATGGTCTCCGGTTCAACCCGGGAAAAGTGCCTTTAGTTTTTTTTTTAAAGAATTGTAGGTCCCCTCGTTCAAGGCCTTGTCAAGAACCACTAAGAAAACTCTATATAAGACCCTCATCATCGCAGTCCTATTTTAGGGCGCGAAAGCTTGGACGCTATCAAAGGCGGATGAAGATCTCCTTGGTCGTTTTGAACGAAAAATTCTTCGATTGATTTTCGGTCGCATTTGCTTTGACGGGCTTTGGGCGAGGATATTTAACAGCGAACTCTACGAGCTGTACGTCGACATCGACTTGGTCAGAAAAGTGCGCATCAGTCGACTAAGATGGCTGGGACATGTAGAGCGAATTGACACCAACGCTCCGGCCCGAAGAGTCTTCGACTCCAACCCGGAGGGACAACACAGTAGAGGAACCCCTCGTCTTAGGTGGCGCGCGCAAGTGGAAGGGGACCTCAACCGACTAGGAGTGCGCAACTGGAGGCAGTTAGCCAAAGATCGCGCTAACTGGAGAGGCGTATTGGTTGAAGCACAGGTCCACCCCGGACTCTAGCGCCACCTAAGTAAGTAAGGTCCCCTCGTTCGTGGCAAAAATAAAAACTCATACAACGCCAGGCCTAGGACCCTCATGTCATGAAAGATTGTTCATCACTTTAGTAGTGGCTATAATATCCCTACTTCGTTATAGAGGACCTGACAGTCGCGTATATCTACACGTAAATTTCAACCTAGCATATAGTTTCCAATTGCAAAGAACACTTTTTTGCCAGCATATCGACTTTTAAATGTTTCGGAGTCAATTCCAATGTGGCTTTATCCCAAATACCCATTCCAGTCTACTCAAACTAAGGGGGGAATTCCTTTGGTCCCTCACCGAAAAGTCCGCCCGATACACAAGAAATGTCTATTCACCAAGAAAGTGTGAATCATATACAAATGAAATAAAATTTCAATTAAACGTGGAATCGACTGGGGGGTTGTATTGGTCCTTGAGTGGCACCGTTCGTCTTGTTTTTCTGCATTTATTTCGTCGACTTTTTAGACCAGAGCACTAGGTCGTCAACGCAATCGACACTTTGGCCCCTTTATGACTTTTCATCTTTAAACGATAGTCACCACTGGAATGACAGACGATATCCTAGCCAAAAGTTGGAGTGTTCTTTTAGTTTTGATGGATTAAACTTCCCGCCACACATTTCCTTGCATTCACACAAGTCCAACACGAAACCTATAACAATAAGCATTTCGCTGAATCCCTTAACACCTTTCTCCGAAATTTCATTGGGGCCATAAAACTTAAGAAGCGCACGAAAAAACGCGCACCAAACTCTTGTCTAAATTTAGATCTTTAACACGAACTCATCGACCAGAACAATCAGTCATTTTCACTCTGAAAATAAAAACTTCCGCATTTTACATTCGTAGAAATGTAAACATTCGCGCAAATCATGTTTACGCTATGCGTCTGCCGCGCGCACCGTAACTTCAGTCGCCACTTCTAGCGTCTATATTGAAGTTCTCCCTACATGTACATTGAACACCCTGCACTCGTCCTGCGCCGCCGAAAATAATGCGCGAAAACATAAAATTCCAGGTTAATGACATTCTCGAGAGCGGGGCCCGAGTATACCCCCGGCGCACATGATTTATTGTGAAGAGATCTATAAACGCGTTCATATCTTTCTATTGGCCAAGCTTGGGGGGGATAGCGATGGCATACGTATGGACATGTGCTCCTTGGCTATGGCTATGGATTTCTATTGCTGTGGCTGTGTGGTTGTTGCCGTTGTTGATTATCGCACGATGACGATGATCAATGATCTATTAACGCAGCGGACGACACACAACAACAGCGTGGCAACAGCACAAGCGTCAGCATAAGTATAGTGGCTTCATGTGGCTGCGGAATGGCTTCATGTCAAAAAATTTACAAAATTCTAATTGCTCGAGACATGTGTACGAGTGTTGGGTGTGTGTTTTGTGTTGGCGGGTATTTTTGGACGGAGTACATAGTAGGCAAGGTGGCCAATGTTTGCGAACTAATTGCGCATTCTGCTGCATTGACAAGGCGGGCATCTTGGTTGCGTTGTGTTGCTGCGCGAACTGTCATAATGATCAATTAAGAGAGGGAATGTGAGCGTGTAAAATTCACTCAAGAAATTCCGACTTTTGATCAGTCACGATAGATGGATTGAGTTGGATGCGTTCCAATCCGGTAATAACTTCGTTTCTCCCTCTCCCGCACCCGCACTCGCACCTTCGGGCAATAATACAGCACGCTCCAAACAGGTTTGCCAAAGCAAAGGCAGAATCAGACAATGAGGCGCGACAACACCCTGCCTGTACTAGCAAGCGCAAATTATGCATCAATTAAAAACCAAGTCAATTTGTACTGCACTCGTGTACAGCCCGAGGGCAAATGTCGACTTGGAGTGACGTTTTAAAGCACTCGGCCCTGAACCACTTCTGCGCGAACAAAAAACAAAAATAAGCTTAACCGTCTCGCTTCAATGAATTTCCTTTACCACAAATCCATCGCTCGTTTAGTAGATCAAAACCAGTTGCGCGCGATTAATTTTTTTTTTTTTTTTTGTTTTGTCTTGCCGCATGGAAGCTTTAACTCGTCGTTGGTCTCGTTCAAGGAGCCCAATTAAAGTTGCGCGAGCGGTATTTTTTACGCCTTATTGCAACTGCACCTAGGTGTACTCGTGTTACTTTGGCCAACGGAAGTTGTAGAAGGCTGCTAGAAATTCGTTGCGACCGACGCTTTCGATTAAAACTTCTGACAGTTGACTTGACATGGTGCTATCTCAGCTCCCTTGACAGCTAGAACTATTTACAGAGGTCAGTGTGCCCAAGTGTGCGTGTGTGTGTTTGTGTTTGTATGAGATGAATGACTCAACATGCAACCATTCATCCATCTTGATCAAGCGAGAGAGTGAGAGGAGACAAGGACAAGCGCAAAATACAACCGCGCCGCCAAATGACATGGTGTCTTCGCGCGAGCAAAGTGTTGTGCGAGCTCTTGTAAGGTTGTACCAGGCACGCAGATGTTTACAGACGCGCGATGACTTCCAATGGCAGTGGTGAAATGTCATGGTGTCAGTTTATCTGACAGACTTTCCCAACAAAATGTCGTTCACCGTTCGGAGCCACAAACGCTTTGATGCGGATGCCAGTTTGATACGGATAAAGAAGTGGGCTTCCTTTTTCTATTGTTTAGAAGAATCGTGACAGGAGCATTGATTTCATATCAAAGGAGGAAATAAGATTTCATATCGAACTGAAATAAGTTTGCATTAAGCTTGATTTGTCGCATGGGAAATTTTTTGAACGCGATTTAAAGTCGAATAGAAAGTACCGAAGTCTTACTGCCTCTGACTTAAGCTGGATTCGCATTATTTAAAACATCAACAATGAGCTACACTTTGTTCAATCTATTTTCTTTTTCTGCTTTTGCACTCCTGATCAGCAATCATATGGATAGCTGTCAAAATATTCTATACTCAGATTCGTGCTTTACGAGGTTAAAGAGTGTACCCTCATCATGTTCTGAACGATTGGGGATGTGATATTGTAAGGAAGTAAAAAGCCGTTATGCTTTGAACTAAATGACACAGTGTTTTTTATTAAGAAGTTGTTTTTCAATTCATTGATTTACTGAAATAAGTAGCGCATCTGAGTTGGACTTATGTCATTCCCAGAACCGCTTTTTTAACTTTTTCTAAGAGATAGATATTGCATTCGTACAAAATTTCGAACTCGAGGTGTTAATCAATTCTGACAATAGGATGAGATCAACTCAAAAAAAGTGGGTCGCAGAATTCTGTGCGTCTGTCTTTCTGTCTGCCCGTATCCTCCCGAGGACTACAGTTTAAACAACGGCCCGAATTTGGTTCAAACTTCGGTTTTGGTGTTTGTGGGCCTATAGTTGGGCCCCCTCTTTTTTTTTTTTGCAAGGTAGCCTCAATATTATTGGTAGTGCCCATGCAAAATGTTCATACCAGTTTGATTTGTTCGAAAACTGTTCTAACGACTTCGACCAAAATTGATATTTGAGCTGAAGTGGGCGAGGTTTACATGACTGCTTACACAGTTTTTGGTTAAAAAATCGAATAATGGTACTTTCGAAATTTCGACATGTCTCGAAAACGGTCAGTAGGTACTCGTAATTGTAATATAGTCATTTATAACTTAATAGTTAGAAAACTCAGTTTTTGTCTATATCATCGTACAATGTGTACGCCAATACTTCGAGTGAAATTTATGTTTTCAAAATTATTGCGTAGTTCAATTTCAATTGGAATGACCGAAAACGCTTATTTTAAAAACGACTCATATCTCGAAAACTCCATTTTCGATTTCGATAAAACTTGAAAAAAAAACTTGCTTACATCCCGACCAATACACAGTTTTAAGCTAAATAGCTAAGAAGTATTTTTCAAACTAAACATTTCAATATTTGTTACTGTTTTACAAAAACTGATCTAACGATTTTGATCAAAATCCATACTTAGAATAATAAAAAAGTACTAACTGAGATCCCATACTTAGTTTTTCTCAAATTCGAATAAATCATTCTTTTAATTATTTCTCAAAAATTGCTATTCAAAAAGCGGATCTGTTTTTATATATTTTTTTAATGCTCAATACCGTACTTCCATTAAAAATGCAATAACATCGACGAAAAACTTATTCTAAGCAAATATTGCCCACTTCTCCTTTTTTACAACTATATTGAATATGCAAATTATAATAATTCCAACCACTTGTAGACTTACACAATCAGAAACTCCCACTTCATTTGTACCCCCACACACGTCCATCGGCACGGCATATTCGGTTTATAACTGCAAATTCAAAAACAAATTTCTGAAATCTTACATACCAGTATATTTCTAGGTAAAGTTATCAGTCTAATACGCACCCTACTTTCAACCATAGACACTTTAAACCAGCGTTACTATAGTACATTCCAGTCAAAAATAAAAACATATCCTAGCAGAACAGAAAACTGAAACTCCAACTACACTTTACCTTGTTCTCAAAAATCTTGTAAAGTGCAAGAGTTTTAAAATAGTAGAGTAGGCGCTTATAACTCCTTAACCAGAAAAATACTAGTGAGAGCTTATAGCTTAGAACTAATTATAATATATAATGTAAAATGAAGGAGAGTCATTTACCCCAGCACAGTCAAGAAAAAAAATGAATGCCAGACACCGACTCTTTGTCTTTTTATTATCCGCGCGAAAACCCTGGTGGAGTTTTGAGTCGCCACTGAACTGCGTGCGTTCACCGTGACAGTGTTTAGACAACAACTAATCGTTTTATTAGCGCTTTATATTTTCGAATGCATTTCCTTTCGAACTTTCATATATGGCCGTATCAGATGAACAACACAAAAGTGGATCTTATTTGACACCATTCGTATATTTCATAAGCAGTCTCATTTGTCTAGCATTGCTTCTGAGATCTGTACCTGCCTATCTAATAAAAGAAGAAAAAAAAAAAACAGTCAAACTTTTGATCAATGAGAAAATTTCATTCGACAAAGTCGTGCACTTTATTTTCTTAATAAACCACAAAATATGGAGGTCAAAAATTCGGTAAACGACGCGATCAAGACTGACTGTAAGTTCTGTTAAAAAATAAACCCGGAAACATTAAAGAAGGAAAATATTGACAATTTGACATTTCTCGCGACGCGCAGCCCGGGTGCTAAACTGAGCCTCCAGAAAGCCCTTTCTATCGGGAACTATAGGTACACGAACTACATAGTTCATTGAGTTCGTTTAAGCGAAAACAGGTAAGCAAAGCGGCTCTAGCTTTTGTGACTGGTTGTTTTCCAGGCCATCAGCCTTATCTCTAGATGAACTGGACGAACGCACAAGTTCACTTAGTTCCTAAAGCTAAATCGCAAAAAAAAAAAAAACTCACAAGTCTATTTTGGGAGTGGCTGCAATCAACTTGGCACTAATCCCACAGTTTTAGAGTCAAAGCCATGTGCAAAGCGCTATCTCCTTCATATAACTTATTAGGTATGACTATGACAGATAAACTTGAGCTATATTCGGCGCAACCTCACCGTAATAATTTAATTACTGGAATAGAACGCGAGGAGTATTTGCGACTGTTCAGGTCCTCTTACTAATAATTTAATTCATTTCCGATAACAAAACTATTCCAGGCAAGAGCTCTCTCTATCATTGGTTACGACCTATTCCGTTAATCCGTCTAATGTCTAAATTACTCACCCGAACAAATACCCTCCGATAGAACTAAATTCCTCCTCTGGTACGCTTAATGCTAATGTCTTCTCTTTTTTTTTCTCTTGCAGGTACGTTTCATCAATCTTATTGAAAAGAAGACAAATTTAATTGCCCCTACTCGTGTAAGTACCTATACATATACCGCTAGATATGGTGTACTCCTTTCGGCGGTAATCTCCTTCGCCATATGTGTGCGCAAACTATCGTAGATGTCAAAATGGATTTCCTTTTGATTACCAGTGAATTTATTTAATTACTTCTTTTCATATTAAATTGGCGTCGTCTATGCGAACGCTGCTGGGTACGTGCGACCTTTCAAAGATCCATATCAAGCTCCTCTTCCTTTTTTTTTCTCTCTCTCTAATTAAACTAAATGTTACCACGATATGGAGTCGGCGATTAGTTGATGCCCCAGTGTGCAGACACAACACTGCATTCATATAAACGGTCATTTGGTTTTCATTATTTCTCCATCATCATCATCACGGTTACATCTGCAAAGAGATGTATAAGCGATGATTAAATTGCGCAAAGGCGATGCAAGCGAAGCCTCCTTAATTTACAGATGCTGGATACAGAGAGATGCAAACTAACAGATGAAATATTTCATTTTATGAATATTTTTTTTTCAAGTACTTCCTTTCGTTGCCCCATCTTCGTCGCTCTCGTCGTCGTCAGATTGTCCACTTGCACACAGAGTAACCTACTACTGACACCATCTAGTAGTAGTAAAAATTTCAATTATAAAGAATTTTATATCCGAATCGTAAATAATTTAATTAGCCTCTGGCGGACGGGCACATGAGCACACAGATGGGCGTGTGTGCACGTGTATTTGATTGAGAACCGATAAATTGTGGAACGAGGACAAAGGAGGAATTAAATGTAAAAAGGATTTGAAATGCTCGTAAAGTTAAATATTTCAATTATCCTCTGTTGATGCAGTTAAATGGAATTTATACAAAGACGAAGAAAAAAAGGAGTTGAACTGCCCAACGGTTCTGTTTGGTTTAAGAATGATGAGCTCGGTGTACGTCCACTTAATAAATAATTCAGTCGTTGCAGTTATTTCAGGAAATACAAGCCGCAGTCGCTATAAATCGGCTTGGGTTTATCACTTGTGTGGATATAAGGATTTGAATTTAAAGATAAAGCATTGTTTTCATCGGATTACGGTAGTTTTGACGACTTTAATTCAGTTGTCATAATAATGATGTTCATTCTGTTGCATCAGAGAGATGTCGTGACGCTAACTGTGTTAGAGTTAGAGTAAACTGGTTCAAACATAGCTGAATGAATGGCATCTTGAGCTTCTGGGTTCATTCTGTGAGCCTCTTTCTTGGCTCACTACGACCCCCGTCTCTGATATGCAACTCAGCAGGGTGATGTTGCACATCATTTTAGGCCAAGAATCGTGATATTAGTCTCAGCGTACCTACACATTTTGGTCTGAATCGAAGTTGAAGAGCTGAAGAGCTAAGTCCAACCTCTACCGTGTTTCTGCAAACTAAGCTTCTCAGCATTGTATTGCCATTAGTTCGGTAAAGATCGTTTCCAATATCGGGTCAGATTTCAAACCACGGAAAATGAGGCTAGAGAGTATAGCCGCCATTAAGTCTTACTCCATAGGAGAAGACGGTGTGACGATTTGTCAAACCAGTAATCATAGCCTACCTCACCGAAGTTATAAACTGGCGCATTATAACTACAACTTTTCCGAATTCCTGGAAAATTGCAAGAGTCCTACCAATTGCCAAAAAATCCAACCCAACCTCTGCCGCTGATTTCCGACAAATTAACATCCTACCTTGTTTGTCTAAGGTATGTGAAAAGTTAATATCAAAGCAGTTAAAGAAAAACATTTTGCAACATAATTTCTCGACAGTCTGCTCATAGAGCTAACCACAGCTGTTCCTCAGCTATGGTCAACCTATTGAGGAAATAAGGCAAGACTACGACAAGCATAACGCTGCTGTTCTTATTAGATTTTTTTAATAAGGTTAACCATGAAATTCTGCTTTGGAAACTAGACAATTTATTTGGACTCACTGACAGAGCAGTTAAACTGATAAAAAGTTTTCTCTCTGATAGGTTACAAAGTGTTGTCACAAAAGCGAATCATTCTCTATTAAAACCGATCAAACAGGGCGTACCACAGGGATCAGTATTGGGACCGATCTTGTTCTGCATTTTCATAAATGACCTTCCATATGTTTGTAAAGGTACATCAGCTCACTTATATCCTGATCATGGGCAACTTCATGCTGCAAAGTCACTCCAAAATATTGATGAACTCACAGCCCATGTCAATGAAGATTTAGAGCGAATTCACAGATGGTCTGTGGAGAATGGACTACAACTAAATCAAAAAAAAGTCCCAAGGAATCCATATTATGTTACAAAAAGTTCAACCTTGATTTTGTACCGGATGTTTGGCTAAATGATAATAAAACCATAGTAGTTGAAACTGTCAGTAGACTAGGGTTCGTTATAAATCGTAGCCAACTACTATCTATCTTCAATCACATAAACATTGTCGTTCGGCGAATCTTTTGACTTGTTCGTAAATTGCGGCTTTCTGCTTATTTCACCCCCACTGAAACTCGGCGAAAGCTGGTAATAGCCTTATTACTACCTCTCAATACAAATGCTGAGGCTGTCTATAGAACGCTCGACTCTTTATCGCAACGTAAAGTGCAAGATGCTTTCAATGATGAATTGAGATATGTGTATGGCGACCACATTTCCATTAACTCTCGGGAGTTACTTGGATGTTCTCTACATGATTACATCAACGCCAGGAACTGCCTTTTTCTTCACAAAATCATATACAACCATTCCCCAACCTATTTGTTCACAAGGCTCAACTTTTCTTCCAATAGGACTATGAATATTATCCTTTTTCGTTGAGTACACATTAATTCCTCACATCTATTCTTCATCCGCACTGTCAGACTATGGAACTCGTTACCTAAACCGATTAAAACAATTTCTAATCTCACAAGTTTCAAAAGCACAATTTTTCTCCATTTCTCATCGACTGTTTCTTTTAATTAATACCTATCAAAATATCTAATCTCTCCTTTTCAGAGCTACCTTCTTCAAATGCGTCCCAAGGTGCAGGGAAATAACTTCACGGGCAATAACTTCACATGGGAAATAACTTCACCTCGAGTGGGAAATAACTTCACTTACAAAAAGTGAAGTTGTTGCCAACTGAAAGTGAGCAATAACTCCACCGTAAATTTTGTGAAATTATTTCCCACCTACAATTTGAGAATTTGTTGATTCTAACTGGAAAACAAAATCAAATTATTTATAAGTAGTATAGCTAATTTATTTAACTTTGCATACACTCAAACTCGCAACTACTCCCACCCCTAAACAGAGACTCCAAGCCGGGGGGTTGCAGGGGGGCAGCATGCCCCCCCATACATTTTCCACTGTTTATGAATAATAATTGTAGGCTGACATACCTATGTCGCGGCATGTTAAGAGAAATTATTTCCCACAAAAAAGTGAACTTTTTGCTCACTTTCAATGGGAAATAATTTCACATAAAATAAGTGAATTTATTTCCCACTCGAGGTGAAGTTATTTCCCATGTGAAGTTATTGCCCGTGAAGTTATTTCCCTGCACCGCGTCCCAAACTTTCACTCCTCAAACCATCTGCACTGTTTTTAATTTAGTTTTAAGTCACTTGGAATTAATATTAAAACAATTCTTAAGTTCTAATTAGGTACTATGAAGGATATCATCTTAAAGTACACACCAATCAAATAAATAAATTTAATTGAATTGAATTGAATAAAAATAACGAACCTCTTTTGCTAACTTGATGGCACAGCACACATTTTTACATATAAGGTGCATACTTACACCCGTTGCACTGATATAACATAAATAGAGAACTTCGCCTTCAAAAACTCAGTTGCCTCTCTAAAGAATTGTCGCTCAAACTTAAACGACCTAAAAAGAATAGCAAAAACAAAGTTCGTGTTTTTTTCACAAAAATCAATCTGCCTACTCCTTAGAGGTAACCAAACAACAGAACAAAAAAAAAAATCCCATCCTCCAGCTATATCAAGCTTTGATTCTGCAAACACAATTAATTTGAACGTGACGGAATAAACAAACCATCCGCCGAACGAGCGTCAAAACAATTTTCAAGGTCTCATACACACAGAAAATGGCATCGAAAAAAAAAAAAAATTAAGTAAATATGAAAGAGTCCCTCATCCTGAAACCCCTAAGCCGCTCCAGATTGTGTGCGAATGGAATTTTGTTTATCACAATCTCCGATTTCAAATTTTCGAAACAGACTTGAGAAAGAAGATGAGGAGGGCAAAAAAAAATCCATTCATACAACAGACCAAAACATCCTCTTGTTTTTGTTTTCGTTGAGACGCTGGGTTTGTAAATGGTGGCACTTTTTTGTGGAACTTTTTTTTTGTTTTTGTTGTTTGTTGCTCCTTTTCTAGGAAACAAAACACAGTTGGTATGTATGTGTGTGTGCCTGGTGGGATTCTGCATATGTATACTCTTTTTTCTAATCCCTCCGAATGTGTGCTTTTTCCAAGAATCGTGTGAGACGAAAACAGCCATTTGTTATCTGGGATTCCGTCGCATACCTGTAAATACTGGATATACCATTCTTGGAGGTTTTTTTTCTGTGGGACCATGCGTGTCGTTAGCGTTTTGCGACGAACAAAGGATTGTGCGTTCGCATAGGCGCGGTTAAATTAAATTCGACTCCGTTTAGCTGCCCAAAGATACCGATATCCGAATGCCCTTATGCAAGTTACTAGAATCAGTTTGTGGGGCTAATGGGAAATGCCTCAACGTGGTAGGTATCGGAAAAAATTAAAACACAGCCAGATGGATCGAGACATAAACACATAAAAAGTATCGATTAATCGAACTTAACCAGAATACGGGTATATGAGATACATTTTGGGATGTGGTGGACTGTGTAAACAATTGGTGCGTAAGATCGAGAGATTGTTATTAATTTTTATTGCCATATTGTGCAGATGATTTTTTTTAATGCTTTCCTAGTAAAACCTTTGTCTGGTGGCGGCCGTTGGCTTTTTTTAATTAATGTTTTTCAAGCTCAGATTATGGATCAACTATTTCCGCTCAATTTATGCGCTTTTTTGTCGGTTGTAGCTTTGAGTGATTTACCCTGAGAGGATGTTCTGGGAAGAAGATGTTTTTGATTTTTAGCGCCCATGTGTTGTGAAAATGTTAAACCGAAAGTGGACCATTCTTGGTAAAGGGCGTTCTTTGTTCAACTTAAGTCTTTGAGTATGGTCATTAATTTTTTCCGAGAGGAAGAAATTCAAATTGGCAGTAGACTAGTGGGGTTACGGAGAATATATGACGAATTGGTAGTTCCATGAATTGCCTGTATAGCTTTGGCTTAAATTGAATTTAAATTTAGTCCATGTGAGATCTGCAAAAGTAATCTGTTTAGAAACAACAAGATTCGAGGGAGTGATGAGTCAAAAAAAGCAGAACGTTTTGGTTATCCAACTAAATAACGCGCTTACAAGCCAGCATTGAAAGTGTCATCTACCGGAAATTGAGAGCAAAATCAATTCTAGAATGATATGATGAGTATACCATCAAAGGGAAGAATCAGCCCGATTATATCCCCTGGAGTTGTCCGGTTTCCCGCTCAAACCAATTGGTGAAAATCTAGTGCTGAAGTAGTGAATCTTTTTTTTCATATGAATTCTTTCTCGTGAAAAATTGATCAGAGCTGCGTGCGAGTGCTTCAGTTGGGTAGTTGAAACCTATAACAACATATTTGTGCATTTTTATATTTTCCCATTTTAACTGTTTCTTTTCCAAGCCATTGGCTATATTTTATATTTCGAAAGGCCATTGGTTAGGGTACATTTGAATCAATGGGCCTTACCAATAAACATTTTTAGTTTCGACTCTAAATTGTAATAGTTCACGGTGGCTTGGTTTTTCATACAAATTGGGCAATTGTGAGCTTCAGCAAATTTAAAGTCGACACCAAAATTTTTTATTAGTACAGTGCAATACGTTTTTGTTTTCTCTTTATTGCAGGCCTAAGTAAGCAAACTTTTGACGCAAATACTTGCGATCAGAATTGTTTCCCACATATAGGAAAATCTTGATTAGAGTTTAAAGAAATTGACGGTGTCAACCAAAAAAAAATTTGTATTATTATTGGGAGAGCAACACTAGTTTGAATGAAAGCTTTTAAACATTTGAAATTTATACTTTTTAGGAAGATATTTCGACTTTTTTTTTTTCTTGCCATGAAGTGAACCCATATATCGCTATCACTGCGAGCAAAGCCACTACCTTGTGAACAGACTCCCTTAAAAGATTGTTTGAATATTTGATCAGAATACTTTGCCAGTCATACACATTTCTTTTTGAAAGGAATGTCTGTATGTTCCTCTGTCAGGAAGTGAACCACGTCCCAGGCGATCAATTTTTTAAGCGCCCACCACTGACATACAGTCTAGTCCTAAGCAAATGAACTTCGATTACTTAGAAGGTTTTTATTCTCTATTTGTTCTCGCTTGAGGCTCAGTGGTCGGTGTATTGAAGTGCTCCTTTAAGATCCACACCCCAAAATTTACCTTTTTATGTAATTTATACTGAGTCTGTCAAATTCACTCTATCGTCCTTTTTCTTTAAATTTATCAGTCTTTTAAATCATCGCCAATCGATTGGACTTGATTTTATGTAGTTCCAGTTTACCGACAGGCTAGGAAAGCTCTTCAAAGCTGATCGATCCGAATTAATCGTTTAGTGGTTTTATCCAATCAACTTTTTGCAATTCTCAGTTTTTGGAAATTTTGCAGACAACTTGCTCATACCCAATTTTTCGCTTAGGATATTGAATATTCCCCCAAATGAGAACTGCAAAAAATAGCTTTCAAATTTTGTTTATGAATTTTTGAAGCTAAAGTCCTTAAACTGGGTAACCATCGAGCTATAATTTAGGTCTAGATCATCATATCTTTGCTGATGAGTAAACCGACCCAGTTGTTCAGTAGTTCACCACCGTGAAGTCGCGTTTTGACAATTTAAATCCTTTTGTCAGCGTTGACGTATGAACTATATCTAGCTAAGATGAGAGTGTTATACCGTGTTTTTTTTTTAATTCACAAAGCTCACGACATACCGATGCCTTTATAGGTCCTGAACTACACTCAACTACATATATGAACCGTTTAGTTCCACAAGTGGATTTCCATTAAATTGTGCGCTCTCTAAAATGGATTGATGTGCATTTGCCTGATACGCATTGCCTGTAAGCCTGATTTCATCTTGAATGTCTAAATAAAAGTCCTACTCTTTCAGACTATTAACCACGCAAACTTTTCCTTTCTCTCTCAAAGATATAAGCCTCGAAAAATATTGTAAGCCAAGGTCCATCAAGAAGAAAGAACTTGGTGATTACCACAACTATCCACTCAACTAAGACCAACGAAAACCTTCAAATGCAAAACTTCCCCCAGCGGCGACATTGAATTATTTTTTTTATTTTCAATCAAATGAGTGCATCTACTGTCCTCGATGGATTACTTATTCTTATTACAACTAGTCATCGTTCCCTATACTCAAACTGAATTTATAAATTACTTGACTTTAATTGACTACCGATATTAGTGTGGCATTCTGTTTATCTCTTTATGTGCATCTACGCTGCAATTCAATCCATAATTGTTAATTAAAGCCAAGCTGACAGTGGCGTGGGGGTCACCAACAACGACGCCAAAGTCTCTTGTAAGACACAATCGCGAACATCGAACAACCTAACGACTGTTGCGTATGTGCGCCACCGTAATCTTAAACTGTAGGCTTGCCCGCGCGCCTTTAGATCCGAACTCTATTTTGGCTATCGCTAATTTATCTATAAACATTCACTCCCCCGTAACCAAAAGAGCGGGGCAAACCAAAACAAAAAAAAATAAAACAGTGAAAAGTGCATTAACCTTGAACATCCAGTGTTGTGGGCGCTATTCGCGCACACGCACTACATGCAGTACCTACAGTATGTGCGCAATCCAAATTGAAATTCGATTTGCAATTATCGCGTAATTGTTGCACACTCCCATCGCGAATTGAAGTTCGTATAGAGTGTAATTACGCTCATTACTGTGTTTTGTTGCAAGTTTTCGATATAGTAAACGATCTTGTTGTGCGGACTGCAACAGACACAGCGGGTGTTTATTTGATTAGGTTGTATTCGGGCAGGTTTGTCTCTTTTTGTCTTTAATTTTTTTATGACACACTTTAATGAGGCTTGGGCGGGCTGTTCGCAAACGACAAGAGAATATAATTATAGGGTCTTAGAACTGCCTAATGACTGAGTCTTGTTGCCAAAAGGTGATCGTTGTATAATAGGATCGGTTAGCTATAGATTGCGGCTACGGTTAAGGTGGGCTTTCGATAATTTATGGCTGGGTGGCGGCATTTGGGAATGCAAGAATTGCGGTGCCCACCCAGTCTGAGGAGGAGTTCTAATCATCGGGTAGTTGCATTCGACTTTGGCGCTTGTTTCAAGTTCGTCTGTTAGTTAATTGAGGCGAAGGCGGTAGTGGCTCATGGCTTGATTGGATAATTGGAATCAGTTTTGTTTACGTAGATCTGTGAGTATAACTCCATTAGGGTGTTCATTGCATTTCGGGTTGGTAAAGGACCGCATTATCGAGCGAGAAAACAACAAAAGAGCATGCGTATAGGTATAAATATGAATTAGGCTTTACTTGGAGCTGTAGCTCTTTTGAACTACAGCTCTAAGTCATCATCGGACGCCTTTAAGTGTTTGTTTGAGCAACTCAATTCTGGCTGTCATTTTTCCATATTCCTTTTTGAAAGACATACGATTGTTTTCCGCCGATCAAGGAGCTATCCTGCTTCTTATTCACGTCAAGACCTCTGAGCGATGAGCCACCAATTGCCAATTGAGTATATTTCCACAAAAAATCGTTGACATTTTGTGCTTGCTTTCAAAATGCTTCCGGTCTCCCACGATCCCTCGAATATGTCATCAATACTCTATCAAGCTCCTACGACCTCATGTCAATTAAAATAACTCCATTTTCGAAAATCATCCGAGTGCATTCTCAGTAAATCCTTCAAATGTCAAGCTTTAAAAAACTCTTGTCCAGGGTTAAGGCAACCTACCTACCTACGTTTCTCAATGTCAACCACTTACATGAATAATTACCATTTTTAGACTTCCACGAACGATTTTCCGATTTTCGTGTCCGCCAAGTTACAAAGTTGCAGCCGAGAACATAAAAGCAAATTGTAAACCTGAGCGCACCTCAACCCTAAAAAAGCGGCTTCTTCGTTTTTGCCACGTGCTTAGCTACAAACAAAAAGGATTTCAACATCATCGGGAGCACACAGCAAAATAAAAGCCGAACAACGGAGACCAAACCGCATCCACCACCCATTAGCACAAAAGACGTTTTCGTGTACTGCACACTTGCGTCGCTATGTACAAGTACATGGTATCTCTCTAGAGGGAACATTCAAACCAGATTTTCAGCCCACAAGGAGAACACTAACTGAACCGCGCGCGAAAACTTTGCCACAAGAAAAAAGGGGGACAACAACAAAAAAAAAAAAAGCGAAACATAAGAGAGCGACTTCGTTGACGCTGCCGTGAATGACGCGCAAGATGCACTTCAGGACGAGAGCAACAGCACGAAAAAAAAAGAATTAATCCCAAAAAAACAGGAAAACCAAGGCAAACAAGACAAGCGAGCCCGTCTGTTCGCATGTGGGCTATATGGAGACACCAGAAACTGGTCTCGTCGAGGGGTGACACAGCCTATGAAGATCATCGCGGCAAAGGACTGCAAAAACCAAAACAAAATCCAGAAATCAAGGAAGCTAACCGAAATGGCAAGGTAAACATCGGCGGCGGCGGGCGCGTAGAAGGTCATCGCTCTTAGCGCACAAGCACTCTTGTTTGCAGTTCCCGCTTCTACGATACTTTGGCCTTTTTTTTCGCGTTTATTTGTTCGCTTTCCTGTTTGTGGAACGCGGGGCGATCTTTGGTGTGGTCTCCGTCTCTCCTGCTAGATGTGACGATTTTTTTTGCTGAGTGTAAGAAAAAAATACCCAAAAAAAAAACATCCCAGCCCTCAACTATAGATGGAGCTGTTGTTGAGTCATTATGCCACTTAGGCCGCCAGCTACCGCACAACGCGCCACGACAGAGTAGCTCGCTAGCGATTGTGATCTCTTCTCTGCATACACCAGTATACACACACACAAGAGGATGGGGAACATGAAAATAAAATTTCAAACCGCAGAAGAAAAGAAGAAAAAACCAAATAAATCTCTTAGATACTTTGTTGCAAGCGATTTTTTGATTTATTAATTACCGCTGCATCGTTGTGCTCCGTTTTTGCTTTGAAAAGTAATTTACGATCGCCAGACGCAGTAGGATAGGACCAACGCTTCATGTTTATTAGCGCAGTCCTCCTCTTGACCCTGCAACAATAAATAAATAGAGGAAGCCAACCAAAAACAAATAATGTCTATGTCCACGGGACGAGCTTTAGATGTACACTGTATATTATATAGGTATGTATACCGTTTGAATTGTGAAAACAAAAAAACAACACACTCTTGTGTATATTTTCGTTGGAACAGCTAATAATGGTTTCACATTGATTTGAATTTGAATTGGTAGATGTGTGCGAGTACTACTTCATCGCAGAAAATTTGTTTTGGCGTGGAGCCTGAAACAAAAACAATACGGGGAAAATTTTGATTTGAGATCCATGGCACCTGTTGCTGTGCGTTCTGGCGGTTGTTATGGTGACAATAACGGTTCGCTGCGCAGTTCTCCAATTCGAGGGAGAACTTTGAATGTTGGGGCTTGGGGGTGCGAGAGCGATGTAACGAAAGTTAATCAGTAGAGATAATTCGCAGTAATAGCGACTTGCGAG
Source organism: Cheilosia vernalis (assembly GCA_949126925.1). Classification (NCBI taxonomy): domain Eukaryota; kingdom Metazoa; phylum Arthropoda; class Insecta; order Diptera; family Syrphidae; genus Cheilosia; species Cheilosia vernalis. The sequence continues at coordinate 6,383,254 of OX421362.1, forward strand.
AAAATATTGTTCAGTCTTGAAGTGGGCGCATTTACCACCGTTTCAGAGGTGAGAGGTGCTCATTCGTCTGAAAAATATAAGGCAACCTGATGAAGATGTGCGGCGGGGTCTGAAATAAACATTCGGTCGCGAGGTAGTATCGGACGGGAATTTTTTTCTTGCGTCGAAAATGTTGTCATTCGCAAGATTCATTGCAAAAATTTGGCGAGAAATCTAAGAACTTGACGGCAGAAAATGTCGGCAAAAATGTCTGACGGACCAATTCGAACTATGTACTTAGAAATGTAATGAATACCGTGTTGCACGGACAGTGGTTATATAATTCGGGGAAGACGTCCTAAGCGATATCGATATCGCATTCAAAAGAAAGCTTTAGATCCGCAGAGAAATCGGTGATTCTAACATTTGTGGGACAACTCATCCACAGTCAACTTAGGCCCTAGTTATAGCCATACGTAAAACGAAACCGTAAAAAAATTCTTTTGCTTTTTTAGACCACTTAATCCTAATGGTTGAACTCAATCTTGGTCTTAAAATGTTGCTTATTAATTATAAAGTTAGCCTATCAAAAAAAAAAAATTAGCAAATGGTCTTTAAATTTTCTAGAAAAATAATTTATACATTTTTCCGTACGAAAAACTTTTTCCGATCCACTTCTCAGTCAATTCCACAAATAAAACCCAGGTCATTCCACTGAAGTATTTCATTTCCTTACTGTTCCATCTATTAGGATTTTTTTTCTGATGGAATCCAATCAGTGGTGGTTGATTTGTTGTATTTGTTTTCATAGGGAAACATTTTTCTGACAGAATTTTCGCTATAACCGCCTAAACGAAAAAAAATCATTTTCATACTGTTCCCACTTTTTCTGTTGCATTTTACGTATGGCTATTATTAGGGCCTTAACTACACTACAGTGTTCATATAAGATGCAAAATTGATGGTTTTCAGTTTCTTAGCTGTCTCCTCAGTATGTATTTTAGGAAATGTGCACTACTGCCCCTACATTGTATTACCTTAAGGATGACAAACAGTGGTAGAATCGTTTGAGAACGATGTCATACTTAGAATCTCTGATTCGAAGGGTTGATCTTGAAGAGGGCGACGGACTGTTTTAGAGGAAAATGATACACAGCCTTATAAGACTGGTAATAGGGTAACCTCTCTACGTTACGAAACCCTTGTGATTAGGCTTACCGAAGCAACCTCTTAATAATAATAATAATAATATTTATTGCATCATACATGCTTACACAGTAAGAATTCACTTATAAGTCTGTGAAAGTTAAACATTTTTAATTTAATATTCATAAATGATTTGAAAGTTAAGTTAGATTTAATTTTAAATTAATTTTAATTGAAATTGAAATCGCTTGATGAGGGATAGGGATGGGAAAATTGAGTTGCTTTAATTACTGAGAAAATGATAAGTTGGACAACCAGGAACTCGACAGGCGTCGTGCCACCACAAGCAAACACCTTTCTTTAGCACATCTGACCTAAAACTTAACATTTCAAACGCAAATCTGCAATAATACGTCCAAGGGAGAGTGCCTTGAGAGAGAGTCTTTGCTGCGAACGCCGACTTGACTCCTTGGGTTAAGTGTTACTCGTTTATATTTTTTTGTACTATAGGAACTTAAGTCTTAAATCATGCTGAATTATTAAACGCCAACTGCCTTGTCCCAATTTTTAAGCACATTTACTTAAATTTGAATCGAGAAAAATGACAAAATAAAAGTTTAGAGGCTTTGTAAAATGAAATGTTCTTAAAAAATTTGTTAAAAAAACAAAGAAATTTATTTATTTAATTATTGTTTAATTATTTAATTTATTACGCGTATATATTTTTTTTGTTTACTATAAACTGTATTCAATCATGTCTTGTCCCAATTTTTAAGTCCATTGTCTTAAAGTTTAATCGAGAAATATGACAAAGTTTAGACGCTTTGTAAAATAAAATTTTCTTCATAAATTTGTTAGAAAACAAAGAAATGTATTAAGGGTAAATTTGCTGGCAATTACCCTCTCTTCAAAATGTCCCTGTGTGGATATATGCCACGCCCACATTTTGGGGGTGTTTTCTTAAGAAAAAACAAATATTTTCTTTACTAAAGCAGAAAAATCAAGCTGCATTTATTGATGTCAACCGTGAACTCAATGGTTGGTAGGTTTTAGCGGGGGCTTTGGGTGCGATTCCCAGAAAAGCACAAATTACATCTTCTAGCTTTTCCACTGCGCCACCTCTTGTGAACGTCTAACAAACATCCGAGAGTGTTCTGAGAATGATGATTCTTAAAACGTGACTCTTGCCGAAAGAAACGAGTAACTTAAAGTTTAAGTTATATATTTTCTTTATAATTTTTAAAGTCAGTTATTTGAGCATTTTGAGCTACGCCCATTTTTTAGGGGCGTTTTTTTTGCAATGAAACTATAACTCGTGTAGTTTTTGCTTTGTGTGGTCTTTTTTAGCAATTCATCTCGTTATGGTTAAGGTAGAGTCATCCGCATCATTCTTGAGAAGGCTTTTCTCCGCACCTTCAGTCATATTTCAAATTAGTCTGCTCCTCAGTCTGACACATGTTGGTTCCGCCATGCAGCAGTAGTGCGGTTCGGTTTCTGCATCTCACGATTATGTGCTAATTCCATTCTAAATAGAATTCCAACTTCTGTCATGAAGAGAAAAATAACATCCATCTTGGCACACGTTCAACTACAATGCCACCCGTTCGCCGAATAAACAACCGGCATTCATTCATTATCATTACCCTTGCAATGCATTGTTACACGAACTGCATTACATGATTAACGTAAATACTAGTACCTCTCCATTATTCAGTCATTAACTTCCCAGATCTAATCGCTTTATTAGGAACGACCTGCACTTTTGTGTTTGAAAAGAACCAACTTCAACCACTGGTGCACGGTGCTTCAAAAAATTAGTTTTCTTGATTAGTTTAGCCATCAGTCAAACCCAAAGACACACCACACACCACAAACTGCGATTCTCCGAATAAATGGCATTCACGCCTTGGGACAAAGCAATTCCATTCCGGACAGTGGAGATGCAATTAGAAGAAACGCCTGCAACGCTCCGACATCCGTTCGTTCATCCGAAAGGTGTTCATTTCACACCGCAGCACGCACGTCGGTAGCTCGCTACGCGTTGCCTGTAATTTGTTCTAACAATTCCTATACAGTAATCGCCTATACCTGCGACTGGAGTTTGTGTAATTATTTTGTTCCCGAATAAATAACAAATGACTGAGAGGCTGCGGATGACGACGACGTAGACGACGACGACGACGAATAAATCAGCATGCGCTCTGAACAGGGGGATACATAGAGAATGCTGCTTCTAATGGTCTGACATAATTACACATCTCTCCGATGGACTTGTACATGTTAAGCAGTGCAAATGAAACAAAGAGCAACCAGAACCGCCAGCACCACACGGGAGCTCCGATGGCGATGGTCGCAACAATAAGCAAGCTAATCACAGAAGGCGCCCCCTGAAATCGTTCTTCCTGTATGTGTAGGCAGCCCCCCCCTACTATTATTTCGATATATGCAATTCAATTGGCCGAAGGCGCGCGGCACATGCGGTGGACATAAAAATCGCTTCATCATTCGCGAAATAATAATTAGATACATTTCGCTCAGTCGTATAAATCTGCTACAATGATATACTGCTGGGCGCTGGGCTGTTGAAGACGAATTGTATGTAGCAACAACTGTGGCGCGATAGTAAAAGCGCCTTGTACATCTCCGGAAAGTTATAATATTCTAATGATCCGTCGGTCGGTTGTTGGATTGGCCCGAGGGCAACCAATTACCAGTTGTTGGAGTAGCGTAACATTGCCAAGGAAGATGCCATGCAGCCGAGTGGCGGTGGCGGCTGTGGTTGGTAGGTCTAGATCTGTTATAGCATTTAGCTGCATGAGATTCTGGTATCCAGATATGTGATGTGCATTAATTTGAATAAAGTAAACTATAAAATGCGAACTTGAACAAGTCGCAGTTGAGAGCGTGTTCTTTGATTGGCTCTATAAGTTGGTTGGTGGTGCTTCTGTTTCGTGTGTGTTGAAATATGCTGCCGTTAGGTGTAACTTCTCTGCAGTCTGGATGCAGGAATTTCAATATTTGTTCTTACGGAAATGGTGTGTCGTTTAAAGAACAGATTGAGAGACTGCAATTGTTCGTGACACCTATTTTCAAAGCAACAATATTAATTCATTTATGTAGGTATACATCAGAAACAGAAACGCACACGAGCGTGCGCTTACATGCGCACATTGAAATTCTGATTTTTGCTTTAACTTGAGAGCTGTGCGATTACAAGTTCGCATGGGCACATGTGCTGCAAGGAAAACAGGTGGGCAGAAAAATGTTTTACATGCATTGCATCGGCTAATAGGGTTACTGTCATTCGCCAACTGAGGCCCAAGTTACAGCCATACGTCAAACGAAACCTTAAAAATTTTCTTTTGCTTTTTTTGACCACTTCAACTTGAACTTAAACAAAATTTTGGTCTTAAAACGTTACTTACGAATTATAAAGTTACAGTCGAATCCCCCTAAGTCAAACCTCTTTTAACTCGAATTTTTCGACCCAATTTTTGCATTCCCTTCAATTTTGCATAGAAAAGTCATCCTCTAAGTCGAAATCCCTCTAAAGGACCATTCACATGAGCGCGAACTGCGAATAGGCGAACTGCGAACATATCAATTTATCTGTATTTATGAATTGAAAATTGCTATTTGTTTTACCACAAAAGCATTATGTTCAATTAATATAACACCTAAGCTAAAAAAAAACCCGAGACTTGATTGATTAAAACAACGTAATTTAAAATTACAGAAATTCTCCCGCGAATTGAAAATTCTTGCCGCGAACTGTCACACTTTATTCACAATCCACATAAAACAGTCGCGATCCACAAACCTGCGAATGAAAAATTCGCTCAAACTTAACCTTCTACAATACAAATGATTCGCGGGTACCTGCGACTAAAAAAAGTGTAAATGAAGTTTCAGAATCTACGAATATTCGCCAGTTCGTTGTTCGCAGTTCGCTCTCATGTGAATGGTCCTTTACTCGAACATATTTTTTGATTCTTGGCTTACTACAATATCCCTCCAAGTCGAACTTTTTGTCTGAAGAAAACAAAATTATAAAAAAAACTCGGAGCTGAAGAAGAGTTTGGTGAAACTAGTACTAACCATATGCCGGAAAAGAATGATATTGAAAACGCAATTGAAATGACCGAAAATGTCCCAGAGGAGATTCACTACTGCCTATATAAAATAGGAGTGAACACTGCTACTTTCACATCCCAAACAAAAATAACAAATTCGTTTAACTAATTTTGTTCAAAATGTACCTACTTTAGTATTTTTTAATTTAAATAAATTCGCTTAAAATAAAAAATAAATCCCTCTAACTCGAATTTTTCCAGAAATCCGTCTAAACTCGAACTTTTTTTTAACTCCCGTGAAAATTCGACTTAGAGGGATTCGACTGTATTGAAATTTTTTTTCCAAATTATCTTTAAATTTTCTATAATTACAATTTATAAATTGTTCCGTACGTAAAACATTAATTCTCTTTCTAGAAAATTTTAAGATAATTTACCTATATATTTTTTTTTTATAAACTAATTATAATTCATAGGCAATATTTTGAGACCAAGATTGAGTTCAACCGTCAGAAAGAAATTTTTTAAGGTTTCGTTTTACGATCACAAATGTCAAAAGCCGGTGATGCCAAATACTTGAAATTGCAATTTATTTTCTTTTCGGTTGTGGTACCCTTGAATTTTAGAAATAGAGACATGTTGCAGCGAGAGCAGATTTTTTGTGTCTATACCCATGTACATACACATGTGTATTATAATCTTGCTACGCACAGTGTTGCAAGTTTGGGCGCTTTGTCGTATTTTATGCTATCTTTTTACTTAAAAAGCGATAGAAATTTCTTTCATGAGCGCCCAACACAATTTTGGGCTACTGTCGTTTTACAAATTGTATGCCAATTTTGTTTGTTTTTTTTTAGTTTTATTTATATATTTGCAGGTTTGCATTTTAAGATAGAATATCTTATAAACTAATACAAACTTTTTTATTCTTTCACAAAACTAAAAAAAAAAAATATTTTCGAACAAACCCGCACTTTTAAAACTTGGCAGCACTCATGCAGTCAAGTAACATCGAACACGCCTTTTGATTTGACATAAGCCACAAAATGTCAATTGCAGAAGTACGAAAAAGCGCGCATTGAAATGTGAAAGTGGGAAAAATACCAAAAAAAAAATACTTAAAGAATTGGGAAAATCTGCCACAATTCAAAAGTATTTTTCAACGATTTTTGGGCTTCTTTCTGGACAACGATATTGGGCTACATTTTTTAAAAGATTTGGGCGCTTAAAGCGTACCCTGGCTTCGCAGTGAATTCTGCACATGTGTTTTGGGCATTAGTGAGTTCCTTCGTATAACTACACGTCTTTTGAAATTCTTCGAAAGGTATTTACAAGCTGGTATGTTTTTTCTATGCAATACAAATGGAATCCCCCTCAAATTAAGTTGTTTTACATTATTAACACGAATTCTTTGACAATATGTGTCTCATGTAGAGCTGAAAGAAAAACACCACTTATCATGTCGCAGCATACGGAATTACAAACGAAACATATACCATCACATTTTCAAAAACTCCACCCCGTGATTGCGTCACACCAAAGTACCATCGCAACATTTTAGCATTGACCTTGTTTACATCAACACAAACTTGCCCCAAAAAAAAAAAAAAGACTCCAATCGGCACGTAAATCCATCCGATCTGTCTAAAATTAGCTACAGTATCGCAAATTCTTCTTCGTTTTCCAATCAAACCGAACACTAAAATTAAATAATCCAGACATACTCGTATCGTTACGTAAATCACGAAAGGCGCTTCACTCATGCCCATCAAGGCAGACGTAAATAATCGCTAGACCCAGAGCACAAAAATTCAATAAAAGAAAAAAAAAAAAACATCCGACAAATAACACAACTAAACGCCATGTTTATGTCTGCCACAGCATCTTTGGTAGAAATTTTGCAAAGAATTTAAGATTCCTCTCTCTGGCAAATGTAAACACACACATTTCACAGTTTCGTAAATAATATTTAAATGGTCTACCGGGAAGATAGAACTTTCAATTTCACTGAATAATTACCACTAACAACGCGACCGGAAGTGCGAGTGAATTTTAACATTTCTCGATTTCCTGCTCCCGCGGAACCTCTATGCTATCTGTAAAAATCTACACAACAATTGAATTGCGTTGAGGTCGCTGCCCTCTTTTGGGGCAAACGCATATACATCAGAAAAAAAGTTTCCTCCTCGAAATTCCTCCGAAAATTCCGCATATTGATGTGCACTTTTATGTTCACGGACACAACAAATGACTGTCCACTCAAAAATCGAAAATAAAAGCCACACAAAATAAAGGATCGGGTAATTGTTTGTCGGAACGCGCAGGAGAAACTCCATCCACATGCATAGATATGGGGTACACGATACCGTATACCGAAAGAACAAGATGGTGGATGAACGAGGACGACCGACGACCCTCTTTGCTGCGACGAGGAACATGTTTGTCTTTCGCTTTCAGTGAATTGTGGAAATAAAAAAAAAAACAATAAAAACGACTTGAAAAAAGGGACAACAGAGTTATGTAATTCTATATTTTCGATATCCGCGTCATCGTTCATTCGAGTATGGAACAAAGGAGCCGTGGTTGAGCAGGCAAAAAAAAAAAGGGTATACCGACGAGTTGCCGGGAAATTTTCAAAAGTGTAAGGGTCATAGGAGTTTATTTTCATTTACATACGTAACGTGAGAGTTACGTTGGGTAATAGTTTTGGTTCAGGCCTAACGAACGACGAAATCTGATTACACTAGTACCTGTACCTGAAGTTTTTTTTTTTGTTTGCTTTGCTGTCCGTGCCCTCCGAGATGTCGGAACGAATTAACTTCAATTTGGCTATTGGTCGATGAACTTACGAGGTTGTTTTTTGTCAGTTAAAGGTTGGAAGCGGTCCTGAAATTGATGTAAAAAGGTAGCCGGTAGGTAGGCAACCATATTGTTAGGTGCTGATGTAAGTGGCATTTACGTATGTACCAGGAATAACAAATGTTTTGGCATTGGCAGTGCGGGTGTGCTTTTCTCTCTTTCCATTTATTAAGCTCCCTTTCAGAAAAATTCCTTATAGTTTTGACGTTGTGCAAATCATCTAGCCGAGGATTAAAATTGATCGCAATTTCACAGTAACGAAAATAGAGAATTTTCAAAACAACGAGTAGCGAGTAACTTCCCTCTTAGCTTTATAGACCCCAGTGAATATCTTCCGGTCTAAATCGATCGCAATGCTGAATATTCTAAAGACATTTTTGTCAGAATTGACGGGAAAGGAGAGGAATTACAAAGTAACGAGTAGCGAGTTAAGTTCCCTGTGAGTTGGTTCCTTAAAACTAAACCTGACATGAAATCTATCCATGATACATTACCTAACAATTCACCATATTATTTATGTAAAATGACTCGATATAGTTATGTAAATCATAAAATTGGAATCAGGGTCTTATAGCTGGAATTTATAGATGATGGGAAACATAAAACGCCTCAACGGCAATATTACAACGAAAAAGTCTGTCCCCAGTGCCTTTCAACGTAACTTGTCTTCGAATTGCAGACGATGTGTCCCATTCGACAATCCCCCAGTGTAATTATCTCGCCCCTTTTGCCAACCAGTCTGTGTGGTCCTTTTTTCTCTCACAGGCGCCAATATTACAATTCCCTCGAATGCAAACGACCCATACCATGGCTTTAATCGCTGCATCAGCTTATAAAACACCAAATCATTAGCCGCATCATTCGTCGTCGTTATCGTCGTGTCCCTCACCTTTACTGTAAGAGCGCTAGATGCTTCTTCTTCATCCGGTGATTTACTATATTTTATCGTTCCTCCCGTCCTGCCCGAGTGTGTACATAGGTATAGGCTGTGTTGGCATCTCCTCTCCCAGCAAACGTCGGCAGCAGTGTCAGCAACAGCATCATCACCTTCACAGCAGTCTACTTGGCCCATATAGGACCGAGCGTCATAAATAATCTTCACTCGCTCTCTCCTTGCGGTGTTGTTGTATCTATTCGCGACGACGTCGACGCAGAACCAGACAGTCTGTCTATGGGGTCATCTTGGAATGGTGTTCATTTAATCACCTGCACCTCGTCTTCGTGCGCCCACCTTCCTTTACACGGGGCCATACTTTACGGCGAAAAGCGCATTCAAATGCGATTTACCCTTCTGTGTTCGACACAGTAGGCGACTCTGACACTGCAGTTGCAGTGTACGATTATATATCCAGCTTTCACCAACTTCTGAAAGGGAGATGAGGTGGTATTGAGAGATGGTGGCGATGATACCCTTTAAGTCCCTGGCAGACATCTGTGGGTGCATTTGGTGCGACGCGCACATTAACACTGACATATATCTATGTGTCTGCATGGGCGGGGGTGACTATAAATAAGAATGTCATCCATTTGGATATTACTTCGTGTCGACAGGGGAAGGGAGGGGAGAACAAATCGTGGGAGACATTTCCCTGTATCGCTTTTAATGGTTTGGATTTGCTTGACGAACAACCAAATAGAGTCTAATGTCCTCCATATGGGCCGCGCAATAAAGTTGAGAATCTTATGCTGAAGAACAAACAATAATTGTGACACTTAAGCAGCGTAGCTATTTTCAGTTTATGGGTTATCGACGTGCTTTTTCCAAAGACCTATGACGTTTTTATGTCGGCTGGGGGGGTGGCAGTTGTGGATTTAATAACTTGACAAATTGGAAAGTAAAAAATGGAGATTCGTTTTGGATTTGTATCAGGAATAGTTTTTCGAACATGTGGAAAATATTTGGGGAGCTCTCTCTTTGATGCCACTAAGGGGTTGTCAATTTTTATGCCATAATCTTTCGATCTTGATCAGTAATTTGAGGTTTATTTTGAGAGTGATCGTTGACGTGTATGATCACTTTGTGATCCGGTAAATCTGACGCGCACATGATCATATAATCGTCGAACACGATGTTCATCGTCAAAGTAGTTTAAAAAAAATTTAAATGACTGTCTTCCATTTCACAGAAACTTCATTTTGTCTGGCAAGATCGGAGTCTTTCAGTTGAGGTTTCAGCTGCATTTGAATAACTTTTATAGCATCAAACAAAAATTTTCCAAGCTCGGTAACGACCGGGAGTAGGAAATTGTTTTCTTTTTAAATTGAAAATCGGCAAAATAACTACGATCAGCTTGGCCTTAAAACATTTTGCGATCACCCATCGCGTATGCGATCACAGCTATGCAACAACGTTCTTTAGTTATCTAAAACTTTGTAGACAGTGCTCCCATCGATGCGCGATCGCTTCTTTACTTCTGATTGTGATTAGAGCGTCCGGTGATCAGTCAGAAATATCATTCATGTGCGTTGGACCGATGTACAAGCAAGTTCGTCATCTATATGACAAGAGCTTTGAGCAACAGAAACAGTTGGAGCGACGTACAAAGAGCTAAAAAATGTATCTAAGCAAAATCACACATGACGATTGAATAGACCAAACGCATTCATAGCTGTGTAAGAGCTATTTTGCACGGTGATTTTAGTCTTGGCTGTTAACATTGTTGCTCCCAATGTGAGAACTATGATCGCTCTTAAGTTTGATCGGTTTCGAAATAAGCTATACATAGGTTTCTTATGTAAGTATTTGAAAGGCTTACCGGAAATTCCCTCGCCAGTCCAAATAATTGTGCTATCCATCGATCAGACCAATCAATCTGCTCAGCCTCTAAAACACGCTAACCACACTCGTCCAATTGCAAATTATATGCTCACCAAACAAATATTCATAAATTTAAGTCAGCGCAAATTCAGCTCTACGACATTTTCTCTCTTCAGATAGTAACCGGATACGACGGCAGTTACCACTCACCATTTACCACCGTCAGTTAAACTATTCCCCCTATTTTTTTTTTTTGCACGACAGTCCACACTTCACAGACAAATATTTAGCACTTAAAATTTACTGCTAAAATTATTAGAAAATGCGTATAAATTTAACGCCAATGTGTGACGTTGAATAATTTGCCCCCAAAGAACATGGTGCCCAATCGTTGGTAGCGGTGCGCACACATGCTGCGTCAAAAGCGCAGGCATTTCTTCAACTCGTATATATTCGTTTATTCATCATGGCGATCGTAAATAACAGTTTTTATTAGCATTTGAGTATCGCTTCGGGATTGAACAAAAGGATTCAACACCTCTTTGAATATGCCACATGAATTGCGAATGAAGCGTAAAGGATCTAGCACCCCTATGGCGCGCATAAGTGATCCTCCTTTTGAGTTGCTTAAATGTGCATATATCAATTATTGTATGGCGCGCAGTCGACTGAAATTTATGATTCTTTTGACATTTATTACATGCGTTCTTACACCTCTTCCAACTGGGCAAGAACTCATTGACATTTTGTGTAATTGCGAACCAGTTTGGTGTCTTCAATCAGATTTTGACATACATAACCAGTTCAGGTGCGCATTTGCAGAACGATTGGATTTTTCTTTTCTTTTTTGGGGTGAAATTCTAATTTTGAATCACAAATGTGCATTGAATACAGGATCTGCTTTAATTTTTTTATATGTGACTACAAAACAAACAAAAAGAAAAACTGGTTAAAGCGTCATTGGGTTACTGACTGTGCGAGTGTATGTACAGCTGCAGAGATCGTCCTAGTGATTTGTGGAACAAACTTCAGATGCACTTTTATTTAAGAAGTTTTTTTTTTCGAACCTTGGTTGACCTTGAATGCGGTCTTACGATTTTGTTGTTTCTGTTTAAATGGACATCAACCAGTTAAATTTTTGTGTGAAGGGGTTTTTGTTGTAACTGACGGCAGACCGGCAGATCAGCAGCTGGTTTGGAAGCACCACTCGCCGTTTTGTAGGCTGTAAAAGTGATTTTGTTTGCAACCAAAAAAAAATGTAAATGAATGAGGTTAGGTAAAGCAAACGTCAGATATGCATCATACAAAAAACTGGTAAAACTGAGCGTGATGATTTGCACAGCGTTTGACCGGCATTTGAATTTAGCCCTAGTCTCGGGGTTAGCAAAGTTTGAATGCAAGTTCCTCTAATTCTAAACATGGCATAAACAGAAATGTAATTTATTATACTTGCTGTTAAAATAAATGTGGAAAATGTGTTGTTGGATGAAAAATCGAAAAACCTTGTTTTTCTTGGTGACATTAATATTGACCTTCTTTTGAAAACTCATTTCGTGGACAACTATTTAATGCTTTTAGCTGCTAATGGTTTGGAATGCTGTATAATGGAGCCCACCAGAATTGGTGATAATTCAATTACATGCATTGATCATATTTTTTGCAGGGGTAGTTTATCTCGGAATATTAGATTAGTGAGTTCAATGGCCGATTTAGGAATCACGGATCACTGTATGACTAGCCTTCATTATTTGGATTTTGTGGATGAAGATGAAGGTTATGTGGACTATGTGCATGTTAACAAAATTGATTTTGCAAAGCTCAACTTGCTTTTGCGCTTTGAATCTTGGGACAGTGCCTACAGTGAAACTGATCCTTCTATTGCTTATGATAATTTCTTAAAAAAAATGAGTACTTTACTTAAGAGTTGTAGTATTAATTCGGTTAAAACTAACAATAAATCCAAACGTCTGAAAGAGTGGATGACAGGACGCTTATTGGGCAAAGTAAATGAAAAAAACAAGTTTCGTCAAAAATGTAAGAAAAATCCAAATAACATTCAATTCAAAGCTGAGTACAAAAAAATATGCAAAATTTTATCTAAAGAAATTAATACCTGTAAAGAAAATTATTATGTTAACGAGCTTGACAAAAACAAAGGTAATGTTAAAGGTGAATGGAGAGTAATAAACAAAATCCTAAATCGTAGTTCTCAATCTGTGAAGCCCTTCGTAATTGAAGAGGATAATATCAGGATTACTAATACTACTGAAATAGCAAATCGTTTTAATGACTTTTTCATTTCAATAGCTAAAAATGTATCTACAGAAGTTTTTGGACACAATGAGAGTTTTGACAGTGCAGAAGGTATCGTAAAAGACCGATTTCTAAGTAATAGCTTATTTTTCGATCCTATTTCGTCTGGCGAACTACTTAGCATCATCAAAGCGCTTAAAAATTCCAGCTCCGTTACTCACGATGGTTTCTCCAGCATAATTTTCAAAAAAATTTCTTACAATATTGTCGACGTGCTCGCTCATATTTTTAACAAAAGCGTATACGGTGGAATTTTCCCAAGCGCGCTTAAAATTGCTGAAGTCATTCCTCTCCATAAAAAGTCTAACCCTTGCGATCTAAATAATTACAGACCAATATCTCTGTTATCTGTTTGCTCAAAAATGTTCGAGAAGGCAATCAAAACTAGAATTTTAGCGTTTTTAAATAAAAATAATTTTTTTTGTGAATCTCAATTTGGATTTCGTGCTGGTAGATCAACAGAAGATGCATTGCTGAAATTTTGTAGTGAGATATACGAAAACATAAACAAAAATTTGCATACGGCTGGACTTTTCATTGACTTAACCAAAGTTTTTGACTTAGTTGATCACAAAATCCTATTGTCGAAATTATATAATGCAGGTATGCGTGGTTTTTTCTACAACTGGCTAGCTTCTTATTTAAAGGATAGGAAGCAATAAGTTAAAATAAATGGCTGTTTTAGTGAACTACGTAACATAATGCTTGGTGTTCCGCAAGGTTCTGTACTGGGTCCATTGATGTTTTTGATTTTCATCAATTCTATATTTAAACAGAATTTTAAGGGCATAATAACAGCCTTTGCTGATGACAAAGCCTTCTCCTATGGTTGCAATTCTCTGCTCAACCTAATTTCTGACATCAACATAGACTTGGATACTCTAAGGCGCTGGTTTTCTGTTCATAAAATGGTATTGAGCAACAAAACCAAACTAATGTACTTTAGTCTCTCAGAGTCGCCCACCATAGCTGATTGCGATTTATTTTATCATTCTCCTGGATGTCAAAAATTCAATTTCAATTTAAATGAGAGTATTACGTTTTCTCCTAATGAAGGCTGCTCGGTTCATTGCTTTCAGGTAAATTTTGTCCATTCCTTCAAATACCTTGGAGTAATACTTGACAGAAAGATGAACTGGTCCGATCACACTACCGCACTGAAAAAGTACCTATTGTGTTGCACTAGGCAATTTTATATTCTTAATTTGTACTGCTCTCAAAAATTACTAACAAGGATCTACTACGGTATTGTTCACTCAAAGCTTCAGTATGGGATAACTTGTTGGGGAGGGACTTATTTTAACAAGATCAAACCGCTTCTTATTTTACAAAAACATGTAGTGCGTATTATCTGTAAGAAAAATCGGTTTCACAATAGTTTCGTTTTGTTCCAGGAACTAAAAGTTCTTCCTCTAAGGCATCTCTACTATTTTAAAGTACTCAAACTATTTTTTATTAGGAGTGGCTATCTCACAGTTAGAAGAAACTCGCTACATAACTTGCGTGTAAATTCCAACAATCTGGTCAATATCCCCGCTTATAATAAAATACACTTTAAACACTTTTTTACTGTAGTAGCTCCGTCAATTTTTAACAAATTACCCTTCTCTATTAGAAGTATAAGAAAATTGTCTCCATTCCTACACAAAGTAAAATCTTGGCTTTTTAATTTTGATCACACTCAAATTGAACACATATTATATTCAATTCTTTAAACCTACAATAACAACAAAAAAAAAAAAAAAAACTTTTGCTTTTCAACCTCCAAAAACAAAATTCCCTTCTTCTAATCGTTTTCACCCTACACACAATTTTAACACAAATGAGATTTTATATGTGTAAAGGGACACTCGCCACTAGCGCAAGCTTTTAAGCTTAGCTAAAGAGTGCCTTCAACCTAATTTTGCTGGGTCTTACTTTATTTTGAAGAACGCTTCATTAATTAATTTATAATATTAGTAATAATAATACAGGATTCTCTATTGTATGTAGATAATGTTAATCATTTCTATTATAATTATAAATTAATAATAATTTCTCTGAATTGTTCTTTACATGCTTAACATATCTTATACATATATTGTACCTAGCAAGAAGAATTAATAATAATAAATAATAATAATAATATAAAACAGCGAAAACACAATTGGTAGAGGGGCTACGCGTGCTTTTTTTTTGACGTCTACAGATTGAGGGATATTGTATACTGAGTCGTGTTCCCCCAGTGGGGGCATTTTTACATGAACTTTCTGCCTTTGGCCGAGCCATTAAAAAGGTAAAAAAAAACCGTCTTGTCCAAGAATTGGAATGGCTGTTACAAATTTAACCTGTGTGTTGAAAACCCCGCTCACATTCGGAAATGGTTTCTTACCGGAAAATCCTATACCTACACCCGTCTACTGATTTTATTTGCAAAACTGGTGAACAGTTATTTGATTGTTAGTATTTTTTTCCGATTTCTAAGTCATATCCTTAAATAAACTCTGCTCATTTCTTAATCCTTTCTTTAAAATTCGAATACCCAAGCTGACATTAATTTTCCTTTTAATGCAATTCATTTTCAAATGCAATTAACTTTCAACTGCAATACTACGACAAAACTGAGAGAGTTTCTTTTAAAGAAAAAAAGTAAAAAACCCAACATATCATTGCGAACGCATAAGGAGTTCCTTGTGTGCCCGCCTTTAACGACGAGAAAACCCTCCGCAACGACAACAAGATGAATAAAGCTGATTGAAGAGCAAAGGTGGCTTACTCTGACGTCCAGAGTAGTGTTCCAAAAGCACGGCTCCATTAAGGGAGCACATTTTATTTTATTTTCAAAAAACTACCCACTTCAAATAAACTCCCCAGCTGGAGCTGGCAGTATAGAACGTGTCCCTTGTTTTAAAAAATTTTTTTTTTCATCCATCCCCCCTTTCCGTACGGGGTTACTGACCACATATTTTTTTATTCCCATTGTAGCTGAGTGCCAGCAAGCAGTAGTAGGAAAATCCTTTGGGGATCCCTGCACATATGTGTACATTCATTTGAGAAGCGCAAATACTGAAACGTCTTTGTTTCGAAGACGGGTGAAAGGGTTCTGAGTTGATACAGGTTATGCGAAAGTTAAATAAAAAAAAAAACACACACACACACACAAGGCACTTTGGCCAGAAGAAGGATTACGGCAAGCAAAAACGATAGCTTTGATGTTTTTCATGGGCCTTTGATGTATAGCTGCAGCTTAAGCGGTGACAAACGTGTTGTTTGTTGTTCGATTTGATTGACTGTTCAAGGGATATACGGAAATTCCTTGAGACTTCTTTGAAGCCGGATGGGGTTGCACGTGGCAGGGGGAAACTCATGCAACTAATTACATCAAAATCGCAGTCTTTCAGTTCGATTGAAGTAGCAACGGTTTTGACAAGTGCTTCTGAGATAGATACTTTTGTTTGCACTAAAGGGTAGTACAAAGAAAATCATTTCGACAAAGAGAGTCTCTGAAAGACTGAAAATATCCAGAACTAATTTATTAAGGGCGAAACGGGCACAATTTCAGTTTTTATGCACATTTAGAAATTTAAGTCTGACAATTTCCAGTGGACCCTAAAAATCTATTTACTAAAAACTGAACATATCGCCCTTTAAAACCTGATCGATTTGGCAGCACCGAAACTTGCAGTCAACCTCGGGTGACATAGTTAACTTTAAGTTTATTTTCGTCAAAAACATCTCTCATCGATTGCCTTGCAAAATGCTTAGCAAAGAACAGAAAAAAAGCAATCAGAAGTGCATAATTCATCTAAAAGTATTTTCTTCGATTTCCAGTATTGAACGCATCATATCATATTGAAGCGATTTGGCAGCACCGGACTTTGGAATTAAATCGATTTGTATAAGTGAAATATTTCCCATGAACAACTTGTAGAAGAAAGGTGGATCATAGATCTTTGCCTCTAGTTTTGACATGAATGTGCAACAGAAATTGTCAACATCACCCGTATGACAGATGTCAATTCAGACAAATCTGTCAACAAAAATTAAGCAGTACTTATAATTTGTATTCCATCATCCTCTTCTTCCCTCGACTGAATTCATCCATTTCACTCGCCAAACAGAAATGTCAAAACATCATAAAAACACTTCGTTTGTCTGGTTTAATAAATATAATAATTATTTCTTAGTTGCTTTTAAAAACAGACATATAAAAACAGTGCCTAATAAATTTCAGTTCTCCCTCTTTGTCAGTTTATGACTTCACTTACGCCACTGTTCGAGTGTTCGCATCCAGAAAGACAAGACCGCTTTTGCTCGCACTGACATTTATTATTCGCATTACCCTAAATACAATTACTACGTGTAGAATTTATAATAATTTATCATCAACAAGACAGCCAGTAAAACAAGGACTTCAAGCGGGTATATAAATAAATAGACTTTGCTTTGCAAACGCATTTCATTTTATTTCGAAATGCCAAGAAGCAAAATCGGTGTGACAGCTTGGAGTCTTTATTTACTCTTTGGTGGTTTTGTTCAGCGGGGTAAATAAAATTTGTTAGGGGAATTGTCTTCTCATTTTTTAAAGAGAGATTTTAAATAGTTGCGCCAATAGTTTTGCAAATGTCAGATGAAATGTATTTTCATTTTGACAATAAATTGTAATAAGTAATTTATCTATATAAATAAAAGAGAATGAAGTCCGTGTTTGCTCGCATAACTCGATAACAGATCGTTCGGGTATGCACACTTTTTGGGCTTGATGGTTTCGTTTTGGCCAAGGAAGGACATAGGCTACTTTTTGTCACGAAAACTAAACTTTAAGGGGAGATTTTCGAACACTAAATATTTCTTTTTCGATTTTTAATATTTCTTTTTCTTTTTCCAAAACTGTTCTTAAATTATTTGTTACACTCTTTCGACAGGAGTCGAAACCGCGAAATTATACAGTTTTTTTCTGAATAAGGCTTAATAATATGTGTGAAATTGAATGGCTGTTGGTGAGTAGAGGCTAATTAACGTCCCCAAACAAAAAGAGTTATACAGTAATGGAGCATCAGTTCTTCGCTCCAAACCTCAAACCCAGAACCTCGAGCCAATAAATTATCTTCTTGACAACCAATTTTTAGGTACCTCCGCCAAGTGGGTATATAGTTAGAAGTGGAGTGTAGTCCCCTGGGAGCAATTCCTTTCCACCAACTCAATTGACAGCGTTATATGATGACATTGTTCCACGAACTACCAAATATTCGCCCTGAATATGACAAACAAAATACACAAACATACCCACAACAAATCGTTCCGGTTCCGTTTTCTCCCCTCTGCACTGTTCACAATCTCACATCGAAATAATTATACCCTCTTTTGACTTTGAGCACCGACCAATCTAATTACACCCTGAAGGACGACGCCAGAGATCCATTAGATAACCGCACCAATGCCAGAGATGTTTACCACAGATGCCATAAGATAAATTGCACAAATTCAAATAACCGATTTTAATAGCGGATATCCACAATTAAAAATGACACAAACCTCTTCCTCTGTCTGATGTGCATGTACGGTTCCACTATGCGAAGATAATAATTCCATTCTAATGAAAGATCTACTTCTAACCCAATAGCGCAGGCAAAAGCCATTGATGCAGCACACATGTAATTACACTACGCAAAGCAGGCGAGGAGAAATCTCGCCTGTTGGCCGGCTTTACTGTGAACAGCTTTTAATAATATCATGGATTCCATACGGGCGGCAGCATCCCCGCAGTGAAATTGACAACTGCAACACCTTTCGGTAGCACCCAAGAGAATCGTATAAACGTATACAGCCAGAGTGCAGCACAGCCGAGCAATAGCAATATAGCAACTATCGGGCCAATGGTCACTTGGGCTGAACTAATAACGAACTGGCATTCATTACAGGCCTGTCCGAGTGGAACGCTATCCTACAACTACAGCTATTCATCTGCATTTCCATCAGTCATTCATCTACCATCAGCTATTCAGGCTGCCTTCATCTGGATATCGTCCTCCATCTGTCCATTGGGTGAAGATGCGCCTCGTCCGCATACCCCTACTGCTGTAGCTGTCGCATAACCAGAAACCTCAACTGGGTTAGATATATAAAAGAAAGCAGATAGTTTAAATCCTTGTAGTATAGTTGAGGTTATGCTTTTTTTTTATCATCGGAGCACATCATAATAAACATTTTCATCCATCTGCCCGGGTAGACGACGACGACGATGATGATGATGATGACGATGACGGCGACGGCCGGCGAGAGAACGAGATTCAGATTCAAATGGCGACAGCAGCTAGTGATACGGCTGCATCTGGAAACGTATATATATTGTGCCTTGAGAATAGTTTAATCGTAGGCAAAGAGGACTTTGTGACTTTGACTGACACAGATCAATCTTAGATCTGGGGGGGGGTTTTGGCAGAAGAAGGGAAATAATTTATTACATATATTTGCTGGCTAAAAAGTCGAAATTACATGTAGTACGAGATGTGTTGGGCTCGAGGGATGACTATGACGATGGTGCACCTGGAGGCTCCCAACGAAACAGATGTGCATTTAAAACGATGGGCCACATAGCAGCGGTCGGGGGGTAACTACAAAGGTCTTTGGTGCAAGTGTACGATTGGAATCACCAGGCAGGTGGTTTTTCCTTCTATGATGTCTAGATATGTGGCTTTTGATTGTTGAAGAATTTACGATGCAAGAGGGAACCCTGTGATTGGAATAACAAATTTTCCAGTTTGGCGTGGCAATACGCTAAAGTAGGTATAGTAGGTACGTTTGCAATTAGGGTTTTTTTTTTTTGCTATACTGAACTGACTTTATTTGTTGCAATCAGTTGCAGCCGACTCTAGGTCCTAGTTTTAAGCAAATGTGGACAAGAAGCTGATCTACTACATTAGCCATCTTTATTTTAACCTAGTGAATTACATTTGACATCATTGTGAACTGAAAAAAAGGACGCTATTTCGTGCATTTGGTACATTTGACCATTAACCTTAAGAGCTCTAGTACATTTTTAATTCGTAGGACGAATGGGTAAGTAGCAGAATACTAACTTTGAAAGCATCAAAAACGTAGCTTGGCATTTACTGTTTCTTTGAGAATAGGAAGATTGCTTGTAATACCTGTGTTAGTCAAGATGAACTATTTTTTTTAGAGATGCCACGAATATTCGGCAACTATTCGGCTATTCGGCCACATTTTTTCACTATTCGGTATTTGGCCGAATATTGCAAACAATTCGGCCGGATACCGAATAGCAAATCATGAAGAAAAAAAAACTAAAAATATTGCTCACAAAGATGTTTATTTAAGCAAAAAATTAATATGTTAATATTCAAAATTCAAAATGGTAAATTATGATGTATGAAAACAATTTTTTCAGCATTTGTCGATAGCAGACGATTGCGTTTTTTCTTCATAAATTATACCTGGTTCTGAAAACAGCCGCTCACTATACACACTGCTACCGGAGACGACAAATAAATCTTAGCAAATTGTGAAAGGTTCGAATATCTACTGTTTTGCGTTTGCTGACCACCACTTGTAAGGGTCTGTTTTGACCTGTCAACCGCGTACCTACTAAGCCGAATATTCGACGCTTCAGCCACGAGCCTCGCCGAATATTCGGTAGGTATTCGGTATTCGGCCAAATAACTATTCGTGGCATCTCTAATTTTTTTTAAGACAATTTTATTTTTCAATTTTTCGACACACTTGGCCCAACGATATTCCAACTTTTTTACACAAAAAATCGGTTTTGTCGAACTCTGCAAAATACGACCTCCTCGTTTGCTGTGAATTTCTTTCCGCCAAGTAATTTTTTTAATTTTTTGAAACAAAAAGAAATCACATGAAGCCAAATCTGGAGAATACGTTGTATGCGGCAGTAATTCGTAGCAGCGATGCCGTCCCCATTTTGCACCTCAAGGCCCTTGGCCCCAGCTTTTTGAAAAATTATCGAAATGACCCCTTTTTTCAATTTAAGTAAGATTTTATTCTTCATTGACCGAAAAAGAATGCAAACATATGAAAAGAAGTGTTAATTGATGAATAAATTTGTTTTTTGTTAATAATAAATGCCTGTTTTTTAATGCTGTATTAGTATTTTATGTGAAAGCCCATTTTTTGGCTCGGACCCGTTTTTTGTCCCTTTTTTGAAAATTTTCAGCGGCGCCGCTAAATCGTATCCTTATTCCATCAATTTGAACCGGTGCAACGTCGTGATGGAATAAAACTTTTTTCTTTTAACTTCAATGCGTCGTTTAATTTTCCAAATAATTCAGCAAAATATTGTCCTGCTATCGTTCTTCCCTTTTGCAAATAATCGATATAGATTATGGACTGAGAATCCTAAAAAAAACGGTGGCCATGACCTTTCCGTTCGATGGAACTATGTTCGCCTTTTTTGGTACACGTTCTTGACGTGCAGCCCACTGACGGATGTACGACCACCCTTCAATTCATTGAACCAATATCGAAATGTTGTCATCGAAGGAGAAAGGTCCCCATAAACGGTGTTCAACTTTTCTTGAATTTCACTACACGTTTTCCCATTCAAAAAAAAGAATCTAATCACCGTATTGCACTTTTTCGATAATTAGAAAAAACTTGCACTTGCTCACTTTCAAAATGAATGGATGAATTTATAAGAAATTGTCTTCAAACACGGGTACTTCAGTACAATACTGGTCGTAATTGATCTCACCCAAGTATTTATTTCAGCCCTTGCTGCCACTTACTGATTTAACACAAGAATAAACTATGTGAACTTAAAATTGCTCACGTTTATTAAAACAGAGATCAAGTAATAAATTTGCCTATCAAGTGAGATTTAAAAACTAACCCTTGATAATTTGCTTCATTCGCATAATTGAGCTGTCATATACAAATATGGCAGCAAAAAAACTGAAATCTTCAAACTCAACAATTTGCCGTCTATACATAGACAGCCAAGCCATACAGTCATGTTTCTGCTAGTGGATGGGATCCCCCAACTCGGTCAATGTGCCCTCCGTATTCCCATCTCTCCTGTGCTGCAACCGCATTAATGCGCCAATGGAAGGTCTCCCTTGTACACATCGTTTCGTGCTTAATTTAACGTAATTAATCCTTTTTGTATTTTTGTGTTGTCATCGTCGTTGTCGTTGTCGACATCGGTGTGTCGGTCGTATATACGGAGTCGTATGGCACTAACAGCATTCGTCCTTCCTGATGTCATTGAACTACAAGAAGAGTAAAATTTTCCGCTAGAGTCCTTTTTCACTCATTCAACTCGTACAAACCCCGACCGCCACCCGACCACAATTTCCCACATCCCAGAGTCTTATTCTCATCCTAATAAACATTGACGTTGTCGTGGAAAATGTTCGTATATATATATGGATGGGATTTATATTTATTTACTTTTGTTTTTTTCTCTACAGAAAGAAAAAAAAGGACATTGAGCGGGAATCGTGCATATGAATAAAACCAATTGGGAGTCGTATGGATGGACTGGCACGGCCCAACGAGAAGCTACTTGAGGAAAATGATGCTCTTAAATTTTTAAATTATTTGCTAGCTTATTCAAATGTCAGGTTATCGAGGCATGTGTTTCCAATTGGGTGGAGAAGATGGGGAGTAGGAAAAAGGACAAAAATGAACTTTTGGGTAGCAACTGCCTCTGACGGTTTGTTGACATTTCGAAAAAGTTTCATCACATTGGAGGAGTGAAGTGTAGGGTATATGGAAAATAAAAATAAAGTAGGACCGGTAGAAAAGTGGCCACCAAGTGTTTAAGGTTATGAATTTCAACGGCTTTTGTTTTCCATGGAGTCAACTTGCATTTTACGCTAACCCAAGTCAGCAAGTGCTTGCTATACAGAATATTGCTGAAGCTCTGGTGTTTAACAAGTTCCTGACAGCAATTTTGATATGCGAGTAGTTTTCTAAATATGCAAAATTGAATAACAGCAATGTAAAAGCGGACCGCGGACCTCTTCAAACTCAATTATCGGCTATACAAACTCTAGTGTGACTGTCTTAAGAACTGAGCTTCTTAATTGACAAAGCCTCTAACTAATACTTAACTCCATCACAGAACTATATACAGACCTAACTTTCGAACACATCCCTCGGTTTCCTTGACACTGAAGTTGGTTGTATTGCAGTTTATATTGTGTTTGAATTGAATTTGCCGTTGGTAAACAAAAAATCATTGCGGCTTATGATTTGCCTTGTTTTTATTAAGTACGCTTTCAGATAAAGAATATAACCAAAACTGTCAAAGCTGAAACTCACTGACTTCAAGCTAATCCATGTGCCCTTCAAATATATTGAAGGACATTTTTCCCCCTTGCAATCAACAGGCACACCACCTCTTATCTCCCTATACCAATCCGAATAAAGACTCCACACTCCACTTCTACGAATGTCAATATACGCCATAATCCCGACAAAACGCCACTAGGTATATATAGAGAAGTCATAGTGTCAACGAAAGTAGACACATTAGCATTACCATTCATTGCTCAATGGTGCTAACGAACTTTGATAAAGTCATGACGCTGGAAATTGGATTCGATAGAATGTCCCCAAAGACGAGAAAAGGTTATAAAATTTCCACCACCAATTACTTCCTTCTAACTCCTGCATTTTGTTTTCGTATACTTTCACACTGACAGCAATTATTGAGAGGGTATGTTCAAAAAGAATTTGTTCAAATAGAGATTCATATCTCTAGGAAGGGAGCTGCGAAAAATAAAACCAATCAAGTGACACTGTTTTTCGGGTCAATGACCATTGCCAAACCAATGACGTTCTGAAAAGAACAAAAATATGACAAGGCAATGTCCTTTGTCTGGCCCAAGAAAGGGTAGAAGTAGAGTTTATTTTTTTCTTCAGTTTTCTTTTTTCAACAACATGTTGACAGTCAAACAAAGAAGCCCTCAAATATTGAGAACACAGAGTACGCAAGTGAAAAAAACATTTCAATAATTTGACACTTGACGGAACATTATTCACTGAAACGAAGAACTATATACGGGATAATACGACTCTATTTGCAATAAAAATACGCCGCCGCCACGAGTTTTGTACATCAAAGGCTTTGTGCATAAATTGCTGGTTTGCTTCTTTATTCAATTTATTAGTTGACAGTAAGATGGCGCCATGGATGTAATTTATTATTCTCAAATCGAATGGACTGACATTTGGGGTGTCGCTGTCACTGTTGACTAAAAATTACAGCTTATTCCTTAGCGTATGTGGTGGATATGCGATACGGTTGATTTTTATATTTTCTTTTGTCGTTTGTTGGTTTCATGTCTTATCTGTCATTTTGGTGAAAAGTTGTTTCGCCATTGGGAAGGCGAACAATTTGAGGGTGACATTATGTTACTGTGAGTTCGTAATATAGTGGAACAAGCATTTTTTTAAAGCAAAAGCTTTGCTATTTTTATTTGGAAAAATATTACGCGAACAGGTTTTATTAAATCAATATAACTTTTATTGGGTAAGTGACAAGCACAATTTGCAGAATGGCATATCAGAAAATGCGAAACAAATACATTATATCGATTAATATAATAATTTACAGAATTATGAAAGCTGGCCGAACATTGACATTTTATTCAGCTCAACTTTTGTTAGCTGTAATCGAAAATGTCAGCTGTCATTTATTCGTATTGTCCTTCTTCTTAAGTTAATCGGATCTCGTTGTTTGCAGGTTTTCTTGGAACGCTTTTTAAATAAGTGGTTTCCTAAAATATGCGAGTTCGTAAAAGAAATGCTGCCGCTTTTTAAAACCTTCCTATGTGAAACTTTCAACACACTCTTTGAACCCAATTAACTTACAGACATTTGAAAGCAATCAATATTCCGCCTTAGAAAACTGTTGAAAGTTTAATTATAATCTTGAAAATGGAACTTCATTGTTCTCGATTCTTAAGCCAAACTAGTTTCATGTCTGACAATCCGCACCGCTGTTTGTCATCGAAAGTCTTAATTACTACATGTGTCTAACAAATAATGCCAACAATCAGTCATCTGTCAAAAATTTGTGACACAATTGTACACTGGATGTATTTCAAAGTCGCAACTTGTCTTTTATTGCAACTATCCGTCAAATTAACAGCACATCTAAGACAGTTGATTAGTCACACAAATCGTATCAGACACGCTGCAGCGCACGTCTGGCAAGTATTGCATCTTTCTTGGTATAGTTTCTGTTTCCAGTTCAGTCGCAATGTATAGCCAAGAGCATAATTTAATACCTCTACAATGTAGTCTTCTGACGAGTGTCAAACAGACAGTAGCAAGCTGCTCTAATTGAGTGTCATCTCGCGTTTCAACTACACGGTATGAAATGCAATACAAAACGCCGCCAACAAACATCTTTATACGAGATTTGTCAACACACAAAATCGTTAATACTCGGAGACGGCCTAGAAATGTCAAAAATGAACACGCAGTCTCGCACACAAATGGTGGTCAGCAATAAATGAGAATGTGATTAAATTAGAAACACAATAGCAACAACAATAAAACTGCACCAACATTGTCTAAGACAATAAGATTGAATTACTCCTCACGGGTGAAATATCAGCAGCAGCGCGCAACAGCAGCATGACTACGCGCACTCGCCCAGCCGGAGCCGTTAATGTGAAGTTTTTTTTTTCTATCATTATTTTTATATATCGCATCTTACTCAACTGACAGCCATGATAGAAGTAAAACTCTTCGCACCGTGATCAGTAGTCTTAGCACTTTATTTGCGATAGCAAATCACCTCGACCTGTAGAGCTAGCCGTAGCTAACTGTATACAACATTGTATGAGACAACGAAGAAGCTTTATTGCCCAACCTCTAATGCTGACGTTGATGCGTATGACGGTTCTGGTTCAGCACGTTGATAGATTGCATTCATGCGAAGAGGTGACTGGAGTTATTACTCCGTCGTTGTAAACCGTCTAAAAGTCTAATGTAGTTGGTTGCGATATTGCTGGCATTAGAGACTGTAAAGGAAAAAAGAATCCTGATGTGCAAGTGTCAAACTTGAAGTTTTTGACTAATAAAACTTATTGCACGAAACGACGTCTTTCGAACCGGTTGCTTTTCTGCGCTCGAAAATAAACCACCAGCATTTAATTTGACAGATGGTTAGCCTTAGTCGCCAGTGACGAGTTACAACAGTCGAGAATAATTTATCGGTTCGTTGGTAGAGTGACGTTTGTAGACTGTGTGTTAAATTAATGGATGACTGCTGGAGATGTGTAGTAGCAGATCTGTCTTAAACTGAATTACTAGGATAGTGCAAGTGAATGCCATTAATTACGGATTCGCCTGGAGTGGTAAAATGTAAGCGAAGTTTATTTCTTGTTAAAGGTATTTCGAAAATGAAGTCGCATTCGAAGTAGTAGAACATTTGGTTCCTGGCGTGGCTATGAGATTAATTTGTTTTGACATTTGAACGAAGCTGTCGGTAATTAATGGGTACAATTCTTTGTAGAATACAACACCTGCTGGACTTGTTGTGGTTGATTTTATTGGGCGCAGCTATTTAAGTGTTTACAATTTTTGCTACGCATGTAGATGTTGAGGCATTTTTAAAAACATTCAAAAATAGGTCAAATTAATGTCAATGTGGGAGAAAGTTTACATCTCATTATTTGTGCTAGATGCACAATTGTAACAAGGAGCAATTTGCACAGCGCCTTCTCTACCTTCCTCACTGTCAACAGGCGTCACCTACACATCATATATCATAAACCAGTTGTCATAGTTGACAGATTATCTACTTCCCGTCGAGCGTAACACAAGATCGAATGGAAACAGTTCGTTCTTATCTTAAGTCTTCAGACAAATGCACGGGTGTTTTTTTTTTTTTTTTTTTTTGCAAATCAGGCTTCAAATGATATACCCACAATAAACGATCATGCCATTAAGACTCGTGGTCGTAATCATAAAACGAACTCTCATAAAAATCTACCGCGCACACTCAAATCCATTATAAACTTCCGCCGCATCCCTGCTGCACCCCATCAGGCTGAGATGGAGCCAAGATCTCCTTTTTGATGGGGAAATGTTTTTTTTTTTTTTTGTTTGCTTGTTACATTTTGATGCTGCCACACGCTATAGTCCGTTATGAAATTCATACTCCATTCAAACGCAACTATACCTCACCAGTTGCAAGTGGTACTACTTGCTGCTCATTGGAGTGTGACAAATCACATGCCACCGCCACCATCGACAGGCAACTCTGACGGCATTGAAACCAACGTTGATGCCGTACAATGACCTGTTAGGCTTAGCAATAACAACAACAGCAGCAACCGTAGTGTAGCTGGGGCAAGGTCTTTCTTTCGCATGTGGGTATGTGGAATTTATAAATGGCAACAAAAATAAAGCCACAATGTATGAAAGTGCGGAAAATTGACACACCCATTTACGGTTTGTGGGATTCTTTTTATGTTAAGATTAAAAGTTGCTGGATGACAAGGAAGTGTTTTCATGACATTAAAAATTCTTAAAAAGAAAAACAGCGGTAATTGCATGAGAAACATATTAAATACCTACTGATTGGGGTAGTGGGCGCTTTAAAAACGAACCAAGGATCAGACTGGGAGTTTAGAAAGGGAAATACGATTGTAAGAAGTTAACTGAACTAAACCATTTTATTGTACTAGATTTATCCTTTAGGTCATTGTGAACTAGTACATGACTAGTCAATTTGATACTTAAAAACTCACATATTATCTATTCTTATGATCAAGACATCTTCTCTATTATTCACGCTTTCTTATTCAAAACATAGGAACTGTCAATTTTTGACAGATACCTAAGATTACTTTTCTCTTTAAAGCGATAAATCGTAAATCAGCGTCCATTTTCTTTATCCGCACATTCAGTTCTGCCAGTAAAACCACTGACATGCGATAATGAACTCATCCAGCGTCCGTTGACACCTGTCAAAAGTAATTTGCTCATGGTTTTTCACCCTCATTGATTTGTATGTAGCTCCAGTAGGATATAAAAGAGCGTTGATCAGGGAAATACTATATCAAAACCTGAGTACTTTTCGCACCTTCCAACAGCGCCTGTCATCGGTTTGAAACCTTTGCGTTACATAGAGTAAACAGATTGAATGCAGCATAGCATCTCTTCAAACAATATCATCATTTGATGTCGTTCCGTTTGTTTAGCTCTATTCCCATTCGATGTTTTATCTCTGACATTTATCTACGGCTTAGAGAATACTGAGACGAAATCTTTTAGCAAAAGCCGCAAACGCTTCGAAGTGCACTAGGGGTCTAGGTATCTATGTGTGCATCGGTTGACTAATGACAAACCGCATAAGAAAACCGCACTGCGCGATAAAACTAGACAGCAATGACAGAAGAGGGGAGGGTGGCTGGTGGAAAAAGGAATGAACCGCGATATATGCGCATGCGCATGCGCACAGATGATGATTACAATAATGACAACGATCCATGACCATATGGCATTGATCACTGAGCAGAGCAGCTCTCCAGCTCTAAACATCGATAGACTACGACGACGACGACGACAACGACGAGCCTCACTTTAATGGTGCAACGACGACTTGGCGATTGTCGTTGCCTATATATTTAAATGGTATCCAACAGGAGATGACAGGACAGGCTTGCTCCTTATCCGCGGTCATATAATATTCCCCATTGCAGTCGCCGAGTTGTATATGTATATGTATGTGTTTATGCGCGAAAGAGACGACGCGCGCTAAGGGGTTATTAGTTTGATTGGATATCACAGGCTTCGAATAAAAATTGATTTCATTTAATATTAATTCTAATGTTGGATAATATTCAATTTGGGCTCTTGGTCTTCCTTTTGTTCGTTCGTCGCATCGTGCCATCCCACTACCATCATCCATCCTTATGGTGAAACCCATAAAATCCCAACTAATAGTGGGCAATGCGGAAGGATGCTGCTGCTCCTGCCGCAACCAGTCGTTGTCGTCATGGTCGTCATCGTTGCTGTGTCGTTTTGTTGTCGCCGTCTGAGCGCGAAGCGGACAATCATGAGCTGGTGTGATGGTGTGTATAAGTCTGGCTGTGCGACTTCTTTCCACTTTGATAATAATTGGTGTTGAGCTGAGCGATTCTTAACCTGTTTTTGGCCTCTAAACGCAAGCAACCTTCGCCTGTAAGATATGTGCAAATCCATATCGTGTGTACGTGTGGTGTGCAGGCTGGCTGTTGGCTGCCGCCTGACGTCGACGACGACGACGACAATTTTGGTCGTTGCCGGGAACATTTATTGGACACATTAAATTTTAAGATTATGGCATGTCTTGGAATGGTCATGTGATATCCCCGATAAATAAAAGGGACAATTTAAATAAATTTTCTCCGTTTTTGGTATTTTACTGGATTTTATTACCGGTCTTGTGCGGGACTTTATGGGTGCAGAATGTAGAATTTGCTGGGGGCTGCGCGCTGCTTAGAGATGGCTCAACAGACAACTTGCTGTTAGTGTTGCTTAAGTGGGTTGTGTAGCAAAAAGCCTTACGGAAGTTCGCAATAAAATCGAATAAAATTCTTAAAAGCCTCCAAAGTGCTTACCAATTAAACGTAATATTTATTTGTATTGTATTCTTTTGTTGTTGATCAAGCCAAGCCCATCAGGCAGCGCGAGAATGCGATCATTTAAAAGGTCGAAAGAACTGCCAAATACGTTGACTATTGACAGATGATTTGAACTGGATTCTTTTTCTTTTTTTGTATTGTATTTTGTGTTTTCCTTTTTTTTTTTATAAACAATAAGAATGTGTTTATTGAAAGAAGAATCAGAAGGCAGGAAGTTAAATATTAAACATTGGCTTAACCTAACCTAACTCTTCCACATAAGCATTTATCAGTGCAATTAATAAAATTTCATCCCACCTTGTTGTCGAGAATACAAAATTCTATCTATATTTGTTACAAAGTATGGGAGCCAAAGTAATATCGCGTACTAAAACCTATCAACTGTCGAGCAATCGATGCGTTCCATTCACTGTTAAACACTTAGCGCTTAATTAACATGACGGGGGAACGCCTCTACATTTTCGAATACAAAACACCACATATGTGAGCAATTCGCTGTACAGTTTGCTTGCGCTAAATAAAATGCAATGAGTACATTGTTAATAATATTTATTCATCTGGTATGATGAACGTACCCATTTCGAAATATCCGTCAGTTTGGGGGATATTCCGTTGTCGAACCTCTCGTGTGGCGCTAATTTTAGTTGAAGGATTTCTGCGGATAGTTCAATCGACCTCAAATATATAAAAAAAATCTATAACCAATTGACCAGCCTTCCTGACAATACCTCTTAAAAACAATAAACAACCTTTATCAGTTTAACTGCTACGTCAGCAGACTCAAATCGTTTTGCAGCAAACAACGACATCTTTAGATCCCTGACCCGTCCTTATCTGTTTGCGAAAGGCCTCCGCGCTCATCACTTTTCAATAATATCTGTGGCACAGTATTAAATGCAACAAAAATTCTTATTTACAAAATTTAATCTGGCAAATGAGCCCATCCCCATCCCCACAATTGAGCCTACCACTTTGCACCCTCCAGTGTGCAATAAAAACTGTTTGCGCTCTTGTTCGTCATGGTGGAAACATAACTTTAAAAACAACAGGAAAATAAAATAAAAAAAAAGTTTAATTTACAATCGAAAACAAATGAGACGTGAACCAAACAAATAAAGGAAACTTTTCAATTTACCACCATTTTGCCAGGAAAAACAAACCGAATAGGGGGCCGTAAGAGGCCGGTCCATACAGACTTTAGTTTTTACACTGCCGCTACCGCACTATACCCCCGCACCGAGAGTTGTATTGTTTTCGAAAACACTCGCGCTATATATATATTTTATGCGTTAATTAAAAATCCACTTGGAAATGGAACAATATTTAGCTAAATGCCCAGACCGCTGGCACAGCCAAACAAACAAACTACAACAGCAGCCATTATCGTTCATTATATTCGCATGTATGTGAAAATAATTAATCGCGAGTAAGTGGCTTATGAGCGCGAATACAAATCGCCACCGAGCCAGAGATGCAAAAATATTGTTATTAGTCGCATTTAGTGTCGTACAGATGGATAGATAGAGATACGTTTCTACTGCACAGAAGTGGATAATAAAAAGCAAGCATTCTTGGAAACCGCGCTCGTATACTTGCATGGTCATATAATTTGAATATTCTGAAAAGTTGGCGAGCTGCAGCAGGCTCTGGTGCAGACTGCAGACTTCAAAGACCCGATTGGAGTGATTATTTCCTGCTGAGAGCTTCATTTGAAGACGATACGCGATTCCTGCGGCAGGAGTTATGAATTCTATTAGCCAAATGGGTATGGGGAAATTAGTACGCCGATATCGCTGCT
Organism: Cheilosia vernalis; assembly: GCA_949126925.1. Lineage (NCBI taxonomy): Eukaryota > Metazoa > Arthropoda > Insecta > Diptera > Syrphidae > Cheilosia > Cheilosia vernalis. The sequence goes on from OX421362.1 coordinate 6,414,790, forward strand.
ACTGGTATTGATGTTAATGGTGGTTATCTCGAAGTGAGACTTTGTCAGGGTCGTTAAGTTGTTAGTTCTTTACCGAGAGGTACCAAAGGGGGGTGTCGCCTTGTTTAGACAAATGTAATGAGTGTACCTACGTAAATCTTTCGATAAGAATATGTGACGCAGGCCTTTGCGTTTGATGCTGGCAGTTCCAATTCTGTTATTTATACACTTAGTTTGTTTCGTTGGGCGGAATTTCGTGAATATATACGTAACTTTTGTTTCTACTAAACCGCACTTACATTATGTCAAACTAACTGGTCAACCTTTTCTTTCCATTGCAGGCTGAGCTGGACGAGACGATTATACCCGCACCAACGTGTAAACGTGAGCCCATAGACATTCCATCGAAAAAAATCAAGAGTCTCGATGAAGCGTCGGTATACCAACTCGATTATCAGCGATACCAGCAGGCCCTCATTTACCACTGTGCCCACCAGCAGCAGCAACAGCAGCACGGACAGATGTCCGCGTTTCGGCCATGGGCGAAACCATTTCTCCCGTTGCCATATAATTCGGTAGCCGCCTTGCCATACTTGAGTCAGGAACCGCCGGTACTGCAGAATCCCGAACGTGTGGTGCGCAATACAGAAAGTGAACGATTCGAACGTACTTACCAGCCGAATGTGGCGCTGGCGCCACGTAAGAGTATTCTCTCGAAAGAGAGGGAGAAAGAACGAGAACGGGAACGGGAAAGGGAACGAGAGCGAGAAAGAGAACGTGAGCTAGATCGACAGCAAACGCAACACGCCGCCATAACAAATCTCTGCGAAGCTGAGCTACATATAAAACAGGAGCGGCCCACTTCTCCCGATGATCTAGCACAATCACCCGAAGAGATGCGTATGGCATCACCGTCGCCTCTTAGTAACAAAAGCAATAACGGCAACCTAAATCATCGCCGTCACTCGATGCATTCACCTCCACCACCACCACCTGCGCAACTTCATCCACGCCACCTGCACCATACCCCGCCGCAAGCCATTAGCCCCGAAGAGTTCTCCGGCTCGAATGAGATAACTTCATCGACATCACCTATCCCGAACACTAACAACGGTCCGCTGAGCACCACATCACCGAACAGCATTCAACATCACCTGCAGCATCTGCAGCTACAGCAGAGCCTTCATCAGCACCATACGCACCAGCAACATCGAATTCACCAGCACCATCAGCAGCAAAGTCCGCATCACACCCATCAATCGCAATCGATAATCGCAACAATCAATCAACACGCTAAACTACTAACAACTGCCGACAACAATAACGTTTTATGTTTACCAAGTCGTATTCGCATAAGTAAGAATCTAATCAATCATTCGAACATGGTTCGATCACCAACACCGCCACCTCTACCGCCATCTGCTGTCAACCATGAGCAATATAATAATAAGAGGCAACAAAACCAAATCCATCAGCAACAGCAATCGCCATCGCAATCTTCCGCATCATTGTCTTCCAATTCGTTGTCGGCGCAAGCGACGGGAGCTGCAGTCGCTGCCGCCGTCAATCTAGTAACGGGAGGTGGTGGTGGCATTTGCGCCAATACCGCCACCGAGGGTGTGTTGGTGAAGCACCACCCCCACCTGAATGGAGTCGGATCGGGAATTATTGGCAATTCAGAGTTTGAACTTTCGACGGACACCGACGATGACAGTTTGAACGGCGAACCCGACAGTCAGAGTAATATACTGGCGCCTTGGGAGCTGGCCGCCGATGCCCTAAAAGACACACGGCCCAAGGATCGCGAGAAGATCCTGCAACTCCTACAGAAGCTGATACACGATAACAATCAGATACGGTTCGATAATCTGCAGCTGATCGAGGAGGTACGCAAACGGGATGAACAAATCTGTGATCTGCAGCAGGAACTGCAGCATTATCGGCGACAGGTGGCGCTACTATCGCCCGCAATTATACACCAGAAAGCCAACAGCAGCTGCAGCAACAGCAGCTCGAGCAGCAGCAGCAGTAGTAATGGCAGTGTAATTGCTAAGATTGACAGCTGCAGCAGCCAAAATGAAATGTCATCTTCAACAACGACGACGACAGTATCAGCAGCGTCTTCATATCAGCAAGAGGCGACGCTAACCAAAAATGAAAACGAAAAGATCAAGGTACCCCTAAAGAAGTCATCACGTCGCAGTCCCGAAGAGTCTGTCGTTGTATTAAATCAGAACATTGGCAGCGCCAATACCGAGGATACAACGACGACACCACAATCAACCGCATCCGACATCAAAAGTGAATCCAAACAAATGCCAAACTCAGTGAATACAACGAATGGTGAACCACCACCTAAGCCCAGTTCGCCACCATCTGCCTCAGCTTCGTCGACAGCGCCTACATCATCCACATCGCCATTAGATTCTGGTGAAGATGTCACCATGGAGGAGCCACAAAAGGATGTCAAGCTATCGGTGCCATCACCAACTTTATCATCCTCCTCCTCCTCATCATCGTCATCATCATCGTCGTCTTCGTCAACGTCAACAACACCGCTATCTATTGGGATTGCACCCGCGATTAAAACGGAGAAATAGCCGTTCAATTTGAAAGTATATGTGAAGCACACAAATATAAGCCAACTGATTAATTAATCACAATAATTATATAAAACAATCACACACCCCTTCCTGTCATTTCTGTTTTCCCATCCCTCTTCCATCGTACATCCTAATTGTATCATTAGACTTTGCTTAGATTTTAAAAATCAACGGTAAATAAACATTTAAAAAAAAAGATACACACACACACACATGAAGATAGTCAACTGTGAGATTTATATATAGGACATTAAATTATTTTAGTTTCTTTAAAAATAAGTATTAAACAAAACAAAAAATCTTAAAAAAAAAAAACAATAAGCTATTTAAAGTACATAAATATATAAGTTGTATATATAAAACAAGTTAATTGTTTATTAAAACGGAAGAAAATTTTTAATTCACACTAAACTTTGCCATTTTTCGAAAAGTGTACGTCATTTTTATTTTTGCATGTTAAGTGCGCAAACTTTCTGGAAATGAGTGTACATCTTCGCGTGTGGGTTGACATTGAATGAAAAGTGAACGTAATGACAGTCGGTGGACAGTTAATTTGCAGAGGGTCCTTCATTTAGTTTAAACCTGGCACTTTGCTGTGGTCTAGTAACTGGAATGAAGCATTACACACGTGCGGAGTAATCCTGCACATGCTTATCCGTTTGTGCGAGAAAATTACAACTCATTATACACTGCATTTCGGTAGCTCAAGACTTGCGCAATCTGATGAGCAGATGTTTTTGGGTTAGAATTATTTGCCAAGTTGACCTGCGCAAATGTGCGTGCATGTATTTTTCGTGTTTATTTCTTTGCTTCTCAACTTTTTTTGTGAAAACCCTTTTGAAGAAACTTGGGCACACTTTATAGTCTCGTTTAAAATTTGCTAGTACCTACCAACTTTTCATACAATTGGATGCAACTTGTTTTAAATTAAATTTTGCTATAAGAGCAGAGCCTTGGTGACTGTCGGATTTTATATACATTTCCTCTGTCTAAATGGCAGAGATACATAAGTCCATGGTGGCTACAAATATGAAACCAAAACAAAGAACTTACTTTGCGTTTATTCCCGAACAAATATATATATAATAATTGAAAACAGCTTTAAAACAAATAAGAGGTTCACCAGCGATTTTTATTTTGTCGAATTTAGCGCACCAAACCTATAAATGGATCTTAAGAAACTCCAAGGCAATTTATATTGCAAAATGTGCGTAATCCGTGCTTAGTCTAAATAATTTGGCAATAAATGCAATTTGTTATATTTCAAGCGCTTGTTCTGTCAAAATACAATATTATACTCACAGGCAAATGGATTTGGATCACATTTGTCTTGAATCAACTTTCATTTAGAAAATTTAGCAAATCCGCCTCCGTCTAGCATTAATTAACTGTCTTCCAATGTTGTTACATATATGTAAATATTTTTTTTTGAAAAGATACACTTCGTTTTGAATTATTTATAGGCCTTTAAATGACATTTGAAATAAATAATCTTCCATATTTACAAATCAATACAGTTTGGTCGATTGTCAATATTTTAACTTTTATTTTGTTACTTACAAAAAAAAAAAAACATAATCTACCACCAAATGTAGCTACATCTGCTTTTATATAAATCTATAAACTAAATTCTAAAACTGCTGCAATAATATTGAAACGAAACTTCATTTTTTTCTCCGTAAATGACTTTTGGGGATCACTACATTTTCAATTTAACCCACTCGGCTAATATTCAAAAACCTCCAACCTTTTTTTTTCTAGCTCCCAGTATTTTCTGCGCTTCTTCCTTTATTTGTGGAGAGTATCCGCAATAAAAATAAACCATCAAATGTAGCTATACTCAGTTAAAGCCATACGTAAAGCGCAACCCAACAAAAATGTTTTCATATTTTGAGGCACTTTCACTAAATAGTTTTATGACCCAATATTGGTATTCAACTGTAGCTTACGAATTATAAAACGAATTTGGCTTTAACTCAGTCTTTTTGTAATTTTGTAAATTTTGTGTTGAACCTGCCTATTGCCAGTTAACGAAAACACACTGACAGCAGTTGTGACTCGTTTGACTGTTTAATATTTCTAACATGACTTAAGTCGACTTTCGGATCCGTCAAACTTTCTCAGCAACTCAAAAGGATGAGCTTGAAAAACTACTTTTGCTAGCAAGACAAACATTCGAGAGTATTACCGTGCGGAATAAGCATAAAATTGCAAATCGCCTTTTCAAATAAAAAAAAACTCACCAAGCTGTTCCGTCAACTACATATTTATTTTATTGATCATGTGAGCAGTTTTTCAGTTGACATAAAAATCTAGTCGAGAATTTCTTAAACACCGGGCATTCTATTGTGACTTAACAATTTGGTCGATAATTCCGAACGAAAATAAAAATTGGTCCATCTCTGTTCTCGTACTCAGAAGTTATTAAAACTGGCAGTTAGTTAAATTTCTTAAACTCATGGTCGTCTCAAGCAAGCCAGACTATTTTTTTAGAACAATAACTAAATTAAATTGAAATTATCACCAAGGGCAGTTGAGTACTTTAATTGTAAATGCTATTTTCTTACTCTGTTGCAAAATGTAAAATTTTTAAACAATGACTATTTTATAGGCTTTTTGTCTTTTGTGCTGATAGAAATATGACATCAAACTGAAAAACGGGAACACAACTATAAGGTGCGTCAAAGGGCAAGCCTTTTTCAGTGATCAATTTGTTTGTAAATGTGAAAAACTGCACTCAACTGGCAATACAAAACTAAAACGACTTAAAAAATGACTAAACGAATTTCCTAGAGTTTCTTAACCTTATCTCTGCATACCTTAACAGCTTTGAATGTTTAATTTCCTTCAAGAAAAAACCTCTTTCAATCCAAAAATAAAACAATCGGTTTCTCATGTACAAGTTTTTTGACGTATCTACTGTCAATGTCAGATTGTATATTCGTTCTGTAAGGAAAAAAAAAACAAGAAAAACAAAAACAATTGACCAAGCTTTGACAAAATAAAGTTTAATATTATAGCAATAAATACGAAACGAAACATAAAAACCAAAAACATTTTTTTCCCAACATTTTCAAAATTTTGTTACCACCTCAGGGATTTTGGCTTTCATATTTAAATAAACAAAATACGAATTGTAATGAATTTAAAAACGACAACGTTGTAAGCTTAAAAGTCAGTACAATTTCCTCTCTTTCATTTCACTTAGTGCGGTATATAAACTAAGACTTAATCAATTGTTATTTAAAAATGTAAAAAAAAAAATGTGCCAATGTAATACTTTTGTTTAAACAAACATTTTCTTTAAAAATCATCGCTTATTAAGCCCCAAATTTTCATGTAAAATTTGATGTTTCTTTTCTTTATTAATTGCATCTTGTTAATTTCGTTTTGTTCTTTTTGTTAGTTATGTAAGTTAATATTTTACAATGAAACCAAAGCTTTAAAAAACTGAATCTTAAGATTTCTTTTGTCTAATATAAGTTTAGTATACTTTTTCTTCTTGTTAAATGGAATGGAAATGTATAAAAAGTAAATTTGAGGCTTAAATCTTCATAAAAACAAAACTAAATTAAGTATTTTCCATTACTTGAGAGGAGAAAAAGCTCAAATATATATTTTCTAGCAAGATGCAAAATTACATTGTTTTTATTTAATTTCTAAAGTAATAACCCACCAGAAATGAAAAATATAAGATAAATAAACAAAGAAATTGTTTTATTTTTTGTATTTTCTCTTATATTTAAGTTGTATATATATTTAACAAGTTTTGAGAAAGATAAGATCTTTTAGTTCGTAATTAATTACTTAAACAAAAAACCACATAAATGTGGAAGTTAAAAACTTAAACAAAAAACTGTATGTAGTATAACAATTTGTAAATTTACCTAAGGAGAAAAAGTTGCTTAAAATAAAGGTTATAATTATTAACACTCACGTTTTAAAATATCTTCAATATATGAATAAGAAATAAATGGAACTTCGTTTGAGATATATGTCACAAAGTGACGGCTTTTATAATAATTTTTTTATTTAAGAAAAATTACAACAAACATAAAAAATAGCATTAAGTTTAAAAGAAAAATAAAAACAAACAGAAAAACAAACGCCTTTAGCTTTCAACAAACAAATAGTAAAAACATTTTCTTAGATTTTTTTTTCTTTTCATACAATTAATTGTTATTATTGCAAAAAAAAATAAATAAAAAAAGAACAAAACAAAGACATAAAATATTTCTTAAACATAAAATTATTACAATTAAATTTAAACGTGGAGAAAAACAAAATATATATTCAATCAGTAAAGCGAAAAAAAAGATCCACACAACAAACACAGAGAAAAACAATCAAATTGTTTAGAAATTTCGTCATTTTTAGAGAAGTATAATTACATATTCACCATTTTGAATTTATAACAAAAGTAAAGTCTGTAAAAGCTACAACAAAAATACGAAAGCTATGCACTATCCATCTACGGGTATGGTTGGTGTATGTAAGCAAAACACAACATAAACTTTGTTCGTCTTGTCAAAACAAAAATATGAAACCAACCAGACATAGTTTGCTTTCTTTTTCGAAACGAACTATATAAAATGTTAAAAACAAAAACACATTTGTCGTTAATGGTTCTTATAGTAGAAGAATTAAAACGATTATATATAAAATAAATATTTCATTAAAAAAAAAACACAAAAACCGTTTATATTATATATAAAGTAAAAAACAAATATATATATTATCAGGTACATATTAAAAATATTATATATAATTAATATTACCGACAAACAAATAAGTGACAAACCATTTTCCCCCTTCTTTTGTTAATTTTTTTTTTCTTTTAGATTTTGTTTTTAAAACATAGCGGAGAAGCAAAACAAACTGTGTAATTCATCAACTGATTTTTTCCAGTTGCTTAGTTTTATTATAAATGATGTAATATTTTGTTTGTTTTTATTTTGGAATTTGTACAGAACTAATTTTAGTAATAGAGGAAGTATGTTTTCAGATGATTAAAAAAAAAAGTTAAATCAATTTTTTTCGTTTGTATAATTTTATTCTTTTTTTTTTAATTTTTATTTATAATTAAATAAATATACATAATTAATGAGAAATGATTGAAAAAGAAGCAGAGACAAAGTAATGAAAAAGAAGAGAAAATATAAATAAATAATGTGAAGAAATAGTAGACAAGAACAAAAATAATTATAGAAATAAAAAGAAAAATCAAAATGAGTTAAATTTGTTTTTTTTTATTTTCGAATTGGTTCTTTTCGGCTGATCAAGGTAGAGTATGTTGAAGAGGTGAAGGCTGCGCAAGGTGTTCGTTGAAGTTAGTCACTAAAACTAAACAGGTAGATCATGACATCATAAGTATTCAAAAAACATTTCGAACGTCTGACAAACATCCGAGAGTATAATTGTCTTGAAAAAGATTCTCAATTAGCCGTTTGGAATCGGCATTAAATTGTAGATCCCTCCCATTCGTTCCAAAAATGAAAAACTCCCACAAAAGGAATGGTTGTGGAAGCTAGGCCTAGGGTCCCTACAGACCTGTTGCGCCAGCTATTTATTTATTTATTTAACTTTGCCAATAAACTGTGGTATTATAACTAACATTTAGTAAACATTAGCCGTGTTTTTTGAGCTTCGATCTCAGCAAAGCAAAGTAAAATTGGATTTTCAGCACGCTAATTACAAAAACTACGCTATACTTGACACTTCGAGACTCGCAATAGTTATTGTAATTGCGTGCTGAAAATCCTACTTTACTTTGCTTTGCTGAGATCGAAGCACAAAGAAACACGGCTATTGATGAAACAACGTTCGAGTTTCTCTATGATTACGAAGTAAATGGTCCTTACTTTTTAAGCCGTTAACCTTTGTATAAAATTCAAAATCAACTGACGTACCTACCTAGGTATATAATCTAACCTTGTACACAAACCACTTAAGAAGCCGCATTTCCGAACACTCCCTCTACATTACCTCACGAACAAACCCCATGTCAGATAACCTCTGACAGCTGACGTGTTGATGACATTATAGGAAAAAAAATTGCTTGTCGGTGGATTTACACGCCTTTGATAACACAAATGTGTTTAATTAAAAATAAAACATAAAGTAAACAGTCTAATTGTAAAATCACATTTCCATTGGATACGTGTTCCAATACGAAACAAGGCTTAGGCACTAGTACCCAACGTTTTATTCATTTTTTCGCTGGGGCTATGTGAAACATATCCGCCGGCCAACTAAATTATTATTTTTATCAAAACTAAAAAATTCAGCAAATTAATCATGTCCAGCGGTATATACAAGTCGCTATGGATGTTCCTTACCATAATAACCATATTCTATGACATACTTAACTCGTGCATTCGAAAATTGAAGGCTTTCTACTTGAAGTCATATGACCTGGCCAACAACCGTAACACCTCCTACGAATTCGACTATTTGGAGCGTTGCAAAGGAGATCTGCACAAAATACCCAAGCATATAAGTATTATCGTTGGACACGATGACAACACCAGCCCAGAATTGTTATCAAAAATTGCAGTGTATGCTCTTATCATGGGCATTGATTACATCAGCATTTACGACACAAGAGGGCAGTTCACACTGGAGCAAATTCAGGTGCCAAAGTTCGTGTGCAGTAAAATAATGCAAAACGGACATTTCCTCTGGTCAATGTCAGGCGACAGATCTAAAACAGGGCAGTTAACTTACAAAAATGGAATGGAAAAGACAATAGAGGTCCGTTATAATATTATCATTGGTTTAGTGCATTCGATCTTACACTTTATTTGCAGGTCGTTGTGCTTAGCAGTAAAGATGGTAGACCATTGATAGCTGAGGTATGCAGGGAGCTGTTCACTAACAGAGACTCAACGGATGTGCAAGAAGCAGTGAGAGATCGGTCTTGCTTAACGAGTAAGATCACAGAATCACTTCAGAAGAAACTAAATCACCTGCCTGATCCAGAGTGTGCAATTATATTCAATAAACATATGTGTACGTTTGGCCTCCTGCCATGGAACACGTGCTTCACTGAATTCCATTTGATAAAGACTGGTAGTTTTTTCAATGTTGCCACATTTGCTGGTGTATTGTACAAGTTTTCTAAGTGTGAGCAAAGATTTGGGAAATGAGATTTCTAGAGTAAGCTGCCACCAGTTTGTAGAAATAGCCTAAAAAGTGATTTGTAATTATTTAAAATTAAGTAAAAATGTACATCAAGTTAGTTTGTTCAGGAATCTGAAGTAAGTCGTCTGTTTTATTTGAAAGATTAATGAGGAACGTTCGAGGAACGAATTTGCATTCTCGCATGAATCTGACTCATGGTTGAGGCTGGTGCATAGCGTAAATGGAGTGATAACTCTGACTTCTATCTGAGAAGCAATACCATAGTTGCTTAAACGAAGGATACGATTTTCCAGGGGATTTGTGCACAATACATTACACTTCCTGTGTAATGTGTTTACGTCTCCGATTTGTGTGTTAGCCAAATCAAAGTCGAGGTCAATGTTTTGGGTAGCCTCGCTGAAAGGTAGGTATTTTGATTTTTGATTCGTATATCGTACTGTTGTTTGAACAAGTTTCGTGGTGTGCCATCTATATGTGAAGGGGTTTATTTTATAAAAAGTAGTACTGCGAAGCCTATCAACAGGTAATGAAAATTCCTTTTCCAAATTTACTTAATCAAGGTAGAAAAAAATAGAAAACCAGTCATTAGTTTATTCGAGATATATATAAAGCGCATTAGCTTGTGAAGTGATGGTTCCATGGTTGCCCTAGAAATATTTTAGCAAATTCCGTTGTTTAGTGTACGAAACACCCTCATTGTCCCGAAAAATCGCTGGTCGTTTAAAGACGGTTATTGTATTTTCACCATATTTTTCCAATATTTGCGATTGTCACAAATTTGGTCACGTTTGGACGCCGCTTTAATTCAGTCTATTTTGGCAATAACCCCCTTGGGTCTCACCATATACACCATTCAGTTTTTTTTTGTTTTTTTTTTTACAAAAACAACAATTTCCTTCTTCACTTTGTCTCAAAGCGGCATGTTTTTATTACAATTTGTTTAAATAATTTTGAAAAATAGAAAAAAAAAAAATAAACACAAAATGCTTTGAAATAATATGGCACACACTGATACGATTTTCCTTACAAACGATTGCATAAAAGAACTTAGAAAATAATAAGAATAATTCTAATTTGCTGCGTTAAACATTTCAGTAGGTCTAGCAACAGCACAAGAACTGCACTGGACCGGAACATAATTCCTAAGCACCAAGCAGGGCACCGATTTCAAATGCTTGATTTCTTTACGATCACTACCATCTTGTCTCACGCTATCTTCCACTTAAACTTACGAAGCATTCCTCTTTGAGAGGAGATTAAAATCAGTTTCATACTCATTCCTGGGGATATTGTGTGGGCCTGGACCTGGATTAGCTACCTTATCCCTGATTTCATGAAAGCTACCACGAATCTGTTCAAGTGCATCGCCTAGCCCGACTTTGATTTGATTGAATTCCTGTGTGATCAGAGACAGGCGTCCAAGAAGGTAATTCAAATTGGAGTCTACCTCCATCATGCGGCTTGTGATCTGTGCCACCTTGCCCTGCATACCGTCCATCGTGCTGAATGTGCCATTGACGTAGACCTCTGTCTGACCATGGAGTTTGTTCAGTGCATCCTTACTTTCGGTCATTTCGCTGTGCATAATTTCAATCTGACGCCACACGTGGCTTATTTCTGATTCCATAGTTGCGCTGATGTTCTGTAGCGATTCCATGTGGTTGTTATCGATCGCTTCGTCTACATCATCAAATCGTTTCATCAAAGCTTGACTTAATTCTAGTTGCTGTGCTTCGATTATGTCCGTCACCTTTTGTGATATTTGATGAGTTCCGAATTCGACCTTCCGTTGAGTTTTCAAGACCTCATCTGAGTTTACCATGAGAACCTTGCTGATAGTGGCGAGGCCTTCGTGCAACATGTGGTAGCTAGCATTCATTTCGTTGTAGAACTTTTCGAGAATTTCTGTCGTTTCACCCAGATTTAGGTTGACCTTGCTCACAGAACTGTCGACATTGCTTTCAGACTCTTTGATACGAGATGATGTTTTAGCCAGAGCTTAAAGTGAAAAGAATTGATTGTACGCAAAGTTGATATGGGTTTTAATACATACCTTTATCCGATGCACTCAGTGTATCGATTTTAAGGTTCTCCAGAGCATTCAAGGTCTCATTTGTGAGCCCCTGAATAAAGTCTTTATCAGCTTGAACCAACCCAGCTGCAGTCTGGACCTGGGGAGTAGCCGTCTTCAGTTCGTTGATATTGTTCGTGATCTGTTTGAATGTTTCCATGACCTTGTTTTCGAAGTTAGAGTTGTCGTATATTAACGGAGCTTGAGTTGTGGTAACTGGCGGTACATAAAGGCTGACCAATCTGCTCTCCATTTTGCTCATTAATTCTTCGGTCTTTGGAGTCCGTTCTGCCATTGTTTCGGTTTTCTCCATAACCCTATTAGACATTGCTAAGAGCTTCTCAATATTTGCCGATAATCCATGAACTTCGTTGACCAACTCTGTGTTCATTGGTGCTTGAACGACAATAGGCTCCGGGGGGGCGGGTGCGTTTTTGTTGCCGTTTTCGGCTAACCATTTGATGAGCTTTATCACTTCGTCAATTTTTTCAGCTTGGAGACTATACTTTTGTTCTTGCTAGATTAAGGAGGAATATATGAGCGTTTATCGTAGAGGGATTTTAAGTTTAAACTTACAGACATAAGGAGGGTTTCAATCTGGCTGACACGCTCATCCAAACGGCTAAAGATTCCCTTCATTGGTTCCATCGATCTTTGACCAATTTGTAGCGATTGTAGAGCTTTCTTGATTAGCTCTCCCAAAGCTCTCTCTCGGTACTCGTGGCGCTCGAGTTTGTTCTCTAACTGGTTGTATGATCGGACCAGTGAGAGTAGGTGATCGTTCCTGAAAGAAAATTTTATTTTGTAGGCAATGTAATGTATAACACATGTCCTCTTCAAGAGTGCCTATAACCATTAAAGTCAGAGATGTCCAAAAATAATTAATTAGGTGAAAAAAAAAGCTTAAGACAAGATCGGTCTGAATTTAAAAGCCCTGCCCTGCAAAAAAATAGAAATTTGTGTAGACTCGCCTCTTTTCCTTTTTGACCACCCTTTATATATTTAAATTTTGGGTTTAGAAACAAGCACTCTACAATTGATCAGGTGCATAGAATCACAGATAAAATCGAAAAAGCATTTGAAGAGAAAAATGTGTGCTCTACAGTATTTCTTGATATAGCACAAGCTTTCGATAAAGTCTGGCACAAAGGACTGATACACAAACTACAAAAGCAACTGCCGAAGCAGTATTCGACTATTCTGGAGTCTTATATATAAGATCGATTCTTCAGAATTAAGCAAGATACAGAGTGTTCAACATTAAGAGAGATTAAAGCTGGTGCACCGCAAGGCAGTGTGCTAGGTCCAGTTTTATACCTACTCTTCACTAGCGATTTGCCTGAAAGTGTAGAAACCATCATAGCTACTTTTGCAGATGACACAGCCGTCCTTGCTGTGGGAGCAACTGTCGAATTAGCAACAAAAAAGCTTCAGACGGCAATAAACAATATTTCAGAATGGACTAAGAAATGGCAGATTAGATTAAATGACCTTAAGTCAGTCCATAATTTTACGTATAAAAACGTACCACACATTCCAGTCTACATTAACAACAATGTAGTAGAATTTTCTAACACAGCTAAATATCTAGGCATGACTCTAGATGCTAAACTGCATTGGAAAGCGCACGTTAAGAAAAAAAAAGATGAGTTGAACATGCGATACAGTAAAATGTATTGGCTTATTGGGAGATACTCATCTCTGTCCAACTACAATAAGTTGTTGCTATACAAGCAAGTTCTAAAACCAGTATGGACCTACGGGCTCCAATTGAGGGCATGTACATACATGCCAAACAAACTTACAAAAAATTCAGGTTTTTCAAAATAAAGTTCTAAGAAACATTGTTAATGCACCTTGGTACATACGCAACGCCGATCTGCATAGGGATCTAAATGTTGAGGAGGAGGCAGAGAAATCGGCTTCTCAACCACGTAAACACAGAAATAACAGAACTTTTAAATAATGACAATGTAATCAGGAGACTGAGACGGGTTAAACCTCTGGATCTGTAAGATTTAGCTAGGGCTAAGAAATTAGGAATTAATTTCAAACAAAACAAGTTTAAAAATCCGACAAACGGCGGATTTATCTCTTTAAATTCATTAAACTATTCAAAATATAATTTGCTGATTAGTCGTACGAATAGGTGCAATCTTTTTTCGGGATGGCTTATGCCAGTCCCCCGGGAGTTTTTTTGAGATGAGTTAAAGTCCATCACTATTGCAGAAGCATCCCTCGCGTATAGCTCTGCAATGTCTTTCGATGATTTTTTACTTCCAGCGAATTCCCAACACAAAAAAAAATATATATATATTTAAATTAAAACTAAACAAGTTCCTCCCAAAAACATGTCTTCTACAAATAGAAATTTCAAATTAATGCGATTCATTTCAGGACAGTGTTTTCACTACAGATGAACTGTCCGTATTTCCTCAACTCTTGCATAAATACTACTTTTTTCATAAAACAAAACAAATGACATGTGTCAGAAATATCAAAACATAAAATGTTAAATCTTTATTAATATAGCTTTCGCTTGATTTAACAACTAAGACATTTTGATCTCAGCAAAGTCCCGGTATTTGGAAATCTTTAAAAAATAAAATAGAAAACGAAATCCTAGAAACATTGTACAAAGATCTTCATTCATCATTATGTGTAAACAATGCAAATGCAACACGCCGAAGATCAGTGAGATCATTAATCAAGTAAATCCAACAACTGTGCGTAGGCCTTTGCACTCTCATTAATGAGAAATTCAATTTTATTTGTTTATTTATAAACGAGTGCGAGTCGTTTTTTTTTAGATGCATTTTGACCCTGCGAGATGCGCCGGCTGCGTCTCTTCAACCGTTTCAAACCAGAAATAGATTAGAGTTGGGCACAGGGAAAGGGCATTTCAGCCATAAATATCCAACCTTAAATTTGGAAACAAAGTTGAGTAACATCAGACACGACACAACATCTGCGCACGCACAAGCGTAACCCAGAAAGTAATTCATCTTGTCATGTGCACATTTCGTGCTTCCTCATCTTGTAATTTATCGCTTTTCTACGGAGAACACCAACAACAAAAAATATTTATGTTCAAAATTTTTGGTTTATGGGAAAGTTTCCTCCTAAACATCAATGCAACTCAGACAAAGTGTCAGTGCACCCTTAAAGTTTCCATTGATGCCGAAAGGAGTAGGGTTACCATGGCGATCATAGCACGATAATGCGAAAGTTATCTGAGTGCTGCACTTGAGTTTAATGGTTCAGAATTCAGATATGCTCTGGTGATAGGAATTCATTTTAATTGCCACTGCCGTCTAGTCGTATCTGTAATTTGTATGAGTGTCCAAGTTGGCATTAGATTATGCTTATCAATTAGGCGGCCTTTTTTGTGGTCTCAAATTATACAAGTGTTGATGACTGCATTCAAATTGAGGTCTTGCTCTGTGCTGAGAATTATGTCATTGAGAGAATTGCATAGCCAATTATGTTCGCCATGTCTGGTTCTATCTGCATTCTACTTACATGACATCTTTAGCTGGAGCCAGATCTATTAATCCGAATCCAATTAGTGTAACGAATAAAATTCCAATTGATTTCCTCATGGTTGCGCGCTGATGGCTTGTGTACAATTGCGTATGCGGGGATCAATAGATTCAGTCTTCTGAAGTGTAACAGTGGTGCCTAGTTGGGATAATGCTGATTAGTGTTGTCTGCAGCAATCTGCAAAAGAGAACAAAATAAAATGTTTAAATCGAAATTAATGTCTGTCTAGTGTGTCTCGCATATTTTCTCTACAGATAAACAGCTGCCGTATGGATGAAATCTTAATCAAAGGAATTCCTTTCAAGGAAAATGCTTGTTAGATTGAGTCGGAGCGGCTTTCTTTCATGAGCTAGAGATTAAGCCATTCAAAAGGACTATGAACTTTGTTTAGATAGAGCATATACGGGCATAGTGTTGGTCGAGGTCATGAGTTGCGATGTGCATACTGATTGACATTTTGAGATTGAAACGATAAATTGAGGAGGTTAAGCAAACGGGTATAGAAAATTGATTTATAAGCAAAATAGGCATGATTCAGTTAATGATCATTCAGCTTTCCAGTCCGAAAATGGAAGAGTGGAAGGCAACACTCCTTTCCGCCCTCTTTTCATTATTTGAAAGAAAATTTTAGATCGCTTCATGTTCCATTGGGACAAAAAATCAATCTTTTTTTTGATCTAAATCACTTTTCATGTTCCATTGGGACAAAAAATCAATCTTTTTTTCGATTCGGAGCACTTTTTGCAGATCTCGATTTTTTTCAGATCTACACACACTCTCACAATACCAATATACTTCGCACAGTTGTTTTACGTCATTTTAAGAAGTTTGATTTCAAGACAAAGTTCAGGGCGAAGTTTAATGAAAACCAAAATAACGAAATACATTAATAGCCATGGATATAATTAAGGAGGAATCTTCATAGTTTTCCTCGCCATCTGAAGACTACGAATCACCAAAAATACTCTATTTGTAGGTACATTTATGTGCAATGGGGGAAACATTTTTCAAGTCGATGTCCATTTGCGATTTATGCAAACAACAAATGCAATTTGAACAGCTGATTTTGCTGCCAAATAACGCACTAATACGTTTACAAAAGCAGATCAATTTCGTTGCATGTTCCATTCGCCGCGTAAAATCTGAGATCTGAAAACGATTTCTGGTGGTCCCAATGGAAAACGACATAAATAAAATAGATCAGGTGGCAGTTGCGATAAAGTTGATAGATAGACCCGTACGTTTTATTTTTTGCTTATAATGAATATCGCTGAAATCAAATTACCAACATCCAGCAGTGTCATAAAACGCATTACTTAAAAGGTGTCAACATGAACTGCTGCTGTCAAGCTACTTCTATTGGGATCAATACCTGATGCTTCAATTGCGTTCTAAAGATTCTTCTTGCTGATACAGATGTTCAATAAAACACGTCCATGGGCAAAATTCATTGCAAAACCTACCCATTCCATTTCAAAGAAAAAATGCAAACATCCGACATTCTCCTTTTATATGTCTGCTCCATTTCCAAATTTAGGCTGACTACCTATGCGAAAAAGCCAATATCCTGCCAGTGCTAATATTTACACTTCTTCCCAACCAAATATAAATATTTAAAATGTATTCCATAAACAAATGGGAACATTTTCGAATCTCAAAACGATTATTTATTCAAGATGTGTTCTGCATTCGCGCCCGTGGATTTAGTTCAGGCGCTAAAAATCCGGAACACAAAATTCCTACAACCTATACAGCCGATCGAACAAGTAAATAATCAAAATAATTTTATTTGCGAGATTTCACTAACTTTTCTTCGTCTTATTTTAAACACCAAAGCGCACCAAGGTGCACTTTCCTTTGTCCAGTGGCAGTGGATGTTGGATGATCGGCCGGCCAGTCAGCAGCTAGGATATGTGTGATGATTGCCGGTCTGAAATCGGCGGTGACCATGTTTCCACCATGTTCATAAACATTTTAAGCAAAACATTATAAAATGCTCTTTGTATTCGATTTTCCTTTCTAATGGTTGCAGTAGAGATGAGTGTTGGCTGGCTGACAAGAACATGAACTAAATTTTCCCCGTTTTTAGAAATTTTTATTACCAATGAATGCATTATTCAATTTCGAATGATTGCGTTTCCTTGACGATGTTAATTGATTTCTTTTGTGCTTTTGTTTAAGTAAGATAGTTTGTGGTTTTTCTATGGGTAACGGATTAACTACAGGGTTAAACACATAAACAGATGGTTGCCGGGGTAGGTAAGTGCACTGTTGTGCGTCGGAACGTAATATTTCAATCACACATTTATGTAATATGGACTGCTTCACCGTAAAGTGGTAGAAATAAAGGAGGAGGCAATAGCCATTATAAAGCTACCTTGTGGAGGATATGCGGCGTTAGTACGTTGTCGCATTGGCTTTACTGATAGTAGGTAAAATTAGTTCGTTTAAACTGGAACTAAAAAATAAACTCTAGAATGGGAGATCTGTTAATCAAGAGGGCTAACTATTTATTTTTGAATTGAAAAGAAATGTAGAAAAGAACCCATTGTCCTACATTTGGAAGATAAGTGATAGAAGAAGAAGAGGAACGTGGCCAAAAATCTGGGGTCTAATCGCCACTTCCGTGAACGAGCTATACGTTCACGGAATTATGTTGATTTTACATGTGAAACAAAAACAAATTCCATCTCATAATTCCCGTTCACGGACGACGCGATTCGACCCCTGGATTCTCATTTCCAGATTCCTGATTATTCGTGGCACATGAAACATAACATTATGTCGTTTTCCATTGGGACAGAAAGAGCACTTTTTTCAGAGTCAGAACATTTGCCAAACTTTAAAGTGTGTTATTATTTATTAATTACCTATTGAGAAGAAAAGTCTGTGAAAAATAGAGAAAAAATTACATTTGGCTGTCGCAATGGATATCAACATAAATTGAGTGGATTTTCATAAGCATAAACAACAATTTAAGAACAGCTGACTTATCAAACACGCACTACCACAAATGCGAAGAAAGAAAAATCTCGTTTTATGTTCCACTAGCTGACCCGTGCTCGCCTTGCTTCGCCAGAGTTCCACTTCTCAAATAATTAGCGTTATACAAACCCACTCCGCGAAATTTTCTGATACGCGGCGTGAGACTGTGTAATATTCTTCTTCTCTACCTCTATAAAAGAAAACACATTTTTCTGTCTGTCCGCGAGGAGAGAGTAGGTGCGTAACGAAACCTCAACAATATTATATCAATCGATTTGTCGGGAGTACCTGTATTACATAGGATGGTTTTTAGTATCCCAAGTCCGTTATTGGTCCTTTAAACTCATTTTATATGATTTTTTAACTAAAAAAATTGAATTTTTTTTATGGTTTACACACATATTTCTACGAAATGGCTGAACAAATTTGAATATGGCTTTATTCTTTGATTAGTACATTTCCCAGCACGGGTCAGCTAGTTCATACTTCTCTTTCGTTTCACTTAATTCGGAGAAAACACCACGCAGTTTTTTTCACCTGAACGTGCTTGAGCGATGTGCGCCACCCAACCACCCCAAAGCAGAACAACGATCAAGAACCGCGGCTGCTGATAATGTTTGATTTGAGAAAATAAATTTATTTTTTTCATGTTCGATTTTAGGTTGTAGCTCGGCTTCTAGAGGACATAGAAAGCTGATTGATGGCTTGAAATAACTATGAGAGTGTTGGCTCTCCTAAGTATTTTATTTTGTTTGCATTGGTTAAGAATTGTTTGAGTAATGGCGAGATAAAGGCAGTAAAGTTAGAAAAAAAAATTTTTGGTCAAAAACGCTCCCAAAAAATAGGCATGACAACGAAAGGAATAGTCTATGTCCTTCTCAGAATCTTAACTAACATTTCAAAAAAAGTTTCATCGAAATCTGTGCAGTAGTTTTCACGCCAACCGCGAACATACGAAAACGGCTACAGTTTTATTATATGTAAATAGATTGGGCAAGAAAAATCTTAAGTCTGAGAGCAAAATCTGAAAATCCCAATGGAAAACGACATTAGACAGATTAATCTTTTCCTTTCTGTATTGTATGCGTAGCTTCTTGACAGGCCCTTAACTGTCAGATACATCTCTTGTGAATATGTACCTATACTTCTGTGACTTGAAAATGTTTTTACGCGATAGAATATACATACAATTTTATCGAAATTAATCCAAATTTTGCGTAAATTTATCTAGATATAAGAAAGCAGATCCTGCTTTGCTGGTCGATCAGTTAACAAAAACTACCATCGGAAATGCCTTGCTGAGTTAAATTTTAATACAAAGCCTCATTGAACTTATTATACCTACTTTTCCGTATAATCGGACTAACAGAAGGACGACAAATTTTTGAGCTATTAAATAACCCCTATGATATAATTTGACTCTCGCATTAAAAAGAACATCTTCTCCCGAATTAATAAACAAATGGGCTCAAGTTTGCTGGTAGTTGTCAGCTAAAATGAAAACATTTGGCTCAATAACTGTGTGTAACTAGTTGATAGCTTTGACGCAGCTATTATTAATAGGTGGTTTGTGTTGTAATTGTTTCCATTCCAGCACTAACCGACAACATGTTATGTATCACAAAAAAATCACAAATATGCAGTATGTCATACTTGATACAATATCGTTTAAAAAAATACAATTAGCTACACCTAATTATAATGGTTACGTCAGATTAAACACTAATTCAATCTGTTTACAAAGTTCTTATCAATTATTTAAACTTATTGGCGGCACCATCAGTTCAAGCGCGAGGTACATAGATATAACGTAAACGTAACTGCGAATAAATCCCATTACGTCTGTCTGATTTTGTTTTAAAAAGTGTATGTAAGTAGTCAAAAATCGTATTTTCAAAGTTCAACGGACTTTAGTCTGAAGCTTCTTTTAGTTTGATTTTTGGAACGCGATTTTTTATGCACTCTGAATGCAGAATGCACAAATTTAAGCTTCACATAGGGTACAGCAATAAAAATTGGTTTTAAAGTGTAAAACCGTTTTCGTACATCGGTGATGTTCATACTCTATTTATTTTTTCAATTGTATATTGTTTTTTTTTTTTTGTTAGAAACGTTATCGGAAATTATGACTTTTTTTAGGTCAAAAGTTTAAAAACAAAAAAAAATCTAATAAATTACGATTAGTCGCGTACGTTTACTTAGCAATTGAATTGTCTTAATAGGTCTTACCCTACGATCGAAATGTTCTTTTTTCGTTTCTCTTCTTTTAAGCAGTCAAAAATGCAACACTTATTATTAAAATTTAAATTATTGTCAGTCACACCGAAAATACAACGTAGTCTAAAATCTATCACTCACTTGCACACTTATTCAATATGTCACACTCGAAGAGGAATACACAATTTTAGCAACCGAACCAAGGCCTCGGACCACACCAAGCAAAGGTTCCACTTTAAATGGATGCTAGATGCTGAGAGCTAACTTCTGGGGATGTGATGATCGGTTCGCTGTTGGCGGTGGTGTATAATCTTCACATTTATAGACAGAGACAACCACAGCGGAGCACAGCGACTGGATGAATGAGCGTTGAGCGATTTTCGATTTTTCTTCTAAGGCGATCATTCGAATAGAGAGCGATGTGTAACTTCACGGAATCTCATCCAGAAATAGAAATGCATTTGAGAAAATCTACTTTTGGGATACCATTATAATGGTGTGTATGTGTATCTACACATTTACTCAGGAATGCAGTTATCTGTGATGATTATTACCCACAAAAAAAAAAGTGTAACATTGATCCTTTGGGGAGATTATGTTTTTTTGGTGAAGATCGACATGGGTCGCAATTGGAGATAGTAAAATAGGATAGGATATGCTATTGTGATACAAGTGCACATGTTTTCAGTTTTACTTTTTTGCGATGTCAACTTTTCGAGCTAGGATGATACCATCGCCGGATGAATGATGATTGATTAGGCTGTCAACTATGGTTCAAATGAAACTTTGTTCATGCTGATATGAATTAGCAAAGTGCATTGTGTTATGGACAAATTTCATACTAAGGCGAAATTGCATTTATATGACTTCGTGCCGTGGCAGGTTTGGATTACTTGTTACTTCACATTTTGACATAAATGTAGCTATAAATCATAGCTGTGCTATTAAACTTAAATTTCACTAACTTGGAGAATGAACAAACGGTGGCTGGTGAATTAGATCATATAAAAAAGAAATGAGATAAGTTGTTCACAGTTTTACGTTATGCGATGCCCCTTGTTGTGTGTGTTAAATTACCCTATAGGGTACCTAATATGAAACGAAATATTTCAAACTAGCTTAAAAAAACTATAAATCGGCGGACTTATTTTTGCTTACCTAGGTACATTTCCAGAAGTTTACCTATAACACCAACACTATCAGTTAACTGAATTACCATTGTCACAAGTTCTGCTTATACTTTTTTTTAAATTTGGTATTGACCAAGCATGGTAGTATCTTCTTCGGTTTCACTATTAGGTTAGGTTCCCGAGATACTGAAAACATATTAACAACTTGAGTCAACATCTTATCTTCCAACAAAAAAAAAACAATTTTTTTCTGCATGAGGGAAACAGGATACTTACCTAACTTGTAATAACTAACTCACTTTCATCTTTTTTAACTTTCTCCATTACGTAGTAAGAGAAAGATATTGGTTTCGTACAAAATTTCGAACTCGAGATTTTAATCAATTCTGATATTACGATGATAGGCCAACTCAAAAAAGTGGGTCGTAAAATTCTGTCCGGTCTGTCCGTCCGTCCTTCCACGGGCCTACAGCCTAAACGGCTACCCGGATTACGTTCAAACCTCGGATTTGGAGTTTTTGGGCTTACAGTTCGGGAGGTGTTTTTTTTTTGCAAGGTAACCTCAATATTAATGGTACTTCCCATACAAAATTTTTGTACCAGTTTGATTTGATCGAAAACGGCTCTAACGATTTCAACCAAAATTGATATTTAAGCTTAAGTAGGTGAGGTTACCATGACTGCGTACCCAGTTTTTGGCTAAAAATTCGAACAACGGTACTTTTGAAATTTCGACATATCTCGAAAACGGTCTATACGATTGTAACAAAAATTAGTTTCTAAGGTAATGTGTTCATTTATAACTTAATAGTAACCTTAGTTTTTCTCTATATTATCGTACAATGGATTTTTGAAAGAAGGAATTTTTTAAAATTTAGTTTTCTTCAGTTTACCGGAAAACGGCGATAACGATTTTGACCAAAATGCAAATTTAGAGTCAAATGGATGTTTTCAAAACAATTGTGTCCTCAATTTTCAATTCGAAGCACCCAAAACAATAATTTTAAAAAATGCTCATATCTCGAAAACCCCATCTTTGATTTCAATAAAACTTTAAAAACGAAGCAATGCTTACATCCCTTATAGGCCTTATAATAGTCACGCATTACGCAATCGTATTTTTCAAATTAAACATTCCAATATTTGGTACTGTTTCGTCAGCACAATCTTACAAAAACCGCTCTAACGATTTTGACCAAAATACACGCTGAAGATAACATAGGTATTCTAAAAAAGATGCCGTACTTAGTTTTCCTCAAAAAATTCGAAGACGTCAGATTTGAATTATTTCTCAAAAAATACTACAGAAATCGCGATCAATATAGTTTCGCAAAACTTATTTTTAGCAAATACAATCTTTTTTCAACAATATTGAAGATGCCAACCATTTGGGGCTTACACAATCAGAAAATCAAACTTAATTTGCTTTTTGTTTTTTGAGAAAGTTTCGTTCGACCCAGTCGTGCACTTTATTTTTTCACTGCGCCATGTCGCGATCGTCTGACAAACATTTTAAATCATGCGGACTCGACAAAGAATTGTAGGACCCAAAAATAAAAACTCTCACACGCAAAAATGGATGTGGAAAGTTATTTAAATTAAGCTTTGCACGGAACATGTCTGTCTATTCATTTGTGGTTTTAACGTTTTAACGGTAAAAATAAAAATCGGTTTCGTTTATGCTTGTGTGCGTATTTAAAAAATCTGCGAAACGTGCGCCGAAATCACTCACACAAAAATTATTAATGTAACGATCCGAAGGAGAGAGAGGGATAACAGGAGTACATCGTCCATGAACCTTATGTACAAGAAAATTATTTTATTGGTGCGATAGCTTCCTAGCCGTACAGACGTATAAGATTTGTAATAGGTAAGCAAGATTTTGAATTCGATTTAATAAAAAGCATAAAAATTAATTAACGAGTCAGAAGTTATTTACATTATTTTTTTTTTAAATGTTGTAGCTCTGCTAACTGCATGGACCGAAGTGGAAAAAACCAAGGCGTTCAAAAAAAAAAACAAAAACTCAGAATTAACGTACCTAGTATTAAAAAAAATCACCAGAAAAATGGTGGATTCCCTGGCGAATCCGACCCTGAGTGTCATTATCTATGAATTGTGAATGAGTGAAAATTGGATTTTACATTGTGATTGTGAATGCGACTGATTTATTACTACATCCAACTTCATATTTATTAGCGTCGCCTTGCCATGTGATTTTCTAGAAACGTCAATTTGACTGTTTTGGTTCTTTTTTTTATCCCCGTTTGCCTTGGGTGTACATGCAAAATAATAGAAACTACGTGCTATTATGCAAGAACATCTTTACAAATTCCACTAGTTTGAAACCATAATAAATATTTTATTTAAATGTAATTTATAATACGTACTAAGTGTATCAAAATGTACCGATTGCTGTCAATAAAAAGTTCAACATTGCAAAACGTTCGGCTTATCGTTGGACAATCTGCCCCGAATTGGGAGCGAGCCGCTGCGCAACGACCTCTCCAACCTACTTTCTTGACAATTACCTCCGAAAATATAGGGCTACGATCTAATGATAAGTGTAAGTAGAGTTCCTCTCTATTTGAATGTTAAATTAACACGTATTCTAAATTATATAGCAAAAGCTAAACTCCAGCCGGCGGCGGTGCGTCAACAGTCGACAAATAGTTCCACAAATCCCGAAATGCCGCCGAAGAAAAAGAGAAAATCAAAACCGAAATTCGCTAAATATGTTGAGTTTCTAGAAGGTGATTTTGGTAAATTCAAATTTTTAACAAGATTAACGAAAACTCTTCTTCTAGTAACCAATACAAAGTCAACCGAACGAAAGGCAAAACTGAAACGATTAAAGGCGGAAAAACTGCAAGAATTCATCACCAAAACTCAGCAACAAATTTTAAGTAAACGTGCGAAGTTTGAAAAAATAGCGTTAGCAGAAAATTTGAAAATTGCAGCAACTAGTAGTGCAGCGGCCGCCTTTAGTACGAGTTCTCTTACAAGAAAGTCTATGCTACCATCAAATGGCAGCTTAATATCACAACAGCCAATTGAATATCAGAAAATCAATATGGAAATTCTTGATAATTCTATAATAGAACCAGAGATATTCGACGAAAAGCCATTGATTTTCCTTGGCAAACATACAAAACGAGTGCTAAAGAACGCCGAGGAGATAAAAAACATCATTGTTAGCTTTAACAATTTTCGAGAAATCATTGAGGCTATGGAGCACGAAGGTAACGAAGCCGAGGATTTGCTGGCGTACAAGTGAGTACATTTTTTTTTGTCTGATTTGTTGTTGAATCAACTTGACAATAATTGTTCATGGCTCTTGGCATGTTGGGCGATCTCATTCCATGTTATGAGTTGATAAATTCAAACTGAGAAGTATGACTCAGCCCACTGGTTGATGTCACCGCTTTTTTATAAAGGGTACTGCGGGATACGAGTTGTCAACTGATGCAAACAAACCAAATGATAGGTTATGGAAGTTTACCATTCAAACATATTATAATATCCGCACTCTGACTTCGCAAATCGACTTAAGCTGCATTCGCAACAACGATTTCGATGACTGCTCATTTGTATAATGTCTCCATCCCATGTTCCAGAAAACTGTTTTTACTTTTGCTCAATTACCTAGTTACCTCAACAAGATCTTAATGACATTCCTCGTTCTAATTTTGTACAAATATGAAATATTTCCTTTCACAGTTTTCCACATGAGAAACTCGAAGCAACCATACCGGAAATTTCCGAAACCATCGAACCCTACGTACTGCCACAACTCGATGAAAGCCAAGCAAGAAAAAAACAGAAAGGAGTCAATACAAAGTCCAAACAATTTCGCTACAAGTCAAAATATCACATAAGCGAAGACCAAGAGCGCCTGGCCAGGGAGCAAGCTTTGTTAATCAATCTTAACTCATATCTGATCGCTTGTGTCACCTCGGGAATGGTAAATCGTGGACTCAACACAATTCTCTCGTATCGACAGCGGGCAAAACGTCATAACTCGTCAGCAATATTTCCAATTGATCTCTACAACATTTTGCTGCATGGCTTTGCGGAGAAGGGAAGCTTCGACAGATTTAAGGAGCTGTTTGCTATACTCGAAGAAGATGGTATTGCATTCGATGAGCAAACCTTTGCAGCGATATTCGAATGCCTTGGTCGGGTGGAGCCTTCAGAGAAAAACCTTGCAAAGATTCGCAAATATATCGCAATGGCGGACAACATGGTAAGTTATTCATGTACAGATAAGCATGCATATTAACATTATCTACCATTTTAGGGAATATCTCTCAACTCAGTGATGGATAAGAGCAAGTTCCAATTCGATCAAAAGGACATTGCACTAGACGCTATTCAACGGATTCATCCAGATTTCGTGCCTCAATATACTGCGCCGATCGTAACGTACAATAACGAGCTGCTGAATCGGCTTAATGAAGACAGCCCAAGAGCAGAATGCACAAGTGAACGTAGTCCAATAATGCGATCCAAAGAAGGCTTCACCAAAGAACAGCTGGAAGAGATGGCCCGGGAACAATTGAAAATCGAGCTGGAGGGTTCTGTTACCATAAAGAGCATTGAGAAAACAAAAGAGTTTGCCAACTCTGAATTTTGTGTAAGTAATCGTTGCCTCCTTTCAACAGGTAAATCGTAATTCTAGTCTTTGCAGCGCGAAAAGATGGAGGAGCTGTACGCAACGTGGCGATTGCAAATCAGCACCGCAATCAACCGAGACTTAAACACTCTACGCGCACAAATTCGCTTCAATCCGCAAGGGAACATGACCTACTACACATATCTGAAGATCTTGGATAGCGGGCAGTATGTAGACATTCTGTTGAAGGAAATTCGAATGCTGGCCGAAGGTTCCGAGACTTATAGTCCGACTGTTGCGCAATTGTACAAAAATCTCGGACTAAAGGTGCAGCAAAGGTTGGACCCTCCAGTTTTTATGTTGTGACAATAATTTTTAAGCTATTCTTGTTTTAGATATCAAATCGAACAGAAAAAGCGCAATGGCATTCTAGAGAAGATTGGTGAAATTTACGCCAGCTACTGCGAGGAGTGGGAACATGGTGCAGTGAGTGAAAATCCCCGGCAGATATGGCAACGCCTGGTGCATGAGAATCGTGCGACTGGTCCTAGTATGGACATTCATGAGACACCGTGGCCACGGAATGTGTTGGCCGGCGTTGGACGCTTTCTCTACAACATATTGATGCGAGACATAAAAATCGATTCCTATATCTTGCGGGCGAATGGTAAAAGCAAACAGTCAAATCAGATGCCAGCGTTTTATACACTATTTAGGAACCAAGGTAGACTTATGAAAGAAGAGGTCAAGCCACATCCCGTGTTAGTGAGGTAAGGAAGAATGTGCAACAAAATTTTATCCACATAGTAACTGAGCATTGCCATTGAGTATTATATCGAAATATTTGATTCCAGATTACTTCGTGCCTCCCGCCAGCAAACGCTAACATTCGATTCGAATCTAGTCCCGATGGTATGCCCGCCACAGCCTTGGAGCACACCCTACAATGGTGGATATCTACTAAATAAGTCCGAGTTAATCCGACTTCCACATCAGGTAAGATTACACCCACAATCAAATCATAAATCACAGTCAGCTCTATCTTATTGCAATAAAAGGCGATCCAACAATGGCAACGCATCAAGGAAGCCGACCCGCGCGATTTGTATCCAGCGCTTGATTCACTCAACCAATTAGCTAGTATTCCATGGAGAGTCAACACCGATGTACGAAGCTTTGCTATCGAGTTTATTGAACAGTTTTACCGAATACTCTTCCCTTAGGTCCTCGATGTCATAGTTGAAGTTTTCCAAAACGGTGGCGACACTAAACTAGATGTTCCCCGACCACCAAATGCCCTTCCCGCCCTTCCAAAAGTGCCAGATCGCGATTCTGGCCTGTCAAATGAAGAGAGAGCAAAGCTGTTCAAGGACAAAATGCAACATCGGCGCAAACAAGCAGAGATGTACAGTTTGTGGTGTGACACACTATACCGGCTCTCACTTGCCAATCATGTAAGTTTAGTAAACTTTCATACAAAATTGTTCGTAATCGTAATCTGTTGCTAGTACCGAGATAAAGTATTTTGGCTCCCTCACAACATGGACTTCCGCGGCAGAGTTTATCCGCTTCCTCCACATTTGAACCATCTCGGTTCTGATCTGGCGCGATCAATGCTTATCTTTGACCAGGCGCAGCCAATGGGGGAAGACGGTTTCAGCTGGCTGAAACTGCACTGCATCAATTTGACGGGTCTGAAAAAACGGAATTCGGTGCGCGAGAGACTGCTCTATGCCGAGGAAGTTATGGAAGACATTCTGGACTCGGCTGACAATCCACTGACGGGTCGCATGTGGTGGTGTAAGTCGGATGAACCGTGGCAAACCCTGTCGTGCTGCATGGAGATAGCAAAGGTTCATCGGTGCCCCGATCCAGCCAGTAGGTTAACCATATATTCTGTCATCAAAAACTCACTCACCTTTTTCTTATAGAGTACATGAGCCGCTTTCCAATCCATCAGGATGGCTCTTGCAATGGCTTGCAACATTACGCGGCCCTTGGCCGTGACAAATCTGGTGCAATAAGCGTGAATTTAGCTCCCTCCGATATTCCCCAAGATGTGTACAGTGCTGTCGCCACACTGGTTGAAAAAATGCGCAAAACCGACTCGGACAATGGACTACATGTGGCTCAAGTGTTAGACGGGTTTGTGCGCCGCAAAGTAATCAAGCAAACCGTCATGACTACAGTCTACGGGGTGACGAGATACGGTGCCCGCTTGCAAATTGCGCGTCAACTCAAGGACATCGATGACTTTCCCAACGAATGGGTATGGCCGGCCTCCACCTACCTGACGACAAAGACATTTGAAAGTCTCCGCGAGATGTTCACCTCAACCAAAGAGATCCAGGACTGGTTTACGGATTGCTCGCGACTTATTTCGGGCGTTTGCAATCAAAACGTTGAGTGGTGCACTCCACTTGGGCTGCCCGTGGTGCAACACTACAATCGCACGGACTACAAGAACTTTCAAAAGGGAACCAAAGTCAGCTCGAATATGTCGCTGGATATGTATGAGAAACCGAATGTCATGAAGCAGAAAAACGCCTTCCCGCCAAACTTTATCCACTCGCTGGACTCTAGCCACATGATGCTAACCTCGTTGCACTGCGAACGTAAAGGCTTGACGTTTGTATCGGTCCACGATTGCTTCTGGACACATGCCTGCACTGTGCCCGATATGAATAAGGTACGTTGTTAGCTCCCATAAAACGACCCCAATAACCTGTGTTGTTTGCAGATCTGCCGCGAACAATTTGTCGCCTTACACTCACAGCCCATTCTAGAAGACTTATCGAAATTCCTGCAGCAAAAGTATAGCTTTAAAGAAAAGTAAGCAAAACCATTTGTGGCTTGTTAAACAATTGAACACGGAGTTAATTTTACTTTGCAGGGATATAAACAACAACGGCTCTTCGGAGGATATGTCAAAGATGAACCTTAATAGGGTACTGAGACAGCTGCCTAAGAAGGGCAGTTTCGACTTAAAGAACGTATTAGATTCTGTCTACTTCTTCAGTTAGGCGCGCACTGGTGCTGGTAAATGATGTTCTTCCCCTCCAAAGTGATACTATACTAGAACGTGTTTGTGCTGCTTTTCATCACTTTCCTTGTACATGTTACATACAGAGCAAACGCAAGTAGGATTTTATTTGTTAAGATATATTGTATACTGCTGGACTTTTGATAAGTTGTCATTCGAATTTCGAAATATATAAGAGAAGTACTATGAGAGAAATGCTTATTCAGAAAAACTTGTCACCATTTGTAGACGACCTAATAGTCACGAACGAGGATCTTTTTTTATTGTTTTCTCTCATGGGTCACAAAATTTAACAAGCTCCGATATTCATCTGTTGCAAGGTCCGAAATGGCTACTCATCATATTAAGAAATAAGTTGATCCCTAAAACGTACAGAATGATGAATACTGCAGTTAAATTTGACGCATTATTTATCTTGAACATTTCTTAATGTAATTGTGTCCTCAATCATGAGAAAACTAAAAGCCTTGCAAAATACTCTGTTGTTTGTGATAATAAACTTGGGTTTAGAAACGTGAAGCGCACAAGGCACAAGAGGCCGATAAGGATTTGTTCACAGCAGTTCTCCCTGGTTCTCCCTGTTGTGAATTTTGGTAGGTTTCCAGAAACAGGTAGGTAATTTCGTGGGTCTATCCCCCCAAAACCCATTTGTTTACATTGTTGTTTTTTTTTTGTAATTTCAACCCCCATCTGTGGATACGTGTGAGGTGTGACCAACAAAAAAGCATGTTGCTAATGGCCGACCGCGAATAATATTGCTTTTATGAGCATCGCGGTGTTTAATTGTTTTCTGTTTCGTTTTGAATTTGTTTGGTTTTTGTGGAGGTTTTGATTAAATTAAGAAAAATTGTGAAATACACAGTAGATAATAATACACTATAATAGAAATGAGCAGGTGTAGTGTGTGTCTTCATGATTTTTTCTGGGAAACAGCTTGTAGGCAGCAGTATTCCATTCATGCTTATTTTGAGATTCGAACGAATAGTCAATTCTAACGAATGTCTCTATTCGTTCGAATGAACTTTGTGTATTTTGACATTCGAACGAATAAAATTCACTATCGAGAATGTCATCAAGTGAATTTTACCCTCAAAGTCGGCTGTCTGATGTCATTTGACATTTCTATTTATTGTAGGTATACAAAACACATATTTTGTCCGCGAAATTCGTTGAAAGTGAAAACAAATCATGGCAATTGTTCCAAACACGTTTAATTTTCTTAATATTTTCACTTGTTTAAAGATTTGTAAGGAATTTTCGCCTTAACAAAAATCCATTTAAATATGTTCTGGATGAGTTACTTTTTTCCACGTAGCTCCGTAACTATTCAGCTTGTCGTCGGCATCCTTCCAAAATCGTCCTATCTACACGGTTCGTTGAGAACCCTTTTGCAACTTCATGATTCTCCTTCTGATCAACATTTCTTTTTGCTCACGGTTTGTCCAATTGGAATGCGTCCTATATAAAGGAAGTCTATGTTTTCTTACTTTAAACAGCAAATTTAAACTAACATTTTTGTAAATAAACCGTCAAAAAAATGTTGACATTTGTTTCGAATGATTAGAATGTCAAAATACGATAAACATTCGAAAGACAAATGAACTTTCGATTGATAGGATGAACTTCTTATCTGTTCGAATGTCAAAATACAGATTCTTCGAATTCGAGACTCTTTCGAACGAAATCGAATCTCAAAATAAGCGTGATTATCTTTGTAGGCAGCCGCCATTGTACTGGAAAGTTATATATTTCTGTATTCCATTATCTTTGGTAGGTAGGTACCATAAAAATTCATGAAGTCACACACACCTGCTTATTTCTATTATAGTATATGTGAGTTCATGAATTGGACTTTAATGCAAGAATTCGGTATTCTCTAATGTGTATTTCACTACCTTTTTCAGTTTAATCAACACCTCCACAAAAACTAAACAAATTCAAAACGTAACACAAAACAATTAAACACCGCGATGCTCATAAAAGCAAGATGAATCGCGGTCGGCCATTAGCAACATGCTTTTTTGTTAGTCACACGTATTCACAGACGGGGGTTGAAATTACAAAAACAACAATGTAAACAAATGGGTTTTTGGGGGATAGACGTACGAAAGATAGCCATCTCTTTTATTCATTAATCTCTGGTAGGTACCTAGGTAAAATTTCAAATTTTTTTCAGGTCAGCCGCACTGAATGCGCTACATTTTGCTATGTCTAGCGAGCACCAGATGTCGCAAGTTGCGTGAAATTGGCATCACATGAACAAATTTGACATATGCGATCATTTTTAAAACAACTTGGCGGCTATATTTAACGGAAGCATCATCTGAAAATTGTTGTAAAAACATCTGCATACCAAGAAATCATTTATAGATACCACATAAAAACATGAACAGAATAAAGAAAAAACCTCCAAGCAGAGATCAACTTCCAGCACTAATAAGCGAAGTACCCGTACAATACCAAGATCGAGTCTTGGATATGTCTAAAAAAATGATGTCGCATCCAGCATACGGGCAGCAGTAAGTACCCTAATTGATTGTCCTTTGTTATTATTAAAATACCCTCCGGAACTCTTATTCAGTTATGATTGGTCAACGAATGACTTCGAACTTGGAGCTCCGCTGGGTAGAGGGAAATTTGGTCGCGTGTACATCGCCCGTGAACGCCACAGCCAATACATGGTTGCTATGAAGGTGATGTTCAAATCAGAACTACAAAAAGGCGGTGTACAGAGGCAGGTATTGCGGGAGATAGAAATCCAATCGCGTTTAAAGTGAGTATAAGCCATAGCGTCATGAGGCGGTTACTATAAAATCCCATCTCTGCAGACACCCACACATTCTGCGCCTTCTCACTTGGTTTCATGACGAATCCAAGATTTACCTTGCACTGGAAATTGCTTCAGAGGGTGAATTGTACAAGCATTTGCGCAACGCACCATTTCATCGTTTCGACGAGTTACGCTCGGCTAAGTACACATACCAAGTCGCTGATGCCCTTAACTATTGCCACATGAACAATGTCATCCATCGAGATTTAAAGCCGGAAAATATTCTTCTTACGTCGGATGACAATGTTAAGTTGGCCGATTTTGGATGGTCTGCACATACAATGTCCAATAAGTGAGTAAAGTGTTGGCAACAATTCCAATTTGTTTGTGAATATACTATACTTTCCCAGGCGGCGAACAATGTGCGGCACTCTTGACTACTTGCCCCCAGAGATGGTGGATGGTACTAGTTATGATGATTCCGTAGATCAGTGGTGTCTGGGGATTCTTTGCTATGAGTTCTTGGTCGGTAAACCACCCTTCGAGTCTAGCAACACTGAACTGACGTATGAGAAAATTCGCAGACTGGAGATTGACTATCCCAAGCACATGACTTCGGGAGCAAAGGATCTCATTTCAAGGGTAAGTTGGTAAATTACTTATTTATTTATGTATAAATCGGTGGTAACACTCCAAACAGCTCCTTCGGAAGAGTACGGCTCGTATTACACTGGTTCAAGTGATGACGCACCCCTGGGTCAAGGAAAACATGCAGAAACGTAATATACAATTGAAGTCCTAATTGATTTCTGTTAGATAATAGATTTTCGCACTATTTTCAATAAAACTGATCACTTTTAGTTGTAAGGCTACGCAGTCTCAATGAATGTTAAAATACGATTCAAATTATTTTCGCAGAGATTGTCCATATTTTTAATTTGATTTAATAAATATTTTTTTTTGTTAATTGAACTGGACCCTATTATTGTATGTCTAATACTTTAAATGGTAAAGGGCGACATAAATGTAGTAAAAGTAAATAAATGGGGGTCGAATGGAGGGACCTACACTTTCACCCTATTGACTGAATTGAAAGCCTTCCTCGTGTATTGTGCCTGGTTTACACTCTGTTTATTTGCCGTCCTCTCATTAGGCGAGCACACAGTTGCGCTGATAAGCATTTTGGTTGCTGATAGTAAACTATGGAAGACGTTCTTCTCATAAGCGACCTAATATGCAGCATGCACTTCTAATCTTCATTAGTCGGTACAAAAACTTAAGATTTTAACAGAATTCAACGTAAATAAAAAACAAGGTAAATTTTTAATGTGTATTATATTTTTTTTTTCAAGTCCTTTTTCACTCCGTTAAATTTCATATCTTGTACGGCCTGTTTGAAGGAGACTCCTTTAATGTTACTCGTATGACGGGTTATAACTTTTTTTAAGAAATTATTCTGATCAGGCATTAGCATCCTTGAATCGAAATCACTCTTTTTGATTTTTTTGATGTCTTCAATACTTTCGTATTTTTTTGGAAACTTCCTTTTGAGAGGCGCCTTGGTGTCAGCTTTAGCAGTGGGTGGGGTCTCATCAGAGAAGTCTTCCCATTGTGTTGGTTCATTGCGTTTACTGGCGATGAGGTTTCTTCGGTAGTTCTCTTCTCGTTTCTTTAGAAAATCCTGAGCATTTGGACTTTTTAAACTGCCTTGTGATTCTCGTTTGTCGTGCTTTTGATTTTGAATAATTTCATTTTTGAAATGTGACCATGGTGTAGCTTGTTCTGTGGCAGCAGTTTTGGCTACTGGGTTGAATTTCACTTTGCCCCATTCAGATTCTTTTTTGTTTTTTTCTATTCGACCA
Organism: Cheilosia vernalis; assembly: GCA_949126925.1. Taxonomy (NCBI): domain Eukaryota; kingdom Metazoa; phylum Arthropoda; class Insecta; order Diptera; family Syrphidae; genus Cheilosia; species Cheilosia vernalis. Next base: position 6,448,751 of record OX421362.1, read on the forward strand.
CCACTTTCTTTCCGAAAGGGATTATTTTTTTTAGTATTATCCATTTACGACTTAAAATCCTTAAGAAATATGTATTTAGCTATTTTTTTTTTTTCACAAAAACAAAATAAACAAACGCGGGTAATACTTGTCAATTGAAGTAAATGACAGAGACTCGTGCTTCCAATTTTGAGTTTAGGAAATTGTGCGTTCAGGCGGTCTTTTTGACCATTGGGTGAATGACTGCGTTTCTGAAGTAGATGTGATAACGAAAAATCTTTTCCGTACCTACCTAACACCAATTTCAACATTCCAACCTGATTCCAACTAGGTCAAAGATAATGGAATACAGAGATATATAACTTTCCAGTGGAAGGGCGGCTTCCTATAAGCTGTTTTCCATAAAAATTCATGAAGTCACACACACCTGCTTATTTCTATTATAGTTCATGAATTGGACTTTAATGCAAGAACTCGGTATTCTCTAATGTGTATGGCACTATCTTTTTCAGTTTAATCAACACCTCCACAAAAACTAAGCAAATTCAAAACGTAACACAAAACAATATTAAACACCGCGATGCTCATAAAAGCAAGATGATTCGCGGTCGGCCATTAGCAACATGCTTTTTTGTTAGCCACACGTATTCACAGACGGGGGTTGAAATTACAAAAACAACAATGTAAACAAATGGGTTTGGGGGGGATAGACGTACGACAGATAACCATCTCTTTTATTCATTAATCATTAATCATTAAAATGGTTCGTCAGTCATATTATTTTTTAAGTTTTTGATTTCTTAGAAAGACGTATTCCATTGTTTAACGATAGATAGGGCATACGAAACAAGAAATCTGGAAATTTTTAACAATTTTTTTTAATAACAAATTTGAACGAAACGCGCCCATATTTCTGACAGCGACAGTTTGTTGGAAAATAAATATCTTTGAACACAGTCCCAAACACCACGTGTAATTTGACATAATCATGTGGTCTGTTTTGTTTTGACAGTTGGATGGTTTATTTTATTTTTTACCGAAAATAGTCTTTAAAACATGAATAATCGAAATGGGCAAAACAATTCTCGTGAAACCAATAAATCCCGAAGACAAGAGAAAAGAGAAAATAGAAAACGTAATAAAGCAGGCCCAGGAGGAATTGGAGATGTCAAGAGACCAAAAGGGAACTTTCGTGGAGATCAAAGAGGCATGCGTAGAGGATCGCGTGGTGGATCGCAATATGGTAAGAGTTATCCTGGTAATTCTGATGGCTACAATCAACAAGATTGGAACTATGGCGGGGACGGGTTGTACCACGAATATGGGTATCAACAAAATGACAATAGACACGATGACGGCGAGCAGAGAAGAGGATTTCAAAAATTTCGAGATACAAATGAATGGAATGCCTATATGCAGCATCGTATTAACTATGGCACTATGGACACGATAAACAGAACTTGGTGCAATGATGCTCAGGGTGTTTTGCCTCTCGGAGCCGAACCACCGAATAATATGCGAATTGAAACGCCCGAGATTTCGGAAAACAAAAACCCGCCATCGGAAGTGGTTGCTAAAGTACTGACTGAACCGCCTCCAACTCCAACTAATTTGAACGAACCAATCGAGAGTAAGGAACCAAAATTACTGCACAAAATCAAAGCTGAACAGTTTGAGAGCGACACTGCAAAACCGAATCAGAGAAAAACATTCGCAAAATCTTCATCCGATAGTGACAACAATTCAGACGAGGAAAAACCACCGCCGTCTGTCCAGAACAAAACTGAGGAGAATGCGAAGACTAGTAAAACTGTCAAAATCAAAAAAGAGCCCGACACTCCACACCAGAAAAAAAACCAAGCTTCCAAAGACGCACCACCTGTTGTAGCTCCGCCTTCACCATCAACTGATTCATCTTCATCTGAGTCTTCATCGTCGGATTCCACAGACGAAGAGGAGACCGTTCCTGCAATGCCAAAACCTTTAAAGCTCATCGAGTCTGTTAAGCCTAAAACGGAACAAACCCACGAGGACGATGTGGTTTGTTTGGGAAAACAGAGCAATATTGAGAACCTTATCGATGATGAAAGTAATGAGTCCAATCCATGCATGGTGTGTAAAAAGCAGGTAAGCATGGTTTCTTTTTGTTGTCCCAATCACTGGTCACGGTTCTGGTCTATTTGCAGGGTCACTCCCCCGATGAGTGTAAAACAAAGTGCAAGAAATGCAGCCAGTCAGTCTATGAAATGCAAGCGGTATGCAAAAACTGTGGCGAAACATACAATCAGAGGATCCAAAGTACGCCCAATCCACCGAATCCATTTGCAATGTTTATGCAGTTTATGCAGTTTTGCATGAGTCAATACAGCGATACGAGTTCAGATATAAAGTATCCGTTTCCTCAGTTTGAGAACCCATCTGCTCCGGTTCTTGGACCTACGCCAGTAGCTGAAGTTACCCACAAAGACATTGCGAATTCGAAACGGGATCGCAAACGAGCTAAATCCGGATCAAAGCACAGCCGAAAAAAGGCACGCAAAATCATCAACTCTGATAAAGACTCTGATTCGGACAGTAGTTCTAAAGCCACTACCTCAACCAAGAAACAGAAAAGGCTTTCGAAATCGTCTGCTCGTGATGTTGAGTCAGCTCAAACACTGCTGCAACCACAGCCACAAAACCAGTTACCACATTTCGGAGGACATTTTCCAGCACATTTGCCATTTTCCGGAGGGGCGTTCGGTGCACCTGGATACAACCCGATGTTGGCATTCAGTCAGATGATGGGATTCAATCCATCAGCGACGAATTTCACTCGGTAGTAGAAGTGACAGTTTTTTCTTCCTCAATGTTGTTATTAATAAACAATAAACACAGATTCAATGCTGTATGTTGTGTTTTGTCACAAGAATGGCCAAATTTACTCTAGTCAAAAGTAATGCGTGTAAGTGAATAAAGCAAACGGAAACTGTATAGTCAACTACCAGGGGTCGAATCGTCACTTCCGTGAACGACGAGCTATACGTTAACGGAATTACGTGTGAAACAAAAACAAATTCCGTCACTTATTGCTCGTTCACAGCAGAAACGATTCTATCTCGGGTCGTACCAGTTCGATCGACAATGGGTATCCTTGCCATCAGGCAGGCGTCCTTTAGGTAGATACCATAATGGGATAATTGGACCAAGGCCAAAACAGCCTAGACATTTACATAGACTTATACGCGGTGGTTAATTATTCGTGTGCCCAATGCCTCTCAGTTTGCTGTTTTACTTTTGGCTTGGTTATCTGACACTCACAATGCCCAAACCTTGATTCGAACCAATGATTTCGGTTTTCAAAAAGAAATTTACCGGACTTAAAACCTGAGTATATTTGTTTTTCTTACAATTTTGATTTCATTTCATAGCCAAATACCTACTTCCGATTTATTTCTACAACCCTTCCATACTTAACCTAAGTTGTTCTAGCGCTTGATTGGCCACTCGTCCCAACATTCCTTCATGCGATGATGAATCTTCATACTTTAATATGCTAACACATTCGTCGAGAATATTTACGGCCTCTTGAATCCTCTCCTTAAGATTTGCGGCAGTTAAAGAGCCTGCAATGAAACCACTCTTTGCCAGCAAGACAAGTGGTACGTGCAGCTCGTATAACAACATTGCACGAGCTCTGCTTAGGCCTGGTTCGAAAACGTTTAACACGCCCAGAACTTGTCGGCACAGCTCTTCTTTCCGCTCAAGCAAAATATCAGGCAACTCTACCATTTCATAGCCATGCACCCTACCGTACATTTCAATGAGACTCTGTTTGATGCCAGTTTGGATGAAGTGTGCTGGATGAAGTATCATCCGGTATTTTCGCAGTAACGATTCGTATTCTTGCAATCGCTCTGGTCCCATATCCATAGCTTGGACGTCAGCTACTTCTGCTTGCATATTTGAGACGCTTTGTTGAATTCCTTGGGCAGGTGTTTGAAACCTACAGTGATTGCATCTCCAATCGGCTCTCGAATCTAGATAAAATAGAAAGGTTAAACAACTTTTAAAGCTGGTTCGTTGCGTTCTTACCAAATGGATCAGTAGTTGAGATGAAACCTAATTGGCACTTTGTGCACTTGAATGAACTGAAGTATGTTCCCAGCTCTGTTGGGTCGGTACACCTTTCACATCTGCAAGTAAAGAACTTTCCTTTTTGAATGTGTTCGAGACGAGCTGCGGTACCGTTCAGGGTGTAGGTGTATGAATGATGAAGTTGTTGACCAGCCTTTAGATTCTTCATTGCTCTTAGGCGGATTCTAGGAAAAAGGGAAAACTGTGGTTGTATTGTTTCGGATTTCAAAGTCATTCTAAATGCATGCGGCTACCTGTATCCTTCACTCGGGTAAATACTCCGAGCAGTATTGGGGACGCAATTATGAGCGAGAACACCGGTGGTAGGATACAAGCATCTAATGGGATATCCTTTGGCTGTGCGGGCTTCAAAGGCATTCACTTCAAGTACACCAACAACTCTCATTATGAGATCTTCGGAGAATCTGTCCAGTTTGCAGGGCCCTCTTAGGTACTTGGCAACATTGACAAGATCAGCATTCCATACATCAGTCATTTCCCTGCGTGATTGGTTATGGTATTCCATGGGAGCGACTTCTCTTTCCCATCTTTCAGGGTCAGCTTCCTTGCTTAGGAGGACTCTGAAATTAATATACATTATCCATAAGCAAATACGTTGAGATAACAAATAGAGAAATATGAAAAGAATAAAAAAAGTGTTGTTACAAGAAAAACGAAGCTGAAGTCTATTTGTGGTTAACGTTTCATACAAAAATAGAAACGAATTGGAAAATATGTTAACTCAATTTGAAACTAATAGTTTCACTGTTACTTTCTAGGAATCGCTAATACATTCTCTAACGGACTTTTGTAAATTCACAGAGAATAGAATCGAAAAAAAGAAACAGCACATCCTACTTGCTGATATTTTGAGTTTCTTATAAATGTTTATTGTACATGCACCCAAATGTAACAGTTTAAATTTGAACTGCCATCTAAAAGATAAGATGCTTTCTTTTCATAAAATACCGCGCCGGAAGTCAAAATTTCGTTGTCTGTCGCCATCTGTGTACCTTAGGGGAGCAATGCAATCCAATTGAATACATTCACTGGCACCATCGTCACCTCCGTGTACGGGAAAAAACTTCGCTTTGGCAGATTGAAAAACTTCACACTCCCGCTGATGATCTTTGACCTCGCCTAGGACACACTCTTCGCACAAAGGCCACTTGCACTTGGGACAGGCAGATTCATCAGAGCCACAACACACTGGAGCATAGCATCCCAAACAAACTACAGGTGAGCTAAGTTTCGGCCCATATGCAAAAGGTAATTCTTCGATGAGAATATCTGATCCTGTAACCGGTTCACTAGCGATTAAAAACCGTCCCAGTACCGGATTGCAATCGATTGCAGTAATATTTTGAAAGAGAGTCATTGCGCGCGACCGTTTCACTATCTTACTACTTAAACTCTGGCGGAACTTTTGACATCAACGAGCTATGATGTGCGTATGGTAAATCAAAGATCCCAGGCGAAATTTCTTGCCAGCTGGCACCCTATTTGTGGTCTCGAAAATTTTGACAATGCGTGATGGGGTAGTTTTCCGAATAAATGTTTCTTGGCAACAGATTGCGGTACCCATAATGTGCGTATAAATACATTCAATTAAACACACGTTTGTGCACAATTCGTTAACCGGGAAAATATTGTTTTATGTTTAGAATGCGACTGTGATGACAAGTGACCAGCGATAGGACGCTAGTTTTCGAACTTGTTTCGAGATATAAATAAAGATTTTTAAAGCTTTCTGCAGTCGCTATTAAATATGTTCTGTCGCAAACATTGTTGTTTATGATTTGGGTGACTGTTGAGTGATTGTACCATAAATTCGTATGAAAGTGGACCACTCTTGAGCGTCGTCAACTCGAACCGTCAACATCGTACTTCAGCGTATAAAGGTTTTTTCCCTAAACCAGAATAGATCAAGTATAGACAGATTTTGAGGACAACGCCTCAGCATCCTTATTTAAAAGATTGCGATAAACAGTATGATTATACCAGCTCAGTTTGTTGTCCAATACACACTCAGTTTAAAACATTTTTTGGAGCAAGATGCCAAATTGTTAAAAGAATGTTGACCTAGCTAAAAAAAAACCTGAACAATTACAAGAATGGTAATAAAATGGGAAGATATGACCGCAATATCCCTTCAAGCTAAAAATCATAAGCTTTGTCTTGTCGCTGATAAACCATGCTTGTAAAACCATCTCCTAAGTAAGTCAGTCATAGGCCAGTCTTAAGTAATATACGTCACAAAATATGTTAAACAAACTTTTGCTGGAATAAGAGAGACCAGTGTCGTCAGCAAATGAACCATTCAACCTGGACGATGAAGACCAACAATTCCGTCCACCCGACCTGGACGAAGTGAAGATAGCCATATCTAAGCTTAAGTCCAACAAAGCCGCTGGAGCAGATGGCCTAACGGTCGAGCATTCACCAACTCATCTGTAAAATATGGTCGGAGGAAAGTATGCGCGATGAATGGAACCTCAGCATTGTTTGCCCGATCCTCAAGAAAGGAGACCCTCTGAAGTCTGAATTGCACCAACTACAGAGGTATTAGTCTTCTTAATATCGCCTACAAGATCTTATCTGCCGTGTTGTGTGAACGCCTGAAACCTTTCGTCAACAACCTGATTGGTCCTTATCAGTGTGGCTTCAGGCCAGGAAAGTCTACCGTCGACCAAATATTTACAGAAAACCCAGGAAGTCCAAATCGATACCCACCACCTTTTCATCGATTTAAGGCCGCCTATGATAGCATTTATAGAGACGAGCTATACAGAGCAATGTCTATAGTTTTGGCATCCCTGCCAAACTCGTCCGTTTGTGCAGGATGACAATGGAGAATGCACGCTGCTCCATCAAGGTCGGTAAAGAACTCACCGAAACCTTCGATGTCAAAAAAGGATTTAGACAAGGCAATGCGCTGTCATGTGACTTCTTCAACATCATTCTTGAAAGAATAGTGCAAAACTCAAACGCTAACACCAGAGGCACTATCTTCCAAAAGTCCGTCCACCTACTCGCCTATGCCGACGACATCGACATAATTGGCAGAACGCAGCGTGATGTCAGCGGCGCGTTCGTGAGTATTGAGACGGAAGCGGCGAAAATGGGTTTGGCGGTCAATGAGGGCAAGACAAAGTATATGCTGTCATCAAGAAAGGACACCCAACACCGACGTCTTGGTTAAACGAAGAATAACTCTTGCCAATCGCTGTTTCTTTGGGCTAAGAAAGCAATTGAGTAGTAAAGCCCTCTCTCGAACAACTAAAGTGACCCTCTATAAGACCTTAATCATCCCAGTCCTGCTTTATGGTGCAGATGCATGGACTCTATCAAAAGCGGATGAGGTTACTCTTGGTTGCTTCGAGAGGAAAATTCTCCGAGTAATTTTCGGTCCCGTCTGCATTGACGGTGAATGGAGGAGGAGATACAACGACGAACTGTACGGGCTGTACAGCGACATCGACCTAGCCAGAAGAGTGAAGGTCCAACGACTGCGGTGGTTGGGTCATGTAGAGCGAATGGACGTTAATGCTCCAGCCCGGAAGATCTTCGAATCCACACCCGAGGGACGGCGCAGTAGAGGAAGACCGCGACTCAGGTGGCGCACGCAAGTGGAAAGGGACCTTAACCAACTTAGCGTGCGAAACTGGAGACAGCTGGCCAAAGATCGTGCTGGCTGGAGACGCTTCTTGGTTGAGGCCCAGGTCCACCTTAAGTAAGTAAGTAAGTGTCGTCAGCAAATGCTGGTGATTTTACCTTTAAGAGGTTGCTCAAACAAAGAATTAACACTTTGCAAATTATATTTTTTAGTGTTAGATCCTTCTATGTCATTTCTATAAAATACTCCGATACCACCAGCACCATAGGGATCATTGCACGCAGCGTCAAACCAAGACCTAGGTACAGTCCACGACGGATATAGGAAACACTTCGCTTATAAGAAACACATGTGGAAACATCTTAGAGTTTTTTCTTATGTATAAGTCTTTGCATATAAGAACACCTCTTATATCCATCGTGATATTAAAGTCCGAGATTTCATTATCAAAAATCCAGATCTCAGATAAAAAAATAAGATCCGGTAAATGATCATCTAATGACGCAAGATGAGAAGAATATGTATCAAAATTAATTCTTAAACTACGCATGTTTTGATGAATGACAGAAAGCCCAGAATATTGGTCATTGTTTGCATGGTCTATACAAAAAAACAATAGGTACAAACGAACGATAAAAAAAAACAAAGGAATGATTTATGTTTGTGGTTAAATTATTGGAAAAATTTAAAGAAATAGGTAGGTACATATTTCTCTTACATTTTGCTGGTGTAGGGCCACATTTAACGATTCAATATGAGCTTTTCTATTTAAAAGATTGCCCACTGTCGGGATTTTAAGAGTTATCATTCTGTATTCTCGTAGCAGTGGTATAGTAGTTAGTGTGTTGGACTACTAAGCGAGGGATCCCAGGTTCGAATCAACTTAATTTGTCCACTGGGCCACCTCTCTTGAAAGTCAGACAAACGTCCGAGAGTATGACTGTCGTGGAAGAGCCTCTCAAATTAGCAGTTTGGACTCGGCATAAAATTGTAGAACCCATTCATTCCTCATAAAAAAAATAACTCGCACAAAACGAATGGCTGTAAGAAGCTACGGACCTGTTGCGTCAACTAACTATTTATTTTTTGTTTCTATTATCGCTACGCTATCTTAAAACTGTGCGTATTGGCAATTATTTTTGCATAATACACACACAGTCATATCGGCTTTTTCTACAAACAAAATACAGGTACCCACTATACATCATAACTAATAACTCATAAGGAAACAACATGATTTACAAAAAAACTACCTATCCCTTGCCTTGCGAAAATAATGGATCACATAAGTTTTCAAAAGTTAATAAATTCGTGTTCTTATGAAATTGAATAATTATTTATAGACTTATCTCTTAAATATTGAAATCGTGTGTAATTTTCCCGAAAAAGGAAAACCACCTCTGGTTCATCTGAATATTAATCAAATCGCGTTCCATCCAAACAGTTTGTTGTTCAATATTTACGCTTCTTGCAACTCCTGTTTCCAAGCACACAGCGCAAAACAAAACAAATAGGTACCACAATTACTTTGTATCAAAATAAAAATAAAAGAAACGTCAGATTTATCGAGCGGCAACTAACCTTAAAGGAGTTATGCAATCCAATTGAGTGCAAATGCCTTCTGAACTAACATTCCCAGCGAATTTAACATTAGCTTTGTGGAATACCTCACACTCTAGCTGATGTTCCAGTGAATCTATACACGCACTACACAATGGCCAATCGCATTTTTCGCATCGATCCAAGGAGTCGCCATCCTCGTCGAACTGCAGATACATATAGCAGCCTAGACAAACTATTCCACTATTCTGCTTCGGACCGTAAGCAAATGGGAGTTCATCGACCACCACTTCACCAGTTTTTACATTATCCGAGAGAACGATAACGCGACCGAATTGTGCATCCACTTCCACGTGAATCTTGTTCATGATTTGCGTAATTTTCTTTCTGTTATGATGGGAAAACTCACGATCACGGCAGGACTATATGACAGCGACTAGTTAATTGCGATGAAAATTGCTTATTGCACTAAGTACATAGATACATGCACATGTAGTTGTCAGTATCATGCACGGATCTACTACTTACGCTATCAAAGATCTTGTGTGATGATGGCAAGAGTTCTGATCTAAATTTAAAATTATCAATCGTGTGCTTAAGGGCACTGCATTATCGAAAATTCAAAATGTTTTCTATTATGTAAAAACGATCGTTAGAGATAGATAGTATTAAATACGAAATTGCACTACAATAATATTATTTAAAATTTACGTAAACAGTAGTTGTCTATGTAGAGCACTGTAAACTAATTTATTTTCTAGAAATGTTGGCAGGGATCATCTTTGAAAATAACTTATCTGTTATTTCCTGTGCGAACATTTTTGTTTCTAAGAAGATTGGAAATTGCGGTCACTGGTATGATTTATATGTCAATAAACAGCGATTGAGATGAACTTATTTATAATTTAATACTGCGGAAGAATAGATACCGCAGACAACTACAGACATTGATCTTCGAAGTGGATATATGGACATTATTTGTAAATTGGTTACCTGCAGTCCTTAAGTTACCTACAACAAAATTACCTAAAGAATATGAAGAACAGAAAGATCAATTTTATAATTGATGGATGAAGAATAATTGATGATGAAGAACATAAAGATCAATTTTATAATTGATGGATAATTTTACACAAATGATTTTAGATTGGATTGTCTTTAGTATTTAAATACGAAAACGTGTGGAAAATTGAATTACATATTTGGATAAACCTATATCTGTAATCCGCACATATGCGTTTATCCTTTTTTTCAAACTCCCATTTGAGTAACAATTATATTTCGCACTGTACGTAGAAAACTGATCTAAAAGTGAAAATATTCCCAGAAAAGAAGCAGGATTCATTTTGTTTTATTTTCTTTATTTCTTGGTAGGTAGGTATGCATTTAAACAATTATTATTTTTAACAAAACAAATCCAACCGTCACCTCAATCAATGGCTTTCTTGGCTATCATACTACACGGGCATAGTTTCAGGCGGGCCATCCACATGAACTTGGGTGCGATTAAAAACAACCACGATAATACAGTTCACTTTGAATCCATGAACATTTCACATTCAAGCAAGTCCCTTTACTCGTGTACGTCAGAAAGAGACGCCATCATAACGACTGCATTGATCTAATTTTAATAGCTGCTGCCGTCTTCTTCGTCTTCATCGTCATACTCGGTCGAAAAGCAGTTTTTTCGCAAATTAAGTGGAAGTCGCAATTCTGCTGTCGGTCTCTGATTGTGTTTGAACAAAGTTTTCGTGTTCCTCTTTAAAAGTTAATTTAAACTAAAAAAAAACTCATTTCAAAAGTAAGTACATTTTGCTTTTTCACCAAACAGTTTCATCGAATTTAGAAAGTTTCCTGAGATTTCCCCCAAAATAAGGTTATTTCCGCTACATTTTTGGCATTTTACAAATGTCAAGAAAAAAATCTCCGTGCGCTTCTGATGTATAAAGAAAAATCGAAAAAAGCAATTTATCAATCATGTAATCATGCGGAAATTTATCAAATTACAAATATAATTGTATTATCGTGTTTTTAGTAAGAACCGGCGTTTTTTCGCTCGTGATAAGAATTTTAAATGAAATCTTTGCACAGCTCCCATTCGACATGTTACGTAACACACTGGGGCCTCACACTGAATATAAATTATATATAATACTAGAGAGTCTCCATGAGGTTTGGTTTTTTGGTCACATGGACATGGAGTCGCACACTAAGTGAAAAAAAAAACGTTCTAGAAAGAGGAAATTTCATTTTCTACGGCTGCAGGGAAGTCTCATGATGCTGGTCGTCCCTCGGTGGTACCTTTTTATTTACAAGTACATTATTATCGAACAATAGTGACAGTGACGTCATCAAATCAATATAGCAGAAGGAGGTGTGTATAACTAGCTGATGCCCTGGCGGAGTTTTAAATAATTGTAACTGTAGTTACACCTATTGGTCTGGGTCAATGAATTTAATTATGTATATAATATTCGGGGGCTCGCTTGGTTGCCACTCAATCCATTTGACGGAAAGCATTAATTTGGCTTTACTACTAGTACCATCAGCCAATTGTCATTGTTTTGCGCAGTGCTGCTCAGTGGGGGTGAATGAATAAGTGGGTTGAATTGCTTATGTAAGGGTAGGTGAATTTCGTAACTTTGCCAAGAACCTAGACACAGATTTCTTTTGTTTCAGGAAAAGTGGAAAGTGATTTTAAAATTCGGCGCAAGTGAGTGGGTTATACAAAGTTTTTACCTGAGCGTTGAGTAGAAATTATTTGTCAATTACGAAAGATTTGTATCGCAGAATTGGTGTGGTTCCAGTGCAAGATAGTAGTGAGTAATGATTGAAAATGGCAAAATAAACATTTTCACTTGTGAACGTAGAGAGGTTGCACATAACGACATCGTTAACCCAATAAATTTATGAGTTGGCTGGTTACCTCGTTACGCAACCAAAAGATTTGTTTTCTGTTCTAAACAGCCAACAAAGTTCCCTATGATATAGGAATCATGTGATTGTTAGGCGAAGTGTCGCTACGCTCGTGTAGTGGGACATGAATCTTATGATGAAAATCCTTGAAAGAAAGAAGTCGACTACGCTTTTTAAATGGTTAGGTACAACAAAAGTGTAAATTGTCAATTCAATCACATATCTCTTTGACTATATCCACCTTCTCTGACCTCTTGTCTTCATTGTTTTGCGTCATAAATTTCTCGGTCAAACCTCTGACGTATGCGTTTCCCTTTCGATGCCATTACATTGCACAAACTGTGAACAAATAAACCTCTTTTGGAAATCTGCTAAGTGTTTCTAAAGAACAAATTAAAGCACTGACATTTCTACATTAATCATGAAGAGAATCGATAACTTTCCCCATGAATCAAAATACAAAAACGGATCAGATAATTACGTTAAGTGGTGGTTTTCGACCAAAAAGCAATGAGGCCAACACCAAATGAGTGTTCGATCCGTTGCCGCTGGACACAGAACTGTTCTAGCACGACACGGTACGATGCCGATCGTTAGTGTAGTCGGTGAACTGCCATTCTTTAGCAGAGAAATCAATGAGAAAATAATCGCTCATAACAAATTAAAAGGAAAAATAAATGCCGTTGTTAAAATTTGACACGCTACCGGCATATTGGCTCTAGACCTTCCAAAGAGTGTAAAAGGCGTGCCAACGTTACTTCCGCTTCAGTTGTTGCCAATTTGTTTCCTGGTGTAAACGGCGGTTTTCTCATCAACCCCTTTTCCAAAGACTAGACGGTCGTTTTTCACTTATTCTGTAAACGAATATCTGTTATAATCTGCCACTGAAACAATATCCATGCCACGGGGAACAATTTTTTTGCGGTCGATATCCGGAAATGTGTGAATGAGTTTTAAGAATCGCAACACAAATAATCAGATCGATCTACTTCGTGGCAACAGAGACTAAACAAAGCTTGTGTGTATGGACTTAACCATAAACTGCGATATCTTATTGATGTCACGCTATTTAATTATTTTCCTAATATGTTGTCTTCTGCTTTGATGGCTTCCTCGTGACGAATTGTCGTTGCGGGTAATCCTTCCTTGCACGTGCTTCATGCTACAAAATGATTTATACGGTCCTTATGAAATCGCTGACAAATGCAAGTTCTGACTACTTTTGGTTTTAACCCGACAAAAAAATATTCAGTGATAGCTGCTTTTAGATTGTAGCCCAATCACTGTACCTACGCCCGCGCTGTGTACTTCAAACTACACCAAAAGAGTAGTCATAGCCTCTTTAGCGCGTGTTTATTATAAAAAATATATAATATAACACGTTTGCAGAGCTAGATAATGGAAAGAAGCCTTTTGGCTTGCGAAACAACTCATAAAATGTTGAAATGTATTTTAGTAATCTATGGCGCAAAAAAAAAAAACGGATCACACATAGCTTTCTCTGAGAAACAACACACACAGCAAAACACGCCAAACAACACGTCACACGCCGGCAAATGTTGCTGTATTTATAAACTCGCAGTCGCTAACGACGCATGAGGCATCGATAAACGAGTGAAAAACATATTTTTGTGCTGTTTGTGCCGGTCCGCCACCGGCACATGGGCCCGTTACTCTATGTCACTCGGGTCTCGTGCAACGAAAAACGAAATTGAAGTCGGAAAAATAAACGTATTGTAATTATTCTGTCTGCGTCGATTCTATTTGGCACTACAAAGCAGTTTTGTGATTAACGATACAGTGATCGGCGATTGCGTCAATGAATGCGATGATTTGTGGTGAATGACCTCTTTGGGGGTAATCGCCCAGAAACAACACATGTGCTGTGTATATGTCTATAGTCCTTGACCATAGCGCGTCTAGATGACATTGAAGCTGCAGCGATGAGTGTTCAATTTTCACTCTCTGGCGGCAAACGTGTGTGTTAACATCCGAGACTGCAGCCGATAAATTTACGATCAATTGCAGCTAGTAATTTAGTTATGGACAGGGGGAAATAAAACATTCGCGGAATTTGTATCGAGATATTGTTTAATAAGGCTCAGTCTGAAGATTAGATAGGGAAATGTCAATGAAATCACCCGTCTCTAAGTGGTATTTCACAATTCAATTATTGCACTGGCATGGGTTCTTCTGTAGAAGAAGTATTACTAAAAATGTTTGCAATACTAAGTTAAACGGGCAGGCTAAAACGTTGAGGGGAAATTCGAAACGGGTTTTATGGTGCGACTATTTTAACTTGTAGGGTAACTTTGCCTGTTAATGATAAATTAAAGATTGGGCTTAGAGGTTAGTTTGCTGATCATTAGAATAATATTCATATAACGGGTGATTTTTTAAGAGGTTTAGAACTTAAAAAAAAAAAAAAACACAAAAAATTCGAAAAAATGAATGAAATATTTAGTTTGAACCTTGCAATTTAATGTTTAAAGATAATTTCATGCAAATGTTGACCGCGGCTGCGTCTCATCAGGTAGCCCATCCGCTGAGTCCAATTTTGGCATACTCTTTCACACATATCGGCCGGTATCTCACGAATGCAAGGATGTTGGCTTCCAGTGCGTCAATCGAAGCGGGCTTGTCCCTATACACATTAGCCTTGACATACCCCGACAAAAAATAATCTAATGGTGTCAAATCGCACGATCTAGGCGGCCAATTGACCGGCCCGAAACGTGAAATTATAACTGTTCACCAAACTCGCCTCGCAATTGCGCCATTGTTTCGCGTGCTGTGTGGCATGTGGCACCGTCTTGTTGAAACCACATATCATGCAAGTCAAGAACTTCCATTTCGGGCAAAAAAAAGTTTGTTATCATCGCTCGGTAGCGTTCACCATTGACAGTAACGCTGCGATTCGCATCATCTTTGAAGAAATATGGCCCAATAATGCCGCCGGCCCATAAACCGCACCAAACAGTGGCTTTTTCGGGATGCATTGGTAGCTGTTGCAATGCTTCTGGCTGATCTTCACTCCAAATGCGGCAATTTTGCTTATTTACGTACAGATTCAACCAAAAATGAGCCTCATCGCTGAACACAATTTTTCGAAAAAAGCGCGCGATGAACATTTCGAACCGAGCACGAATTTTGATAGTAAAATTCAATAATTTGCAAGCGTTGTTCATTTGTAAGACGATCCATGGTTAAATTGCAAACCAAACTGAAGCTGTTTGACAGTGACACAAGGTACTAAACACACGTCAGCTGTCAAAACCAGTGTTGCCAAAACCAAACCAGCTAAAAAATCACCCGTTAAAATGATGTCATATTGACCAGATGAAGAGAAGAGTAGGACATCGCGGTTTAGTTTAGTTCTTAAACCAACAGTATTTTGGTAGTAAAGACTAAAGGCAGTAGGATTGAAATTGCTTGTTTGGAGTTTTTTTTTTGGCAGGTTTTTTGGCTGACACGAAGCCGTAGCTGAAAGAAAAACCAAAAAGACTACTTTAGATGCATCTTAATTGCTGGAAATGGTCATTCATAGATTTAGTTAACCAGGCAAAAGTATTGCTGTAACCCGTGACAAAGTCTGATCACAAATTTTGCTAAATAACTAGGTTTATTCCAGAACGCATTCCAGTCCAAGGCCATTCTCTCGAATGTATTTCATGTGTGCTTTGTGTTTTGCGGACGCATGCTACATACATACATTTGAAAGTCTTTCTTTAGTTAAAATACTCTAGGTTAATATTTTTCTAACGCCATCTTATCATTACTCTTTACAATCTGCATCTCGCCCAAACAAAAGACATAAAAAGCACACCACACATGGTAACACTGTACAAACTAATATGGCATCAGGTTCCACCAGACCCCGACCCTGATTACGAGCTAAAACAGGAGGAACGTCGAGCCAAGGCACTGGTTCGTGTTTCAATTTTAAGTGTCTTTTCATATTTGCTCAAGTATATACTTTTTTGAGTGTTTTATTTCTTCTGTTAATATACATTTAATATTTAGCTACCAACTTTAGTTTAGTGTTTTTATAATTCAGCTCGGCACACCTTTGTTTTTCCATCCAATCGGAGTTGAAATTGTATATACCTATGTGCTTGTGGATTATCTCTCACTAATCGCGGATCTACTTTTGTTTGGTTTATTTTAGATGGCTCCTCCATCATACTCAGATCTTGGCAAACAAGCCCGCGATATCTTCGGCAAGGGCTACCACTTTGGCTTGTGGAAGTTGGACTGCAAGACCAAGACCGCATCTGGTATTGAATTCAACACATCTGGACACTCTAATCAGGATTCGGGAAAGGTTTTCGGTTCGCTCGAGACCAAGTACAAAGTCAACGATTACGGTCTCACCTTAACCGAGAAGTGGAACACAGACAACACCTTATTCACTGAAGTTGCCCTCCAGGATCAACTGGCCAAGGGTTTGAAGCTCTCCTTCGAAGGTACCTTCGCCCCACAATCTGGGTAAGAACAAAAAAAAAAAACCTCAATTTGTATCCATTTTTATGTATTTTGTTTTTTCTTTTTTTAGCAACAAGAACGGCAAATTCAAGATCGCCTATGGCCAAGAAAACGTGAAGGTCGACTCTGACGTCAACGTCGATTTGGCTGGTCCATTGATCAACGCTTCTGCCGTATTCAGCTACCAGGGATGGTTGGCCGGCTATCAGAGCGCCTTCGACTCGCAGAAGTCAAAGATTACCACCAACAACTTTGCCCTGGGCTACACAACCAACGACTTCGTCCTCCATACATCTGTGTAAGTAGAAAGAAAGCGATTGTTGGCCTGTTTCTTTCTAACGATTTGTGCTCTTCTGCAGGAACGACGGTCAAGAATTCAACGGCTCAGTGTTCCAGAAGTGCTCCGACAGTTTGGACTGTGGTGTGCAATTGTCGTGGACATCCGGCTCAAACGCTACCAAATTCGGTATTGGTGCCAAATACCAATTGGACAAGGATGCTGCCGTCCGCGCCAAGGTTAACAACGCTAGCCAAGTCGGTCTGGGATACCAGCAAAAACTCCGTGATGGCATCACACTTACTCTTTCCACATTGATCGATGGCAAGAACTTCAATGCCGGTGGACACAAGATCGGTGTCGCTCTAGAATTGGAGGCTTAAGAAGAGCTGCAAATAATATCTAAAAAGACATAACATCGCTCACAAATCACAATAAAAAACAGCAGATTAGCAGTAATTAAACAAGAAACATTCAAAAGAACAAAATACACGAGAAGCGGGAACCGAAAACATTGCGAAAATGGAACTTTTGTTTGTTAAGACCTAAAGACAAAATTTAAAATTAAATAAAAAGCAGAAAGAACTGTCTACAACTTATTGAAAATCTAAAATTGAAACTAAATGTTTTTTGTTGTAGCTGTGTCTGGAAATTGCGGTTCATTGCCGCCTTGCAGTATTTATTCAAGAAGTTTGTGTGGTCTGGGGCCTAACTCTGTAACTCGATTCGAAAGTAAAAATTGTTTGAAAGTTATTTCCGAATTACGGAGTTAGGTCCCAGGGGGTGGAATCGGGTAAGGTGATAGTTGATTGTCGCTATTTTGATTATCAACTCTGCTCTGCGATCGCTGCGGATGGGTGGAACATGCGTTGACCTTATTCCATTCGGTAAATCAAGCAGTCCCAAAACAGACATATTCTTTTTTCACGAAAGAAATTTATTTGGAGTCAAAGAAGAGGTTTATACCTATGAAAATGAAGCGAATATATGAAAGCGACAATATGGCTGTCACATGCAATTGATCGCAAAAAAGCGATTGTCAATTTACGTGGACGTAAAGCTTTGATTTTGATTCTCAACTATCAACTATCACCTTAGCCGATTCCACCAATTTAATCTCTGGCCAATGACCATACCACGCTGGAAAACCGGTTCTCGTCAGATCACCGAAATCAAGCAGGGGTGGGATTCTGTAAATAACGAAACGAAAACCACTTTCGCGTTTCAAAAAACGAAATAAATCACGCGAAAGCGAAAATCTGCTTCATGTAACTCCTAACGTTTTTTTGTTCACATTCGCTTAGGTTTGAGAAACTGTGTGACAACAAAATTATAGTTTGGCAGTCTCAGCTTGTAGCTTTATTTTCGTTAAGTTGTTTTGACGTTGAGGAAAGCTTTAAAATAGGAGGCACGTATGTATTTCGTGTACCTGTATGCAAATGAAAGGCAGCTTTGTTTAACCTAAAACGTTGAACAAAACTAAATTTCCAACTAATTTAAATAAACCTACCTTTTGTCAGGTAGTAAGAGGATTCGAACAATCCCGCCGATTTTTTCTAATTTTTTTTGAGTTTACGTGTTCATTTTCCATTTCACTTTCGCCGCTTTCGCTGGTCAACAATAAATAGTTTGTTAGCATTTCTAGTAAAATATTCAGCACAATCATAAAAGTTAAAATCACCAAACTCAAAGAGAATAAATAGGAAAATGATAAACGTCAACAAAATAGCTGTCGTTTGTTTTCTTTCGTGGAGACGATAAAATCTGTTCGTTTTTAAGGTTACATGAAGCAAGAAAAGCGAAAACGTCAAAGAAAATGTGTTCGTTCGTTTTTTTTCGCGCCCACGAGAATTTCTTTCGTTTTTGATGTTACATGAAGCAAACTGTTCGTGTGCACGAAAACGGTTAAACGTTTTCACCTTACAGAATGCCGGCCCAGAGTTGGGTGCGGTTAGTACTTAGATGCAGGGCCGTCTTAACCTAGGCTGGGGCCCTTGGGCACACAAGAATTTGGGGCCCTTTTGGAAAGTACAAAAAGCGAATTATCATAACATTTTGTTAATAAGTGTGACCAATTATTATACGTAATCATTAATCAAATAAAGTATAATATAATATGTCATTAATGATATTAGAATGCTGCTGGTTTTTTGGTTATGATTACGATAACGGTTTCTTTCGGGATTTCTGTTGAGCAAAATCTTCTATTATATCTTTAAAGTCAATTTTTTGAAGGATATCACTTTCTATGCACATAATTGACTCAATCGTTCTTGTAACATTGTTGTTCGCAATTCATTTTTTATTCTCTTGAGCTGCTAAAATGATATCGTGTTTCAGCACGGATCGTATCGTACGCGTACCCATGCGAAGGTCTTAGTGGAAAAATCAAGTCCCACGGACCTGTTGCGCCAAAAATTATATTTATTTATTCACTTTATACTTTTTTTTTGTATAGGCGCAGTGGCTTATTGGTTAGTGTGTTGGACTAGGTACAAAGCGAGGGGCCCCATGTTCGAATCCCGCAAAAAAAAAAACGCAAATTCCAACTCAGGGTTTTTTCACTGCGTCACCTCTCGCGAACGTCTGACAAACATCCGAGAGTATAACTGTCTTGAAAGACCTTCTCAATCGGCCGTTTGGAATCGGCATAAAATTGTAGATCCCTTCCATTCCTTCCAAAAATTATAAACTCACACGAATGGTTGCTAGAAGTTAGCCCCAGGGTCCCTACAGACCTGTTGCGCCAACTATAGGCAAAATTAGGCACCGAATTTTTATCTTTTGCTCTCAAATAACACGTATCCCTATCCACTATCAATTTTAATCACAGAATGCAGTGAAGCGATAAAGTTTACCTACCTACCCTTTCGTTGTCCTTACGCATGCCGGCACGCACATATAGGCGTTCCATATCACCAAATTACATAAAAAAACTGATTTCTTATGGCATCAAGTGATTCTTAAAGATTATGCCTGCTGCTGCTACAGTATGAGAATCGCATATAGCGATATCTCTATACTTCTTCCCACTCCACCGGCTTCCATTATTCGGCAATTATATTTTGATTTGCTTTTGCTGTGTCATAAACTCACATGGTAACATGACCAACCGTAAAAAGCATAAGGCAGGAAAGCTCTTTGCCTACACAAATGAATGGAGCGAAGTGAAAGGTGCAAGAAAAAACAAGAGCCTTATTCTCAACGCTTATTTTGAAAGCTCCTTGTCTGGCAAGGAAAAAATAGGAACCAAATTTTTGTACAGGAATAAGACATCTGTATATTTTTATTCTCTGTGCTGAAAGTTTTATACATCATTCGGGGATTCCCCCAAACAAAAATGTTTTGAGAATAAATGTATGAGAGAAATTGTCGGTACTTCGGGGCCCCCTGAGAATGGAGGCCCTGGGCACGGGCCCCGTGTGCCCTTATGGTAAAGACGGTATTGCTTAGATGGAGGACCGCTTGGGAACACCGCGTGTCGTTGTCGTTGGCATTTCACCAGACTGAGATGATGATTGCATTGTGCTGCATGCGTTGGACTTCTTGCTTTGAGGGTCAGGTGGAGGGAAGAAATATCCTTGCACTGGATGGACAATCAGGCGACACATGAAGCAAAAACATTACAACACCATTGACACTGGGATTGGCTGGCAGAAGAATGAAGATCTTGGGACATCATTGGGTTGAGACCCAGTTAATGAAACAGATTTTCACATAAAAAAACAGATGCTAGCGGTAACACTAGGAATCGAACCCAGGGAAGAACTCTGGAGAAATCCAGAGAGTCTAGCTGTATTAGGTTCAATCTGCAATTCGTTACCCAATATTTAGACAAATGTTACCTAGTTTCACAAATCAATGTCCAGCTGCAAGCCCCAAGGCTCTGAATTTTGAATAAATGTTTCGCTAAGGAGCCGCTGGTGCGCTTGTTGAGTCTTCAGATATCTATTGCAAATCTTTAAAGAAAGGTAAGGGAACTGCCTAGAGTTGTAATAATAATGGTGTACATTTATAATGCCAGTATACTAATTCAAATATTTATACTTGTTGACACTATACAATGAAATTTCTCCCAATCTACCTACCATAACCCAACATTTACAAGAAATAATAATTTTAAACCATTCCCAAAGATGTTCAATTATAAACATCAAATAGAATTTCAACACAAGCTCGTCTGTCCTTC
The DNA here is from genome assembly GCA_949126925.1 of Cheilosia vernalis. NCBI lineage: Eukaryota > Metazoa > Arthropoda > Insecta > Diptera > Syrphidae > Cheilosia > Cheilosia vernalis. Next base: position 6,469,889 of record OX421362.1, read on the forward strand.
GTTTCATCGCTCTTTTTGTGGAACAGTAGATGCATTCTGTACCTACTGCTTAATTCAGTTCCTGTCAAGTATTTCTCAAAGTACTTATGGTCCACCCTCGGAATTTCGAATTTAAAAACTCCCTACAAAAATGCGGATTACACTTTTGATAAACATTTATCAGCTATGCAATGCATACCACTTCACCGCCACAAGTTGACCCTGTCATAGCCTGGGAGACCATGTACCATATTCCAGAATCGTCATTTATGAATTTATCACAATGTAAATCGGTGATGATGTGCTCCACTTTTCGTTGGCATGGCTGTGGTTCTTCTATCGTGCATTTGTACTTTGTTATTGTTAGCTAAAAAATACTACTTTTATCAATGAATCAATCCTTTTAAAGAATCAGGAGCCCACCTCTTTCTCCCGCACATCGATTGTACGAACAAAATAGGTTCCATAAATGCGATCGATAAATCCTTCATCGTTGTAGTCGTAGTGAACCTCTTGGATTTCAATTGGATATTCTTCACCAGCCTCCAAGCCATCGGGACAGTTGTCAAATCGTGTCATATTGATTTCCTAAAAAGGCGACAAAAGTAAAATACGAAAATGGTTTATTCATTTATGTAATTCGAAATTTGTCCATCTTTTGTTTGTGTATTGTTTCATTTAAAAGCATTTTTAAGTTATGCATTTATTACTTTAATGTTAGATACTGTCCATCCCAGAATTAAATATTAAATGGTCTCAACTCCAATTTGTGATTGAAGTAAATCTATAAAAAAACAATATTTTACATTGATCGGAAAAGTCAAAGAACAAACCGCTGAGTAATTGATTAAAAATGTATGTGAACCTGGACATCATCTCTCCGAACTGGTTTAATACTTGTACTTACCAAAGTTAGAGCTAGTTTTATTAATCCAAGGACTATCCACACCGTAAAAGGTAGACACATTTTGCAGCTAATCACAAAAAATGGACCAACTTGCTGTGCGATCTTCAAACTTATATAGAGGCAAACTTCATCGAACTAGCGTGGACAGAGAGTATCAATTATGTCTGATCAACACGCAATTCAGATGCTTTTAATACTCACGCATATAGGATGAGAAAACCGCAAATTGGTTGCTTATTGCTATAAAGTAATCAATTACTTTTATTTAAAAAAAAAGTTTGTACTGTGATTATATAGTGGCAGTATTTGAAGTGGTATTGAAGTCAGTCGTTGATCAGAAGTGCACTTCCGATCTTAAAATATCATGCAGTAAGTATAATTCAATTCCGATTGAGTATTGACGAACATTAAAAGCTCTAAATGTTATATTATATGTCCTGGCTATAATATTCGTGTAAATTTCAAATTCTATTTGTTCTCTCCTTCATCTAATTTGAGGCAAATCCTGTGCTGGGCGCCTTTTTTACATGTGACGGTTTATTAGGATCGTCGAGGTCGAGTTGTCATAGTTTGCTAATGTTTTGTCGATCCCGGTGTGCATCTAAGGCGATGAGAGGAACATTCGTCTAGATTTCCCTTTCCTTTCGGCAGTTTGACAAGTCTCCGAGGAAATAAATCAAAATGGTAGGTAGAAAGAGATTTTCACTTGCAATTACTACGTTACTACCTGTAATCTCAAGCAGAAATGTCAAATACTGCTAGAGACGATGTGAGATGGAGTAAGCTCGACTCATCTTATATCTTCCATAACCTATATATAATTCCTTCTTGGTGAAACTACTTTATCACTCGATAACCGCTGATTCACGTTTCTTTCCATGGGGATCACAATGGATCTATCACTTACATAGCCCAACCGAGGAAGGGTGGTCGTGTGGTGTTTCTGTACAACTTGGAATCCCTAATGACCTAGCGAGTCGCAATCCAATTTCGGTGTGCCGTGTGCATGGAAATTATTTAAAAAAAAAACACGCCGCTTAAAATGTTTAAATATGAAATTAATTTCATTTGTTTATTATTTCTTTTTTTGCCATTTTTCTTTCTTAAAAAATTTAAAAATAAACTCCAATTTTTACATAAATGTTAATAAAGTTGCTTTTGCATTTTGTTGTTATTGTTTTTGATAATCTTTCACAAACTAAACTGCCAGTAGAATCAATCTGTATGTTTGTTTATTACATGCATTAGGTATGTATATAGATTTGTGAGGAAAATTATAATTGTGAAGTACACACAGACACACATTTGGGGAAATAAGTACGAGTAAAGTTGAAGGAATGAATTACTGATTTGAAATTGCAACCAAAGACAAGATTAAATCCGTAAATGCGTGCAGGAAAGTGTTAGAGGCATCGATCGAGAAACTTAACAATTATAAACTAAAAAGTGTTTCACAATTGCGTTGTATTTTGTTCTCCTCATTTCTCTTTAAGAGAGAATGGGAAGAGTATGTTTTGAGGTTAGGGAAAGAACTAAACTTCTAAGACTTCGATAGGAAACAAAATTTATGATGAAACAATCGAAGTTCTCTTGTTGTGTAGTAGGTTTTACGCGTCCAAATCGTTTACAAATAGAACTTCACGATTTTTGAGGCCAACTTCGCTTAGAGTTTTTGCCTCGTCGGCTCGGTCTTTGGCGTAAAGAACACGTTTCGGGAAATTCGTAGTGATTTCAAACTCATCTGGTGATGATGGATGACAGAAGAGATAGTTGTAGACGTCCTAGATGGAGCAAAGTCACATTTGTCAATCAAAAATATAAATCAAGTGGCACGAGTTTGGCTTACCTGCAAGGAGTCTGTTGATAGGAATCGCCGTTCGATACGTGCTCCGTTTGGTAGTTTAAAGACAACGCTTACAGCATTTGGTGATTCTGGTGGGGGTTCAGAAGGCACTCGATCGGCTAAGTCGATTTTTTGCTGCGCTATTTCCTACAAGGGGATAGAAGTAAAGAATTATAATGCTGGCTGCAGTCCTTAAAGTTCGATCTAGACAAGGTTCGAGTGTTACTCACCTCCTTTCGTCGTTCCTCTGCTCTACGCTCATTTTCCTCAGCTTCATGTGCTTGTCGCAATTCTTCCAGTTGCTCTTGTCGCCGCTTTTCTTTCTCCTCGTCGGCTCTTAAGCTTTGCTCGTAAGCCTCATCTTGCTGCTGACGAAGCGACTGCGTAAAACTACGTTCTAAGCGATCAGCACGCGCCTGGCTCAACCACACTTCGTTGCTGGAAATCACTGTTTGCAGTCGCCTTACCAGCTCTTCTGGGGTGCAGTCACCCTCAAATCGTCCCATAACTATCATCTTATTCGCTCGCAGACCAATCAACACCATCATCGGGTAGATACACGCATGCATTGAGTGTGAAACACGATATCCCTCAGGTGTTGCTACATCACATCCCCAAAGCAACACATTACGGTTTACGTAATCGATGACACTCTGATCGGCGAATGTCTGACTGCAGAATGATGTCACATCATCACTTTTGGGTACATCCTTGTGTAGATACACCAGGAGGAAGCGCAACTCGTTCTTGGCGTCATTCAGAGCCTGGGCATAGGTACCCTGATAGAAGACTGGGTGCCTGGGGTACTTTTCGTTGTATGTTTGTATGAATTTCATAACATCGCCCAGCGGATCAGTAACAACTGAAAATAGGAACCTTTGAATTGCAATCAAACATGTGGAATACTTTACAAACAAACACACTTCTCTCATCGCTGCGCAACAGGCTGACCAATGTACTAATAAGCGATGACACCGTTGAGTAGCAGTACTGAAATACAAAGTTTATCACGTAGCCAATGATTCCAGTGAAACTGCCAGGCATTGGCGGGCCACTGCCCGTTCTCCCACCTGGCATACTCGCCGAGAACACCTGCTGTAGGAAGCGATCATTAACCACATTTGGTGCACGCAGCTCTGTCGAGGCGGCGTACATGGACGGTCGGCCTTCACGGATGTTCATTTGTTCTTGGAATGCAACCTGTAATGAGAATGAATCACTAAGTTGTGTTACCGAAATCGAATCTATATTGACCTCCAAATCCCACTGATGTCGTATAAGTATGTCCCGGCAGACGTTCATATCGTCGATGCCAGTGATGTCTTGAAATTGCAGAACCTTGTCGGTCTGTTCATTGGATAATCCATCAATGGCTTCCATATTGATAAGAAACTGTTACGATCTCACTCTTACGATGATACGGGTTAACTACACGGGGGGCGGTGACCCTTTTTCAAGGTCTTTGATTATTTTCCTGCAAAAATGTAACAAAGAAATGGCTAGAACCGGACAATTCGAAACAGTTCTACCGCGAAGCCTACTCATTGACTTGAAGATCTTAGAACTCGATTTATGTGGACTTTTTGACGATATTTTTCGCAATATCACTCTCCGCCGCACTGTACATATATGACAAGACACAAATATTGCTCTTCCTTTGGTCGTCAATTAGTGCGGGCGTTCCACCTCAAAATAAACACATTGTCAGCAAATGGAAAAAGGATTTCAAGTTGTTTTCCCTAGATTATTAAAATTGTGGTTTGTTCGTGGGAAAATATGTGAATTTTTTTAGCAAAAAACTGAAAAAAAGAAAATTAGTTCCAGAAGAGGGTACAAAATTGAGTCTTTATATTTTGGAGAGTTTTTTTTTGACAGTTTGCAGGTTTTTCGCTGATTCGTTGGTTGTGTAGTGTAGAGTTGGAATAGCGTTGCCAAAATATGTTTTTGTTGGTAAACTTAGGCTGAGGATGCGTTCCATAGGAAGAACTTGTAGATGAACGAAATGATTAATTTACTAATGTGGTATTCGATTGGACTTCTTTAGATTTCAGATTTTGTGTGTCTAGTCGAACATAAGAAAGCCACTTGCTAATTTTTTTTTGCAGATATACGTGTACCCTTCGAAACTTTTCAAAGCGTTTCCATTCAAGCCTAGTATGCTGCTCGGGCTTAAATTAAGTACCCTTACAAAAATGTCTCCAAAGACAAAACTAATGTGGTATTCGTTTGGGCTTCTTCAGATTTGCTCTCAGATTCCAGATTTCGTGTGGCTAATCGAACATAAAACTTGCTCTTGCTCTTTTTTGTGTTGATATTCGTGCGATTTGAATAAGTGTAGTCTTCGACACTTTTCTAAGCGATTTCCATTCACTAGTTAAATTTTGTATTAAAACATTAGAAATAGCTGTTCCGATTGATTTCTAAATATATATCCATAAATAATTTACACAAATAGATTCACCCGATGCAATGCCTTTCTTTGCTGGAGAAAAAATTCACTAAAAATGTAAACAAACTCCATCAGTTGTCAAACCCAAACGCACTTGTATTGGTAAATCTGAGAAAATATCTAGATTCGCAAAAGTGCTCTGAAATCTGAAAAAGATTGCTTTTTCCTGTACCAAACGAACATAAAAATTGCCCTGAGAGCAAAAAAAGTGCTCTGAGAGCGCCCAATCGAATACCACATAAGCATAGCTGTTAAACCAAGCAGTACGCAGTTCAAGCTAAAATTTGTTAGCCACTGTACAAAAATTCTCTACAGCATTTAGGTACAAAACTCTTGCAATTCTTAATATTTGAAAAATGGATTATAGACTCATGATTACGAACAAAGGCTGAAATTTAAGAAAACTAAAATCGAATAAACACAAAAGAGATTTAAGCCCTTATCCCATGTTAAATACGTGGAGGAGCCACTTTTGGTGTTTATACTGAATTAGTGCAGAAAACATAGTTTGGCAACGCCGTTAGAAGCTTTAGGAAACCACCACATGAAGCCACTGGCACTACTTTCGATAAAGTGTTTTCAGTTTTTCTGTCAGTGGAATAAGAAAAAAAGAAGTAAATAAACAATTGGAAAAACTCGGACATTCCCGTACAGTGTTTTTATAATCAAAAAATATGTCATATCTAGCAAATTTTAACAATGACACTGCTAAGCAAATTCTCATCGATATAATCCGCACTGTTAACCAAACGGAAAACTCAAAGAAACTCTCGGAAGCTAAGGCATCTGCTGGAAAGGAGATGTTGCTGATGATGCAGCATGTATTTCCCTTGGTGATGCAGCTCCAAACCGATGTGATCAAGGCCTATGGATTTCCAGGGAATCGAGAGGGTTTAGTACAATTTGCCCAACTTGTCCGTCAAATGGAGCGAGAGGATGTCGAGATTGCGAGGCTTAGGAGCCAAATTCGAGCCATTTATTTGCCTCCAATTGCCATCAATACCACCAACGATGTTCTCATTTAGACTATAAAAATAGATTTTAATTATCACAAACTGTAGTATTATTTTCATTCGAATGCATTTATTGATGTGTTGCGTTGTATATCTTATTATTACATTTTCGAATAACATCATAAAATAGCCAAATAAACCGAGATTTTTATATTTTAAATACGTTTTAGTCTTTATTTATTCCGAGAGCGTTGAGCTCTTCATTTGTAGGAGCATGGAACTCCAGTCCAGATTTATATAACTCAACTCTTTTCATACTTGAGATAAGGTTTTGGCTGATGTGGCATTTGTTGGACTGAGAAAGAGATGATTTATGCAAATGAAGCCGTTTCAAAACTGATTCATAAATGGAAAAACATTTTTTCAAGCCGTGCTGTCGATGTAGGTACCTACTTTGACTAAAAGAAATGCAGTCTTAAAAATGATAGGAGGCTAGTTCTTGATCAACTCGAATAGAGGAACTGGAGCTCCTACATTCTGCAAACCAACCAAGCTTTATAGACCAGGTTACCATACTAGTAAGATATTGAGAAGACGAAGCTGATTCTATTTTCGAGCGTTTTTGCTGTTAGACACATCATCAACATCAGAGACGAATTGTATTGTTTCTGATCAAGCACATACCTAAGTCCTCAACTAGACATGTATATCATGTATTATTATTATTTGAGAGAGGTTATTGTACTGCGACCTTTTGATCTATTGTACCCCCTGCTTACGCCTCAGAGTGGTTTATTCCCTCAAAAGAGTTCCCCTCATAGTATAATTCCTTTCGAAAACATTTTAGAGGTTTTAGTGCTCTTCTTTCTCCTTGGCGGAAGAAATCAGTCCTATAGCACTCTCTCCAGTCCAGTTTCCTTTAAGAATCTAAGGATGAGAGCTGGCTCTAGTGACTGAATTTCCTCATCAGATAGTTGGTACTTGCCCAAGTATTTCAGTCTTTTGTGGGTCAGTGCCCCACATGATCCCAGCAAGTGTTCTGGGATTTCACTGGACTCATCGCAGAATCTGCAGAGACCTTCTTCAGTTATACCCAGTTTCCTGAGGTGTTCCTTGAGTCTACAGTGCCCCGTAAGGAAGCCCGTTAGGATACGAAGGTTATTTTTGCTCATGCCGATACAAGCTTGGAATCTTTTCCGGTTGTATTGTCCCAGAAGTTTCTTGGCCTGCCTCATGCCCTGAGTGTTATGCCAGGTTCTTGCCCTGTTTTCTTTCTCTAGTTTCCTAAATTCTTCTTTGAGGGTGTGATCCCCTATTCCGCAGAATGGTTCAGGACCTATGAAAGTTTCTGATGCTCCCTTCCTTGCTAGGGAGTCGGCTATTTCATTCCCCTCTATTCCTACGTGGCCAGGCACCCAGCAGAGGGTTATATTGTTTCTCCTACCAAGTTCATTAAGTTTTTGTAGGCATTCCCATACAAGTTTGGATTTAATGATGTAGGAATTAAGTGCCATAATAGCAGCTTGGCTGTCTGACATTATAGCTATATCACAGTTGACTCTGTTTCTGTCGAGGTTAATTTTGACACACCTGTCTATGGCATAGATTTCAGGATGAAAGATGCTGGTACTTTAGCCCATTGGTTCAGAAAATTTGGTTCCAGGCCCAAAAACTCCCGCCCCAGTTCCCTCATCAGTTCTCGACCCATCTGTGTACCACTTTGTTGTGTGATTGCTCAGTCTGTGAATTGTGGATTCATTGCTTCAGTTCTTCTTATTGCTGAGCTTAGTAATAAAGTTCTTTTGAAAATCAAATCTTTTGATGATGTCGTCTCTAGGAAAGGCCAATAGTGGTTGTTTTTTGAGTAGTAGGTACGTCAAACTGTCTCAGTGTGATGCACTTTCCTCTTCCTATTCCTTGCTTGGCCATTCTTATAATCGTTTTACTTGCACATTCGTCAACCATAAGGTGCAATGGAATCAGTTCCAATAGCACTTCCATAGCTGCGGTTGGGCAAGTTCTCATAGCCCCTGTAATACATAGGCAGAGGCACGCCAGTCTTTGCACTTTATTGAGTATATCATGTAAATTCTTAGTTTGCGTTTTTCTTGAAGCAAAACTCGTGCAGCTCTTATTTTTTTTCGATAACAAATATATCCTTTTATATGCCTTAGTATCCGTCGGTATCCAAAACATGAAAAGTGATTAAGATAATAAATAAACTGATTTTTGTTCCAATGGAAAACGACATTAGGTTTGACATCGATCTGGCGTAAAATTTGCACGAGTTTTTTTTTAAGGGTAATAGTTTACTTATGATGCCTAAGGAGTGGACTATTTTTACGCTTTCACAACAGCGCTTAAATTCTACAAAAGCCGTTGTCCATTAACCATTACCTAAGAAAGTAAAAAAACACACAACAAGGAATAATTAAACGGACTAAAAAAAATATTGCAAAATAAAACGATGCTACTGAAAACTTGCACAGAAATGGGTGCAGTTTGAGAACTTCCGCTTGCAATATCTCAGTGCAGGTATCCCTCCTTCCACATCACCTCCCATTAGAGCCTTCGTCATATCATAGCCACCAGAAGCTTGAAAAGAGCAAAGCCACACAAACAACCAGAGGCCCGCTCCAATTTCACAAAACACAATTCCCCACAGCGACGAGGAGCTTTCCAGGAAACACCACTGTTGTACACAGATCTTACCCAGGCTTAGTCCTTCAAACAGTGTATCCTTCGACATTGTAATTGGAACATTCAAAGTTTCTCAAATTAGAAATTGAGTTCATACATCGTTGAGGAGTATGCTTACAGCAGCATATTCGTCCTTCCATCCATTTCCATCACTGTGCGGTACAGTGCGAGAAAGTTATTTCATTTCATCTTCATTTGCTGATTATAATCCTCTCCAAATAGAGCCAAAGTACTCTCAGACTGCATTGACGGAAGGCGGAAGGCGGAACGCTATAACGAGGCAAGAAGCTGCACTTGGCAGTCGGTTCCTTCTCTGTGCGATTGCCATGAAGGGCTTAATAGTTTTATTACGTTAACTTGTTTATAGGGGCGAACATTAGAGACGTCTCGTCCTCAACAAGTTGCTGCTGCCTGACGGTATCTTCCCTAACTTTGTATCCTCGATTTATACATGCAGCTCTTTCGGTTAGGATATGAAAATGAAATGAAGATTGTTTCGTTTTGATAGTTTTAATAAACAGCACAGGGTGGGAAGCATTCCACGGGGACTAGGATCTATGAAGGACTTTACACTCACACAAATATCTCATTGCAATAGAAAGGTGGGTGTGGTTTTAAGGCTCTACATTTACATGCAGCCGGAAGGAGGACTGAATACGGTATGCGATGATGAGACTGAAATAGTCGTATTTGTCCTTGTGAGCTTATTGCCACAGATAAACAAAGTGCTAAATGTGCTGTGCTATGATTATGGCTCTTGGCTGTCGTTCTCCTGTTGAGTTTGAAGGAAATAATAAATGACATTCGGGAGATAGTCTTGTGGTAGTGACATAAGGATTGTATTAAGTGAATGCAATTCAAAAGGTGCGGGATACACTATTGAGGTGGATAAACTAGTTTTGAGGTGGAGCAAAGTGTTGTAATGAATTTGTATTTGTCACTTTGAGAATTTAAATTACGGAAAGAAAGTCTGCTGCTTAAGTGATCGATATTGCCTTTCAGATAAATTGGTGGTAGGTATTTATCGCTGTGATTCCGCCTTCCCATTCCGATTTGAATAATTCAGCCCAAAATGCGGACAAATATTTTTTTGTCCTTTTAACCAAACGCAGGCTTATTCTTTATCAATGGTCCTTTGCCCAGGTGAACCAAACCTTGATTTATGACTTCGATTACCCCATCTGGTATCACAGTTATTTTCTTTAGGCACTAAGCCCAATTTTACTACGTGACCACATGCATCAGATACCTCTTTCTATATGCATCCAATTTTCCGCCATTCACGACAAATCCAATCACAACATAATGGGATGCGATGAGGCGTTAAAGTCGATTTGAATTCGAACACCTTCGCTCCACTCGACTACAACTTTCCGAATAAGAAATCCGTAAGCGGAGAGAACGACCAGAAAAAGACTCCCATTTCCGAACAATAAGTGACTTTCGAATGTTAAAACATGCAGAAGATGATGGCATCGTCATCGTTGTCATATAATAGCTAGTGTATGAGAATCCTCACGGAAGGGGTATCGAGGATTTCGTAAGATACCCGTTTGGAAATTCCTATATACTCGATGGGGTGAACTGAAGAGAGTGGGTGGCTCTGTGCAGATAAGTTACCATTAGCATACCCTTGCTCTTGCGACTAATCTTGCACGCTTCAATCGAACCCGATAATAATTTCATATCGATTGATATGGTTTCGTTACGTTTCGATTGGTTGTTGGATATATACTTGTACGTTTGTCAAGTTGAAGAGGAGATTATGCAAAGCAGAAGTGAAGGTTGTATAGGTGACGTGCCGTGCCAATCAATATTGGATTTATTTCAATAATTATAGACGAAGCATTCAGGGTACTATTTCCTATACTTTAAAGTATGGTTTTGAGAAATAGCTGGGAACTAAATCGGCCACATTAGCATTCCTCTCACTATCCAACTGTAACAACATTCAATACTCCCATTTGGTCATCATTACTGAACTACCCGCACCATGAAGAATATTCACTTCAGTGCAATGTATACCTTCCCGCAGTGGCAATTGATTGTGCGGTCGGCCAAAAACCCATTTGGGCTAGATTTCTGGTCAAATAAACAAACGGCACTGATGCCTCTCGGTTCGGAATTCATCCATAGGAGATAGGATGCAACGAGAGATCCTAACTGAACATTTTCCTGTTGAAGGGATATATAATCGATTTTGTATAGGCAGGTGGTATACCGCCCACAGCGCACCTTTACCGCTGTATACGAAATTACGAAATTGCATTGTTGGCCCCTCTCCGCCAGCAAGTAATTAATGGACCAGCGGTGAACAATGTGGTTAGACGCATTTTTTTTTCAGTTGTTGTTGGCGAATTCTATTTGCAGTTGAACTGCGTTTGATTAAATTCTCTGTGGGTTTTATTGTTGTTGGTGTTGCAGTAATGCCCATCTCATTTTATGCGTGGTTGCGGCCTTAATTTGTGTTAGAAGAGGTGTTGGTGTGATGGGCTGTGTTTTTGAAAATTTGCGTGGTATTCTTATGTGCTTGCGCCATTTGCAATACGTTCTCTGCATGGTTTTCAAAAAGGATTTCGTCGCTGGCTTGTTAAGCTTGGAAGAGATGACTTATTATAGCGATGTGAGCCTGATCAAAATACAAGGGCGGAGCTCACGTTGAACATAACAAAAAAACACTTTCTGCTGCACAAAAAGGGCCAAGAGCACTTCTGTGACAGATTTTTAGTGCTTGGCTCGGAAAGTCAGGTAAGTAGACCTATTGCAAACCTATTTGAGTACCTAAATGACGCCAGTTGCAGAATTGTAAGCCGCAAGCTGCTATTTGTGTTCAGAGATAATATTGCCTATGCTCAAACGGTGGCGTGCGTTGGTTGCAGCACGACCATCAACAACATGTTTTAACCCCTCCAACAATTTTCTAGAACTAGTAGGTACTATCTACTCCGCATTCCCCCTGCTAACTCCTATAAATATCTTGCATCATTTCTTCGTTCTTTCTTCTTTAAATTAAATGCAACCAATAATTTACGGTAACTTTTCCAATTTCAGTCGTAGCTACACTTAAAAGTTAGCAAAGGAAGTTCGCAACGGAACTGAGGCAAGCCATAGGTACAAAAAAAGAACACCATAAATGCAAAAACAGTCTCTGAAAGGTGGTCACCGTCACCAATGCAGCTACAGGCTCCGTCGCCTTTTTCAATGCGAAGAAGTCTTCCCTTTCTGGAGGAAGCTCCTATGCAAGGAAAATTGCAACATCAAAATGCAAAATCAAAGTACAAACAGTAGCAGGAAAAATCGAGATGGTTGGTGGGTACTTTTAATAAAGTTACTCCACAAGAACTGGTCGACGGAAGAAAAAAAAAAAAAAAAAAAAACAAACACCCACAGGAAGTGCAGACAATTTACCGCCAAAAAACTTTTCCTTTCATTTTACCAAGAATCTACATGCAATCCCAATGGCGACCACGAAGCGACGATAACGATACTTTTTTCCCATCACAAAGCGTTTTTATTTAATTCGTTTTTTATAGGTTGACATTTGAAATTGTGCAGTTTGTTGTTTTCAAATGGAATTGTAAAGAATCCTTAAACGAATAGTGGCTCCCTTGAGTTTTTATGACAGTTAATGCTTAAACAGCACTTCCCTTAAACTGAACTGAAATTTGTCATCGTCTGACGTTTTAATAGAAAATTGAACACTGGCCCAGTTATCCAATTACCCGAGTTTCGTGAGTTAACTTTGTTGAATTTATGACATCTCGTAAAAGGGGATCATTACATGTTACCATTACTATAGGCAACCCTCGGACTAATACCATCGTCCACCCCATGGTCCTTGTGCTGATTAATTACGTCGTTGATGTGAAATTCCATTGAACGCTTCCGCAGAGTCGCATGACGACGTCGTTTTCCACACAACCATCAGCGGAAGTTGGTTATTTGCATGTTTGCATTATTTTTCTTTTAAAATTATCTCCGAAAATGTGTTGGGACAGAATGAAAAATTGCTCAATCGGTTAGCTTTCCAACCGTTAGTCAAGAACGAAATTATTTAACTGACAGTGGTCTCTTCTCTTCTGGCACTGCATTGAAAATGACTCATGCTATCCCTTTTGGCTGCAAAATCGATTGCAATTAGGTACCTGTCTTCCGTCTCCATCCAATGCGGAAAAGTAAACTTTTACCTTTCTGTTTACTATCCCAAAATGTATCCTCTTAACGGGATTACATGTCGGATTCTGTCAATTCCCTCCAACAAACATTCGTACATCGTTGTGTCATCCGGCGCACACAACATGATGTGGTGTTTGTGTACATTCAATCTGATAAAAGTGTTTGCCATCGAAAATAAACTGAAACATAAACAAAACATTCATAATCCTCGTGAGATGTTGTTTATATTGAGAGGAGGTAGAGGTGTGTGTACAGTGAAAAGAAAACTTGAAGACTTGAAAGTTTTTTTGTTGGCATTGTTTTTTTTTGTTGTCAATTTGAGTGGCGAATTTAATTTCTGTCTTGGGAAACTGTCAGTGTCACCTGGCTCAATGTTTTTGTTGGTGTGTATGAAAAGGGGAGAAGGGTCGAGTGTGAGTTCGGATGTCTGGTTAAGTAGAACGCTGAGATAATTTTATGGATTGCTTTCGAAAGCTTATGTCGTTTTCCATTGGGACAGAAAAAGCAGTTCTCGAAATCAGCTGGCTGTCATAGATTTCATGTTCCATTGGCCGCAAAAAAATCAGTTTTGCGAATCTCGATATCTGAGCGAGGTTCACACCTACTTACACTAACACCAAAACATTTGTCTTTTGTCAAACTTTAAATTACGTAAAAAAATTAATTAGATAAAAGTCTGTGAAAAATATAGAAAAAATTACATTTGGCTGCCGCAATGGATATCAACATAAATTGAGTGGATTTTCATAAGCATAAATTACAATTTAAGAACAGCTGACTTTTCAAACACGCACTACCACAAATGCCAAGGAAGAAAAATCTCGTTTTATGTTCCACTGGGAACGAAAACTCTGAAATCTGAGAGCAAAATCCGAAAATCCCAATGGAAAACGACATTAGACTTGGCATAAACGTCATCTAGTCTAGTTTAATTAAAAGTAAGTCAAATTACGTTTGGCTGCAATAAAAAAGAAAACTCGCAAAACTTTCTTAACAAACAGCTGAGTATTCGAAATTTGAATTAAAATTTTCCCACAAAAGTGGTTTAACTTTAATATTCCAAATGTCATTAAAAAAACCTGTTAAACTTTCTACTCAAGTCTTTGTCACTTTCCGAACGTCTTCTTCCTCCTTTGACTATTCTCGCTTTGCATTTAGTCCGTCAAGTCTTTTTCACTGTTGGACTAAGCAAACCTTTCGAAAATTGAATTATTAGTTTTCACTGTATAATTCCATCCACATTCAGCAGTTCTTCAGTGAATCTTACTTCGAGTTTGTAACTTCGTCAACTTTAATAAATGTCGCTAATAAAGTTCATTTTATAAAAAACATTAATGGCGACGTTCAAGGCTCCAGTTTACAATAATTCGTATATAGCTGGTGATCATCGTATGTCTGAATTGTTATAGGAGAAGTTATCTTCATCGTCTTCCTCGTCTTCTTAAGACAATCGAATCACCATTTCTAACTACAACAGGTTAAACATTTTTCAAGTCGATACTCGATATCCACTTGTAGTTTTTCCAAAAACAAATTAATTTGAACAGCTGATATTGCTGCCAAATAACGCACTCATACATTTACAAAAGCAGATCATTATCGTTGCATGTTGCATAAAGCCGCTTAAAATCTGAGATCTGAAAAAGATTTCTGGTGGTACCAATCGAAAACGACTTAGTTATCGGCCGATCTAGTTTTTACGTTCAGGAGAGAACTAATCCACTGAACCGCTAACTAGGGGTCGAATTACCGCATCCGTGAGCCATTCGTCACTGAATTTTGTGGAATTTAGACGCAAAAAAATAAATTCACGGATGAGGTAACTCAGCCCCAGGATTTGTTTGAAAATTGAATCAGATATGAAATATACTGTGCAATTTTTACCCGAACCGTCTCATAAACTGTGGCTTTGACGTTTGCAACTGACAGATGGACTTACTTATTATTTCTGTTTCTTATGTCCGTTGAAAGTTTTCACAAATTGGGATACCAAGTTCTGCGCAATAGATACGTCATTAGAATTCGCTACCTATACGTTAAAATTTGAGTTCCTTTTACCATTACCTATCTCTATTTCGCTGGCGGCTATGGGTGTCAAATTTTGAAACAATGTACCAAAGAAACAAATGGTTGTAGTCCTTTTGGGTAGAACAGCAGAATATGATCAAGTGGTGGCAGGTTTTCACTGGATATAAGGCGTCTACATCAAAATTGAAACATCTATAATTGTTGACATTAAATTCACGTGATAAATTTGATGACTGAAGTACATTCCAACCCTCAAAAGCCAAATTTTCATCCCTCTGTCGAGTTTATATGTCAAGAGCCGATACATAAAACCTTTCCACTTCCAAGAGGATGCATCCATAGTCTGATTCTCTATTTCATCACTTTTCATATCCCTATTCCTAACTAGGATTAAATAAATGCCTTCATCAGAACGCCACTAAAAAATGCCCACAAAAAAATGAATAGCCCCCTCTAAAAAATCACTCAAACTGGCGTCAGTATAAAAAACTCCGCCATCCTTCTTCCACTGACCTAGTTATTGATTTTCCTTCTAGTCCCGGTTCTTCACAAAACGCACCAGGCACACACCCGGTCCTACTATAATCAAACTTCAAGTTTACAACCGAGACGAGAGAAAATCGCTTCACAGGACCTGTCTTCAAATGCACATTTTATGGAGTCTCGCACGCGGTAAGTGTATTCGTATATACGCTCCCCGATCCGTAAGCGGAAATTCATAGCTTCCGTTTAAATTTACGACCACCATAATAAAATAGTCCATTTATTTAAAAAAAAAAAGAAAGTTAAAGTGCACGGTATACAACAGTCCTTGTTCGCAAGCCACCCGAACGCACCCCATCATCTATATGGTGCCGTAGTAGCCCTCATAGGTATATGTAAATAATGTTCGCTGCTGAATGGGAAGCTTTTCGTTTCCCGACAGGTTTCTTACCGCACAGTTCATGAGGAACAACAAAAAAAAAGTGAAATAAAATAAAAGAACAAATAGCAGAATGGCAGACTACGAAAATTGCGGTTACGCCTTGGAAGGCACTAAAAATTCCTCCATCCTAGCTGTACTATACCGCCGAATGTGGCCTCGACATTTAGTACTGCGTGTCGGTATATGCATGTCCTCGCAGCTCTGTTGGATCGGTGTTTCTCGTCGGGAATCCTTAGACAAAGCATGACTTTTCATAATATTTCCGCATCATAAAGCTTTGAAGTAATTTTCTGCTCGAGATGGTTTCTTAGCGCAGCGCAGCTATGAAATGAGCATAATGTAGACACAAGGAGAACAAAAAAAAAAGAAGAAAGAAAATCAACCAGTCCACCATTTATTGTCTCTGCGCCACCCCTTAAGAGTGGCACACAAATTTAACAGCACTTCGAGATATTGTTGCTTCGAAATGGACATATACAGCGGTAGTGGCAAGAAGGTTATCTTCCAACTAAATGGTTAATAAATATAAAATTTTTAAATGAATGGACGATATAAAATAACATTTGGAAATATGTAGTTAGAGCAATGCAAGGATTGAGGTGCCAACTTTGGGTAGGAGGATTCTCTAATAGTAGCCAGCGTTCAGAAAAACGCGGCCTGTATTTTTGTGCTTGAGTTTGACGTGCTTTTATTTATTCGCAAACCAAGAGAAACCTGCGGTTAATCTTAAAAGGTTTGATTTCCATATTCAGGGTGCCGATTTTATTTTCAGCAGATCCCAAATCGTCTAGGTGAGCTTCAGCGCAGAGTCGTCTAAGGTACTTTGTAATGCTCTCTTTAATCGTCTGTTTGAAATCGCTTCTTATCACTCCGTTGCTAGAGAGGTAGATAGTCAGGAAGCAGATGCGGGAAAAGGACCGCCTAGAAGATTCACTTAGAACCTTACAGGTATAATGTAAGCTTCAACAATTAAGTGCTTAGACCGTAGTCTACTGATTTTTAATAAATTTCCGTAAAGACGAAGAGAAAGTTTGACAGAAGGACTTAATCACCACAGAACTGTAGCCTATCAGAGCTAAACATTTTTTTGCCTTGGTACCCCGAAAAGAGCTCTGGATCTTCACGAACTTTGGAGTATTATCCAGCATGGAACTAACATTTGATGAGACACCTATTTACGTCAACTCGTTCGAGAAGTATTTCGACTCTTATGTGTACCAGATCCCTATAATCTCAATTTACATTTCTACTAACTTTGAAACTAACCTTCGTGGGCCCTTCTTTTCTATTAACCGGCAGATAGCAACTTGTAAGGCTCGATGACTGTTAGGGCCTCTAAAACACCCGTAACCATCTTCAAAGAGAAGTTTGTCCAAAGGTTTTTAAGACAAATATTTGTAATATTTTCTACTCTTAAACATAGGTACTGTAACATTTTTTTTTTTCAACATAGCACACCTTTTAACAAATTCAGCATATATTCAGCAAATTGGTATTAGTTTTGACAGTGCGGCCATTCCATTCCATTCCATTGCAAATATGCTGAATTTGACATCGAGTCGAAAACTCGTCGACGCATTCACACCGACCACCAACTAGTTTTCGTTTGACGTTTCAATCAGCTGCGAGATACAAGTCGTTAAACTTCGGTGCCAACTTTTGTGGTTACAAATTTCGGTCGCATTAACAAACAAAATGAATTTAGTGCATTTCAAAATAATATTAGTCCATCAAATAATTGTGGAAAATGATTTTAAGTTGTGAGCTGTGACATTCGGTCAGCCATTTTGCTAAATTTGGTGAACATTGCAAAAGGTGTGTTTGTTCCAACAACGATAACCCAACGATTGAAAGTCGTTTTCGTGGTGTTTTCGAGTGCAAACGACTCGTTTTGAAAACTGAAATATTTATGAAAAACTTCTGTGTTCGATGAAGCTTTCGATTGTTTTCGCGAAAACCCGGTTTTCTTCTCGGTGTGAATGGGGTATAAGTGTGCCTTCTCAAAACAAACAGTGATAAGGATAACGCATGTATGGTAGTTTTTTAAATCTAGCTCGGACACTAAATATGATTGTTAGTGCCAATTGCACATTATGTTGCCTTGATTTCGCTTGTCGGTGATGCATTCACTCGTTCAATTAGCATGACACTATTTTGCTCTCTCATGTGCAGTTAATATTGTGCAACATATTTCTCCATTAAATCTCAAGTGTAACCTTTCCTGACGATCACACTTTACCCGAAAAGACAACTCGAAATGAAATAAAAACGTGTCCACGTCCACGGGACTCTCAACTTAACATTGTAAGAAGTTGCAAGCCATCAGTAGGTATATGTTTGGCTTGGTAATGACGACAACGATGATGATAATGATGGAATGGGATGGCAGAGAGACAATTCTCAAGAAGCCATTTGTTGGACGATACCCTGGTGAATGTGAACAATTCGGCATTCACAGCTCACAAGGATCTTTCCGGGCAGCGCATTGCATATATATACACACACACATAGTGCTCGCCTATACAGAACAATTAACGCAATTCTATTCGCGTTTTATTCACGCACTGCTACTTCGAGGGTATTTAAGGAGGGTAATTGGAAAAGTATGGAGACTCTGTTTTGAAATTTATTAAGTCCTTGGGGTAATGAATAAAAGGCAGTGCCCGCTTGTTTATTGGGAAAATTAAAGAATTTTTGTGCGCTGTGCGCGCTCATAAAGTATAAATCATCTCAATGTTGATGTTTCTCGCTTGCAAGTAGAAGTAAACGTTTTAATTATGTTCAGGTTCACCGGGAAAGGCTTGACTTGGATGTTTTGTATACCTACATTTTTTTTTCTTCAGCAGGGCAATATTATTTTGTAAATTGTGAGTGCGGAACTAAAGTCAGAGCACATAACTGAAGAAGGTCTTTGCAAAAATTAACCGAATAACATTCTTTTATCTGTTTCAAGCTGAGCTTTTATTCGAGTATTTTGACAGACAGGAGCTGAAACAACACCCGATTTGTCAAGTGGGACTTTTCAGCGTTTTTCTATAATCATTCAATGTTCTTAGATCTCGCTTTGGGAGGCCTCTAAAACCCAAATTTGGATCCTACCTATACATCTCACAAATTGTGTAAAATCATGATGAACCAATTACGACCCATAAACTTTGACCAAAGGACGTTGCAAAGCTATAGGCCGCTTGAATTCATGCCAATTCCTTCTTAAGGGAGATTTAAATTTATTTCTCAATATATTAAATTAAATGGATACCATCAAATCCCTGTAAACGTCTGTTTTGGGCTTTTCACTTTAAAGCCCCCTTAAGCACAGCCTTTATAAGATTCCTTCCAGAAGAATAAATCTCCTTAAGACAAAGAATTAGCAAACATGTTCAACATTTTTCCCTGAGTGCTGCTAAGTCCTCCAAATATAGCTGCGCATACATACAATACACCTGGCTGTGGAGCAACGACAACAAAGAAAAACATCTGACATTTCTACCATCCATTAACTGTGATACAACAAAAGCACACAGGATATGCTCAAACACAAAAGGACTAATTACATATGCAAATTGTTTTTTGATCTCCATTGATACCACAAAGCGGTTGAACATTTGAACACACACGTATTACGGAGGCGCACAAAAAGGGTCAAAGGGTATTGCAGACGTATAATATACACACAAATATATATTATACAAATGTGTATAAATGAATGTGAACGTCCTTTGTTTGCGGTTAGCCTTGAAAATGTTAATTCCTCCGAGTGTGTGGTTTTCTGAAGCTTTTCCATTTTCTTCAACTTCAACCAGGTGGAAGGACACTCTGTGTTGAGATTAGCAAACTGTAACCACTGGTATTACGTGTAACCTCTGGTTACAGTTAAGTTTGCATTCTTTTAATGAAGGCATTTGGATGTGACACAATTGAAATGGGTCATACATGTGACTGGCTGAAAACCATTAGTCTTTGGTACGTAATACGTTCGAGTGCCCACAGAGGCTCGCACACACATTGAATAGTCATAATCCATATCGCATTGATATCGTTGCATAATGCCTAGTGCGGACGTTGTGTTAACTTGAGAGAAGGACAGCCTAGTTTTCGAGCAATTTTCAAAAATTTTCCAAAAAGGACGCCTACATGAGTCGCAGAGCTCCTCTGTCACACTGCAGTGCATTCGAGAACAATCCGAAAGGGGATTAAATTTGAAATAAGGACTAGTTTGCCCGTCCACTTGGCCTATACGTCCTTCTGTGAAGATGTTTCGTTTCGATTTTCTGCCTTGTCAGTTTCTCAACGCTTCCGATTCAATTAGGGACATAAATTATTCGATGGATCAATAAGTTACAATGCCCAGCCAAGAATATTCCTCATACACACATACACAGAGAGAGAAAGAGAGAGAAGAGTCCCTTCTACTACATTCCAGATGTCCAAACGGATATTACAACAGACGTTGCTCCTGCATATGCAGATAGTTAAAATAATATTAAAATATTCTATGCAAACTATTTCGTCCTTGGGCGACTCTGTATTACATTGCATCATCCAGTAATACATCGTGCCGCTATTCATTTGTATCGCACACACATACTCTCGTATGATTTATGTCCTCGACAACAGGTGGTGAATTTCAATAATATTAATGCGTATCCTTTGTAGCGCGGCAGAGAACTCAGAAAAAAATACTCATAGCCCAGGTGTATACGTTTTATTGTATTCGTCCTGGTATACTGATGCTGCAGCATTGTGGGACACTTGGTGGGGGGGACATCATGAATCCTAAAATTATTATTGTACCCTACGCCATTTCAATTTCGAATTCAACATTTTCTCCGGATGTAGATGTAGATTTGTGTATGGCAAAGGAACCACCCATGTACACTGTTGTGGGGTTGGTGGGGTGAGTTTTGCATTTGATTCCTCTAGGATTAGGTTGTGTGATGGAATTTTCGTTTTTTTTCCCTCTCTTCTATTAGGTGGGAGATTGAAATGTGTTATGAAATTGCTGCCTGATGTATTTCAGACCTATACTCTAGGTCTAGTCTGGGTATGGGGTGCACGATGATGCATGGTTTTGCATTAAGAGAAACGACACCGACCCTGTGACATGAATTTTAAATTGTTGGTTATTTTTTGTAAGTCAGGCGCAGGGATAATTAAAAAAATGTACCTGCACCCAAATAAACTGTGTCAGCTTAAAGTGAGCGAGACATAAGACCCGATGGAATACCTACCTAGTTTTATTTTATTTTTTTCACTTTACGTACAATCTATTGCCAGAGTGACAAGTGTTGAATGTACAAGCAATCTGCATAGTAAGTTTACAACAATTGTTGATGCAAATAAAATAAAAGAATACAACGGCAAAAAATACTAATACGTACAATTACCTATTTAAAAGACAACGAAAGAGAAACAATATTCATTTATGGCTGAATCCAACTATTTCTTAACAAATTTACCTAAGCTAGGTATTCGAATCCGAACGTCCCCAATGAGAATTCAAGATTCAAGACGCACGGTAAATTTAAGGATCTTAAATACAAATGTCAAATCATACGGAATAAGCAGAATCCGTGAAATAAGGGCAGGTCTGTTCGTTTACTTTTATACTTTAAAAATGTTTGCTAACTTTTTATTCCTAGGTATACGAAAAATTACGAAAAATAATTCTTAACAGAGAGCGTCATAGAGAGCCTGACATTACCAATCCACTGAGAATCTTACTCAAGCTGTCACTCACCTGACAATTAACGCATGATTTGAAATTTTTCGTCCTATTTGCGTGCATATCCTTTATCCTTTTCCATTCTGTTAATAATATCCAGCCCCGTGACGGAAAAATATTTCAAGTCAAAGTTCGAAATAAATGACTTAGGAATTGTCTCGAACTACTTCGGAACAGAATTCCCTGCTCAATAAGAGCGGTATATTCAGTATTAACCAAACCACATATATTAAGAACATACTGAAGGATTTTGGACTGGATATTATTAACACATTCTTACTATAAAAGTGAAGGAACAAACCTAAAATATTCCCCTTAAATCGTCACTTGAATGAAATTTGATTTGAAATTCTTCACAAGCAAACGATTTCCGGTTACAAAGTTTCGGTGGATTGAGGTTGCGCAACAGAATCATAACCGAGCCGACATTAAATTTTAAATTGTGTGACCAGCTTACCAAATCCAATTGTACCTCACTCTTATAGGCTTTTCACACCGAGCCCAAAACCGGATTTTCGCGAAAACTCTCGAAAACTTTTACGAAAACAGAAGTTTTCCCATCCATATTTCAGTTTTCAACCGAGGCGTTCCAACAAGAAAGCGACTTCCAATCGTTGGGTTTTTGAAACAAACACACCTTTTGCAATATATTCAGCGAAAATTGTGAAAAACGAACGATCCGTTCTTGAGTTATACACACACTTAATTCTCTTATAACTACTGGTATATGACTGGAATCATAGGGCCTTATACCAAGAAACATTTTTAGTTTCGACTCTAAATTTTAGAAGTTCACAGTGGCTACTAGCCCTATTCTGCTATTCACGTGAATTTTTGATTCATATATCAGCCTTTCGATTCCCTTTCACTCTGTCTTTCCATTCTGCCATCCATCGGGTCAACTACATTATCCAAACCAATTTGACATTCAAGTTAACAGCTGTTCATGTGAAAATCATAAGAAGTTTGTTTTTTCAAATTGAAATAAATGTATTTAATTTGATATTGAAAATCTAATAAATTTGTCTGGTCTGGTTAATTATTTAAAAATAAAATAGCTAAGGACTTTTTTTTCCACTTTCACTCAGTGAAACAAGAGAATACTCAACATTAATAATCTTTATTTACAAACATATGATCAAGCAATAAATAAGTTTTTACTTACATTTTATCAACCAGACGATCCATTTAATTTCAAATCCGCAACATTTGACATGCGGATCTGAATTGTATAGACATAGAGTATATGCATTCATGTGAATAAGAGAATACCGCACAGTATTACCGACGTTACCGACATTAACGAGGTGAATTGACATTTGATTCGAATAAATAGTAGAATAGCGTTCAGTGAAAATTGAAGAAAAATCCCCCCCCCCCCCCGATGAATAGCAAAATAGGGCTGATATTCCATACAAATCTCGCTATTGTGAGCTTTCGTAAATTTAAAGTCGAGACTATTGGTATAGGGCACTTCTTAAGCTCCAATCCAACAAGCTATACATTTTGTGTCACAAAGGATAATAACAAATGCTAACCTTCTGCTCTGCGTAACTATACAGAGGTTCAAGCTCTACGCATCAAAAGTTTTACTAATGAGAAACTTTGCATACGTGTATAATTACAAGGACTCAAGAATATTTGTAACAAACAAGCTACTTTATTATCTTTTTACCTACAAAATGAATGCTTCCATCTTCTGTGTTGCATTCAGGGCTTAATTGCCATCCAACATATACATATATCAATTGCAGCAGCAAACCGAATGCCAGTGTTGAACTTGCAGCTCTTAGAAGAACGACTTTAGTTGTTCCACTTTAAGCAACGTACCCAAAGTCCTTTATCTTTATTGCGAAATCTTTCTCCAGATTGCCGGTTCCCTCTATATACATATAAAGTACATGGCATACTGCTGTAGACACAGTTCCACTGATTAAATGCGCGGATAATAAAATGAGAAATTCCACGGCATTGCCGGTCTCCTCTCGTTGCTAAAGTTCGTTTTTATTATTCGCCAGGACAACAGCCTTATCAGGTGTGTCATAAATTAAAAAAAAATAAAATAAAATTGCTTCTCCATTGGTTCGTTCAGCTTTTGTGTGTACTGCAAGGTTTTTGACTTTTTCTTTGAAATGCGTCTGCTATACATACTCGTACGACACGGTAGCAACCGGAAGGAAGGAAACAGGCAATTTTCTCAATTCCCGATGGATGTGACTCATCCTCACCTCGAGGCATGAATGGCTGTTAGTTTGGCCCTCGGCTCGGACTTGGAATTCCTAGAATAGCAGCGCCCCCGTGTAGTTGATGAGGTTGATGAGGAGGACTTGAGTTGATGTAATTACTCGGAATTTGTCTTAACAAAAATTAGCTCAGGATTGTATGTATGTATGTACTTTATTGAGATTTTTCTTTTTATACACTTTTGTTTCTTAGTTCTATGTTAACACATTCACTTAAGGCTACTTGGAAGTAATTTGCCGACTTAGAATTGGTCAGGCTATACAGGTTAGATATTGATTTAATTTTATTTTAAAGCACATTACAGTTTTTAAGAATGATTCTTTTCATTTTTTCTTTTTGTTAGATGCGTCCACTCAACAAGACGATGTCTGTTTTTGAAACTTAACCTAAAACAAATGAAAGATGGATAGAAAGAGAAGAAGGTGGCGATAAATGAGAACACCAGATAGGAACAACTATAGATGTCACTATCTGAATCCACTATCAGTGGACGAGTGAAATGGAAAAGAGCCAAAATATACTTTTTTACAGTGGACTCCGCTTGTATACTTGACTTTTTGTTTAAAATTAAATGTCATCTAATTTGTAGATTCTATGAGATTTGTTCTCTATTTTTGTTCGAGTGATTAGTCTTGTTAACTTTTCTAACAGTCTTAATGAATGTATCTTTTTGGTTTTACGTTAGCAATTATGATATGTTGTACATTACTTAGTTAATTACTTAATTTTATGCAGTCTTATTAGTAATTTAATGTTGTAGGTACATTATTCACAATGGAGATGATATGTTTTGGACGTTTGTATAGGAGTATAGGAACATGTAGTTATGATATATTAATTTTCATTTAGGAATAAATTAACTTGTGCTTTATTCTGTATTATATATATATATATATATATATATATATTTTTTTTTTTTTTTTTTTTTTTTTTTTAGGACATGAATTGCTTAACCTCTGTAGGTGTTAGGTAGTTGTTTTTTGTAGAAGGAGGAAGTGAGTAAGTGGTCGCCATCAGGGATTTCAAAAAAAACATTGGAGCCCTCATTGGAGATACTGATTGGCGACGTGTAGTACCTGTCATTGATGGACCAGTTAATATTATTGAGATATATGTTGCGGAGGATAGGGTTGTCATGGTTCTGTAAAGCAGATATTCTTTTTTTGGCTAGGAAAATTAGATAGTCAAGTAAGGGGCAAATGCCAGAGTCACCATAAATTATCTTATTGCTGTACCATTTTCCGGATGGTTTACGCCGTTTGTTTATACATTTCCTAATAATGTACCGTTCGAATCTATGCAATTCAAGTGCTACATTAGGAGTGATTTGGAACCAGGTCAGGAAGCCATAGGATATAAGGGGCCGGATTAGCGTTTTATACATCAGAAGCTTAGTTCTGCTTTCAACATGTCTGGAATTAAGTAATATTTTGAGTTTCGCAGCAGCGGCTCTGCTGTTGCTCAGGGCTTTTCTTGTATGCCGATTCATTTTGAGTCTTTCATGTAGATTTATACCTAGATATTTGATGGATTTTTTTAATGGGATTTGATGATTCAGAATGGAAAGATTTAGATGACGACTCTCTCGCACCGCAAGGTGATGACCTCTGCCAGAGGCATTGCGGAAGCAGATTAACTCACATTTATTCAGATTCAAGGCAATTCCCCACTTTTCGTAATAAGGAATAACCACGCTTAGATGAGATGTAATTGAATGTAGGGCGGCATGCGGTCTCTCACTGGGACTAAATAGAATGGTGTCATCCGCGTACAGAATGGCTTCAGATCTAAGATGGTGAATTGGAAAGTCATACAGATAGATGTTAAAGAGGAGGGGGCCGAGGATTGAGCCTTGAGGGACGCCTGCGTTAATATTGATGGAGGAGGAGGTTTCATTTTCAAAGTGAACTGCCAGACTTCGGTTACATAGAAAGTTTTGAATTAATTTAATAAGGAATGGAGGTAGGTTTAGTTGATTGAGTTTAAAGATTAGGCCCATATGCCAAACAGAGTCGAATTCTTTTTTTAAATCCAAAGCACAAGCAACAGTACAGTTTTTATTTCTTAGGTTGTTTAAGATTTTGTCCTGGAGATACAGAAGAGCATGTTCGGTGGAGTGGCCCTGTTTAAATCCAAATTGTTGGTCTTGTATGGGGTTGGAATGTTCAAAAAAGTTATGCATTTTGGAAAGAATTATTTTTTCAAGGATTTTACCTAAGTTGGATAGAAGAGAAATAGGCCGGAAATTGTCTATTGTATTAGGAGTGTTGCTTTTTTTTATCGGGATTAGTATAGCTTTTTTCCATTTTACTGGGAAGTAGCAGTTGTTGAGGCAATTGTTCATTAATGGGGTTAGAAATTTGGCTATTGTAAGTTTTGCCTTGCGCAAGATAAAATTAGGGATTTTGTCAGGGCCAGCAGATTTTTTGTTGTTAAGTGAAGATATTATTGTCTCTAAAGCACTGTAGGAGGTAAAACGATTATCATTGGAATCATCCGATCTGTTTGAGGGTGAGAAGTTGGTGATTTGGAGATTTTCATTCCATACTGAGAAGGAGCTATAGAAAGTTGTAACCTCAAGAGAGGATTCGGGGTAGGTGAGTGGGATTTTGAGTGAGTATAAGTCGGAGTAAAAAGATCCAAACGCTTCAACTCTTTCAGAGGGTGAAATGAAGTTCCTGTCGCCAAGTGACAGGATGTCGTTTATTTGGTTAACGTTCCTTTTTCTCCCAGTGATTTGATCAATAACTTTGAAGACATTTGATGACGGTTTTAAGCTACTCAGTTTCTTTCTGTATTGTTCGTTTAGTTCCAGTCGGATTTTGTCTTTAATAATTTTACTGAGGCAGTTTATGCGAGCAGACAGCTCAGTGTATGGCTGGTTGAGGCGATCCCCAAAGTGGTGAAAAATTCTTTTTAGTTTTTGTTTCCAGACTTTCCGAGTTTTTAATAAATTCAGAGTTGTTTGTGTTATGTTAAACCAGTTTTCCCGCAGAGAGGTTTTTTTGCTGTGATTATCCATACAAGTGGTTATTGCAGCAGTAACCGCCTCAATAATGCTGTCTATTTCGAGGTTGGACAAATTTCTGGTCGTTGGGATTTCTATGTTTGAAAGTTTAGAGCAGAGTGAGCGATTGAAAGCAGGCCAGTTGGTGTTTTTAAAACACACCGACGGCTGGGGAAAGTTTGGGTACGTAAAATTTTGTTTGATTTTAATATTCATAAAGACAGAAAAATGATCCGAGATTGGGTCTAAGGTTAAACATGCTATGTTGTTGTCACATCTGAGGTTAGAGGATATGATATAAAAATCAATATGGGAGCCTGAGCTGGGGCGAGTTGGGCCCTGAGCAGCTATTATGTCTAGATCAAGAAAATGATTGTCTTGGAACCAAGAAGTAAGTAAAGAGCCGTTTTGATTTGTAACCGAGTCGCCCCAAAGGGGATGTCTAGAGTTGAAATCGCCACCAATTATTATATAGTCAAAGGACTGTAAAGAGGTGAGTAGGCTGTCCAATGCGGAAGGCAACATGGAGCCAGCATTACAGGGAACATAGATTGAAACCAGTGCTAAGGATCTGATAGTTTGTTGAGACTTTAAGGGGATTGAAGCTATGGTTGCCGATACTAGATTATTAGAGAAGTGTTTTTGTTCAAACCGCATGGAGTTACGCACTAGGATTCCTGTTCCTCGGCCTTCATTGTTTCTAATCATATCGTATTTGTTATTAAAACGGCATTTACTACTGTTTTTTGAGAGGCGAGTTTCTTGCAATAAAATCGCAGTTGGGGAGGTGTCTTTTAATAAGAGGTCAATTTCAATTTGTTTTACTTTGGATAGGGAGTTGACGTTGGAGCTTATAAAGTTTAGATTCATGGTGAGGAGGGGGAGAGGGATGCAATGAAGCACAGGTATGCACCTGGTTTTTGAGAATCGTCCATTTTATTATATTTAGGCCAGAAGCCTCTAATTTTAGAGATAAGGCTGGTTATTGGTATGCCAAACAGTCTATTACTCTCGTTCATGAAATCAGTTATTTCATTTTTGGGCAGTTCAGTGGCAGAAGGGAATTCTTGAAATTTGGTGACTTTTTTTGGCCTCTTACGGTGTCCGCAAAAGACATGGAATTTTCTTGAAAGCTGGTAGTTGCGCTTACCGTTGGACCGTGAAACATTGGTCTTTTATTTTTACCTTCAACTAAGGCTTCTTTTTTTTTTTTTAGAAACGCAACTCTATTAGGGCAGCCTCTGAAGCTCGCGGGGTGACCCTCCGATTGACAATTGACACAAGATGCCACTGATGTTTCTGTTTTTTGGTTCAGTTCACACGCTCCGATGTCGTGGTCCTTAAGACATTTGACACACCTGACAGCAAAGCTACAGTAGGACGCCATGTGACCGAATCTTTGGCACCGGTAGCACTGTTTAGTGCCCGAATTTCTAATTGAATCCCAAGTGATTCGGTGTCTCAATAGAGTTTTAAGCTGTTTCAATTTAATAAAGCTTTCCCTATCCTCCGCAACACATACAAACAAGTCAAGTGGGATCTCATTTAGTTTGGACCATTTGGTCTCAAAATTTTTAACAGTGACCCTCAAAGAGGGGTCCAATGTTAGAATTTCATTTTGTATTTCAGCAGGCGAAAAATCACTTGAAATACCCTTGAGGATGGCATTATGTTTTTTTATTTGTTTAGGGGTGAAAGAATAGGCATCTATGCCATTGTCTTTAAATTTTTGTATGAACAGGCTATGCAATTCTACTTCCTTCACAATTATTTTTAGTTTTCCAAAGCCATTGGCAATAAATTTAACATTACATAAGTTATGTTTAGTCTTACTCATAAAGTCCATGATGGTTTTGGCTGATACTCCTTTTGTAAAGATGGGGGGGCACCACGGTTCAGAGCTGGAGGATGGCTGAGAGCTGGAGGATGGTATTCCACTAAAGTTGTTGAGACCGCCGCTGCCGCTGCTTCCTTTGGTGTTGTTAGAGGATCCAGGTGCGCTGCCGCTTGAAGTGCTTGGATACAGGTTGGTTTCATCATCATTATTTTCAGCCAGAGGATGAAAACGGTTGTGATTGTTGATCCCTTCCCTGGCCATTTTTTTTGACACCACAATCGGGGCGTGCTGACGTCTTTTTCGGGCCATAACTGCCGAAAACTTGTTTTTATCCTTAGAAAGAAGGTTCTCGAGAACATTCTCAGTGTCAGGCTGGGGGTTAATTTTTCCATCAGCCGTTGAGATATTGAGCGCGTGCCCAATTACTACGCAGTTACTCAGAGGCAGATTCTGTCGGCCTCTACTGTTATGTGCTGCACTAACGCCAGTAGATATTGTTTTTGGATCTATATCCATCTCATTTTCACTGCAGGAGTTGGCTGGGTCCCCGTCGTCTGAGTTCCAGTTACCGGTAACGGTTTGAATTATTTTTTTTTTTTCAGCTTCACTCAGTAATTGGGACGGAAGCTTAATTTTGTCGTAGAAAGATTGTTTATCAGGGGGTACCTTTGGTACTAATAGAGGCGAGCGATTGCTATCCTCCATAATTAAACACTTAAACACACAATAAAGTATTTACTCAAGCTAGGCACGGAGCAGATTAGAACACGTCCGCATTCGTTCGCTGCGCACACCGAACTCGTTAGCTCAGGATTATTACTATCATTTTTGACGGATAAGTGTCCCTACGTAATTGAAGGATGCTAAGTTTTCTTAAATGGCGGACTGCGTAATTTTCAGAAGATCGCAATTCAACGTGGGAAAGAAGGTGGGCGCAAATGTTAAAATGAAGCCAAATGGAGGTAATTGAAGTTGAAGACAGAGCTATTTATAATCGTACCTATATATCTTGCTTCAAACAAAGTCGGGTGTACGAAAGGTGTGTTATAATTTCTTAAGCAATTTAGTTGCGTGAGTTTGGTCTTTACGCCTGCGGCAGGTGTTATTTAAGCCGTTTCGAATACTTTTTCGCTCTTTTAACAAAAATACTGTTTTGCATACTTCCTGGCCTGCATCGGATTGGGTAAGGTTGTAAGAAAATTAAATTTTTTGAAGCTGAACCGGAATTATTTCAATCATTTGCTCCACTCAACAACTTGTATTTACCTACCAATCGTTTTGAAAACAGCCACCAAATGAATAAGGTAATTCTTGATTATGCAATAATTTGTATTCTTTATTTATTTGCAATAATTTGCCTTTCAAAAATCAATAGGTAAAGCCTGTAAGGTGCCTGAGTTGAAATAAGTTATAGGCTTCATTTCGCAGATATGTGACTTATAGGCGCCGGTTTTTTATAACAGTTGCGCTCACAGTTTCTACTTACTACAATCGAAAAGCAAACAATTCAGATATAAACTATACTACACTTGGTCCTTTCTTTATAAAGCTGAAAAATGTTGAAGACTTAAATCAACAGCAACGCTTTGGATGCCCATAAAAAGCCTCATCTAACCGAGACCAAAATCCTTTGTACGCTAAATTACCGAAAATGAGCTTAACCATAATCCAGCAGCGTTCCAAATACCACACAGCACAGGGATTTTCTTATTAAGAGCAGATTTTTGTTGATACACATAACTGCGTCTATCAGTAATATATCATCCTTTCCCATCTCTTCTTCTTCTTCTTCTCCTCGTCGCCTTTGTGTCTTTGTTTCACTGTGCGAATTATCACATCGTGTCGCTTTCGCTTTTCCATTTCAACACCAACGAATAAAGAAAACTCAAAACAAAAGCGTACAAATCTATTTTAAGTGGAATAATCCGCTTACACTGTTATCCTGGCGTTCGACTAAAATACAATTTAAGTATAACTGATGACGTCGCAAGGACTTTTTGGTCGCATTCACATTTCATGGCAAACTTTTTCGGGGTCTCAAATTCATAAACAAAAAGGAGGACAGAAAAAAAAGAAGAAACAGATAGCCCAAACCCGCACCACTTAACTTATGAAAGCAAGTAAACCGCAAACGCAAACTGCTGCTGCACTTAATCCCCATTAATCTTGCTTTCACTTCGTCGCCATGTGTGTGAGTGTATTTCGGTGTGTTCAGAAAATTGCAAGGGAACATGTTAATCCTTGGTGGAATTTCCCCCTCCTCCTAGACGCCGAAAGAGACAACATTCTAACAGTCTCATAACTCACTGTAGGGGGAGTTACTCTACTCCCACACGGTTCTGTGTGTCACTTGTTGGGCTGTCAATATAATCTGCCACACACTGTCGCGCTGTCGCGCTGTCAATAATTTTCGTCGATGGGAATAAAATCAATTTTCCGTTTTATTTCCTTTTCATGGAAAACGGTTTCGGGTTAGTCGTTTATATATACGGTACGGATGAGTCAGGCAACTGCTCATATGAAAATTGTGTGTAATTTTTAAATCCTCCAACTTCTCGACCTGTGCGGGTGAGTGCATAAAAAAATATCGTCGACTTGATACAATATCGAGTAGATAGAGTGGCAACACATTCAAGTATAGTACTGACTCTAAATCGGTGTCTGGTTTGGGGAGGATCTGTTTTATATGCGTAGGGGGGTGAAAATGCCAATTTTATTCCATGAGGTGATGCAGATAAACGACGGAATATTTTCACAGATGAAGTTAAAAGAGGAGAAGATTTTACTATTGAACGCGAGGACCACTACTTTAGTAATTCACTTTAGAAGCTACAATTTGAGAGAAACTTATTGTTCCAATCAACAAATGCAGTCCAAATTTACAAAGTCAAAGATATTATTCAACAACTCAAAGAAAAAAATTAAAAATTAAAAACAGACTCACCAATTAAAATTCAGAATCATCAAACTCAAAGATTAAAATTAGCAAAGTAAAAGTTAAGACGTTTAAATCGAAAACTTGTCAAAAGTCAAAAGTTAAAAAAGAAAAGTTGGTCCAAGTCAATCACTCAAAGTCCATAATTCTAAAGCTGACGTTGATTGACTTTGATTTGCATATACTTGAGCTTGTTCCAGAGTTACTTGGATTTTCTGGTTCCGACTAGTTGACTTCAATCATCTGACTCTGATCTGTCCATTTTGCGGTAGCGATTCTCGCACACAATGTCAGTCCACAAGAGGTTAGAGCGAGAGCAGTCACAACCCATTCACTAAACGGTTTCGCAATCTACCAAGCGGCACACCGCGGAAATGACCCACCAAAGTCACAAATCGATTTCAAACAATCCGCTCAGCCAATAAGATGTAGTGCAAACTTAACTCGGGCTTATGTAAATTAATTGCAAGCCACCCCACTAGAGCCACAGACTGCAAACAAATAATCCCGTGTGTGAAATCGAACAACCACCACAACAATCATTTCTTATCAAATGGCTGAAAGCAAACCCTACCTCTGTGTGTGCAGTAAAGCAGCCCCTTCCCCGATAATCATGCTTAATTCCTCCGACAGACAACACGCCTTCGCACAAATCCACTCATCCAAGCTGGCTAAATACCCCGCTGCCGAAAATTAATCCGAAAACACCGACACTAAAATTCAAAACGTCCCGGAAGTTAGAAGTACAACGTATAGCCCGTGCTCCGGTCCCGATTACCCGTCGACATTCGTCGCTGAGCTCATGCAACATACATGACTGTTGCCTCCATCATAGTCCCATATCCCAAGTCATGGCCGCAACGACGATACCGACGACGAAGCAACGAACAAGCGAACGAACTACCTTTGCGATTGATTTTGTTGGATCATTTAATTTGCAAACAAATTCCACCGGCAGACAGACACACACACATACACCCACCCACCCAGGCGTTCGCCTACGCCCGCAGGATATGTACTGAATCCCTCGAAACAAATTGAAACGAAACCGATGTATGCAGCAGGAAATCCTAGTGCAAATCGCCCTTTTAAAATATTTAATTGCACTGCATGTAGCAGAATTCAAGTGCAAGGATTCCAAGGGGGTGGGTCTGCTGCTAGAATTAAATCAACCCTTGTTAGGGAATTTTTAAGTGCACAGTTTAACATGGGCTTTAAGCCTTTTTGGTTTTGGTTTGTTGTGATGTTGTGCGGATGCATCAGAGTGCTTGGTTTATGTGCAAAAGAGCACGAGGACGAAGGAGCAGAACAACAACAAAAAATCAGCAACAAGAGGAATTAAACACAATAACAGGAAACACCAACATCGCACTGGAAGATGGCAGAATATAGAGAGCGGTGTGGGCATGAACTCCAAAGTGTGTGAGAAGAGCTCGCAACATATCCCCAAGGATTGTCGTATTCCATTAGACAGAAAGCCTGTAAGGGTTTCTGGGGATTCCTGGTTCTATCCTGCTTACCGTTTGAATGCTGTTTCTCCCCCTTATGATCGAAAAGTGGATGCTGAAGCTGATGATGATGATGTTGACGAGGGGCGAATATTTCAAAAATACATATTTCGGAGGTTTTTTCGGTCGTTTTGCTGTACGAGTGATTCGTTTGAAGTGGCGGCTAGGTAAATTGCGCACGTTTACGTTACTACTCCGGCTATAGAAGGCTGCTACACGCTTGTCAGGTGTCAATATAATTTTCGAGTTGATTGATTTTTACTTTGTTTCCGCTGTCGGAGGGACCTTTTTTTCTTGTCGGTTTGATTCCAACCCTCCCCATGCGGCGTTTCGCCGTTTCGATATCAATCTATTTATTTTACATAATGTTTCGGGTTTGAGGCAAACGAGAATCCGAAAAATAAATAGCAGACAGCTTTAACATTTGCAATAAAATGGAGCAGCTTTGGTGAGTATGCCAGACCAGACATTTTTGCAGTTCAAGTGTATGTCTTACTTTCAGAAGGCTGTTCATAAATTTTGTTAATTTAATGAATTCTATAGTAACAGTGACTGCAAAAAGGCTCACTTTCATATTGGGGTGGAGCTTCTACGTATGTATTTATTAAAAAAGATTGTGGACTGGTTTGGTTGGTTATTCGCATTTTAATGAGTAATTGTCTCAAGTAGACAGTAGGTGTCTGGGTGTGTTCAACTATGTAAGCTTTAAATCAAAGATATTCCTTTCTATCATTTCTTGAATCTTTATGCGAAAGAGCTGTAATTTGCGTTTTATATAAAAAGAAGTCAACAATACCATTTTGCTTACTTGTAATGATTTGGACAACATCTGACATTTTTAAAATTAATTAAAATTTATGAAATTTGCTTTTAACTTTTGCATTATTATTTGGACAAAACAATTTTATTTAAAAAAAAATATTTTTTGAAAAAATATTTTATAAAAAAATATATATCTGCTTTAGCCTCAAACATTCTGTAATTGTCTTGCAACAGTTTCGACGAGTTCTTGCAGAATTTCTGCATGGACAGAATAGACAGTTTTGTGTTTCTGGTTCACCCAAAAGTTGGAGAATAAACGACTGCCCGATTATAGTCTATCGCCAGATAATAATGCCTTAATTTGTTTAAAGTTTGTGCTGGATTATCGTTCCATTGATTGGAACCAAATCTGCACAGCCGTATACAACTGTAACACACTACAAACCCACAATCTTGCTAACTGCTCTGAACGACTTGGATTTTTACCAAACTTCCCCAAAACATTTCATCCTTCTACCTTTTTCGCTATAAAGTTTTTGTTTTTTACTCGAGGGAGGTAAATTTTGCACAGAGATCGTTCATATGCGATTATTGATTTTTACATTTACAAGTTTGCTTCGAAAAATTTAAATTCTTTCCCTATTTTTTTTAAAGAAAGACCGTAATCGTATTTTGCTAGTTGGTCTTCCATATTTAACTCTGTGGCGTTCCCCATATTTTAATCAAAATTTACCTGTACACAATAAATCTTTCATATTTAATTTATTTTTAATATATTTTTCGCCAAACAAACCTTGAAAAATCAGTCTGTCAAAATTCTGTGAACAGTCTGAAAGCTCTTAGCTTAGATATGGGTCTTAAATTATCTCTTTTACACACATAAATCCACTCACCCGTTCAGGCTGTAGCTGGATGTAGACACGGACTCCAAGATATTCACCCCTAGCTTGGAATACGCCGAGGGGAAGGTTTCACTCAAATTCGATTATTTGCATCGTAGAACACATTCGAAGTGAAAGATTCACCAGTCGCTAATGTCGTTTTCCATTGGGCAAAAAGAAGCGTCCGGGAGAGTCCGGAATCGACAAAATCACTTCTGAAAGCGTTCCATTGGCACAAAAAATACTCTTCTGGTGATTCTGAGGAGAGAATTTCGCTTCTGGATTTGAAGTCAGAATCCACTGAAGAAGCACTCACACAACTGTAGTTCGTGTATTTTATGCAAGTCGACTGACAGCTGCCGTAGATTATTTTTTGGCATTTCACCAATACTCTTGCGGATTCAATCAGAAGCAGTTTTCTTGTTCCATTGGACTACAGAATGAGTGGATCCCCGAGTGAAACCAATGGAAAACGACATAAGTGAATGCGTTTAACACCATCGTAAAAAACGATCGAAGTGAAACTCCCCATGCAAACTTTGACATTTCAAATACGCAGGTAGTGCGTATCCTATCGTTTGTTGTGCGGTTTCGTTGTGATTTTCCAAAAATTTTGTATGTTCGTAACATCAATAACATGAAAATGTTAGTACCTAATAAAATATATATAAAACACTTAGTAGTCCTGAGAGATAAATAAACGTTATAAACAATTTGAATAACAATTGTATTTCAGGAAACTCACGTCGAATCCGAAAGTTCCATGATGTCCTTTGCAGTTCCTCTTAACATGCATACATTTTATTGTCGTAGGATGCATTTTTCACGTTGTTAAATAATATACTCTACTCAAAAATAAGCCTACACTTTTTTTTTAATTTGATTTCTGTAAAATACATTTTAAACGAAAATACCTGTCGATAAGGAAGTCTCTCCCGGCGAATTCCACGATGTATACGGAAAGTGAATCGAGTAGGTGAAGTGAATCTCAAATACGCCGTATTCCACGATAGGGGTGACTTATCAAAAAGAAAAACGGATTTTTTAATTTTTTTTATTGGTTGTTTTAGAGCTAAATTAAAAATTCGGAATTGACTGCTAGGTACGACTCCGCACAAACCACAGGAAAAAATTTCAAGCAAATCCATCAAAGCGTCTAGGCTGTACAAAAAAGTAAGATTGCAAAACTCTATTACCGTTATGAACTGATTTAAACTCGCGACCTACTTTTTTCTCCAGAACAATGTTTAAATTTTTAGGAGCAAGCAGAATTGAAGATTGATATGAAAATCAAGGCAAAAGCTTCATGCGTCAGGATTTGTTCCGCATTACTTCACAACGTGCACACCTCACTAATTGCCAACAGTCGCAATCCCTTCTAATGACATTCGAAAACAAAATGTCATTTAAATCAACTCCATACCGACTGTGATTCCATTAGCAGTAGACTTTTACTCTTTTCATAATTCAACTGTCAAACACCACGACTTCTCGAGAATTCACGGCACACTACACACGCCCGCCTTCAGACAACCACTATGACATGTGCTTATCTTGTACGTTTGCCTCCGTATTCATATACAGCTTCTGTTGGATTATCTTAACGTCTTGACAGACAGTTTACCTCCTTGAATTGAAACGAAATTTCACTCGCACATCCCTCGAAAGTTAAACAAACCCTACTCGCGCGAATTAGACAACACGAAAGCACTTAAAGGGAAACTTTTTAAAAGGATTACATAATATTAAGCACTCCACGTCAAGTCCTTGTGTAAAACAGCCGCCAAGTGTGGGTACTATGTGTGTGGCTGTGTGTACGAAGGGAACTTCCGTAAATGGAATTAAATCTCAGGGAAATTGTAATTAATCCGAGAAATGCGGGATTTGAGTTTTTTTTTTTTCAAGGACTTAACGTGAATATTAACTTCTCCCGCACGTATCCGTGTGTGTGTGGGGTTGTAAAAAACACAAACTTTGCTAAATTATCCATAAAACCTTTAACGGGTGCCTCAGTCAAATACAGTCCCATCGTTAAATTGGCCAAATCAAAAGAATATCCTTCACCAGCTCGGCGAGAGTGAATTATTTTGCCATAAAATGAATTTCTGTCCAAATATACACACCAAATCAGAGGGAAATATGAAAATTATATTTTGCGGCATTAGCACGTGACTTTTCGACAGACTCTCCTCGTTTGGGTTAAATACGACCGCAGCAGCAACACGACGTCCAGGCCCCAGGGTGTGTACTCATGTACTGTGTACTGCTACTGTGTATGTTGTGCATTGTGCCTTCTCGCTCGGTTTTAATGAGCAAACTTTCAAAGCCCGTAGCCTAATAAAAGCGATCCCAGCCACCTCTGACCGGGGAAAAGTTTAATTTGTGGCAATCATCGGAAACTCTCATTAAAACAATGAAAAACCGGAAAAACGCAGCCCACCACTGGACACAGGGCTAAATTAAAATTTTCCGACGCATATGCCTGTCAAAACGATAAATTTCGGACAGGGTCAGAGCCAATGCCAGACGGAGATGAATGAGTAAACACATGTCAGGAATCATTTATAACGTTTCGAAAGATATGTCACTTGATGAAGGCGAAAACCCTTTTTTCCGGACGATGTGTGTCCTTTTTGTTGTGTGCCCTAGATTTAATTTACTCCAAGTCAGCCATTTGACACAGATATGAGGGAATGTCACAAAGTTAACGATCCGATAAATGTGAAATTTTGATTTCAAGTCATTTGTCGTGTCTGGCGGGAAAGGCTTCGAGTTCAAAAAGTGGGCTAGGAGAGTTGAAAATTTAATTACAACATTCTTTGGAAGTTGGAAAATTTTTCAAGCGGGCGAGAGCGTAGGAAAACTCATGTCGAAGTTGATTCTTGGAAAATGTATGCCTTGAAGCAGACTGTGGGAACTTTTGATGAAATCAAGTAGCCTTCTGCTTATTGTTTGTTTCCCTTAGCCTTCGAAGTTATTGCAGGGTAGGTGATAAAAGTTTTCAACTTTTCGAGTGAGAATATGTTTTGCAAAACTGAATTGAACTTAACGGTTATTTTTTTCAATACCCGAAAAATGGGAAATCGACAGGAATTTCGTTATCTTTCACGTGAAATTTCATCCACAAAGCAAGTTTTCAAGAGTCACCTCCCCTTAAATTATCACATTCAGCACAACAGTTTTTTTTTTTTTGGAAAATGTCCGTCCGATTTCGACTCATTAAAATATTTACCTTTGCGGAAATTAATTTCCGCTTTCAAAAGGACGATGCAATAAAAAACAATTTCTCTGGCCAAGCTCCTCATTACGCGCCATGCAACACGCATCAAGGAATCATCAACACCGAGCCGACTGTGTTTGTTCAGTTCAGAGGCATCCAAAGAAGTAGGTACTTCTGCAAGTGCAGCGCTCTTTCGGAGTAGGTAGCTGTTGATTTTTCCACTGCCCATCCATACATAGAATGAGTGTTCACGTTCGGGAATAAATTACTAGTAAAATGTATTTACATTGGCCGGTAGGATCGAGTCCTTTAAGTACCGTTCCTGCTGGTATTATACACGCACAACCGCCACCGGTCATTTATGTATAGGCGCGCTTAACCCTACACGCAAAGGGTGTTAATTCGCCAAAATTCGCAAGTGGAAATAATTGATGATACATTGCAATGGGCCGTGTTTCGAATCCGGAGTTGACAAAACGTGATATGAATGATTAAGCGATTGCAGTCACACGCCGGGGCAATGGGAATGCTCATTGGATTCGATTGGAAATCACCGCCGCTTGGGCAGACATCAATTAATAATTTAGCTGTCCCCGTCGGATATAGGGAAGGGATGGCTGGGAAGGGGACTTGGTGTAACTAAACTTCACCTCTCTAGCAGTGGGAGATTAGTGGTCAGCCGTGAACACACATATAGCCTATCCATATCGATGGACAGTAGTTGTATTTAAAGGCACAAATTAAATTTGTCAACATTTACGTTTCCAATTGAAGTGGAAATTTAGTTGTGTGGCAAATTTACACAATGCGACTATTGCAAGGGTCAAATAATTTTATGCGGTTTAAACCAGGGTTCGGACTTTGCAAATCGTATTTCGAAGTAGATGAAAAGAAAAAGCGAAGTAAATAACATTTTAATAACAATGAAAAAAAAATTAAACTTTCCGAAAAAAAATGTATAGGCACTAGGAAAAAACAAAAATGGAGACCAACAAATACTGCAAGTTTATATTACTAAAACATTGAATTTTTGACATAATATTTTTCTTTATGTATTTAACATATATTTACTATATCAATTTATATTGCATCAAACATTTTTATAAATTAAAGGTGGAACATAAACATCTTTCTGATTCTACAATAAACATCTTTGGAATATTCGATTTTCAACTACTGTTTTTGATTTAATCCCTTTCGGAATATGTTTTTTACTAAATTAATTTCGGAGAACTTATTTATTTGTTTATTTAATTTTATCGCCTAACATTGAGAATAATTTCTTAAAATCAAAGGTTGAAGGCAAGATATAAATGTAATTTATTTTAAATTAAATTAAATTTTAAGTTAAATTCTTAAAAATTAATTAATACGCGCGCCAACACTGAATAAGGCAAAACAAAACGAGAAAAACCGTTTTGTCTGTCTG
The DNA here is from genome assembly GCA_949126925.1 of Cheilosia vernalis. Lineage (NCBI taxonomy): Eukaryota > Metazoa > Arthropoda > Insecta > Diptera > Syrphidae > Cheilosia > Cheilosia vernalis. The sequence goes on from OX421362.1 coordinate 6,509,397, forward strand.
TTCCATCCGAGAGAAAGACAAACTTTTGTTGGGTAGCGTGAAAGCGAATTTTAAGTTTATTGCAAAAGCAAATCTTTAATAATAAGTGCTGCCACATAATAATTCCCTGATTGATCTATACAAACAAATCGAAGTAGTTTGTTAGCCAAGGGGAGTGACGAAGTAGATTTAAGAGACGTTGCGAAAAGCGAAGTAGATCTACTCCAATAGGAGTAAAGTCTGAACCCTGGCTTTATACTTTGCAGCAAGATTGCACTAAAAACGAGTTGCAGTTGGTGCAAGGTTCATTATTCGGATGGCGGATGTCGACGATTACATTTGATCTTCTCTTTATAAAAATTAAACTTTAAATTTTGTGGTATTACAATGACACCTTATAAATAGAGTCCAAGCCTTTATTCGTACATACATTAGAGTTGTTTAGCTATTTTCACTTATTCGAAGCCTCAGAGTGATGCGTTGAATCTGCAAAGTCGATTGCCCAAAAGAGCACAAAAACAATCAAAAAAAGCAGTTGCAATAGTGAAATAATTGTTGTAAAATTTGTATTTGATTCCCTTATTTATGTCAAGATTCTTCAACAGCTTATGCCAAGTTCACTCTGACTTAAGCTTTATCTACCTTCAAACTGCAACTGTCAATATTGATCCACATTTGTTCAAATACTTTGAGCCGTTCATAGAAAGTTTATGTTGCTTTATAAATCTTGTAAAATACAGATATCTTAATTCTTATAGTACTGTTTGTGTATACACAGTTGACGAAGCTGCACTTAAAGTTTGATCAGTGTTGTGGGGGCCGAATTATGAAAACGGTTATGGGGTTATACAGGGTGGATTCGGAGGCCAATGTTGGCCAATTATTCAAAATGCAAACGAATACAATTGATTACAGTAAGTTGGTGAATCAAATAATGTCAATGGCGATGCCAATGTGAGAGTTACGTGTGCTTGCTGTGCGCACGAAAGCCGCTGCGGATAACTTCTGTTGAATGTGTTTGGCTAATGGCTTATTAATTAAGAACTGATGGACCAATTTAGAAAATCAAGTGAATATACTTCATTAGGCGTGCAGTGAGTGCTGTAAATGAGCAGTGACCTTGCAAGCAGGTGGGCACACTCTGAAATAGATTTTTCCGAATCGCTATGGCTCTTTCTTGATGGAGATTTCTACAGCCCATAATTGGAATACAGCTTATAGTGTTACTCCGAGAACTGTTAAAGTAATTTAAAAATCAGGGCATTTCATAAAGTTACTTTATCATATTTTATACAGTTCCCTCAGAGAAAGGAAACCATTAAAACCACAAAGATCCACCGCTTAAAGTAGCAGATGGAATTACAGATGGCAGAGCAGTAGCAGAGGATGTCTTACGCATTATCGTAGCGTTATTCGTAGGGTTATTTTTTGGATATAAGCTCCATTCCTTGTCGAAACCACCCTTGAACTGTCAAAAACCGGGCAGGATTCTTAGCTCAAATCGTTAACCTTTCTCCATGTTCCTGTGAGACCAAATCAAAAACTAAAAATGCACTCTCTAAATACTAACTTAGTTCTACTTTTTATTTCTTGCAATCACCCCAATCCCAATCCCAATCCACCCAATCGGCAAAATGTTACGTTGAGTAAGCACAGTTGATTGATCAAAAGAGCAGCTTTAAATCCAAAAAATGACTCCGCCTGTTGAGTAACGAACAGCACGAAAACGAGGACCAAAAGTAGTTGGAATATTGAAATCATTGTTGCACGAGGTGTATTTGGAATGTTACGAGACTTGAACTTTTTTGATTTGATATTACAATCGGTTCTCTTATTTATATCAAGATTCTTCGACCCACAAGTTCATTCTACCTACCTTGAAACTGCAACTGTCAATATTGGTTCACATTTGCTCAAATACTTTGAGCCGATCATGGAAAGTTTATGTTGCTTTCAAAGCCAATGAAAGATTAGAGTACCTAGCTATGTATGCATCCAATTACCCTCGGCTTACATAGTAATTTTTGTGTACACAGTTGATGAAGCTGAGCTGAAAGTGTTTCATCAGTGTTCTTGGGGCTTGAATTTTAAAATAGGCGTACAGAAATTGTTTTGTTTATTGGCCGTGATCAGCATTGCTGTTACGTTTTGGCGGCCATATTTCGATAAGGAAGGGTTATGTCCCGAAAAAACCCAAATTCCAACTTATGTTTTTTTTCCCCACCTCTCACGAACGTATGACAAACATCCGAAAGTATAACTGACATGAAAGAGTTTCGCAATTAGCCGTTTGGGCTCGGCGCATAGAAATGCAGATCCCTTCTATTTGTCTCAAAAATAAAAAAAATCACACAAAACGAATAGCTGTGAGAAGCTAGGAATATAGGGTCCCCATGGACCTGTTGTGGCAATTTTGTTTTATTTTTTATAATGCTATTTTGACCATTTTAGATCTTGGTCCTTAGCTCAGCTTCACGATGAAACAGAAAGGCGATTTAAAGCGCAAAAAAAAACAACATTTTGGTCAAAAATATATCCAAAAAGAAGGACTGGCAATGAAGGACCTATTCCTATAGCATCCTCAGAGTCTCTTGCAGTGAATACAAAGCATAGTGAACATGAAGATGATGTGTACTGTATATTGCTGATTTCTGAGCTTAAGCCTGTACCACACAACAAAACACTTCATAAGGCTTTAATTCGTCTCTCCCTGTGCCAGCCGTATTCACCCAAGGACAGGCATGAAACCAAACACCACTTTGGGGGGTCGTAAAATCCATTTTCCTCACACAATTGCTTAACCATGTCGTATTATTTTCCAAGTATTTACGCCACTTAAAGCCAATAAAACATAATCACACATAATCCCTGGGCATTATCAAAAAGTCATAAATCGCAGCTACTCTGCTCACGGAAGGCCACATTCAGTTGCCTAATAAACACCCAATGTGCACTTCATAGGTAGAGAACTTCAAGAGTTACTCGCACCATCACCATGGTTTATGGCTTTAATAAACGCAACACCTGTGACCTTATTATTTATCGCTACGAAGCTAACCGAAACGCATACCGGTTCCTCTGTATGCAGTGGCGCAAACTGTTTTACGACGCCTGTAGGTGGTGTGCACAATCTGCTCCGAATTTGATGGTTCCCTGACTCCTTGTTTGATATAGCTTACCAAAATAACTTCTAATGAGAAAAGAGATGCTCTCTGGCAGCTCTTAGTTAATTCCGAGCACAGAAATCCATCCGAAGTTCAAACTCATTAAAGATACAACACAAACAGAGTGAGCCTCCTAATGAAGAGGGATTCGGTTGCCTCTGATGATGCCGTGTTATCCTTGTATCCTTGAAAGAAAGCGGAGATAACTTTTTTCGACATTTTCTACATGTGTAGACCGCATTTCACTGCTCAAAAGAAGAAACACGCTGCGACAGATGAGAGCGAACGAAAAAATATCGCTATAGAATTCTTTTGTCAACTTAAAGCTCGCACACAAAACATACACAAACAGCCGACACGATTGCTAGTCATTCTGAAGATGCCTAATCACAGGAGTCCTTGTGAATGCACATCACGTCCGAGACACCCAAATGGAGTTCGAGTGGAAAAGAGGAGAAAAAAAAAAAAAAATAACAAAAGCATTGGCGACGCGGCGGGGGAGAGAAACGGTTCGATTCGGATCCTATAAGATAAAATCCAAGCGCAGAGATGCCACTGATTGCCAGGCGGCAGGGGCTCTTGCATTTAAGGGTTGAAATTGAAATCGTAAAATCAGCTCAAATCGATTCCCGTTGAAATGTATACCTAGGTATATGTAACCTTCTTTAAGAACCAATGTACAAGTACATGCTCTGATCCCTTGTGAAAATTTAATATGAAAAGTCCTCGCCTAGGCAGGACTGCGCTCGCCAAATAATTAATTAGCAGTTAAGTGACATTTCTTGTCGCAAAAGTCACTCACGACAAAAGTTAAACCCCATACCTTTGGGGGTTGTCGCTGTTGCCTTTGATTGTGAAATGCAACATTTTTCCACCTCAGGTGTTGTAGGGGTGGCTATGGCTATTGTTGTGTCTAGTTCTAGTTGATACCGTAATCATCCCCCAGGCGGTGTTGTGGAGATGCATAAGTGCAAAAGCTAATATTGAATTTACTTTGTGCTGTTGGGTAGCCATTTGGGGATTCGAAGTGACAGCGAGGATGGTATTGTGCTTCTGATTTTGTCTGTAGAACGTCTTTGGGAATCAGAAATGCTTCTGCGGGGTATTTACGCATTCAGCAAGTACCTGCCAATTTGTAAGAACATTTTGTTTAAAGGCGAATTCCAATAACAAAGCTGTGATGTAGTCATACCAAAAAAAAAACGCCTTATTTGAAGCCAGTTTTGTAAAAATTTCAAGTTCTTAGAACTTATAGATTCAGGATTTTCTCTTAGAACTAGGTGTAGAGGATCTCGTTACTTCACGGATCATTTCCATTCTTAAACAAAGATTATTGAAGCAAAACTTGCTAACACCCTTCCCACCAAATCAGTAAGCAGAGGAACACCTCAAGGTGGGGTGGTGTTAGCAAAATCCTGTCAAGTTTCGACTGGGAAGGTATCAAAGTCGTTGCGTGTTCGGATGACGTGGTAGTTCTAGTTACAGGAATGTCTCCGAAATAATGGAAAGAGTTCTGGGTAACGTTAGCCCCAGCAAAACTGATCTGATGCTTTTCACCGCCAAAACCAAAATACCAACCTCCTCACTTCTTGAACAACCAAAATCTTCCTTTATCCACCAGCGCCAAATACCTTGTAGTCATGCTTGACCCTAAGCTCAACTGGAAGTTAAACATCGAACACCAAGTGCGGACGGCCAACATAGCTACGCCTGTAGTAAAACTTTCGGTAGGAAGTGGGGGGCTTCAACCAAAGATGGTTCGTTGGATGTACACAGCGGTGGTACGTCCCATCCTAACCTACATATCATTGGTATTGTGGCCTGCCTTAAGCAAAGCCTATAACATCATTAAATTAAGAAGGGGCCCAAAGAGCAGCTTCATGGGCATACCAGTATCCTACTTTCCCTTCCTGGCGGCATAGGACTACATTGCATACCCAAACTCAACTTCCATAAAAACTTCTCTGGCAGATTCCCCTCTAGGACGGAATTGGAGGAGAATGCGGTCGTAAATGAATTCGACATACCTATCTTCACAGATGGTTCCAAGATCAACTGTGGAGGAGGAGCAGGCATTTTTTTAACAGATTTATACATCTCTAAAACTCGAAGTACATACTTGAAAATAAGGAGGCGTATAAACTGTTCCTTGACATAGTGACGCTTTTAAGGCTGTCGGCTCAACTAAGTAAACGTCCAAGCTTGTTGTGGAATGCAGGGAGACATTGACCAGGGCTTGTCATCGGTTTGAAAACACTCTCTCTTCGCTAACACAAACAAGAGTGAAACACTGTTCCATCTTCCTTGTGAGTGTCCGGCCCTAGCCATAACCAGACGCAGTACACTAGGGACTAGGTCATACCTTTTATGATGACCTTTCGGCCATCCAAAGTATCCATTTTAACAACATCATCAAATTTCTAAACTTCGCAGGCTGGTTTTGAGCTCCTTTAATATCCTTCTCCCCCTTTGTCTTCATGTTCCGTTAGTTGTGGTCTCAAAACGGCGCTCAATGCGTTATTTGTGTTTTTTCCCTCGTTATAGGAAACGAGGAATACAGCCACTTACACCCACCGAACCATGATCGACTCAAAGTATTTAAACAAATGTGGACCAATATTGACAGTTTCAGCTTCAAGGTAGGTAAAGCTAAAGTCAGAGTGAACTTGGGGGTCGAAGAATCTTGATATAAATAAGAGAACCGATTGTGATATTAAATCAAAAAAGTTCAAGTCTCGTTACATTCCAAATACACCTCGTGAAACCATGATTTCTCTGGTACAACTACTTTTGGTCCTAGTTTTCGTGCTGTTCGTTACTCAACAGGCGGATTTATTATTTGGACGTAGAGTTTTGGCCAATAGACTGTGCTTACTCAACGCAACATTCTGCCGCGTGGGTGGATTGGGATTGGGGTAATTGTGAGAAATAAAAAGTATGACAATGTTTCAATTTAAGCAGTGCATTTTTAATTTTTGATTTGGCAGATAATCATAACCTCGAATTAAGTCTCACAGGAACATGGAGCTAAGAATCCTGTCCGTATTTTGACAGTTCACGGGTGGTTTCGCCAAGGCATGGAGCTAATCCACAAAAATGTCCCTACGAATAACGCTACGATAATGCGTGAGACATCCTCTGCTAATGCCCTGTAGAAACCTCCATCAAGAAAGAGCCATAGCGATTCGGAAAAATCTATTTATGAGTGTGCCTACCTGCTTGCAAGGCCACTGCTCATTTACAGCCCTCACTGCACGCCTAATTAATCCATTAGCACAACACATTCGACAGAAACTATCCGCCGCAACTTTCGTCAATGGTGCGCATAGCAAACACACGTTACTCTTACGTTGGCACCGCCATTGACATTATTTGAATCACCAACTTATTGTAATCGATTGTATTCGTTAGCATTTTGAATAATTGGCCAACATTGGCCTCCGAAGGCGCCCTGTACAACCCCATAACCATTTTCATATTTCGGCCCCCAAAACACTGATCAAACACTTCAAGTGCAGCTTCGTCAACTGTGTAAACAAATAGTTGTATTTTTCAAGATTCTTAAAGCAACATAAACTGTCTTTGATCAGCTCAAAGTATTTGAACAAATGTGGACCAATATTGACAGTTGCAGTTTCAAGGTAGGTAGAATGAACTTGTGGGTCGAAGAATCTTGATATAAATAAGGGAACCGCTTGTGATATCAAATCAAAACAGTTCAAGTCTCGTTACATTCCAAATACACCTCGTGCAACAATGACTTCAATATTCCAACTACTTTTGGTCCTTGTTTTCGTGCTGTTCGTTACTCAACAGGCGGAGTCATTTTTTGGATTTAAAACTGCTCTTTTGATCAATCAACTGTGCTTACTCAACGTAACATTCTGCAACTTGGGAGGGTTGGGATTGGGATTCGGACTGGGGTGATTGCAAGAAATAAAAAGTAAAACTAAGTTAGTATTTAGAGAGTGCATTTTTAGTTTTTGATTTGGCAGACAACCATAACCTCGAATTAAGTCTCACAGGACCATGGAGAAAGGTCAACGATGCGAGCTAAGAATCCTGTCCGGTTTTTGACAGTTTAAGGGTTTCCTTTCTCTGAAGGAACTGCATAAAGTATGACAAAGTAACTTTATGAACTGCACTAACTTCTAAATAACTGAAACAGTCAATATAAACCTCCACCAAGAGAGAGAAATAGCGATTCGGAAAAATATATTTCAGAGTATACTACCTGCATGCAAAACCACTCACTGCACACCTAATGAAGTACATTCACTTGATTTGCTAAATTGGTCCATCGGTTCTTAATTAATAATCCATTAGCCAACCCATTCAACAGAAATTATCCGCCGCGGCTTTCGTCAATGGTGTGTACAGCAAACAAAGGTAACTCTCACGTTGGCACCGCCATTGACATTATTTTATTCACCAGCTTACTGTCATCCCCTGTCATCGATTGTATTCATTTGCATTTTCAAAAATTGAGCCAAAATTGGCCGCCGAATCCGCCCTATATATTTATAGCATCACATCACTCATTTGCCGATTTTAGAGCTCGTGCGGTTGCTATTTAATTATGCCGGCAAATGGCTCCTCCTACATCCTATCCTATCAACCCAAACCTGCGGGCAACAGTTATCACATCAGCCATGGATACGCGTCAATATCCGTTCCATCATCTCGCAATCGATGGAAATTAATTGAAATGTAATTCACAATTTGTTTGTTTGAAAAGTGGGGAGTAGAAAAAAGGACGACCAACCGAACCCATTGTGTTGTGCAGAAAAAGGAACAGCTCTGTATAACTGATGGACGGGTAAAGTTTTTCAATAAAGCCCTAAAGAAACGTCGTGGGAACGCTCACAAGTGTCCGGTGATGTTGCCAAGCGCTCGTGAAAATATTTTCATTCCCTTATCAGAAATTTTCCTACGCCGAACAGAATAGAACCGGAAAAACACATTTCATCTTCCGGGCTTCAGAAATAGGCAGTAACTGCATAGGAGTGGGCTATGGGATGTTGGATAGCTAGTTGATCCTACCGAGCATAGGCATTAAGTAACGTGGTGGTGGCACTTTCCGGTTTGAAATTCGATTCGATATTTGTTTTAAAAACATAAAAAAGCTTTTAAAATATTTGTTGTGAGAGTTTGGATTTATTTTTGTCATCAGAAATTGTAAATTTAGCTTCCTTTCCGGATATGTCTTCCGCAGTATTAATGGAAATGGATAAGGATGAGCTCCGTCCTGATTGTAGATAATAATGCATTATTTTTGCGATATGGAAACTCAATCTGGGTTCGGTGTCGCTCTGTCTGAAATTGAGTTTCGGTGTTTGAAAGGGGCCACACTTAGAATGTAGGATCTGCAGTAGGTAATAACTTTCAGGAAGCACTCTCTAATACTTTAGATGCAGTTGAGCAGAGCCATAGGGAATCTGTCAATCTAATTGACTGGTAGTTAGGAAATAAAAATTACTTCTTCCTAGTTTTTTTCAACAGTGCAGCGCCGAGAAATTATTGGGCTAGTATTTTGTTGAAAACGAAACGAAAACGAAAAATACGCAGAAGCGACAATTTGCTGCTTCTGTTATCCTATTACTATTCGTATGAAGGCCGTCATTATTTTAATATTTTGCAAGTGAAAATATATCTTTTGGCTTTGGAGTTACGTGCTTTAAGAAAAAACTACAGTGCACCACGAAATGAAACGAAACTTTCTCGTTCATCAAAAGTCTGGTTGCTTGGTTTCTTATATTATTACCGTTAGACATATTTATTGTCTGTGTTATTAGGTAGGTAAAAATTTGGGAACCGATGAATATAGTGTTGTTGATAAAATCCACTTTTGGCCTAATCATCTGATATGGCAGTTTATTTAAATAACATTGTGAGTTTATATAAGTTGAAGCTCTCATTAACAATCAATTGTCGCAAGTTCTGGTCAAAGAGTTTTAAGCATACTTTACTATTTTAATACTCTTAAGCTTTACATTGAGTACAAGAACAAGCGTGGTAGGAGTTTCTGTTTTTTGACATGTTAGCTGTAAGGGCATGATTTTATATTTGACTGCAATAGATTAATAACGCTGGTTTAAGTTGTCAATAATTGGGAGTATTGCTCATGGTAGACCGATAGCAGTTGTAATCGGAATATCCCGATGGACGAGTGTGGGGTGCAAATGATTTTCTGACTGTGTAAACTCCAAGTGGCTGGAATTATTTTAAGGTGCATATTCAATGTGGTTGAAAGAAAGAAGAAGTGGGTAACATTTGCTAAAAATACATTTTGCGTCGGTGTTATTGCATTTTTAATAGTAGTGCGGTATTAAGTTCAAAAAGGATGTATGAACACAACACAGATCGGGATCTTAAGAAGTGTTATTTTATTATGTTTAATATCTAATTTGATCAAAATCGTTAGAGCGGTTTTTCTAAAATTATATGTATAAAAAAAGCAATAACATATTTTTTCAATATTTAACTAGAAAATAACTATTGCTTAACTATTTAGCTGATAACTAAGCATTACATATTGTTCGGGATATAAGTATTTTTTGGTTTTTAAGTAAATCGAAAATGGGACATTCGAGATATAAGCTGTTTCTAAAAGTAGGGTTTTTGAAAACATCAATTTTTCTCTAACTATGCATTTTGGCCAAAATCGTTGGTACAGTTTTGACAACAAAACTAAGCAAAACTAAATATTAAAAAATCACCTTTTTTCAAAAATCCATAGAACGTAATATAGGTAGGTATATAAAAACAGAGTTTGCTATTAAGTTAGAAATGACCGTATTACTTTTGGAATGAATTTTTGTTATAATCGTATTGACCATTATTCGATGTTTAAGTGAAAAACTGAGTATGCAATCATATTAACGTCATCTACTTAAGCTTTGATATAAATTTGGGTTGAAATCGTGGGAGCAGTTTTCGAACAAATCAAACTAGTACCTACACAAATTTTGACAGAAGTAGGTACCATTTATATTGAGGTTACCTTGCGAAAAAAAAGAAAGCCCCGAACTGTAAGCCCTCAAACTCAAAATCTTTATATGAATGAAACTCTTATAGCAGTGTAGGCTGTAGGCCTCGGGACATACGGACAAAGATACAGCCAGACAGACGGACAGAATTTCGATACCCATTTTATTGACTTCCTCTATCAACGTAATGTCAGAATTGATTCATATCTCGAGTTCGAAATTGTTAACGAATACAATATCTTTCTCTTGCTACGTAATGGAGAAAGTTAAAAACGAAAACGTCATTAAACAAAATCTAGTTTTTCTTTCTTTGATGAAAATATCTTTTCAAATGACAACGATATTTTTTTTTCGGACGCAACTACAATGTCTATAATATGCACTTGCCAAAAATCAAACTGTGTTTCAGGCAGACCTACAAGCCGTTCAAGAATTTCCCAGCAATATACGAGTATATATAACTTTTGTTTTAAAATCATGCGCATCCATAAATTCATCGACAGTCAAGTAGCTGTTAATATGCACTTATCTCACCCACTGTCACTATGAGCTTGAAGGCAATGAATTCACTGATGAACTGGCCAGTACCTAGTCAAAAGATAATTTAAAAACCACCATTATCGGAAGTGTGCCCTTTTGCAGCTCTTTTTTGGTAATTATTTCCCCTTTTAGACATCTTAACATCGTATTTATAAGAGTGTTGCTTGACTAACATGTGTAACACATAATTTTGAAAAGTCGGAGTACTTAATCACTTTCATACGCCGCCGGTAACATTGCCATAAAGGAACATTAAGGAAATAGGTCGGCGATCTGTCACTGGTAATTAGTAAGACCGACAACAAAAAGCAACACAAAATATTATATTTATTCAAGAATGCAAATTAAATATCCACAAAACAGGCAGAACAGACAGGTATAAGAAGTGCCAGCCCAACTCTATGAATCTGAAAGTGGGATTCTTTTTAAAATTGATCACATTTTGACCCTGAATGTTTTGAGGGTCCAATATTTCCATACTCATATGGTCCCGTTTCCTTAGCTAGGTTTGGCAGGAGACGTTTCACTTGAGACGACACGCTCTTAAAAGAAGTTTACCACAGCCCAAGATCAATCTCATGTTGTTTGAGTTCCATATAGGTCCGAAAGTATAAACCTTAAGCGAAACAAAAATCCTACCAAAAAATCCCCTTAACTTATTTCTTGGTTAATTTAAACTCTTCATTACTTCCCACCCTAGCCGCTAGGAGAAAAGCAACCCTCCAGCGCAATTAGAACTGAACAACTCCACTGTGCCGCATATACAAAAGAGAGCAATAAAAAAACGTAAACTCATTACATCCGATGGATATCGCCAAGTAGCCCATCGCCTTTGAGTGCCACTCGGCCGCTACACTCTATACACCCACTGTCGACAGACACCAAAAGGACATTTAAATTAATTATGATATTATTGCCGCAACCTAATTAAGAGTGCCTGGCTTTTAATTTATTCAATTCCAACATTCCAAGTGAATTGCAGTCACTTATCCTTTTTTTTTTTTTTTTCTTCCTTCTGTCTTTATCGTCCGTAATCCCAAGACTCACTTTAAGGCTGTTTTGTTATTTTCTTCGGTGTAGCACCTCTTTAACTGACCCTCGTTAAATATTTAATCCCAGTAAATAAAAGTGAAATGAAAATATTTTATAGGAGCACACACACGCGGCAGCAGGATATACGTATGTGCGTGCGCTATTCATGCGCTATGTGTGTAAATAATTAAATCCGTATACGGGATCCCCCAACTGACCTGCTCCAAATAGATATAGACAATACGAGAGCGGTCTTCCATTGTGTTGGCTACTGTATAGAGGGAATAAAATGCCCTAGCAGGAAACAAATCGAATGGCGGAAGTCACCCTAACGAGGGCAGAAAAATGATTTCCCCCGCCACAAAGGCACCACGCGTCCTGCGCCTTCAATTAAAGCGAGAAAAACAAATGGAAAACTTTTCCAACAACTACAAAGGATATCCTCTCTATGTACTAGTACTACGCCACGACTTTGACCATTTAAAACCGTTATAATTAAAAAACTTTCCCAACCGGGGTGTGTTACTTTTGAGGCTTTCCGGGTTCAGCTGTTCGCACAACCAAAGCTTGTATGTTTGTCGGGGAATTTTTTGGCAAATTACTTTCGTTTCATTGCTAACCCTTTGGTGGTTTTTCCATTTTTCCATTTTTTTTTTTTTTGTTTAAATAAATTTCCCTACATCACCATCTGTGGGCGAAACATAAAAGACGTCACGCGGCACAAGCCACAACAAAAGAAGTGCAAATGGGATATGGTCACGTGAGTGGCATGATGGGCCTGTCTAAAGTCGTGTGGTCAATACAGGAGGATAGAGAGCAGAGGCCTGTTTGGTTTTTGGCTGCGCGATTGCATGTCCGGTTGTATTAAATTAGGCGTCAATGGCACTGACGGAGCCATAAACTTAATTTAAAGGATCATTAGAGGCAGTTAACTGGGTGAGTATCAGGGCCTTTTGTTTGCTGTTGATTTCATATTTGGCACTAAACAATGGCAGCTCCATGTGGTGATGATTGGAGTTTGAGATTTGCATTTATTGGGTGGCCGCCCAAGGTTTTATTGAACTCTGATTAAGATAGCTTTAGGATGGAATATGGCATGACAATCAGCTATTGCGCGGGTTTCGTGGGATATTAATGGAATCAGTTTCAAGGATTTAAATGAGTTGTCAGAGGAGGTTACGTCTATATTTTGGGTATTTATTGAGGCGGGCAGTAGGTGATAATGTCCTTGGAATGTGACATCCATTCAGTGGTATAGGGTGCGACATAGAATGCTATCGGAATCGGGCTGTCGGATTTATGAGTTACGGGAATCCAGGTTTTTGGATCGCCCATTTCAGATAAGGATCCGAACGATATCCACTGAGTGACAGCCCTTAAGTTTTGCTGTTTAAAGGCCTTGTCAGGAAGGTGTCAATTAAGTGCATAAGATGGCTTGGGTATAGCTACATAACGGAGAATCTTTTTATATATCCCAGAGCGAATGTAACTGGTTAGCCAATGTTGAATATACCTACATGAGTCGGTTCTGTCCCAAGCAAGTCTTAGCCACTTAACCCGTTGAGATACTGCAGCCTTTTACTATCTGCCATCGTAGGTACCTACATTATTTTCATTTCTTTTGACCAACCGATAACCTCGTCTTTGATATTAAGGAACGGCCTTGCTTGTAGTCTCGATTTGAGATTCGGTATACACAACCGAGCTAATGTAATCGGTGTGTTTTGGCCCTTTAAGCTGAACTGGGATTCACTTCATGTGATTTATAAAGAAGCTATTCACAGGTAGGTACGACTTTTGCTAGCTTTTAATTGTAGCCTTCCTTGTAAAATTAAGACTTGTGGTGGCGGTGTGGAAAAAAAAATTAACACTAAGTTTAAGGACAGCATTTTTGTAAAATATATCGGGTGACACAAAAATCATGTAAAAACATTCTGCACACTTGACATTCACAATCGGAACTGAGTGATTTCAACGTTCGGGTAAAAAGCGAAGCTCCTATTCGACCTGATTGATGTTCAATAGTTCAACTGCTCTTTTATTGTTCTTGATATTATAGAATGAGGCTTTCCCAAGAGCTGCTTGTAACATCATCTTCTGGTAAAAGACACATTTTTCTAGAACTCGTTTCCTTGATGCGACGCTAATGAGTACGAATTCTAAGATGTCCCGAAACTCAGCAGGGAATCCACAAAAAGTGTCAAGCATCAGCTCCACCTGTCTCTCTGCCTGCAAGAGCCAATTCCAGTAAATTGCCCGGGCGATAGTTTTAGTTCTCCAAGTGTCACATGCAAGAGGAGGTTCCTTCTAAATAAGAGAAACACAGCTTTAACTACACCTGGGAGGATCTTCAAATTATATTTACAGCCGAATAATAGCTACCTATTGTTTTTCAGGTTATTCCATTATTCCACGACGACGGTGTAATTATTTTCCATTCAAGTGCACGGTACGGTAAGTCCTTGACATTCGATGCTAATAAATCACGATTTCTTCGCTCTGAAACGAAGTTTGAAGTTACCATCGTCGTCAGACATTTTGTGGCAGCAGAAGGACATTATGCAGCTAAAAAGAAAAAAAAAAAAAAAAAACAACACAAGATGATGTCGCCGCTCTGTTGTTGGGTAAATTTCAGGTCGCGGGGGAAAGTTGAAAGGATTCACTTTTGTAGTGCAGAGTGAGTCTGCAATTTGGTGGTTGTTTTTTATGCAACCTCGTGAATTCGCGTGAAGAATCGCATAAGTCTCTGACAAGAAAACCACTACAGAAAATTTGTCCAAATGGAACGTAATAAATGTTTTATTGGTTCAACTGTCGCTGTCACTTAGAATTGGCTTTTAAACTTGTATACCTGTGCAAGAGCCATAGCTTTTGAAGACGAAGCAATTTGTGTTACTTATTATTTAAACTGTGGTACCTTGCTTAGCAGTTCAAAGCCATTAGCGGCCACTCGGTATTTTTGTTGGACCATTGGCTCTGGCAACGGACGTCAATTTGTTAAAATATCAAATTCTTGTTGACTTTTTTCTTCAAAATTTGCCAACTTGTCAAATTGTTCAAATATATAACACGTACTTGAACAGTGCCAGCATTATACCGGTGAATGTAATATACCGCATGTCCCAAATTCAATTGTTATACTAATACTTATTTGGTAACAGCCAACTGTTGTGGGTTTTTTTAATCCTTAGAACTTAGAACTTCCTTAGGAGACTTAGGTATGGTCTGAAGTTAATTGTATGCATTTTTGTTAGCAAGCTCATGTTCACCTGCTTGCAAGCTCTTGTTGTGCTTTTCTTAATCGACAGACTAGATTTTAGAAGTATAGCGAATTTTTACGACTTATGGTATTAAAAGCTTTCTTGCTAAAGCGTGCTTCTCAGCACTTGTTGTTCTACCCGCAACTATTCTTATTCACTATTAAAAGTCCCAGGCCTTTTTCCAGATACAACTTGTGACTTATGAGCTTGTTAAACAGAACCAACTTCTTAATAGGAACTTGTTGTGCAACTTTTTGAGGTCACGTGCATTTTTAATACCACTCCCAACTCTCAAACAATTTGCCAAGTGAAATGTTCATCATCTCCAACACTTTGATTCCATTTGTGTGACATTTGTCACGCATTTGTTGTTAACAGACATTCATCATCCCACTTCTGATGGGAAACTAATTCGCCTCTGACAGTGCCAAAATCAATCATAAATCACGGTACTCATTGGTTTTTATTACATTCCCTCCGAATCCCATTATCCTGCACGAAAAAGAAGAAGAAGAAAATCCTTCATCTGTGGTCTCTCTGGCCAATACAAAACATATTATTAACACCCAAGCTCGATTCAGTTTGTGCGAGGTGGCTCGAGAAAGGAACACATAACACTTTGCCGCTTGTTATCCTTTCGAATCAACTAACAAACTACCATTTATATTCATTAAAGGATGGCCGGCTTCTCCCATAGATCAAGGAGTGTACATGCAGTGGCTATATATATGGGCACAAATGTAATAATGCCTGAAGCTGCTGCAGGACTACATGTACCCCAGGCACTCGCATTTAATTGTATGGGAGAGTGTGTGTTTTTGTATGGATATATAGGAACAGATCCATCATTCCTCCGACACGAAGGAAGTCGGTGAGGATATGTCAACCGATAGCATAACAACTCTGACACGTAGTTGTTGTGGGGCTGATGGGGACGGATGGGTGGCCCATGTCATATGGGTGTGCGTGTGTGTATGGTGGTATTATCCCGTCAAATGGTTAACGATGCGTTAATTTCCATAATGGAATTTCGTAAGCAAATTGAAATAAGTTGCCCTAGCGATGTTGGGTCTTCCTGGATGACCGCAGAGCCAGCGAGTGCTTTGTGTGCACATTAAGTACATGCGCGCCCATCAGTGGGAAATGTCTTACGTAAGTCCTGGCAATGGGATAATGAAGTAAACTGCATTGCCAGCAATTGGTAGGGTTAATATGATTTCGCCTAATTATCATTGAATTTATGAAACCGAATTGTAATGGCATCCTGTTGAGGGGTTAAATGGGGATGAAGTAACATCATTGCAATCCTTTGATTGCATTATACCTACTGGATGCAATTGTGATGTGTGCAATTGGGTGACAATGGACATAATTGCTGTAATGAATGGGTTACATGGCCCCCGAAGTGCTGATTGCTTTGTTTGTCATACAAATAGATCAGTTATAGGGGTGATTATTTATACAGAAAATGATTTTGAATTTTAAAAAATTATCGCGCCAATAGTGACATTCAATGTAAAACGGCTCGTCAGTAGATGACCACAGAATATAATATAGACGCAGAGTTTGCTCAATGAGTATTGCCGAAGTTAGGTATAGTTTTAGTCAAACTCCAGGGGTAGGCTCCACAACGGGTAGTCCAGAAATACCCCATCTTGGTGGTAAAATAAGGGATCAATTGTGCCTCGAAATTGCACCCATATTTGAGCACAAAAACTCGAGCTAAATTCTCTTCTATTTGGTAGTTCCGATTTGAGCCTTCGCCCTAATTAAGATTGTGTAGGTCACAATTGATTATTTTAAAAATAACACAATCTATTGTTAAATGTAAGCTTGCTGTGTAAATAAATAAACTGAGATATCAAAGAATAGACAAAAAAAAAAGTTTTTATCCCGTCTAGGTAAAATTGTAGTTGAATTTTGAATCGTTGAATTTTATGAAGATCGCGTGATCACGTTTTAATGAAAAAGAAAAAAATGTTTTGAAGACCTTTTCTGCCATTTTTAAAAGAATTTCAGTGTAGTTATGCAAATCTTCCAAGAGTGAAGATGAGAGCAGTGAAGACCGAATTCAAATCCGTTCAGTGGTTTGCGGTTTAACGTAGTCATGTCACTGTTAAAACAACAGCGCCACCTTTCAATCTACTATCTATGTAAGCACTGGTACATTTACAGCAAAATGGGTGAGTAGTCCTTTTTTTTTAATTTATCTCTTATGACCATAAGTTTAACTCATGAGTTTTTACGTTTGCAAAGCATGAAAGGGAGTTATATATTTATCTCGAATCTGAACGACTAAATGTAGAAGCTTTATCAGGGCAGCTATGATTCAGGAAATGTTAAAGACATTTGAGAGGTGGGCTAGAGGAAAATAGCTCTTTAGGTGTAATTTCTAGTATTTCAGAATTTGAACTTGGATGAATCACTGATTCAGTAGCCCGCCATAAACAGAGACAACACTGAGCCGTCGCTCTCACCTTGACAATAAAACCGGTATATTGTAACTAGCTAGCTATATTGTTTAGCTAGCCAGTGACTTTGTCTACCTTTTTGGAGGAAAATGTCCAAATCGCAGAACCAATTTTTTTTATCTTTTAATTTTTACTTTTTTAAAATATTAACAATTGGAAATGATGAATATTACTACCTGAATTAAATTTCAATTACGCAACTATGATTCAGGGAAATACTTTTATTGCATTCATATCATAATCTCGGTTGCCACTTGAAAATAAATTTTGTGTCCACAATTGAGAATAAAGCAAAAAATAAACCAACTGTAGCTAAAAACCACCAAAATAATTTAAGTTCGAAATAAATCATAATGTCCGTCCAAACGACGCCACCAAAGAGAGTCGACGGCTGAAGAGAGTAACGAGTACGAGTATTATATAGTGAAAATATATTACTCTTACATGTTCACAAAGAGGAAATCTAAGAATAAGAAGGAGTTATTTTATTTTCAAAATTTGTGCGGGTGCTGACGGTATATTTAATACTTAGCTTATATATTAAATATTAACATTATGAACAAAATATTTGGGATCCACTTGACTTCTTTTTGTGTGTTTTTTTTTTATTACCAGCAAGTAAATGCACATCAAGTAGTTCTTTATATATTCCGTAAGGATATGAGTCAGACATGTGTTTGATTTTTTGGACAGGTACACCTACACCGTACTCACTAATTTTGGTTGTGTATAAAATAAAATAAATATTTTGCTAACGTCTTTAGCTTGTATGAAGAAAGTGGTAGGTTCCGGTTTCCACATATGTAAACATGTGCGAGTTCTCGCACGGGTACATTACATTTTTGAAAAAAAAAAAAAAAATGATTGCAATTACTTTTATTGCATTTTAAATGTATTAAGACCGACAAAAAATATTAATTATTTCTTATTGAATATACTCTGATACACAAGATACAATGAGTTGAATTTTCTTTTTAAATAACATAATTGTAATTATATTTCAATTTTACCTTACAATTTTATTAAACTTCATATTATTAAAAATATTTTCAATTTAAATAATTCAATAAATATTTCAAGTTTATTATCCATTACTTTAAATAATTTAAAAAATAGTAATAAATAATTATTAACCAATTTTTATTGATTTAAAGAAAAATATTTTCAAATGTAAATGAATACTTAAAATGCTTTTATTTGATTCCAGATACCATTTCCAGTACATCTACTATGTTACGACTTATCTTAGTTTAATAACCAGAGAGGCGGCGATATGTAAATATTTTAGATCGAAAATCTAAATACTTTGATATTTTACATTATATATTTAAAAAAATCCAAATCTAAACTCTTATTTAAATTATAGAAAATATTATTCTTATAAAATATATTAATAACAACAATTTATTAATTCATGCCGGTGATGCCACAAGTAATCCAACCGATTGTGGAGTCTCTCTTGTGGATCAATGGTTGTTCAAACCTACAATACAATTTCCTTTATTTACATCGGAGCCATTTAGCACTTAAACAAAACATTTCAAGAAATAGCTACTTAGTCTACACGCTTATATAAATAAACATTACACTTTTATCAGTCGCACTGAATTGTTTATTCGATGCCTTGCATGTACCTATATCAGTTGAAATTTGTGTGTTTCATTGATTGCGCGCCTTGCTTATACTTGGGCTGCAGACTGACTTTTGTAAACATTTCCAAAATCCTGTTGACTTATCAACTGCAAAACCCTTAAAAAACTCCCAGTATAGTAGGTCTACTGGAATAATCGAAATAAAATCGTGTTGCACCCCCAAAAACAGTTATATGCGATTATCCAACTTTCTCGGCAAATCTGAAAAACATGTCCAGCCTGGTTCGGCCTACCCTACTTGTTGACAAGAATGGGGACCTTTCATTCTTCGATCCAGATTACACGTCACGGTACTCTATACGCCATTATATTTCTCACACACACTCTTCACATCGCTACTTCTCAAAGTGAGTCCTTCTTAACTAACACAACCAAAGGGGGCCAAAGAAAAGGGTTCCCTTAGTGAATTAATGGTTTGGAGATTTGTTTGAACATTTTGACCCCTTTTTTATGTCACCAATGTTGGCACAACAACTGATGGACTCTCTGTCTCCGGTGGCTCTCCCTCCTTAATCATCTCTTATGCAAGACTATCTCAGACAATTTATCAACTGACATGCGACGGATCGAAAGCTTTTCAAAGGGGTTGCTGCTTCAGCCACGGCGAACATATGTGACATCGCCATACCACCCCAAACAACAATAAAGCAAACAGTACTCCTATACCGAGAAGGACATACAACGAAGACGACTATATACAAATTTATTTGGTTCATTGTTTTTTTTTTGCGCTTGTAGTCCTTCAGGATTCCAATTTGCTAAGCAAATAGAATTTTTCCAGCTGCGCGTATGTTTAGGGGACAAGCGACATAATAAAAATTTAAATTTGCTCCATCAAATCCATCCCAACTTCATATTTGACAGACGAGGCAAGGTATTGCCATACATAGTGCGGGGCCTGGGAGAAGATTAAATATTTTCGATTCGATGGGTTCCACTAGGGTGCAGGGTTGTTTCCATCTCCTTAAATTACGAAAAATTTTGATTGAATTGCAAACCGTTGGAATATATGTACTTTTTTTCCTTCTCGGCATTGCGCCATATTAAAATTGTGCTCAGAATAATAATTCGCTGGTAATTGCTTTTAAATTAGGTCGCTGGGACATGGAAATCAGATTAAGGTACTGTCCTTACCTGTGCTCCGAATTACTGGAGAACCTTTGAGTACTCTTCATTAAAAGGATGAACGAAATGTCAGTCAGGAATGGCAGGCAGACGAGTATATCTCCAAATATATAGTCCTTCTACTGGGACGACAGATTGTGTTCATTTGCCTCCTGAAACAAATAATTTAGATAGGACAAGTGAATTCATTTTAAGAGGATTTCAATGAACGGAAGTAGATGCTCTTACATTTCCCAATCATTGGAGTGGTGCGGCTCTTCTTCTCTATCGATTCGGGGCGGGGTTCGAGTGGGGTTCCACCTGGCTGGTTATTTACGGAAAGTCGTTATTATTTTACGGACTTTCTGGCCGGCAGTGTGGGAGGTTCCCATTACTCTACCCTTTACTAAAGAGTTACGTTACGTAAGTTACTCAGTCTTCTCCTACATAATCATTGCGACCCGAATCATGCCATTCCCAGCTCATATTTCACCCAACTGTGCGCCATCAATTCAAATGCCCTCCTGCCTAAACAAGTGTCTGATCCGCAATTATCCTAATATTCCAACAGTTTATCTCCCCATTTAGGAGATAATCGCTTGGTCCTAACGACACAAAATCCTTGCTCGGCCAATCAAGCCGAACATCCTCTCCTTCCCCATGGCAGGAAAAATGTTATCCTTTCATTGATATATCCACAGCCAAATGAACTGTCACCTAATCCCGAACAGATAGTTGGCAATTAATCGCCCAAGAATAACATGAAGATGTCCTTTCGAGAGACGTCTCTCCACTAGACCTAACACAATAGAGAGACAATTTGTTAACCATATGTGCCAGAATTGAGGCCGGAGCAGACACAATCACGCCTACACGTACGCACAATGCCTTGAGGATTTAAATTAACTTACAAGGATCATACTTTTCATTTGAAAAACGTTATCGGTCTGGCCGCACACTGACAGCATCGTCGTCCTCCCATCTCTCGGGCATTGTTTCTTTTTCGATGCCACTGGCAATAGAGCCCCTGCGTGCGCTGTATACCCAGACGGTGATATCTGATTGAATTCAAAATTTCTGTTTGCCGTATGGACGTGAGGATGCGACAGGACATCGACTAATCCTGAATGTCAAGTGTCTAACGATGCGTTAAATTTGAAATGATGGCGAGAGTTTTTCTCTCGGGCGCTTTTTGTTCGCTTTTTGATATATTAATCCAAGCTGAGTGATTGTCGAGGCGGTTATATTTAATCGAAGGATAACGAGTGATTTGCAAAACAGAATAACAGTGTGTGTGTGTGTGGTTTCTTAAATTTTAAGTTAACCACAAAACCGACTAAGCAGACTCTACTCTGTGTAGCTGCTGCTGTTCGGTTTTGTGTTCTCTCTGGCGGCAGGATTATTCCAGGATTAGAGTAGCTAATTATTGAAATAGTAGTGGTACTGTATGGGGAACCGTCTGGTGCGTCTCTATCGTAATCGCAATTCGTGGATGCCTTGCTGGAATTTTAATCTCGGCAAATTAAAAGACGAGTATTCTGCTGCCAATGTGTCTGCGTCTATCTGGGTTGGTTGAATCAGTTTTGGGTACCATAATCCTTTTGTAATTAGACCACAGGATGGTGGGCATAATAAACGGCGAATGTACATAACTGACTGGGAAATGTATTAAATTCCAGATAAACGAATGAAAACTCGTTAAATTTTCATTGCGGCTGTGGCGATTTGATTTTCCGCGAAAGGAAGATAGATTACATACAATTTCGTTAATGACCGCTGGGAAAATTGGGGCCAAGGCTTAATTGGGTTTTAATTGGTAGGACGAACATTAAAAGTGTCTTTTATTTTGCTTTAAGAAATCGATCAGGGTGGGCTTGGGGTGTGGTCAGTGGGAGGCGATAGAGGAAGTTGGCTTCAAAGTAGTTTATATAATGGGTTGAAGTAAGGAAAAGGTAAATTTCAATTAAAAGCCGAAGGTTACAGGAATATGAAATATCGGTGCTAAAATCTTGGTTTGGATAGCAACAAAATAAATATTAAATAATACCGCACTGCGCCTAAGTTTTGTAATTATTTCTCAAAAATTACTACCCAAAAGCCGATCTGTGTTTATACATCCGTTTAAAACCCAATATCGTTCTTCCATTAGAAATACTATAACAGCGACGCAAAACGTATTTTTAGCAAGTATTACCACTTCTTCCTTTTTTTCATCCACATTGAATATGCACCTTAAAATAGTTCCAACGACTTGGAGCTTACACAGTCAGAAAATCATTTGCACCCCACATTCGTCCATCGGAATATTCAGTTTACAACTGCTAATGCAAATCTAAAAACAAATCTCTAAAATCCTACATATACATTTATGTAAGGATATCGGTCTATCATGAACAATACACGGAATCATTGACAACTTAAACCAGCGTTATGAATCTACTGCATTTAAAAATACAATCATGCCCCAACAGCAAACATATCAAAAACCAGAAACTCCTACCACACTTGTCCTTGTACTCAATGTAAAGCTTAAGAGTTTTGAAAAAGTAGTCTTAAAACTCTCTTACCAGAACTTGTGACAGTTGATTATTACTGAGAGCTTCAACTTATAAAAACTCACATTGTCATCTATATATATAATTTGATATAAATACTTCCGTATCAGATGTTTAAGCCAAAAGTGGATTTTATCAACAACACTACTCATCAGTTCTCAAATCTTTATCTACCTAATAAAATAGGAAAACAAGCAACTTAACTCTTGATGAACGAGAAAGTTTCGTCCGACCCAGTGGTGAACTTTATTTTATTAATCTGTCCCATCCAACCATTGGGCACATTTTCGCAGGACCACATTTTACATCAGATCAGTCGATGAATGTACTCGTAAGTTACCAACGCGTCACCTAGAACTTTAAACAGCTGCATTTCTAGCTCGGGAATGTATTTTTTTTATTCAAGCATTTTTATTCAGCAGAGAAAGTCCTTCCCTATATGTTTATAGCCAACTGTCTCTCATCTATGGTATTTAAGATTCTTCACTTGCAGTCTCCCACTTTGGATTACGGAACTGAAATCTCCTCCCTTCCTTATCTGTGGGATTTGCTCGATCTCACGTATATAAGTTTAATTCAGTCCAAACACGTTTTTGTATTTAGACTCTATTCAAATTCATCTTGAACTGGGATCAGAAAAAGAAGTAGTCATCTCTCACTTACATTAGTTAAACAAATAAGGACTATCGTACCATGAACCCAGCTGTCTTCTATCCCCACTGCCTTCATCCTGAACAAAACCCATTGAGAACAAAATTTGAATACGAATTTAATTCACTGACCATGTTGAGGTCAAGTAGCACATTTCGAAAAACATTCTCCTTTGAGCTGAATGAAAGGAACTCCATAGTTCAACAACCATCGAGAGTGGTATCCGCCGCACGACGTTCTTTTTTGATCCAGTTACTGCACAGTATACTTCAAAAGCGAAGCCTCACAAAGCTTAACCTAAGTAGGACACCCTACTCGACTGCGGCCATAAATTAAAAATACAAACAAAGATAACTGGAAAAAAACAATCACATGGCAACGCGCTAGCTAAAAGCCGCACTTTCTCCATGACCAGGCTTTTTCATTTTTATTTTTTATTTAATTCGTCCTTTCACTCCTTTTGGTGTTTAAGACCGGCAAGCAAAAGTAAAGCAGAAATGAATCCCCACAGAGGTTTCGTTTACTACACCATCACTTGGATGTTGGATATCTTACTCCTACACATACACAAATGTTGTTGCAAACTATTTGCAAAGAATGGCGCGTAACAAAATTGAAACAGTGTCTGCAGTCAAAGGATACCTACCCGCTGTAAATGTTTGATGTTTGTTTGCTGGCGAACGTTTAGAAATCTCTCGTTTTCTGTTAAATTAAATTCCGCATCCTTTACGACCCCCTTCCTCTGTCTAATCAGCTATACACAGGCTGTCACTCACAATTGGCAACACCAGTTAGAAAGTAATAAAAGAATTCTACCAACTGAATGGGAACTTTCACCAGAAGACAAAGGCTATATGGCGATAACCGGCAGAGTCATATTGCCGGGCGCGATCCAGGCGGGTCCTTGCGCCACTATCATCATCGTCATCATCATCGTGGGACCAATATAACAATGAATTTTAAGATTTTTATGTCCTTTACGTGCACAACAAGCAACTATTCGTCCTGATAGCGTGTATCATCAGAAACTGAATGTAACCACCGTCTCACCACAGGTGGTTGGCGGGAAGGGTCCCATTACATGCATAGGACTCTTACGAGTTTTATGGCGGCCATGGAGAACGAAATCGCAAAATTGCCACCATGACATTGTCCTCTGGAGTGCCATTGTGAACCCTTCTTATCGAGGTGGTCTTATACGATGTGAGGGCGCAGGCGGGGGCAAGCATTTAACCAAAGCCGGTCTAGGGTCGGAACGGGATGATACTTTATGAGCCCAAGACGAAAAGAAGATGCCACCATATAATCGTAGTCGCAAAGGTATAAGGTTCGGGTAAACGATGCTATTCCTAGGGCGAGCAAATCTTTACGACTGGCGTGCGTGAGTACATCGGGTGGTTAACGTATACTGGCAGGATTCACCTGGATCGTATTTACGTGACATTTACGACATTACGGCGAGGATTTGTTGTTATAATACGAGTACAACAGAATGTTTTGTGTATGAAGGATTGCCCGTAAAATTGATGAGACGTGAAAACGTGAATGCGTAGGATATTACTCATACGCCACCGATGATAATGGGCCTTGGGGGCTTTTGTCGGCTTACTCGGCACTGATGTTATTAGGCACATAAACTAGGGTACTGGAGTAATGGGGTTTTGCCTTCAAATGCTCAAGTGAAATGATGACGATTTACGAACACGTATACCAGTTGGATAGGTGAGTCGGGTATTTTCCTTTTCAAAATCGTTTGTGCCTTCAGCTGGGCTTATTGTGCGGAGCATAAAAGTCAAAGGTATCTGAAGGTAATTTGTAATAGCAATTGTAGCAATTGACATCTCACGTGGGATGGTGGAACGTTAAGTTTGTGAGTGAAGCAAAACGCACAAAACCACAAAAGTGTCAGCGAAATTACCTCGGACGCGTTTTACTAGTTTTCGGTGAGAGAGGTTAATGCTTTGTTGTTTGTTATATTGAGAGGGAGAGGTACAGGACCTCATTCAGACACATCCTTTACGGCTGCCAGGGTGAACTGTGTGTGTTAAGTTTAGAATGTCTTCTGATCTTCAGTGTGTATATTTCATTTTCGAAAAAAAGCTTTTAACCGACAAGAAGTTGCTGCTAATAACAATGACATTTTGTCCTACGCGGTGCACTGGGTTTGTGTTGTTTCGCGTTCTAGTTTATTTGAAGTCCTACCAATTTGGCCTGTTCTTCGCAATCACTGTAAGTACCTCCATTTCGTCAAGCCTCAGCAGCAAAAGAATCTGTTGACGATAGTGTTTTCCCTTTAGACACCTTCATAGAACCTTTTCCAGGATAAAGGCTGGTACGCAGTTCAAGTGAAATCCAATTTTTCATACAAATTTGCCACTGCGAAACGTCAAATTGAACTTTCCAAATGAAAATTTCAGTAGGCGGTACGCAGTTCGAGTGGAAAATAGCGCTTCCAAAACTGAGTCGTAGGTGGCGATACGAAAATTTCTCCACAGCTATTTCACTTGGTTTTTATTTGTTTGTCGCATTAATTTTTTGACATTTCAGCGTGAAAAATGATTTGTAGGATGCGGCTTAGAAATTTATTGGAATTTCAGATGTTTCTTTAAGAGGATAATAAGTTTTTCGCACTTGCAAAATTGTTTTTTCATTGAATATATTGCGATAATGCTAGGTGTACAAATATTTGGTGGCATGGGTAACCTTTTCCATAAGCAGGGTGCCTCAAGAATATTTTTCTTTCCAGTTCTGCTCAAGCAATACCAGCAGATGATCGTTAAAAATATGTATATTTTCCATGCACTGTTAATTGATTAAATTTGACGACTGTCCTTTTTATTTTACAGTCCGACATTATTTGCCAAATTGGAAACTATTAAAATTGTCATGAACAAAATACGAAACATTTTTTTTGTGTGTTTGGAGGTTCGCTGGAAGGGAAAATCATCGAAAGTCATTCGAGAGCTAGTAGGTACCTACGCGAGAGATGCTTCGACAATAGGGAGGGCCTTTCAGCCGATCTACAACACCTCCCGAGGGCACTGACTTCGTTCGACTAATCGAAAGATCCCTCGTTACTAGAATATCTGAACGTTTTTGTTAGAAAATAATATTGACTTAGCTAATTTTTATAGATCAACTTTAACATGTTTTATCCACCTTAATCTCCTGATTACACTGCCTGTATTTAATAATTCGGTTGTTTCTAAGCTAACGTGGTTGAGAAGCTCTGCGCATTTAAGCAACTTGATCGACTTCTTTCTTCACTGTTTCAATATCTAGATCCGTATGTAGATCAGGCAACCAATCCTGGTTTTGTTTTAACTTCTAACGAATGAACATAAATTTCAGTTACGAATGCTTGACTCCCTTTTGATAATACTTCTACTACTACTGCCGATCGAATTGAAAACTTCAACGAATCAGTATGACATTTTTCTACTTTCAGTGCGGTACATTTTTTGAGTCCTCCATACTGGTGTACGGGTATGTGTGTGATTCCTGCCAACAAACAGTCCCTTAGAGAACTGAAAAAAAAAAAAAAATTATTCAAGTGCCAATCAAAAATTGATCGAACATTTCGCAATCCGTCCACCATCTCCCCGATGACGTTTCAACAGAATTTTACACCAGCAGCGCCTCCACATAGACTGCAAGTCCCGTCCATACAATCACCATGGCGCCACAAACGAGTTGCACACAGCTTTAACTGAATTCCCCCTGAATATTTAAAATCATTAAACGAAAATAGAAAAAAAAAATACAAAATAAATGAAAACCCAAACCGGTAGCCATATGCAATAAATAATTTATAGTGCGGACATCAACCAGCCACCCAAACATCATTCACATGCAAAGTGCAGTATATGGGTTGGGACAAGAGTGAGTGAATTAAAATTGACCACCACACATCAGATCAGATGAGATGAGAAAGATTGTGAAAGGAAATTAACACTGTGCCGACGATTGAGGGGACAATGACGACGGCGACCAGAATTGTGGGTCATTAAGTGATGAGACCGACCAACGATGATGATGATGATGACTCTGACTCTGATGATGGGCCACAGGCCACAGGATGTGCAGCAGCAGCACACACTAGCTCATGTGTGTCTGAGTGGCCATAAGCGGATGTTTTAATGATGCTCTTGGGTATGTCCTTTACGACCCAAAACTGAAGTTCTCTTCGTGGCCGCAATGTGTAGCTGAACGCTGAAGTTCCTTGTTTCTTTTTTGTTGTCCTTTCCATTTGGCTTTCGGTTTTTGTAATTAGAATCAAATTATTGACCGAGCACGGTCTTTTATTACATCGATGTTGGTGTCGAGGGTGGAATTTATGAGCTTTTATTTTTGGTCGGTACGGGTGGGTGGCTTGCCTGTTCAATTGGAATTAATATTAATTTACCAGACGGTAACTATTCGAACAGAAGCCAGACCGGTATGTATATTGTCAACGGGGTGGCTTAAAATCGATTAAACTAGCAGACTCCTCGGGGTTGGGTTGTTTTTTTTTTTATTGTGTGTGCATCGTATCCTTTTCCATTTGCATCGTAAATTTGAATTTGATTAATATGGGCCATTTTGGGGAAGGAATTTACCTTCCATTTGCCGTTATTGCACTTTTCATCGGTGAGGAGTAGGGATAAGTTAGTGCAGCACGAAGTTGGGCTTTGACATCGATTTGCGTTAAAAGAACGAAATACGGGAGATTTATTTGAAAGTCTTTCCAGTGGTAAGGAATTCTTTTAGCCTTTTAGGCGTCCATTTGAATGCGTTGAAAGCAGTTTTAGATTTTTAAGGGATATAGCGGGGTTGGAAATGGGATGGATGCTATCCGTATTCACCATAAATTATTTATAGCAGCTTAAGGGTAGCTGTGAACTTTTTGCTAGCAGTTCTAAAGCTGGCCACTTGTACTAGTGAAATGAAATAAAATGGTTTGACGAACCTTTGTCCAAGGCTGAGGTATAAATAATCAATTTCCGTGTGTTCCCAAAGACTCAAAGTAATTTACGCTCGATTGGACTTGCTAAAAATAATAATAATAATAATTTTTGGCGCAACAGGTCCGTAAGGACCCTAGGCCTAGCTTCTCGCAACCATTCGTTTTGTGTGAGTTTTCATTTTTGGAACTAATGGAAGGGATCTACAATTTTATGCCGATTCCAAACGGCTAATTGAGAAGCTCTTTCATGACAGTTGTACTCTCGGATGTTTGTCAGACGTTCGCGAGAGGTGGCGCAGTGAAAAAACCCTGAGTTGGAAATTGGGTTTTTGCTTAAAATAGTGTATTAAAAAAAAATTCTCTATACTCGTATTAATGAACTTATTAACTCATTTACGAACTCTTGCTTTATACCTGACCTCGGTGTTAGGATTTAGAAGTTGTCTCAGAAACTGATGTTACGTCATTTTATATTAAAGAGCTTAATTCGAACGCAATTGCGGAAGATGGATTACATCTACGCTTCCTAGAGATGATACTTTCTCATATTGCAAGTTGTATTACACATTTGTTTAATTTTTGCATTATGTCTTCCACTTTCCCTGATTGTTGGAAACAATCTAAGGCCGTTCGGACGGCAAAAAAAGTCCCTCATCGACATATAACTATCCACCTGTAGGCATCATCTTACCACGCCTATCAACGATTTTTTTGAACCCTGCCAAGCAGATCTCAGCCCACCTGAACCGCTTCAATTTCAACATAGCTGTTCTAGGCTACGAAAAACAAATGTTTAATTTTTGTTAAAAACCACCGTGTTGAAAAGGTTAAATACATGCTGTTAAAAATAACACACCGTGCTACACATGTAAAATAAACCAAACGAATGTTAGATTTTAACATAACAAGGTTGGCTAATTTTAAAAGCAATTTGTTAAATTCAACCAAGTGGGTTGGTTAGTTTTATAAGAAGTTTGTTAGTTTCTACCAAGAGAGTCGGCTAATAACAACAATAACAAAAAGTTGGTTAAATTCTACCAAGTTAGTTTGCTATTTACGACGGAAAAAAATTGGAGGGAAAATTGATAGATCGATTATTTTACACCAAGTTTCGTTAAACAAGTTGACTTGGTTATTTTTATTCACTAACTGTGTAAGAGCTATATTAAGAGTATCACTTGGTGGTTTTTAACCGAAAGTTGGTTGATTTTAAATAAGTGATTTTTCTGCGTGATTCCCTTTTTATCTGACTGGACACAGGCGCCCTGTAGTTCAAACGGTTTGACCGATTTTGATGATAATTTCATATTGATTCATATTCTTCCCGGAGTGTCATAGGTTAAAAAAATAAAAATAAAAAAAGTTTATTTAAAAAACTTGAAAAATTTCAACAAGACACTATACCTAACTATTTGGCAGTCGGAGGGTACTCAGATTTTTGCTTAGCTGTGTAGGTAAGGTCTTCGATTGTCAATGAGTTAGGTATAGCATCGTGTTCATATTTAACTTTCTCCATTACGTAGTAAGAGAAAGATATTGGTTCCGTACAAAATTTCGAACTCGAGATTTTAACCAATTCTGACATTACGATGATAGAGGAACTCAAAAAAGTGGGTCGCAAAATTCTGTCCGGTCTGTCCGTCCTTCCACGGGCCTACAGCCTAAACGGCTTCCCGCATTACGTTCAAACCTCGGATTTGGAGTTTTTGGGCTTACAGTTCGGGAGGTGTTTTTTTTTTTGCAAGGTAACCTCAATATTAATGGTACTTCCCATATAACATTTTCGTACCAGTTTGATTTGATTGAAAACGGCTCTAACGATTTCAACCAAAATTGATATTTAAGCTTAAGTAGGTGAGGTTACCATGACTGCGTACCCAGTTTTTGGCTAAAAATTCCAACAACGGTACTTTTGAAATTTCGACATATCTTGAAAACTGTCTATACGATTGTAGCAAAAATTAATTTCTAAGGTTATGTAGTCATTTATTACTATTAATAGCAACCTCAGTCTTTCTCTTTATTATCGTACAATGGATTTTTGAAAATAGTAATTTTTAAAAAATATCGTTTTGTCTAGTCAACTTAAAACGACGATAGCTATTTTGACCAAAATGCAAACTTAGAGTCAAATGGATGTTTTCAAAACTATTGTGTCCTTAATTTTCAATTCGAAGCACCGAAAACGCTAATTTTAAAAACTGCTCATATCTCGAAAACCCCATCTTCGATTTCGATAAAATGTCAAAAACGAGGTATTTCTTTTATCCGGAACAATATCATACAGTCAGTTTTCAGCTTAATAGTTACGCAATAGTATTTTTCCAACTAAACATTGCAATATTTGCAACTGTTATGTCTGGATAATTTTACAAAAACTTCATTTGCACCGCACACACGAGCATCGGGATATTCAATTTATAGCTACTAATGCAAATTCGCAAAACGCCTGAATTATTACATAATCTTTCTAAAGATATCGGTCTATCACGAGCAATACTTCCAATAATTGAAAACTTAAATCATATTCCAATCAAAATTAAAAACATATCCTTAGGTCAATAACAGAAACTGCTACTAGGTACGCTTGCCCTGTACTCAAAAATCCAGTGAAATCAAGTGATATAAAAACTTATATTGTTATTTTATATAACTGCCATATGAGATGAATATCCAAAAGAGGATTTTGTTTTTTTTTGTCTAGTATCGAGAAAGTTTCGTTCGACCCAGTCGTGCACTTTATTTTTTTTACAGTCAGTCGGGTTTTTTAGGTTTTTGAAATTACATAACTTTTTTTATTACTATTTGTTTTTGTATGTAACTTTCACTTAATATTAACTTTAGTCTTATTTTGCTTTACGGAAAGCAGATCCTAAGCGTTTTTCTTAAGGCCTTGCGACAATACATGGATCCTGGGTGACAGAAAGTGACTAAACAACAAAAGTTGTAGCTGTCCCAGCCTGATAGCCTACGAAAAGTGTGGGTATGGTGAGAGTTGACAGTAAGTTTATGTGCAAGTCCCTACCAAGAAGTGCGGTTTCTAGGTCTACCAGTATGAACGGATGTAGGCCAATTAGCTACCAGGCAAACAGTTGTGCTCTATGCCATAGTTCGTTCCCAGCAGACGCCTCAACCATAATCCACTTTCCAACAGGTCCACTCATACAACATGCATGTCAAGTGATATACTCATTAAGTGCCCATAGTTTAAAATGTACTTCACCTGGATAAAAACGCATTAGGTCCATTTTCCACGCAGTGCCGAATGAAGAAACATCAAAGTCCTGGTTATATGTACCGGTACCCCTTTAATAAATGTTAGCAAAGCTAAGTACTCGTTAAATTCGCACCCACCACACATGTGGCGCTATGTCAAAGTATAATAAGTCACACCGCGCGTTAACATGGAAACCCTTTTTCTGCGGCAAAGCAACAGTTTTTCTTTCACATATCAACCCTCGAGGACGATTACCCTCTACGGTTATGAAAATTAATTATACAAAAACCAAATCTAAGGCCCTCTGGTGGTTAATTTTGCAATTGAAACAAGTGTCACGATGCTTCTTTCTGCTCCAATATGACTGAAATGATGGCTCCCAAATGCCATAGAAATTATGAGTGCACCTGCTGAACACAGTCTTCGGGTTGACCTGAATAACAAATGAGAGTAAAAAGTGACAAGCGAAACTTCCTGCACCTTGGCGCAAACCGGAAGCTAAACATGCAACTATAACTATAGAAGCTTCTAGATTGAGTTACAGCGGGTCGGCGAGGACTTGTGTGTAAATAGCAGAAACTCTTTGAATGAAGTCAATTTTTTTTTTTACACACTATACCACTTGCAGCGGTCGTGTAATTATATGATTTTAATGAGATTTGTTGAGGTTCTTTTGGGGTTGCTTCCTCTGTTTTGCTGCAATGGTGGCAACATTAATTAAGAAGCTGTTTCGTGTCATGTGCCCATTTTGGTTAAAGTTTCATTTGTTTAACAGAAAAGTGGGTTTGTGGGTGGTTGATGGACAAATATTGAGTTGTCAGAGAGGAGAGTTGTGAAAGATTCTTAAGAACAAATTTAAACAAATGTGTTTAGGTCTTAAAAAGAGCCACGTAGTTTCGGCATATTCCCTCCTCATGGACACATGTACTAACTCTTCTGACTGCAATCAACTGTTTCGCTAAAAATCTGTGAGCCTCTAAAGTCTCCTGGATGAATGTAGCTCGCGATTATCGTGTAGTTCCCGTTTTACACCAAATAAAATTTTTATTTTATTTCGATCTATGTATAATGTAGGTACGCCTTGCTTCACAAAATCTGTTTCGTTCCCTTGGGCCATTTTAAATTTTTTCTTCTGCCAACCGCCAACCCTAACCAAATCGAATGAAATACGCAAAAATTATTAAAACGATTTGAGGTTAAATAAGATTCTACTGAACCGTACATCTCAACTTTCAACTTTATTTAGATATTTAAGCCGCATGCACCCTCCTTGACAGAAAAAGAAAAAAAAAAAACCGAATTAGAGGGGTGCCAGATTTTGAATTTATTACCCCACTTGCTGTTTGGCATTTGTTTGACGGTATTTGGCCCACCCCCAGATTCCACTAGGCAACTGTTTTCGTTTTTTTTACTTCTGCTGTGGTAAACCACCCTTAAATCGAGTGGAACGTATTTTGGTTGAGAAATTATTATTTATTGGCCTCAAGGATCGGGTGAAGAAATTTTCATAAAAAAAAAGAAAGTCCTTCGAGGAGTGTAGTCGCAGTGTTGGTAGGTACTTAACAAATGTGTGCGATCAACTAGGCGGAGAGTGCTATAAATTTGCACTCTAATTGATTTATAAGCGGTTTTCGATTCCTTTGGTCATCTCGCAGTTGGGCGCTGCCACTGCCAGTGGCGATGACAGTGTCGAATTTCATACTCACAAGGAGATGGTGGATCTGGTGTAATTGGTTGGTCGTCCAGAGAAAACGATACATTCAACAGCGAAGCACTTAAGTGGCAGCGTTTATCGAAGATTTATAGTGGTGCCAAGGTGGCGATTGGTTTGGCTTTGCCAATGAATAACAGTTGACATTGTGTTGATTGGGAAAGTGGAGAGTATGCGGACTGAGAGACATCGATGGGTGAGTCATTTGTGGTAAGTTGTTTGGAAAAGGTGACACAAGTCTGCACTGAAGTTTATGAATCCCTGACAAATACATTACGATGGAAAATGCTGTCAACGATGTCAACAAGTGTCGTCAAAACTTTGTTTTCGAGCAAGAATTATATAGTTTTGGGAGTCAAAAACCAGGGCACTGAATCGTCTGAAGTCATCAGACCAACCAGGCAGATATACTTTCACCATCCACTTCAGCACCAACAAAATAAAACACCTCGATCTCGACTATCCTCGCCTCAAATTCAGTTAAAACTCTGTACACACAGTCATCTCATTAAACATAATAGTCCATCAACGCGAATTTACTCAGTTACGAGAAGTCTGCCCCAAATTGGGGTATCCTTCGTAAACTACAAAACTGTTCAATTATTTGCTTAAAACTTTCTAATACAGTTCCTCATAATTGTGTACTTAAGAAACCCGAAACGATATCCACCGTAAAGGGGGTGGGGCGCAATCCTCCTCCAGATAATATTCAAACAAGCCAAAGGGACGTTCACGTTTCCCCGCATCTCCTTCGCAGCATAAATTTCGAATCCTTCCCTTTTTTCCACGTGCTGTTATAGGAATCATAGCTCTGCACCCCCACCCAACACCGAAAACTGTGTTCTGTTAATTACCTTTAATAGCAGCACTGATTTGTCTTTAGCGGGTGAAAAGTATACAGTCCTTGTGTCGGCAAATAAGAACGATTCAGTGTTTAAAGAGCGAACTAGTCAAAGCAGAGCACACAGCTACATCAAGTCTGCAAATTAAGGTTGGCAAAGTTACCTGAAAAACATTCGCATTAAAGTTTGCGCTACATAGAGAGCAACAAGGATTATAGATGGTAGTATGGAGTTGGGTATCGCAGGGTGTTGAATGTTCTCGCTAGTGAACGGCAACATTCGGCGAGGGGATAATGAGCAGGGGGATGTAATCATTGTGCTCCTCTTTGTTAGGAGCTTTGTAAAACTTGTCGGGAGTGCGCATATATACGACCGGCAAGCGTATGCCAGAAAGGGAGACGTTATCGCTAATGATACCCACCGTGTGCTCCAACTGAATAGGTTCCATATACTCGTACACACAGGCACAGGAAAAAGGGTTGCGAGTTGGAGACTTTGCAATTAACTTGTAATATTAACATATCCCTTTTCGTCCCGGCTCGTTTGCCGTATATGTACTCCAGCTACAGAATGGAGATAGTGAGTCTGTGTCTGACTGTCTGCGAGTGGGTACCTGATGCGCCATGTAAACGAGAGTTAACAAAATTAACAAGCTTCTCCTTGAGTGGGTTAATGAAGATTCGTTTAATCTGACAACTGGTAGACGGTGCACACGTGGATTGCTCTTGGTGTAGATATAGGTGACACATTGCTGTTTGAAAAAGGGCTGGGAGCAGTATGCAAGTTTAGTTGAATTGGACTAATGAGTATGAGATGAAGCTGATTCCGCCGCACACCGCATTGCGCCATATACGTTATTGCTGTTATTAGTCACTGTGAGAGGTTTTTATTCAAATAGGTGGTGGTCCAAGTTCTGGATGCCTAATGGGTTGGGTGCGGATGCCCAAGCACATATAGAGCAATGATTTGGAAACTGAGTTTATTATAACTTACCTAATGACAGAGTATAAAAAGTGTTGATTTTGCATAGAAGTGGAGTCCGAAGGTAACCAGATAAACGAGCGACAGCTTGGTGGGTGGAATGGTGCAAGGAAAAACAAGTATACTTAGGCAGCTTCTGGCCGAAGATTCGTTATTCAATTCGGAACGAATGGTAACACTTCTTTGAAAAAAAATAATCCATCCGTCACCTACTAACCGGCTGTGAGTCGGTCAAAAACGAGGTCCGAATAGCCGCAACGAGCTGTACCTTCAAAGTTTTAAGTCGATTTTGCACACGATAAATAAAGGAAACTTCTCTAAAATGAGTGCCTTTTCACCTATTCTTTAAAAGGTTGCAGTATGATTTTTTTCCACCCCATATCCACAGAAGGGATCTTATAACGGGTGATTTTTTAAGAGGTTTAGAACTTTAAAAAAAAAAAAAAATACGAAAAATTCGAAAAAATGAATGAAATATTTATTTGAATCGATAGTTTGAACCTTGCAATTTAATGTTTAAAGATAATTTCATGCAAATGTTGACCGCGGCTGCGTCTCAGGTAGCCCATCCGCTGAGTCCAATTTTGGCATACTCTTTCACACATATCGGCCGGTATCTCACGAATGAATGCATGGATGTTGGCTTCCAGTGCGTCAATCGAAGCGGGCTTGTCCCTATACACATTAGCCTTGACATACCCCCACAAAAAATAATCTAATGGTGTCAAATCGCACGATCTAGGCGGCCAATTGACCGGCCCGAAACGTGAAATTAACTGTTCACCAAACTCGCCTCGCAATTGCGCCATTGTTTCGCGTGCTGTGTGGCATGTGGCACCGTCTTGTTGAAACCACATATCATGCAAGTCAAGAACTTCCATTTCGGGCAAAAAATATTGGCCCGTGTTACGTGGCGGCCTATTTAAAATTCATTTTAATTTTTCATAGTGCCAGTTAGTTTAGATTACTCTCTCTGTTCCTCTTTCGCTCTCTACACACATATATTTAAGAATTTTTCGACTTTTCTTTTTTCCTAAACCATCCCTGAATGAAGACGAACAACACAAAACAAAAATCATCCAAATCGGTGGAGCCGTTCTAGAGTTTTCATCTTCCAAGTGCGCCATGGAGGGGGAAGTTAACGCTACGATGACGATTTTTTTCGGTTTACTCCCCATCTTTTTGAATAATTTATATGCGTGACCCACCGACCGTCCGTAAAAAAGCTATATTCGCTTCAAAAAAGTTTGTTATCATCGCTCGGTAGCGTTCACCATTGACAGTAACGCTGCGATTCGCATCATCTTTGATGAAATATGGCCCAATAATGCCGCCGGCCCATAAACCGCACCAAACAGTGGCTTTTTTGGGATGCATTGGTAGCTGTTGCAATGCTTCTGGCTGATCTTCACTCCAAATGCGGCAATTTTGCTTATTTACGTACCCATTCAACCAAAAATGAGCCTCATCGCTGAACACAATTTTTCGATAAAAAAGCGAAAATGAACATTTCGAACCGAGCACGAATTTTGATAGTAAAATTCAATAATTTGCAAGCGTTGTTCATTTATAAGACGATCCATGGTTAAATTGCAAACCAAACTGAAGCCGTTTGACAGTGACACAAGGTACTAAACACACGTCAGCTGTCAAAACCAGTGTTGCCAAAACCAAACCAGCTAAAAAATCACCCGTTATATACCGCTCCTGTCATTGCAATTTCATTCATCGAGAAGCTAATGTAACACAAGGTAACGAGACCAATGCGACCACAAAGTCAAAAAAAAAAAACAATTATTGGACTTTTTGGGTTTGTGGGGTTTTCTTCATGAACTCTCGAGCCCGATAGTGTGGTCCAGGGATGAAAAATTAACTGTGCGGACTGCAAGCAAAAATTAGTTCAGATTTTATTTTGTTGAGGGCAATTGTATTTTTTTACCTCAATTTTATTTTTTACTTTTTCGTACAGCAGTAGGAGAAAAATATGGTTTTCGTACAAAATTTCGAATTATCGCGAAATGTTCATCCATTCTCTTATCAATTTTTTTCCATTTGTCTGTCTGTTCATTTTATCCGAAATTTGTAAAAAAATTATGTTTAGTTCCGTCTTTTGTTTTCCACGTGAATTTACAAATAACGGTAACTGGTGGTATTTTGAACATTACATTTTCGACTTTTTTTAAAAAAAAATGCATTTGCAACAATACGTTGTATACTAACTCAATTTTTACCTTAACAGTAGAAGACGAATACTTTTTGAAACAAAAAATTGGAATAAAAATGTCAAACCAATTAAGACCTTCCACTTTATTTGCTATCACATACTTTAATTTTTAAAGAAATTAAATTCAATAAATGAGGTACATTTATTAATGTCCTGAATTTGACTTTTAACTTGTTCACAGAGCAAAAAATTACTATATAAAATCAATAGGTTTGTATTATTGTTATACTTTACTATCTGATTAAAACGAATGAATAATATAATATTTGCATAGAGAATTAAGAAAATTAAGAAATGGTTTGATGAAGAAAATTTTATTAAAACTTTTTAAGAGTTTTTCGTATAATTTTGACATGCAAAATCATTGATATTAAATAATATAAATAATAGGAAAACCTTTTAACTATTTGACTTTAAGAAATCAACAATATTAAAACAATACGCAACAAAAGATATCTTCTCAAGTCTATAAGCTTTCTCCTTAAAATTTTAAAGAGATATTACAATAATTGTAAGTGGCATTTTCACATTACATATAATAATATTTTTAATATTCGTCTCTGAAAAGAAGGTTTTTATGGAGGAACATTTTTGGAAAACCGTCTGGAAAAGTAGGGAAACTGGAAAAATTGAAAATTAATTTTTATATGGCAAATGTTGAAAATTTTGTGTGCCTGGAATGGTTTTTCAAATGGAAAAATAGGAAAACTCTGAAAAAAAGCGAAAAAAAAGATTTGTTTTTTTTTCGACTAAATTTTGCATTTCATGCAATAAATTTGTTATAAGGGTGAAAATTTCGTTGTGAAACTTAGAAAGTTTCGTTCCTAAACATTTATCGTAGCTCCTCGACTCAGTGAAGCAAGATTATCTAGGTTGAAAAAAAATTATTTTGAACGCCTAGCAAAGCAGGCTGGGGTCCGCTAGTATGTTATTAAAAAACTGAGCGCAATTGTTTTCAGATAACAATGCGAGTGCACCCTACACCTTTCGAGAAAGTATTATAAATGCAATCATGGGTATATCTATTAACAAAAAACATTAAATTGTAAATGCGCCGTGTGCTTACTATAATATGAACTGGTAAGTCCCATTTAATGTACTTAAATTCAATATAATATAACGTATAACAATTTTGAACTATTTTTTTCTAGTGGATTTCGAAACCATTAAGCTACAATTTTTTTCCAAAATGAGAACGCTTTGACGGGGAAATAAGTGATAAAATTACCAAGGAATGTTTGAATAAAGACGTTAATTTAAGAGGTAATATTTTGCATAAAAATAAATCCAAACATTAAGCCTTTCAGGACAGCCCGTGACCTAATGGTGCTAAAATTGTAAAACTCGGTGAGTTTTCTCTTAGACCTATAAACTATGTTTACAAAGCTTGATAGCCAAACGTCCTTCCTACGAGGTCCTGTAAAGCTGCTTAAAAGCAACATCCGTAGTGGTAAATAGAAGAGGGAATAATAATAAAAGAGATCATAGTTTATATTTCATATTTCTTATGGAAAAATTCATTTTTATGTGTGATATAGAAGGAAACAATTTTTACTTGTGTTCCAACACAAGATTAGGGCAAAAGTCGTGTCGAAACTATGTATTTTATTGCTAGCTGCTAGGTTTTGGTGTAAATAATTCTTTAAATTAAAAAAAATACTTTTAGAGGTTAACTTTATCGGGGCTGTTGTATTTTGTATTTTTTTAAAGTCCATTGTAGCTTAAAATTTACGATTGTAACTCATTTTTCAATCCTGGAGTGGTGCCGTTTATGACTGCTGTTTCCTCTAAGAGAGAGTTTTGCGAAATATCGCCACCTAAGCTCAATTCTACATAACCTCCAACCGGGTCAATCTCATACATGAATACCATCATTGTCACATTACATCATTTGAGTAGGACTCCTCTTTTAGGCTGGACTACGTTTTCTAGTCCTGTTTGTGAACATTAGCAAAATATTCCTTTCCAAGCCGCATGCATCTTTTTTTTTTGTCAGACATCAGAGTATATGCAATACGACGTATCGCTCTTCCATATGCTCGACCACAAATCATCAGGAAAAACTTAAACAAATGTACATAATACATCACTTCGTCCTTAGCTAATGCCACTCGATCACGAAACCCAATCTATCTGCACCCAGCGCTGGCAGTTTGGTGAAATGTTCAACTTTAACTGTACAAAGTTCGTTCAGAGAAAAAAAAAAAAAAAAAAACAATACATTGCAGTCGAACGTAGAAGGAGCAAAAAAAAACCTAAATTCCCTCGAGTACAAGCACAAGTAGCATACCTATCCCCTAGCGTACCTATATGCTATTGGCATTCGAGGACTAAAATTTGAAACGAAAGGAAAAACTTTTCATTTTACCTGAAGGAAAACACAACAAAATAATTTGCTGTAGTTCTTCTGGAATTCGTATCCTCAGGTGACTTAATTCTCTGAACTTCCGAAGAAGTCTATATGTCTCAGGCTGTCCGCTCTCCCTATGCCATGTTCAACTGAGCAAACACACAGGAACCAGGAACAGAACAAAACAAAGAAGTTTACTTCTCCTAATCAAGGTAACTTTGATTAATTGAAACTGAAAGACCAACCAGAGAGGGACGACGGACGATTACACTTAAGAAAATTACACTCCGCCGAAGAGAGTTGAAGTAATCAATACATCAGTTCCATAATGCGGTTTGTGCGGACACCAAAAAAACTCCATTTTGAGCTGTAAAACAAAATGAAATTCTATTTCTTTCAATTTGATGAGCGATGGCATAAAACTTCATGAAATTGCCATAAACAATCGCACACAACCGCCATAGCACACATCCTCGCCCTCGCTCTTTAAAAGGATATATAATGCACGTGCACTCACTCGTACAGATTTTACGACTTTTCAAAGGGAATCTGTGCAAATCTTGTACTGGTGCGGAGCAGTGATTTCCATTTTATTAGATCCGCAGATTTATTCCTGGGGCGAGAGCGATTTTATAGCCGTTTTTCGGGAGTTTAACGATAAATCATAAAATCGAGAAAATAGGTCCTTTTCTGCGGCGGTTGTGTGTTTGTGTGATGGTGGGCCTATATTTAAAAAAATAAATAAATACTCGTATACAGTCAGTCGTAAAACTGCCAATGTTTTTGCGAAACGAAAACGAAAAGCGTGAAGCTTTTCACAAGGCGGGCAGAATTTGCTGATGAATTTCTGATGAGGTGGGTGCAGGAGATAACGGGGATGGCGGATCGTTTGGTATTTTTATGATGATATCCCTTAAAATGATATTGGGCAGAGTGCTCTGTGGGTATTAGAAGGGTTGGCCATGGCATATTGTTTTTAATAGCGAATTAGGGAGTGTGGTTGGGGAGGAGATCGGTTTGACTCGTGGCAGAAAGTAGTAGTAGGATAAGAAGGAGTTGAGTGGACAACAGCTTTGAGGTGAAAGAAACACGTCAGAAGATACGTATCAAAGAAACTAGAGGAAGAGTCCAAGAAATCGTCGTTAATCTTCTTTATCCACTTTTTTGACTCTTGCTTTCGTGCTCTCTGAAGAGAGTTTCAGTGTGTTCCTTGTCACTATCGGTCTGTTTTCGACCGTATTTACGGGGCAAATTTGGACTTCTATTTTTGTGAAATTCGGCCCTACATTTCTGATCAGATCTTTTAAACGTTTTTCTGAACTTTTTATTTAATGGATCGTTTTCAACTTTTTTTTGACAAGATTTTTAGTATACCTACCAGTTTTTTTTTTAACAGATTTGTTTGACTCGTCTTTTAAATTATTTCAGCGCTCCCTGGTAAGTTATCTGGTTTCTGTTAATTTTAGGTCCAATTTTTGGTTAGTTTTTTACGCATTCGTTATAGGCTCCTTGCGTTATTTTGGAGCGTCTGGTTAAGGGAATCTTAGCGTTTCTTATAACGTTCGGGTTTTTGATTTCTGTGCATTTAGAAGTTTTTTTTTTGGAGACCTTGCTTGATTATTGTACCACGTGGTTTTTCTCAATTCATTTTGATTCTGTGCCGCTTCTGGCAGATTTCTCTTAAAGCTTTTTTAAACTCAGTTTTATTTGCAATTTTAGAACGAATTTCAGTTTGTTTTGAATAAGTATACCTAGTTATGTTTTTTTTTAAAAGCAGCAGAATGTTCGATACTTTTTTAAAATTTTCATCCCGGTTTTAAACATTTTTGGTGCGATTTTGGATCGTTCTTGTGAACATTCTGTAAACTATGCTTTTGAATGGTTTTATTTTTAAGAACGATTACCATTAATTTTTCATATGTATCCTTTGAACTGTTTTTGGTGCATTTTTTAGGTCATGTGTTGACGCTGTTTTCAACGAAAGTTATGAATGATTTCATGGATTTATAATTGTATACTTTGATGTAATTTGAGATGTGTGGGGTTTTTGTTTTTTTG
The DNA here is from genome assembly GCA_949126925.1 of Cheilosia vernalis. Taxonomy (NCBI): domain Eukaryota; kingdom Metazoa; phylum Arthropoda; class Insecta; order Diptera; family Syrphidae; genus Cheilosia; species Cheilosia vernalis. The sequence continues at coordinate 6,551,122 of OX421362.1, forward strand.
TTAAGGCGAAACTAGATGGTTTTTCATCATCTCTGACGCGGTTTTGGTGAGTTTTTGAACAAGATTTTTATCCAATTTTTTGAACTTTTGTGTAACATTCCTCGGTGTTCGGTTTAACTTCAGACGCTTTTTCCACTACTTTCTCTTACTCACTTCCTTGAGGGAACTACATAAGTGCATCTGCTGATACATGATCCCAATCGACATCGTCGTATGAAAATATTTATAAATTCCATTCAATAGTTTTTGAAACTTCGTACAAGGCAAAGTATGATAAAAATTCAATTAACGCCCTATTGCAGATGTTTTTTTTTGAAGCCTTAGCACAATTAATACCAGAAAAGAAAGCCTTTAAAACGCACGTCTAACGCATAGCATCTTCTAAGCCCAAAATATCTCGTTGTTAGATGCACCCGTGCGTATATCACAACCCTCTCTTCCCAATGAAATCACTTATTCAATTTATGTTCCGCGTGAGTTGTTGTTTTTTTCGCACTTTTGAAGGATCTAATTCGAAATTTATTCAACTGAAAACCAAATGAGTGGTTGTAGGTACCCAAATCAAAAGTTCAACCGAATTTCAGCAATTCTCCGGTTGCATAAGCTGTAGACGTTTGGAACTCCAGGTACATGAACACAAACAAGTGTGCGTTTCCAGCAAAAAAAAAAAAAAAAATAAATAAATCAACAGACAATGAATTTGCTGAAAGGCAATTTTCAGCTTCCACTTCGGATTCGATGCCTCGCGCGACGACCCTTAGCTTCCCCACAAACGTCAAACAGGGTTACAAATATTTCATCCCTTTGTGACATGGAAAACCCATTATCGCTGCCTTTCTCAAATGAAAAACCGGCTTTTCCGACACGTACCTACACTCGTCTGCATGAGTGTGGGTCGGTGTGTTTGTTGGTGTAAGTGTTGCATATGCATATGTCATCCGGGAAGAACCTATAGTCAGTGTTCGTTTCCATCGGCTACATTTTGGAATGTGGGCTTCTGATTTACGTCTGCCTCTGCTGGGGTGTTAAGTTTTTATTTTAAAGATGCATTCGGAATGGAGCCTTCTTTCCCGCCCACTCGTGCAGACACAGAAATCCGGAGGTGGACAGAGGGAAACTCACACGAAACAGATAAATGACGATTTATTTCGGATATGGAATTATTTAAGGACGTTTTAAGTGCTTCTTTTGATTGACGAATGACGTTTGTATTCCGACCCACAGATGGTTGGCAGCTAATCTGACAAACACCCCAACAGAGCTGGACCTTTTAAAGTTTTCACTTGAATCGATATCTTCGTGTGGAAATTTATTCAAAATCGATATGCCATCAGAAAATCGGTGTCGTTTCTCGACTCTTTTCGCAGCAACAACAGATTCATGTCGACTGGAAAATGGTTGTAAGATTTCTCCTGAATTATTCATAGCTGGTGTTCTGTTGGTGATGATGTCGGTGGCTTAGTCTGAGAGGAGGAGTGTCACAGCAAAAAAAAATCGTAATTTAAACACTTATCGCTAAAGATAAAGGTTACACGGAATCTATTCGTCCTCCCCCGAAAGTCGTATAAAATCGTAGTTGATGTCGAAATCGGGATGGAAAAAGTTTCAAGCAGACATTTGCAAGTTAAGACAATTCGAGACATATCATTCGAATCATATGGTGTAGCTGTGTATATTTGTGAAAACAAGGGACAACCAGACTTTTATCAGATTATTGGAATCAGGGACATTACTTAACAGTGCGGGAAGGTGGAGAATTTCAAGTGAGTTGAAGTAACCTCCTAAGGAGGGGCAGTGCACTGGCAATTTTGGCCCCCAATCGAAAGCGGCAGAAGGTAGCAATTGGTCTTGAGTTGATGAGTGGAGTTTTTCGAGCCATTGTACATTAAATTAAGGATATATATGGAAATGATGTAAATGTTGTCCTGTCCTCTGATAAATATCAAAGTGGTCTCTTTAGATGCCAGCCGTTTGGATTCGTTATAGAATTTTTGGTCGGCTCCTTCCAATCGTATCAAATATTAATCACAAATTAATCACCTCTTGAACCAAACCGTCCCCGAACTGTACCAACCTCAAAACTATCCTAATTGAAGTTGCACGAGCTCATCACCACAAACTTCCTTACTTGGCTCACCTTTAATATTTTAACATGAAGTAAACATTGGATCAGAAGCACCAGATCATTCCTTAAACCTTTACAAACCCAATATCCACAACAATCATAGTACCACAAATATCCTAAGCCAACCTCAATGCTTTCTATGCTTTGTCAAAAGAAATCGTTGTCTTTGAGCACAACTTCCACATATCTGTGTATATACACCAAGACTAAAATGTGTGTTTTATTAAATTTCTGTAATTGATATAAATCCCCCACCCATGGGGGCATACACTCAATGGTGCTCGTTTGTCAAAGATGCAACCACATAACCCAAGGTGTCTATCAAAAGTTCACCTAAGACCTATAGGGGATAGAGGTTTACTTTGAGCAAAGATTTTCTCAGTTCTATCAATTAAGTTAGTGTAAAGGGTGATGTGAGCCGAAATCCACATGTCTGAGAAATATGAACGAGAACACCCTAGGTTGTGGCGTATAGGTGGTGTTTATTAAAGTTCAGACTTGAGTAAATAATAATAAGAAACTGAAAGAAGTGTAGGTTAGTATGTGTGTGGTTTCGAAAGGATTATGTCTTCATTATGCGAGATGAAAGCGATTCTTTTCTTTTTTGTTTCTTCAACCAAGCCCTAAAGTGAGGGTTTTAGAGTATTATAATGAATAAATATATTTGCTCTGAAGGTTGTGATTTTAATTAAGGTATGTGGGCGGTTTCCACCCCTTTTGTATTAGTCTGGTTAGGAGTGCTAAATTATACCCACATGAGTATTCCAACATCGTTTGCTACTTCTGCGAGGAATGCAAGTCTATCTCCCTGTCTCATATTTTGCTGGCCATCAAGTGTAGCAACGACCATCTCATCGCATTATCGAACTCTCTACGTGATCTGCAGTCCGAAAGCCGCCATAATCTCTCCAAAGCCGGCGAAATTCAATCAGTAATAACGACCTACTCAAGTAATCTTTGGAGAAACTGACCAACTGCCACAAATCCTCAACGGAAATGCTCTCCAGCCATAGTAAAAGGTTAAAGGAAGGCACCTCACTGAACCTTGCCAGCTTTGGGAATTATCGGAATTATCTACCATCGAGCAGTCTATTCTTGACTTCAATGACAAACTGCAATTCCAGCCTGCCCAGTCTTCTACTAAGGATGATGTAATGGAAATCACGGAGGGCATCTCTAGTATTTCTACAACTTTGGACTCTATTAAACAATATCTGTCCAACCATGGCGAGCGCGCAGATGAGATATTGAGTGATCTAAACTTGCTTAGTGAGGAGTCGACATCGACAAGACATAATTTAAATGAGATCATCTAAGAACTAAAGCTTGTCTCAACTAAATTAGACTCGGTCCCATTCGAAACTTATAACTCAGCTAATAAATGCTTACATGATGAGCTGCTAATTTCTGATCCTGAGGTTGATGTAACTTCGCCGTCGTGAACTGCCGCTCCGCCCTCTACCCACAATAATTCTTCGTCTCCATTAACAGCACCATCTTCTGCCGATATGCGAATCAGTAAACCCGATGGACTAAATAAGTCTGCTACCATGAACGATAAAACTGCTGCCAAAACAGATGTTGCTACAACTCAAATTATCTTGGCGTAACAAAAGACTAGTTAATCTGAAGGTTGTGATTTTAACAATGCTAAAAATAAAGCGTTTAAATTAGGTATTTAAAAATTAAATATCCTATTTACACAAGCAACGCTTAATAAGCCAATTGCGTCGTGAATATTAATTTTTCGATACATTTTTGTATATACAATATGAGTAATGAACACTGAGTCTTAAATTTCAAGGAATCCAAACGTTTTGGACATTTTCAACGGTAAAAGAAAGGTAAGTGTTATTCCACAAAATATGAAATTCGAAGGTGCTGTTTCTTGTAAACTTTTTTGCAAAGTGTTCTGAATCAGTTTTTGTTGATCTTTGTCCATTACTTGATAACAATATAAATGATTCTAATGCCTTTCGTTAACTTGATGATATTTGGCTGTGCATACAGCTCATGAACTCTTCGCAAAGTTCTGGCCCTGATTGCATTCCTTTTGAAGTTCTTAAACAATGTAATTACTAATTAGTCTTTGTCTTTTCCTTTACAATTAATATTGAATTTATCCTTAGCTTCTTGTGTGTCTTTAGACGAATGGAAATATTCATTCAAACCACCCATATTAAGAGCCGGACCCCGACAGAAAATTTAAAACTATCGTGGAACATCTAAGCTCTCAGACATTCCGAAACTTTTCGAGTCAGATTTTGCAAAAAAAAACTTTATTTTGCAATTAAGGAATAAATATCACTGCAACGACATGGATTTGTATCTGGTGGATCCACATTAACCAACTTGACGGTGCTTACAAAATATTTTTTTGATTCTGTGGATTCGGGACATCAAGTTGACGTCATTTTTACTGATTTAAAGAAAGCTTTTGATACGGTATGTCGTAGCACTCTTATAAGCAAATTAAGATCATTTGGCACTCATTCGATACTAATTAAGTGGTTAACAAGTTACCTTTTGAACAGAAAGCAGTATGTACAAATTGGTTCTTCTCACTCTAGACTAATTGGGGTCTCATCTGGTGTTCCCCAAGGTAGCCACTTAGGACCTTTACTTTTTTATATTTTTATTAATGAGATTCCATCATTGCTAAATCATGGTGACTGCTTCATGTATGCTGATGACCTAAAGATTAAACTACATGAAAATTCCAATCAGACGTCGTTTAAAATGTCATAAATGAGTTTTTTTGGCAAACAATTTTGTTTTTGATGCCGGCAAACTTGAAAATTGCAAAGTGGAATTAATTCAAATTTGTTCCTTAGTCTATTAATAATAACAAATAACATCGAAAATATGTATTTTTGATAGGTCAGCTTCATGGATGAGCATCCCGACTTCCACTTCGTATAGGTATTTCGATAGCTGTACTATCATTATCAATGCAAATGTTATGGAGGGCAGCACAAACATTTGCAAAAACCACTTTTCCGTTTTCCAATTACAATTCCAAATCAGCATGAGGATGATGACAACATGTAATTTAATTTTATAGGAAATTACTGATATAAGTTTTGTATGTTTGTAATCACCAATACACCATTCCACAATATTTCTTGCTTTTGCGTGAGGTTCATACAAAATAAGTCTAAAATGTACATAAATCGTTATTTATATATTTGATAGCATTTGAAAAGTATCTGAAGTCAAGTTTTCTTCTTGAAATTCAATAAAAAATCTTCAGTTGTTTGCAAAACATACAAATCAATGCAAAACGATACCTCATTAGTAATCGCTCATATTGTATCGTCAAGGCGATAGCGTTTCGACGATTATTGATTTACGTGAAGCAAATGTTCAATCGTCAAAACGATATCGTCTGGACGATAGACGATTATTGAAGTTACGTGAAGCAAAGCTATCGTCGAAACGCTATAGTCTGGCGATAATCGACATACGGAATGAGTGCCCAGTTATTTTATCAAATAATTATTTTACTCTAGATTCGATGGGAACGTTAGTAAAAAACAAAAGTTGTGCATGATCTCTGTTCGACTCACATTATACATAATAATTTAATTAATTGACAACGTTTTGCTTCAATACAAAAAATTGTTTTAATTTTTTTTAAATTTAAAACTATTGACGTCAAAAATCCTGAAGTTTATTAAATTTGTGGTAAAAACTTCTGTACATATTTTCGAGCTCAAAAATATTGAAAAATGATATATCTCGTAATATGTCATCACTGGCCGTCTTCAAGTCGAGGACGGCCTTACCCAAGTAACAATTTTACTTCGGTAAGGCGCTATCGAACATGAGTCCTGCTGCGTAGTACTCCAATACACTACCCCTAGGCTAATTCGTCATAATAATGTTGCAGTGGTAAATCTCGACTACTTGATACATTTCAGAATTTCGTTAAGACTTCCAATCGCAAGTCGTTAATTGCATGACATTTCATTGCTTCTATAATGCCTTATCTGTGAGAAGCTCTAACGAAGCTTCTACTTCCAACCACAAGCTTTACCGAAACAATACACTTTCCATCATCTCCTCACTCCTTTTTAGAGGTCTTATAGAGATCTTAACGAAACTTAATTTCATATACCTCTATAAAGCCTGCGTGTATGCTTCGCAAAGGACGTACAGAAGTTACTTTGGAAACAATTGCTTCGAAATCGGTCTACTTCGGTAAACAAATCCTATAGAGACCCTATCGAAATGGTTGCCAACAGAAATTACCAATTTGAACCTTACCGAAGTCAAATTGTTACTTGGGTAACCATATGGGGGTGTAAGTAATTGGAGGCTATACACTTTGGATGGGGATGGGTAGAGAGGAGTAGCTATAAAGACTAAAGTCTTCCTTAAACTGAAAAGTTGCCTTTTTACAATTTTTCTAAAAGTGTCTTGGTGCTTAAAAAGGGGCCAACGCTGGCTATAGGATCCACCTCACTTGTTAAATTTAGGTCGTTCTTTTTAAGGAAGAATCGTCAAATCAAAGCTCTGTACTCTGATAAATCCTCGCACGTTAAGCTGATTATTTCTTATTTGAAATGTACCTACCACCTACTAGATCAGGCAGGTTTTTAAAGCCCACCTCCCTAAGCCCTCATTAGTATTCGGATCCTTCACTCCTCATAGTGCTACGTTTGACTCTACTTATTAGCGCCCTAGCTCACTTTTATACAATGGATACAAACCAAATAAAAAGTCCCAATCACCAATGGGAACCAAAAGGTGTCACATAATCAGCAGTTTTGACGAAAAAGAAAGAAAACGAAAACCGTTTGAACCTAGAAATCCAATTCCAACAAATAACCGCCAATTTGTTTAGAAAGAATACCAAAAAGTATAATTGTACCTATACCTCCTGGAAAAGTTCAAAGAAACGAAAATAAGGTATACTTCGCCGGAATTCGAAATGGCCCGACTAAAACAACACGTCCCAGCCAACGGAGATGTTGATGTTTTGCTGGCAAAAAGAGACGAAAATAACTCAAAATGGAATTACCTCAAAAGGAAAGCCCAAGGAAGGCGAACAAAAAAATAAATAATTTATATTCGCAACAAATCAACTTCAATGGGATTAACTTGACAATAAAGCCAACTCTCGTTCTAACTAAGTTTATCCTGTTTGCAAAGTTTTCTTCTTCCCGTCGCACACATGAGAGGTCTAAGGTGTTTCGAGTAATACATCTAAATTCGGAACAGCCACAGCTCCGGCAAGCCTAAAAGATAAACACACACGGAGAGGGCGGGGAGGTCTGGTTACATGTTCTTGCTACACTTGGTCGAAGGCCACCTTGCGAATATTTCATGCATTCATTTATCATTCCACTGCGGGGAATCTATACCTACTCCGACTCCAAGTGACTGAGTGACTGAGTGACTGACTGTGTGTTGAACTTACTTACACCCAGACCCGAAATGCAGTGCCAATAATGTTTTCTTATCACGAAAACCTATTTATCCCGGAATGGGAATGGGGTCTGACGTGGATGATGATAATGATGCGGAGAGGCTTTGGCTTTTTAAAAACCTGCCCGGTTGTGATGCCTTTTTCGGTGGTATTAGGGCGGCTTTATTGGCACCTATATCACCTTATCACCATTACCATCATCAACACACAGAGCGAGAGCGAGAGAAGCATCAGAGACATAATCGTCATCGGGCTTATCCCCGGGCGCGTGTGGAATGAGGTGGAGGTCCTTTCCTATCCGTCAAATAGATTTGTTATTCCAGTCAAGTTCTGCTGTTCGAACATCTGGGCCTAAACGGAGCACAATGGCATCAGCCCAGAGAAGAACAATATACGAAGTTTTATTTGCGTTTTCTGCTGTTGGTAGGTTACGGGGGATGAAAATGAAGTTTTCCAATTTTTCGCCATCGGTTTTGTTGGGAATCGAATTTCACACAAATCGAATTTGGGAAAGTGTTTTCCTGCCAATGGAGCCAGTTTAAGAGCGCTCCCCTCGAGGCGGCTACAACTATGTCTCGCTTTAATCGGATGGCAATTACGGGATCATTACCGGCTTCAGACGGAAGAGGGTGTAAGCAATAAATTGTCTGGAGGGGGTGTTTTCTCACGAGCGCGACAATCATTATCCGAAATGGATGCGACTGGGAAACTTTGGCCGGCTTACGATTTTTAATTAACTTAATACGAGTAGTTGGCCGCAGGGCAGAGAGAAAGCGAGCGATTTACATACACACTGCGTCACTGATGAAGTTCGTAGTCATTCCGCTTTTGCGAAGGGATGAGCGCTTTACACAAGGAAATGGCCCGAATTTACACGACTTTGCGACCTCCAAACAACCACGCTAGGCTGGATTCCATTAACGTGCGACACGGCGCGACAACTTGAAGTAGTGTTGGTTACACAACAGCATCGGCGTTGTACGATGCACGTCCTCTAGGCGTACACATTCCGATGTTGAATGGAGTTCTTTGTCACCGCCAGACACCGGCGGTGGTGAGTAGTTCTTTTGTTTAAAGGATTTTAGGCATTTCGCCGAAAATAAAAGGACCTCCTTGGTGTTTCGGTGGAGATGCTTGTATACGGGGGTTTGTGGAGAGTCGCACTTTCGGAAGGAAACAACTGCGATGGCGGTAGTTTTCAATTTCGATAAGGGCCATGGATTGAGATGAATGTGGGGAGGGATGTATTTCTTGATCATTTTCTGAGAAAGAATCTAGACAAGAATGCTTGTAGTCTTTATTTGGCTGTTGGCCGCCTACTTGATGAATAATTCAGCAATGATGGTCTATTGATTTGAGAGGTTAAGGTAGGGTATGCAGGAATGAGGACTATAAATAGATGTTGAGAACAGACAGATGTCAGGTGATTATTGGATCTTTGGAAAAGGTTTCTTAATAGGTACTTTCATTTTTTGTAACAAGGATGGAATGGTAACCAATGCAGGGAAATGGGAAAAAGGTCTCGCACTAGCAACTATGCACACTTTATTTATAAATCTTCGACCTTACAGTTTTTTGAAAACTTTTAAACATCCAGCCGTTTCTTGAAAACTCAATTTCTAAATGATTTTTGATACATAACGAATTCCATGATTTTTCAAATAAATGATTCCGAAGTAAAAATTATTTTTTTTTTCAAATTTTTTTCAAAATATAAAACATAGTTTTGACGTGCTTTAAATAAAACTTATATTTATTTGTTAGACAACATTTTAGTAGGTAAACTATGTATGCATATGCTTACAATAAAAAAAGCTGCTCATAGATGAATATTATTGCCTTTTGTAATTTGGAACATATATATTTAGTTTTGACTTATGCTTATACCTATAAGCCGCAGCAAATCCTTTGAAAGCAATAAACTTTCAACTGTTTCAGTACTCGAACGATTACGAATTTTTGTTTTATTTAAATTGCAGCAGAAAATATTGTTTCAACATTTGCAGAGGAAGCAATAAATATTGAAAATAAAATCCCTTATGATTGGATATGGAACTATACCTACATTTAATTTTGTATAGCAATATTTTCGACTAAATTTGATGTGTAACCAAAATAAATTTGGAACAAAAATTTCAAATATTTTTTAAACTTAAAAGCCTATTACTTTTCTTAAGAAATAATCGAAAAGACTGTCAGAAAGGGACAATACTTAGAGATTTATGTTTAAGTATCTAATTCTGCGCATTGAAGTAGTATATTAAAAGAGAACTCGAATTCAACTTAGTATAATAACTGGCAGATGAGAATGGTGCAACTTTGTAAAGGAAAGGGTGGCAGAAGGTGGTCCGTAGGTACTACTGATATAACTTGCATTTTTTAAATTGTATTTAAGTTTGTATAGGTAGATAATCAGAAATATTTTTTACATTTTATAGCAATAAATTTGAATTTGAAAAATGTATTAAATACCTACTAGCATCGAAACGAAAAAAGAGATTTACAGAAAAATAAAGAATACAAAAGTAAATAAATAGTTGGCGCAACAGTTCCGTAGCGACCATAGGGGTTGCTTTTCACGACCCTTCATTTTGTGTGAGTTTTTCATTTTATGCCGAGTTCAAACGGCTAATCGCCATTCTCTTTCATGAGAGTTATATTTGTCAGACGTTCGCGAGAGGTGGCAGTGGAAAAAACCCTAAGCAGGGATTTGGTCTTTTTTTCGGGATTCAAACCTGTGACCCCTCTCTTAGTAGTCCAACACACTAACCACTAAGCCACTGCGCCGATTAAAAATTGTAATTCATTCGGATTGAAAATAAAATATTAAAACGTAGAGTTATAAATAAAATTGGAAGTGCTAGTCAAATGAAGATAAACCAGAACTTCGCAATTGGCCTAAATGTTTCCAATTAAAAATATAAATAAACAAATAGTTGGCACTATAGGCCCGTAGGAATCCTATGCCATTTACATAGTGTTTTTGTTTTTGAATTTACTCATAGGTATGCATGGTACATTACCAATGAACGAGGAAGTTACATGCGACCCAGTGGAGTAGTCTTTTTTTTCTTGTGCCCAAACAGTTGTCAGTTCTGCTTTAAAGCACACACAACCCTTTTAAAAAATAAATCTTAACTTCAAGGCTATAGTAATGGATGCTGTTTCGAAATGGAAATACCTACTCTCTTCAGTAGTTCTGTCAAGTTTGTTTCCATAAAGTATACTTATATACGAGTACTAAAAATTATTTAGAGAAATATAAAAAACAACCTTCCCTCCTTCCTAAAAACCAATTATGCAGAGCTATAGTGCTTTTTCTAATTATAATTAATCCAACTTTCCACCAACTGTTTGTAGTAAATGCATTTTTGAAATAAAATCCCTTTTCAACGACTTCCACCGCACAGAAACTGTAGACGCAAACAATACAAGTAGTTAACACAAACAAGTGTGGCGTGTGCAACTAAAACATTCCAACCTCTGTATAAGTAATTTTAAGAATTCCAGTCACATGCCATTCCCACTAATTACATTCACTTCAACTTCATTCACCAAAACTATCCCAATATTTGTATTCCGAAATAAATTTCCCATGAAATAGAGTCAGTGGCGAGAATTCGTGTGTTTACTCACTGCGACCACCGGAACATCCGCATATGGTAATTCCAAAACCATGTCCGGCCGACCAACAATCGCAACAAACAACTGCCATACAAATTACACATGAATGCCACACGGCAGGACATACTCTCTAAATGCATATTTCGAGACGAAAATTGCACAGAAAAGGCTGAGGGAAAACAAAACAAAAAAAAAAAAAAAAAAACTCCAAAGCAGAAAAGAATCCAATGAAACAACAAATTTTGAATATCAAAGGGATCCTGCGATGCAACCCGGAAGCACAACACCAACTTTCCCAACATTTTCACATTTCCCTGTATAGGAGGGGCCAAAGTGCGGGCAACCCCCCAGGAGGAGCCCGACGCTGCCCTCCCGGGTGACAATATGTTAAAATTATGTTTTTCTGCATTCGTACACAGGCCACATAAAACATTCACTGGGCCAAAGGACTCTGATAGTCCGCGCCTTTTCTGTTTTCCCTGCGCGACCAACTATCACAAACACACCAGAAGATATTTGCAACTAAATTAATTGAATACATAAATGTCAGCTCGAGCTTTTCCATTTCGTTGGACGTAATATATGAGTCTGGCCGCATCCGGCCGCCATCCCAAAACAGCACCTCTTCCCCAGAGGGAAGGACCTGATACATGGGACCGAGTACTATGTGCTGTGCTGCTTTTGCAACCAAATGAAACAAAACATTTAGCCTGCACAGGGAGGACTCCTTATTGCACTCCTTCTTTCAGGGATTAAAATATTGTAAATCAATTTTTGGGCAAGGATATGAAAGCCAGCCGTACAAGGTAGTGGAGTGCCGAGTGCACAGACCTCTGGAACTAATTAAATTGTGTGCAATTAACATTACTGTCTGGTCGGAGGGCTGGCTGGCGTATGGCAGGCGCAGGAGTAAGGACAATCGCCTCCCGAAAAAAAAGCGAAACCTTTGGCAAATTCACACGTTCGGGGTGATACTTTGTAAAATTAATGGCAAACTTATATCCTTGTTGAGTTGGTGGTGCTGGTGGCGTGGAGAAGGAGGACGAAAGGCAACATTTCTTATTCCATTCACGAACCACTGTTATGTGTACACATACCATACATGCAGCAGCAGCAGCAGCGGCAGCATATGTGTGTCATAATAATGGGAGACATTGTGTAAGGATATTATACCGCAATGGTGGTCTATCATCTAGGATACGAAACTAACAAGCCAACCATGCAGAAAGGATTTTATAAAGCAGTTTTATTTTATAAGCACGATGGGGAGAGACAGACTTGTGGGGATAGGTGTCTATGTTTTGGGGGTGTTCTCGCATCGAGGTGGCGGACGTGGCGCGATGCTTAGGACGTGACTTGCTGCATTATTAATACCATAAAAATTGTTTTCCCTTTCGCAGAAGACGAAGAATCCCCAACAGGAAGTGCGGAAGGCGAGGAAACGGGCCCGAATCCTTTCTTCTAATAAGCTGACATGCACATACACACAAACACGATGAAGGCCTTTGGCTGGTGCGACGCGTCCTCTCGCAGAGGACTTTGTTGCTGCTGCTGGTGGTGGATGGAGGAACTGTATTTATATGGGTTGGATGTGGCGGAGCGTTGACTTTAGTTGGCGCATGGTGTTAACTTTAGTTTCAGTCGTGACGGATTTTACTGTTTGGTTTGTGTTCGAGGTTATGTATATGTAGGAAGGGCCACCGACTTGTTTTAATTATTTCGCAAGACCCAGGACTTAATATTCAATTCGATGATCTTGCTTTTAATACGACGCTCATAGGAGAATCGCTTGATGAAGAGATGTCCTTATGAGAGGATTTTGTGGAGGTTGTTTAGTGAATGCTGGTCATAGTTGGTGGTGATTGCATACAACTGTCCTAGTGAGGATATAGCTGTCTGGTGTACAGTAATCTACTAATGAACCTTAAGTCTAGCTGCTGAAATTCTGGTTTGGGAGCTTTACTTGCTCACGGATTGAAAGGAGAACGGCCGTATAAAGAGGCGATACTGTGTGATGCACACTGGGGACATTTACTAGATCCTCAATTCGTAGTGAATCTTGTTGTCATAAATCCAAGTTATTTCGAAATGGTTAAACGCATCAAGGGGCCTGTAAGTTGCTCGGTGTTGGTCACGGAACTAACTCCAGGTGGGTAGGTACATCCACTTTATTGCCACCGGTGAAATCCTTTACCATTTTGACCAACTACTTTTGTTCGTCCCATATTTAATTCAACGTGACTTTGTTTAGCGAGTCTGTCATCCACCACCAAGACCCTTTTTTTTAATTCCAAAAATTAAATGGAATAAAGAAGAGTCTTCTCCGTGGGCAACTTCTGCTGAGCCTGCTTCTGGGCTTTTTCATTTCTTGTCTAAATGTTTATCGTTTAAAATAAAAAATGTATGATGTCAGGGTTAGCTCTAGGTTCTTTCATCGTATTTCTATTGTAGACTCTAGGCATATCTTGTCAAGAGCATCTTTAATGTGGATTGGATCACCTCCAAGGTCATTACCTTTAAAGCTTCTGTCATATCTATGCAGTGCGACTCTTGTTTTCGGAAAAATCAGGAGTTTTCTATAGCTTCCTAGAAAGTGCGTAGTCTTATGCATTTTCTTATAGCTCAATAAGACAGGAGTCCGACTTTGGAAATGCCTCCTAACGTCGATTTTCTAAAGCCTGTTCACATCTGAAATATTCCCCATAAAATATGTAGAAGCGGATGTCTCTGCACGACTCCATCTTCATCGTCGCAAAACTACCTTAATATAATTTTTGGCGCAAGAGGTCCGTAGGGACCCTAGGCCTAGCTTCTCACAACCATTCGTTTTGTGTGAGATTTCATTTTTGGAACGAATGAAAGGGATCTACAATTTTATGCCGATTACAAACGGCTAATTGAGAAGCTCTTTCAAGACAGTTATACTCTCGGATGTTTGTCAGACGTTCGCGAGAGGTGGCGCAGTGAAAAAAACCCTGAGTTGGAATTTGGGTTTTTGTGGGATTCGAACCTGGACCCCTCGCTTAGTAGTCCAAACACACTAACCACTAAGCCCATTGCCCATGTTCACACAGTAAACTTTTAGTCGTCACTCTGGGTAGTGCTCAGTGGCATCAAATATATTTCCTCGCTCCAAAGAATGACGCCCATTTATGGCTATACTCAAAGATTTTGAATCCCAGATGTTGCAATCCACAATAACTTCAGGAAATATACATAGCCCAACTGGGCACTGTCAGAAAATCGGTCAATCCAAAGAGAAACGTTAACGACCTTCAAAGTGCGCACCAAGTTTTACTACCTCTCTTCCAACTAATGTTGACACATCACAAAGACTCAAGCTGCAGCCTTTCGGGGTGGCAAATTAGTTTTATTACACCGCCCCATTATTCCCCGAATCGTAAAAGAAAGTAATAAATGAACATTGAAAGCCTTCAATTATTCGGATGAAACATAACTTACACAATTGACGAAGCACGTGCGTAATTTAATTCCAAACCTATTACCATTCCATCAGGCTACTGTCAATTTTCCTCCTCACTCACAGATCACAGTCCCCTTGGTTGTTTCCACTTGAAAAATATGTGAGAATCCTGCGGTAGTGCACTTGACGATAAAATAACAGAAGAAGAGAACAAAAAAAAAATTATTATCCTGGATTAAGTGCCAGATGGATCATTAAGCATAAAAGTAACTCACACAACGGCTGGCGCACTTGTTAATAATTTATGGGGCGCTCTTGACGACCGTCATGTAACATATAAAGTAGATAGAGCCTGCCACATGATGCTGCATATACACGCACTCCGTACAATGTGCGACTGGAGTTGGAGTGTTTTATGAGCCTCTCCAGATGGTTGCGGGAGGCGGCGTGCACGTCTACTGTAAATTGTCACAATTTTCATTTCGGCCTCAAGAATATAGGGAACATGGCATCGACTTGATATGTTACGGATGCCGCCGGCGAATTAAATCCGCGATGAAGTCGTATACTTGTAATAAAGGGGCCTGGCGATATATGGATTACTTTGAAGGAAATGTTATTCTCCACAGCCGGAAGGATATATGGCTGTCGCTTTTAATTTTCACACGAGGCACAGCAACAGCTTTTTCGGTTAAATAAAATACGTTTATGTGACGGAAATTTACGAGCGACTTTTCATTTATTTTGCTGTTTTATAGGTTCGTTGGAGTGATCTGACTTTTTCTCAACTTCAGCGCGAATTCCGCGAGGACAATTTGTTTGAATAGGAGTAGTATGAATTAACGTGGAAGATATTTTTTGTGATTCTGCAAAATTGTTCAGACGTAGTTCAGACTGTTTTCAAATAAAGATGGTCTTATGATGGGGCCAAACACCTTGATCGCACATAATTAGTCCTTCTGATAATTTAGAATGCTTTGGTAGATGTTGATAGGCTTGAAAGGGACTCTTTCCGAAACAAAAAAAAAAAAAAACAATCAATTTTTGCTCTTTTCCGGAAGTAATTCTTATTATTTTATTTCAAAAGCTTTGTCTACTCACATATTTATTATTCGAAATAATATAGTTTTATTGTAAGACAGGATCTTATAGTATTGAAGGAGAGCGGGTCGAAATTCTGCCTTTTACCACAAAAATACTGTTTTTTTCTGTTTTGTCTTACAAAATTCTGCTTTTCAAAATTCTGACAGGCAATATTTAAAACAAATAAATTCTGCCAATTCTGTTATTTTTTTCCAATTTACGACTTTAAAGAAAACAAATATTTTCATGCTGGAAGACATTTGGTTTTTCTAGTGCTTCGATCGTTTTGTTTGCTTGTTGCACATATTTTTCCACAACACATGCGGCTCATGGACTCGTTGGCCTGACTGTTTTATAATTGTATGGACATTGGACATCACAGTTTATTTTTTCATTATTCGTGCTTTACACTTATTTTTTATTCAATTTGCACATGCCCAGTTATAATTTTTACATTAGTTAAATTTTTCACAATAATACATAAATCATCTTTTCTTTTATTGGATTTAATAACAGATATATTCATTTGCACTCTAGAAGCACACGTTCACTCACAAGGGTAGACTAACAGAATATTTGTCTAAACCAAGTGAGCCAACTTAAAACCAACAAAAAATATCCTTTCACCTCTTCTTCTATAACAAGACAAACAAGTGAGTAGGTAGGTAGGTTTGCAAACATTTTTTTTAATTATTTACAGAATTTT
This sequence comes from Cheilosia vernalis, assembly GCA_949126925.1. Taxonomy (NCBI): domain Eukaryota; kingdom Metazoa; phylum Arthropoda; class Insecta; order Diptera; family Syrphidae; genus Cheilosia; species Cheilosia vernalis. The sequence goes on from OX421362.1 coordinate 6,567,518, forward strand.
GTAAAGCAGAATTAAAAAAAAATAATTTTGACCTCGCCAGAATTTCGACCCCAACCCTAGTAAAGACTAAGTAGGGTGACGTGGTCGTAAATGCACCACCCTTTTTTCAAACGACCATAACATTTTTAAAATAAGTTTTTTTTGTTTGGTATTTTGACATACATTTTATGAATTTGTTATGGAAATATGTATAGAGTAAATTTGTTGATAGCATGTGAACATTTTAAGTTAAAATGAATTGTTCAAAAAATGAGAAATGGTGCATGGTGCACCATGGTAGGTACTAAATGCACCAGTTGTATGTGTATAATGCACCACCTATTATTTTAAAAATTAAAACAAATATTTCAATAGATAAACATAGTTTTATTAGACAAAAAAACAGTTCATTGCAACTTTGAAGAACATATAAATAAAAATAAATACTAATGACTTCATCTTCACATCAACATAAAAATAAGTTAACAATAAAACAAAAATAACAAAAATAAAATAGGAATTTAAACATAAACAAAATAAACAACTTAAAATTAATTACTTAACGAATATTTAATTTATATACAGATTCTGAGAATTTGTATAACGACTGTTGCCTCTTCGTTGGCCCCGATACAGAAGGATCTTGGTGGTGCATTGTGCACTACTACGGAATTTTAGGTTAAAATTTAAATAATCTGCAGACAACGCATCAAGGTTATAAACTCTTTATTATAAACCAAAAATAAAAGGTTAAACAATCATTTTATTAAAGCTAAATAAAGAAAAAAGTCACTTCCACTGAAGAAATAAAAAAATTAACTTACCCTTTTTTTTTCGTTTTTCACTGCAATTGTAAAAAAAAATTCGCACACGTCCGCGCACAAAGAAATCCACTACCAGACTGAAATCTACTATCGTTGCCGGAAAAAACGAATACTTTTGAGTGAGGTAGACACAATTACATCTGTCAGTTAGGCAGATGGAGCTATGGTGCGTGGTGCACCACTGGTGCATCTACGACCATGTCACCCTATACAAATATCGAGCTGAGACTTTTTTTAATTTACAAAGACAGGCCCTGGCTTCCTGTTTCAGGACCTTTGGACCCCACTTTTTCAGAAATAATCAATTACCCCTTTTCAGTTTAAGCAACTTTTTATGTTTTCTTTAACGAAAATGAAATACAAACATAGATATGAAAAGAATTTTTCCTTGATGAATAAATTCGATTTTTCAGAGACATAAGTCAATCATCCAAAAATGAGCCTCGTCCGATCTGATAATTTTTGTTGTAAAAATCAGAATCTTCTGCTTAGTGCAAATTAGCTTGAAATTTTTTGACTTCTTAAAGAAAAATAGGCAACTGGGAAGCGCTTCAAGATTAAACTGCAAGCTATGTACTGAATACTTTGACAACTGGAAATAAAAAAATTAAAAAACATATATGGCAGGTTCTTAAGAAAAAGAATATCTCCTTCATTTTAAATGCCCCCCAATCTTCATATAAGTGCAATTTAAGTCTTCAATATTGTATTCTTTGCATCAAAAATTTACAATTCAAATTGGTTCCACGCCTCCCTTTTACAATCCCCATGACACCCCCCCCCCCCCCCCATTTTCGATCAACTGATCTTACCAACGACCAAAATGAATAATTTCGTGTGGCAATACCTATGCCCTTTGTGCTGTGTTTTTTTTTTTTAACGAACTGGCGCCCAAAGTTATACCCAGTGAGCTTCGAATTCTGTCAGTAGAGATCAGGGGTTTCATATGTTAGACTAAGTCGTTCTTCTATTTCTGACTGCAATTACAGGGGCTTAACCGATTAATTCCTTTCCACCAAAGTGGGTATTTGGTTTGTGTTTTGAATTTGAGACGTTGTTAACTGGCGAGGCTATCCAGGTCGGATGGTTTTTAATAATTCAATTTTGCTTGTGGACATCGATTTTGGCACTACCTTCTATCGTTTTTAGATTTTAATTATTACAAATAACTTCGACTTAAGCTTTCGAAAATGTCCTGACTTTAGTTTCCACATTTTTTTTTTAGAAACCTTTAAAAATTTTAACAGAAAACCAAATTTGCAAAAGTTACGAGTCTCCTTCGCATCGATCCAATCTTAAATGTAGAATGCAATGTAAGCGGACTATCAAAATTTAAGTCCACGCCAGCGCCTTTAAGAAATTCTACCACCCCACAATTAAACTGACTTTAAAACCAGTCGAGGAGAAAATCAATTCTTCCTCTCTACAGCAGATTGCAACAATTTCGCCTTGTCACTTTCAATTATAGGCTTCACCAATGCTCCGACACTCCTTCTGTCTACGAATGCCAAGTTTAATAAACTTCTTTTGTAAAAAAAAAAATAAATACTACAAAAAGCCTCCCTTCAGTGAAATCAGTCCGACAGATTAATGACGCACCCATGAGTCGACAGAACGTCCACACCTCCCGCTCCCGGCCAAACACAACGTACCCACATGTCTGTCTGTCCCAAACAAAATGGTCCGAAAATAAAATGTCGAATCTTGAAATGATTTGGCCATTCAAAGTGCCGAAACAAAAAAGAAACATCCTGTAAACACTACGTGAAATAAATTCGACGTAAATTGGCAATTTGAAATGGCTTTATGACATATTAAGGACAATAACCCCCAAAAGTGTAATCCCGCCTGTGAATAGGAGAAAAGTAGTCCTTCCAGCGGCAGTCGTAAATGGGATCAGGAAACGGTCCCCCAACTCGCACGAAAACCGAATCATGTTTCCTCTTTTCTATTTTTTTTATTCCACCCCGATTTTGCGAAAGGACCAAATCACAGAGTTTAAGCACTGCTATGGGGGCTTGCGTAAAACTTTCTCAATTATTTTCGGATATTTATAGTGTGTATCCTTTTGGCCATTTGCCGATAACGTGACAGTGGCAGTTGAATTTTCTTGAAGGATTTTCGAAAATCGTCATAAAATGTTTACAACACGAGTTTGCATTTCCCTGTGGAGTAAGCTGTGGTCCTGGTCATACATGAGTGGAGTTTTATCTTCATTACTCCGAGTGTCCGATGGAATACAGTCGGCTTAACAACTTGCGTAATTAGAGAGAAGACACATTCCAAGTTCCGAAGCAGACTGTATGTAGGCACTTGATAGCCTCGAGGAGTTGTACAAGTCACCTCGGCGAACATATGTTTGGTGGGTTCAAAACGTTGGGGCAGGGAACATGTAAAAGCCATTAGGAGGGGAGAAAACATAAGGGCGTCTTGTCAGATAGTGTACCTCGCTCAACCCTTTTCGTATACCTATTACGTATATGCGGTGTGTGTCGGATTTTTTTCCAATTTCGTGTGTATCCTTGAAAATGTACCTATATAGCCGCTTTTCTGTTTCACCTCCAAAAATAAGGCGGCGATGTAAATTGCCTTTCGAGCAGACACACTAAGCGCAAGCACATGCAAATCCCACAGTGGATGTATTTACGTCCCGCAGCCAGACTCAAAAGGATACCGTGTGTGCGAACGGGCTGTATGTATGGTGTGTATTAAATTAAAATTTATTATTGCTTTAATTACGCTTTATTAGAATGTAAAATCTGGATAAATGATGTTAATTAGCATAGCTCACGTTCTTTGGTAGTTTTGAGGTGAATTTGTGGTTGTGCTGGAAATTAAATCTTTGTCGGGTCGTATTGTTGTTATATCCTTTAAAGCGTTTTGTTTTATTAGCATCGATTGTGGGCTATCGAATTCGGATCAAAAGCCAATTTGCATACGAAATTGCGCCATTATTCTTTTTTGTTGGTGGTGTAGTGGGTATCCCTTGCGTGTCCGCCTCGTCCCTTTGGCAAATTATTGTGTAGTGTGGTTGAGTTTTTCGCAACACGAGAAGAGTGGATTGTTGAGTTTAAAGTGGATTACTTCGTTACAAACTGAATGCAGAGATACGGATGTTTTGTGGCATGTTTTCCGCAGGCGAAGCAAAGTGGCTTATACACTGAGTGGTCTTGGTCGTTCTTTCAGCATGAAGTGTAGACGTAGACATACTTTCAAGTGCTTACTTTGAGGAGTAGGAAAGTGTTATTGAAACGGTGAAAAATGCCCCTAATGAGAGGAGATGGCCTTTTCATTGAGACTTGATGTAGGTATTGTGTTGATTTTTTGACTTTTTGTCCTTTCTACGTTTCCAGAATCTCCACCCAATCTGATGTCTATTACCCTTCGAATATCCGTGAGTCTTTTGAGAGTGATCTGATGTCAGAGGATTACAAGCGAGGGGCACACTGTTTCGTTCACCTTTCGTACATCCGAAGAAATATCGTCTAATAGTCATCCTTAGTCTCACTTCTTCAAGGAGTTGTCTGAGGATTACAGGCGAAGGGAAGACTGTTTCGGTCTCCCTTCCCCTATCCTAAGAAAAACTGCCCCCGATTCTCTCTACGAGACGTAGAGGACAGACGAAGACGAAAGTCACACGCAGAAGACAGCAATAATGCCCACTAGTATGTCCGGCCTAGAAAATACTCCTTCACTTCCCACTTGGGAAACATCGACTAGAACCTACTGGCTTCAGTGTTGCCCCCCCAACTGGTTGAAAATGTAGCGTGTCGGATTTAAAGTGTATAGTAAAACATTATTATTGGAAATCTATCTTAGCAAAGTAAAGTAAAGTAGAATCTTCAACGCGCAATTACAATAACTACATAAGTGTCATGTAGAGTATTGAAGAGGAGGATGAATTGCCACGAAAAAAACTTCGGCGTGTTTGGACGAAGGATTGGGTGCCACGCCGACAGCAGGAGGGACTTTACGCAAAATTGCTCGTGGAATTGAGAGCTGAAGAACCAGAATTGCACCGAAATTTTATCCGTACGGCTTCAAAACAATTCGATGATCTTCTAACTTTGGTGACTCCGCATATCCAAAAGCTTGTAATAACTCTACGATACCTAGCTACCGGGCAAAATTTTCGGTACCTGCAATATCTGTTCCGCATTTCTGTGTCAACGATCTCGTCCATCATTCCAGTTGTTTTGGATGCAATCTACAAAGTGCTCGTGCAAAAATTTCAAAGTGATTTGAGAGGATCATAAATAAAACAATGACTTTTCTGCAAATATTGGTAGACAAAATTGGCAGTTCACACGGTTGGCAGACAGTTGGGACATTTTTTTTCATTTGTAGACCTGACAATATTGGCAGATGTGGCAATCGTATGAACATATAGCTTAATTAAAACACTGACCGACAGAAATGTATTTAATTAATTTTCTTTATTTCGACACATTTTGCGTTGGCTGCTCTAACTAGACTCCTCAACTGTCAAAACTGAAACTACTCCTAAACTACTAATCAGTGTAACGACATCTTTAGCTTGTATGTTGCAGGATCAGTTAAGCAAACTTAGGCCCGTTGTATTCACTCGAAGCTGAACACAATTCGGGGAGTTTTCTTAGTTTCAGCCACCTGCGCATTCCCCCTGAAAAATGCTTCCCTTCCGATCAATCGAAAAGAGAAAACAACACACAGTGGTTGCTCAAATGAATCTGCTCTCGATTTAATCCTTCGATACAGAACCACGATCAGCAATAGTTGCACATATTTTTCGTTCTTTTGAAAAATGTCATCCAAAAAGTTGGCGTGGCAGTAAACGACATACACAATACAGTGTTCCTGGAGTCTTGAGAAGCATTTCAAACGAAGTTTCATCGAACTCGAATCGAGAGATTTCACTTCAACTGGTAACCGACTTGAAAGCCCCTACAGATTTAGTAAATTCCGTCCGAAAACCAAACTAATTATTGGCTCGAATTTTTGGTCCTTCGCACACAAGACTGTTCAACCTACAGCCACCAATGTGCAGGCAAAAGAATTGCCATTCCCCCAGCACTATGCTGGCTTCCCTTTTGAATAATTTTCCACCGGCCTATTTATTTTCAAGCGAATTTAAATCCGCCCGTCTTTCTGCTCGAGTTGGATTTCATTTCCCATTGCAGTGCAATATCGGGCAAAATAATAAAACTCATTCATTATAATTTCGACATACGAACATTTTTCCTGTATATTTCCCAGGGCACTTGAAGTGGAGGGGAACTGCCGTCCATTTGGCATCCCACTGCGAATCCGAATATAAATGTATTTTTGTAGATTGTTTTTTTTTTTTTTGTTTGAAAGATCGACTCTCATCATATATTCTGGCCGGGTATCTATAAGCTTCAGTTGTTGCTGCCATTTGTTGTTCCCATTTGCAGGGCCGTCTTAACCTAGGCTGGGGCCCTTGAGAACACAAGAATTTGGGGCCCTTTTGGAAAGTAAACAAAGCGAATTATCATAACATTTTGTTAATAAGTGTGACCAATTATTATAGGTAATCATTAATCAAATACAGTATAATATAATATGTCATTAATGATATTAGAATGCTGCTGGTTTTTTGGTTATGATTACGATAACGGTTTCTTTCGGGATTTCTGTTGAGCAAAATCTTCTATTATATCCTTAAAGTAAATTTTTTGAAGGATATCACTTTCTATGCACATAATTGACAAATTACTCAATCGTTCTTGTAACATTGTTGTTCGCAATTTTTTATTCTCTTGAGCTGCGAAAATGACATCGTGTTTCAGCACGGATCGTATCGTACGCGTACCCATGCGAAGGTCTTGTGGAAAAATCAGCATTCAAGATTTTTTAATTTTATTTTGTCCGTAAATTTCAAGTTCGAAAGTATTTTTTTCAAAAACTATTAACAGTAGGTAATAGGTCAGTTAAATTTTTTTTTTTTTTGCACTTTATACTTTTTTTTTTGTATAAAAAATTGGTTAGTGTGTTGGACTACTAAGCGAGGGGCCCCATGTTCGAATCCCGCAAAAAAAACCCAAATTCCAACTCAGGGTTTTTTCACTGCGCCACCTCTCGCGAACGTCTGACAAACATCCGAGAGTATAACTGTCTTGAAAGACCTTCTCAATCGGCCGTTTGGAATCGGCATAAAATTGTAGATCCCTTCCATTCCTTCCAAAAATTATAAACTCACACGAAACGAATGGTTGCTAGAAGCTAGCCCTAGGGTCCCTACAGACCTGTTGCGCCAACTATAGGCAAAATTAGGCACCGAATTTTTATCTTTTGCTCTCGAATAACACGTATCCACTATCAATTTCAATCACAGAATGCAGTGAAGCGATAAAGTTTACCTACCTACCATTTCGTTGTCCTTACGCTTTACGCATACCGGCATGCACAATAAGGCGTTCCATATCACCAAATTATATGAAAAAACTGATTTCTTATGGCATCAAGTGATTCTTAAAGATTATGCCTGCTGCTGCTACAGTATGAGAATCGCATATAGCGATATCTCTATACTTCTTCCCACTCCACCGGCTTCCATTATTCGGCAATTATATTTTGATTTGCTTTTGCTGTGTCATAAACTCACATGGTAACATGACCAACCGTAAAAGGCATAAGGCATGAAAGCTCTTTGCCTACACAAATGAATGGAGCGAAGTGAAAGGTGCAAGAAAAAACAAGAGCCTTATTCTCAACGCTTATTTTGAAGGCTCCTTGTCTGGCAAGGAAAAAATATGAACCAAATTTTTGTACAGGAATAAGACATATGTATATTTTTATTCTCTGTGCTGAAAGTTTTGTACATCATTCGGGGATTCCCCCAAACAAAAATGTTTTGAGAATAAATGTATGAGAGAAATTGTCGGTACTTCGGGGCCCTCTGAGAATGGGGGCCCTGGGCACGGGCCCCGTGTGCCCTTATGGTGAAGACGGTATTGCCCATTTGGCCGTTCCGGGAAAATATTTCTAAATCTATACACAGTCTGTGGGATGGTATATGTACTAGCTGAAGCCCAGTGCCACCCAATTTGTGGCAGGTATCCATATCTACGGGGAAACATTGGGAATTTTTCAATTCAGCTTTTTTCCGTCGTCTTTTCCCAGAGGATCACATATATATCTATACAAAGTGGGTTGGGAATGGGTGGTTGTCATTTAAATGAAATGTCAGAATTGAAAGTTCCATCACGTGCTGGCGAATGTCGCGCGTGGAAGGTTGTTGGCTTTGTGTGGCACGTAACTGAGTTTCTTAATTCACCATCCAAACATGGAAACGGATATCGAACATTTAATTTCACTTGAATAGTCTTTTCCCTACTGCAAGTTGACAAAATGTCATTGCTAGGGGACAGCTTTAATTTTGCTGATGGAAGTGCCTCCAATCAAGAGCAGTCATCATTTATTCATTACCGCAACATAAAGCAAAATCAATGCATTTGGGTTCAAGTTCAGTTGCAAATCATCCTTTGAACAAGGAGACTAGGTCCCCTCCCGCTTTGACATTTCAATTTATGATTTTTCGGCTGGGAAAAATAAACGCGAACCAAACACACACCATTCGAACGACAACTTGTCTGTCAAAATATCGTAACGACTCATCCACATGACATGGGATGGGGCGGACCAGCCGCCAAGCCGAACTTATGCTTGGATATTAATTTACCTAAAAACCTTCACCCTAATTACGGAAACAAACAAACAAAGCAACATATACCAGTTGGCAGGTGTGTATTCATCCCTCCCCCGCCTTAGTCCTTATACGTGTTACTAGCATGCTCGTTTTTAATCAATCAAACATTGTGGGTTTTGCAGGGTAGACGACACGATGACGAGCAGATGTGGGTATATGTAGTGCGGTCTGGTTTGGCGTGCGTCTTGCTCCTTTGGTGCGCGGTGACTTGTCAAATTTTAAGAGTTTCTGTCAAACTTATGACTGCTTTATTGAGTATCATCGCTCCGCCCATTCAGTTGGAAAATGCTTCGCGCTGACAACGCTGACAAAGCTGATGGTATGAGTTTCATTCATAAATCTAGCGTTAAATTTGGGCCATGCGGCGGTGGTGGGTGAACGGTGTGTGGCGGTTTGTTTGTCATTTATGTGGTGGTTATTTTGGTGGACTTTTGGAAGGGTTTTTCTTTTTCTTTTGTCGTAGTAGGTTGCAACACTGAATGAAAATATTCGGAAGGCAGTTGAAAATAATATTTTAGCTGCAGTCTCCGTTTTCGCAAGAGGTTGAACTTGAAAGGGGTCAATAGTCAATGGCAGGTCACCTACTGTAAGAGGGAACTGGGCCAAGCTTAAGTGTTTTACTGGTCACCAACATGTTGCGGCTTCCAAGGCTGAGAACACGTTTTCTGTTATCGAAAATTCCACTTTAAGGGAGATTTTAAAATTATTGACAGTTGTAACTGTGATACTAGGCAATCACCCGGCCTTTCGGAGAGTGTGACAAATGTTACGTGTAGTTGCAAAATATTCATGGGTGCATGGGTTCATTGGTTCATGGGTTGTTCCAGCATATTTGTTAAATTTTCTGTAAAAGTGTATCAATCACTTGACAACTGTCAAAAAGTGACAGTTCTAAACCTCGCAGTTAAAAAAACTACTACGAAAACGCAGCCTCTCCAAATGGCAACCGAAAACTGAACTCCCTATTAAATTCACGTAGGTACTCCCCCAATCGCGTATAAAGGACTCCAAATCAATCCTTTTCCCTAAATCAATCATAGCACTCTCCCGCTTTAAACCGTAACTCATGTCTAGACTTTCCCCTATCTATACGTGTGCGACATATTCTCAAAGGAAATTTTTGAAAAATGTTTTCTTTTAACATGCATCCCTGGCGCTGTTCACTTTCCCTTTTCGTCCGCCCCATGTCCAATTGCACACAAAGAAGAACATCGGAGAGCGCAAATCGAAAACTCAAAACAGCATCGCTGAACCACTACAATATCTTTGACGCTGACAAATGGTAAATTTTCGAAATCCAAGGACTTACTCGTATACTTTTCCCTCTTGTACTCTGTGTTGCCATCAGGGGGATGCGGATGGTGCACTTGTATTATAGTCCTGAATTGATTGAATTCCACTTTGGCACAGCACTGTGCACACAACGTGACATGATGCTGCAGTTAAGCTTCCTTAAACGCACATACACGGCTATGTATACTTGGAGGAAGATCCTCTGCATTGCCAATGACGTATCCTGACACAGCACAAGGAGACAGTACGACGACTATATGTACCATAATGATTGTACATTCAATTCAAAAACAATTTCCTTAGAGAATCCGATTCAGTGAAGTAAACAGGACAAATCCCTATGTGTGTGTGTATTTGAGAAAAATAAAATCCACATGAACGTGAACTTCACTTTCGTTGAACGACTCAGTGAAGGGGGTATCTTCAAGGATCGAATGTGAAGAATTACCGGCGTTCATGTGGAATAATTTTTCCATTACGTCTGTCCTTAAAGTCCGTCTTCTCTTTTATTGAAGCAGAAATTCGGCCGAACCCGCTGGCGTGCCAACATTAATGTAAGCCAGCCCTCTTCACTGGTGGTTGCATACTAATTAGTCATAGGATCCTTGACTACGGTCCTGTTCCGTTGACCTATAAAAATGGAGGGTAAATTCCACTAATTAGTAGCGCAGCCTTGTGTTTCGTGTATCTATAGCAAGGTGTATAGCGGAGGAGACTTACAACGAAGACACGTCTTCATCAACATCTTCTCGGTGTTTTCTTGTACACAGTGTCCTGCCAGTTTTATGTTGGCTCCGTAATTGCTCACGTAAAGCGAACCAAAGACGCCTTCGTAATAATTTCATGTACCCATGGAAAACGGTGGGGAAATTAATAATTTTCCCTTGCAGCTTCCTTCAAATTGGCGATGTCCTGCTCTCCTCTGATGTGATGTGCTGCCGATGTTTGGGGGCTTCTTTCGACTTGGTGGCATATTTCGTTTCCTTTCGCCGGCCCCTAATTGCTGCTCCGTTGGACGTATTTTATGTTCCTTGCAGTTGTATTTGCTAGATACTGAAGAAAGGAAGTGCTTTGTCAAGAATTCCTGACCTGAATACAAATTTTCAATTAATCGTCCCAAAGATTGGCGCGACAGCAAAAGCGAGTCAGGTAAATTAGTTTTATATGCACAACTTAAATGCGAGGAGAGTGCAAAAGGAAACTTTTAGCCTTTCTTATGTTTTATCGTCAACGAATCATCATCATAAAGTTGAAAGGAAAATCTGTCGAAAAAATGGGAGAAAAAATCTTTAAATGTCCCATATCCTTGGAAAAGACACGGACACAACTTTAGGGTTTTTAAATTGAATAGCTTCCCACTCGTGGGGATGGGTCCGAGCTGATAAAAGATTTATGAAAGAATAAAAAATAAATGGAAGGGATAATACACAAGTTGGAGTTGGTATTGGGATTGGGATTCCTTCGTATAGGCAAGTAGGGATTACGCAAACATAATTTAGACTGAATTGTGTTTTTTTCCAGTCAACGAAAAATAAAAAATAAAAGCAAAGTTCAGGATGGGGGATACCCCCAGGATATGCATGCGTACCAGGGGGTATTCGAGATAGAGATTGTTAAGATTATATTGTTTTTGGATGGTGGATTTGCTTTTATCTTCGGCTTGGCCGGCTGCGTGGACCATATGATTTTTATATCAGCTTTTGTGGGCTTTGGGATTGTTTTCGTTTTTATTAAAAACTTTGGAAATACAAAATTGTTGAGATAATCAAATAAGACGGCAAGCAGTTCTCGACCCATATGCGTGCCGACAGATGTGAGTGACGTGTATATAAGCGGTCGGGATATCAACCTTACGGCGTATTCGTTTGAGAGTGATTGCGTGGAGGAGTGTGGTTTTGTTTTACTGCTGTAGTGGAAAATTGGGTTAATGAAGAGTTTTGGCAAGGGTGAGGCGTATTTTGGGTGCCATTCAAAAGTCGTAAAGCTCAGTGTAAGCAGAAAAGTTTAGGTAAGTAGGCAAGAGCAGTAAAATTTAAACAGATTTCTGGATTTCTCTACCGACTTGTAAACTTGATTCTGCTTACGGGGGATATTTTTGTTGGTTTGTTGGTCGCTTTGTGATATTTTTATTACGCAATTGCTATGATAGGGGTTTTCAACTGCGATTCTAGAAACTAAATTAAACCATAAAACCATTTGACCGTCATTTTGGAGTAAGCATTAGTCAATAGGCCCCGCCATGTAGCTCGTTGCCCCAAGTTGCAAACTCTATGTCTGTTAAGGTCCCTTCTACTTGGGCGCCATTTAAAGCGAGGCGTTTGTGGAATCGTTCTGCGAACCGTTTTTCTATGCGTTTTGAACGCGTTGTTGGCTGCGTTCTTAGAAGCATTTTTGACAAAGTTTTCCGAACCGTATTTTGGGACGCGTTATCTGGCGATTTTTCCGTAAGCTTTTTTTGAGGTGCTTCGTTACTTGCTTCTGGACGCTATTTTGAATCCAATTTTAGACGCGACCGCATTTTGGATCTGTTTATCGACGCGATTTGGGAAGCATATTGAGAGAAGTTTGACATGTTTCTTGACGAGTCTTGGAACGCGTTTTTGATGCGTTTTTCTATGAGCCTTAGCATTAATTTTGCGACTACCTTTTTGACACTTTTCTGAGCATGGTTCTGGACGCATTTCGATTAATTTTTCAACGCCATTTTTTTTGCATAATTTTAGACACGTTTCTCAACTCGTTTTTATGGTAAATTTTTGACGCTTTTTGCATCACATTTCAAAGGGGTTGTTCGAAAAATTTTTGGAGGTGATTTTCTATGTATTTTCGATTAGTTGACGCCTTTTTTCTTGAGTTTTTAGACCCGTATTCAGAAATGTTTTGGATGGGTTTTGGGAAATCCTTGGGAGAAGATGATTTCGTTTGAAAACCATTTAAATTGAAGACCATTACATTCCACCTCCAACTTGACAGATATGTCCCATGGATTCTCTCATAATCTCATAGGAGTTCATTGGTTTCAAACCACCACCGAAAATCATTCCAAAAACCGAATTGCATCCATTTGGAGTACAGAAGAACGCCGTCTCCTCCCGCAAAGAGAAAACAATTTATTTCCTCGGTTAAAACTAAACCAAAACTTTTGCAGGAATGCCCCCATTGCGTCGCCACCGCAAATGTGCGCGAAAATCCGACAAAGGCGACAAACGGGGATTTAAATTTAAAAAAGAAAATCTCAGTCGACGCCGAAAACGAATCCGCAAACTGTCACCCCTTTAGCCATACACCGAGCAAAGCACACTACACAGCGAGTCATTTCAATCGTGCTTTTGTTTCCCATAACCCCATCCACGCAGTTCCTCGCCCAATTCACATTATCGGCAGCCGCCGAAAGAACTGTAACGTCTGCCAACGACAACCAACAGATTTCCGAATGAGATTGCCACCGTTACGCTGCGCATCATCTCATTCCCTCCACAAAGCCGCCGCATATCCTTTAAAATGTAAATCGTGGATTTGCGAATTCGTTTTTATTGCCTGGTAATGCGACAATATCCTTTGGATTCGTCTTCCTTTTTTTCCCTGGCTGCCGCTTCGTATTTTTATTCTCGTGAATGACATTGGATTTGAAAAGGCGTCGCCGTGGGGTTTGTGTTCAGTTCGTGGAGCCAAATACAAAAATTCGTCCTTTCAAAGCGATGCGATGCCGTTTGTTACTTTGTTTTCTGATTGCACACAATTGGTTATTTGTGTGAGGTTGGCGATGACAGAGATAAAAGTTGGTTAAGTGGAAAATGTTAAGCGGATTTTATTATGGTAATTTCCTCGAGGATTCCCAAAGATTCATAGAGTATGATCTGCCATCAAGATTGCACCATATAACCCTAAGATGCACAGACCACATTTACCACATAACAATACTCAAATGCGGAGTCGGTAAATTACGAAGGAGTCGGGCGTCTGCACAACTGGCTCTGGTCCCGATTCAAAGAGAGAATGTGGGAAGAAAATGCACTGCAACACAGACCACCCGATAACCACATCAAGGATATGCCAGCAGAAATAATATTCTGCGAGACAGAAAAGATAATAATCGGTCAAACCACAAAGGTCCGGCAGCAAGTATTCATGAAAAATCCTATACAGCGAACCTCGTCCTTTTTAGCCGCTTTTTCATTCTGCAAAATTAATTAAGTGTAATTTATCAGACAACACACACCTACCGACGCGAGGAAAGAACTAAAAAAAAAACAAAAACAGCTGAAAACACATTTCCTACAAGCTGTAAACAAGGACTGAGATTTTCACACAGGATATTCGTTAAAAATTTATTGGAAAAGTTTCCCATTCAGTTTTTCGTCTTACAGCGTTGTTGATGGTGGAGTTGAAAAACGAAAACTTTCTCCGAAGGACTCGTGGAGAATTTTAAAATTCATTTACAAAATTGAACAAGTGCGGCTTACGTCCCATAATAATTTCCAATATGTGCACACAATATCCGCCTCCAACAATGTCGCTTTGCATAAGCCTAATGCAATCTTGGCACCGTCCACACACACGCCCCTCGTTTTGTCGGGAGAATTGAGATCCTTTTGCCGTTATACACATAATAATCGTAATGATAATCGCCACATCGACTGTTGTCGAAAATATGCCGTCGAAAAATGAAAATTCATGTTAATCGGTCGAAGGATATAATGGCGGGGGTGTGCGTGTGTGTGTTTGCCTATTGAAGGGGCACCACGCTTTGAAGACATTATTATAGATTAAGTGTCAAAAAAGGGATCAGCTTTGATACGGGGGGAAGATGGTAGCCAAATGTGCGATGATGAGAAATGAGAGTCGCGGATAGCGCGCTGCTGGCTGGAAGGACTCTGTGCTTTTGAATTATTCATGCGGGATTGTCGGAACAATTTTTCTAAGATGATTACATGATTATGGTTATGGGAAATGAGTTATTGTCGGGACAAACATTTATTAGGGGTGACGAAATGGTTTCTTTGTTCAGAAAAATAGCAGATAAACGCGAGAGACTGTTGAATTGAATGGGATTGGGCGCGGTTGTAATTGGATGTTTGGAGAGTTTTGGCTGTTGACTCAGTGGATTTGGGGATGCTTTGGTGTGGCACTGTTGGGACAACTTGTTTACTTAGTCATGACCATGTCATTAGTGGTAACGTCTTAGATTATTTAGTTTTTGGTCCTGGATGTCAGGTTTGTTTGATAAATATAAAAAAATTTTGTCACAAAAAACCCATCGACTTAAATATGTTTTTGTAAAATTGTCCACTCGTCAAATCGATATACAAATAAAAGTAGATGTATATAAAACTTCGAACCGAAATTACATAAGACATGAAAAACTATTTGCAAACAAGCCCTTTTGTTGGAATCAGTGATTAAGAGATTATTCGACTTTCAAACTACACTCATCGGCAGACGTATTTTGACAAAACTGGAAGTTCAATTTTATGAATTCTAGGAAAAAAATAAAACAAAATTAATGTGTACACACTTTGCTTACTCAATTATAATTTAACACATGACATTTATTAAAATAATAAAATTAGCTTCTTACTTTGGCTTAATTATTTGGACAAATAAGTTTTACAAAAAAAATTTTAGGATTAAGAAAGTAACAAAGTAAAATTGTTTAAAAAAAAATGCCTGCTTTAGCCTAATAGCATTCTGTGATTGTATGGAACCGTTTCGAAGAATTCTAGCAGAATTTCTACAGGAACGTCATGCATGCCAAAGCTTTGTTACTACAAAAACGGTCTCCTCTCTGCCCCTGTCAGAAAAAGAGTTATTTTTCTTTTAATGCAACATCATACTTCATACATATTCAATAAAATTAAATCTGCGCCTCGGAGTGGACAGTTTTGTGTTTCTGGTTCAATATCCCGTTAAAGTTGGAGAATAAACGACTGCCCGATTAGTCTATCGCCAGATGGGAAATGCGTAATTGCTTAAAACTGCACACACCCAAAACTATGCTAACTGGTCTGAACGACTGGTGCGTGTTTTTCACGAGATAATTTCGGCTTCCAAGAGATCTTCCTTACCTGAGGCTCAAATGAGTTCGTTAGACCCGGTTCCCGGTTCGAGAACAGCAATGCGCCTCCAAATTATCCTTTACATAATGGGGTTTTCAGCTATCTTTTCACATTAAGCTCAAGAATTTTGGGACTTAAATTTGAATTTTTAACAAACTTATCCAAAATATATCTACCATCCTTCTACCTTTTTCGCTATAACTTTTAGCACGAGTGAGGTAAATTTTGTAGTTCGTCAAATTAAATGCTTTGCCTATTTTTTTACAGAAAGACCTCAATCGTATTTTGCTAAAATAAAGTCAGTCGATCTTCTATATTAACTCCTTCGTTTTTAGCATATTTAATCAAAATGGACCTGTACCCATAAAATCTATTATATTTAATTGGAATTTAAAAGATATGTTTTTTTTCCTTAAACAAACCTTGAAAAATGAATTTGTAAAAATACTTTTGCAAGTCAAAAAAATCTGACATTAACCATAAATAGGCCTGAGCCATGGGTCTCAAATGATCGCATTTACAAACACAATCATAGGTTCAAGCATATATATGCAATTACTGAGTGAAAACTGTAGACAGTTAATCTGTAGCCATTAGGAATTATTCGCCTTGAAAAGCGACTTGCATTTCTGTTAAAATACTTTTGCCGATTGGTGTACATATTTGGAAAGGGGGCAACTGTGATCCAAATTTTGTATATTTTCCGATGTCCTAGTTTTGCTACATCATAATACAAATTTATGTCAATTAGACGGCTTAAACTATTGTACTATTTTTTCGTCAAAAAGTAGATAAACAATTTCAAGCCAGGCCCAAACATATAGGACATAACTAGAAAACGTTATTTTGAGACTTCGTGAAATTTTTGAATTTCTTATATCCACGTAAAAATTTATAAGTGTTCCTGTTAAATTTTGGAATTTTATCTTGCTAAAAAAGGCAGATAAAGCTAATGCTCTAAAAAGGAGGGTTGGATGGGACATGGGTGATTATTTTTCAATTCTTTTTTTAATGGTTTTGTTGTTCAATTGACAGCCACGACTGGTTCAATTGACAGTACATATTTCATTTTATCAGTCTAATTTTGCAAAACATTCTCTTTGGCTTTTGACCAATATCGATCGCACTTAAGCACCAGACTCGGTATTCGTTTCTTGTCATAAATTCGATCTTTAAATGTGTTTCGGAAGAAGTACTACACCGGCGTCCATTTGAAGCTTCGTGGAGATTAAATGACGTATGTAACTAACAGGGCTGATCTCATGACACAACAACAAAGATCAATTTGTTATCAAAAGATCGATTACAACTGGGAAGATTATGACGAAAAAAAAGTTACGACTTCGAATTCATGACAAAAGGAGTTAAAAATCGGTTATAAAATAACAGAGCGACTTTAAGAACCGCAGCAAAGAGTCACAAGCTCATGTGAAAATGCTTTCTCTACGAATATGTGTATATATGTTGTCAACTTACAGAAAGTGTATGGTATACCCATGACCCTTTTTCACAAGCTTGGGTATAGCTGACGCATGAAATTTCGCAGCATCTTAATAGCCTTTTCACACCGAGTAGAAAACCGTGTTTTCGTCGAAAAATAGTCGATGCATTCACACACAAACCCAACATATGAGAATCGTTTTCGTGGAAAACGGCTTTAAACGACTCGTTTTGAAAACTGAAATATGTATGGGAAAACTTCGGTTTTCGTAGAAGTTTTCAAGTGTTTTAAAGGCTATAAAGCGACTTATTTTGTACCTCGGAGATATGCTTCTGTAAACAAACAAAGGTCCGGAGAAGGAGAAAATCTATGTAATAGACTCCGAGTCCCATTTAGACGAAGAAGCTGTTTGGTCGATCGTATTCTTATATATATTTTGTGCTCTTAACCTCATAACAGTGGGTATCTTACAAAGGCTCGAAGTTCCGCCGCCACTAAAGATCTACCAAGGGATTGCAAAAAGTATGCGGGGTCTTGCTCTTAATATAACTACTGTAAAAGCTTAAAAATAAAAAAAATAAACCAAAAAAATCAAGCTGAAGGACATTTAAGATACCAAGATAATTTAAAATACTCCCGTTAATTTAACAACCACCATTACAAGTGTGCAGATACTTGCTCACCCGGCTGTAGCCGCACACGAAATCTAAGAGGTGTATCTCCCACGGGACATGGTTATAAATCCTTTTGCATTCTAACAAAACAATTCTGCTCCTTGTTCGCATTGTTAACTTTAGCCGTATATTTTGTCCTGCATAAGGACTGCTGCTCGACGATGTTTGCCATATGGCAAGCGTCTTCAGTTGTTTCGCTCTCTCCTCCGAAAAGGAAGCGCAAATCGATCGACAGAAATTTATTTTCATATGCAAATACTTTGATATCCAACCTGCATGTGACTGCGAGTATGTGTCTGAACAGGGGTTGGGACCACCCTCCCGAGGGGCTATCGTCTGTGATACGTCCCTCTGGGAATTGGGGACTTATACATTTTTGACGGAAAAATGGAACACCAATGGAAAGCCAAAGGGAATCCCATTCATGCGAGTCCAATGAAGTGGAATAAATGCGAAAGCCAGGTCCACAAAGAGCTTGAGCTATGGCAGTGTCATGGTAAAGTAACTTCGTTTGGTATCATGCACAGAAGTGACTAAGCGACACTCACGACCAGCGAATACAGTTTGAAATATTTATTGAACAATTGTGTACAACTTTGTGTTGCGTGTGTGTGTATTTGGCAGGTCATTAACCCTTAACGACTTGCGTTTCATTTCTCAGAAGCCACACATGTCGAAATAATTCTCTCGCCTCTCTAGCCGCAGACCAAGAAATATTGTTTCACGCAGCCACCGTATATAAATACCACTGGAAAAGTATCTGTTTCTGTGGCTAATGCGAGCTGCTCTTGGAGCCGCTCCAGCAAATGAAAGTTTCTCCTCTGGAGATAAACAAGCGCAGCGCCGAACTTGAATTATTTAAGACGTGGTTTTCATTTAGTTACTTAAAAACTTTTTCAAGGGTGAAGTTCATGCTGCGATTCCAGATTATCCTCTGGGCTAAGAAATTGGTCTGTGTGTATATATGGTTGGTATTTATATGGAGTGGTGGTAAATTTAGGGACTTTGTTCTTAAGTTTCGCAAGTGTTTTAGTTTCTCGCTGGGTCGTTTGTTATGGGGAGCAGCTCGAAGAAGTTGTACGATTAAATTGTTTCGCTGCAATTTAAGTTCGACTATAAGTGGGTTGGTGAATAATCTACTTCTCGGGGTGCTTTCAACGGTACCCATTCTTTGGACGTAATTTGTTGTAAAATCGCAGCCTTGTCACAGAAACGAAACGGGTCGGAACGAAAGTGCGTTTTCCATTCTTAAGTGCTTTGGAACTTTGTTTTTCTTTTTTTTCTACTTTTACGAACAACACTTTGTTTGTTGGATTGATGTGCGGCCAATTGAGTTTTGTTGGAAGGGTTTCTCTTTTAAGTGTCGGGTTTTTGAAGCAGCAGCTGTTAAAAAGAGGTGATTCCGATGAAATTGTACTTCCGAGTGAGATGAAGTTACTTTGAAGGACTTTTTTAATTGAAACCTATATTACTTCGGGTCAGCAAGACCTAAACTGTCTATACGGCAGCATCGTTATCTCCCACATTGTGCCATCGCCATATATAGCTCATGACGACGTAGGCTAGGTTTAGGGTTATTTAAGGTCTACAAAGAGGTCTAAGAGATGTCTTTTCCAAACTCAATGCGTGTTGCAATTATATCGACCTCGTTCAAAATAAGAAAATCGTTCATCTGAGATGGATTATAATACAAAAATTCAGCTCCTCCGGTTCACATTGTGAATGCAAATAGTTTCGCATCTGTCATGGGCACAGTTGCTCCTCTTCACGGAAAAGCACGATTTTTTGACAGATGCAGTTATTGAAAAGTAATAAGCGAGATGGTTGGTTGGTTGTTTGGTTTAAGTGGCTGTATTCCCGTTTTGAGACCAAAACTAACGGAACCTGAAATAAAGGGGGATCAAGGATGTTAAGGGAGCTCCAAACCAGCCTGTGGAATTGAGAAAATTGATAATCTTGTTAAAATGGATACCGAAAGGTTATCATAAAAAGGATGACCTAGTGGCACAGCGTCTGGTTTTGGCTAGGGCCGAACACTCACAAAGAAGATGTAACACTGTTTCACTTTTGCTGGTGGCAGCGCAGCTACGGCTATGGGTGTTATGGGGGATGCCAAGCTTTGCTGCGTGAGTTCCTAAAGGCCAATGGCCCTTACTATTTAGCGAGATAGTGTTCGAGATCACAACGAAGGGACAGCGCTGTTGCGTCAGTCAGTGAAAATACGTTATCATGACTGTAAGTCAAGAACAGCTGTAGCGATTTCAAAGCAGAACTATACTTTGTTTGTGGAGAGACTGTCCCCATTGAGCAGTGATAGACTTTGAAACTCTTAGAGATGTACATCATCCGATGTTGTTTGGCTCTCATTTTTTTTCTAAATGAAAAACTTCGATTTTATTTAATTTAGAATTTTATTGGTCAAGTCGAAAAGATGATATCGGCCAAATGGGCGCCGTCACAATTGGTTGCCATATACGGGCTCGTTTTATGGCATTTTTCATCACTTCGGCGAGAACTTCGGGCGACAGATTCTCGCACTCGTGTCGCAAAAGTCTCGAACGGTTACATCGGGCAATCTTACGGGCCAGTGCAAATCGCAGTGTGTGCCTTAGCTCCGTCCTGTTGGAACCACATGTCCTCCAGTCCTAATTCGTCCAATTGCAGTAGAAAAAACTCGCCACGTCCACTTTTGTCGTTTGACCACCGTTTGTATGCGCAGTCGGTGTCGAACGGCCGTGGAATCGGCAATGGAATTCGCGCTCTATACAAACGAATTGTTACGCCAAAAATAGACAAGATTATACCGCGTTCTTGGGGAGTGTAATAGTGTATTGCTCCATGGCTTGTTCACTTGTATTCTACATCTCTGTCTAGTCCACAAATGTCAAAACAGATTTAAAATTGGCGGCCATTTGCAAAAATAAGAGCATCTTCCAATAGGGTGATCTTTTTGGCCCACCTTGTATTTACCATACTGAAACTAACCCATGACGAAGGAACCCTTATGGTTGGAATAGTTCTTTTATGGAATCGAGTAGTACGCCCTCTATCAAGCTTGAGGTTCTTCTGCGTCACACTTACAAATTTGAAGCACTCTCACTGGCAGCACGTACCCACCTACTCCACATACACCAACTCGCACAATGCCCCCACCCCCACCCCTCTCAGCACGGTAACAAATTGTAGATGAAGAAACTCATCAATATATGGACGAGAAAAGTCACGTTTTCAATTGCTTTGCATTAAGCGAAAAAGCTGCACACTTGGTGCCAAAACAAATGAACAGAACGAACTGTTCTCGAAACATTCACGAAGGAATAAGAAAAAAAAAACTTCAATTCTTTGCTCGCATCCTCGCTCCATATTCCTTACAATTGACACTCGAGCGTATACTCCTTCGTGGGTACATGGTAGGTACATCTATTGTAATCGCATAAAAATGTCGCAGTCGCTCTTACTCTCCATACGGGTAGCATGTGCCGTTCCCTGTTGTAACTATAACTCCTTGAAATTCGGCTACACTCGGTAGTGCCGCTTATCACATGATTCACAGCATGAGGGAATGCGCCATCTACTCGTATGTGGAAAGTGATGTTGTGTGCGCTCCATTTTTTTTTTTGTCAGTTTTTAATAAATGACATTCGCCGAGGATAAGAAAGGACCGTTCCGTATGATTTCCTCGCCCAGATCCGGGGGATTGGCGTACAGGCGAGACAAGCGTCACATCTGGGAATAATGCACCCTCTCTCGCGCGTATTGTGTTGGGATGCTAAACAGAAAGAAGCGAACACAATCTTTGAATACGAAATGTCGGCGAGTGAAAATATTTTTGCATACCGCGTACATCCTGAGACACACCGATTTTTATTGTTACGAGGATTCATGTGGAATTGCAAATAGGGCGAGTAGTATAGTAAACCTCAACAGCGTATGTTTACAATGCTATTTCGGCGAGGGGGTGGGGGTGATTGTACGATACACCTATCATGATGCACACGTGGGGCATGTGGAACATAATTCATAAGGATGACGGGGTGTGGAGATGTCAACACTCAACAGTGGATGTGTTTCTTTTCCAGCGCAACCATGTCCTTTCGCAATATCGATCAGATGGGTTTTTTTTAATCACAAAACCTCGGATATCTGCTGCTCAAATGAAATCTCCCGTCCGACCCGACCACAACAGATTTTCGCTTGCAGTTCAACTCGAAATTTAGTCAAATAGTGGGCTGTCGTCAACTCCATTTGAGATTTGAACTATATTGGAAGCTGAACTGACATTTTGGGAGCACACAACAGACATAGAGGAGAGAAAAACTCATCAAACCCGACACACAGACACAGCTTGCATCCAGAAATTGACTTCTATTTCGGAATAGACAAAAGACGAAGTCAACCGCAAACCAAACCGTGATACCGCAGCACAAAGGATACACACACAGGATTGGAGGTCGATGTTGATTCGACGAACGTCGAATTTTCAGTTCTCCCAATACCCAATGGACCTGACAGAGATCCCGGTTCGTTTTAATCTTCTCGTATTTTTTTTTGTTCGCCTTGCTCCTGTCGTTTGTTGTGCTGAAAATCTATTCAAATACTTAAGGGCGCAGTAATCCGCAATTGAAAAGGAGACCGTTGACATATTTTGCGGACAAAAGCGGAGAGGTCGGTGTGACGGCAAACAAGCACAACAAAGGTCATGTGGTTGTTGTTAGTTCAGAGAAGCAGAAATGCCTTTCAAGGCGGATTCGGAATGAAATTGAAAAATAAAAGTTAAAATAGCAAATGTCAGCAGGTTTGCTGTGCACGGCATGATGCACTAAAAATAATTTCCCCCCAGCTTAAATCGGAATTGAGAGGGAGTGGGTGTATGTCAAAGATTGGTGAAGTCAGAGAATATGAGAAGCGATTTTGATTTGCAAAATGTGACAGTGTGTTTGACAAAAAAAAGTGAGTAACAGGATGTGGTGAAATTATTCGAAATATGGTGGACCACAAAGCGAGGGGTCTCAGGTTCGAGCTTCCGATCTTTTTACAGACTGCAGAGCTACGTCTCGCGAACGTCTGATGAAAATTTGATATTGAAAACATCAAGAGAATACTTTTCAATTCCTTCCATTCGTCAAAAAATTAGAACTTGCGACCGAAAGCTTGTATAGGCAGTCTGACTTGGGGACTTAGACTTATACTTGCTGTGTTAACAGTGTATTGACCTAAAATTTAACAATAGCAACAAAGCTATATGTTTCTATTATTTTGCGTTTTGCGTTTAGCAGATATCTGACAAGGATAATGCAGTAAAAAACCCTTGGCTTATGCTGAGGAGAACTTGGTTCTGGCTTCCTTTTTGGAAGTGCTTAGCTCCTACTGAATCCACATATAGACCTTAGAAGGCCAGAGGGGAGTCCACGCAAAACATTATTGATGGACATATATCCAGAGGACTACAGTCTATAACGACTTAAGTGTGTAAGTGACACCTAGCTGCAAGCATCTTCCAATTATTTTAGCATCTTCCACTATCTCCAAACATGCTTATTGCTTAGCCTTTCTGCAGGTCATTATAGGACAGCTCCATGGTATCGTCGTCAGCTAGTTCTGGGTTAGGCGATTTTTGTTCCCAGCTAAAGCAAACTGTTTTTCGTTGGTCTATTTGGCAGTAACCAAGTCGTAAGTCGTAGATCTCCGAAAGCCACTAAATTTTCAAGTCTGCACTTTATTCGTATCATTTCAATAAAATTTTCAAAACACCTCTAGAGGAAGTGCCAATTGGAGATAGGTTAGGTTAGGTATGCGGGCTGGCGTGGGGTACTCCGTGCCACACTCAGGTCAACATTGACCCATTGTGATGCCCATGGTGGAAAAGGTAACATAATAACCCTGTCTATAAAAAATTGCAGCTAATTACTCTCTGTGTATCAGTGGCGTGGCGTGAACATTATAAAATGGGAAGTCGAAGCAAAACCTTAGACCTGTGACCATGTGTAACTTGAAACAATATCATACATTGCACATTTGCAAAATCGTTTTCAGAGTACCTATACTAAATTCACTTAAGTTATGCAATGCAATCTGCCAACTGAATTTGTAAACCAAAACACACCCTTACCTACCTCAACATACTACCTGCAATTATTCACACAAGAGACAATAAGAAAAGAAGAAGTAAAAGAAATTCGAATAACTCGAAGAAAAGCGCGTTATTTGGTTCATTATCATAACAATATAAACACATACGACATACCCAAAACACAACCCAGTGGCCATGGCATGACCAGTACCAGTACTCAGCTCTGGGAAGAAAAAAATAGATACAAACAAATGTTCACTCAGTATTCGGCAGTCAAAATGAACTTTGTGAGAACCGCGAATAACTCGAAGAAAAGCGGGTTATTTTCTACAATGGGTGTTGAACAAAGAGGTGTCAGATTCAGACAAAGTACTCAGGGAAGAAAAAAAGAGATAACATGCAAATTTTCTCTCAAAATGAACTATAAAGTGAGAACTTTAATAACCCGACATATTTTGGGTTACCTTCGCTTTGTCGCGATGAGACGATGACGAAGTTGTATGAAAATGGATACACACATAATTTTTATATGAGTGCTTTTGTGTGTGTACCATTTGGTGGGTATTCAAATTCATTTGGTAGTGTTTCATGTATATTCGGTTTTTGGTAGACAGATAGTGTTGCCTGGTGGAGATTTCAAAAGGTAACTCGGTAGGAATCGAGTTATATGGACGCCACGCCACTGCTGTGTATACAAACCATCTTGTGGATTTGACAAAGCGCAATATCTTGTCCACTGGTGTGCTGAAAAGCTCATCTAGGTCGTGGAAGAAGTGTCTCCCTAGAAGTCTATGTCTATTGTGTTGGAGACTTGGGCAGTGGCATATAGTGTCCTCAAGAGCTTCTTCGTCGCCGCAGCCTCTACAAAGCTCTTCTTCCGTCAAGTGTAATTTCTCCATGTGATACCGCAGACTGTTTTGCCCCGTTAAGATTCTAAATTATTTTATATTTTTCATATTTCATATTTGATTTGTGATTTCCTATCATTTCGTATGAGACTCTCGGTTCTTGCTTCATTGAAGGTTGGCCATAACATTCTTGTGGTATGACAAGTTCATAGTCTAGTCTAGTTTCTAGGCTTTTCTTCTTGCTTCAAGCTTAAGTGAGCAAGGCGGGATATTCACAGAGGAATCAGCTTGTTCTGATATAGCTGCCGAACCTAGTCTAGCTTCGTCTGCTTTCTCGTTGCCTTGAATGCCTTCATGTCCCGGAACACAGCAGAGCAATACCTTATGCTGAGTGTCAAGAACCCTGAGTTCTTCGCGACAGCATTTCACAAGCTTTGATTTTATTACTATTGCAGTTAAAGAAGGTAATACCTTCAGGTGGTATTGCCCTTACCACAGACTAACGGGCTGCTGTTGTCACTGCAAGGACCTCTGCTGGAAGACACTGCTGTGGTCGGCAAGGCGTATTGATTTTGAAATACCCAACGACTCGGAGAAGACACCTGACCGCATCTCGGTTTCCATTTTAGATCCGTTTGTAAAAACATTTATGGATTGCGTGGGAGGCACTATTCCGTCTCTCCATTTTTCCCTGCTGGTAAAGGCGCTCGTGAACTTGTGAACTCTAAGTATGGCGTAATGTAGTCTGTGTTTTGTACATAGCTAAAATATCTCTTTAGGATCGACGAATGACCAGTTTCATTCAGTCTCCAGTTAACTGATTGGCTTATTCTCATGGCACTAATGGCGGCTGAAAGTTGTATATAAAGATGCCTAGCGGCAGCAGATTGAGGATAGCCTCAAGACCTGCTGTAGGAGTAGTCCTCATCGCACCACTACACGCTATATAGACTATAGTGTTCGTACTTTCGTAATAGCCTTTAGGTAGGGCGATTTGTTTGTTGCCGGCCACCATACAAGGCTGGCCATAGGAAAGAATAGATCCTACTATAGCCGTTTAATTTTTGGGGATGGTCGCCAATTGGTGATGCCACCATTCTTTTTTGAGACAGAGCATTTATTCCATGTTCAGAATCACTGCTCCACCCTGTACCAGTGTTTATGTTCATCATCAGGATGAGGCAGGAGAAAATTCCAAAAATAATTGCCCACCGGCAATTCCAAATGAGATCCATCGATCAGCCTAATAAGATCCACAAATCCGAATTGCCACTCCACTCCCATCTATTCAACCGGCACGTATAGCTCTGATGCTGATATCTCGTCTATAATTGAACGAGATGTAGTCAAATCAAACGATAACATCATCGTTTTCGCGCTCAAACATTTAATTAACATCCAACCCCCGCCCGCCAGGGATTTCACAAACACTTCGTTAGAAGGGCTCGTAAAATCGCACCTGAAAAATTACCACCCCACCACTGCGCCTTAAGTCAGAATTATAACAGTACCGTCAACTGCCCTAACATTGACCAGTTTTGAACTTTGACGTTGAATTTTACAGCTCTGTTTATAGATATCCAAAACTTTCGACTCTCAGATTATGGGGACTATCGTTCTGTATCATAAAACCAAGGATTTATCAAATTTTGTCGATTCATTTTTGATTTATGTAGGAAAAAGTGTGCGGTCAATGTTAGGGCAACAAGTTCCTAACATTGACCAGCGAAGAAAATGTACCAGCAAAAAAGATTTTTTAAGTATATTTTTTTATTATTTTATTTTTATCAGAAAAATTTAATTTTAACTGGAAATCCTTTACTGATTATTTAATATATATACATTATATATTTTTTAAATTTTTAATACCTCAAATAATGTAAATTGAAAGAAACCTAATTTTAACATTTAATTTACAAGAATATTAAATTAATATTAAATTAAATTACGAAGAACTAGTTTTATGAAGTATTTAGGGTAATATATTCAATTAAATATTTATAATTGTTAGAAAAAGTTAAAAAGAAGCAGTGGTCAATGTTAGGATCCAGGCGGTCAATGTTAGGAATTTTCATGAGCATTCGAATTGCTTTCACAAAAACCGTATTATTTCTAATTGCCTAGTATTTTTAAACACAAACCATATATTTTTTAATATAAAATAACTCTAAACTACTCACCTTAAATGTTTATTTTGTTATACAAGCGATTGTTTAGGTATAACGGACCAAAGTTTGCAACACACAAAACTACACTACTTTAGTACCACTTTGAAATTTGCCGCCAAAACTCACATTCATTCGACAGTACTCTTTAACGTATAATATGACATCTGTTGACTAATAGATGAACATGAAAAACCAAGAATTACTTTGAAATCGTACATGAACTACGCGCCAGAGTGGTTGAAAACATTTTCCTGTTTTTGGTCAATGTTAGGGGCCCGGTCAAAGTTAGGGCAGTTGACGGTACCGTTGGTTGGCATGGCAGGGAAGTAAAATAAAAGTCCTTCCCACACCCCAGGTATATTCCAGTCAATCACCTTATCGAGTGAAACTTCAGCACATTCGAATCGCATTCGCATAAAAGTCGCATAAAATCCTCGCACTTTACAACGCGGATTCGTCGTTGGCTCGGCCCAAAATCGAATGTGCGTTCGAAACAATTTACGACCCAAAAGTGTGCTGTCGCTATTGTCTGGCCGCGTCGCGTCGCACAAAAAGGCGCACACACCGCCGAGGTACACGTTTTGTTGGCCCGGTGCGGAGCTTTAGATTTACGATTCAAAGCGAAAGTTTCGATTTCGACGGTCGATGGGGCTCTGTTACACATTATCGACCGGGATCCTTGTATCCTGATAAGGAATTCGACGGAACTTAACGATGCACATTCACTTTTGTAAATCGTAAAAATGGCACACTACCACCCGTCAATTTATATAGCACGCTCGTCGCTCAGTCTATAAGTAGCTATGAGGAATGGCAGAATGTGGTGGCGGTGTTACCCCTGGGGGCGCCCCCTATGCCATATGCTCGACGAGAACTTTTATGCTTTTATAATGATTGCGCGAATGCTTCGCTCGATTTTCCATAATAATGAGGTTTATTTCTGGCTCTTGTGCCGCTACATTTGTGCTGCTCTCCTCCCCGAGGAACGAAAGTGTCAAACTTCCAATGAAGATGCCATAAAATTCACTCCTCTGGCAGTCTCATTATTTTGTCGTCCTTTCGACTTGTTTGATGGTTGTTTTTTCGTCGACTTTTTGATGGTAATTCCTCATCAGAAATTTTTGCGCTCATAAAATTTGCATAAGATTTTCCTTTCGTCGAAGAAATACCGCCCGCCTCCAAGGAGGTGTGAGATGGAAATTGACATAACTTGTAGGGAAGCTTGAGAGATCCTTCTGTGTAGGCTACATGCGAGTACGTGTATAACTTGTGTTCATCTTTTCAAAGTGATTTCGTCTTGATATATTACATGCGAAGTCGCCGTTGGATTTGAACCGATTCGACGAAGGATGATGAAGTAGAAGTACGAGTACCTATATGTAGCCGGGATAATTTTTGTATTTTTTTTTTTTTTTTGGAAGCGAATTTGTGTGATGGAATTTTAGATTAAATTACGTTTTGTGAATATTTGAGGTGACTGTGACTTAACGAAGGAATATGGAATTCGTGACAGATTGACAGTTTCTGGTTGTCCTTCGAGGGGAGTCTTTACTCGAGATTCATAAAATTCTAGAATGTGTGCTTAAAATGAGTAATCGTTAGAAATAAGGCTGCCAGTCGGGCAGATGGGGCTTACTTCATTAAAAGTTTACTGTTCGACAATTTGTATGTCCTTGGAGATTACCGAGGGATAAGGTAGTTGAGGGCGCTTTGGGGGTAGGAAATATGCGAGTATGATAGCAGATATATACTAAAAGTCTTTACTTTAACTCTGGATTTCGTCGAAACAATCGCTTTCTCAGAATGTATGTGCCTTTTTGACCTCTGCGGGACAGGTTGAAAATGCAAACATTGGTTGAGCTGAATGCGAAGGCAGCGACTAAGTTTCTTGCTTGCTCTTGATCGCATGTGTTGGTAGTTATATTAAGCAAGATCGTAGAACCCCTCGCTTCCTGTTGTTAGTCGCTTTAAACTTCAAAGGACATGATCAAAGTCGATATTCCGGATCTGACAAGGAGCTGCTTTCCCTAAATTTTGCCAGTAAACATACATAATGCAGTTCGTTCACTGTCAACGTAGTCAACTTGTAGACGAACTCAAGACATAGGTGAATGCTAAGTGGGCTTTGAGCACACTCGTTCCTTGAAAAACGTATATCTAACCATACTGTGGCGAAGATCTTCCAGACAGGTACCGCTCTCTATAGCCATATGAAAATGCAAGCACAGGGTGACCAATTTCGACGGACCACGAATATTGTCAAGCCAAGCTCAAAATCCGAAAAAAATAAAACATTTTTCAATTAATTGGCTGTATTGCCAATAGCCAGAAAATTAAAGCAGCTACAAAATTAATTAGATTCAATCGAATACAAACTTAGGAGGTGAAAGTAGACCGACTCCTTCTGCATCTTCGACAGCAATAATGCAATTGAGCCCGATTTGGCTATAACCTAGACTTCCGCTTGAAATACGTTGAAATTGTTTTTCACTGCTGTAGCCAGTATGACCAATTTAGCATTTTTCCTGATAAATTCAGCAGGATTATTTTATTTTTAGCCTCTTTTTTTTAAATCAGGCCAGCATTTTCATGATCTAGCAGAATAAATTAGCGGGACTTGGATTTAGTCAAATTATGAATTAAAATAATAAAATCAAAACAGACTTTAAACGAAGCCCAGCAATATTAATTTATTTTATAACTAAAAATAATCACATTTATTTTTAGTTAACCAACAAAGGCTGAACTTAATATAGTAATAAAATATTTTTTTTATGTAATACGCGTCACGAAGTTATTTTTTTTTATGAAATATATATATTTTTTGTAAACAGATTTTTTGTTTTTTTTTTAGCAGGTTTTGACTTTAAATAAATTTAGCATGGGTTTTAGCGCTTTTTTATACAAAATTAAATGCTATACTGCTAAATTTAGCATGATTTCAAAAATTGAGTTGGTCACACTGAGTGTAGCTCTTCCTTTTAAGAATGGGATTAAGAAGATGTATGCCACAAACTGCACCACCGGTAGCATCATTTACAATTTTAAAACCCTGGTGTACCAAATTTGTATGAATTCCAGGTCCGGCGGTTATATAGGGTAAAACTATACAAAACGCCCCACTTGTCAAAACGCCCCATGAGTCTGGGACGTACATCAGTGTGGTTATATGACCCACGCTAAGCTTGTTCGAAACAGTTTCATTCACTGATGAATTGCGGTAGTTGGCGGTTGTGTTTTTGTTGTCACTTTACGAAATATTTTGTGAAAACTATTTTTGACGCCCAAACATATATTGTATAGTTTTACCCTATGTATGACTGCCTTGAATTCTTCTTATAAAGTGGATTTTTTTTAAAACATGTTCCATATTGCTTTCATCACAAGACGATCTTGGAACTTCCCCAAGATCCTGTATACTCTTACTTGTACTGTGACGTTTGCTACTTTGAGGTTTGATAAATTTAGAATCTTCTGGGCTCAGAACTTAAATCGAAGGGTATCAATATTACATGCAGCTTTTTACAGAAAGGTTAGAAAGCGCGATTTAGCAGGATGGAACAGCAGGGAGTCTTTTGATATATACCTATATTGTGGGCGCAACAGGTCCGTAGGCACCCTAGGCCTAGCTTCTCACAACCATTCGTTTGGTGGGAGATTTTATTTTTGGAACGAATGGAAGGGATCTACAATTTTATACTAATTGAGAAGCTCTTTCAAGACAGTTACATATACCCTGAGTTGGAATTTGGGTTTTTGCAGGATTCGAATCGAATTGGCTCCTAAGCGAATGCACCTACAGGGAGTCTTTTGATGCTTTGTTAAAATCTGGCAAGTCACCCGACTTCAATCAAAACTTGCCTCAGATCAAACTCCTTGTTAGAAAGTGAACAAATTAATACCTGTTCCTGGACGAAAAACCTTTACTAAAACTGATACACGCATATTGGACAAATGACCTTAATAGATCGCTCTTATTCCATACAAAGTGATACATCTTCTTATGATCTATGATGAGCTCATTTAGGCCACCACTTCCCCACAAATTCAATTGGCGCAGATAAAACCAAGCACCCTCATCCACAGCGCTACTCTCAAAGCCACAACTAATTGCAAATAGTTGTGGCCTTGGCCAAATCCAGACATCTCCACACTCGACTGGGTCAAACTTTTCAAAGCCACAACCACCATTTGACCCAGTTTTCCTCAAGAGCATTCATTTTCATCGTCGTCTGCGCCGATAAGAATTAGTGTTTGCCATTCTCGAGATACTGAGCCGAATTTTTGAACTGCCAACCTCTCGACGTAATCGTTATTGCTGGTGTTTAAGCCTCAATACAAATATTATCACAATTGTCTCGTATAAGCGACAAAAACTATGACCCCATAAAGACGTATAAAGTGCAAGAACAAAACAAGGGTAATGGGCACCACACACGAACCGTCGTCGTCGTTCGAGTTTATAATTAGAAATGGAAATGAATGTCCTTAGAAGAGTCAAACCGAGCGTCTATATAATTATCACACAGTACTGACGTGTGTATGTATTTTTGCATGTCTATACCTTGTGTTCGGCGGAAGGGAACTTTGCCGAAAAAAAAAAATTCAAGGTGTCGGCCACCCAGACGAACTTTATGTGGCATAAAAACCCGTATGGCGTGTTCGT
Source organism: Cheilosia vernalis (assembly GCA_949126925.1). NCBI lineage: Eukaryota > Metazoa > Arthropoda > Insecta > Diptera > Syrphidae > Cheilosia > Cheilosia vernalis. The sequence goes on from OX421362.1 coordinate 6,599,245, forward strand.
ATGCATTAAATTGGATCTTGTTCGGAGCCCCATTCATGCTTTGTGTGCGTATGTGTGACCGACGAAATGTCACATGAATTATGGGGATAATTTCTTAAATGTCATTAATGGCGGGCTTAAGATAAAGGCCAACAACACCAAGTGGTGGCTGGAATTTCGAACTGATGCACTGCTGCCGCTTCCTAATTGGACGGAATTCCTGGAACAAGAAGCGGAGTCGCAATGAAAGAAAACTTCTAACTTTGCAATTGAAATCAAAGTTGAGGAAGGGTCGTAACCCAATCTGCTGCAACGAAGTCGGGAGTGACCAATAAACCGTTTTCGGTTGAGCGACAACAATCGAAGCTCATGTCAAACTAATTAGAGGTTAATCGAACACGGATTGGGTTACCCGTGTATAAGAAGGGATCATCGAATGACGAAGCGTTCACCTTTGATGTGTGAAAACATGTGTTTTGGCACATAACTCGATATGACTGTCGACTGGACTGCATTGGTACGGCTTCGGCCGTAGGTCTGGTCAAGTTACTTTGGTTTCTGGGAATTTTCGGATGAGAATCGAGCTGAATGTACTGTAGGGAGGTTGTAATGGTGTGTCTCAGGTTGAATGGGACATAAGACCCACTGGATGGAGGATTTTTTAAGATACAAGTTGGTCGCATATGAAAAGTGCTACGCTCGGATTCGGCAGACTTGGGCAAGTGGGAAAAAAGTCCTGATCGCAACATCAGCCTGATATGCACACGCAGAAAAAATTTAAAACATTTTTACGAGCTCTATCAACAGACTTGCGGGGAATGACGTTATAAGCATTTTAGCCGACTTGAACGCCAAAAAAATAAAACGATTTTGGCAGGTCAGTTATGGTATGTATATAGAGCCCACACGACTCTATGCTGACGGACTTATTGACTTTTCTGCGGGCAGTTTTTTTTCTCTGACCACGCATCCTCGTAAGCTTTTGGGTCTGACTCCGTTTATTACTAAGTTGTAAGTGATTTGCAGAACGAAGTTGTACCTCTTATCAAAGGTTAGTGTTTCTTTTGGGACCATCTAAGGTTATAGCTCTTGCTTTGACGAAAAGAACATCAGAATAGTTAACTCGGAATTTTCTGCCCTATACCTAAAAGAAAAGTTGAAAAGCTTCTCCGTGACTGACAGCATCTACGTTTATTCTTGAAAGGTTGTTATAGCCCGTTCAAGACTCCTCCGCCAGCTCTTCACAATTGCCTTCAAAAGTGCGCCAATAGCTATAAGCTCGCACTAACTCTAAGGTCAACTAACGACTACCTAGCTCTGACTTATCGAACCTAAAGAAAGCATGAGAAACGCCAATCTCCACGGGGGTCTGTCCCCCACAACCGGGCACAATCGAATCCCAATTAAAATTGTCATAAATTTATTTATACCGAACAACGCGTCCAATACATCTATCGAAATCGACTGAAGGATAGCGCGCGGCAGAGACAACACCAATTTAAATTATCGTCCTGTCAGATACATAATTAACACTTGCGGCATTTTGCATTATTATCAACCGTCCAGACACAACAACACCCAGTGTCGACTGGCTGAAGCATAGTTGGCCCTATCTGTGCAGTGGGGTGGGCTACTTCTCTAAAGGACGACAAAACAAATTGTCCCATAGACCGATTTGGGTGGGTGGCTATGGCTATACACCAGCCAGAGCACTGGGTGAGAGCGCTTAATTTATGGCACTCCTGGGATCATCTTTTATGAATCAAATCCCCGAATTGCACGTAAGCGATATAAATTTTCGCCCACAAATGATTCTGTCGGGTGGAAGGAAGTTGCTCGTGTGGTAACATTAAACAAACTTAAATTTTACCTATTGAAGGGCGTGTTTGCTTCACTGAAGCTCAAGTGGCTCTTGAACAAGAGGTGCTGCAATTAATTAGACCCTAATGTCCGTCGAGTAGGTTGATGGTGAAGTGCTCCACAAGCGCGAAAAGTTTTCAGCAAAATGTACGCTTTTCCTTTGAAGTGGCTTCTGTCGAGTGGATTAAGAGGTTCGGTGCAACTACACACACACAAGCACACAGTGAGCTAATTATTATTATTGAGGTCAAATTTGAAGGAGAATATTGCAATTAGACCGTAAATTTGAGATAAAAGTGTGAAGTGGAATTTGAAGGACTTTTGATGGTGAAATCGCAAATAGCGATTTGCTGGAGCTTATTAATCGGAACCTCGGTCCAATTAGTTGGAAGTGCGGTTGATATTAGTGTTGGCGGCGGCGGAGAGGCGATTTTTTCCAAGTGGCCTTTTGACATGGTTCCAAGGAATGGGTGTTGGGCAAATCGAGAAACTAATTGGACAGAGTTATTTGGGTGCTAGCTCCGGTATGTCCATCATGCACTTGATTGCGTAGTATGACACTTTGACAACGAATTTGTGGCTACAGTGACTTGAATCCTTAAATACTATTGTGAACCCAATATGACCAATGCAATTAAGACCTAAATTAGCGACAGTAGTGATTTCTACCGGATAACTACGAGTACCTATAATTGTTGCAGAAGCGGCCGCAGCAGTCGAACACAAGCCTGAGTGGAGTGAGGATTGTTTGCCTTTTTCCGCAATAAATGGTAACAATAGATTGTTAACTTGAGAGTGTTTTCTTTTAACTCAATGATTGGACAGATTTCTTCAGTACGACATGTATGTAACTTATGCCAAACTATCTAAGTCAAATAGTAAACCGTTCTCTTTATTTGATGGGGGTTTGAGGAGATTCGTACCTTTTTTCAAATAGGGCTCAAAAACTCGTTCTCGTTACTACCCGGAGTTTACTCTTGGAAAACTTACAAAGAAGGCTGGCCAGTATGTGCCAGGTCAGTTCTGATACTCGATGAATTAAAGAGGACGTCCCTCACCCACTGTAAGAGGACGTCCCCTACCCACTGTAACCCCTCGCCGACACAATAATCGTGGAGCCATATGATCTCACTAAAATACAAGAGGCCCTAGAGGCCGGATCAACTGAGGAAGAGATCTTGAAGGAGGAGGAAGAGAAGCTTTTGGCTGAACCCTCAAATGAGATAGCCGAAGGAGAAAAGGCGAAGAGGAAGAAGGTCTGCTAAGGAAACGGGAATACCTTAAGGCCAAGCATATCTATGGCATTCTCGTCGCTTGGAATGGGCCAAGGAGACTATTGCGAAAGACGCTATTACGAGGCCTGAGCCTAAAAGACCGTCTAACGCAATAGGGCTGACAAGCAAGTCAGGCTCAAAAATACCGCATTGCGCGAAACGGCCGAGGGACGATGTCGCTAAGACAGATCCCAAAGCCAACCGTAGCTCCTCAGGGAAAAAGGTGCCAAAGACGGAACACCGGGAGACCGACAATAAGCCGGGCCCGAGTGGATTCCGGAGGAAACCTATCGCTGAGAGGCTGCAATACAAAGAGCTAGCCTCGAAGAGGTTGAGGTCGCCAGAGGACGCCCCCAACATCCCGAAGAAGGCAAAGCGGCTGGAAACACAGGTGGGTAGTCCCAAAAGGACACCTACGTGGGGAACTAGCCTAAGCGGTAGATACAGCGAGGTTAGCTGTGGTGCACTCCAGGAAACCGAGTGGCCAGTACTCTGCGGAATGTGGCAAGATAATTGAGAACGTTTTAGGCGTAGCGATTATCTCCCACATCCGAGCCAAGACAGGTGCAAAGGCCCCCGCTTACGGCAAGATGAGATGGTTCAAGGGCATCACTTACATCGATTGCAAGGACCAGGCATCAAACGACTTTGCTAAGGCCACACTAAACGGCGCACAACTATGGGAGGGGTCCATGCTTAAGGCCGTACCCATAGAGGAAGTCCCCGTAAAGGCAAAGGGCAGAGTATTTATCCAGGAGATAGGGGTGAAACGGGATGAAATCCTCAGCGTGTTGCAGGCGCTTTACATCTCCCAAGCTCTTCACGACAGAAGACATTTGTTTTGTTAGTGGCTGTCGATAAAGTTGGCGATATACTTTCCGATGACAGTGGCCCTACCGTAGACTTGAGGGTTGCTTTTGCCACTGATAAGATCTCTAATTGAAAGGCACTGCCCAGGTCTCGAAAAGGCGTACTTTGCAAAAATGCTTATCCCTACTTAGATGTTTGTTTTTGATCCGTCTACGATTTTAGTTTGAGGTACTCTTAAATGACATTTTCCATTCTTTGAGCTTTGCAAAGGTCTATAAAGTCTTCATGTGGTGTGGTCTATGAAAGGTACCCAATGCTTCGTTGTTTTTTAAGTGACATTTTGGTCCACCTGTGCAATAGCCATAGCTTTTGACAGAAGTCAAATGCAAGTAAATATTGCTCCATTTTTTTTTTTTGCAATTTTTGTTGCGACGATTAACTAAAAGGAGACGAGAAGTAAAGCCGTCTTATAGTTCATTGGAAGAATCCTTTGACTCGTTTCCAACTACATAAAATGGCTTTTCAATCAACAATCACTTACACTTCTGTAAGTGATTGTACTCTCCGTACAATAACTCGCTTCAAACATAATTACCTTAATAATTCAACAACATTTCAGTTAAGCAATTAAAAACAAAGAACGTCAATTTGAGATAATAAATCACAGTTTGCCATCACGAGAATAGACGACGCAATCCTCAGGTGAGTAATAAACAGAAGAAAATAAATTTACAAAGTTTTTTAATTTCTTTTCCCATGAATTTTAATTCGCGAGCTTTCCTCCTGTTTATCCTTTTTAAGCAGTTTCTTGCATTTCCTTCTTTTCTTGAAGATATTGCAACTTGGAGAAGAAACTTCCTTTACGACAGCTTCATAGAATCGCACTAAACCACTCAGGCAGACACGTCGACAAACATTGTGGCGCTAGCAACAACTCTATTACGGGAGAAGAAACTGCATCGCTTCGTAGCCAACTCCTTTGGAATTTATCATAATGAGGTAGACGGAGGAGGGAAGTGGATGAGTATCCTTTGGGGGCATTAAATAATTGCGGAGTAACGAGTTCTTGCCTACAATAGCGACGGAGGTGGATAGAAGTAGCCTTGTACAGCATTGCAGTTGCGTCCCAAGGGACGCCTAAGTTAAGGACTTTCTTCGCACTCGGATTCCTGCCTCTTGCGCGCCTAACGTCCTGAGAGATGTGATAATCCGTCCATTTAAAACATTAAACTGGATTTGAGTCAACGACGAAATAGGTGAAAAAGAAACGACTTTTCAGCGAGACCTTATAAAACTTCGTAGTAGAGAAGGATAATGATCATTAGTGGTGCTAGTCGACTTATTGGATTGAGAGGCTGACAATTCATTGTGCACATGTGCTCCAACTATTTAGGTCAGCCTTTGACATTTCATTTGGAAATAAATTTTTATCCACAACAAGGTGAGACTTTGGCCTTATTTCGGATTTTTCCTTCTACAAATAAATAGAACTCCCAAGGAGATCGAATTTAAGCTGCAAGTATTTAAGTACAAGGAAAATTTATATTATAATTATTATTTTTTGTATGTAGCTATGCAATTTTATGGGATTTTCGCTGATCCTGTATTATATTCGATTCAAAAATTAAGACCAAATTTTTCTACTGCGATTTACAAACATTTCTGTGGGCATAGGATTGAGATGCTATTGGGTTGACTATAGAAAAATATTTGTATAAAAAAAAAATAGGTAAAAATCGTAGCAGCTAAGTTTATTTAATGATAATAATTGTTGGCGCAACAGGTCTGTAAGGACCCAGGGCCTAGCTTCTCGCAACCATTCGTTTTGTTAAGAAGGTTGCTCAGAGGCATAGATATCGGCTTCTCAGCCACGTAAACGCAGAAATAACAGAACTTTTAAATAATGACAATGTAATCAAGAGATTGAGACGTATAAAACCTCTTGATCTGTAAGATTAGGCTAGGGCTAAGAAATTAGATACTGATTTCAAACAAAACAAATTTAAAAATCCGACAAACGGCGGATTTATTTCTTTAAATTCATTGAATAATTCAAAAATTAATTGCTGATTAGTCGTACGACTAGGTGCAATCTAATTCGGGATGGCGAATGTCAGTCCCCCGGGAGTTTTTTTAGATGAGTTAAAGTCCATCACTATTGCAGGAGCATCCCTCGCGTACTTGCGTACTAGCTCTGCAATGTCTTTCGATGATTTTTTACTTCCAGCGAATTCCCAACACAAAAAAAAAAAATTCGTTTTGTGTGAGTTTTTAATTTTTGGAACGAACGGAAGGGATCTACAATTTTATGCCGGTTCCAAACGGGCCGATTGAGAAGCTCTTTCATGACAGTTATACTCTCGGATGTTTGTCAGACGTTCGCGAGAGGTGGCGCAGTGGAAAAAAGCCCTGAGTTGGAATTTGGGTTTTTGCGGGATTCGAACCTGGACCCCTGGCTTAGTAGTCCAACACACTAACCACTAAGCCACTGCGACGCACAAAATTTATTTATGAATATAAAGAATACAAAGTTTATTTATGAATATATTTTTTATGTTTATCGAAAACAAACTTAAATTATCTCGATTCTCAATTTTATTTTTATACAGGCATTCTATGAGGTAAATTAATATTTTTCTGAAAAAAAAAAACTGTTTTTTTTTTTAATATTTCCCCATCAACGAGAACTGTCTTGTGCAGGAAAAGGAAAACAAAAATGTCCAGTCGGTATCTTTTTGGAAAAATATGCAGTCCTCTTGTTTTGATTTCTCGGTTTACAGAGTTTTTCGACACCACAAAACTAGAACAAAACTATTTTTTCAACACTAATTCAGAAATTGTCTGCATCTTTCTGGTGTGAACACGACCTATAACTCATTCACAATCATTCACTGAGCACAAAACCAGCTTTTATTTTTTGTTTAACATTCGTCTGAACACACCCATTTGACATCTTAATTTCTATTGCAATTTTATTGAATTTGTTAAAATTGATATTTTTTGTTAGTTTGAATGAAAATAAAATAAAATATAGCTATGTATTTTGTTGCTTTAGTTGTTGTTTTTTGTTAAATTTTTTCATTTGAGATTTTTGAAGGTGTTTTCTTTTTTGCTGGGTGGATCTGGTTACCCTAGGCTTGCGGGAACCAAAGCTGCAACGGATCTGTTTGTACTACATACATAATATGCGCTACTATTATTTGCCTGATTGCGATAAAATTTTGGTCAGTTATTGTGTGTTGGTGTGGCACCTCCCAAACATAAGAGACGCAATATCTCGACACACATGGGAGATTAAGTTGTAAAATTGGAACATTTTTATACATTTTCCTAACTAACCTCTTTGCGAAATGTGGGCGGAATTGAGAAACGAGGTGCTACTCCGTCGAAACAACAAAGATATTTTCAAGCACCACATCTTTTATGACGGTTTCAACCTTGTAATTCTGTAATTGGATGTATATTGCTTCTGAAACTTATTTTTTATAATGATGTTGGTGCTTTAAAATGGGGCGTGGCTCCTGTTATGCATCAAAAACTATGTTAAACTAACGAAACTAACTATATCCAGTTCACCATATAAAGTTTTTATAGACCCAAATATTTCCTAATACTTTTTTACAAGAGTATAATCAACCGCGAACTTTCCAAAACGGTGAACATAGGACATATTTACAAAAGCTGGGATTTCTCTCAAGTTGCAGCAACATATTGCAGGTGATTCTCTGCCACATTTTCACTTCAATTCGTTGCTTGGTTTAGTGCAATGACATAATTGTGCCTCTGCTTATGCTTACCTGAACATTTTTTTTTCAATAATAATAGTTACCTATTTATAAAAATAGTTGGTGACCGCACTAACACGAACTTTGCTCACCCATGAACATTTAACTGATAATCTGCAAATAGAAAATCCAAACATCCAACAAAGAAAAAAACACTTTAATGGGTTATTTTTAAAAAAATGAGTTTTCATCTGCTCGTTTTTGGTTTTATTAAAAGTTCTTCTTTTCCATGTTTATTATACAATTTTACAATATTACTTTCATGACAATATGATAATAATAGTTGGGTTTTTGGTTAAAAATACTTATACCATGCATTGCATTTACCACAAAAAAATATATTTATTCAATAATGCGATACTTTATGGGGATAGGTTTTATTTAGTTTAGCTTTTCTTTAAAAACAAAACAAAAAACAAAATCAAAAACTAAATGCTCGTATAAAAACTACTGTGTACGTGTATAGTAAAAGTTCGTGCTGTCATTTACACGAAATAAATACGTAATAGATATATACTCCTACCTAAAATAAGTTGGCTTTTTCATTTATATTCATTCATTGTTTTGTTTCTTCGTCTTGTGATCGTTTCTAATGTTCTTTTGCTTTTATGAACAATTCTAAAGATGCATCAAATCGAGTCTTCTTTCAAGATATTTTTCTTTTTTTTCTTTTTAGTTAAGTTATTTTGTTTTTACTACCAGGTAACACATTCATATTTCTAGATACTTAGCAAATTTAATTGGAGAAATTAAATTAATATTTTTATACCTAAGCATTTTTGAATAGTTGGATTTTTATTATTTCCTTTTTAATAAATTTTATTTATTAGTTAATATTTATATAATATAATATATATTTCAAATATTTAATAATAACATAGTAATAGGCAAAACTGGCAACGAAATTTATTATTTTTTCTTTTTTATCAAACACCTATGCATTAAAATTTCTTATTAAATTAGCTGCATTTTTGTAGCGATATTTGTAGTATTTTATTTTTTTGTTTATTTTTACATATTTCTGCTAATAATAATTAACGATAATAGTTTTTTTTTATTTACTATAAATCATTCCGTTTTAACAAGATTTTATTTACCTTTCGTTTATTTCAGCTTTTCTTATCGTTCGTTTATGTCGACTAGAGGTTAGGGAAATTATGTGGAAGCCAAATTAGGGGAAGATGTAAACAGCACATTTCAGGTAATAAAAGTTGTTTGGCCCTTCGAGCTGGATTTTTGGTTACGATTGTCGTTGAAGGTTTAAAAGTTAATAGTCTTGCGCTCTTAGCATCAACTTGTGGAATATATGTATGAGGCGAGAAGAGAATTTCGGTGAATCAGACAACAAACAATAACAGACAAAAGAGGGACCCATATAAAGTCCGCCAGGATTTAAGTGCTGCATTTTAATGTTTGTTTTGCATTTGAAAGACAATTGACTCATATTAAAAGCCAAGCTTATGTCTAAAATATGGGTAGGAAAGTGACGTTTGTTTGAAGCATCTGACCTAGGGTCTAACCACAGTATAGTGACTGAGAAAAAGGAGGCTTTCGGCTTTTTTCAACACGAAAAAGCTGACGAACTTGCTAGGAAAGGGTCAGAGACACCTTTCATAGGACCAGAACCGTTCCGCGCCGTCACAAAATCAGCAACTAACTCCACTATAAGAAGCTGGGAACACAAAATGTGTATCAAACAGTGGGAAGAAATCCCAGGCCTTAGACAGGATAAAAGTACAATCCTGCCATTAAAAAAAATGCAAAAAAAATCTAAACCTTAAAAACCTTGTAGGCTAGCTAGCAGGTCATCACGGTTTGCGAATTGCGATATTACCTAACAAAACGCATAAAGTCGAGTGCCGGCTATGTCTCGAAGAAGACGAAACAGCTGAGCACATCTTGTGCAAATTCCCAGCTCTATCCAGCACTAGAAGGAAATTCTGCTTCCTTAAAGAAGAGTTCGGAAGAACTGAAGAAATCCTCTGCTGAAAATTGTTCAGCTACGTTAGGGAAGTGGAAACTCTGCTAACCTAAGCTTATTTACTGGCAATTTTCGGCACAATAGACCTTTTAGGTCGACGTGCCTCTTTATCGCCTTGGCGAGTCAGAAGTTTATAAAAAAAAGTGTTGGAAAGTCGTAGAAAGTATGGGAAAATTCGAGATATGGATCCTATACATTTAAAAAATGTTAGTTCATAGCTCAGAAGAAAAGTAATTATTGTTAGATCGACGGAACTGCAAGGTGGAGCGCTCAAAAAATGTTGTATACGGCTTTTCTGGCTTAGGAATTATGTCTATCAAAACTTCAATAGAAGATGACTGTCTACACAAAATTCTCAAAGCAAACCGAATTTGAATTTATTAACCACAATTTAAGACTTCTTCTTCTGCATTTTTGTCAACTTGAACAAAAACCTTCCTTTTTATCTGTTTTCAAGACTCAGCCTCTTTTTTTTATAAACATTTCCATGTTTGATGACACTATAGAGACGCCGTGGCACACCATAATATCTTTTCACAAACTACCAGCCTTCACTAAATAAAACTGTTTCACTTACCGCAGTTGAAGTTTGCACTGCAATTCGCCATCGCCAGACTTCTCCGCGCTGCATCTTTTTGGACTTTCATTTCATTACGAACTGAGTGTAAATAATTCAAGGCAACTCAAAAGGAAAACAAATTCATATAATCATAGCTCTCGTCTTATCTTTCTCTTTATCCTTCCAACTGAAAAGGACACTTTAAAGCGCATAACATGAAACGAAGAATGTATCTCTTCTTTTTTTTCGAGCAAAACTTAAGACAAAAGAAAAGCATAATAACGCTTCAGCTGCTGTTGCTTGTTTTTGTTTTATATATCTATATTTATATAATGTATGTATATAGCACGATGTAATAATATATTTTAGCATAAGACAATAACAAAGCGCACCATTTGTTTAGATATTCTGAGTGTGTTTCCTATCGTTTTTTTTTTTTTTTTGATAATATTCACAAGAGTACATTCGTATCCTTTTTAAGGATAATGGAAAATATTTCTATAGTAAGTGTTTTATGTTTGTTTTGGTGGGTGGTTTTCAGTAACACCTTGGTACTTAGTGTTCAGAAATCACTGATCTCACCTTCAGTCTCCGGATACGTACAGGTGAATGGATTCATCAGCCAGTTGCAGAGAGACTTGTCCTGGCGTTTCTTTTTCACCACAATGCGATTGTGTTCCTTTGAGAGGCCGGAGGTGAAACTAGATTCATCACTATCTCGAACGGTGGCCACGCTATGATATCCGCTTTCGGCACGTCGAGAAATGCCCGAATGTTTGGATGTTCGTGGTGTTGACGAATCGTGACCACTGTCGTAGGCTTCCGAGGAGGTGTTCAATGGCAGCAGGGGCAGTTGGCTTTGGGCGTTAATTGGCAGGGCCGTTATGTGGTCGTGTTCCATTGAGGGTCGTTTCGAAAGTAGAGCGGATTTCTCATCGACTTCCGTCATTTCGTCCATTTCGATGAATGCCTTTTCGACTTTGGGCAAATTGGGGTCAGATGCGCCGTCGGGATGTCGCAGGGAGGCATATTGTTCCATGCCGGCTATTTGCATGATGCCATTCAGGCTGGGCAGGGAACACTGGCTGGGACTGCGCGAGGGTTGTCTGTAAAGAAATGGGTTAGGTTTAGGGATGGTGTATAGTATAGACAGAGTATATATATGAACAGAGAAAACTGTGGTCTTCCGTTGAATATTTGGCCAACTTCTATTGTCAAACTTGCAATGTTCGCGAGAAACCAACTACTGCCAAAAGAACTCCGTAGCTTTTCTGCTGCAAGTCCGTCGCCAAATTCGTTCCACTGTAACCTAGAGTGTTGTCCATACTTCTTCAATGAGCTTCTGCAGTCAAGGGCAATTCGAGTGAATAACCAAATTACCGCATCCGTGATCGAGCCGTACGTCACTGGTTTTGGTGGATTTTACAAGCAAAACAATAACAAATTCAGTCACGAATTATACTCGATCAGGGATGCGGAATTTCAACTAGAAAAAAATTTTACCTCACTCGGCTGAATAGGTTTTCCTTGGTTAAAGACCCAACTTACGCTCTTTTCCCCTTTTACAAATATTCGCTGACAACAAGCAATGGACGCGGTTAAGATATTTTATTTTTGCTTTCAAATATCTGGCCTAAAATTGTAGCAGTACAGAACCTCTGTTCGTATTTGGACTGTGGTGATATGTACACTGAACTAAAGACAGCTCAAAAAAATTATATAGATAGGGGAAGCCGAGGTAAATTCGTACTCTCAACACTACTTTGCAAAACGGTCATTTTAGCAACGCACAATATCCTAGACGGACGATATAACCTAGTTCAAAGTTCCATAGAGTACATTTCTTCCAATGTACCCCAGTCTCCCTTACAACGGCCTTCAAAATTGTTGGATTTCTTAGCGATTCAATATATTTCAGAATAATTTTCGACTCGATAATTATTTAATAAAATTCCTCCGCCCTTTCAATACCCCAAATTGAGATTTCCAAGCCATTTTCCAGAGGAAGGTAAATTGGACTCAGTTGGTAAAGTTGGTTCTGTAAAATAAAAAAAAATATGATGACAACAAACTCACCGAGGACTAGGCGGCCGGTAGGGTGGTTCACTACACACACTTCCAGGACCTGTGTTAAATCGATACGCTGGTTCGCTGTACACACTGCCGACGTCGCAGCCCACACGGAAGACAGGAGTAACTTCGGCCATCGCCAGTTGAGATGTGAAAATCTCCCGAAGACGCGCCAGTTGATCAAATTGGTTCCTTTAATAAAATAAATAAGGAAAACCGCGTTTTTTTGCTTTAAAAACACCACTCCATTGATTTTTCGCACAAAATAGACAACCTACCTCGTTCGTTCACCCATCGCACAGTCGCTGAACGCATCTCCGCCTGCATGAAAACTGGACACCACCGACATATCACAATGACTCAATGCGGCCAAAGGATGTTCCCTGCAAGCAAAAGCAGATATTTTACTAAAACAGTCCACCAGTCTCGAATTATAAAGCGAACTCACCCTCCCATGGTCCTTGCGATTTCCTCTTCCGTCACCTGCAGTCCGCAATCGGACATTCCGTAGCTATGCTGCTGGTGCATCATATGCTGTTGTGGCATTTGCTGGTGGTGGTGCTGCTGCTGCTGATGATGGTGATGCTGTTGCTGCTGCTGCAGATGAAGGCTCTCCCTCGACACGTGCCTCGAGATAATCCTGTGCAGACTCTCGTGCGAAATCTCCCTCGATCCGAGTGGCTCAAGGAGTGGCAGCGCCGGAGGCACCTCCGATGGCCCACTGTCCTGGTCCTCCTCGTCCTGGTTGTCCTGGTGGCTGTACGATCTCATCGATCTGTCCGAATGTAAGTCAGTCTCATCTCTATGCTGGCTGTGGTAGTGCGACTTGGCACTACCACAACCGCCGCTGCGTACTCCACAAATCTCGGCCGGCGCCGAGGCATTTGTCGTACTAATCGCTGTCGTCAGTCCCGGTCCGATGGGGTGCACCATTTCCATGTTGCTCTCCGCCGAATGCTGGTCATCTTCGGACTTTTGCTTGAACTGTGCCAAGTGATATGTTAGGTTTCGCAGGTGCTGCTGCTGCTGCTGCAATTGCATTTGCTGCTGACCCTGGTGTGTTGGCGACGAGGCGGCTGACGACTGGAAGACCTGCGATGACTGATTCTCCACCCACTGCCGGATCATAGTCTTCTTATGCGAGTCCATGAACCCATAGCCTACGGTCTGTGTGGGGGTGGAGGGCAGATTGCCTGCGGTCAGGGAGCGCGCCGATTGCGACTTGGGTCCATCCACCCACGTTTCGCACTGTTTGACGTGGTTAATCTCTCGCATTAGGTGTCTGGCCTCGGCCACTTTGGCCCGGGATACGCGCGGTCCATCAATCCATTGCTCTTCGGTGATTTGCCGCAAGGGACTGTCGGGATTGACGGCGGCTGGAATGGAAGAGGCATTGCCAGCGGCTGGTCGTCGCAACGGCGAGCCCTTGGGTGAGGGCACGTTTGACCCCTTACTCAGACCACCGTGCCGCAGAGTGCCGGCGACGATTTTCGGCGACGACGCCGAGTGGGGTATGGTTTTCAGACTATGCACGGGGGAGAAGAATTGAGCGGGGATTGTGGTCTGGTCCGTCGATCCGGTGGGTGGTGTGGGACTCGAGCTGGAGACGTTGTTGCGCTTCAGACTGTCCGTTCGATTGGCCACCACTGGACTTTGGGCTGTGCGAAATGTAATTAATTAGGACGAGTGAAAATACCACCCGCAATCGAACACAGTCGAGTAGAGTACTTACATTTCTGAGATCCTGGCTTTTTCGCTGGTATTTTGGAAGTCGATGCCGCTCCGCTAGGCTTCTCAGCACCACTGCCCTTCAGCACCTTACTCATGGCACATCGATTGTCACCACTACTCAGCGACGGCAAGTACACTGGGGGGTGTTCGCCGTCCGTAGCATCGTCGCTCGGTCCCATATAAATGACCGTATCGGCCGATAAATCAGAACTTGATGGATCGGGTCCCTCAGATGAGCCGGCAGATTGATGGCCTAAAATTGCACGTTTATTGGGGTTGAGATAGAAACAAAGAACAGCGGCATGAGTCAGATACAATATCCCATCCACATCCGCACACAGTCAGAGGGCGACCGATTTTGGAACAATTCCAAGCTTTTGTGTGCCTCCCCAGGGGGGGCGGGGGTGGTGGATGGCGGATGGTCGATGGGACAGTATGAATGGGACAAAACTTGGACATTTCTCTGATTTATACCTGCATTAACGCCGAGCGCTTTATCCGTTGAAATTGGGAAACGATGTTTCCGTCTCCGCATCCTGTGTATCCTTGAGGCTAATTGGATTGTCGTTAGTGCATCTGAGTGCGGCTGCAAGAATACAAAAACACACACGAGAGAGGAGACAAAGCGCGTCAAATGTATTAATATGTCGCACAAACTACGTGCATATGTGTGTGAATGGCTTCACTAATGAACTCACCTGTGTGTGCGAGACATGTGCCATAATGGCGACATGGCATGTTAACGGTGCAAGGCAGTCTTTTAACAGTGGCGTCAAGGGATGATCTTTGTTCGGTGGATGCCGTTGACCACTCAGTATGGCCAGCAGTATATTTCCGATGCCGGACAGCGGTAGGCCGCCATTTCGATTCGCACAGCCACCTAAATCGATTAGATGCAAACGACTTCGTCCGCCCGCCACTATGTGTATCAGCAAATAAAGGTTTTCCATGTGATCAATCATGCTAATTGGCAAAGCGGTGCGGCACCCTTAATGGCGCGCACACACACACTCTTTTTCGGATGACACTTACCTCCTCCCTTTCGCGACAGGCTGTACTGATAGACATGCAACGTGAATATCATTGCGGGCTCGAGTCCACCCTGGGGTCGGCCAGCGAGGGCTGCATCTAGGAACAGGGCGGCGCGTTCGGCGGTGGGTGCTCGCAGTTCAGTCGGTCCGCCGAGGAAGTCATCACGCAAGTAAACCCCAGGCGAGTCGTCCGATTCTGAGAAGGTAAATTTATTCGTTGCCAGCTTACAATTGCATTGTTCGACAGAGTAATAAGGTATAGCGTGCGGAAACAATTACAGGTGTTCGTACATGGGTTAACGTGGCTCAAAGTTGATTAAGGATGCAGTGTTCCACGACGATATTTCACTGCACTTCTGCTGCGATAGTAGCAGTGGAGCTGTTGTTTATTGATAAGGCGAAAAGTCCATTAAACAGGTAATGGCGACCTTTTTTTTATGATTTAGCAGTTGGAACTGATGGGGAAATTTGTTGAGAAGCTATTAAAGTTGCAATTCCTTTTAAAATGCACGTCTAATGAAAACAGTGCGCGCATACTGTGCATTTGTGCAATCAAAGGTTTTAATTTAGCAGAAGGGTTGAGGAGCCATTTCTCAATGGATTAGTAATTGTTTGCGTTTTGCTTTCGCATCCGGTGGGTATACCGGGCTTCAACATTTTTGCAGAGCTGCCTGTAAGCATTTTGATGAAATTGGTATAAGGGTGGGGTAGATGATACAATGAGTGCGTGAGGGATGAGTATTTAGGACTGCAACTCACAAGAACGTTGATTACCTTTAATAGGACCTTCTAAAAGCTAAATGTTTATATTGCCGTTCTGTGCATGCCTGGTAGTGGGTGTGGCAAGATACTTTGTAGAGGCCAAACTCTTAAGTTATGGTTGGACTTGGGAGCATAATGTGCAAGGGTAGCATAAAAAACTTCAGCTCTCAAGGCTTGGTTTGGAAAATACTTTTATCCACAGAGGTGAAGCTACACGAAAAGAATTGAAAATTAGAAATGGCCGAATTTTTAACTGCAATTCACGAATTATATATTTTTGGCATATCGCAACGACTTTTACTTGAATTGATAGAAAAATTCGTGATTTGACATTGAAAACGGCACTCAAATTCTGTTGGTTGAGTATTACGATTTAAAGTATTTATTCGAGCTTCTTTTAATTGTAGTGATTTGCGGGATTGTTTGGCGCAATTTACCAGGTCAATTTTTCAAAAAACATTTACAATCTAAAATTGCAAAGAACATTTGGTGACTTAGCACCACCGAATGATGAATCAATAATAATCTCAGAATAATTCAACACTCATGTAAATTGAAAATGTAAAGTGAGATAAGTCGTAAATTGCAAAATGTTTTTTTTTTTGGAATTTCCATGGAACTAACTACCTAACGTGTGGAATTTTTGTATGCCCAGGTAACCGACGCAGTAACGACACTTCACAGCATGCCCATAGTCCATGTATCGAAATGCTTTCTTTTTATGGATATATGGATGTGGTGTTGCTAGGCATAGCACAGCAAATTAACAAACATTGCGCGCGTCACCTTTTCATCACTCTCGCGGAAGAATGATGCCATGAAAAGAATGCGTGAACGCAGAGAGCAGATCAACAACAACTGCATTGGTGGAGGAAGCAAACAAAACAGCAGCAATCGAATTTACATGAATGATTGTCTCACTGCCTTTACACGGTCTCTACTGAAAAAAGCTACCGAACTCAAACGCAATAACATCTGCAAATATGTTTGGGTAAGGAATGCTTCGGTACTCATCAGAAGGAAAGAAGGTGATAAAGCTATTAAAATAAGTTCATTTGGAGATTTGTTGAAGATAGAGGGAGTTAATAATTTCGTAACTTAAATACTAATTATGTCAAATCTAAATTATAATAATTTTTCTCTGAATTCTCCAATTAATGAAATCAATAACTTTAATCACTCCTTTGCTTTATTTGAAAAGTCGAATTGTTTTTGTATAGACCATTTAAACAATGAGCAACATTCTGGATTTTCTGTCATTCATCAAAACATTCGTAGCTTAAGAATGAATTTTGATACATTTTTCACACATCTGGATTCTTTAGATCATTTTCCGGATCTTATCTTTGTATCTGAGATCTGGATTTTTGAAAATGAAATCTCTGACTATAATATTCCTAACTTTTTGTTTGACGCTGCGTGTAATGATTCCTATGCAGCTGGTGGTGTCGGAGTGTTTTATAGAAATGGCATAGTAGGATTAAAAATAAAAAAATATAATTTGCAAAGTGCTGACATTATCAGTTTTAGTTGTGAAATTGCTGGTATCTGTTACTGTTTTATTTGTGTTTACAGACTTCACAAATGTACAGCAAGAGCCTTTACTGAGGAATTTTCTATGTTCTTGGAACTCCAGACATGTAAAAATTTAGTTTTACTTGGCGACTTTAATATCGATATTTTGTCTCATTCATTAGAAGTCGATTACTTTTTGTCGACTTTATCCTCGTTTGGATTTGATTCTTTGTTGACTCACCCTACCAGATTAAACGCGTGCTTAGATCACATATTTATTAGAACTCACCGTAGTAATTGCATAGGCTTCAAAACTGCGGTGCATGACTTAAACTTAACGGATCACAGCTTAACAAGTATCCAATTTAATACTAACGTTCCGAGAACCAATCGGTCAGAGTGTAAAGTATTTGCCAATGTTGACTTTAATGTCCTAAGAAGCTATTTGAACTTTGAATTCTGGGAAGATATCTACAGTTCTAGTGATCCATCAATCGCTTTCGATTTATTTCTTAACAAATTACAAGTCCATATTTCTAGCTGCCAGGAAATATTAAGAAAGACGAATAATAAAGGCATTTGCCTAAAGCCATGGATGAATCCATCACTTCTTAAAAAAATTCAAAAGAAAAATAAGTTGAGTGTTTTTGTTAAAAAGCATTCGAATAATTTAAGACTTAAAAAATTTTATGTGAAGGTTTGTAATAAGCTTAAGGAGGAAATATCTATGTGTCGAGATAATTACTATCGCAACAAATTATCAATGAGTGTTGGTAACTCCAAAAAGGAATGGCGTGTTGTCGATGAGATTCTTGGCAGAAAAGCTCAAGATAGAAACATTGTTTTAAATATCAACAATTCACCTATTTCCGATTCTATTGGAGTTGCGAATTTGTTTAACGATTTTTTTTGTAATATTAGTTCTTTTCAGGACACTAATAATAACAACATCGAGTCAGCAAACATGACCGTCTTTGAAGGAGCAATACGTCATCCTGAAAGTTTTTTTTGTGAACCTTTTACTGCTTTAGAGATCTATAAAATAATTCGTTCCCTCAAAACATCAAAGTCTTCTTCCTTTGACAATATGTCAAGCTATTTGTTAAAAAATATAGCTTTTCATATATCTGATGTGCTGTGTTTTATTTTCAATAAAAGTCTCGAACTAGGCGTTTTTCCACAATCCCTAAAAACAGCAGTAGTGATCCCACTCCACAAAAAAGGTGATACTACAGTTTTAAACAATTATCGTCCTATTTCTCTGTTGTCGGTTTTTTCAAAGGTTTTTGAGAAAGGTGTTAAATCTAGAATATTATCGTATCTTGATAGAATACATTTCTTTAGCGATTATCAGTTTGGATTTAGAAGTGGAAGGTCTACTGAGACCGCACTGCTAAGATTAACTGGTGAATTATACAACAGCTTAAATACTTCTGAAATACCGGCTTCATTGTTTATCGATATCACTAAAGCTTTTGATATGGTGGATCATTCGATATTATTAAATAAACTTTACCGTATAGGATTTAGAGGCTACATGTACAAATGGTTTGCTTCTTACTTAAAAAACCGTAGACAAATGGTTAGAATCAATAATAGTTACAGCTCCCAGAAAACTATAGCACTCGGTGTTCCACAAGGCTCTGTTTTGGGTCCTATATTGTTCTTAATTTATGTTAATTCATTATTTGAGCAACCTTTTAAAGGTAAAATCACAGCGTTTGCTGATGATACTGCTCTATCGTACTCAAGTAGAAGCTTGCTTAATATATGTTGTGACGTAAATTATGATCTTGACTTACTTAGGAGATGGTTTTTTAAGCACAAATTAATTATCAGCGACAAAACAAAGTTTATGTTGTTTAACTTGAAGGGATATGCTGCTGATAATTTGCCATTCTTTTACCATTCTACTAATTGCTCTCGTTTTTGTTTATCTGACTCAGGTCAACATTCTTTTTATAATTTGTCATCGTGCTCCAATAAATGCTTTAAAATTGAGTGTGTTGATAACTTTAAATACTTAGGTATCATATTGGACAGCAAACTGAGCTGGTATAGTCACTCAGTTTATCTTAAACGTTACTTTAACAAAGTGGTGAGACAATTATATCACCTTAGTCTTTATTGTAATCAACCATTACTGAAACTTGTATATAATGGACTTTTAAAGTCAAAGCTACAATATGGGATAAGTTGTTGGGGTGGTGCCTATTTTAACAAAACTGAACCATTACTTATAAGCCAAAAACATGCCGTTAGAATCATATGCAGGGTGAATCGCAGAACTCCGAGTTTTGATTTGTTTAAGAATCATGGAATTCTTCCGTTAAGGCATCTTTACTGTTACAAAGTCCTTAAAATTTTCTTTGATAATTCGGGTTTTTACGCTGTCAGAAATAATGAAAACTATAATTTGCGAGTAAATGCCAGACATTTTGTAACTACTCTTACAAATAATAGAGCCCATTTTGCACGATTCTACTATGCTACCGCACCTCGTCTCTTCAATTCACTTCCAGATTCTGTCAGAAGCGAGAGAGTGAAAAATGTATTTCTGAAGTTTATTAAAAATTGGATTATGTCCTTTGATTATTCAGCCATTAATGGTTTCTTTACGAACTGAATCTTGCTCATTAAATGTCATAGTATTTTCTATCTCTCCAACTTAAACTCTTTTGAATTACTAATTTTTTGCTTTTAATTTGTGATTCCCCATCAATAATCAATAACTAATAAACAAATTTGGTAATTTCCGTCCTACATTCGACACTTGTCATTGAACAACTGATTGTAGTAACTTTTTTATACTCCCTTTTATTTTATAATAAGTAAAGTAAAACAATTTAATTTGTATAAAACTGTATGAAATAAAAAAAAAAAAAAAAAAAAAAAAAAAAAAAAGCTGCAATCATGGGCATTCGGAGACGGACAATCGTTATTCAATCTTTGCTTAACCTTTAAAGCACCGGTTGGGGGACGACTTCGGGTCCCCCACGACCACTTTTTTGTCTATATTCCGTTTAATAATAATTGCTTTTAATTCTTTATTCAGGTAGTCAAGTTAATGGGCATTCCTAAAAGAAATTCAACAGGATTACCTATAGATTTTTTGGCAATTTTTGAATAAAAAAAGATTAATTTCAAAGTTAGTTAAGTTACCTCCACTGCGTATTAATTAAGAAACTTTTTTTAATTGTGTTCATTATGTAAAAATGGCAAATAGTCGATTTGTCCGAGTCTTTATTGCTACTGGGATGGGTATTACACCCTGCAAGGTAACCTCAATATTAATGGTACTTCCCATATAATATAATGGTCGTACCAGTTTGATTTGATCGAAAACGGCTTTAACGATTTCTACCATAATTAATATTTAAGCTTAAGTAGGTGAGGTTACCGTGACTGCATACCCATTTTTTGGCTAAAAATTCCAATAACCGTACTTTTGAAATTTCGACATACATAATATCTCGTAAACGGTCCATACGATTGGAAAAAAATGCATTTCTAAGGTAATGTGGTCATTTATAACATAAAAGCAAACTCAGTTTTTTTCTATATTACGGTACAACGGAATTTTGAAAATACGTAGTAGTTTTTTAATAAAATTTAATTGTTTAGTTTACCTGAAAACGGCAATAACGATTTTCAACAAAGTGCATACTTCGAGTCAAATTGATGTTTTCAAAATGACTGTGTCCTTATTTTTCAATTCGAAGCACCGAAAACGCCAATTTTAAAAAATAGTAGGAAGCTCCATCTTCGATGTAATGCTTACATCACGAACAATAACTTGTAATCGGTTTTCAGCTAAATAGTTAAGCAATAGTATTTTTCAAACTAAACATTGCAATATTTGCTACTGTTTTGTCTGCATAATTTTACAAGAACCGCTTCAACTATTTTGACCAAAATACATATTGAAGATAATAAGATTCCGTACTTTGTTTTCATCAAAAAACTCGAAGACGTCAGTTTTTTTAACAATTTCTCAAAAAATACTACTACTACTTTCCTAGTACGTCAAAAACAGAAGCTACTACTATACTAGGTAGGTACGCTTGTACTGTACTCAAAAATCAAAAATCTTGCTATAAAATAGTAGGTACAGTAGACGCTTACAGCTCTCTAGCCAGAACTTGCGACAATTGCGTGTTACTGAGAGCTTTAACTTTTAAAAACTAATATTGTTATTTGATATAACTGTCTTATGAGACGAATATCCAAAAGTGGATTTTGTTTTCTTTTATCTACTATCGACAAAGTTTCGTTCGACCCAGTCGTGCACTTTATTTATACTTCTCTTAGACCTATAATTATTGTCTTTCTTTCAGGAAGTAGTGGGTAATTTTTGGACTTCGAGCTTCGGTCGAACTCAGTGGACAGTTGAACCATCAATACCCTTTTCGACAAGACAAATAGCCACCCTCTACTAGGAAGGCACATAGTGCCGAACTTGCTATTCTCATAGCCTGCTTAGCTTACCATGGTTTCAAGAAAAAAATTAAGTTTGAAATGGTAGGATTTCAGGTTTGATTCCTGAAAACCGGGGACCGGATTTTCTTTTTAGCTCTAGCCTTTAACAGCCAGATTTGGAGAATTATGCTTTCAACTTTCTTATTCCGTCACGAATACAAGTCCATTGCACAACAAAGCGAAATACTTTTGGGTACAAAGTTGTGACCAAGTCTTCAATGAAAGCAATACAATATGCTGAAGAGGTCTTACAAGCCTTCAGATTGCCTAGGGTATAGGTAGGTAAATGAGTGCTCTTGTGGCGGTAGCTGCAGCTTCACTTAGACCATCACTTGGGACCATTGTGTCCGAAGATTGCCTAACCAATTCAAAAGCAGGCCAAGGATGTTACAGTACAGCTTACGCTATTCAGCTAAGCCAAGTGTGCCTTCAATAACTAATTGGTAAGAACCTTCTGGAACTATATTTAAAACTTATTCGTGTGCCATTTTCAGTTGCCCGACGGCGTCATTATTTCCAAGCGCGATCACATTCACATCGAACATAAATTGTGTTTCCTTTCCATTATCAGCCAGAGTTCTATCTGCATATTGTTTACATATAAACATTTTGAGCTCTTCGACAAATTTTCAATCTCAATCTAATGGTCCACTCGAATTGTAATTGCCACACCATTAGAAGAGAGCCTTTAATGCCAACCTACCCTTTAGCAAATCCCCACTTAAGCACGTCGCCATCACGACTCCAGTGAGCTTCAAAATACCTACCTTCTGCTAAATTTTTAATCCAAATCCACTTCAATTAACAATATTTAACAAATCCCTCGTTCAACTTCATCGTTACGGTGTCTTTATCCGGCTTTCTGCTCTATTTACCTTTCTAACCGTTATCCACTGTCAAATGTCTGGTTGTCTGTCTGCCTGTCACTCAAACCACCCGGCAACAGAGAAGAAACTCCTCACCACCTGACTCTGGGGTACTATCTGTAACCACCCCTCAAAAAAAAAAAAAACAAAACAGAATACCCGTCAGTCAGTCAGTTAGTCAGTTATTCAAGCTTTAATTAATTATCACGCAATTACTGCGACAAGATACCCTATGCGTTGTTTTAACCCCCATTTGCTTGCGCCAGCACACCCTAGTCATAGATTTTCACTTGTCCCGCTAACAAGTCCAATCTATTTGTAGAAAAAGTCCCTGTTCTGGCCCCGGAACGAAGGATTCATCAAGCTGCAACCTGGGTGTTGCTGTATCGAATGACGGAAGCCATAAATATTCGCCTCAAGTGGAATTAATTTGTACCGTTGTTTGCTGGAAACAAGTTCCGTTCTTTTTCTTTTTGCTGCTGTGTTGTGCTGCTTCCTGCAGCTGCAGGTCAATTGTGTTGCTGACCCACCTCACTATACACATATACTTTTGTAAAATACACTGTTGTCGGTTGTGCTTACCTGTCGCATGGGCAGCTAATAAATCCTTCGAACTGGAATCGGGTTTGGTTGCGCTTACCCCCAGCGCACTCACTCGCACCGAGAACCGGGCGCCGGACTTTTGTCTTCGCTCATTGATGCCCTTGTAGAGCCATGAGATGGCACATGGAATGGCGCCCAATTCGCCCGATGATTGAATTCCGCCCAACATTGTCCGGGATTGTCCTGCACAAAGAGAAAGAGAGAAAAAACATTGTACTCGTTAGTGAACTGAATGGGCCGCTGTCGTATTGTTTGGTTTCTTTCGCATCATGTGACAACTGCTTACCTGAACTGGGGTAGCCAATCGTTAGCAGACATCCATCGGAGCCCTCCAGGACAGCAGGGATTACTTCGGACAACGCCGAGGCACATACATCAGACTGTGGAAAGGAGATGATTGCATTTGGTACGTGGTACATGGTAAATGCCAGCGACAGAGTCTAGACTCTAGACTCACCTGTTGATCCTCCGCTGTGAAGAGGCTATCGAAGGCGAACATCTTTGGGGCGGCCACCATGGGCCCGCGTTCCTGTGAGGTAGATGCGGCCACTGTGGTCGCCGCACTAGGATCCGTAAGGGTGACTTGTCGTTTCTTTTTGTCCACAGCCATAAAATGAGGATGTTCCTCGTCCGTGTGACTGTCCGAGACACGCAACATTACTTTGACCTGCAGAAGAAGTCATTAAATGGATGTGGGGGGGGGGGAGACAAATCAAATTGATTTACGGCCGGACTCCCTAGAGTGTGCATGTCAACTCATATGTCAGACTAATGCACAAATGCAGTATGCTTCCGCTTTGACGGGGGAAGCACACATGCAATGGCCTGAGAGTGCACTCATAAAATAAGACGCGGAATTTATCCGTTGACAGGATTTATATGATTTCTAGGGTGACTTACCTTTCCAATGCCATAGTTTTCTTTGTTCGCCAGTCGTCTAGCTAAGCCGGGCGGCAAGGGCGGCGGAGCGCGTTGTAGGGCGCCGCAGAAGCCGCCGTTTCGCGATGTGCTTGCCATATCGGTAGAACGGCTTTTTGAGGAGCCACCACCTTGGGCGAGTTTTTGTGCTGCTCTGTAAGGAAATAAGAAGGAACTTCGTAAGTAACGGGCGGCAATTTGTCAAACGGAAGGTAGTGGTGGATTTTCTGAACATTTTGGAATATACAAAAGAAATAAAAGAGAATGTGTCCTTTATATAAAAATGCCTGCGGCAAAGACGAAAATTTGTTTCTTTTCACTCCACGACTGTTCGAGTTTCACCATTCACCAAATAAAACGTAGAATCTGACAGGGCTTTCTGTTAGATGGATGCTAAGTTTCCTGACCTTTAAAAAAAGAGGAAAACCGTGAAAAACTCTTAAGCTATACCTGGCTTTGTTTAAGAAAAAAAAAAAAAATTAAAAAAATATGAACAAGACACTATACCTAACTATGTATTTGGCAGTCGGAGGGTACTCAGATTTTTGTATAGCTGCGTAGGTATAGTCTCCGATTGTCAATGCGCTAGGTAAAGCGTCTTGTTCATAATTTTTCTTTTCAGACAGTCGGGTTTTTTGATAAACTTTTTTCATTTAAGTTTAGGTTGCCATTGGTGGAACGTCAATCCATCACATGAAGCCGGAAATATTTTGTCAATTCGTTCAAAAGAGTTATTTTCTTTTTTAGCTATCGGCCTGGACCAAAGTCGATTTTTATTATCTAGTCGCTGTGCCCTTAAGCCTTAACGGAATTTTGTATCTACACCAACAATAAATTTAACAACATAATTCACCTATATCGTCTTTACTTCATGAACTCTTTAATTCTTTATAAACAAAAACGATTTTTTTCATGTTAGATTTTAGGTTGTAGGTTGTTCAGCTTCTAGAGAACATAGAAAGCTGATTGATGGCTTCAAATAACTAAGAAAGTGTTGGCTCTCCTAAGTATTTTATTTTGTTTGTAATGATTAAGAATTGTTTGAGTAATGGCGAGTAAAAGGCAGTAAAGTCAGAAAAAAACACATTTTGGTCAAAAACGCTCCAAAAAATAGGCATGGCAATGAAAGGAATAGCCTATGTCCTTCTCAGAATCTTAAGGAACATTTCAGAAAAGTTTCATCGAAATCTGTGTAGTTGTATTCACGCCATTAGGTAACAAAAAAAATGCCAACAGTTTTATTATATGTATAGATAGACCCTGCGAACTTCGTCTTTCCCCAATTTAACGCCAACAGATAGTTCAAGTTTCAATGTGATTTATTTGAATGAAATCGAAATCAGTATAGAGCGATATGATTAACAATGTTTTTCGATTTGTTTTCCGGCGCAAAAACAAACAACGAAGACGGTTTGCCAACAGGCGAACAGGCAACGCACAGCTGACCGTAAAAACAGGAAAATTCGGGATTAAACCAGGAGACTTCCAACGATTGGCCTTGCGATTTGTTGATTATCAACGCAAACGGGGAACTGAATCCGCTTGAAATGGAAGATCAGTTGGAATTCGTGGGATAAAGGACTTCCACTTCTTTGAATTTGCCCTTGATGATCGCCACTTGACTCACTTTGTTCATCCGTTTCTTGGCGGACAACAGCGTACCGTTGCACAATTTCAGATGGTTTAGATTCCGCAACATGATTATGATCGAGCCCACCTTCGGCTGGCACATGCAGTTTTCCAGCGATTTGACTTTGATTAATGAAAATCAAGTTGTCGACGTCCTTATTCTTCGCTGCTAGTATTGCACGTTCACTAATCCAATCGAGATTTGCAGGGAACGATACCAATCCAGTCGAAACATCAACAGGAATTTGGCCATTTGCCAAGCGGCAGCAGTCGTCTCGAGAATTCAGCAGCCGATGGGTCGTTCTGCAATGCGACTCTCATTTCGTGGTTGATAGCAACTTCTTGACATGCAGCCACAAAGGCGACGATTTCAGGCATGCATTAAGTTCATCGGCAGCAGTAGATTTCGGGATGATGGGAAGCGTTTGACAAAAATCTCCAGAGAGCAATATCATATCTCCACCAAATTGTCTCGAATCACCTCGTAAATATTTCATCGTTCGGTCAACTGCCTCCAAAGCTCGTTTATGCGCCATCGTACATTCATCCCAAATGATGATTTTGCATTCTCGCATCAATTTCGCTGTGGCCGAATTCTTGGTCATTGTGTACGTTGGCTTGTCGACCATGAGAAGATTCATCGGCAGCTTCAAAGCAGTTGTGCAGTTCGACCGCCTTCCAACAATGTGGCAGCATTGCCAGAGGATGCAACAGCCAACGCAATTTGAGATCTTGACCGAATTGTTGCCAGAATCAACGACGAATTTCTTTCCTGTCCCACCGTAAGCATCGAGAAAGTAAATGTCTCCCGTTGCATCGTCAACAACCTTAATCGTACACGTTAGATTTTTACAATTTCCCGACTTTTCCGAAGGGCGGCAAGCCTGTTAGCTAAAAACTAAGCGACACGATGCTATGCAAAACAAAATTGAGTAGGTAAGGATGTTTGTAGTTTATACCCGTAGTATTGCATTTCATGGTTGACGGACGATGTACGAAAAATTAACGTCTATACAATACTTTCTGATTTTTATGAACTTCTCTCTAGCTTGAGGTAAGGTGTAGATACACAGACCGAGTTGAAAGAAAGTAGTAATTTATTTCCTGAATTTCAAAGTCAGCACTTCTAAAAAAAGGTCAAAAGTTCGATTTCTCTTTAAATAAATTAAATCTATTACGTTTGTTTGTGCAAAATAGATTTTTCCGCTTCTCGCTTAGAGTCCGGAAAGCGTTAAAGGAATTCAAGGAACTGAGCTTCGGCTGGAAGGCAATGAGTAGAACTGCGTTCTCATCTGCTCAAATTTAGGTAGTTCTCCCTGGGTTTTGAAGTACCTAACCTACATCATGTGACGTATGACTTCTCTTATCTGCTTGCTGTTGAAAAAAAACTTGTAAGGTTCCTTATGTACAGAGGTATTTCCTTATATCCAACAGTGTTACAACGGCCAACTTATTCCTTATTTCTTTCAACGGACTTACATAATTTTGATGCCGACCAAACCCATACTTTTTAATGTCTTTGTTCTGCGTTGAAGCGAAGAGAAAAAGAAAGTTCGACTTGAAGTTCCAGAAGCATAAAATTATACTACAGCTAAAGAAAATGCACCGATTTGCGAACAAAGCAAAGGCGGATTAGGCAAGGCTGTATCAAGACCAAAACATTAGTCGAACGGAGAAGTAAAACTACTTGCCTGATTCACGTTATACATAACAGAGATTACATTTCTTTATTTGGCAATTGAAAATTTGATAGTTTTATTTGCATTTGACACTTGAGTGTTTGACAGTTGGGCATTGTTGTCGCTGTGAGCTGCTTTCAACACTCCTTAAAATGCATCCCTGGTCGGCTGCCTTCAGTCCTTTACTCCAACAGTATTTAATTTCACTTCAAAAAAGTTTTCACTGAGTTTTTCAAGTACCCAACTAAAGGTCAAACTATACCATCCTAGACTACCAGCTCCATCTTCAGACATTTTTTAGAAAATGCACAAATGCAAAGCTTACTCAAAGCGCTAATGGTAAAGACAATTCCTATATTGAATGGACTTTTTCCAAGAGAATTTCACATACGTTATTCGTCCTTGTGGCAACTATTTTAGTTCTCATTTAGATACATTGAAATAAAAACCTTTCTCTGCTTGGGATTTGATAATTTGACAAATACTTTTAACTTTGGTTGTTAACGCAATATGAGAATGACTGTACAAATTAATGCCAAACTAATCCCGCTCGCAGAGAAGTTCATTACTTTGTTTACATGTGCACACTCAGGTGATCATCAGTCCGTGTATGTACAAGAGCAACACCTTCTCCTGCTGGACAATAGAGACCATACCTTCGGGCAATCATCATACTTGAAATAAAGTCCTTTTTATGATTAATTTTGCTAAACTACTACAATCCCTGCACGTAGTGCTCCAGTCGAGCCTGTTAGCTTCCTAGTTATCCGTAGCCTGGGGCCATATATACAGAATGAAAGTGAAAAAGGAAAATTAACTCCCCTTGGACACTGTGGACAGACAGGATTTTTCTATTCCCACGTGATATAAGTCTGTGTATAGTCTGAAAAAGCAGGCTGTTCCCACACCAACTCGTACGTAGAACATCCCTTTTTAACCTCATTTGGCTCGTTTGTGCCATACTTGGGCTCATCCGTTTCGATTTTTTTTTTTCTGTTTTTCTCTCATTTATAATTCCAGGCGACAACAGCAGTGTCTCCATTCGTAGCTGTATGTTTCACACAAAGCGACATCATGCATACGGGTCCTTTGAGTGAAGGGTGGCGGAGAGTCACACCAGCCGAGCTGGATCTGTAAAACAGGTAACAAATGATCCGAGGAAGGACATAAAAGAACTAAAAGGCAAACTCGTGATATCCAAATTAGAGTAATGTCCTTGCATTCCCTATGCCACGATGATTGTGACTGTGACTGTGACATCCATTGTTACATACTCTGTCATAATTCATTGTATCCGTTTGTTTTTTTGCTCTCATGTCCTGTGTTATTGTTCTCAGGATACTACTCAAACAAACAGTGGAGACCGAGTAAAAGTGAAAACGTCCTTTTATGTCGGCTATATGTCAAAAATGGTTCAGCTTCAGTTTGCCAAAGTTTGGTTTTTTCCTTTATTTTTTTTCTGTCATCCTTCAAATTTTACTCCATGTATCATATCGTTTGATATTCTTTGTGCGGAGGTGTATTGTGACAAATGTATCCTGATGGAAAATTTAACGCCGACATGCGACATAGGAGACACACGTCATCCGTTTAGGTTTCCTTACGTTTTTGTTGCAGTTTCGCCAAACTCCCCCACCGGCAACCGGTAATCAACAGTGATGTGGATTGTGGATGTCCTTCTGTAGATATTGTTTCGTCGTCGCTGTGCGGTCTCTGCCAGAGGAATATTAAATTACTTTGTGTGCATGGGTTTGGGTGTTAGTGGCGGAACTAATTTGATAAAAATGCTGTCTCCGATGGGTTTCCCCTTACCCACTCAGACTCACTCGCTCGTCATTACTTCCTACTCAAGGACAAATAGCGGAATTTGTTTGTTTGCAAGGATTTTATCTGTGAGCGGCATCCTTTTGGGAATTTCATCTCCTCCAAAGCGAAGGAGCAAAATATGAAAATTTAATTATTTCCACAGACAAAAGACGACAGACAAGTTGACATTTCTTCCTTGAGTTCTGTGGATCCGCGAACGTCCTGCTGCTGCTCGTGAATTTTTTGCGAATTTTATTTTCCCACTATCTCGTTGCATTATGCGGCGGTGTCATAACGTTGCGGAAAGTCATTACCTGCCGCGAATTTAATGTGTGTGACTCTGGTGACTGTTGTGTGCGACGTTTTTGTCCTCGCCAGCCCAGCGTCACGAATATCCTTAATAAAAGTGTCAGATTTAATTTCCTCTCATCCTTTTTTTTTAATTTCTTTTACTTTACTTTTCTTGTTTTTTTTTAAATTTTGTTCTAGATTTTGCATTTTATAGCAGGACGACGCGACGTTTAATGTTGCCAAAGTGCGCGATGATTTTTATGGGCTATATCTTGGTGCGGTTTTTATTGGTAGGGTTACCATCGTAAACCATTTAGCTAATGAGATGTTTTTTTTTCGTTCCTTTTTAATGGTTGTGTGGGGGGATTGAGCTGGAACAGGCAGTTCGTTATTTCCACCGTAGCTATTGTTGGTTTTATATAGACAATGTGGACGAAGGGTGTCACAAAAGTCACATTCAGAGTATCGCAATGTCACATTGAAATTGCGGGTAATAAATTTTGTAACGATGTTCTTATTACCATCTTCATCTATACACACGCATACGCAGCACTTGCGTGATGCAGTCACTGGGGGAGGTTTAACGATGCAATTTTTAGGATTTCATTTGTTGGCAATGTGTGGCAGTTTAATGATGTATTTAGTCATTAACGACGGGATATTTCCAGAAATTCGAATGTAGGATTTTTGTGGAATCATGTGCATTAAGTGTTTAGTTGGGGAGGGTGCTCGGGGTCAATGGTGGCATGGTGGCGTTTTGCTACTTCGGTTTAGTGCGCAACAAAGTTGGGTTTTATGCGGACAATTGCGAGTGATTATTTTGGAACCCAGGCGCGTGACAAAGTAGCAGAGGAGGCATGGTTTATGACATGTTTTTATATCATGCATATCAATACAACTACAGTATTCGAAATTTGTTACATGAACGTGGAATGGTATTCGGGAGGCATTGATATGGTTTTGTATTTATGGAAAAGGATTACTTTTTATGCAGAGGGGTGAGTTGAATGGGGGAAGCAGGGCTATGAAGGGTTTGTGACGGAGATGCGTAATGGTTCTCTACAGCAAATTTGGGTTTATGGCAATAGGCGCTTGTGGGCATGAAGGATCAAAATCAGAAGGGAGGAAATTTAAGCGGAATTTGGTCACATTAAATGTATTAAAAAATGACTTTCTAAATTTCAGATTTTAACTTTAGGAAAGAGGCTAAGACCTACAGATTCAGGGTATTAAATTAGCTAGGGATACCATAGAAGAGGTTATGACTATAAATTGACTGCACAGTTGGAGGAAGTGATGAGTTTGGTATCAGGTATTTCGTCCCTCAGATTGGGCCATATTTTTCTTCTATAGTAAGTCATCGCTGATAAGATTACAGAATACGAATTTAGATCCGCACCTACTCCTCACAGAAAACTAACGAAATGTGTAAATGAATTGCGTACTTTGGTCCTGCTACATTCGATCTCCAATAGCATTCTCAAGGCTGTATCGGACCACTTCCAGCTAATTCTTAAAGAAGGTGAATTGAAGCCTAGCATCTGAGGTTCAAACAATTCGCCAGTTTTTATGAATTCGAGCACGGACATACAGCCACGTCTTAGATTCGCACTATAGGTATACATCCGAAGTAGAAGTGGCTTGGAAGAAGCTAATTTTCTGGGATAGGTCCTGTTTGAAACAAATAATGTACAACTATGCCTTACAATCGAACAAAACACTTTAAAGCTGGTCAGTAAGATAACTTAGATATAAAAGTAATATTTTCCTGTACTTGAAGGGATCCCTGTTATCCCTTTCTTACCAAAACTCAGCTGTCAGAAAAGTGACTCAGTGATGATGATTAAGTTTGGAATTAGTGACCTAATGCGCTGTACGAACTTTGGCAAGAAGAAATCAGGGGTAGACCACGATGACTTTTTGGATGACATCACATTTTCGAAATTCTGACTGATATTTTCTGGCCGACTTTTTCGATCATCAGGAGTTTCTGTCACATTTCTGGACAACGAAGTGGATGCAGTTTTTGCACTAAGTTTCTAATTAATTTGAGATCTATTATTTCGGTGGTAATCTTCTGAAATTGACCAAATAGTGGCAGTCGAAATTCGGCAAGACTGGAGGTGAAAATCTACTCTGAATCGCGTAATCCTTGGAGTATGTGACGCAGTTTATTTGTTGTCGTTTCATCTGTAAAATCGATATCATTCCGTAGGCGGATATTCGTGGGCCTTTCAACGTAAGTCGCGCAATTTGCCAATTAGCTCTTAAGGTAAGTTCTCAGTTAGGGGAGTTTTGAAAGACTTGCATATATTTGCGACTAGGCCGTCCCAAGTTTTTTGTTAGATGGGTCGATTCCCACCTGAGAACTGTCGATAGTATAAATTCCTAAAGATGGCTGTCAGGGGTTTTCATTTAATCCGTTTTCGGAGAAACTGCAGCATTTTGTGGCTCTTCCAGAAATAAAGCTGCAACCTGCAACCCTCTCTAACAACTCATCTGCCAATTTTTTTAGACTCATTTGAACGCCAATTTACTCATCTCTGAAGCCAACTACAACTTACAGTCCCTCCACTCCTCAACACTTTCATTAGCCACATTTGGCAGTGAAACAGTTCCTCATTAAAAAAAACGAATGCCAGCTCCCAGGGGAGAAGAAAGAAATTCGCACTAATCAGATCTCTACCCCCAGTAGCTAACCGCCGTAATGCAATTTAGATCTCGATTCCCATGGATAATAAATTGAGTTTCAGCTTCATTAAAAGTCTACGAGGATCCTGTATTTTTTTCACAATTTGTATTGCCTCTATTCCTCGAAGGCATCAGACTGGAAACAACTTTCTTTTCCGACGGGCGTCGTCGGTCGGTTTTGTCATCTTCACAACACCACAAGCAAACAGGAGGCTTCAAGGATAAAAGTAATACCCACCCTTGCCATCCACTTTCTCTTGAGCATCTTCCATCGCCACGAAGAGTGCCCACACATCCTGTGACGTCAAACGCACCACGATGTTGCATTCAACCGCACTTCTTCTGTTTATTAGTTTATCGAATTCCATCCTCGCCGGAGTCTGCCTGCTTTGGGGACTGGAGAGTGTCCTCTAAGTAGTAGTTGTCGCCATCATCTTGAGAACGCCTTGTTGTTATTATCGATATTATTGGGCCTGACAGTGTTTGTCTTTTGTGCTCTTGTGAATGAAGAGAAAAGCAATTTATTCCTTTCTTTGAACACTGGTGGAGGTGGTGGCCTCCTACATCCCGACACACCCAATGCGGAAGACGAAGTTCAAGTGCGCACAGAGAAGGTTGACAACCTCTTTACTCCTGCGAAGTTCTTTTTGCTCGATTTTTCTTCCCTCCTTCTTGGGCATCAACAACATCGAGAGGCCTAATCACGTATCTCAGGGCTCGGATCACGTTCTTTGGAAACTTTTCAATCGAGTTTAAAGGCACGGCATCAGGGCGAAAAACAAGAAAAAAAGAACCGACAAAAAAGTAAAACACTGCCGCAGGACTCCTACAACAAAATTTCATATCATCATCATCCCTTAAACTGATTGAGCCTAGGGGGTGAACTCATTTCAAATTCTTTCAGTGTGCATCGATTCGCTGGCCCCAAACACGGAGCAGGATGAGAGAATATTCGCATATATCCTTGCCTGGTATGTGTGGTATAACGAATAGCCACAGGGTATGATACATTTTTTTTTTGTTTGCTAGTCTGCCTGCTCCAGCTGCGACAAGTCAAGATTAAATGTCAACTCAAGGTGAGCAAGGTAACAAGTTTTACCTGCACAAGGACCTTCTCAGCAAAAATTAGAAGGCACTTAACTGCCGCGAAAGTTTTCTCCTTCAATTTTTTTTTCTCGGCGCAGACTTCCACTACCCCGGTGAGTAATGTAAAAAGTTGTACTTCCAGGTGGAAAAGTTTAGCGGAGCACCATTTTTCACATGGCACAAATGTCGCACAAGTAGATGAATATGCGAGCGAGAGGAAAGCAAAAAAAGGACTTGACTAAGTACAAGCTGATATTTTAATGAGATAATGAGATGAAGTTTTCTTCTTTTGGATATAAAGGCATTCGCTTTAAACACTTACGCAATTGTGTTGATGAGGTCCCGGAGGGCTTTTCCCATCATATACGTAGAAGGTAATGGCTCCGAGGAATGGTTGGGGAGCATGTTTAGTTACAATCGAATTGAAGATCTTTGTCTGGCGCACAGCGCTCCCACGAGAGACGGTTGCATATTTCTTTATCAATCCTTTTTATCGTGAGTGGATTTCTTTTGTGGGGAAAATATTACATGAGAGTGTGTCTCGTGTTGTCTTTGACAAAAGCAAACGTAAGCATCTTGTGAGCTTTGCCCTTGAGGCTATAAGATCATTTCCATACCCGTTTCTCTATTTGATTTATGTCTTCTCTTGCGCTGCACGGGGATGGGAGGTATCCTCTTGAAGAAATTTTAAAGCGCCTTCAAGAATCGATTTTTTAAGAGCCTACGAGAGGAGCTTATCTCAAGATTGGTGTTGTGATTAGTCATTAGCCTTGCGCCAGTAGCAGGCTTTGATAAAAAAAAATTAAAATATTTTTTAACGCTTACGCGATTGATGTCCTTCACTTTGAAAGTCTCTAATATTATAAGATGAATGGACCTTGGATTTTTTGATGATTTGGATATTTTTCAATCAGGTTTAGGTACATGGATCTATGCGGACAAGGTTTTGACCAGAAGCTCTTTATTTGTAATAGCTTTCTCCTCCTTGCTCAACTCAAATGTCCTGAATTGGCAGAAAAATAATTTTGAACTAAATTGATTAGCAGTCCCAGAGTCCACAAATTTCCTACATTTATAGTAAGTTCATAATGGGAAAACGTATGTTAAAAATAATTTTATTTAGACAAAAATAAACTTTCTTTTCTTTAGTTTAATAAATGCTTTAATGTTGTTGAAAATACTTTTTTTATTAAAAAAAAGAAAACTGGTTTAAAGATGGGTGAATTTGATTTAAGAATGATTCCACATCAAACCAAGGTAAATACGTGGTTATATTAAACTACAAATATGTATATTCTTTTTAAATTACTGAAACAATTTGAATTAATGTCATGCCACTTTGATTTAAAAATGTTCGTAGTCGAAGCTAAAACATACCGAAAAATATTTGCATCGAAGTGATTTTATTTGATTTTACTTTGTTTTTTTTTTCTCTGGGTGTAATGTTATTTAATCAGCAATTTTGACAAGACTTAAGATTGCAGATATATTTCTCACTTTGTCAAAGTGTTTATTTTTCAGACTATAAACAGAATTTAGAAACAGTGTATTCCGAAAAACCTGGACCTCATACGGATTTGTCTTGATTTTTTTTTTTAAATAATGTAAATACTTATGCAGCAGTCTACTCTTCCAACTTAATATTTTTGTTGAGAAAAAAATTCGATTTATTAGGCTAAATACAAGTTATAACCTCGAATTTAAGCTACTTAAATAAATTATGTAACCTAAAACTAGGACTTGAAGCTAAGGATGATCGCGGAACTCGATCCTTTGGAAGGTACTGCTGCGGTTAAAGTCGAAAACAGCGAGGTTTAAGTAATCTTTCGTAGCAAAAAATTCGATTGTACCTATATTTATCACCAGAAGTAGATATACCCAGGTAAATTTTTAACTTAAGTGGGTTAAGCTGAAATGGTTTTAGAAAATGTTGACTATGTATTTTCCTTTTGAGAGCATAGCTGTTTCTCACTGCAAATGCGCTCCAGAAATTCTGAGTACATTTCATATTTGCAACATAGCCTAAAGGGACAAGTGTATTAACTTTCACCTTTCAGCTGAATATTTATATAGAAGCTCAAGACACACAATTGAAAGAAATGAAGAATGATATGAAATAAAGTATATGCGCGTCTTATAAAATTGAATTTGATCCTTTGCCCTAACTACCGACATTTGCTTTTTTTCTGCCAAACTCCCCATATGGAAAGCCTGTATGACCAGAGGTATATATCTAAGCCAGGGAGCCTCCAGACCTAGAATCTCCTCTTACAAGCGTTGAAGACATGTGGCCATTTGAATTGTGGGCGATGGAAACAGGGACCCGACCCAGACCGCTTCTTATCTTTTTCGTTTAAAGACCTTTTTCAGGTTTAAAGGATTGACTGAGAGTAATCTTTCGTCGATTTCGTCATAGAGAAAATACTTTTAAGACTAAGACTGAAACTAAACCAACATAGCCATAGCCTAAATTAACCTGAGGATATAGTTTATATAGAGAGAAAGCCAGATTTTTCCTTAATAGTGTTTAGTCCGATGACAGAAAACCATGAAATTATGGAACGCAGCCTCATGTTGCCAAAAGTTCTCAACAGCTCTGTCACCACACGATGACAGCTGAGTTATACGCAAGAAAGTAGAAAACCGTTCTCCAAAAACCATATCGGCCCCATCTCAGATTGTTTTTTTTTTTTTTTTTTTGTAAAAGCATAACTCTACCGAACGCTGTGAACCTGATCGACTTATTTCTACAATCGTCCATAAAACATGGTCTCGTAAAAAGCCCCTTCCCAATCGGATAGAAAAGGTAGCTCCTGTTACAATTACTTGCTTTAATTAAAATGGACAAAACAAAAATGTGGCTTTAAGGCAAGTTGTTTTCCAGCGCTGTCATATTTAAGTCCAGCTTTGCAAATGGCATTTTTATTTCTGCAATCAACAACGCTCAATCGATATAATACCGCTCGAGAACAACTCAACAGTAAATACACATAGGTCTGAAAATATTCTAAACAATTTTAGGTCACCATAATAGAATTTTTTAATAACTTTCTGCAAAGCAACCTGCCAAAAGTATCATCCCAGTGGAAGCGAACATTCCATCACCATCTTTCATAGGTTATCTGCAGAAGTAAAAAAAAAAAAAAATACCGACAAATAACTCTCCATTGTCCACTGGGAGTTTGAATCCTTTTCTTCAAGAAGCAAATCAAAAATTCAGGTCAGGTTCAGGATAAATGAAGCTGTCTGGATGCACACAGAGTCCCTATTCCGAGCAAAAAGGTCTCCTACATACACACACAGATGTCATGGCATTCATTATGCCCAGCATTATTTCACCCGCAACATTGTGAGACCCTTCAGGGTATAAACGAACCAGGAGTGGTGATGGTGGTAATAATTTTGTCAAAGGATGCCAGTAGGAATGTTTTAATTTAAAACTGCTCCCTCCCGGGGGGTGACGCTCATCAGAATTCCATTGGCAAATTTTCATTCCTCAATATGTAAATCGAAGAACATCC
Source organism: Cheilosia vernalis (assembly GCA_949126925.1). Classification (NCBI taxonomy): domain Eukaryota; kingdom Metazoa; phylum Arthropoda; class Insecta; order Diptera; family Syrphidae; genus Cheilosia; species Cheilosia vernalis. The sequence continues at coordinate 6,636,171 of OX421362.1, forward strand.
CTCCCGCACTCCTCGGCGACAAGAAGGACACTAGCCGCTTTAAAGATTTAAACTGAAAATTGTTCGTGCATTAGGCGAAATCACGTAAATCTCAGCGCGAGACGGCAAGAATATTATGACAACAAAAATGTGAATGTGTGTCCTTTTTGCCGTCATCGTCATAGTGTCTTCGTTCGTGTGTATACAAAGAAAGAGGAGAGTTTCGCTCCAGCAAGGATAGTGGAACTTAATCAAAATACTTCCTCAGCGAAGTTCATTCCTTAGCAAGACCCAGACGGGTTGTGTTCTTAATCTCAATTTTCTTAACGACTCCTGCGAAATCACCCCTTCAGCGGGGCGAACTATGAGAATCGTGGCATCTTGCAGACAAACCGTATGGACTAGTTGCAGGATCACGACGAGACTCTATAATCACGCAGCTCGACGAGGAAGGAAGTTCACTATTTTCTCCCACTGATTCTATTTATCTGACTCCTTCCGCTGCAATCCCGGTTGAAAAGGAAAAACAATATTTTTTTTTCTTCAAATTTCGTCCTGCGGGCAGACAAAAGATTCATAGTTCAGTATCTGGAAGTGAAGCTGCAAAAATGCCTCCGGCTGTGAGTAGATAGTTCCTCTCAGCAGAATATCCTGTTCAATTCGCACACCCATTATCCTTGGCTTGTGTTTATTTTCGGTCCACCGCCACTCCACACAAGAAACAAAATGCACAGCACACAAAATGTATCAGGCCTCTTTGAGACGCCAAACAAAAACGGTGTGTTTTCGTAGAAAATTAATTGGGCTAGGTCCAGGAACAGGATACTCGGGCAAACCTTAAATATCCCCATTCCCTAGTGCTGCAGCAGCACTAAAACAGAATGATGAAGTGCCGCCGTCACCCAGTTGGGTGGGTATCCTTGAATGAGTCCCATTCAACGAAAGACAACATGCCAACAGTTTGGGTGCAATAAAAAACGGATTTACGTTACGATATATACCTTTGCTGGGGAACTTTTCAAAGTGATTTTTAATCCTTTTCTCTATTAAAAGTGATGAACGATGGGCGAGGAGGAAGCTTTTTCTTCTGCTCCTTCAAGTTTTACTTATCGTTCGCTTCGTTGGGTATATAGTGTCGCCTAAGTGTCTTGCGACAAAAAGACATCAAACCAATGTGCGATATCCTTGTTATTGTACGAGATATACTTGGGTCTATATGTGTAGAAGTCATGTGCATGGTATATCCATTGTCGCATGTCCTTTTTGCATGCATAATGCATTCGCTGGTGTGTGCTGAGGACATTTTCTCAGGTTTTTCATATAACGACCTATATCGCACAGACGTTGCCTGGCATAACATACCACGTGTCATTGTGCGATGTTATTTATGCTCCAAATGGACATATGGAGCGATTTTATGCTTGCTGCGTGGACACATCGCATTGGTGGGGCGTTACGGAATTGTCAGAAAAATTCCCGCCTGCAGCCATTTGAAGTTTGTTTTTTCGGACGTGCATTTTTTTTGTGATTTTTTGACAGCACTGTGTTTTATCTGTGGTTTAGAATAACGGTCAAGGAGGCGAGTGTCAGTGGACTTCAGTAGTATGCTGGGTGACATGGGGCTAACGATGGTAGAGTGGCATAGGAATATTAGGAAAATTTCCAACGAGATAATGAGAGAGGGTTACCGTGTATTTTATATGGCAAAAGGGGGAGCAGCATATTATTTGTTCTTAATATATAACTACTAGCTGACCCGGCGAACTTCGTACCTCCCAAATTCGTTAATATAATGAAAATAATAATTCCGAGCATGCACAATGCACATGCTGCTTTATATAATTCGGTGAACTCAAATTCTTCATTCAAAACTTATACTCATACAAAAGAAATAGAGCACGCCACGTACAATTGACCATGCGAGTAACATGGGAATTCAAGATTGGAGCAACAAATTTCCAGCGAATGTCCTTGTGACTTATTAATTGTCATAGCGAAAGAGTGACGCTCGGGAAATTGAAGACGCTTAAATACGAATGGCAAATCGTTCTGAATAAGCGGAATTCCCACTTTCGCAGAATGACAATGTTTGTTTTGAATTTTTCCCTCAAGATCTTTTGCTTGCATGACATTTGATTTGAGATCTTTCACAATCAAATCAAACGCGTTTCGTTGCAAACTGTCGGACTTCCAATTTTACCCGGAACATACAAAGAATTAAAAAAATTAAATGTTTTAAATAATATTTGTTGTATTGGTGATACTAAACGTTTTTCTATTCAGTCTATAGGTTTTAAATTGTGGTTCTCTCCCCAATCTAATTCCTTAATTTTTTTTTAGGACAAAAAGCAGCATAGTCCTTACAAATCCACTAAGCCCAAAATCTAAAAAATCTAACAATCCGTTCCAGAGTTTTGAGTGCACAAATGGACGTGGACTCTTTTATTTATATATAGCTGTACCCATCCGGATTTGCCAGTGCCTTTCATATTAAGTCCCGACCTCATTTCGCAAATTGCTTTATTTTGACAATTTTAATTATACAAATCTATAAAAAATAGCGTTTGAATTTTATTTTTATTTTTGAATGGGAGGTGCCACAACCTGTTTCCCTATCCCTCTAAAATTTTGTAAGGTGCCACCTATCGGGTCCAAAAGTATCCTAACTTTTAAGGCTTACTAAACAGTAAATGGTCTACTTTGTTTGCGTAATGTCCATGCAAAGGCACCAAAAGCATTCGCACGATTACACGATTCAAAAAATTCGGTGAGTGCAGTTTTTGATGAATTTATAGCGGTCGTGAAATATATATAGGTACGCGCCGGCTGGTTTTCAAGATGGAAAACCAAAGATACGCCAAACAGCTTCATTGGGGCTGATGTACAATTTGGTACAGCGTATTTCATCGTTGTTATTCACTGGAGGAGCAGTCACATTGATATTTTCAACCCCAAATCACTGCCTTTATTCACATACTTGCAAATATATTTGATGCTCTTCACTGAACTACAAAACTCTACATTAATTATGATCTTGGAATGTTTTGCTCAGTATAGATTTGATTGTTGATTTTTTTAATAATGACGATGTATTGCATTTTGCCCGACCAATATCATAGATGTAATCTCTGGCCATTTTGGATTACACGTGAACGTGATAAATAAATGGGAAAATTTTAAAATTGAGAGTATTAAAGGGATAGGAAGAAAATAGGGAAAGGATTAACTCTAAACGAAATATTTGTAACTTTAACAGCCAAGAAGAAAACTAACCACACCTATCAACTTGGTTGGTAAGCCTTCTCCCTTCTCTCTCCACACCGGTACCGAAGGTGTTATGGTACCTTTGAGCTGCCCTCCCCATAACCCTACTCACGAATGAGCAGAGTACCACGATTGTTACTCGCTCATTCTTCGTAACAACCCCTACGTGAAAACTCAAAACGCTCAACAGCTCATGTCCTGTTGTCTATCATCATTGTTCACGTACGTCATCTCAATCACCCCTACATATAAAATTACTTCTTAGTCACACATGCTAATGCAAAGATCCTGAAAATACTTGACAAACAAAAATGATGGATTCAAACACCATCAAACAAATCAAAGTATCTACTCCATTTCAAAAAGCCGCTTGAATGTTTAATAGCAATTTCAATGCCGAATGAGCGGTTCGGCAACCTGCCAGCAGCGTAGCCGCTATTCCAGAAGATATACCATCGTTGTCAGTGATGGTCTCATTAGTCAAATTTCGTGGATAACGCTTGGAACACTTGCCGTCGACCATGCACGGTACATTTCAACTTACTCACACAATACTTATGCAAGGATCCTGAAAATACATGCCAAACAAAAATAATGGATTGAAAAACCATGAAATAAAACAAAGTATCTACTCCATTTCAAAAAGTTACTTAATGTAACATAGTAAACATAAACGAACTCATTGGTTATAGCAGGAGTTCCCTAACTGTGCGGCGCTATCCTAAGAACGTAGCAAGACGGTACGCACAGGTCGACATTTCTATCACTTTATTTTTATTTTTTCAAACCTGAATGCAAAAACTAACTGGATTGGTCGGGAACGTTATTTTTCGGCGTGGGACCTAAGTGGGGGCGACTGTGTTCCGCACTTTTGGTGCCCATTTTTACTCGGCGTTCACATAGAAGATCAGTTTGAAAGTAGCCTCTCTTTGAAGGGCGTCGGAAAAAAATTACAACCTGCAAAGGGAGTCGCGGTATAAAAACGTTTGGGAACCCCTGGGTTATAGTATTTAAAAAAAAAAAAAATTTCAAATTTGTTGACAACAACAATTTGCTTTGAAAATAATTGAAATAACTGACAACAACAATTGGCATTAATATTAAATTTTTTTTTTTTGTATATGAAGTATCACTACTCGATTTCCACCCCGTTTATTTTTTTTCAAAGTGCATTTCCCCATACATAAAAAAAAAGAATTAAGGGTGGACCACCCTTAACATTTAGGGCAATAAAAAATAGATGTTGTTCGATTCTCCACCCTTGCCGATATCCTTGCAAAGATTCACGAAAATCGGTCGAGCCGTTTCGGAGGAGTTCAATTACGCACCCCGTGACACGAGAATTTTATATATTAGATAATTCTACTGTACGTTGTTATGTCATTGAACTCCTCCTAAACGGCTGGACCGATTTGAATGAATTTTTTTGTATGCGTTTGGGTGGAACCTTGCATGGTTTAGATTCACAAATCAGACCGGCAGATGGCGCTGCAGAGGGTTCGCTAGTTACACATATTTCCCTCGCCAATAACGGGAATAAGGCCGCTTTCCTAGAACACTAATCCTCGGCTGTGAGGCCGCTCTCAACCAGTTTTTTTTGCATTTTTTCAGAATATTCTACTCCCATGAGATTCTGTCTCCGTGCCAAAGCAGTTGGGAATCAGACGCGGTGGATAGCGAACGGTTGTAAAATTTCAGAGTTTAATTTCCCAGTTATAGAGTTCGGTGTTGCCTGAGAGGCGAGCATTAGTGTTTAAGGTAAGTTTTTTTTCAAGTATTTAATTTTACTTTTTTGAAGTACCTATTTCTGTTAATTGCATGAAATTAAATTAAGAAAATTGCATTTTTTAAAGATGGATTCCAATGAAGAACAAATATGGCAGTGGCTAAAAGAACCGTCCGACGATGAAAATGAAAATAAGGATAATTTGGAAATCCAAGATTTTGATTCTGATGATAGTTTGGCTGACCCCACGTATTTAGCTGATTCTGACGATGAGTTGGCTAATTTAGATGTAGATGATACAGGTGATGCTAACACGCCATCAACTTCATCTTGAAATAGACCTTAGTGAGTTCTTAGAGCATCAAATTCATCGAATGCAGCATGTGAACATTTCATCATTCTTCGGATGTACAAGATAATAAGTTCCTAAAAAAGCCTAATTTTTAAATTAAGGTGGAGGCCACACTTCTTGTGATACAGATCAGATTTTTTTTTGTTACGAAAGCGTTTTTATTTATATATTGGTTTTTGCAAAGCTTATGTACAATTTTTAAGATTTTCATTTTTTATTTATTTTTTCTGAATTCGTCACTTACCTATTTGAAAAGTTCAAAAATGTGTTTTTTTAATTTAAGGTTTTTATTATTAAAATTCCAACAAAATTCAAAATTAGGAATTGTATTTTTTTTCTAAAAGAGTAACGTTTCGCTAAGTATGATAAATAATTTGAAAAGGTAAAAATAACTGTTTTCAATGATTAATTAGGCTTTTTTTTTAAAGTAGCCTCCCAGGCGAGGATTAGTGTTCCGCGACAAAAAAAAAAAAATTTGTATTCTAAAGTTAAACCAACCAGCAGAGAAACAAATTTCAAATATTAGAAAAACTATATAGATCACATAACCCTATGGAACACCACAATTTATTGGGAGCGAAAATGCAATTGGATATCTACCACAAAAAAATATTTATTTGACTGAGAGATATGAGAATATAGTTTGACATAGCAGACTTACTGAAAAAAAAAAATTAAAATCGATAGGTATCATCGTCTGTGGTAGAATACAAAGGCGAACATTTATATATCCGTAGCCTGTTCTTTGTCTTCGAGGAAGCGATTCACCATGATAGATTCAAAAATGTTGTAGAAATTACGGGAAGCCTCAGACACTTGAGTCAATTGTATTCTTGTGAACAAAAATCAAATAATTGCTCCACCAGAATACCCGGCGTAGACCTTTTTAGCAAAACAATTTGTGAGGTGGAAACTAAGTCCTTCGAAAGATGCTTTTGGTTATGGATTTGAGAGTTCAAAATATATTCTTGCACGTATTTTCCGTAAGAGCTGCATCTGTTCCAAATTTTAGCGACCTACGCGTTATAAGCTCCAAGTTATTTTTCATGTAACAGATTGCAAATGTTCATTTTTGTAAAATGGGATACAACCTCAAGCCCAACTCATTTCCCTTAGAATTCCCTTCCCCCATCCTTCTGAATTAAAATTCCTGCTGACACATTTCATTCCCCCATCTATTTCCAATCAACACTTTTAATTTAATTACTCGAAATTAAAAACAAATTACCACTTCAGTGCACTGCAAGCATTCACTTCTCTTTTATAACAATTAACGATTTTTTTCCTCAAAAATAAACAGAAAATTAAAATCCTACTGACTTTGCAGCTACTACGGGCACATACCAACTGCCACTACATACCCATATAGTTGGTAATTTGTTGATAGGAATTCTCATATCCTCCTGCTCCATTGGAAGGATAATAACACAAGTTACGATCCCGCTGCACCACCACCACCGCCGATACAGTGCAATGAGCGTAGAGCGAAAAAAAAATGAGAATCAAACTCAACTTGAAAAGAATTTTAATTCGCATTTTACACGCTCTGAGAGCATAAATATGTCAGATGGAGGCAGTTGCAAATAAAAACAAAAACACGACGTGAAAAGCACAACTCGAAAAAAATATATCCAACTTTAATGGATCCACCAGGAAGAAAAAAATCAGAGTCATACTGCGTATGCACACAAAAGCACAACATATTCCGCAAACGGTGTGAAAACGAACTGCTCCACATATACAAGGGCCGGTCAGTGTACCCGGCCCGAACGTCCTTATTGTGCCGAGCAGATTTTTTCCATATAAAATGATTTTAATGGGCTTAATGTGTAATATGCACTTTGTAATTGTAATTTAATATCCTCACGCGCTTACCCTGATTAAAAATACGGGACGAGAGGCGTCTGCAGCGCCAACAAAAAAAAACAATCAGTTCACAGTTGTGCCTGGCGGAGTTTTCCTGATTTTTAAATTTAATTTGTTAGTCATAAAGCAATAAGCAACTACACAGTATCTAGGCATATTGGGGGTGATTTTGAATCACAATTTTTATGTGGTTTTCGTGTGCAGTAAAAAATTGTAAAAAAATATCATTTGTTAGGGAAAATCACAAAAAAAAAATAAAAATTAAAATTTCATACTATTTGTTGGTTTTTAGTTTTTTTATTCAGCAACAGAAGGGAGTGCAGCACTCTGTACTACACCCCTCGTACACCAATCGTTATCTCATCGACATGATTTTGAATTAATTTCACAGTAGAATAAACTGACACGAAATTTATGACCACACTTCAATTTGAATTAAAAAATGCATTAAACTCGTAGTGCTGGTAAGTACCTACTACCTACCCATATCTGAACATAGATTAAGAGATGTAGAATAAAATAATTATGTAGCTTTTGGTGGGCTGCAGGTAAGTCAATTATGAATCATTCGCTTGGGGGTTTTAGTGATCATGGCCATAAGTTGCTGGACTTTGCAGTAACAATAAATTGTAGTTTTTGGGATTATTTTTTCTAAGTGCTGATGTTGAGTCATTGAATTAAATTAATGGTTGGAAGTGGTGACTAATTAATATATTGAATGTCCTAATAATTTGCACGTGTTCTGGTCTACGGCAAAGGCATTAAACAATAAGTGAACAAAGACGTAACGCTAGCAACAAAACCTCTGCTAAGACTGTTCACCTGCTTCACAACTGCAGCCGCCAAATCAGCCTTTTTGCTGGAAGACCGTTTTCCTTCTATCGATGCCTCCAAAAATAAGGGAAATGCTTGCCCAAAACTGTACCTGTGGTTCAATATTTATATCACTCTTGTCAATCGTTGTTTCTTCGGGCTAAGAAGGCGCGCAAAATTGGAGTACGACCACAACCCACTTGGCGTGCGTAACTGGAGGCAGGTAGCGAGGGACCGAGCTGGCTGGAGGGGCTTGTTAGTTGAGGCCGTGGTCCACCCCGGACTGTAAGCGCCACCAAAAGTTAAATAAGATAAATGCTATTTATCAATACCTACAACTTAAATTTTATCAATTTGAACGATATTTTATCAAACGGATAAAACAAAAACTAAAAAACTACTTTGTCAGATTAACAAAACATATTTTTCAGTTTAATAAATCGATATTGTATCAAATCAACAATTTCATTGTTGATTAAACAACGTTTTCGTTATATCCATAACCAAAAATCACTTTTGTAAATGTTTGTAAAATGGACAAAACTTATGCAAAATGTTTGTTAGTCAAACAAAAAACAGATTATCCACATAATAAACATTTTTTTAAAATGAAAAAAAAAAAAAAAAAAAAAAAAAAATGTTCGTAGATATGACAGAAATTTTGTTGAATTATAACACACATCACAACAAAAATACATGCTAAGCATAGCAATCCTTTGAATACAATGCTATTGATGGCGTCGTTTATAATTCACACGTGAAGTAGTATCAAGCAGAAAATTAGTTTGTGCTCATAAAAGTAACCGGTGAAAGTGAATTTAAAAAATTCTTCTTAAAGTTAAATAAATGGACCAGAACATAGTTACTGAACTAAACCTTGCTTCAACAAAAGAAAGCCGCATATGGAATTATTTCAAAAGGTAAGTAAAAGAAGTTAATGCGATAGGTATATAGCTAAAAATTGTTTACTGATTCATCGACCAAACAATTTTTTATATTCTCGTATGTTATTGCAACAAACAAATTTTTTTCTTTTTCTATATAGGTGGCTGAATTGCCGCCGTGCTTTGTTTGCTGCATGCAGTTTTTATACCGACCAGGAAGATTCCCAGAATGCCTTTATAATTATTGGAAGGACATTCGACGAGGTGGAAGTAATATTGACAAGGATGCAGGAAAATAAATATTTTGTAATATAGTTAGGTATAAAATAATTGGTATACCTACCTAAATATTTTTTTTTAATAAATCTACACAATTATTAAACTTATTTGTTTTGCGTATCAATTATTAATACCTAATTTAAAACACAACGGCAGTGCTGACAAATTATTTCTGTACAACCAACAATATTTGCTGTTGATTTAACAAAATACAATAACTGAATTGACAAACTACTTCGATATTATTAAGAATTTTGTTTGTTGACAAAAGAATAAAGTTATTTGTAAAAGCAACAGTTAATCGTTGATTCGACAAAACAACAATGGTCGAACTGATTTTGAACAAATTTTTTTTTTTTTAATTAGCAATGTTTTGATAAATTCAACAAAATATTTTTATACGCACAAAAAAAATTTTTTTATTAGTGCAACATTTTTTTTTAATATCACAACAAAAGTTTTAAGACAAAATAAAAATTACGCATATTTTGTCAATCCGATTTTTGGGGCGTTTGTTGGGCGTACAGTACATTGACAAAAAATTTGTTTAATCAAGCCTCATTTTTATCAAATATACCAGGATTTTATTTTCTGTGTAATACACAAATTTCAGCCCAAGTACTATGAGTAGCTGGAATAGAATTGAAATTGTCATCTCAATAATTGGCTTATTCCAAAGTTTCGGACTTCCATCAGAAGTTGAAGAATTTCCAACGTTCATCTGCTTCGTTAATTTTGGAAATATTTAAAGCTAAAGCTTCCAAAAAAACACGTCTTTAATAATTTTTTCTGTAGTTATGGTATGAAAATTAAAAACCAATGAATAAACGAATTCTATTTCTATTTATAAAAGAACTCATATCAATAAAACTACTTGGCAACATGTTTTGCTCTATCTGTCGACTTCTAAGCTCAATTGATTCAATGTCAATCAATAAATCAATCAATTCCCAACTAACCCCTCAATCTCAACAGCAATTGCGGTACCAATTAATTTAATTTACTCTCCGAAAACAATATCTTTCAAATTCACCGCCACTAAAACAAGCAAATCATTCATTTTAATTGAAAAAACCTACAACCAACAAAATTAACAGAAAAAAATAAAAATAAACCCCTTCCAGTTGAAAACTGAAGAGACATTTACTTCTTAACGACCACTTGAACACTGAACAGTCGCTGCCCTCCTTTTCCGAGTTGCGACCCTCCGCTCAATATTCCATTCAAATATTGAAAATTCAAAAAAAGGAAAAAGAACCAAAATTTCATTTAACAGGACAAAAAATGTTAAGTGACCAACGACAAACTCCCCAGGGAAACTGGCAAATGGAAACCCACAGAAAAAAAGTGTCAGTGGGTGAAAAATGACCGATTCCATAAAATTAAATGAATTTTCTATATATATACACTGTTCAAACAGAGCAAACAAAAAAAAGGAAAAAATCCAAACAAACACAACTTGAAGCATAAATGAAAAATTGTTGAAAAGTACACACGGAAAAATGAAACCCATCCGAAAGGGGTTCACTTGCAGAAAAATTTTTAGTTACAGTTCCCCACCTCCCAACAGAAACGGAACAGTGAGAAAGGACATTCCTACCAGAGTACATTTTTTCTCCCAGTCTCCTTTCCGACTGGATGAATAACAGTCAATTGTATTGAGTTATTTGTAATCAGAAAATGACGATGTCAAATAGTAAAACAAAAATAAGGACGCAAATGTAAAACGTATACCTACAGCAAGCACATAAAAGTGCAAAAGTGAAAGTCATATTTCATGACATTTCGAACAATAAGGAAATAAGTCTAAAAAGCTGTAGCCTATTTCTGGTAGTTTGATTTTTTTTGTCCGTTCTACTTTAACTCCGACTCATCTTCAATTATCCTTGATTTGATTTTTGCCTTCTTCTTGTTCCGTCGTCTGCTTGTGTTGTAGCTGTATGCTGGAGCAAAATTGACGAGGGTTATCATTCACGGGGGGAACGGCATGACATAGAATTTCGGAGCGAATGACAGTTGATGTGCAAGTCGGAAAACACTCAGGCACGAGAACAGCGAACAGCCCCATCCGGGTCAGGTAAATAGAATTTCCCCGGGGCAATTGCGAGACGTAATTTCATTTTCAGTTGATGAACGAGTACGAGAATATTTTGTATACAAATAAATTTTTTTATTTTTATTTTGGTTCCTCGTACTGATACAATTTGCGACTTTCGTGTTGGGAGTTCCTTAAAAAGCTGGTTAGGTTTGGGTAATGGAAACCGACACGTGTCGATAGTAGGTACCTTCCCTTGTTTGAAACAACCAAAATCGATCATTTATTCTAAGACGTCACTGCGTTGTATGTTGATGATAAAAAAAGTCAGCTTATACTGCCAATCCGAGGACAGCAAGGATAAGCTTCAATATTTGTTTGATTTTTTCCGAAAACTCTTTAATCAAAAGAAAGTTAGACGTAGAAGCGACCTTCAATTTTCGGGCTACCCTGTTTGGTGTTTCACTATGTTCGAACGAGTCGATCATAACCCTCGAAGTGCTAAAAATATCATAGCAAATTTAGGAGCTATTCTCCAATATCCCTATACTAGCAGAAATTGCAGACTGCGGTGATGGCAATCTTGTTGCTTCGAGAACTTTTCGACGATCGATTATTTAAAAAAATCTATTTTCCCAACTCGACTGATTATTTATGATACTGACTAGCGTAGATTTTTGCTGGGCGGTTTTGAGTCGCAATCTGGAGCCAGAAATATTTTCTGATTACTCGATACCTTTCGATGTATGATGGTCTCTTTACATCCACAAGAACAAAAATCGCTTTCCTGCTTGGTTTTGGTAAGCTCTCGCAATAGAATGTTTTTGTGTATTTGTATGGATAAAAATCATAAAATATTGATAGCCTTGTTACTGCTCTATAGTAGCCCATTGAATTATGCACTCTTAATGTGCCTCTTAAGTTGTTTACTACCGAATAAAGGACTAAAGCAAGCAGCTCCAGCGATTACAGACAGAATATCTAATGCAACATCAGTTGCCTCGGCCAAATAAATTACATATAGCCTATACGTGTCCTTTTGCCATTTACTTTACCGAGTCCAACAGAAAAACGCTATCCTGCAATAAAGTTGCCTCCAAGATTGGATCCTTGAAAGAAAATAAATGAAATATAAATTTCAAAAGCTTCTGTAGATTGAGGCTACGCAATGAGAGTAAAATCCCGCACACCACCAACATCATCATCATCATCATCATCATTGGCATCGCAACCGATAAGATCTTTCCATTTCTACAAAGAAGTCCCTTTTCATACGGCCTCAGAGAGTGTCTCCCACCCCTTGGGGACACTCCTCCGAAATTGGGTCAAAGTTTGCACATTTCACCTGCGTATGTTGACGATGTGCGCGCTATGTTTAGGTATTACTGGCATCCCACAGCCATAAAAACCGCTTTTCATTTGGGTATTCGAGTATTTCTCTTCTTTTTTTGTTCTGCTCACATATCCTTTATCCCGGTCGATCGATTAGAAAATCCCGATAACAACAATGAAAATTCCTTCGTCTTAACGAAGTTGGTACCGCACTTATGGGGGGGGTATTCCGTATTCCGTATTCCTATAGGCCATTATACGGGAATTCCTTTTGCCATTTCCCTTTCAAATCTAAATACAATCAGAGTGATTACCCAGTTGTATGCGCGTGACACATAGTATCCTGAGCTCGTAAATTGCACAAAGGGACGACTGCGAGAGGGAAAAAAGGCACGAAAACAAAAATCCTGTTTTCAATAGACGAGGCTAGAAATATCATTCAAAGTGGGGGGGGGGGGGGGGGGCTTTCCTCGAAACAGGATCTCTCTCATACATAGGTACACAAAATCAGGGTCACGCAAAACATAATAACATAATAACAGTGCGCAGGCACAACGAAAGGGAGTTTTTCTTAGATTTATTTTCTTGCAAACGTTTGTTGGCCGCCGCACGTAAGGAAAAGGAAAAAGGATATCTAAATTAGGGGATAAGCACTCCAATGAATTTAACATTCTTTGCCAGCAGGCAAATGTTGGTTTTCTTCTTTCATAACCCGGCTGAAGCATGAAAGGGGTTTGATTTGGGACATATTGCTTTCGATTGGCGAGGCCTTTTTAAATAAAGCGGGCTTCCCTTTTGGCCCGCATTAGAGAAGTACTTAATTGCGATTTTTGGTGTATTTGAAGTCTGTCTGAATTGGTGTGTTTTATTCATTATCAGGCATTTTTTGGTAGGTGTAAGTTTGAATAAACTTATAGCGAGTTTTGCGAATAGGCGCGACAGACGGGACGTAGTCTTAAAATGTTCTATTTATTTGAATTCCTTTTTATTTGGAGTTCTAACTAAATGGCATATAAAAAATAATTAGAAGAGAAGAATACTTTGCGGGCTAAAAATTAATGATTTCGTTTGAAACAGCATCAACTATTGTGAACACCTTAGCCGTTTTTACTCGCCTGATCTTAGATCTCACTTATGCGCCGACGCGCATGTTTCCATTATATTACTTCATACCCTTTCGGTGTTTAGCATTCATTTTTTAAAATAAAAATGCCGAATTTTATACACATATTGAGCTAGTGTGACCTAAAATTGAAAGTGAATGTTACCCCTCCTGTCATTCAGAAAATCCGACTCTACATTTCAATGTGTACATATCAATGGTTCATTGAAACCGTTTTATATAGCATGTTTCATATGATCAATTATTCCCCTGGGTGATTATTTTTCGTTTCAATATAGGAAGGAAATAGTTTCGGAATTTTTCCAGGTCTAGAGGTCCAATTTCAGAAACAAAATTTGACACTGAAAGACTGAGAATTTATTCCAATTCTAGTTTTGTTTATATACGAAACACCCTGCATAACATTATTTTTAAAAGACGTTTAGTCGAAGCAGTTCAAATATCATGGAGTGCTGTTGAAAAAAGAAGTGTTTGAACAAAAAAACTTAGAAAAGACAAGCACCCAACAGTGTTTCCTGATAAAATATCTGAAAGTCTTGTTTTTCCGAAATGAAAAATTTTCAAGATTTTTGCCAAAATGTATGTAGTAAAACTCATATTATTATTTTTTTCGCAAAATTAGAGTAGGTAAATATATACATACATATATATATAAATTATAAATGTCATATAAACATAAATATATCTATATGTTCCATAATTTTAGATTCATATTTCGTTAGAGTTGATAGAAGATTGGTACATGGGCTCTGCTCGACTCACATTATACATAATAATGGATTCAATAGAATAGTTTAATTTGTTAGATTTAGAAAATTCTTGATCTCAAAAATCTTGAAATTTTTTGCGACAACTATATTTTTTGCCTTATTTGCACAACTGAATGCAACTTCCTTTTTGTGAAGATATTTTATCTTATTTAGGTTCGCGTTTGACCAAATCTTGGTCTAGAAATCAATGTTATATTTCGGAAGAAAACGGATCTTAACATATACGAGGGTGGTCATGTGCATTATTTTTAAGTATAAAGCCTCACAGGATAAACTGCAGTGGATCAAGATAAATTTGGTCATATCAATGTAGTAAATTTGTAAAAATTGTCTACTTGGTATAATTCGTAGACAAAAAGTCGACAACAAATTTCAAACAGAAATTGTCAGCAGAGAACCCAATACGCGAAAATCGTTGTTATATTCCTGCTTTCTATTCCAGTAAAACAATAATAGCCTTTGCTGAGTAAATCATTCACTCTATAATAAAAATAAAATAAATTTTCTTGTCTCCTTCAATGGATTTTGAAAAAAAAAAAGTTCAAAGGAACAGAATGTGATTTATGTGGAGGTACCGACACGATTGCTGAAACGTCTTCACGGCTTAATGAACTCGTGGAATAAAAAAATTAAATTATTTTCTCAATTTGTTTTTAATTTATGGCTTTTGAAAGACACAGAGTCGTGAATGGGCAGTTTGCTATACTTCATAAAATATGGGACGTAATGGGAAGCCTCACCTTGTGAATATATATAAACTTGGAAATTAAAAACAAAAATATTGGGTACAAGTTCGGGTCGGGCAAAAATGCGGAAAAGTTGTTTCAGACAATCATGCCAAACATAAAATTAACACTAGTGAATGGAGTAAGGAGCTTTGAATGGGGTTTTTGTGCACCTGTTGCGCCATCTATTATTTTTTTAAATATAATGATTTTTATGTATAGAAAATACAATAATAATCTTTAAAAAGGGGGCAATTTAGTGCGACATAAATAAATTATTTGACATTTGACATTGAAATTGAAGCCGATAGAAAAAAACATTGTTTTATGTAAAGCCAATAATTTTTCCATATAGTAGGGAAAGGTGTTGTAAATTGGTGCGATTGTATCTTGGTCCGGTTCTTCTGTGAAATGTTACTCTTCTCTTCATATCTCTTCTCAGTTTCTTTTTGAACTTATACAGCTGCTCGAGTCGACAGAAAAAAATACTTATACTTTTCAGTGAAAAAAAAGTAATTTTTTATTTCTTTTCTAAAGTCGTGTATTGCTTAATTTTCTGTCTCTTTTGCGACACTTTAATCGATTTCGGTAAGAGTATTGATTATCTTTTGGTAGGAACACACTGTTGTAAGTACATATATGTGCTTTAAATACTATGTGAACATTTTATTTTTTTTTTGTCTAAAGTGGTGTTCGTGTAGGTACCTTGGAGTTATCATAGGTCAAAGTTACACGTTACTCGGTTTTTTCAAACAAAATCTGTTTTGTAAGTTTCCGGAAAATATGCCAAAAAGCAAAATAGGTAAATAATATTGAAGTCTTTTGTTAAGTATTTTTTTTAGTTAACGGGAGTTTTTTTTTATTTAAAACTAATATTTGATATAAAAAAAAATTAATCAAGCACATAAACTTTAAGATAATTGTTTTATTCGCTGCTTTCTTGAAATAAGATAAGAATGGTACTATTTTTACTTTTTACTAAAAGAAATTAAAGTTTTCACTTTTAAACCATAGCAAACACTTCAAGGTACAATCACATTTTGTACCTTCGGCCGTTCAAGGTTAGCATATAAAAGTTAGGTTTTCTAAGGAATGGTAAGTAATATCCTTTTGGTAGTTTCGCATTTTTAGGATAAGGCAATAACAGGTAATAACTAAACAAACAAAAAACTGATATGAAAACGTCGCATAAGATATTGGCAAAAAAAACTGAAATCCGGACCAAGGTACAATACCTTATCCCCTACTAAATATGGAACGCTAAAATTTCTTATCTTAACCAGTATCAATGCTCAAAGTATATTTTTCTATATTTTTTAAAAATTGAATGTCCTTGAATCTTGAATTTTATATTTTTTAAAGCGATTTATATTTTTCTTCATTTCAACTTTAAAGGCTGAAAAATCGTTAAACGGGGACATTTTAAAATGCCTCAAAATCAAAAATTACTGGTCCAAAATTTAGGAAGAGTTCTACGTCTACGTAGGTCCAACTTTTTTTCAAAGTGGACACAATCCGCCGTACTAAAATCATTTTTAGTGTCCAGGCTAAATTGTTCGAGCTCACAATGGCGAAATTTTTCGTTCAAAATTGCATATTGTGACCTAGGAACTATTTAGTGAGAAGGTTAAAAATGATTATTGGTAAGGCCAAATGTGTGCAGTGCACTTCTATAGATATTTGTAGAACCACGCACATATAGAACCACGCACCACGAAACAGCATTTTATTGGACCTTAAAATGATGTAGAATGTTCGTCTTTCCACAAATGCCCACTATGTCCTCCGCGTTATTTTTCCTTTTTTTTTCGTACCTACATATATAATTAGGTACTTGTTGAAATTTTTCTTGTAAAACACACTTTATCCAACAAAGGGTTGAGCAATATTTTCCCTTGGTTAATTTTTGTTTGCACACTTTTGATGTCGCAAAAGTGTTTCTGTTAAGGCGGGGGTTAGGCTCGGGTGGGTAGTGGGTACACAGAAACAACCGTCTAATCAAATCAATTCCCATGCGAAGTTCATTGTTGTTGTGGTGCACAAAGCGAAAGAGTGCTGTCAAGAGTCGAAAGAAAATGACATAAATAATAAGAATAAGTGAAACGGAAATTAGGTCAATTGAATGCGGGGGTTAGAGCGGAAACAATTGTTTATTTATATTCGATGTACATTTCCCCGTTCCGTATACCTTTTCACTGATTTTATTAGGGTTTTTTTTTTTTCTTTGCCTTTGATTGCTTATTCTTGTTGGTTTCCTTTTTATTTTCTGCTGCTCTTCTTCGAAGGTCGCACTCCATTGACCCTGAAACGGTTTTCTGAATCAGTGTTAGTACAATGTTCAACCTCCCACACTCGAGGAGGAATTCCGTTCAAGAGCTGCAGATGTTTCACACGAGTGGACGCGCAAGGGGAAATTATTTTATCCGCGAATATGCCGTTGTCACCCGCCCTCGTGACGTGACACCATCGAGTGCCATTAAAATTCCTAATTAAACGGAATAATAATTGTTCTAAGCGCCAAAGTAGAACATGCACAGAATTTGAGATTACAATTTATGGGCGCCACTCTATGGTCGGGTGCAAGTATTTGCGCACACAACGTATGGGTATTTTTCGGTTGATTCTAAATACAAAGTGCGGATGGATGGACATAGAATGTTGTCTGTCGGCCGCGGGGACGGAGGTGAGCAGTGAGCGTTACGCGGTGATGTTATGAAAATATTTGTGAAATGAAACATTTTTTGGGGACGGGCGCGGGAGTTACATGATTTTGTTTCTCTGAACACATTTGTCATTCGGGCCTTTGAATGGGAAAGGCAGGGAAATTGGGAACAGGCAGTCTTTTGTATCTATTTTGGCACGTTGTTTATATTTTCGAATGAGGTCTCGAATTGTGTGTGAAGAACGAAATTCGGGCTTGTGGCTAATTTATTGTGCAACATGTTTTTTAACCAACTAGATAGAGCGGCATCCGTTTGATATATTGGCATAGAGATTTATGATTTGGGTAAGTAAATTATAGATATTGATTTTGGGTCAACGAGTTGACAGGTTGGTTGGCAGCCGGGTGGAGGGCATTCGTTGGTGCTTAAGAGCTTGGGATGTTGGAGTTGGTACTGTCTATTTATCTGATTTCTAGGTATATTTTTAAAAAATCTGTGGGCATTTTTAAATAAATAAACTCCAAAAGTTTATGTCAAGCTTTTCAGAAACGATTATCAAAGAAACTGGTTGATTTAAATCTAATTAATCCTACTCACATATAACAAATTTAAGTTTCGACTTTAAATTTACCGAAGCTCACAATTGCTAAATTATAGAAAATATAACAACCGTGAAGTGAACTACCAAAATTTAAAGTCGAAACTCAAATTGTTTGTTGGTAAGGCGGATAGTCGATGAACGTTGTAATGTCAGCCTTTACACATATAAAGCATAGTGCCTTATAAGCTGTGGAAAAAATGTTTCCGATCCGAAGGAACGTTCTTTAAAGCTGCTAGGTTTTTTTTAAATGTCTTTAGAATGTCCATGAATTGCTGTCACAATAATTTCCCATAGGAAATTCGCTGATTATTCTCATATTCTATTTGGAGATATCAAAATTCCCCATGTCTTTGTTGACACGACAAAAGCGTTCGATATGGTAGATCATTTATATTAATGGATAAACCGTACAATGCTGGCTTTAGGGGAGTTGTTCTTAACTGGTTTATTTCATACCCAAAGAATAAAAACCAGAATGTAAATATAAATGAAACATGCAGCAGGTCGCTTATATACAAAAATGGTGTTCCTCAAGGATCTGTCCTAGACCGCTTCTGTTTTTAATTTTCATTAATTCTCTGTTTATTCAACATTTTAATGCCAAGTCAACAGCTTTTGCTGATGTAATTGGCAACTCTATTTCCGATTGCATCATTTATATAAATGAAGACCTACAAACATTAAGATCTTGGTTTGCATTTCACAAGCTAATTATTATTATTTTTTGCGTTTTTATTATGTGACTGCACCTAGACGGTTCCCTTTTGTATTAAAATAATCAACAGTCTTTCTTTATTTATTAATAAATTTAATTAATATTAAAGGCTTGCTCTTCACTAAGAATAATTGTGAAATTGAGTTGTTGTTAAGGGTTATTGTATAATTAATGTCAAGAAGTGGATAATTTTCAAATGGGTTCGTGATTAATTTTGTTTTTCCTTTTTACTTTTAATTATTGCATATTTTTGTATTTTCTCTATTCGTTATAAAAATAACGTGTTATAAGATTATTATCAATTCCTACCTGATTGTTACCCCACATCAGATTTTGAATTTTTTTTTTTTTGTAAGGTCGTGCGCCATTTCATTTATTCTTTCCACTTACATAATGCCAAAACTTAACGCATACCTATTTATAAATCTGCAGTTTTTTAAGAACTGAATAAAAAAAATTTACCTACTTCCAGACGATAGATGTCATCAACTGAGAAGGTCTGTTCTCTGTTGAGATTTAGTAGTTTTTTTTTTGTAAATATGTGTTACTCGAAACAGCGAATTATTGTTAAAGGAAAGTGAAAATTCTGTTTTTTTTTTAAATACCTATCCGTCAGCGTTATTTTTATTTAAAAAGGGTCTCGCTGAATATTTATGCATATATAGTCGATTTGGCTAACCAATATTGCCATACTTTTTCGGAGATTTTTTTTAAGAAATATATTTAATTTGATACTTTTTCATTGGTAGGCAACTTTATTGTTAGGGTGAAGTTTTTGACGCAGCCCATTAAAAATTACAAGAAAATCTTAAAATTATTTACACTGTTCATTTATCGTATAGATCAGCCATTTGTAGACCGTAGGTATATAAATCGAGAATAAAATACCAAGTATAGGTCTAGTCTACAAGTGTCAAATAAAATACCCAAGCAATCATTGCGAAGAAATAGCTCTTTTAAAAGAATCTCTTCAGCAGCTTAGAGAGCACTTGCTGGAAATTTTGGGGCGACCTGTTGCCTCGAATAGGTGTTCAGCGAATATAATTTGTTTCAATTTTAGTACTATCGAACCTATGGAACCAAGAAGGGTACTGATGTTTATAAAGACCCTCAACAGCTCCCTGGGTTAAATAATAAAGGCCAACACAATGGATCTCTTCTGGTCGCAGTGTACCAGGGCCTATTACTTACAATACAATGCAATAGTACTGGCTATATAGAGTTTTCGTATATGAAAATTATGTAAGAATTTTCGGAAAACAAACAACTAATTTGCTTTATGAAAATAGCTATTTTTTAAAGTCGTCACTTTCACTCCAAAATTTGCGTTCTCTTAAGCTGACTAGGTTGTAATAAATCTTGACTTGAATTACAGAATCTAAAAGAAGAAATTATTTTTATTGAATTACGTCGATTTCACACAGTCCCCAAACGAAAATATATTCTATCGCGTTTTGCTGGAATGGTCGCTGTAACGCTATAGGTACTAGCAGTAGGTAATTAGGTAGGTACCTACCTAGTACTTAACCAAAACTTTTAAAACAATTTTTCTTATAGAATGTATTTTTCTTTAAATGTATGTAGATATTTCCATATAACTAGAATTTTCAACAAATCAAGTCCAGGCCCTAATCACGTTACTTCTGAGACGACGACCTCAAAATTAGCAACGAAGTGCAAGAAGTACGACTCTAAGGGCTGTATTTGAATCATTCTCCACAAATGAATTCAAAACTTACCATACTAAAAATAAATCGCCCTTAACATAACTTATTTTCATCATATCAATTTAAAAAACGATGTCATTTAGACAACCACCGTCTTGCTAGCATACCTAAAGGATTTTTTTTTTTTAAATATGGAGATATGTATTTACAAATGAACATTTTCTATAAAAACTTAATATTTCAGATAATAGAATATCGAATTTGATATTGTTAAGTAAATATTTTGTTACTAAAATCCAATTAGGTATAATATAATAATTCACTGAACAACAGTGCACAGATAATAATCCACTTTGTAATTAAATTTCATTTGAGTATATCTGCCTAATTACTAAACTGCGCCAGAGCCTACTAGGCACCTAATCTATTGCATGCTATTGTGTAGCACCACCTAGCTAATTCAATAAATAGAATATCGAAATTCCATACAGCTAATCCCACACCCAGAGCCAAACACAATAATACCGCTTACGGAATTTCCAACTCAAAACACTGTTATCATTTGCCATTCAATACGATCGTCCTCTTCAATCAACATCAATTGGGATGATGTTATTTTGCTCTCCAACTTAAATGATGTTATTATAATATGTCGCATAATTATCGCTTCAATTAAACGCACCGTCAGCCACCAAATACAGAAAAAAAAAACATGTCCCTGGTCCATTCTCCCATCTGTCCCCGATTGAATGAACGAGAATTATATCCTTTGTGCAGCCGAATTCAATACCAAACAAAACATATGAATATAATGGCAAATAAGCCCCAATTGTGTACTTAATGTCCTTTCACATTTCGGTACTCATTCACATGTCATAGCCATCTAATTAGGTAGGAGGTATACATTATAATGTTTCTGTATCAAACCTGTTATCCTTTGTGATTTACGCAATCATCTCCTGTTCGAGACAGTAGCTTACACTCACTGAGCACATAATCATCACAAAACACACATCACCTTGTTAATTGCAAGAAATTCCGCTTTTTGTGTAATAACAAAACACTGGGCTATTTTTTTTGTGCAACGCAAGAGGATTAACCGCTTTGGGTTATTTTCGTTTTTTTTTTTTTTTTGTATGCAGTGAAACACGAATTCTTTTCTCGTAAATGAAAACGACATGGGTGTGGGCGAAAACCCGGGCGCAAACACTTAACAATAACTTACAATATGTTTCACAATTTTAAAGGATTAACCAGAACCACTCGTAAAATATTCACACCATATGTTACCGTGCACTGTAATTCCTTTAATCGTATATCCTATGCTGCACTAGGGAGGACTTTCATTTGTTTTCACTTCCACCGACCGACAACAACCGGACAACGAAGTACGGGAGAATAATTAAGCAATCTTCTTGTTGCTTCCCCCCATCGATCCCCACCCATCACTTCTTTATTGCAATTTGTTTTTAATTTGACACAGGAAAATAAACTGCCCACATAAATAAAAAAAAAAAATTCAAATGAAGGACACTTTATTTTCAGAATACCATCATAAAAAACAATAAAACGCATAAATATAAACAAAAAAAAAAAAAAAAACAACGAAGGAAACAATCCCAGCCGAACGGAATGTTTATGCAATTAAAGAGGAAGGACCTGGCTCTGGCTTCCTTGTGCTGCACCCAGCACAACACAGTGTGGCTCGTAAAAAATTAACCACAAACGCGAAACGTTGAAGTGTGCAATAAAAAATGGGTGTGTTTTACAACAACACATAACAGGAACAACAGAAAGGACACCCCCAAGGTTTGGAGTTTTTTCCTCTTCGCATTTCTTCCGCACAGGCCTTGTATCCACAATATACCCGTATGACGAAGAAGGACGAAATTAATTATTTCGTTGTCGTTGCCTGTTTTCCTTAGGCAACGTGATTCGAATGGGAAATAAAGGACGGTAAGGACTCATATGGAGGGAAATTAATAATAACATCATTAACAACTACAAGGACTATTATCGGTCAGCACCTTTTCTCCATTCACATGAATTCTTCCCGTGACAACGTAAATGTTAAATCCTTGTATTCCCATAAAAGGATGTGAATTTGGGGGTTTTCCACACGCACTTTTGCTGAGTTCCGTTTGAGTCTCCGTTTGGGAGTAGTGATTTTTTTTTTGTTTATTTTAGATAGCTAGAATTGTGACACAAGAATACGGCACTCGACGAAACACGACCGAGAACGCTCTTTACACGGCCGACGTTCAAATACTACTGAGTCTACTGTGCACAAGGGGATTTTTTGAATGAAAATTGGATAACGATGGAGCGCATGGTTTTGTTAGAGTTGGAACGAATTGGCAATGCCACGCGACCAACACGCTGCATGTTGAGGGGGTGGTTATTGGGTTGGGTTGTGTGGTTAGATGAAAAATTTGAACAGTGGATACTCTTGTGGGTGAGTTTTCCGATGTCTGGCACATTGATGTTGCATGGGGATGTTGTGTTGGGCTAGTGATAGTGAAGGAGAAAATAATGGGAAATCTCAGTGGGCATGGTGCGTTTACCCGTTTACCGTATTCAATAAGAACTCATAGACTGTTAGTGGGTAGAATATTTTTTCATATATGATTGCCATTCTGATGCGTGGGAAAATAATTTAAAAACGAGCTTAGATCTATTCAACTTTAATGTCAAACTTCGACTGTCTGTAAAAAAAAAATACGAACAGAGGTTTGACGGATTACTGCATACGAGATGCTAAACTGGAGTGAATGCACTTTTTCATAGGTAGATATTAAAGGCGTTCTGACCTATAGATTGGGCGAATTTTAAATGCGACTTGCACTATATTTTGAAGAAGACAATTTTTGTCACAATTTGAGTCCCCGCACGTCAAGATAAATAAAATCAAAAACGAGCTTAGCTTTTTAAATTTTACTTAACAGAAGCACAAAACAAATAGTTCTTCAATACGTCAAAAACACTCAACAGAAGCTGTTGAAAATACTTTTAAAAAAAGTGTCAAGACAAAACAGCAAAACCTGTTGGAAATTTATAAAGGAATTCAAAAAGGCCGTCGACAAATCGTGCAATAACTCGCCATAAAAAATCGCTGGTAATGTTAATACCCTATTTCTATTGTTATACCAATCAATTTGTAAAAGGAAAGCTTATAAACAAATAAATATATCTATTTATCTAACTATGTTAATACCCAAGTCGAAGATAATTTTTCAAAAACCAATAAATTGCAAGTTCGGTTAAGCAAACTCAAATATGTACTTTGTTAAAAAATCGCCAAAAAGAAAATAGAAAAAATAACAGAAAATGCTTTAAAACTGAGGCAACGACGTTCGAAAGCACGAAAATACATACAAAAATCGTCAAAAATTCGGAACGGAAACGGCAAAATTAATACAAAAAATTACACAAATGGAGCTTCCTATTTTGTACTTCAAACGCATGGAATTAGGAACAAAACCAAACCTTGATGGATTCCGGGCAATGAGGACCATGAGGGAATTGAGAAAGCCGACGAAATGGCCAGAATAGGCTCTGAAACTCCTTTTACAGGACCCTTCTATGTACTATTCGACTTCGCAAATCGTCTATAAATTTAGCTATCAAAAGATGTTAACACACAAACTGTATTTCTGCGAGAATATACCAGGTTCCCAGGATATTTATCAAAAACCTAACTGATTTCCTCACAGGACAACCTACGATATCACTTAAATAAAATAAATTACCGACTCTTCACTTTGTCGGCTGTGGCTTGAAGAAGACGAAACAGATGAGTACATACCTATAACAGAAAGCTTCTGAGCTCTGCAGAGATGAAGAAGTCATCTGCCAGCAGCTTGACTAACTTTATTAGAAAAGTAGAGAACCTGTTAGCCTAAACACTATTCTGGGCCAATGCCCCAATAGATCTTGTAGGTCGAAGGACCTTTCATCATTCAGGCGAAGTCAATAAGTTAAAACAATATAAAAGAAGGCTGCAGTAGGTAAAGTGTACACTGTGTGAAAAAAAAAAATATTTTGGAAAACCGATTCTAAAAAAATAGTTCAAAAACACATCAAAAAAAATATTGGGAACTATTTTCAAAGTCCTTCAGAAACAATATAAGGCTGTGAAAAACATATCACATATATTACTCCTCGCTTTCAAATATTTAAAAAATAAAATCAAAACACCTCGAAAACTGTCTCAGAAGTCGGCAGAAAAAATGATGCATGAACTAAATACGAAAGCAGAAATACCTACCTATCTGTTTTGGTCAACAATATTACAATAAAAAACAGTGTTTATACTTCTTTACCTGTCGACGAAAGTCCAGGAACACCCACCGAAAGGCCTTTTTCAGGAGTGTTTCCCAAGGATATATATACCAAATATAACAAGAAATATCCCCCAAAATACGTGTTTCCCCGTTCCCCAATGAGAAAAGACTTGTCCCATGCAACATCGAACCCGACCAACAGACTTGTTCGAAACCATTCTAATGCACCCTACCCATCCCCCATCCGAGAGAAATATAAAATCACGTGCTATTCTACAACAACCAGACTTGGTATCCTCCCATGTGCCAAACAAAATTGCAAACACAGTAAACAAAAAATAATTCAGAAGGGTAGTGCTTTTCTTACATGTCCTTTTTCAGTTTAGATTCTTCCATTGTACTTTAAATTTAAGGAATAAAACGCATTTCAAAGAAGTCTCTTCCAACTCACTCCAAAAGCACATTCGCAGACCGCACAAAAGTCGATTAGAAGTGCGAGTCCTTGATTGAAATATTTTCGGCAATGTGTTCAGTTCATATCAAAGGGTCGAAATACCAGTGGTTGGGTGTGTGTACAATCAATGCGGCTATACCTCCCTTTCTTTTAGCGAAATGAACGTGTTCACCCTCTCCGTAGGCCGACTTGACTTTTCCTTAACCAAACTGCAGTTAGCGATTCCTTTTAATCGAGTGATACTAACGCTAAGGGCTCTCCGTCAAGGACGATCCACTGCCGCCACCCTCCTCATTCAATGGGGGGTGGCGGTGTTGGATAATGGCAGTAATATTTGTTTATACTTAAAGCGCAGCATAGAGCAAGGAACCTGACAGGAAGAAGGTAAATAATGCGAGGGTGAATGAATTTTTCTTTGGTTTTTATGATCACAGGGAACGTTCGCATATATACCAATAGAGGGTGAGTGCGGTATTTCCGGTCCTTTCAATGGACGATAATGGTAGTGTGTCTAGTGAATGGTGCTGCTGGCTCGCCGAAGGGTGGCCTCGGTGTATTGTGATGTGCGATGATCCCTTGTGATTATCATTTCGATACGGACAGTTAGAAAAGTCAAATTAGGCCAATTTGTGAGTGTGTGTGGATAGGTCAATAATGGTGATGAACGAACAACGGCATGAATTAGGTGATTTTCCTTTTTTGTTCGCCCGGTGTCGGGCAGCAGGCGTCGGCGTCGTTCGTAGTTCATTTGGAGGGGTTGCCGGTGATGTCTATGTTTATTATTTTGTTAGTTGAGTGTAGATTTCAATCGGACAAGAGAGGATTATTTAATTTGTGATTTATTATTAGAAGGCGATGGTCTCGATTGTGTCAGTCAAGGGGATGATGGTGTCAATGATATATGTTTGTCCACTTTTGGTGCGGTCATTAATTAGTAATTGGGGATCAGCAGTCCGCTGTCTATCTGTCTACGCAATCTGTGTTTTTTGTTGCTATTTCGTGTTGAGAAAAGTCGATTGATAGGGTTGCGCTGGGGTTGTTTGGAAGAGATTGGAAGAAAGCTGGGGTAAGGGTTGTCAGTGCCAGTACGAAAACTGCATGAACGTATGGAAATTAAAACAGTTTATTGTCACCTGAGTATTTCAAGTACTCTTCGAGCTATTAATCCGAAATAGTGTCCACGCATCTCATTTGCCGAGTTATCTATCCAACCATTGGATAGGCTCACAAAAATGATTTGTCATAAATAGGTATTCAGTAGTTAGAAACAGAAACCATTACTTGTTATGCGTCGGAAGAATATTACGCTTAACAAACGCTTTACACTTAAAGTAAATCATGGAGCATAATAGTCGTGCAACGGAAAACACTGCTGTCTCTATTGTGTGTTTGGTCGCTTATAACAAGGGGACCACTGATCCAATTGTCTAGATTTTGTTTTCGTCCATGTGTATGTATACTTTTGCAATGTTTTAGTTAATATTTTTTGGTTTATAGATTTGCAAATTTGTGGGAAAAAAATTGTGTTCGATTAAGGACTGAAATTCGCCCAATAAAGTGGGATTACATAGCCCCGTCTTAAGAATGGCTGAACAGATTCAAAAACACGAAAAAAATGCTTTTATTAAATTCCACTGATCAATCTAAGCTTTAATTCATCTTTCTACACCATTCAGAAAATAGACCATATCTAATACAAGACAGACCTTTTCCGCGATTACATATTTTCAGAAACAATCGTTTCCGACTGTAGCTCTGTTTTTGTGTAGTGGGCACACATCGAAAGCACTTACATAACATTTGCAAGAACGTTTACAATGTAATAGCGCGATTCTTAATCAAGGAAAAAGTCTCATACCTAATAGGTCAATCAAGGCGCCTAAAATTGCGCCAAAATCTAAATTTATTGTTAGCATAAACCCTGATAGAATATTTTTAAAGCTGCTTATGCGACCACAAGCCTTCCTTCCTTTAAATGTATTTTACTACATTTTTCTGAAAATATTGTGACCTCCAATGTGGCCCTATAAGGTCCGAATATAAAAAATTTCCCAGTCCCAAAAACGAACGAATATCCACCTTCATCGGTTGAATTGCAAATTCTTGGCATTGCCATGACTTGCATCCATGATGGAATCGAAATTCCTAACAATCCGTGTGTGGTTTATCACAAAACTGCCATTTGGACATTCTTTCGCAGGAAGCAACTCTGCTCTCAATGTATACTGCACTCGATCTGTTTACGATAAAACTCAGTGTCCTGTCCATCAGACGCAATATACCCGACTGATGACGGATTCGGTCGTTGAACATCTACGACTTGGTTGCCAATACCATATGGCTGCAGCTTGGGTGTTACAAGTCCACACAGTTGACTGGATTTACACGCGATGGTCTATCTGTCTATTTGTCTGATGCCACGGAGGGGGTGTCTATTTCAAAGAGTCCCAACCAGGACGCCATCCTCTGTATGGTACCCACTTCAATGCTCATCAATCAATTTGCCAGCGAGTATAGTGAGAGAAAGCAAACAAAATGTAAACAGATCACAACATTGAGCTCGTCGCCTTCGAGTGGTGTGTCTTGTACTCCTTGTTGGTTAAATGGCCTCACATGGATACACATGTAACGCGAACGCCTGTGGATAGTTTTGTGACCATCACATCATCGTGCATCGAATTCACCATTGAAGCTGACGAATGTCTTCGGGCGTTAATTGGCGTGAAGTATTTTCCGAAAACGTAAACAAATTTTGTAACGATAACGGACACGAGGACGATGAACGTCATCAGGAGTACTTCCATGCGTCTATAGTTGTATGATTGTGTTAATCTGTTTTTGGGGACAGACGGAAAAATTGATATTTCGGATGATGGGCGTCCGCCACACTGATATGGTGGCCATGGGATTAGAGATTTCGGAAAAATTATTGAATTGCCAGAATGACGGATTGTTTGTGTTTAATTTGGTTGCGGCTATCTGGGGGTGTATATGCTTCGTGTTGACATTGATGCTAATTGTGTTGATTGAGAGCGGATAATAAAACGATTATGATGGCTGGATAGTGGTGACTAGTGAGCTAGAAAACAGATGTCGAGTGGGCGGTCCTTGTGTTTGCCTTGGTCGATTTGATTTATGAAATTGTTAAGCATGTGTGTGAGGCCTACTGCGGGCAGCCGTGATAAGCTCTATTTAGTTGGTGGACACAACGATATTATTTGCTTTAAATGCGATGCCGTTTTTATAATCGGTTTAATTTTTTTTATTTGTTTTCCCTTTTTAAATTTCGATTTCTTTTTAATAAATATATAATTATGTAAATAGCTTAATAAATAAATTAAATTCAAATTGATAAATTAATCTAAAGGCTTTCAAAAATGTATAAGACTCTTGTCTTACTTTGTAAGCGATTTTGAAATAAATAAATAAAATAAAAAATAGTGGTCAGTTCAATTGTTGTTTAGTACAAATCGACTCAAGAAAAGATCTGATATTCTTGTGGTTCCTGTGAACAGTTTTCGGTTAAAGCATCGAGTAAAGGTAGAGGTATTATAGTAGAAGACTGTTCTGCGACTAAGCCAGTCAACGGAAATTTCATAAGATTTGAAGGAAACTTCACATCCCGGTCATATAAACGTGTAACTTATGACATTTGTAGCAGTGAATCTTGGGTACAAGAGGCAGCATAATAAAAAACGTACATACCGATGCTTTACTGGAAGCTTTACGCAAAGAATAAACTACAATTATTACTTAAAATATCTAACCAATTCATGATATTTAAATAGTTTGAATGGTGCTGAAATTGGCTTTAGCTTAATTATATTTAAAATATGTGTCACCGGAACCGGAAGACATAAATGATGCAAGAGTTCAAAAAGAAGTTACTGAGCTGTAGCTCAATGCGATCGCTAAGAACTGACTAAAATTGGAAGTCACTATGTAGGGAGTTTAAAGAATTTCGATCTTAATTCAAATTTTGACAAATATTTGCAAGAAGTCAAACAATCGACTACGCATATTTACTACTCCCCATCAGAAGTGCACCGAAATAACCACAAATCCCTGGCGCTAAATCGGAAATAGAGACTTAAAATGATCATCTATTCCCCCTCATTGTTATAAGATATCCTCATCCATCATTATGGTTCCAAAGATATCCTCCAACTACTTAAAATACTCCGATTAATTTATCGATTAACACGAAACCATTCACGGAACCAGTCGATTTTCAAATAAAAACAGATTTCCGATCCCGCGGGCATCCCAACTATTCCATCCCGGACAATTAATGCGCTGAACGTGCTTTCACTCATCCTCACAACTACCTCTCAGCGACATAAATGACTCAAGACCCAACAGACGTATATAGAAACATTCGGGAGGACACCTGCTCCCAAAGGTGTTGACCCGAAGTGCCGTACACTAAAAATACACGCTCACTCAAACAAGCCATCAAAACGAGATTCCTTGACGAAAATAAATTGCCAATGATTCCAACAGGTTAACCGTCCCCAATCGTTCGGCCCACACATTCCCGGGAACACAAACGCCGAAACGGAACAGCGCAAACATATAGTAAAACTAAAAGTGTCCCCCTTGGACCAATATCACTAATTGCATCATTTGGGCGAGAGGAAATCTCGATTCGAAAATAGAATCGAACAGTAGTCGAGTCGGGATGGATACGTATACGGGACCGCCATAACTGAGGCGTGAAACGTTTGTCGTTATAGTTGCAATGCTGTGTGCGAGTGTTTGGCAATTTTCATTGCACATCATGAAGGAGGATTGAAGGGGAAGTTGGAGTTAAATCGGGGACTCGATTGAATAGGGAGGGAAATAAAAGTAGTATTTCGAGACCGTAAAAAGCAACAGGGAACCACTTAACGGAAGAGTTTGCCCTGTCGCCGGAGAGGGACGATCGCATCAATGATTCAATTAGTTGGGAGCTAGATTCTGTAACTCGGAATGATAGGAAAGTCCTTGTTGGGTTTTTTGTCATGACGACTTACTTGAATAAAGTTGAAGGGATGACATTTTATGTCAAATTGTCAGGACCGGTAGCGACAGAACACCCAGAGATAATTCGACTCCATTGTTATTTTGGAACGCTTGGAGTTAGGACACTATATTTGTCGGCACGGTTTGTTCAGCCTTTTTCTTACACATGTGGTCAGTCATCCCGAAAAAAATGTGAAGAAGGAGGATTCAAGGACTAAACAAAGTCAGTTGAAAAGAAAGCCAAATCATTTTGAATAATTTTGTGCCTTTTGTTTAAATTTCAGTATAATGGTCTTACTATTTGTTATGCAATTAAAACAATTTTAGTTCATCAATGCACCCTACGTTGCGTCGGTTCCTTGCCAACATCCTCAGTTGCAGTCTTTATTTAATTCCTTAAAAACACATAGCATATAACATTATATGGAGGGCAGCATGGGGAACTCGAAAGTGGGCTTAAAACTAAGGGAAAAAGAAAAAGTCTCCTAGATGAAAACTGAAAATGGAAACAAACTTTTCGTTGTAATTTATATTTCTACCGAATCTTAGACCTCCCGCTCATAGTCCAAAATATTAAGCAGTTAGCCACCGCACTTCCTCGATGGTTAGCCAAAAATTAAAAAAAATACAAACATATTCCACTGACACTCTACCCTATTCCGGAGAAATTTTGAACAAATTGCAAAAACCTTATGGCATCTATAAATACTTCACAAGCTTAACTGATGGTTGGTTAAAAGACGACTAAATATTAAATGAGGTTCTTGTTCTCAATTCACACTTATTTGGTGTAACAAAAATCGTATACATAGCTGCACCTACCTTAAACCTGACATTTGAGTACAGACTTAAGACCTGAAAAGAGGAACTTTAATCAAGTTCAAGTACGGCGACCCTTTTTCATCTCCAAAATGAGTTTGAATTGTAAAGATTTATCAAACCGTGGAGTATAGAACAATACTCAACAACAATACAAACAACTCAGTTGTTCGGTACAACTCATCTATGTAAATAAAAGCTATCAGTCCACAACTCATACCCATATAACTCATATAGACGGAACAAGGAACAACAGAACTTCTTAAAGATATTTCATCCACAAACCACTTTGATTTACAGGCAGAAAAGGATGTAAGCTCTACCGTATCAATTTCGGACAAAATTCTGTGCAAATAGGACTTAACAGGTTCCCAAGCAATATAAAAGCTGAATGGAAGCTCCGTGGATGAGTTGTCCTGTAGCTATAATGAGCTATAATGAGCTAAAGGACAACTCATCCACGAAGTTTCCATCCAGATTTTATATTGTGTGGGAACCTTTTAAGTCCTATTTATATATTGTCTGGTAGATGAGCTTGTAGGCGCAGTGGCTTAGTGGTTAGTGTGTTGGACAACAAAGCGACGAGTCCAAGGTTTGAATCCCGCGGATCAGGATTATTTTTACGGTGCCACCTCTCGCGAACGTCTGACAAACATCCGAGAGTATAACTGTCTTGAAAGAGCTTCTCAATCGGCCGTTTGGAATCGGCATAAAATTATAGATCCCTTCCATTCGTTCCAAAAATAAAAAAAAAACTCATACAAAATGGTTGCGAGAAGCTAGGCGTAGAATCCCTATGGATCTGTTATGCCAAATATTTACTTTATTTAGATGAGCTTGTATATCCATCCATTGGGAAACAGAAATGAAGGTCGTTCCGGAAAAAATAAAGAAGTTCAAGGGCGA
Source organism: Cheilosia vernalis (assembly GCA_949126925.1). Taxonomy (NCBI): domain Eukaryota; kingdom Metazoa; phylum Arthropoda; class Insecta; order Diptera; family Syrphidae; genus Cheilosia; species Cheilosia vernalis. Next base: position 6,668,431 of record OX421362.1, read on the forward strand.
CCGAATTTTACTCAGTTTCGGAACATCCTTAAGACCTGAAAATCGGTGACTCAGGTGCAGAAAGATGAGTTTCGAACATTCCAGAGACGATTTGCGAATGGCACCGTATTTGTTTTGCTGATTGTCTACTACTCTCGTCTTTCTGAATAGACTTTGGGATGCTTCGGCTTGGTTGGATCTCATACTCATATTCTGAATCTTCAACACGCAAACTTTAAACAAGTAGAAAGTGTGAATTATATACCAGCGGACAAATTGAAGGTGCCTTGATCTCGTAAGCCAAAGATCATCAGTCGACAACAGCTGTTTCCTTGGGGGGATATAAGAAGATATAAGAAGTTACCCTAACTCTCACAACCCACCAACTCCCACCCACCCCCGAACCACCAATCTGTGGTGAAAAAAAAAAGCACCATCAACTCCGAAACATGGTTGAACTCTATGAGTGGATGTGGCTAATAAAACTGTCTCTCACTCGAACAAGCCAAAAGTTAACTTCCACTCGACTAGCTCTGTAACAGCAGCACACCAAGCTTACCATTACCAACAACAACAACAACAACAACAGCAGCTACCACTACCAACTTCAGGCACTTCCCGTGATATGCAATAAAATTACGTTTGACTGCATTCTGTTCGATTCGATTACACAGTCACCCATGTCACTATGCGCGTACGAGTATATATGGCATCGACTGGGTGTGCTGCCTTTGAATCGACGACCCTTTCCGGGTCATTTAGCAATTCCCATGTCGCAGTTCCACAACCAACTCCACAGCCCACAGCCAGGACTCTTGTTAGGTTCTGGTTCTGCACCACGAGCAACTTGAAAAGTGTTGTTTATGACATGTTCATTACTTTCGTGTAGTTCCGGGATGAACTTTCACATTAACCCATGCCGAGACAAATTGGTCGATTCGTGAAAGATGGTGGGATATAGACTCCAACTCCGCTCCAATCTCCTATATCGCAGGCCTCCACAGTTCATCATAATATTCCCATCAATTTGGGGTCCCATTCACCATCAGCACCATCACCATATGATCTGGCAACATTCCGGGGTGACGAGCATAATGACGATGGCAATGTGCGCTATTCATCTCGCTCGTGCCATTAGCACATATTAGATGATGAGACGACAGCGCCACAGTTGGGCGTGTGATGATAGAGGTGATGAGCATGATGACGATGATGATGATGGAATACCACTTTCTTATATCATCCATACTTTTTCACTCGATGGATTCGAAGAGTCGAAAGGGTGCAGATACGAGTACTCTGTGCGGATGTGTCCCTTGCGAATGCGAACACACCGTTCGCCATGATATCTATCCCGAACGGGGTAAAGTGGCTTAAGGAGGATAATTTTTTGGGGGATTCATGCATTCTGACGGCTTGTCACACATGAGTGTTCTTGTTCTCCCGCATATAATCCCCCGACTCTAGCAGAGGAAAATGTTGGAAACAATTACTGAAGCGTATGATTGACATTCAACGAAAGTGTTCACGGATTTGAAGTGCGCTCTGGAAATGATAATTATTTTCAGCTTCACATAAATGCGGTAAGAAATGGGAATAGGATGGGTAACAACAGGGCAACAAATCCAATCGAATTAACGAGGAAACGTAGGAACTGCTGCTGTTGATGGAGACGAATCTTTAAGTTTTTTGTTCTGTATCTCGGTTTTGATGGGCTTGTATTTTTATAAAAGATCACGTTGAGAGGGGTTTTGCTTGAGAGCTGTTATTTAGAGTTTTTATTAGTTGTTTAGATTTGTTCGACTGTTCCTTTCGGAGGCATTGATATTTTTACCAAAGTGCAAAAGTACTTCTATTCAGTGATGTGTCAAGCATTGGAAGTGTGAAGATCCTTACGATTTCTTACGATTTCAGCAAGAACAAGGATTAATATAGAGATTAAGAACATTTTTAGAATTTGCTTAGCAAGTGTGCTTGTGAGGTAGGTACGGAACGACGAGTAACTATTTCCAGGGCAACACATTTCCATAGCTATTTTCTTCCTTTTTAAGGTTCCGTACCCAAAGGAAAAAAACGTAACCTTATTAGTTTCGCTCGGATGTCTCTCCGTCTGTCTGTCCGAAACCACTAAGCCAATTTTGTTACCAGGTCTATCTCAAGAACCGATTGACATAGGAGGCTAAAATTTACACACAACATCCGGTATAACCTCTAGTTAAACGACAAATACCAATGGAAGGAATACATCGATTGGTTTTGGATTATTTCATTCGCCCAAAAAACGGTTTATTTCTTGATTCACAAAAAAAAATACATTAATTCCTTTTTTGTAGATCATGTTCTTATCTATATATGTGCTGAATACTGTTTTGCCGAAAAGTTAATAGTTTACAAGATATTTTCAAAAAAGATAATTTTACCATGTAAAATACGTTGCTCTCATTGATGTTCTAATCTACTACGCAGTTGTGCACAATTGACCCCATCAAAGACACCAGGGCTGTCGCTTCATATTTCGTTGGGGAGTATAATACGTTTTTTGGGGAGTACAGAAAAAAATAAAAGTAATATATTTTTAGTCAATATTTTTCAATTGGGACAGGTCGCATCACGGAAAGAATTGAAAATCACCAATTGCAACATTTTGAGTTGTAATTCACGAATCGTATATTTTTCGCAAATCACAACGATTTATTCTTGAATTGATATAAAAATTTGTAATTTGTCAGTGAAAACGTCGAAAAATATCAAATTTTGTTTGTTGCATTTTGCGATTAAAAGTATTAATTCGAGCTTCTTTAATTTGTAGTGATTTGCGAGATTGTTTGGAGCAATTTACCACTTCAATAGGCAAATTTCGTAATCACCACTTTGTAATCTCAAATTGCGAAAAATATTTGGTGATTTACCACCACTGAATTATGAATCAATAAAATCTTGTAATAATTTACCACATTTAAATCGAAAACGTAAATTGACGTAAAGAAGTCGTAAATTGCAAAATATTTTTTGTAATTTCCATGGAAGCTAACTACATAACGTGTGAAATTTTTTTATGCACAGGTAGTCGACAGTAACGATATAGTCCATGGGTCGAAATCCTTTCTTTATATGGATCAATATACATACATAATATGTTTGTGGTGTTGCTGGACAGCTGCAATCATGGTCAGCGACAGCGACAGACAGTCGGTATTTGATCTTTGCTTAAGACAGTCGTTTTTTAATTATTACTAGTTCTCAGTGATAGTGAGTGTACTAACCATTATAAAGCATTCTGGAATATATATCATGTAAGTACCTATTTAATAATGGAAAAAAAATTAAACTAAAGTAGGTATATAAATCTGTATTTTTATTTTTTTCAGAATGAAGATATGTCTCGCTATTAGAAAAGAAGTAAATTGGTATGGATATTAAAGTGTGCAGTCGAAAAGGTTTTTTAAGGTTCGTATCAATACAAGTTCTTCTAAACAATTTGCGTGTATTAACAATTTCAGCATAGACAGAAAAACCACCCCAGACAAATCCCGTTGTCTCCGGACGATATGGCGTCATATGATTCTCAAGGATATCAAGAGGAAACAAAAATATAAAATACGACTATGAATTCTGATTGTAAATTCAAGTTGTAAATTGAAAATAAAGTTTTCTAATTTCACGATAAAACGTTTTTAATTTAAGACGGTGATGCCTCAAATCACTACTCAAGAATCGTAAATTGCAAAATATGAATTGCAAATTGCAAAATATGAATTGCAAATTGATAAAAAGAAGTTGTAATTTACGATTAAGAATTTGTAAATTGCAACTACAGAAGTAGCAAATCAGCACTAATGAGTTGCAATTCAAGACTAAATGGTTGCAATTCGGTAAGGGATGAAATCAAATTTACTACAGAGAAGTGGTAAATTGCGAAATGTTTTTGCAATTCACAACCATAGTAATATCAAATTTAGAACTACTTGTTTAAAATTGCGATCGGTTATGGCAATATGTATTTCTCGTTTGATCATTATTGACAATGAGAAGTGTTGATTCACGATTTTTGGGGGTCAATATCTTCACTTCTTACAATTTCTAAAATTGCGAATAAGAAGTCGTGAATCAGTAAATCCTGAGCTAAGCTCTAAAACTAGACAAACTTTTCGTGATTCTGCGCTCATTTTTCTTGATTTGATCTTAAAATTTTTTCCGTGATACAGAATGGAAAATTGGAGTGGGTTGGGTACTAGGTAATAATTAGAAAATGAGATTCATTTCAAATTACTCGCACAATTTTTGAGAGTAAAAATATTAAGTAATTAAATTAAACTAAATTGTGATGAATTCATGAAGAGGGGAAAGATTGAATGATATAGATTTCAAATAATATCTGATGTGTTGGACTTTAGCCAAATACGGAACCTTCGGTGCGCGAGTGACACTCGCACTTGGCCGGTTTTTAGTTTTCCCATAAGTTGAGAAAAAATTCCTCTTTTTCACTCCAAGGAAATTTCCTTTATTTTCATAAGACAAAAATGTAAAACAAAAAAAAAAATAAATGAAAATGAAATGTAATGAAAGTCCGTGTGTGCGCGCATAACTTGATAACGGGTTGTTGGATTTTAACGATCTTGGGCTTGACGGTTTCGTTTTGGACCAAGGAAGGAAATAGGCTACGTTTTGTCGCCAAAACAGAACATTGAGGGCATGAAAGAAGTTATGAAAGTTTGTATGGGGAAATGCACTTTAAAAAAAATAATCGGGGTTGAAATCGAGTACTGACAATTCAAATACAAAAAAAAAATTGTATTTTAAATTTTAAAGGCAATTGTTGTTGGCAATTATCATTATATTAATATACGTGAACATCCGAGCTTTCCGTACCTACGTTTTTTTGGTATTTAATATGAAATGAGGAGAATGAAACTTATGTTATTTGAAAGGTGCTGTGCCATAGATGTGCACAAACACAAAATCGTGGGTATATGTCGCCATTAAGGCTGGTAAAATTAAGTTATGAGCTCTCCATACAAAAACAGGTAATAAAAGGATTTTGGTGACAGTCAATTTGTCGCCGTCATGTTTCCATAGCAATGTATTTGATCATCTGAGATTAGAACCTGTTCGAGAGAATCATTTAATCAAAACGTTTTTGCATTGCGAATATTTAGAAAAAAATAATTGTTCATATTAAACATTAAAAAAAAACAGCCCAGTCTACGTAAGATTTTTTGTGTTTCTGAATGCATTCACTCGTTTTGATATTACCTGCTGTCAAGTAAGATGATAATCGCCTTCTAGTTTTGGGGTTAATTATTAAAAATACTATTCTGTGTTTTTCAGAAACAACATGACACCCCAGTTCAACATTTACAACAGTTGAAACATATTTGGCCTGGTACCTGGCTAACATAGGTAGATTTTCTTGCTAGATGATTCAAGTAACAGATCAGGACAGAATTACTATTCGCAAATATCTCCGAGAGCTGTTAAAAAGCTTAAAAAAATCGCCTTTTGTGAGAGAGTTATTAAGGTATTTATTTTCTTTCTTTCGTTGAAAAGGGACAAGTGAGTTTGGCAATCTTTATGTATTTCGCGCTGTTATAAGACGACTTTATTGACACTGAGAGAAACGTTCGCAAAGCGTTCGTATTCAATACATCTGACCAGATTACATCTACTTCAGCTGATTTTCTAAACTTTTAGCGATTTGACGAAGAGTGGCTTCCTCAATCGTGGGACTATTTTCCGCAGGACTATATTCTGGAGCGACTCCAATAAGTAGGTATACTCTCTCAAACTGAGTAAGAACGCCTTTCCATCAAAAAGAACTGCACCGGTCTTTGGTTTTTGTCAATGATATTTAAATTTCTGGTTCTAAGAGGCCGAATGTTCTAATAAAATGCAATATTTACAGATTACTGATCGTTGTCAAACTTTTCCCTGAACTCCTTCAAAGACTCTGTACTCTAAGTTCAAACAGAAATGTGCTTTGCATACAGGTTTTTAGAAGCCGAGTCCCTCAGTGAATACACACCACAAAGGTCTTCCTCTTTCTTCTACTTCGCAAACATCTCCATAGGACAGCTGTCGAAAACAATCTTTGTCCTAAATAGCAGCTCGGAATATGGCAAAAAAGTTAGTTTTCAAACTTCTTCCCATCAGGAAAGTAAAAAAAGGTATCCCAATACATTTGCCCGTGAAGTTCACTCCTCCTAATATTCAGATATTCTGGCGGTCCTTCAAATTTATGTTCACGTTCATCGCTTCAATATATGCCTTTCCTCCAATTATACAAAAGTGAATTACCTCAGCGCTGTCATGCGGCTAACATATCACTTAAACACATTACCCCATAAATCAGCACATGATAGTGCCATTAGGCAGATATGCGCGTGTGTGTTCCCCTAACAAATTCATTCAAAATCAGATTCGTTCCCAGATTTCCGAATCTATTTCCCCGAAAATGAATTTCAAAAATGGAAAAATACGTAATTTACGACCCCTATAGGCGAACGTGTAAAGTGCTGCCTCCGGCCCAAGGCACAACTCTCCCATAGTACCTACACCAGTGTTCGCCATTCGAATTCGATTGAAGACATTAAAAACGAAGTTTCCATCTCGGAGAACCGACCAAATTATGACTGTGCGCGATGGGGAACATCTGTCCAACTATAAATCCGTTCCGCGCTACAGATACAAACTGGCGTGTATATACCTAGTATCTTGCTACTTAGAGATGCCGCAGCATTAATTTCGGGACACTGACGCGTTTTCGTGTCCAAAAATACAAATCGTGTCATAAGTGCCTTAAAGTGGATGTGAGTAGACACACTGGGTCGTCAGCCTTGAAAAGTGTTCGCCGTGTCTTTTTCTACCAAACACCAACCACACACACACGAATGTTTGACATCAAATAGGATTTGTTATTCTTTAATGCAAACAAAAGATTACGAGATGAATTTATGGAACGCTTCGTCCGACGATGACGCCTGTTTATTTTTAGTTGAAGGTGTAGTTAGAAACATCGGGGAAATCCGTTTTGACAGAGATTACCGCTGTCAAACTTGCTGGGATGTGTGAAGGCAGACGAATTTTCGGAACAAGGTATAATACTCGTTGGTAATTAAAGCGAACCGCATATCCCACAGAACCCTGTAACGACACTCATTATCGTAAAATTTTAAAGACCGTTTAATTATTGAAGCCTTTCTGGAGAAAGTTTGCCGAGTGTCCAAACGGTGGTCGTAAAATTTCACACTTAGCCCCTTTTTGGTTGGGCTGGCTTTGGAAGCGATTACCGATAAGCAGGACACATTTCGGAACAGATGTCCCAGGAGTTGGACGTGTGCACACCGCCGTAAAGTGCCATGTTGCAATTTCTAAACGAAAACACAACAGTTGTGACATGTGCGCGCCTTTCTTGAGTGTGGGCAAGGCTCTGAGGAGCGGAAATTAAAGTTTGGTTTTATGGCTCACATTGCAAACATTAAGAAAGCCACTTGAGGGTGCGGGTTGGCGCATAGGACCCACTTTTTGAAATGCGTCGAAATGCGTTCTCAGACGGTTTCAGAATCGATTGCACGTACCTACTTATTGCTGGAGTGGGTGGTGGTGCGATATACCTCTCGAAGAGATTGCGTGAGTGCAATCGAAGTTAAGAGTTGCCTTTGAAGGGTGCGATGTGCTATGTGCATCGATGGACGGGCGGTTGGGCGCTGAAGTGTTTACCGAAGGGTCTGATCCATCCTTCGGTTGGATATTTTAGAAGGATACTCGTGGCGGTGGTGTAAATCGTTGCTTTGATGCAGGGATAAAGGACCAGTTGAGAGTTAATTGAGATATCTGATACATTGAAGGGTGTTTAGTGGGAGAGAGAGGCAGAGAGCTTGTCCTAAGTACCAGGCGCCATTAGAGTTGGTGTTCATTTTTGCATCGAGCTGTGATGGAGTATGATTTGAAGGGATTACTTGGATGCGGGAGGGGGCACTGTTTGCATTGAGTCTGCAAGAGAAATGTATGTATATTCGGGTGAAGGAGAGACTGTGCGTGTTTTTAAGGAGAAATCGATTTAAAAAAACTAAAGCCCGATCAGAAGGAAAGTTCACTCTGACTCTGTGGGTAAAATAACATCTCCCTCAAGTCCTCTGAAAACCTCCACAAATACCACACACGGGTTGCCCCTCCTACAACTTTCTCTCCAGATTTCTTTCACAACTTCCTCACCACCATACATTAACTTGATGGCAAATCAACTAATATCCCGAAGAAACTTTCACAAAAATGAATTTGACACCATATGGCGAACTTCTTGAGGTAATTGTCACCCCCCTCAGTCCCATCGATGTATATGGAACACCAAGTGTTTCGATTTGTCACGTGTGTTCATATCACAATCGAATACAAAATGATACATCAGCCACCCAGCACCACTGCCATGCGAATCAACTTTTATCTCTTATAGAATTCTGATAGAAAATCTAGTCGCATTACACTCAAAGACCCGCGCCGTCACACCCCCCGTACGGTGAAGAGATTTATTTCATCCCGGTATAGGACTCCGCAGCCATTTAAGAAAAAATATAAAAACACACCCTCCCAGCAACCCATCTCATAAGTGCACGGAATGGTGGTGGAGGGTTGATAGAGCAACAACAAAAAAAAAAAAAAAAAAAAACAGCGAAATCTGTTCCACTTATTAAGTTGTCACAATTTATTCCTTTTTGTGTGTTGCTTTACTTTGCCATGCAACAAAACAGAGAAATCGGCAGCAAGTGTTTAACACGAATGAGTTATGGGACAACTTCGCATCCTGTGTGTATAGGGGGCGGTGGGGGGTATAAGGAGCTGATGAAGAAATGTCACTGCTGCCTGACAGAAGGAATCGCAGTAAAATAATAAAAAAGGAAGTACAAAGTAACAAGAACCAGCACGGAACTGTTCAATGGGGGATGATGCTCGTAAGTTTTGAGAGTGAGTGCGCGAGCACCGAGCACTCTCGACAGCGATGGTGCAAAGTAAAGAAAAACAGAACATTTAAGGGTGAGGCACACTGCCATTCAATTGTCATGGAATATCTTTGAATTGAAAATGATACCACATACGACATACGAGTATGCAGGGAGGCAGCTGCCAGAGCTCGCATTGAATGGTAACAGCGTAGGTCTGTGCGTCCGTGAGAGCCTACATGAAGTGGATCTCTGGGTAATGGGTGTTCTTACTTCTTTCTTAGTGTATGCGTCGCAGTTTGTTTGAAGTCGGAGTGGTGAAAATGGACATTAGCGAAGAGAAGGTATAGTTTTCTTAATATGGTGCGGGTAAGAACTTCGCGCACCTTTTACGCCCATGGGTAAACCAACATCTCAGATGTAGGTCGATGGTGGGAATAGAATTCAATGGCTGATGGCTATGCATCCCAATTGGACATGTACAATTGTACAGTGACTTAGTTGGAGGTGGGATGTACGGGTCGCAGGTTTAAATTTTATGAGCCTTATGAAAACACACATTTTTCTAGAGACTCATTTATTTGGTCTCATTGGTTGCATTAACGCCTGACCAACAACATCAGATAGTACAACTCTGAGCAAGCATTTTAATGCAGTCGTTCGTACACAGGGTGACCGTTGCTGAGTTCTGAAAAAACCCAAGAGAAAGGGCGAAGGAGGCTATTCTGCAAAATTTACCATTTTTGAACGATATTTAATTTGCTCTCTAAGCACTATAATAGTGTTGTTGCGAAATCGACAATAGATAGATAGATTTACAGCCCGATTCTGCCGTTGTGAGCCCTCACAAGTCACAAGCTCTTGTGAGGTTGTTTTGTTGTGAGGATTGTTGTGATTCGATAACTTTTTCAGAATTCTACGATAACCCTCACAACAAAATTCACAAAAAAATTCACCTCAGAATGGTCACTTCCAAATTGGCACAACATTTTCCACAAAAGACCGAGTTCGCACACGAAGTTATTAAAAATACATAAAATAACATTTTTTGGCAACAATACGTGAAATATGTTTTTATACAACAATATGTATTTTTTCCGAAATGGTTATAAATGTTGCACAAAATGCGGTGTTCGGTCATAAAGTGTGTGGACTGTGGAAATATCAAACCGACCATCAAATGCAATAATGATTGCCATTTGTGAGCCGTTATGACTGGTTTTGAATTTTGTGACCTGCTCAATTTATAGGAGATCACAAATTCGATTGTTTTTGTGAGCCTCACAAGTTGTGAGTGTGCTGACAGAATACGAAAACCTCACAAAATCAATTTCACCTCACCTTGTGAGGGTTTTGTGACTTGTGAGGTTTTCCAGAATCGGGCTTTTAGATTTAGATGATTTTTATTTCCAGCAAAAGATAAAAAAAGATATTTACAATTTAGTAAATTTGTTTACAAAAATCGTTGAAGTCATTGCCGTCTGTCTGATTGGCAATTCAGAAACACAAAGAAAAAAAAAGAAAAAACACTTGTAAGTGATAATTTACGTAACTCAAAAAGCAGTATTAGCACAGTAATTATTTTGCATTTTAGAAAATTTCAGTTAAAATCCTTTCTCTGTATTGAAGAGCTATTTTGCAGTACCTGGTTAGTTTTAGGACATCAACTTCATTTAGGATTCGTAAGACATGGTTTTCGGATAAGATAGTCCTTCCAAATATTGATCTTCTCGTCTCCCTTAAAATTGGGCAGCTCCCAACAAAATCAAAGATATCCTCTCTCTCCGCTAAATTACACAAGCTGCAGATTGTAGGTAGGTCATATATATGTGGTACATAATTCAGTTTGAGGAGTTCTCCGCGCATTTTTAGCACCGTTGATATTTCCTCTACGCTATGCTCATCCCGAAAATAGTTTTTCCCCTCGGGGTTGTAGCCTAATCTACTATAAACTGCTCTATGGAGTGAGCCTGATGCTTCTTCTACAAACCTTTGTCGTAACTGCTCATCCACACATATGGTAGAGTTTGGGTTTTCAACTCCTTACTTCATCCACATTCTCTAGCTAGTTCCACCCAATCCTGATACCATCCAGTTTTTCCACGAATTGACTGTATAATGTAGCAGACTAGTGTACAGTTAATTTTAAAACTCGTATGTTTTCGTTGTACTGTTTTTTTTTTTTTAATTTTGTTTTTATGGCACTGCAAAATTATCCTCGACCTTCACCCAAATTCTCTCAAAAAAACTCTTTCTTTTCGACCACGTTATAAAAATTCCTTTATTCGAAATGTTATAAAATCTAGTCATACATCAAAATTTTTTCAAGTGTTGTAAAAGGCAGCTGTGTGGAAAAGGGCCAAAATAGCAAGCACTTGTAAAAAAGTGCCAACTTTTGTCGCACAACGATCACACTGTATCGTGTCACATCAAATGTAGAGCCATTCAGCTCGCCCTAAAAAAGTACAGTGTGGACCTTGCACCAGCTGCTTACTTTATTTCTTATTATGTCCAAGAGGAATGGAACTCATATCGGGGGATTCGCATTTCCTTCGCAGGAGAGTTCATCTGACAATACAATTCACCATCTGGCAATATCTTAAACAAGTAGTTGACGTCGCTCACGCCGCATTTCAAAGGAAAAATCGAAGACGATTCGGTAAAACCATTGCAAGGAAGAATATGCGAACATCTTGACAAAGGGAAGGGGAATTATGTCAAACATCCATTTTCAGTTGGAGTGAGATGTAGTACGACCTTCCCGTGTTTCATTTCAAACATTTTTAAATTGAGAGGGTAAGGCCCTAGTTATAGCCATACGTAAAATGCAACCGTAAAAATTTTCTTTTGCTTTTGTAGAGCACTTAATCCTAATGGTTGAACTCAATCTTGGTCTTAAAATGTTGCTTATGAATTATAAAGTTAGTCTATCGAAAAAAAATAGCAAATTATCTTTAAATTTTGTAAAAAAATAATTTATACATTTTTCCGTACGAAAACCTTTTTCCGATCCACTTCTCAGTCAATTCCACAACAACAACAACAACAACAAAAACCTGTATTTCATTTTTTTACTGTTCCATCTATCAGGATTTTTTTTTTCTGATGGAATCCAATCAGTGGTGGTTGATTTGTTGTATTTGTTTTCATAGGGAAACATTTTTCTGACAGAATTTTCGCTATAACCGCCTAAACGAAAAAAAATCATTTTCATACTGTTCCCACTTTTTCTGTTGCATTTTACGTATGGCTATATCTAGCGCCTAAGACAAGAAACCAAAGCCTACATTAATAAAAGTCTTTTTATATTTTTAGATAAAATGTAACTGTTGATTTCGACTACCAAAACCCGATGAAACGTCAAAATCCCACCGTCGTGTCACCGGCTACCAACTGAATAGCGTGAAACCTATTTAATTTAACGCTGCTCGAGAATTTCAATAACCGCCATTTTTCCTCGCATCATATTGCCTGACAGAAATCATCAAGCCACCCCTGTAACAAGAAACTCAAGCATTTACAAAAGTTTTCCCTAATTTTCTCCAGTTGTCATGCCCATTTCCCGCAACCGGAAAAAAAGGCATTCACTTTCAACCCAAGGCATCACACTCCGAAGCATAACGTACATCTCAAGTGACTGTAGACCCACTCATCATGCAAGTGGAACGTGTCTAATTGCTTTTCCGGGGATGATTTAACAGGTGACAAATTACGACAAAACACTGTCAGAGAGCCAACAAAGACAGGAGGTAGGCATAGGCATACAATATATCCAGAATTACACTCAAAAGCACGACAATTCCACCAACCGTGTCCAAACAGGCAGCATTGTCATCCTGTCTATCTCCATCTTCACGTCTGTCCTATGCACGCTCTACAGTTTATTAATTTAAATTTAGTTTATGGCGGTGTGACTGTGACGCCCGACGACGTGGTGACAAGGCGCGTTGTTTCATCTGATTAATCTGGAACGACGGCTGGTGTGACTAATTGAACGAGTGTGGAATGTGGTGGCACAGGCATCATAAACGTAAAATACACCTTCCACGATTGCCTTCGATTTTAATGATGATTCAGGGATCCTGACGGCAGAATTGCAAAATCAGAGCACGCCCACGACTAATGTTCGTATACAATTTATTCCGGATTTTGTCCCATCCCTTGGTCCAATTCATTCATCATTCCAGCGGCAGCATCGGGACATTCAGGACCCTAACGAAAGGCAATATCCTCTTTTGCCCATTTGAATTCAAATTGTTACTGAGTTTTCATCACCGATGAGGAAGCAGAAGGATTTCAAAATCTCTGCCCGGTACACGAGGAAATCAATCTGAATTTGCCAACTCGAAGCGAAACCCAATGGACAATCCCGATTCGGACTGTCAAACCAAATGAGGACCAATTTGTTTATCCGTGTCCTGAATAGAAGAAGGACACACTCCATATACACTCGCAGTCATGGACCGACAAAACTTTTTGCGCGTTCGACTTTCGTTTGTCCTTTCCGTATTGGCAGTTGTTTTGCCTTGTTCTCCGTCTTCTTCGGTGGGAGAGAACCTTTCGAAATTGGAAGTCAATTAGTGGCTTAAGGATGAAGTATTTTTCATGATTTTATGATACCCCACAGAAGCGCCAGAGCAGCAGCAGCAGCGGCAAAAACAAGTGACGAAGAAACAACTCCTCGACGTTAATGCGGGTCAGGAAAACATGATCCCTACTTTCTAATGAGAATTTTCTGGGAAATGATGAGAGGGCTGCCGGCTGCCTGCTGGAGAGGACGAAGTTCGCTTGATTGGAAAAAGTTTCCGTTAACAGCAATTATAACAACTTTTTGGATACATTTTTACGTTGCGCTACTTATTTGTTATTGTTGGGCGCGCGGTGGTAGATTGGATTGGATTGGATTCGATTCGTGTGGTGGGTAAAATTAATTAGCAACACACTTTGTGTAGTTTTGATGGGGAGTGAGTTGGACCTTATTGAACTGCGTCGCGGATCAATATTGTTTTGCGCATACCCAGGGCTTCAAGTGGAACGCTTTACATGCAAACTTTAAATTGGTTCATTGGTTCAATTATGAACGAGCTTATGGGTAAATTTGCCTAAGGCCATGAGTGATGGTGTTCTGATTTGTTGGGGAAGGGTCTTGAGGTATTTGCATGTGCACTCTTCTATTCTGCAACCTGGAAACATCTGAAAGTTTGTTTTCTTTCTAAAAGTGGGTATATGTTCAACACATATCCTCTGATAATGATGAATAAAATGGGAACTTTCTGCCAATGCATGAGGTTTTTAACTCGTTTTTATCTAGCAGCTAGAGTTTTTGAAGCATTCCTCTAGTGTCTAGTCTTCTACCCGCTCAATACAGTATATTGTTTAAATCTTTTTTTTCTCAGAGCAAAAAGTAATAGATTTCAGTGTATTCTGTAATAGTTTATCGAAATTCTTACCTTTTTAGACACAAAACTCGTTTAAGAAAAAATGTTTACAAATAAGAATCTTAGGAGAGCCACGTAGAGGCTGCCTGAATCCTTACCCGATGTTTAACTAAACAACATCGTAGAGGCGTCGTAAAAGAATCTAACAAATTAATACGGCTGAAGGAGTTTGATTGGAAGAATAAAATATTTTTTTTTGTAGTAGTAGATTTATTACGTAAATAGCAATTTACAGCTAGGTTCCGGAATTCACTTTCACTCGAAATGAAATTGAAATATATCGAAAATAAATTTTTGTGTTCTATATTAATGTGTCTGTTAAAAGCAAAACATACTCTTCCACCAAAATTTTTTTTTTTGAACTGAAGATGGCGTTATATTTCAAATTTTGACAGTTATATGACCAATTCACTTGTATATTACAAAATCGATGATATCCCATATTAAAAGTAAGAAGAAAACTGCTACTAAAATCAAAACCATATCTTATCCATCTGACAGTTTACTCCAAAACATTATGTTATCCAGATTTAAGAATCTAAGAAAGTTTGATTTAACTTATTTAGTTCTTAAAAACTGTCATAAATTTAATATGATTTTATTTACGAAAAAGTGCAATGAAAATAACAAAATTTTCAATTTTGAATCGTAACAGTGCAATGAAGTTAGTCACTAGGTTATTAAGTTTTTGTTTTAATTGATAAAACCTCTATACCTACTTTTTATATCTTTATAATAATGTGAAAAATAAAATACAATTTTAAACACTATTAGAAAAAATAATAATCCTTTTTTTAAGTTCTGGTCAAAATGTACTTTATCCACTTGAGTTAAAAGCAAAACATGCCTTATCCATTTTAGTATACCAAAAACATCCTTATCCTTTTTTCAATTATTAATTACTTCCAATAAATTAACTTAAAACGTGCGAGACAAGTGTCTCTAAACTTAACTTATCGTTTTTAAAATCAGTAAATGTTTTTATAAATGAGGTTTTAATTTTTTTAAGGCACAGGAAGTTTTTTCGTTTTTTCTTAGAATGACATGTGATGGACAAGAGCATGTTTTGCTTTTAATAGACACTTTCACTGTAATCGATTTCGATTTAAAATTTTTCGAAATCAATCAAACAATTCCATAATTGGATTTTGTCGATTTCCAAGTGATTTCAAATCGATCTAGGTAATTCGATGTGAAATATAGTGAAAACATAAAGACTCAATTTTGAACAAACTTTGCGATAAGTTTATTTCACTAAAAATATTTTTTAAACAGGGGTAGATACACATAAAAATACTGCGCAGGAGGCATAAGGATCTCGCAAGAAAATAACATACAATTCAAAAGTATCCTTTTCTTTTATAGAAAAGAGTTGGATCTTGATTTGGTTGCGACATTTTTATATGAGTGCCGTCGATGCATCCTATGATGCCAGGAATATTCAATTTGTCGAAACATTGTCGTTTTAATTTACCTACTTTATTCATCTTCTTCTTCGTTTTTTTATTTGTTCCTGTCCATATTTATATCTTTCTATTTCCAATACCGCAGCTATTAACATAGCACTCATTGTAACGATTTCTCTATATCTTTTATAAGAAAATAAATCTTTTCAAACCCGTTAACAACAAATTTAACAATTTTATCTACCTAAACAATTTGTTTTCAATTTCACGAAAAGTGTTTCGAAAAAAATTCGGAGTAACCAAATCGGTCGAAATGCAGAACACTGAAAATGAATTCACTCGATTTACAATTTCGATTCCGATTTCATTTCACTCGAATGCTGGAACCTAGCTGTTAGATCGGCTTGTATTGTCTTGCAAATATGGTCTTGGGTGGAAAATGAAAAACAATTTTCTTTGTTTGTATTTTTCCCTTTTCTCACGAGACCTTTTCTAATTCCCACGAGTTACTAACACTGTATTACACCTACTGCATTTAGACATTTTTTTTGCTTCTTCACATGTATTCGCAGACAGTACAATTGAGGGCGGAAGGGAGGGGGTAATATTTAAAAAAAACTTGCGGGGCAAATTGGAGAGACCTAGGAAAACTGTCAGTATATTTCTGCTTAGTTTAGGCGACTGCAAAATACCTAAAATCTCAGAAGTTTCAAGTGGAATGAAGTAGTTGTAATTGCGGGACGAAACCTACCCTACTTTGATTTACTGAAAAAAAACATATTGGAAGCTGCCCGTTCTTAGGCCCCAAATATTGCTTAACCTAAAGAGGATAAATGCATTTGAATACGTAGTCAAAAAGTTTTTACATTTCAAAATGGTTTTTATGAAAGAATATAAAATCCATACCAAAAATATGTAGAACGAGCAATATGCGAGGAAGTGAATGAAGTACAATGTGATTCAATACCCGAAAGTATTCGCGTGACTCTGCCTATACCATTAGCCCAGATTAAAATATTACAACCACGAGTTTACGTAAAATCTTCATAGTACCGTTTTTGTGGAAATTCTAGCAATCCTATCGATTCCGGTCAGAAGAGGCCTCCTTCGAAAATTATTATTCCGAAACTTCCGGAACTCTATTGTTAACTTAATTCAGATGTTAAAAAAGAACAAGCATAACTGGTAGAGTTCCACAAAAGCCCAACAGTTTTAAAGGCTAAAGCTCCTCGCTCGACAGCAAAGCCAACGCCTTTAATGTTGGACGAGTCCAGCCGATGGACACTGGACCGCCTTAGTAATCATTTTCAACCCTGACCCTAAATAAGTTTAATGTTGCAATAAACAATTTTGCAAAGGAAAAACCGCCCTTAAGATGTAACTCAGCCTGTAGTTATTGTTTCCATCAGTTTGAAGGCAGATCCAGATAAAAAAAACAACAACCTCTAAGCAAATTTCCCTAACCACAAAGGATATACACACAAAATTTGACAGACTCACCTCGCATAGTATGCAGCAGCAGCCATCGCCTGAGCCGTCTCCATCATCAGATCAATTTTGCAATTGCGATAGGGGTACTTTGCAATCCCATCATCCAAGCCGTTGGCATTCAATTCGCCTCCGGTCGTCGCTGTACTACCGCCAACTTCCTCTTCGAAAACCACCGGCAAAGCACTGCCGATTCCCTTTCCTGGCTGCTTGTCCAGCAGACCAGCCTCTCGTAGATTATCCTCGACGAAGCTTGAATGCATTGCTGCACTACCCAAAGGAACCTCACGTATGCTGATGTGATCTTCCGTCATACCACCGCGTCCAGTGGCACTGGAATTCGTCGTGCTGGTGTTCATCATAGCCTGCTGTTGGCCTTGACTATGCAGGCTATGCCTTTGATTGTACTCGCCGTCGGCTCTGGTCCGTTGATGTGACGTGTTAGGCAGGGCTGGTGCTGGGGGTGGGTTTTTTGGTGGTGGCGGTGGCGGTGGTAGCACTGCCTGGTTACGGTAATGAAACTCTTCCTGATGATGCTGAAAGTAATTCTCCTCGTACCCAATGCCACTGACTCCAGCTGACATATGTTTTCTCTGATTTGACGGATTGTTGTTGCCGCCACTTTGTTCTTTGTAGCCACCGCCAGCGACGACAGCGTCATTGTTAGACGACGAGCAAACTGGGAGCGCAGACGATGCTCTTTTGCTGGCATCCGATGATGTGGCGGATTTTTGTGAACCCCTTCCGGGAGTGCGTCTTCTCAGATTCCGGTGGCCGTTGGTGTTGGAGTTATTGTTTCCGTTCGGATGCGCCGTGCTGGTGCTGATGTGCGGTCGTTCGGGTATTGTTTCGTAGACGTGGTTGTTCGGAAGCTCGTGCTGCTGCTGTTGGTATTTCTGTTGTTGCTGTTGATGGAGTGCAGCCGCCTTGTCACACATCGGTTCGACAAACCCGCCGGGAAAATGAAAGTGCAAATGGGGTGCGGCTGACGAAACCATTTGCTGTTGCGGCGGCGGCGGTGGTATCTTCAAAAAATGCAATCCCTTCGGTTGTTTTGACGAGGACTCTCTTGTGAATGATGACTGTGGGTGGTGGTGGAGCTGCTGCTGATGTTGCTGATGTTTGCCGGGTGGAGGTGGCAAATTATTCAGATGATAGTCACCCGCGCCCCCATCCATGCTCGATGGGTAGTGGTGGTGGTTGTTTGGGCCAACAGAACGCATGTCGAACGTAGTCTGATTCAACAAGTGTTTCTCGTAAATGTCGTTCAGCAAATTGGTGGCTGTTTTGGAAATTTGATTAAAATTCTGTTGTACCAATGGAATTCGGCTGGTGTGTAGCACTCCGTCGCCAGCACTCACCCCCTCCGGCTGACATGTGGCCGTAGGGTGCTGCTGATGTTGGATATGCACTCCACTGCCATTCGAATATGTGACGGGCATTGTTCGATGCTGTTGCTGGTATTGATGCTGTACGCCAGGTGGTAATGGTCGGAAGGGTTGCGGAATTGGCACCGCAATTGATTGCTTTCCGCCAGCCATTATGGCAGTTGTATTGTTGCTGGCATGCTGGGGCGGCAGTACGACTCTATCGGGCCAACATCTCGTTTTTGATCTTCCGGCATTGTCTGACGCTGTAGCTGTATTTGAAGCACCACCACTACCACCTGCAGCAGCTGGCAAATCAAAGGCGGAACTATTCGAATGGCTCGCACGGAATGTAGAACCTGGAGGCAGTACCGCCGTCGACGGTGGGTGCGGAACTGCCTGGGGGTTGGATGAATGATGAATGCGAACACCGGAAGACGATGATGATGACTGTTGTCTGTGCGGATGATGTTGATGATGATGATGCAGTTGTAATCCGTCTCGTTTAATTGCTGAACTGCCTGTGTGTCGTGGTCGGTGCACAGATGCCTGAAATGATATAAATAATTGAAAGTCACATCGAGTACAGAAAACAAAAGACCAGGCAGCAAATCTTTCTCGCATGCAGCAGTTAAAATTCTTGAGATTCACCAAAAATGTAATTCCATCCCTCGAGTGTGTATACGCACACTTGCTTTTTACGACCTCTTGGTGTGGATTGCGCAAAGCCAAACGGTAGGATATTTCCTCAGTTATATATCCGGCAGGGTATTTGTTTTTCTTCCGCTTTCCGAGCGGTCAGGGTGTGCGCACTCACTCAAGTGGATGGGCTGCTAATTGTTTACGGTAATTAAATACTTTTTTACTACCTAATTTGAGAGCCTGGCATATATAGAAAACTTTGTTATAGATACTTACGAAAACGGGTGCTGCCGATTGAGAGGAATCATCGCTGCCCCTGGAAGAGAGGAAAATGTGATATCGTAAAAACTCTGCCTTTGAATAATATTAAAATTTATTTGTGGGGTGAAAAAATCGCCCCCACCCCCACAGTACGGCGATTGAAACTTTGCAATATTCCGACCTCCGACGATTAGAGGATGCAGTTTATGGCGGAAGATTTGATGAGTTAAGTGCCTCCGAAGATGCTGCCATAAATTTGTCAAAAGGTTATTTTGTATGCCACATTTGTCGAGTCACAAAATTTAAGAGAATTTTCGTTTTAATATCCACTTAACGACATGTTTGCATTTAAAGGGTTAACGTTGTCTGAAAATTTATTACGAGTGAAGTGACTTTGGTTGGACAGATGGAAAAAATAAAAAAAAGAAGGGATAATGCCCGAATGGATCTCATCAACTTGGTTTTAGAGGTTCTTTTGTGGATACATCGTAATTTTTTACGGTACTGAAAAAGAGTTTCAAAAGGAAGGATGAGGCGCGAGGCGCCCCAGTTTTTTTGTCGGAGATAATTCATTCGCCCTTGTTAACGATCGTGCATAGAGCGGAACTAAGTTGACAAAGCTTTTCTACAAGCATTTTCTCCTCAATTGCCTCCTTAGGCACAAAAGAGGCAACCAACCAACCAACTTTTTGCGTTTCTCCCAAGTGTTATTGTCTTGTCAACAGTGCCAGTCCACTTCCTAGTGATGTGTTCTTGAAATTGCTAGTAAACTATTTTAAGTGACATTCACTTTCAACGAGCAGGAGCTAGGAGAACGTTAAATCAAACTAATAGTCGTGACCCACAACAAAAACGCCAGCTTCACTTGACCCAACTTTGGCTGGGAACTGTTATATTGGGTATTCGTTTATTTTGCTTTGGTATTCTTTCCAGAGATAGGTGTTAAAAAAAGGGACTTATGTTAGCCGCGTTTGAGAGTGGGTGGCATTTGTAAAGGCTTTTGGAAAAATCATGCCCCAACTCAGTGTTGCACGTTTGGCGGTTTCCCCAAGATTTTTTTTTTTTTTGTGAAATCTGGGGTGAGAAAATGTTTTGGGGGAAAATCTGGGTTATTGTTAAAATGATCTAACAGACTTTTTAGTGCCTGCCATTGGCATTTTTTTTCAGCAGAATATAGCTTTTTATGTCTTGAACACTGACTTCCTTGTTCAACTTTGCATATCTCGGTTCGGGTCCTTTTGACTAAGCTTAGTACCTTTAGGTAAAACTACCGAGCATCGCTCCTGGAGTAGAGCTGACGAAATGCTCTGCTTCCTCACTGCAACGCTGCTTCTACAATAATTTTAAAATTCAAATCGAGCGGGAATGTTAGCAGCGACAATAATTATTATAAAACATACGTGTACTTAATGTGCATTGGTTTGTGCATTGAATAAGGTCGTGTCCAACAGTGGCTCTAAAACGCAGGTATTCTCAAACATTTCCCCCAATGATTGGCGTCTGTAATAACCAGGGCACAAACCGATGCCAGTGAACTTCAAAGTGTTCCTAGCCCTAGCTACCAACCATATTTTTACATTCTTAGACAACAACCGCACTTATTGCTACTTTTTTCCCGTCAGATGGCACCTTTAACACTTTGAGAGACTCACCCATCTTCAAGCTGGTCCACCCGCACCACTTTCAAATTCAAATTCGATGGTCGTCGCCGTGGTATTCGATTCGATTTCGGCTTGTTCTCCGGCATTTTAACCGAACTGCATGTCCTGAAAGGATAGAAAAAAAAAATAACAAATTAGCTCATAAACTATGTATGGGTCACAATATCTTAATGATAAACCTATGCCCAATGTAAATAGAATGGAGCCAAACTAAAAGCCATTTAAAAGCAAGAGCAACTGACCCACGTCTGGGGACGCAAATAAAACATATCTCCCGGATATCAAAGGATACACAAACATCATAAAAGAAATGATGAATGTGAATGCACATAAAAAATGAATGTCGAGGGACAATTGCAAGAGGAAGTTGACAATTTTCAGGAGAGGCGGGCCGCTTCATCCATCCATATATACGCCGCCCACTCCAATTTTAGAATAGAAAACAAAAACCGGCATTCTCTGGAATGACCCCTGTTTGACGATGAGAACCCTAGATAGGTAGTGCATTCATTTGCACGACAACGACGATATGATGATGATGAGTGTTAGCTGTTACGTTTTATGCACAACGCTTGTGTCGGATTGCATCGTATGCCTGTTTTCACAAATTGTCATGCAGGAGGAGTCCTTTTGTATTTCGGTGCATTCAGTCGCATGGGCTTAATTCCAATTTCGTTGCACTCTTATACTGGTCTATGGCTTATGTGTGACACTGCAAGGGTTCATGTCAATCGGTCTGAAAATTGGTGCACCTTTACATGCTATATCCAGGATTGCGTGCGTGTGTTTAGTTGTTTGCATCGCTTTTTTCGATTGTTATCCGCAAATTGCTTTGAAAGGACATTTTAACATGCTGCTGTCATGAGAGACAAAATTAAGTGTATCCAGTCGGTGTGCTTCGATTGCGTGTGTTGATGGATACCTATCTGCTGTGGGTTAAATTCTTGTCACATGATGAGGACAGGATGCCTGCCTACATCGATTTGCTGGTGATTTGGGGCTTGTTACACTTGATTGTTGGTTTCAGGACTTACTGGTATAGGCGCCAGCACATTCAGGTGAAAATTCACCAGTTGGTTGTGCATTTAATTACTCGGGAGGGCTTTTGGTTTCGGAGGGATATGTATATGAAGTGCCAATTGACAGTCTGCAGTTTAATCTAGTGACCATCAGCTTGGAGTGCGAAATTGTTTCTCTGAGAGTAAGTGGAAATAAATACTTGGTGTAGTTTTAAAAATCCATTTGTTTGGTTTTTTTATTTTTTTTATTTTTTTGGGACGAGGGGAGAGGAGCAACAGTTTCATGGCGCCTTCGATTGCTGACATGAGAAGCAGGACAGAGATGTTTGTCTGACACTCGGGTGAAAAGCGGTTAGTGGAAGAAGCAACTTTGCCTCCCTTCGACTTACAACTGTTGTAGATTTAAAATATGAATCTATTATTTCATTTGTTCAAAAAATTTATTAAAAATAATCATGTTAACTACATAAGCACAAAAATGCCCAATTTACATAAAAAGATCTAGGTTACGAAAACCAGATTTGTCAGACTTATCATAGTAGACTGGACTTCACCGGCCTTTTGGCTTAAATATGATCCCACAGAGCAATTTTCAATGGTGCAAGGCTAGATCTGTCATGATAAGGTGTCTTTTCGTTTGGCAACGGGATAGGCGAACTAAACATTCTGGAGAAATATTTCGGGGGGACTACAACTGACAACACTTTAAGTGCAAAAGTAAAACCCACAAATAACTTGGGTCACTGTAAGAGCGTTAAAAGCATTGACTTGGTCCAGAGAAGTATTAAAATAAAACAAGAGTGCTTCGAAAAAGGTATCAAATGGTAGGCCCTCGCATCAATGGTTGCTGTAAAGTCATAAAACTCTACACACTGAGGACTCTTTGCTTCTCTATAACCTGAGACGGTATCCATTGCTACAGATCTTCAATCTTACAAGGTTACAAGTGATTATATCTACGTCAACGTGAAGCCTCGTGTAACCGCTTCAGTTGACTACAATGTTTTACTCCATACCTTCTTCGCGATAAATCGACCCGAGATTTCATGGGTGCAGCTATAAGTTGACAAAAATTTCCAAAAGATTTTGGCCCATGAAATCTCTAAAAAATACGAACCGAATTTTGGACTAATAATAAATGCGACGAATGCTGACTGGCACAAGGTAAACTGAGACCGCCAGCTCGCAAATCCACTTGCCAATGGTGCCCTCAATTTTTTTGTCGAAATCCAAACAACCCCCTTGGACGTCTGTGAAACTTGTAATTCCATTTCAAAATTGTCTTTTGCTGTACCAATAGATTTATCCTCCCGGGCTTTTCCCATTACATACCCAATTGACAGTGGGTGGCTCACTCCTGAAATACATCACCCAAACCTTGGACAGTCCACACAGTTTCGTCACCATGTTGCCGTCTTATTTACGACCACCATACACAACATCGCATTTTAATAATCTGCTAACGACGAGTTTTACAGAAAACTCAAGCCATAAACAACCGACCAAAATGGGATCAACTCCACAAGTCTCGACTCCAATGACAACCTCCCATAATCTGCATGTCACTCCTAAGCTGGGTATTACTTTGTCAAACTGTCACATGCACTATACAGGGCGCTCTGTCCAAAAATCACAACGTCAACAATCCCACCGATACATTTCGAAACGCGCATCCCGCACCAGTAACACATGCACCACCAAATCATTTATAAACATCATGCCGGGAAATATGACGCTAAATAGCTTTCTTGGAAGAGAAATGTAGGGCACGGGCTCCTGGCTGCCGCATCCGTTTAACCCCACACCCGAATGTTCCACGAAGCAATAAATCTCCGTAGTGGATTTGTTTCCACAGTAACTATAGAAGAACTATGAATAGCCAGCCGGGCTGTGCGAGTGTGCACCCTGCCGACACGTCAAATCGCAACTTCTGTTAGACCAATTAAAAGGCGGACTGTTTAACAGCGCGGCCCATAAATCAAGTGAAAGCTATATCAGCTATGAGGTTCTTCTCACTGTCAGCAGCCAGATGCTAGTTCTATTGAAATCAAGAGTCTAGCACATCCCTGTGCCTCGCATTATTATGACTTCATCAGCAACATCCCGTATTCATGGTTGGTAGTAAATTAGAAGGGGTATAAATGCGAAGCATCTTTATGCCCCTTTGACTGTTCTAAATCATCCTGCAAAGTTAGCAAGTGAACACGGAGGGACTTTGAATGCGTGTGTGTGTATCTTGATGTTGTGCTGTTGTCTCGAGGTGGAGCATCATTAAAATTCCCATCTGCTTGCAGTTCATTTAGAATTTATGAGTCGTCGCTCAATCGACGGAATGAATGGGCAGCACTTACACATGACGTTGACCTTTGGCATTGTCTCCGTCATGAGGTTTCCTATCTGTTTACCTTTTGCGAGTTCTATGTGTATACCCACTCGGGAGTAAATACCTTTACAGGGTTTGTGACGGGAAGATGGGATAATTAAGCGTGGAAAAGTAACGCGGAGGGTGGATGCAGCACACTTGTTCTCACAGATTGTGTAATCTGGTAAGGGATACAGGGGATTAGGGGTTAGAGTGAGGGTGTCTGTTTTTTTTTTTTAATCTTCAAACAGAGGCAGTGACAATTTCGGAGGAGAACATAAAATACAAACTTGTTTCTTTTTATTGCCTTTGCTGAGGAATGCTGGGATTGGTACTGGAATAACAAGGACAAGTCGACGGTTAGGAGTTGTTACTAAGGGAGATGGGTGATTAATGGGGATTGCTAATTGAATTGCGACAGTGGAATGTTATGTTTATGGACAGGGGTGACAAATGAAAAGAAATTGGTGTGAGTTCAGTCATGGGGTGGTGTAGATGTGTATAAATGCTTGAAGGTCTGCGAGAGGTCGTAAATCATTTTGAGTGCGCGCTCTTGAAAATGTTGTAAAATGAAACTGAATTAAGTGAAATGTTAGGCCACAGCTTAATTAGAAAGGTAGGTGCTGACATCTGTCAATCAATTGTTTTTTGTCCAAACAATTTTATTTCGCACCTTAAAATTCGGAAAAAGGATGACATCGAGATCAATTTCACAGCCAAAAATTTAACAAAAATTGATTCCAAATGCCAAATGTCCCTTCGTCATTTAGGAAGAGAGAGGGTTTTCTAGTGACTGAGCACTGTAGACCCGGCGATAACCAGTTAAGTTTGGTGTTACTAAATTTTTACGTTCGGATTAATAGCAAATTGTAGCATTACATATATGGTTCAAGTATACACAAGTATTTGAAATTACAGTTGCTTGACCGGTTTATAAGTTTCCCCCGGCATTCATTGTGTGCTGTTACTGTAACTACACATCAACTGTTATTTAAAAAATGTGCGCAGGTAAATTAGCAATAAATTTTACCCATATTTCTCCCCATAGTTACCATCATGAGTACCGACTGCTCTTGTCTATCCCAACTGCCAAGCTTGCGTGAGCTTTAGAAGAAAGGAAAGAACAAAGCAACAATACTCTTTCGGAAATGATAACTGGAATAAGTTAGATAAGTCCCATAGATCTAACAAACAACTTTTTGGTGTAAGACGTAGGGCGAACAACAAATTACTTAGGTAGTTGGATTAAATACTTCTTCAACACTCAGTAAGGTTGTGTTAATAAAACATCGATAGTTCAATCGATTAATCGATCGTTGAACTATTGGGATAGTTTGAAAAATATCGATAGTTTGGAAAAAAATATTGTTAAAATTTGTTTTTTTTTTTTTATTTTAAAATGTTTTTTTTAATTTTTTTTTAGGTTTGTAACTAACAAAACTTATTTTAGTTATTATTTATATTAATTACACATCGATTTTTTATCGGTTAATCGATTGTTTTTCCCAAAAAAACATTGTTTTGGTATTGTTTTAAGAAAAAACAATCAATAATATCGAAAACTGCAGCAATCGATGTTTCATTAACCCTACTGCGATAAATTTGAAGCTGAGTTCAGCTCTCAGAATATAATTTTTGGAATTAGTGAATTGCTCAATGAGACATGGTGGCGGATGAACTCTTTCTAGTCAAACGGCAGCTCTCGATCAACATTGCGATATCTGGTATTCTGTCCTATAGTAGTCCTCACCGTCAGTGAAACTGCCTGACAGTAAAAAATTAAATAAAATACAGAAAACAGAAACAACGAACAACAGCGGCACAGAAATCGTTAGAATCATGTCCACTCAATGTTTACTTCGAATCCCATGTCAAATTTGTTCTATTGGGCGGTCCGCAAGTTCTCTTCGGTCAGGTTTGGAATCCAACCGAAACATTGATACTGTTGTAGTCGTCATTTTCTACTATGATGAGCGCCAGGTAAATGTCTCTATGGATCAGTCATGGAAACCTTTCGCTATGCTTGTGATCGAACTACGAGCTTCTACAAAAACCGTTTGTCGATAAGCATAGAATGGTTCGCGGACTCTCAACTTACTAATTACCACGCCGAAGATGTTTTTCTTCCAAATATAAGTATTTAAAGTCAACGACAGACAACAACTTTGATAACTCAATCCCGACAGGCTCCAGAAAGTAACATAAAGTCTTCAGCCTCAAGAGTAAAAGTCTTAAACTTCAACATGAAATCAACCCAATTGACATTTCTCTCTTGTGGCTATCCGACCTTACAGTACATAGAAGGGAACTAAAAAGCCGATGGCACTTGCTTGACGCTTTCCTTGCCGTCGACTTTAACCCAAAAGGCCTTGTCAAAGGCGCATTTTTCACTACTTCCCGTCAGTGAAGAACTCGAACCCATGAAAATGCGGACCTCCGATAAATAAGCACTGCACGAATGAAGCTATCCGCAAAGGCAACCGGTACACTTACTGCTGAGCTTAGGGCATTTCCTAAAACACCCAAGAGAAGTGGAATCTGGCTCAAGATGAATTTAAGACGCACTGATTACCTTGCGTGCGTGCTGTGTCAAATTGGTCCATTTGTGTCCTGTCACGCACCCACCTTCACCTTCCAAAATATTTTGTACAAGGACCATGAACAAAAGTAATACAATACTTTCACCAATGACCTTCTTTGCAGTCTATACTGACATGCATTTTACAAGACCCCACATGGTCTATTAATAATCTGAGAAAATATTCCCATACGTCAATACCTTCGCCTTCTGCGCTTGTAGATGCCGAGCTAAATACCATTGTTAACTATTTATATGCCAGAGGACCACACAAATCAAACACAACGAGAGGGCAGCACATACATTCAACATAATACGAATTTAATTCCACAACAAAACATCTCCCCTTTCACCATCAAGACAGCCACACGAGCTGTTTTATTGGAAAAGTTTACTTTGAACCCTTTCCCAATGTCCCTACTGCTGCCAATTCTAAGCTCCATTGTCATCTGCACACGTTCGCACACTTACAACAGCAAAGTCAAAAGCAAACAATCAACTGACCACCTACGCATTCTCTTGTCACATCCATTATTTCGCTCGGCCTCTTTTGATCCTTTTAACAAAAAAAAAGAAGCGAAATCCTCTTAAAATCCTTCCAGTACATAATACCACACAAGCAGAGTGAAGATGAAATGGGAGAAGTAAGAAAAAAAGACCAAAATCACTCAGCAAATACAACAGCAATCATTTCATCGCCATATACGAATCCTTATCAAAAGTTCAAATATCGCCCATCCGCCCGAAACACATTTCAATCAGTTTAAAAAAATATTTGCCGAAAAACTTCCTGTGCAAGGAATACCGATTTTAGGCTAAGGCCACGAGAAAACAAGACGAACTCCAGCGAAAAGCCGCATCCTTCATTCGTATAGTGTGTGATAACCGCCATCCGGCCAGGGACCACGTCGATTGTGCTCCACTAAACAACCTCCTTTTTGACAATCGCCAGGATTGTGCCTGCGAAATTAATCGTGAAATTGGTTTTTTTTTTTTCGTATATTCAATTCCTGTGCGGATGCACTCAGCCGTAGACGTGCAAATTAAAATCGTCGTCGTGCGTTGGGGATCAGGCGTGATGCTGTGTGAAACGTGAGGGCAGGATACCAGGGTTAGACTAACAAGAGTACGACTTTAAAATTGATCTGTCAGAATGTGCTATGTGAGCTCTTAAATATTAATTTCCAGCTGTAGCGGCAGGCGTCGTCACCCTCTTCGAAAGATTCGTTGGGGACAAGTGACATGGTGTGTTTCAAGAGGGTGACATTGTGTTCATGGTCTCACTTAATCTACGCAGTTAGCACCCCCATCCCCGTGCCAAGGTCTATAATTCGAGGACAATTCATAATTGTGCATTGTTCGGATGTGTTGATGTGTGAATACCGGGATTTGAAAATTACCTATGCCATGGTAAGCTATGGGGTGGCTTTATAACTGGCGCATGCATCCCTTCCATAAAGTTGGCCAACGTTTCGATTGTCTTACTGGCAGGGGAGAGTGGCATTTGTCGAGATTATTTGTATAAAGTAAAGTTGGTGGGTATAGCTCAATGCAGAGGGTTGGACGACTAATAAATTAACTCGAGACTGAACTGATAGGTTTAAGCAAGAATGGGGCTTACACATAAACTGACGACTGATCCGCTAAAAAGGAAAATGAAAGTGCGCTCTGTCAATCTAAGAGAGAGAAAAAAAGAAACCAGCAAAACACTGCTAAATGTAGAAAATCAAA
The DNA here is from genome assembly GCA_949126925.1 of Cheilosia vernalis. Lineage (NCBI taxonomy): Eukaryota > Metazoa > Arthropoda > Insecta > Diptera > Syrphidae > Cheilosia > Cheilosia vernalis. The sequence goes on from OX421362.1 coordinate 6,697,296, forward strand.
TCTCCAACCAACCGAAATTGTTCAAATTAATTTCACAGTAAAAATATTTATAACAACGTTCGTAAAAAATTGAACCGATTCTTCTCAAAAAAATTGGGCTGACGTGGTGGACTATAATCAGAGATGACCACCATATCTGGCATAGAAACACTGCCTGCTCGATGACCACTAGGTCGATGCTTCTATTGTTTTATTTTTAGTAATGGCGTAGTTTCTACTTGACAAATGTCTAAGAATAAAAGCTTCAAAATTGACAGCTACCGAAATAGCGGGTCATTCACAATAACACCTCTCATTGGAAATCCCTTTATTAACCAACCACAGAGTTTTTGATTTACATCGGCACTGACTGATCTCTTACCCTTTACCTGTTGGCTGATGTAATTTTGATTTAGTGGCTTCATTTGGGTTGCAGATGTTTTTGACTTTGATTCCCGTGTTTTGACAAAAAGTTAAAACAGACCACTGCTACAAAAATACATCCAGTACTATTGCCTTTCCTTTCCGCAATACTGTAGCCCACGTGGTTGCAAATAAAAAAAGACTCAAGTGCACCGGAAGCCAACGCGAGAGCGATTTACCCAATGAACTGCAATTTCGCTCTTCACCCTCAACATTGGAAAGAGCTCCGAAAAATCACCGGTTCATTGAACTCGACAAAGAGTTCTTAATTAGCCAATGTCTCGTCGTCGCCATCGTCGTCGACGAGTTCATTTACAACACGCTAATGTCGTGTGGAGACAAATCGTGCAACCCGTGTCGTCTCCTAACCCACGCACACAACACTCAACGGCATAATCATAATCGTAAACATCAATCATTCATTGGCTAAGCTCTATGCAGTCACACCCCATCACCCCGATAACATCGTTGACACGCTGTTCCTTCTCAATTTAGCTGGAGATTCTGTCTTCTGTCATGTGACTGTCAAATTTACAGTCGGTATCAAATTTCTAGACCTCCGAAATGCATTATACGAGCATACACTCGGAGAAGGGCTAAAGTCCCATCTTCGAGATGCAGGAGGATCACATAACATGACAATATCTCATCGCCAGTGGTTGACTTAAATTTTTTTCCTCGTTCACGTGTCGATTGAGAAGGGATCTTTGATCCACATCTCGTAACTCCTGGGTGGCTGTTGATGTTGGTCAAATGGAGAGATAGTGTGGCGGTTTTCTTTGCCCAAGAAATTAGTGCACCAGCACCATGCCCCGTCGCTCGATAAGAGTGGGTCTGAGTCCGCTTTTGTCCCTCGAATGCAGTGTAACTGACGCGCCATCAAATTATGGGATTATTGTCTGGCGCTGGAATTTTTTCGAATTTTGGTGCTGACCGCAATTAGGGGGCTTTTGTGTGTTTTCGGCTGTGGTGTGGCTATACGATGAGACAGCGGTTTTCAGTTTTGTTTTTGATCACTGTGTGTGCTCCAGTTGTTGGGATTGTCCTTTGTCATCGCGGATTCGACTTGAATGGAATGTACTTGAGTTCAAGATAATTGTCATGTCAAAGTGTCTAGTGCATGTGTCAGGGGACGGGATTAACGTAATATTTTTCAGTTCCAAGATGACGCTAATAGGACGGGTAATTAAAAACTGAAATTGGGCTTAAAAGGTCTGGCTCACATTTAGATTTTAATCAGATGACAGTTGAGTGCGGCGGGAACGCGATGAGGAAGTGCCTTAGATGCGCATCACTGGGTTCGGAAATTAGATCGCGCAGATGCGAGAGCCTAGTCAACGGAACAATCGTGAGAAAAATGGGGGAGTTAGCCCGAGTTGGAAGGCATATGGGGATGAAATGATGAAACTCTACTTTTGTTATGAATTTGTGGTATAAGAAATAGATGAATTAAGAATTGTTATTCAAACTGGCCATGAGTGGTATTAAAATGGTGGATAGTCCTAGGACCGTCGATTTTCAAGCTGAAATATATAATTTCTGTAATCGAACTATGAGATTATTGTCAGAGTGGAGTTGCAGCCAGAAAATCATTTGAACTCGTCAAAGATCTTGACTAAAAGTCACCTTGCTCAACAAAAGAAAAATCTGTGGTTTAAAGTCCTGCAAAGCCAAGAAAACCTGAGCATCAAACTAAAAAGATGGGACCTACCAAAAGAGCATTCAAAAGAGTTTAGTCCCGAGACTTAAAGTCAATATTAAAGGTTGCTTGATGTAGAAAAAGTGTTGCAACAATGAACACGACACATCAGGGAAACGATATGAGACATGTCGTTCAACGAGCTTCTCAAAAGAGAGCCAACAGAAATACCATAGGCAACAGGGTTATTTCAGCGTATCCAGTCATTTATTTCGATCCAGTAGTTGTCACTTTTCGACGAGCTAACATCGACTCAGATGCACTTTTCGTACCTAAAGCAGCAAAGCGACAATCCGAATGTGTCGGCACCGAGCAAACACCTGTAGCTGCGACCTCAAGAGGCAGTCTCAGTCGATCGATCACCCATTATACGAATACCTAGTGTACACAGTAAAGATAAAAGCTTCCTATACATAAAACAAATACAATTCGACTTTTTCAGCGGTTCCATCGCAGTCAAAAGCAGCCCATGTCCCCCAAAGTGGCACCATAGCTTACGTTGTTTGAAATTTTGCGACTATGGATTGAGCCATTTAGGTTTGCATGAAGGAACGAACATGCAAGTTCCACAAAATGTAGTCTAAATCCGTTTCCATATTAGGATCTTACTTTTTGCCTAATTTCACGATGATTGAAGGCTTAAGGTGTGCAAGCTGGACAAGCAGTCGTCGTGAGCTCCACTCAGCTTGCCGGTGTCATGTTTTTCGTTTTAAATTTTGGTGCCTTTCTTCAAATTAACGAGCCTACATGAACATGGGTAGAAACTTGCTTTAGTATTTGGCAGCAGCTTATACCATAGCATGATAGTTTTGTTTTTTTTGGTCGATTCAGCTATTCAGCAGACTGGAATAAATACGATGAACAGCCATCCAACAAATTCATTTCAAAGCCTTTAGCTGTACAATACTGCACCCCCCTTTTTAGCTGGATTATTATTTCTAAAAGCAATTTGATTACTAATCTATTCAGAGCCCAGCCAGTCTCAGTCCCACCTTGCAGCGGAAACTCCTAGTCATCTTGCCGGATGTCCGTTCGGCTTAAGAACTAAAATCGCTTCCATTTGAAAGAGCTCATGCAACATTTTAATTGAAAAACTCAAACAAAACAATTTGCATCTAACAATGACTGATGGATGTGTATATACAACGGCAGAGAGTGCGTTGTATACACTCCCACTTGCCGCATATATACACAAAGTTCTCCACTTAAAAATAAATCCAACGAATACAGTTTTTTTTTTTTTTTCATAATCCGCAATCGTAATAAAACTTCATTGCATCGCGTTGAATCTTTTTATCTGCCTCCAGATGCTGCAGATACAGACGATCCGACTTCCCCCCATAAAATTTCACGTGCGATATTGTAGCCGTATATCTAGCTCGTCTTTGTATCGTTTTGCATTTGTTGCACGCATCAAATAGTGCCAAGGAAGCGCGTCGCATTATGGCGGCCGGCGCTAGACACCCGCGGCTGCTGCCGTCCGTTGATGATGCTTAAAAGTCAGAAATCTCTTTTCTCTGCTAGGTAATTTATTCAGATGCATTCTGGAGGATGTTACACACTGAGCTCTCATGTATATGTAATGCACACAGCCCTGGAGTGGCATACTAGTGGGTGCCAGCGCACGAATCGTACCAAATAATGCTTTAAGAGCACCACGACTCATGATGATGCAGCTCAGGCTCTTTCCAAGGCTACGGATACTATTAGGCAAATTAAATCCTACCGAAAGCGAAACAAAAGCTACACGGATAAAGGAAAGGCAAAAACAAAAAGAAAAGAAACAGAACAAAAACTCTCGCATTGAAGAAGATACTTTTTGCAAGAGCAGTCGATTTGGCGACGAAGCACAAAGTGGGTGACTGCGGCGTTGAGTCGGAACTCCTCCTGGCTCATTAGAAGGAGCACACTATGACATGGGGTGCTGCCGTTCGGTAGCAGCCATCATTAGCGTGACTTTTTCATTTGTAATTGTTATCCGGGAGCTTGTAGGCAGAACAATGTGATTATTCAGAGGGAGCAGTTACACAGACTCCTCAGGTCTCACTCTTCTCGCAGTTAATCCTGGACTGTGTTCCGCCCGAGCCATTGGATATTTAACTGAGGGGAAGTGGCATTTAACTCATCATTAAACGGACAGCAAGGAGTTGTGGTGCAGTGGTGGTTGCGATGCGGAGATTGGCAAAATGATAAATTGAAAACAATTTGCTTGCGCCCTAGATGGCTCGTGATGATTATGACGGCTGAGTGGGCGAGTGAAGGACGTCACAACCTCACAAGAATGAAACATATTTTTTTTAATTTCGCTGGCCAGATGTCAGGCTCATCAGAGTGGAGGGTGAGCATTTTGGCGATTGTGTGGCATAAAAATGAGTTTGCTTTCGATTCTCTGCGCTGCGATAGATGATCCGGATTGTATTACAAAAAGAGGATTTATCCAAGTGCTGTCGTCCATTTTGGACAATGTATGCACTGTGCGAATTTAAGGCAGTCAAATAGATTATAACTTTTAGGCATAGCAGGCCCATTTCAGCTTGGGCAGGTTTATTTTGAAGGGGACGTCGGAAGTTTGTAATAATAATTCAAATTTTACTCGTTACTGAGAGTAAGGAAAGGACCACTCATGTGGAAGTCAGCTTCTTAAGCCTATTGCTTAAGGCTGAAGCTAGGATAGGATTCAACACTCAAAAAGCTAAATAAATAAATATCATTCATTCATAGTAGGTAAATATTACAGACGATGTATTTATTTATTACCATTTCCTACTCCAAACCCACTTTCCACGTCTCAATATGCAAATTTTTCTGTAAAACTCCAACATTTGCTGACTCTAACAATCCTCCTCTATTAACGTATCTGAAAAAATGATCCCCTCGCTTGATAGACACATGAAACAATTTCCATCACATTTGCATCCAATCCCCTGCTCGATGTGTGGTCTCCTAGACATCCCCGAAACAATCATCAGCCTCCACTCAATTAATCTACATCGCGACGATCTCTTTGACGCGCAATCATTGTGCCTCCCATGAGGATAAACAATTCGCAATTAGAAGTAATAAAATCCCTTTGACGATTGTCCTCAATTTGCAATTCAAAACACAAACAACTGCATAGTGAACTGTGAGCTGCGACTCTATGATCCCTTCCATACAACCGAGATGAGTAATTTGTTTTGACTGCAACAAGCGGAGTACTCCTGTCAGAGACACAGAGCGAGAGAGATGAGAGATATTATTGCATCACATGTCAAAAAGCCTGTGCCACTACAATTCTGCTTCGCATCCAAAAATACTCATGAATCATGATGGGACAAAAGTTGTCAGTATATGGGCAAAGGAGCAGACGCCAGGAGATTGTATTTATATGAAAACTATTTCAGCGATAAGAACTCGAGCGCGTGCAAACGTCCTCACTGTAACTATACGAGTACTCGTTCCAGTGCCCAGTGATCGTGTACAGCAAACTTGTGATTAATTTGCAATGTCTTCGAAGGCGACTGCCGGTTGTCATGAAGGCGCCTCTTTCATTCGCAGACACAAACACAGAAAATACAGCAGTCAACGGAGGTGGTGGCTCTGTCTACATACAAGCAAAAGTTGATCATCTCCGTTGGGTGGCTGGTGAACATCGTATCTGCATGTGAAACGATACCATGCTCGTTCAATTTCGAGAAGATTTATTGATTGTTATTACATTTTGAACAGTCGCCATCGATTAAGACCATTAAGATGGAATCTATACACTTCCATGGCTGTGCGCCTTCGTGATGGAGGGCGAAATGATCTTTACGATGTTTTGATCTTTGATGTTTGGCGGATGGATGGATGTCACGTTGATATTTCTTCAGGGAATTGACGAGTTATGGGTTTTACTTTTTTTTTAATGAAGAGAATAATTAAATGTCATATGAAAAGTAAAAAAAACAAAACATTCACCAATAAAGCATCTAATTGAGTCTAATGAAGATGTTTGACAAATTGGCTTGGAAATTGATCCAAGTTGAAGTTATTAGATGAGCGGTCTTCCAAACTGATTTTTAATTTGGTTAATTTGAGTTCTGGATGGAAATTTATGCGAGGCGAGCAGATGCGGAAATAATATTTCAGGAGATTAGTCTTGGGCTCTGATTCTGTAAGGCGAAACATTCAAACGTTTTCGTGTGCACGAAGAAATTTGCTTATTTAACATAAGGTAAATCATTCGTGCGCACGCAAACGTTTGTTCGCTTCGCACTCAAAAAATAGTTAGTACAGTTTACAAATGACGTCAAAATTGGTAAGATGGTAGCTTTACAGAATCTGACCCTAAATGGAGACTGTTGAAAATTTAAGGAAACAGGGCAACCGAAATTAGACGACAATTCCCTAAGCGAAACATAGGCACGGACAGACCTATCTTCATCGCCATCAATTCTGACCTTCTACAAGGAAAAAAAAAAGATAGCTGCTTGAGTGGCGTTTCAAAATCACTACTCACGAGACCTGTTAAGTTACGAAGAACATGAAAGTAAGGCTCAAGATAGTTGTTGTAGTTGAGGATGTCGACGATATAGTTGAATGCTCCTGTATCCGTGAACGTAATAAATGGCCAGGGAGGTTAACTCCTAACTACTTGGCACTGGTTGTGAATCTTTAGGCGACGAGGAAATTTTGTGAGACTTTGTCCTAAGCAAAATCTTCTTCACCGTCCATTTTTGCCTTGAGCTTGACCTATATTTGCAGCGTCGCGTCGGTCGATTGAAAAATATACCATTCACTCATGCCAATCTGTTTTATTTGTGTCCCGCTTGCACACTCCAAACAAGATGAGTTTTTGACACGGCCTTACCAATAAACATTTTTAGTTTCGACTCTAAATTAAAGTAGTTCACAGTGGCAATATTTTCCATAAAAATTTCGATATTAGCTTCCGTAAATTTAAGGTCGAGACCAAAATTTGTTATTATTTGTATTTGGTGCAAGTCTTTTTTGTAGTCTGTATGTCCTGCTTCCACACTTCGAGGTCTCAACCGATAGGCATGAAATTTCGCAGAAGATTAGTTTGACATAGACTAGATTTTATTTCCATCGAACCAGAAGTTTCTATGGAAAAATTCTAAACGTCACATTCTATGTTCTGATGTATGCGTAAGTGACGATAACTTTAATTTCGTTGTAAGCTCACGGGATAAGACACCCTCCTGACCCCGGTTCCCTAGGAGACCGCCTGAGTTACCCTTCACAAAGTAAATGTAAATAAAGTGCACGACTGGGTCGAACGAAACTTTCTCGATCATCAAAGGTTTGGTTGGTTGTTTTCTTATTTTATAGGTAAAGTAGGTACAAATTTGAGAAACGTTGAATAGCGTTAAATAAAATCATCTTTTGGGCTATTCACCTGATAGCAATTTTAGTTTTTATAAGTTGAAGCTCTGAGTTACAAACAATTGTCGCAAAGTTCTGGTTAAAGAGTTGTAAGTCTACTGTACCTAATTTTAAAACAAAGCAAGGTAAAGCAGGAACTTCTGTTTTCTAATCTGTTAGGGCCAGTCTTGCCAGAAATTTTCAAGCGGAATATGCCAAATTGTGAAAAAAAGATACTTAGTTATATAGGGAATAAAACAAAATATGTTAAACTTTGAAAACAAAGACTTTATTACAACAAAACAACCAAAAATATTTATAAAAAAAAATCATTTGTGTTTCATATTTATGTGGGCGTTCACTATATTTACCTGTCCAATATTTTGAGAAAAACTAAGTACGGGATCTTATTTGGAATATGAACATATTTAGTTCGAAAAATACTATTGTTTAGTTATTTAGCTGATAGCTGAGCATTAGATACTGTGCGGGATACAAGCATTACTTGGTGTTTTAAGTTCTATATAAATCGAAAATGGAGTTTTCGAGATATGAGTTGTTTCTAAAATTTTGTGTTTCGAATTGAAAATGAAGGAAACAAGAATTTCGAAAACAAGATTTTTGCTCTTACTATGCATTTTGGTCAAAATCATTGGTACAGTTTTCAGGAAAACTAAAGATGACAAATTTTTATCAAAACATACTTTTTCCAAAATCCTTTGTACGATAGTATAGACATAAACTGAATTCTCTATTAAGTTTGAAATGATTATAGATATGACATTAGAAATGAGTTTCTGTTATAATCGCATGGACCGTTTTCAAGATATGTCAGAATTTCAAAAGTACCTACATTTTTTTATCCAAAAACTGACTATGCAGCCATGGTAACCTAACGCCCTTAAATATACATTTTTAGCCGTTTTCGATCAAATCAAACTGGTACGAACATTGTATATGGGAAGTACCTACTATTAATATTGAGGTTACCTTGCAAAGAAAAACGTTCCCGAACTGTAAGCCCACAAACTGCAAATCCGAAGTTTGAGCCAAATCCGGGCAGCCGTTTAGGCTCAAGCCCCTATTCGATCTTGTTGACGAAAAGAAAGTGTCAGGCCCACAAGAAATATTTATGGCAACTTAATCTTTTTGAAGGGCAGTAATTCCAAAATGAAATAGCAACATGGCACTGGATAGTCATTTTGAAGTCAGACGAAACGAAAAAGCAACAGGAAGTGGGAGCAGGTAGCTCGCGTGTTGAATCGAAGCAGCCAAGAAGCTCATTCAGAATGGGACATATGAGAGGAACGAAAAGGCGACCAGCTCGGTATAGGAAATGAATAAAGGGAGGGAGAGAGACCGGGTAACGCGAGAGGAGACGGACGGTATATTTCCCCTTTATGATTCTTTTTTCCTGTCTTTTTGCAAAGGGTAATAAGAAATTTATAGAAATTCTTCGTCTGTTCCAAGAAACTGCACACCAACTATTTCGCTTTTGCGTATCCTTCAAACCTCTTTTTAAAATAGCCTCTATACACTTTACGTATATTCGCTTCAATTCAAATCCATTTGCAATTTCTAATAATGTCCCTTTTCAGTTAGCATTTCAATGACTGTAACTGGTGACATCACAAAGTATTTAAAACAATATGTCCGCTCTTCCCTTGAATTGGCGTCTGTATAAGTTTGCCCAACCCATCCGTCTACTTTTACAGTTCCGTCAGAAGTTTCACTTGACATTAAAGGAGACAATAAAATCAGAAGCCATAACAGAGTACACATCACGACACAGTATAAATACCCATCGCAACCGAACTAAATAACGCCAACACTTTGCGCAAATAAATACATGTCCACCAGTGTCTGTGATTAGAATTTTAATATCCACTTCGCTCTGGCGCAGCAGATGTTCCCTAGATGTTATCACTGCTTTAAAAACTGCGTACACAAAGTCATCGCTTGTGTCTCTCTTATATACCTATGCTCCCTGTGAGACATTGAACTCTCCTCGCATGCTTTGAATTGGAAATTTTAGGTAGATAGCTTGTGAGACAAATTAACCGAAACCAGACCTTGAAAAACATTCCCTACAGACGACGTGCAAAAAGTCGGACCACAAACGGTTGCCGTTGGCACAATTTTTTTTTTCCAACTCACTCCCACCTAAACAATCATAAAGGATATTAAATTAAATCTCCTGCTTGAAGGAAAATTCACTTTCCACTTACAAAGAATGTCTGCAAAACAATTTTCCACAAAATGAAACTGCCAAAAGCTGTAGATACTTCTGGTGTTCTTCTTGCACCACCTCTGACGAGATTACACAATTTCCACATATTTGCAATTGCTTCATACGGAGATGTGTATACCTACGTCCAAAATAAACACAAAAAGTGCGCGCTGTGTTTTTTGGGGGAAAACATCAAAGAGACGAGCGCGCCTCTAGAAAGCCACACAAAGTAAATAATTTCAAAAGCAGACGACCAACACGCACGCCACTCGTATCTGTTCCGCATACATCGCGCACACCGCAACAGCACGCACTAATTGACTCAACCATATACAGTTGTCGAAAACGAGTGTGATTTCCAAAAGCAGTGCAAGTCCAGCTCCGAAATTGGCTCTGGTTTCCTGGCCATATACACGTGCGATTTGTTTACAGCAGACGACATGTATCTTACAGATGTTTGGTGATGTGGTTTTGTATCTATTCCTGGAATTGCATTGCAATTGGCCATGTGTGCCCTGACTGTGGTTCTAATTCAGACAGATGACATGGAAAAGCTCTGCTTTTGGGCGATCCATATCCGTGTCTACGCACATCCAAAATCCGAGCTAATGGATGGCCATTTGTTGTCGTAATCCCAGTTGATACGATTTCGAAGACAAATCACAACAAATACGAGTTTTCCCCGCCAACTGGGGCACGTGGATGATGATGGAATACCTCGAGAGCACACCGCAACCACTGCAGCACGAAACGCGCACAGCTAATCCTCGAAATGGAAAAGGGTGGCTCCTGGCTTCTGTTTGTTGTTCCTTAGTTGGATGTCTCAGATGGAGTCTTCCTGATTTGGCTGGATGCTTCTTCCGACATTTCCCTGACTGAATGATTGACGAGCATCCACGAGCAACAATGTGCGCGGTTACGGCCTGGGAGAGGTCTGCCAACGACAGATATCTTTCACCTTTAACCGAGCGGGCACAGATAAGGCGGGCTGCGGGCTGTTTGGGAATTCAACGGTGTTTAGACAAGGGGCTGGGGCAGCGGCCAGAGAGTAAACAATGTTTATAGTTCGATAATAAGACAAATTGAAACGATTTGTTGTTTAGATAACGAGGCAGTGTTTATCGGCGGAGTTTTTGTTTCATTTTCGTGTGTGTGTGGGAATGGGAAGCGATGTCATTCTCGTGTCGCAATCCGAGGTGATGGCTGTTTTAATGTAATTGAAAAAGGAGAGGGGAATTCCTCAGCAATAAGTGGGCCATAAAAGTAATTAGTTGAGCGCACATGTTACACGGTTAGGGGTCGTTCAACCGGTTGAATGTAACCACGCCGGAACGATTTAGGTGTGGAACTATTCCCAGTCGAAATTGGCTCAAAAAATATACACAATTTAAAATGCATGAGCGGTTGTGCTTGTAATCAATGCTGAATTGATACGTTTGCCAGGAATAAACAAGGCAACATAAAACAATTTCATCGATTCAAATATTCGAATGCCTTCATCGAATATTGACAAGAGGAAGTATTTACTTTGAAGAGATTGAAATCAGGGCATACCTACTCCATGTTGTACGAGTATGTACTGTATACAGCGCTCTGATGATTGTTGCCCGGAACTCCGGAGGGCTAACAATTTCCAACAAATGCGGAAATTAATAAATGAAATTCGCTTCAATACCTTTTGAAATATTGAGAGGATACTCATGTACGTTGCTGGTGTATAACAAATATTTCCGAAAGAAATGGAATCGTTTTGCCGACTCATAATCCGAAAGACATTAACCTGGAGAAAACCCAACATCAGTAGGCATGGGCTGCACTTAATAGGCCTGGGTTGGATATAATGGATTTAAATACAAACAAGTTGAGGTGGGTATCTATACCTACTAGGGAAATTCTTATATAATCGAACACAATCAAAATCATTTCAAGGGATGTTGATGTTGAAGCCTTTATGGCAAGGTATTGTTGAGTCATCTGGAAAGTATACGCATAGCTGTTGGATGCGAAATCGACCAACCTGGTAGATACGTAAAAATTTAGTACCAGATCGAAATGGAATTTAGTCGCTAAAATAAAGAAACGAACTTTTTTTGTATAGGTAAGCTGTGTCGCGGCGTAGTTACACTGTTTGTGCCTGATGATTCGCAACTACACTGATGTGGCTACTCTACAGAAACTGATTAAAACCGAGTCCTTTTTCCAATAATTTGAGCCTTTTAGTCTATCAATAAAATAGGATAGATTATTTAAATATAACAATTCAGTATAACAAATTATGTTATTTTATGAGTAACTTATACGTTTACATTCGTTTAAGTTTTATACTAATAATTCCTTGCTCTTCCTCTTTGGCTGACCTCCGGAAAATAAATCGCAGCAATTGAGGCAACCACGATGTGTACCGAATTCATCTCATAAAAGAAAAAAAAAGACAACACAAGTCACATAAAATATGAAGTGCTGACATGCCTGGCCACAACTGAGTTCTGACTTGTTTTAGGTAAACAAGACTCGGCCTTCGCTAAACAAAAGTAATTCACGCTTTTAATTCGTCCCCTGTAACACCATAAACTGAGAAATCTTTGTTTTCCAATGTGTGATCAGCCAAAGTGGTCGTTTGGCTGCCGAACGCTGTAGGCTTTGCTTGTTAAAATCTTTTCCTCTCTTTCTATATCTCTACTCAGCGTAGCCACTGAAAAATTTCAAAAACGTAACTAAAAAGTGGACCGAGCCGAAAAAAGGGGACACCTTTTATGTGGTGCAACAACAGAGCAACTAGAGACATTTATTTTGTACAAAAAACTAATTTGTTCATCACGAAACATTTCTTTTCACTTGCTTGTATTCTTTTTCGTTCAGTAAAGAATAAAATCTTACGTGAACTGAAAAAGTGGCCATTTTGATAATTTTTCAAGAAGTGTGTCAGTCCTGATCCTCAAAAAAGGCCAAGCGGCAACACTGTCTTTACCTTCTTCTTCTTTTTCTAATAAATGGAATCACTTCGTTTGAACTTCTTTGAACCAGCGTTGCCGTTTGACCAATTTTTGCGTTTGAAGAGACTTGGTCGTTGGTCGCCACTTTCTTATACAAATTTTCAAAATCGCCCTTTTTTTATTTAAAGCTATTGTTGCGTAATGAATAAATTTGTTCTTTTTTATTGTAAATAAATGGCAGCTGCTCCGTTTTTTTTTTCTGCTATATTTAGCTACATGAGTTCGGTTTGAGCACCTTTTTCGTCCCCAGTGGCAACGATGCTTTGAACAACCCCGCGTCTTTTGTATACTTCTGTTACGTTCCGGTCCAATACAGAAAAGGGCACACAGGATACAGTGCTTTTGATGTGCTCCGATAAAATAAGTTTTATTTGATCATATCAGACTTTGGACTTAGATGAATTTGAAACCTGACTATTGACTTAAAAATATTTAAGAAAGTGTTAATTACACTAACCACAAAGCCACTGCGCTTATATTTCTATTACTTTTGCGTTTTGAGGATTTAGTTCAGTTATGGCTAAAGGCAGTGAATTTAGAAAGAAGTACATTTTGGGTTCAAAACATTCAGGAACAAATTTCATCGGAATCTGTCGTTTATAGTTTTCACGACAACTGGTAACAGGCACGTAAGACCCCACAGCTTTTTTTTTTAATTCATCGATAGAAATGGATGCCGCTGGTGGGCCAACTTCGAGTCATGGTTTGAAACGTTATATATTTCGAGGAAAGATATTTATTTGATGATGACATGTTGGCATTTGATTGAATTTGGGTGCACGTATTCAATATTTGTGTAACAAAACTGAGCTCCGGACTCCATTTAACCCAAACTGACCAATTTGTTGTACTTGCGAGCTTGATCTTTAGACCGTATCTGTGGAGTTATTTTATTTATTTTTCTTTAACTCAGAAATCTCTCTGAAACAAAGGTACACTACTCCTACAAGGAAACATGCCATTCCCTCATTCCAAAGTGGAGTCTTATAGAACTTATATGCTCATGATGCGATGCGAGATTCTGCAGATTCCCCCACAGCTTCAGCTCAATGAAAGGGCGCTCTGTGTGCGGGACACGACGCTCTGAACTACATAAATTAGTGCACAATCAATTAGCTGCGACAAGGGTCTAGACCTCTTCTCTCCTGTTGGCACATTGTGTGTGACTTTGGTGTGTACATAGGAGCACGAAAAAAGTGGCTACGTGCTATCTGTATATATAGCTGCTTCTGTTACTGTTCCCTTCGATTGGGATATCTCGCCGAGAGGAAGAATGAAAAACCTTGAAGATCCCTCCTTGTTGGCTTGACCTGTCGACACAATGCGATTTTGGATTTCTCCAAATCCAACGAAAATGTTAGGTGCTACAGCTGCATACATGGCCAACCGATAGGATGCTCGCCATGTTCGCCGGGAACAGTAGTGGTACCATGTGTTTCGTGTTAAGTATGCTCGAACATAACTTTTCAATTCGATTTTTTCCCCGCACACGTACCTATATCTATGCCGAAGGAGTTGCTTCTGCGTTTACTTCTCCCTATATCTATAGGTACCAGGAAAGATGGACAATGCACTACAGCTACTGGCTTCTGTTGTTACTAGCACCGATGCTGATATATATATAAATTTCTGCTGAATCCGCACTCGACCAAAGAGTGCAGTGCATGAATGGGTTGATGGACGAGGCGGGACGACCCCTTCTGGAATAATTCGAAATTTATTTGATTGGAGTTTTGTGTTTGGATTTTTTTTTTCTTCTTATTTGTCAGCCTTAGTATTGGAGAAAATTGAAAATTTTCACCAGTGATTCCCTTTGAGGAGTCTAACATGGCATGATGAAGAGTGAGCGGAGTTTATGGCAGATGCGAGCTTTATAGTGAATATTTTATGCAACCCTAAGAGGCGATGATTTGAAAAGTGTGTTAACTGGAATAGAAGACGTGTGTGCGGAATGAGAAATTTGCATTTAAATTGACTGAAAGAAATCCGTTCAAGACATTAGATACCTTCTTTCAACGAAGAGTGGAGTAAATTATGTGGAAATTTCTTTTGTAAATCGGGTTAGTCATAGAATTTGACAACATTCATGTTGATGTGTAGATATCGTCGATGATTTTTTTATGTCAGACGAATCAGTGGGGAGAGAAAGGATTTTGAGTGCCGAAAAGGTGGCGGGGTAATTTTGAACATTTTCACTTAACGATTTGGGTTTGTCAAAGGGAGTGGAGGTTTTGTCATTTTTTAAATGCGTTTGTATTTTTGTATACCTATACCTACTTATAAAATTTTATTCAGGCCTTAAGGTTGTTTGAAGTAGTCTAGAGCAGGGGAGTCAAACTCAAACCACTTAAGTGAAATTTTTTTGTCTCAATCATAACAGCGGTCCTTATAAAAAATAAAATGTATAAGCTGGAAGTATAAAGAAAATAAGTTATATATTTATCTAAGTATACCTAAACGTTATAAATAATAAATAATAAAGCCGAAATATTATTTTGATTATCCAAAAACTGTACATAAAAACATGAACTAGGTGCATTGCGACAGCAATTGAAATGCACATGAAATTAGAAGTCTATGGAATTTATGTCGCATATACCTAATTATCTCTAGGGCCGCTACTTTGACATGCCTGGCTTCGAGGATATTCACCCATTTCGGGCGAATTTTTTTTTCAAAACACAACTACTATGAACATCAACTGTTTTGTTGAGAACATTTTCCAGTTCGCCAACACGCTTTTAGTTTCGAAGGACCCACCAATTTTTGTCCAAAAATAAATAGTCGTTAAACATGAACGGACTGTGAAATGGTTTTCGACAGTAAATAAAAATTTGATTGTTGGTTATTTGCGTTGGACTTGCTGCATTATAGAACTGCAATAATTTTGGCTTAATGGAATTCGAATATTGAGCCTCTGAACACATTCAACTGTGAAAACTTAGTCCGATTTTTACAATGAAATAAGTTCAGTTGGAAGTTCGATGAATTTATGAGCGTGAATAAGTAGGACTTAATTTTTAATTTGCCGATAATTACTAGGCGTTATGATTTAACTGGTGAACGCTAAAATTTAAGTTGAGATTTTGACTTGAGTATTTGAAGAAGATATTGCCGGTCTGAATCAATTTTTGAACACTTTAATACATGAAATTCTGTTTATTAAAAGTGGAAGTGTTTTTGGACAACAACTGTATGGACATTTTTCTCTGGTATTTCAATGATGCTTTGAGTTTTAAAAGAATACCTACATCGAGGAAGCTCAGAAATATGGCTATTCTGACGTATAATTTTTGTACTGATATTCTAGTCGTTTTTTGGATTTATATATAGGTACCTACCTAAGCGTAGTGTATATAGATACCTATGGGACAGACAGGATTTCGATGTAGTGAATAATTTTTACTACAAACTGGACTGATGACTTAAAACTCACGTTTATATTTTTTTTATTATAAAAAGCGGACCACGTACATTTACCATTTTTGACAATGTATACCTACCTAAAATGAAATTTTAACTACCTACTACCTTCTGTTCATTCATTAAAAGGAGCTGAGATTTTATTTCAGAGCCAAGTGGCTAAATCAGATTTCGCAAACAAAGCAATAGGTAAGTCAAAATCGATTAAAAAAAAACTAGACGAAAATCTCAGCTAAATGAAGGGAAATCATTGGGTTAAAGTTGTAGGTATTGCTCTTGCAATAAGTCTTACGTTCTTACATACAATAATCTTATTCGCCCAGATTATGCTTTACTATTCGCTTATACTTTCAGTTAATATCTAATGGACAGTAGGTATGTAGGTACGAATTAATGTCGGACAGCATTTCTTGTAGGTAAGAAAAAAAATCTAAAGTACGATATAAGCTCTTAGACATTATGAGAGCCATTCTCTGAAAGGCATAACCCAACCCCACCTCTAATGCATATATATTAGGCAATCACATCAGCTTATATTTTCCGGCATAAATATTTGTATGACTGAATATTGTTTTGTCGTAAAAGACTCGATACAGTTGAGTTAAGTTCCATTTTGTTCGATTGATGCAGTAGGTACATATGGGTCCTTCCTCTTTTATTCGTAGTCGCAATATCACTGAATAACGACTTGGTTTATATTTACAACATGTACTAAAGTGGGCCCTTTTTATTACTACATCCTATTAACAGCAGTCCATATCAAACGATACTTAATAACCAATATAACGCAGCCACCCCTTCCAGTTCTAACTGCTGAGAGTCGGCCACAAGGATTTTTTTGCTTTACAAGTTAATGTCAATCGAGTGGTTTGTTATAGTATTAGAAGGGATTTTGAGATAAATGCGACTTTAATTGTTTAATGTGGGGGACAGTTTAGGAAATTTTAAAAGAGGCTCATCTCGTGGGTAATTAATTATTTCAAAAGATAGTCGTTGGGCAGCTGTAGAATGAAGGACTTTTTTCATACATTATACAAATGCAGACGTGAAATAGGGAATACTGATGAGTGATGACATTAACCTTCTTATCCCTGTGTACTGTAGTATCCCCATCTTTGACGATTTACGAAATAAATGACGCATAATTCTGCGAAAAGTTCCATCGGCTTTGGTCCATTTCCAGGAAGTTAATGACGAAGTGCTTCTTCTTTTGCGATTTATAGTCAAAGCACTACTCTCACTGTTGAAGCAATAACGCACCCCTATATTTTGGTGTGCCATAGTCTTCGTCATCAGTTGATTATGAAGCTATTTTTGTCACTTCTTAGCGAGAATATATTTTCATAGTCATGGTTCCACAAAATATGGAGCTTGGTTTACATAGTTCTTAATTCTTATGTAGATGCAGATACATATATAATTTAATTTATATTGTAAGTATTATTTATTATCAGATGGGCTATATTTTATTTGTATTGGTGATTCCGTAGAGTAGTTTTCAAGGCTTTTGGATGTACATATTACAGAAGAGAACACAAGTTTTGTTTGTTCGTTAAAACAATATTTAATTTTATTTACTTTAATATTACAACGAGTCTAGCTCGGATTGAATCCGACTTTACTTGCTAATAAAAACCCATAGAAAGCCACCATGCGCTGGCATCGTGACACTCGAACGATGTCGATCTTGCAGCTTGTGCAAGATCTCATGTTGCGAGCGTGCGTCTGAATTTCCGGCGATGACGATTATTAAGTGCTGGGATCGGCTGATTAGTGCTGTTCTCAAGTTCTTAAACAGTTTCAAGACTTTTCAAGACCATTCGACATTTTACTGCACTTGACAAAAAACAATTAAATCTGTTTCTCAAACGAGATGATCGTGTTTTTTTTTTTTTGCATCTGCCTACATCTGCGATCAGGACACCGACCCCACTAATCTACGAATTTATCGTAAACTCAAACCGCAAACTCAAACTCACACCATCTCTATAATACATTTGCGATATTTACTATACCCGGGTTACACTGACTGGCATCGGATTTGGCTTTCTACTTCCAACCCTGACTTGATTATGATCGCCCTAATCACCATTTTCTACTATTAATTTTAACTTGATTAATATTCCGCAAGAGCGAAAAGGGGAAATTGTTTATAATTTCAATGCTAGATGAATATTAATGATGGAACTTGTAGCACATATACCTACTACTCTGCACAGCGATTAGCTGGCTACCGCTGTCACATTTATTTCCCTTTAGATACCGGTGGTCCGTCTAGTCCGTTGTGGATCTTTTAGTTTTTGTTTGACCGATCGTCGCATTATGAACACGATTGCGATGTCATAAATATAGTAACAAACGATCCGAGTCCCAAATCCGAAATAGTCTTTCGGCATTATAGTGGATCGATCACGTTAAGTCGACTCGGATGCCGTCCAAGTGCCTGTGGTATTGTTGGGACTGGGACATGAGCACGGGCACTAAGGTCCGGATAATAATGGACGCGCATATTAAATTTAATGGTATGTTGTGGTGGCCACAAATTGGCCTCTTTGTGTTGTGTGCGGAGGGAATTATTGATAAAATGACGACGGTGTCCGTATAGTGTGAGTTTTAGAACGGTAAAATTTGAAGAAGATCACAAGATCCGCTTGCCGCTGGGACTGAATTTTTTGTAAATGTTTTTTTTTTTTCGTTAAATGACCGACAGCAGCTATAAACAATAGACAAATGGGATTGTAATAAAGATAAAGTTATATAAGGCTTTCGATGAGACTGGCCTGGCAGTTAATATGGAAGCAGATTAGATGTATAATTTATTACAATCGGCGGGATGTGTTACAATTGTTAGCGTTCATTATGTTCATCTTCTTTAATATTACGTGAGCTTGTTCAAAAGGGTACCTACTCTGTCAGGCAGGCTTTTGGATATTTACTTTTATCTGTCCATTTGGTTAAGTTTTAATTTACTGGTTTCATTCTTATTTAGAAGGCGACTTTTTTGTTTTCTGGAAAAAGTTGTAGATTGCTTGGAGCTTACACTGGGGTTTTTGGTGGGCTTACTTGTGTAAAGAATTTTTAACCATTTTTTATTTGCATTTTTTATCTTAATTTTAATTTTATTTATATAGTTAATGTAATCTTGTAAAATTAATGTTACACGATTGCAATGTTTGGAGACACCCAATCGGTCAATAACTTGCGAAGTATGTCTGAAATCTGACTGCATAAGAAGTTGAAACGTTTGTGAAAAACTGTTCTTATTTTAAGAATTACATTTTCCTATAACTTATTTTCATCAATGTCGTATACTTGCGATATTTCAGGAAGTCTTCGTATAAAATATTTTAGATGAGATATAGGTAGGTATTGCTTTTTTTAGAGCTGACATTTTTTTCTAAGTGCTATAAGATAAGAATATTAATATAATAATAATAGTTGGCGCAACAGGTCTGTAGGGAGCCAGGGCCTAGCTTCTCGCAACCATTCGTTTTGTGTGAGTTTTTAATTTTTGGAACGAATGGAAGGGATCTACAATTTTATGCCGGTTCCAAACGGGCCGATTGAGAAGCTCTTTCATGACAGTTATACTCTCGGATGATTGTCAGACGTTCGTGAGAGGTGGCGCAGTGAAAAAAATAATATGCTTTCCAAAAATTTTTTGATGCACTGTCCACTGAAGGTCCAACACTAAGCAAAAAAAAAACTTGACAAACTAAGCCACTGCGCCTACGTCTGAAAAGTTTGCTACATCAATTCAGACTCATCAAATTTAAAAAAAAAAAAATACTGCAAGTAATAGCAGTCAAATTATTATTTGTTACAGTCAAAGTATGCAAGACAAAGAAACATTGGCAAACTAAAAATAACCTCAAATGATGACTGCAACTTCCGTAGGTACGGTCAAAAACTTTTTATAGGTCCGATAAACCAAATAAATACAAGGTGAACGGAAGAGTGGTAACAAAGTTTTCCGTACCTGGCAATATTTATCCCAAAACATCTGCAATAAAAGGTCTGTGGAGATTGTGTGCAGGAATCGAAATAAAAAGAGTTCTTTTCCAATAATGGCGATAATTCAATTTTATTGGAATTTACTTAACTAAAAATATTACAGAATTATTGTCTTAGTTTAACGGGAGAGGAGGCGACCGGTTGATGAGGAAATTCACGCGACTCTGATCAAAACTCTTTAATAGCAGAGATTAGTAGCCCACTGACATACTAAGTATATACATAGTCGTGTAACTAAAAGAGATGCGATGGTACTAGCGTACGCTTAATTTAGTAGTGACTAAAAGTTTAGTAGTTAGTGCTAGCTATAAAGAAATGGTACAAAAAGTAAATATTAGTCGCCACACTAGTCCCCTCCTAGTTAACAAGTTAACGAATCAAAAAATTAAGGATTTTAAATCTACTCTTCTAATCATTGGTACCTATTCGGTATTCGGACTCTTCTTCCCGAACGTGTTGTGGTACTAGGTTGTTGATTGCTCTTAGACGTCTCCATAGGAACGGGTGTTGGATGTTGTGGCTCGGCTGTATTTACCGATGAGGCTGATGTTGATTTGGCCAAATGGTTACTTTGCAGAAATGCTGTCTTCAAACGATCAATTGATATCTTCGCTGTTCGGTTGTGCAACCGTATCTTGAAATATTTTTCATTCCTTTCAAGAACTTCGTAGGGACCTTCGTAAGGTGACTGGAGCGGCGATTTGACCGCATCATTACGGAGATAAACATGTTTCGCCGTCTTTATATCTGGTTGCAGAAATCCGTGGACGTCATCATGAGCCGATGCTGCGGCAGAAGCTACTTTTGCCATCGAACGCCGCAACCCTTTTACGAACTCTGACTCAATGTATGTTGTCTGCTGGCATCCGAAAAACTCGCCAGGAAGCCTCAAGGATGTGCCGTAAAGCATATCAGCAGGAGTTGCCTTCAGGTCTTCCTTGAACGTCGACCGCAGACCAAGCAGTACCGATGGCAAAACTTCGCACCAGTCTTCTGTTTGGTAACAACGAATGGAAGTTTTAAGCGCACGATGCCACCTCTCTATCATCCCATTTGCCTGGGGGTGATAAGGTGTTGTCTTCAAATGTTTGATTCCGAGAAGCCGGGTTAGTTCCTTAAATATCGTACTTTCGAACTGTCTGCCCAAGTCTGTCGTAATTCGCAATGGAACTCCAAACCGTGCAATCCATCCAGATACTAGTGCTCTTGAGACGGTTTCGGCTGTGATATCTGGCAAAGGGAAAGCCTCTGGCCAGCGGGAAAATCTGTCGATGCATGTTAGTAGATAGCGGTTACCTTGCGATGATGGTAGTGGACCGACGAGATCCACGTTAATGTGTTCAAATCGACCTTCAGGATGTTGATATTTTGCCAGAGGTGTACGGTTGTGCCTTTGAGTTTTGTTTTTTTGGCAACATGGGCAAGAACGTACGTATGTTGCGATATCCTTCCGCATACTTGGCCATACATATCGCTCGCTGATGATTCGAGCTGTTGCTCTAGTTCCTGGATGTGATAAGCTGTGCAGTGACTTCATGACTACCTGGCGCAAAGCTTGCGGAACAATTGGTCGAATCCTGCCCGTCGACACGTCACAATAAACAGGCGATTTGTATTCTGGAAGACTAAACAGCTTAACGGTTAGTGAATTCGGAACGCATTTACCTGCTTTGATTTCTTTTTGAAATTGCTCGTCCTTGATTTGCTCAGAAGCGATAGCGTCCATGTCAATAGCTTGAGTGCTGACCTCTTCCACTCGCGATAACGAATCAGCTACACTGTTGTCCGCGCCTTTGATGAAACGAATGTCGGTACTGAACTGCGCGATAAAGTCCAGTTGTCGGGCTTGTCGCGGCGAAGATTTTTCGTGTTTTTGCTTAAAAGCAAATATGAGCGGTTTGTGGTCCGTTTGGATGGTGAATTGTCTGCCCTCAATTAAATGTCGATAATGCTTCACACCCAAGTAAATCGCTAACAGCTCTCGGTCGTATGTGCTGTATCGCTTTTGGGTTTCGGTCAGTTTTTTTGTGAAAAAACCCAGTGGCTGTGGAACTCCATCGATGATCTGGTGAAGTACTGCGCCAACTGCGATATCTGAAGCATCAGAACTGAGCGAGAGGGGTGCGTTGATCGCTGGGTGCTCTAAAAGCGTAGCGTTAGCCAGATCTGCTTTGCATCGTTGAAAAGCCATTTCTGCTTCCTCGGTCCATACGACGGGAGTCGAATCGTTCTTCTTGTTGCCCTTGACGAGCTTTTGAAGCACTGCCTGGTTGCTGAGTGTGTTTGGCAAGAAACGTCGGTAAAAGTTGACCATTGCCAAGAACCTCTTCAGTTCCTTGGCCTTCGTCGGCTTTTCGAAGTCTTGAATAACTTTCACCTTTTCCTCCAGTGGCTTAATTCCTTCACTGTTGATTGTGTGTCCGAGAAATCGTACTTCGCCCTTCCCTAGTACACACTTGGAAGCGTTGATTGTAAGGCCGTGAGTGCTCAACCTCTGCAGGACTTGTCGGAGATGTCCCT
This sequence comes from Cheilosia vernalis, assembly GCA_949126925.1. Classification (NCBI taxonomy): domain Eukaryota; kingdom Metazoa; phylum Arthropoda; class Insecta; order Diptera; family Syrphidae; genus Cheilosia; species Cheilosia vernalis. The sequence goes on from OX421362.1 coordinate 6,719,923, forward strand.
CGTGTTCACTGCTGTCACGTGATGCCACGCATATGTCGTCCAGATAGGGAAAAGCGAAGTCTTCTAGGCCTCGAAGTACTTCATGCATATGACGTTGAAACGTTTGCGCAGCGTTACGCAATCCGAAAGTCATAAATTGAAACTCGTAGAGGCCGAACGGCGTGATTATGGCCGTCTTCGGAATATCTGCAGCTTCAATGGGGATCTGATGGTATGCCCTCTGGAGATCGATCGTCGAAAAGATTTTCCGTCCATGCAGGATATTCGCAACGTCTTGGATGAAAGGAATGGGGTAACGATCGGGCTTCGTTACAGAATTAAGAGCCCGGTAGTCCCCGCACGGTCTCCAATCCCCATTTGCCTTTCGAACCAGGTGCAAAGGACTCGCCCAATTGCTTTTGGACGGTCGGCAAATTCCTTGCTCCATTAAAAAACGAAACTCCTCCTGAGCTGCTTTAAGTTTCGCCGCATCCAGCCTTCGTGGCCGGGCAAAGACAGGGGGACCAGTCGTCTCTATGTGATGAGTTGTCGTAGTACCGGTAATCAACTTGTTGGCGTTGAACTCGGTGAGGTGTTTAAATTCTGCAAAGAATGCGGCAAATGGTTTATTAGAGTTAAACGTACTAATTCTTACTTTATTGCCGGTGACGGCCACTGCCTGCGCTCCAACGTGGGTACTGCTGTCAATTAGCTGATTCTTCTTCAAGTCTATTAGGAGCCCGAAATGTTTTATAAAATCCGCGCCGATGATTGGTCTAGAAACATCTGCTATCACGAATGTCCAAGTGAAAGCGCGTCGAAGTCCCAAGTCAATCGTCACACGCCTGTTGCCGAATGTTTTTATTTCGCTGCCGTTCGCTGCAAACAGTATTGATTTCGAAGATGTAAAGCGGTCGTTGTAGTTTGGTGGAAGCACAGAAATATCTGCTCCACTGTCAATTAGAAAATTTTGCTGCGATGATTTGTCGTGAACAACTAACCTGCAAATACAATGGCCGACGTGTTGTTCACGCTTATTGTCGTCGACCACTGTGCCGTGATTTAGTTTTTTGAAGTGGAACACTCAAAATTGCAGGGTTCGCGACACTTTTTTGCTTTCACACCAAACTGCTGATGAAACCAACAATAATCATCGTTCGCTTTGGGCTGACGACGATGTGGATTGGAAAAACGGCTGCTGCTGCGACTACGGCTCCGGTTAGTTTGCATGCTTTTTGTTTTTCTCAACAACTCATTTAATTGACAAGATATTTGCTGAATTTGATGTTGAAGTGACAGTTCAGCAGTTGTTGTAGGGTTTGATTGGTGTCTTGTAGAAGATGGTTGGTGTATTTGCTGTGTAGAATTGACGGCCATGATGGGCTTAAAGTCCCCCACTTCCATGACTTTGTCGGCCAGTTTGGCAAGCGCTGTGAGTTCTTGATTGGATGCTTGGAGAATTGCGCGCACTTGGGCCGGGAGTCTCTGTAGCCACAATGATTTCAAGAAGTCGGCATTAACTTGCGTCCCAGCCAGACTACGAAGTTCGTTAAGCAGCTGCGAAGGTCGTTTATCGCCTAAATCCACTTCCGAGAGGAGCTTCTTTATTTTCCGCTGGTCGGAGTCGCCAAACTGCTCGATAATAACCCTTTTTAAATTTCCGTACTTGTCGTTCAAGGGAGGTGAAAGCACTGCGTCCGAGATTTGAGTGAGCACATTTGATTCGATAGCGCTAACGACGGTGTTAAATTTTGACGAGTCACGATTAATCCTTGCTATCTCGAACTGCGCCTCTATCTGCGCGAACCAAATTTCTGGTTTCTCGTGCCAAAACGGAGGAATTTTTACCGAAATTCTAGAAACCGTTTCAATAGAATCGAAGTCTTGGTTACCCGTTATTGCCCTCCCGTTACCCGCTGTACCGACACCACTACCGCCAGGATTATCACGTTTTTCGTCTTCCGACATTATTGTTAAACTTCGTATCGGATTAAATTGAAATCACTTAGATTTAGGATTTTAAAAACGAAAAGTCAATCCGTCGGTGGAATATAACACGCTCTCACACTCTTTTACGAAACTATCACGTCGGGGTCACCAATTGTGGAGATTGTGTGCAGGAATCGAAATAAAAAGAGTTCTTTTCCAATAATGGCGATAATTCAATTTTATTGGAATTTACTTAACTAAAAATATTACAGAATTATTGTCTTAGTTTAACGGGAGAGGAGGCGACCGGTTGATGAGGAAATTCACGCGACTCTGATCAAAACTCTTTAATAGCAGAGATTAGTAGCCCACTGACATACTAAGTATATACATAGTCGTGTAACTAAAAGAGATGCGATGGTACTAGCGTACGCTTAATTTAGTAGTGACTAAAAGTTTAGTAGTTAGTGCTAGCTATAAAGAAATGGTACAAAAAGTAAATATTAGTCGCCACAGGTCTAATACACTAAAGAGCGAAGAGTCTAGGGCTTGATCCCCAGAAAAGTAAATATTACATCCCAAACTAAGCTGCCATCTACGCGTATAAGTTAAGGGACTCTTTAATAGTTCGGGGTGAACCAAGGAATCACTCAATGAAACTTTTTGAAACTCACTGTTATTATGCGAATATTGCTATTGCTAAAAAATACGGCCCGAAAACTTGATTACTTCAGGTATAAAACTAATAAAACTAAAAATTAATTCAATTCAATTTATTATTATTGAATATTTTGTTACATTAAGATATATAAATATTTTATAGTAGGTACCTACTTGGTTGTAAGCTGTTAAATCAAGGCGGGAAATTATAATTATAACTATTAACTTATAATAATTATTATTAATTATTAAGTAATTATTACTTTGTTTTAATTTACAATGAACAGAATAAACAAAAGGGTGATTTGAATTAGACACAGTAGACCAGAATTAAATGTTGCCATTTTTTTTTTTCAAATCTATACCTACTAACTTTTATTGTGAATCAATCGCTTGCAAAGTTAAAACATTTAGTCAGACTATGTGCCCTTGCAATATTTTTTAAGCATCGACTTAAATTTATTTTAAGTGAAAGTAATTAGGTACCTATACCTAATTTAAGACATAAGGTACCTAAGGAAAGTTTCGTCATTATGAATCCGTAAAGTACCTACCACAAAAGTAAATTTTTCGAATGTTTTTTAACGAGTAAATAAAAATAGCGAATTTTGTATTAACTTGCACAGGACTATTTTTATTTTAAATTTTTGTAGGATCCTTCAAAAATCTTGAGTGTATCTATAAATGAAGGTAGTTCCAAAAAGTTGATATACCAAAAGTCCGCATTCCGACAAAATATGGGAAGTATGAACTTCAAACCACCGACAATCATGCCACTTCTACTTAGCCCCAGTCCCATGTAATCTGCATGTACCTACATTGCAACTTGAAAGAAGGTAGGTAAGCACCTCACAGCTTTATCGACGCTCCTAACAATTCATAATTTATATCTACTTAGAGCGACAACAAACAACAGTGTTTACCTTCTGTTTACCCGTGAAATATAATTCTATTCCATGTGAGGCTATCCACCTTCCTGATGAATAACAAATGTCCCTTGCCACCCACCCATTTATATTTTGTACCCCTTTATGTAGCTACCGTCTTACAATACTCATATGCGTGAACTTACCTTCTACAAGTTGATTAAAATTTATAATCCATGTTCAGTAATGAAAATCCACAATAATTACAGTCGTAATCCAAGGGAGCCCTCGTACGTGTTCGTTATTAAAAAAATAAAAGAAGGAAAAACCGTTTTCGTAGAATGTTCAACACTAACTCGTAATTGGCATACGTACACGAAGTTTACAACTCACTTTCGTGAATATTTTCCCGTCAATCACATCCAATTAATCATAACTCACTTGCATACTTTACATCAAGCCCGTAAAGTCTAAACATTCGTTTGTTGGCACTTGTAGCGCTCGTTAAAAATTGATCAACACTTCGCGCCGAAATTACAAAAAAAAAAAAAAAAAACTAATAAAAAAGCGACACAGAAATTAATAATGAAAAACCTCCACCACCACCAGCTCCACGCGCGATAGGAAGAGACGGAAGAAGACCCTTAGACGCACCACCGCGAATGCAATGCACTCCTACATATTTTCACGCGTCGCGCAATGTTTTTTTTTTTTTTTTTTCGTAATATCCTTATCTCGAGACAGACGTTCTAGACAGCACGAAGTAGAAAACACAAGAATAAAAATTTATGAAATAAAAATTCCAACAGTCAACACATAATCATAGAATATAGAACCCAGAACCCACCAGTCTCCAAGAAGGGTAAGCCGAACGATAGACGTTTTCTTTGGTGCTTCGTTCTACACGAGGCTGCTGTGGTTATATTCTAACTACCGACGCGCGATAAATTCCGAAACGACTCTTCCATTAGGAGGTTCACGAAGAACTGAGTTTACAACGCCCGGTGAAGCACTGACATACTATACAGGAAAAGTTAGCCGCACAGTCAGCCAGCAATGAGCCAATGCATTTCTATCTTATGCCGAAGCCGATATGCGTACGCCTGATTTGTATGGTGTATCTTACAGATGCTTGGCGGTTCATTTCGAGTTCATTTTGCGTGGGAAGGCATGATAGAATTTCCTCGGTCGCTGTATCTAAATCTGTTTGGGTTTTGGCGCCACAATTCATGCACAGGGTTGCTGTCGAACATGTGCTATCGTCGTCGTCGGTCGAAGTTAGAAAATGTTAAAGTGTGAGGTATACATTCCATTTGGATCTACAAAGGGTCTTGTCTGAATGGGGAACCTTAATTAGAGGAATAGAGTGACCGAGCAGCCGACTTGAAGTGCACATCTCTAACGGATGTGTGGTATCTAATTAATGGTAATGGCATTTCAAGTGGCCAATGCGTATCAATTAGGACGCTTTCAATTTTTGTGAGTTTTATGGCTCGAGATGGTTTCGATTTCTTTGATTTGCATCTTTCAAAATTTTGCCCTTTGATTGGTCGTTATTCTTTTAAACTTTTCATAATTTTAGCCACGAAGAACTAGCTACACTTGAAACTTTCGAAAGAGGGTTCCTGGTTGGCCTGATATTTACCTATTTTCAATGGGCTTTTATCAATGGGAAAGGATACCATACTAAGCCATATGCAATATGCATGTAGGAAATGTGGCTTTTGTATGGTCTGATATTCAAGTGGACAGGGGATATCACGTAAAATTTAATTACATAAAATATTAAACACAAATGGAGTTAAATAACAATTTTATTATTTCCAAAATATATCTCATGAATAAATATATAAAAAACCACGTAAAATAAATAATTTCCATGCATTAAATATTTTTTTAAATAAATAAAAATAAATACGGATAAAACTTATCTTTTATCTTTATTTCTTTATTACAATCAATGAGGACATAATTAAGCAATCTATTAATAAACTTAACAGATTACACCAATGTACCTACAATAAGGAATAAGTATAGGAGTTTTTATACGTAGGTATGTAGCTGTGTAAAAAATGCTGGAGATTTTCTTAAAAACAAAAACCATTACCAGAACTAAGAGCCATTCTTTTATATCTACCTAGGTATTTTAAATTCCGTCGGATATCTAAATATCTATTGTCCTTTTCAAATTGTATAATGTCAAGAAGTTCTACCAGAAAAACGCCAAGAAACTTAATTTTTATGTCAGAACCTCTGTGCTCTGTCCAATACAACTACAAATACCAATACAAAGAGCATCCATTAAATAAACAAAATTTCGGGGGATGAAAGTTTTGTAACTAGAAATACTGCCGGCAGTGACGTTGAATGGAAGGTAAACAAAAACAAAGCACAGCTGATTCTGGTTTGGGTTCAAAAAGTTCATTTCAGTTAGGTATGGTTTTACTCTCTTCATTTCTTGACTTACTTAGTTCAGTTGTAGTTCACTACTGATTCACTCTGTTCACTCTTCACTTTTAGTCAAAGAGAGGATAGACGAAGATAAAATTTATTTCCATTCTTATAACAAAAATTCATTCAACTTCACTGTGAAAGTGTGAAGAGAAAATGGTAATTCCTTTATCTATCAGCATCATACTCATACCGAATTTGTGCATACATGTTGGGTGAACTTGGTAAAGATTTTAGACTTGAATTGAGATGTTGAATTTACCTCAATGATAATTTATGTATTTTAGTTAGGCTTTGGCTCGCTATTTGCAGCTAAGCGATGTCCTTGTTACCTTTTGGTACCTACTAAATCGGAAATGAAAACAAGTGGTAGTAGGCTCAAAGGCTGGTTATTTTAGTGATTATAACTCACAGTTTGTAGGTATGGTATTTTAAGTTAAAATAATTTTATAGTGCGGTGGTTAGGAAAAACACAAAACGTATTGTAAAAATTTATTCCAATGCAGCCACTGTCTCACAAACAACCGAGAGTTAGTCATAGGCTTTTCACACCAAGCCCAAAACCACGTTTTCCTCGAAAAGTCGTCGATGCATTCACACTGACCACCAACTAGTTTTCGTTTGACTTTTCAATCAGCTGTGGGACACTAGTCGTTAAACTTCTGTGCAAACTTTTTTGGTTACAATTTTCGATCGCATTAATTAACAAACAAAATGAATTTAGTGCATTTAAAAATAATATTAGCACATCAATTAATTGTGGAAACTAATTTCAATTTGTGAGTCGTTTTGAAAACTGAAATATACCTATTTGGGAAAACTTTTGTTTTCGATGAAGTTTTCGTGTGTTTTGGCGAAAACCCGGATTTGGGCTTGGTGGAAAAGCCTATCGGGACAATTTTGGGTCCCTTCCATTCGAAAAAAAAACTTACACTAGATCGTATATTAAGACCGTCAGTGTCTCATTATCTAAAATGACAAACATATCGAATGAACACAATCTGTTTGGAAATTCAAATCTCAAAAGATTAAATATGTCTATGAGATGAAGTGCTCAAGACTTCAACATAGGTACCAGGTACCTACTATGAATATTATGAGTATACTTATGCATCCAAATATTATTAAAATTATTGAAATCGGATGACTGGATGACATGGATGCAAGTAGATCATTTTGAATGCTTTCATGTTCATATATTTTAATTCAGTGGACGGCTCCCTGAAATTACCTACTCCAAAAAATTAAAATGGAAAAAAAACCAAAAAATCTCCATACAAAGTTGTGGAGGTTTTTCCAAGGAAAAAAAAACAATTTCCGTGGCATTTGCGCCAAAATATTTGGGCGTTTTTTCCTAGGAAAAACCACAACTTTGTATGTAGATTTCGCGGTCGCCTGACGCGTCGGACCGTCGGACCCACGCATCTTTAGTTTTATTTCAGAAGAACTATGGCTAAATAAGTACACAACGACTTTTGGGTCAAGTTTCCATAATAAATTCTGGAAATAAAGCCAGAAATAAAACAGCTTTTTTGGTCTTATTTCCAAATCAAATTTGGAACTATGCCAAAAGAATAAACTTTTTCTGGCGTAAATTCCGTTTTATTTTTTTTTATTTTTTTCTATTTTTCCAAAACCATGGCCTGGCATTCTGGCGAATTTTAATTTTTTGTTTTTGGCGTTTTTGCAAAAATTATTACGCCCCAATTATTTTGGTCTTTTTTCCAAATAATTTGTTGCTGTAATTTCAGGGAGCCGATGATATCCGGCCATTCAATTCCCAATTTAAAAAAAATACCGTCCGATCTTCTGCGTTGGTAGCCTAACGTAGGTCACGAAATAAGTGCATTTCTTATTATTTTATCAATATTGAATGATACTAATTCCTTTATAAAATATTTAGTTAAAAAAATGCAATGTGTTTCTGTCAGGCTTTTTGCTCCATAATCAGGCTTTTCTCTCCTAACTGTCCGGCTTTTCGATTTTTTTATGGTAACCGTAGTCGCGATCCACAAGCCCACGAACGAAAATTTTTGTCCAACTTTTAAAAATGAGACCAAATAGTGGGTATTTACGACTGAAACAAGTTTTCATGAAAAAGTGTCAGAAACTGCGAATATTCGCTTGTTCGCAGTTCGCAATTGGAATTCATGTGAATAGTCATTAAGAGCTGATTTTTTGCAAACTGTGTGGTTTATTTTTGAAATGTTAACGTCTCTAAATGAACAATTGAAACGGGTTAGAACTTTTTCCAGCTAACGACTTCGCTAATAGACACATATCTATTTTCTTCTGGAATATAACTTATTCGAAGTAATTCGTAATAAAGAGGACTCCTTTTCTCGACGTCCACATTTCCATCAACAAATGTAATTAGACCCCCTTTCCACAGTATTGCATCTATTCAGTCGACTGAATAAAACAATGTGACGTAAAGCACACAATTCAAGTTTTGTTTAGAAAATCATTCGAAAAACACGTCTGCAAAGTAAATGGATTTTGTTTAGAGACCAGAAGCCCATGAAAGGCAAGTGATAAAATCAATTTCACCCCGCCACACTCTGCAATATCCACAGCACGCACTCTTCCTGTTCCTGTAAATTGAAAGGTCTCTTTGCCTGGGCACATCGGATCGCTACTCATTGAAGTAGTTTTCCAGTTCATAATTTACTCGAAGATCGCGGTAAATGTTTTCTTCCAGCATTGTGTATATATATTTATCGTTTATTTATTTTTTCTTTGTAACTCGAACTCAAGGTACAGGGAGTATCTTCATCTTCAAACGATCACGATCGGCAACAGCAACTATAAGTAACTCCCCCCGAAGCCAGCGCTGTAATAACCTCTGGCCCGATAGGAAGATGCATTGGGATGCCCCCGTTGGGAGTGAAGACGAGTGTTCTGCGCTCGCCCCCATTCCGCCTTTCAATCTAAACAAAACGCAATTTATAGATGCGTGTAATTGCATAACGAACTTAATTTCCGAGAACCAGCACAGAGTGGCCGTATATTCAAAAGACAAGGCGGCGCATTGTTGGCCAGAAGAGTAGGCATAGTTGTGCCGGAACGGAGGAGCTACCCGCTATCCCTCATATGGACCGATATGGCGCGTCTATTTTAAGCCGTTCCAATCAATTAAATTCCATGTATTGCACCGCCGAATATTAATGAGCAGCAATCACTTAATTAGATTTTGGATCGGCTTAAAACGGCCGATGCGATGCTGGCCCAAAATAAACACACTCACCCGATACTCAATTGCACCAGGTATTTGGGTCAGTCGGAGGAGAGTGTGCCCGTCTGTTTACCCTTGCACAGATAATATTAATGTTTCCCTGAGGTTTTTCGTTTGTTTAGATTTCAACTTACCTATGCTATATAGGCACACACGCGTACCGCTGTTAGTTTATGGTAATCGCTGAGCTTGATGTCATTAGGGCGTTCTCACGTTTATCTGTTGGATCAATTATCAGATATGGTATACCCTGCTTAAACTAATATTGATAGTGCTGCTGCTTTCGATTGCCGATGACAGATGCGGATAGATGTTGGGGGTTCGTTTCGGACACTTTCCACACACGAGTAATGAGCTGATTGGCTTTTTCATTGAATTCCAAATGATCTGAAAATAGACGAGTTCAAGCTCGTCGGCTTGTGGCAATTAACTAAGAGGCTGTTGGTTTTTATTCGTTGCGGCACTTTTGGATATTGGACTTGGGATGTTGGACGACGGAGGTAATCTGCATCTTCTGGTCGTTTGGAGTGATTTGACTGATAAATCGTAGATAGCTATTTGGGAAAAGAGGCAGCACACAGTAAATTATGCCCATGAGCAGAGAAAGGAGTTGTAAAGAAAACAGACTCAAAATTAATGAGCAGCAGCTTCTACTGATCAAATCATTGTGTGAAGAAACTAATTAAAAACTAATGACATAAACCAGTAACGGAATTGGTAGCGTTTTTGGCACCTGATGCTGTAGCAGAAATATTTACAATCACTAAAATATATCCTCTTGCATAATGGCAGCAAATTTAACGTGACTGAAACACATTCATCTTAAAGACGAAACGAGTTCCTTTGGTTGCAAAACGAAGTCGTTCAACTTTACAGTAATCCACACACATATATATATCCTTAACGACTCAGTTCTGTCTTTATTATGCAGTCAAACAGACATGTGCAATTATTGTTGTCCTTTCTAGCGATGTAATCTTTCAAGACCTATCCAACCCATTACCCAGCCCAGTGAAAAACTTAATTATGAATTAAAAAGGAGGTTAACTATCCGGACCAGACCTTGTTCCATAAAACTTCTAAAGAGCAATTTATGGTACTTTACAGAACTTAAATAGTACAACCTCAGAAGCACAACAACGCTTCCGCAATTTTGTATTGTTCGCCGAGAAGAAGTAGGCAGGTCTGGGTCTTGGTTCTCGGATGCCAAGCCAACATTATGTACAAGAACTGCAATTTAGTGCGGAAAACAAAGCGGAACAATTTCCTTCATTCGCATCTCCCGCTGACCGCTTTTTAGTACCTACCTATACACTTGCCTTGTCTTGAAACTTATCGCGTCTACACAGAAAGAACCGAAGGTGTAATTAGAATTCTGCTTCCTTATCCTAAGTCGTGGATTTAATTCCAGTAATGCAAAGTCTAGTGGAACGAAATTAGATTTCGCCGAGTAATTATTGCCAACAACAATCGCAGTTGTGTGCATACACATAGGTACTGCATAAAAAAGTAACCGCACATCCAAGGACGGGAATGGTGGCGGCGGCGCTTCATTCGCATAACTTTGTCTGCGAATAGATGATGTTTAATGTTGGCAGGCTCCAATCTGCCACTTGGCCAGATGTGCTCAGTCTTTGTACTCCAAATGAGTGCATGTTCCGCACCAGGAAGGGAGTAAAAGCGGCTACTTGCATGCCAGTGAATAGAGATACTCGTATACATTGTTGGGTGGTGTGAGGGTGATTTTATGAATCATATAAAAGCGAAGGAAAATAAAAGTGATTCGATGTGGTCTTTTAGCTCGTTTATACACACATTTTGCAGGAAAAAGTTTAATAATGCGCACATCCCAGACGGGCAGACGGACGTCGGACAGATGTAAATCGGCTTGATTATTTGCACGACCATTGATGCATGCCTGAGACCAGACTCGCATGTGGATTTAGTGGTGTTTTTTTTTTTCGAGAATTATTGACTCGAAATACGGACTTCCGGTGGTTGACTATCATATCAATGCCTTACACAATGAAGTAAGTTGAATGGATTCCATCCTTAAACGATATGTGCGAAATGGGAGGGTGTAATTATTTTTTAATTACAACTTTTGTTAAGTGTAGTATAGTCTGGCAAAAGGCGGTCTGGCAACACAATGGATAAATAACGTTGACTGCAGAGTTTTAAAGATTGGATGCGGGTATTGTCCTTCTTTGTCCTCAATATATCAAGTGGAATTAAGTGGAGCATTACTCATTTCTCAAAATTTAATTTCCTTAATTACGTATCAAAAGTTTTGTGATGAAAGTTATTTTTTCCCAACGTATTTATTATGAGTGTATACCATGTACCTAAGTTGTTTTTTTCATACAACTCTCGTGTAGGTAGTATAAGTCGGAGTACAAGCCACTTAAACGTTTAACAGCCTAACTCTCATTTTAAGACTCCATTTTTTAAACATAGATCTTTTTTTTTTTACCAATTTGCCTTGCTAATGAAGTGCGTATAGCATTTTATTTGGCTGTTACTTTGAATTAACTGTCATTTTCAGTTTATATTTGTCAGATTCTTGGTAAGTTCATTTAACGCCGCAACAAGGGTTACCAATAAATATATTTAGTTTCGACTCTGAATTTAAGTAAGGTAAAACTGTACAATACGCCCCACTTTCTAGAAATCATCAATAATAAACAAAAAATAAAAGAAAATCACAAATCTTTTATTGCATACCTACAAATAAAATACTTAATAAATAATAAATAATAATAAATAAATAATAATAAATTTGTTTAGTTTTGATTTTTTTAAGTTAGCTTTTAGATGAATTAAATATAATGCTTCTTTGGTAGCACTTATAACAATTCATAGATACAATTAAATTGATTTATTCCATGGCTACTAAATTTAAACATAACTTAGGACAAATATTACGCAAAAATGAAACGGAGAAAGCAACATTGGGACAAAAATTTGATTTTTCAACTGAAATAACAAATTTTACACATTATTCGGTTTGAAAACTTATTTATTATGAAGAAAAAAAATAGTTGCAAATACTTTCTTACACCTCAAAAACGTTCTACCTAAAAAATATTTTCTCGTAGGTATAGGTAACCAAAGTAGTAAACGGTCGCAATATACGTCGACCTATTTTTAAGTTTTTTGTTGAATTAATTTTCTTTTTTATTCCCAAATAACCTATTTGAAATTCGCGCTAATGTGAATAGTCCTGGGATGGGATTCTGTAAATAACGAAACGAAAACCACTTTCGCGTTTCAAAAAAACGAAATAAATCACTCGTTTTTTTTATCACATTCGTTTAGGTTTGATAAACTGTGTGACAACAAAATTATAGTTTGGCAGTCTCAGTATGTAGCTTTATTTTTGTTAATTTGTTTTGACGTTGAGGAAAGCGTTAAAATAGGAGGCACGTATGTATTTCGTGTACCTGTATGCTAATGATTATTGTCCAGCACGTACTTAAAGGCAGCTTTGTTTAACCTAAAACGTTGAACAAAATTAAAGAAAAAAATAACTTTTTAACTAAGAACCAAATTTAAATAAACCAACCTTTTGTCAGGTAATGTGAGAGGATTCGAACAATCCCGCAGATTTTTTCTAGTTTTTCTTAAGTTTACGTATTCATTTTCCACTTCACTTTCATCGCTTTCGCTGTTCTAGTAAAATATTCAGCACAATCTTAACACCACCAAATTCAAAGATAATAAATAGGAAAATACTAAACGTCAACAAAATAGCTGTCGTTTGTTTTCTTTCGTGGAGACGATAAAATCTGTTCGTTTTTAAGGTTACATGAAGCAAGAAAAGTGAAAACGTCAAAGAAAATGTGTTTGTTCGTTTTTTTTCGCGCCCACGAGAATTTCTTTCGTTTATGATGTTACATGAAGCAAACTGTTCGTGTGCCCGAAAACGTTTAAACGTTTTCACCTTATAGAATGCCGGCCCTGTACTTTTGCTATATGAGAATTTAAAATTTTGAGACCATCTGAACTAGCCCAGCAGAATTTTTAAACAGGCCCCTTTTTTCTCTATGGTGATATATAATTTTTCATAAGAACTCCAAATCACGTCATCAAAAAATTATCAAAACAAGCAAAATAAACACGAAATAAATTATAAAAGAAAACTTTCATCCACGCCTCGCTTTAAATGAGTATGGTAAAAAAAATTCCTTTTAATTTGGCGCACATTTTTCCATACAAAAAGGTGCCCCACTTTATAAAATCAAAAAAATATAGCCCCAAACATCGAGTGTAAAATTCTTAAAATAGTCTTAAAGCCTCAGAAAGGAAAAAAAAGAAACGAAATAAAACGATTTACACAACCACCTCACCTGGGAGCCAAACATAGAACGAGAAGTGCACTCGCCCAACACCACAAATGGGCGTTCCGATCCACACAGAGCTTCTCTGTACAGCATGCAACCTTTGTATCGTAGATACTTTGCTGCAAAAGATAGCATTTCAGTTTGGGGCTATTTATCCACTGTTGCTTCCTTACATCGCGCACACGGAATACCAGAGAGAATCCCATAAATGTTAGTGGTCGGTCACTATAGCAAATAAATTGCGGTCAAATGAAGTGGATACACCGGATACACCGATAAGAAATTTTGTACACCATCCATGGGGGCGGTATGATACCGTCCATATCGGTTGGTAAAAGTCCAATGCCAGTTCCCTTTCAAATTTTCCTTCCAATGACGCAACACACAGTACGAAAAGCTTCTCGGCTAAAAATCTGAATCGCAGTAGTTACCAGCATCAGAGTCAGTCCATGGCATGGTTTCGCTTGATCCCCGCTGGCGACGATTCCACTTTCAATTAACGTCGCGTCGTGTGCGTAACGCGGTAACGAATTCACACACCCGTCGCAGCCAAATTAAATTCTCCCAATTTGGCGAGAATATGGTGGCACCGCCACTGACCGCTGCGCACCACGTTGCCGCAAACCACATCGTGCTGTTCGTCGTCACCTATCCATATATGGACGGACGTGCAATTCCCATGCTAATGCTAAGACCGCCGCCATGCTGATGCATTGGAGCGGTTTTTTCGTCTGTTATCAGCGGAGACAAATCTCCGCCAGTTAAGGTGATGTATCAATTTGGCCATTAAATCATATATACGAGCCGTGGCAAGTGATGCATGAACTTGATATCCCAGCGGGTGAACAGTGATGCAATAGCGTCGTTATTTCGCTGGGCATCTGTGCGAAAATTGCTCCACAGGAGCCTGCAGGAAAACAACAACAAACAAATGGATTACCAGCATAATCGAACGCGATATGCAATTGACATTTCGAAATGAATGATGAATTTGACTGGAGGTGGGGCAATGTCCCTGATGATGGTTGGATGGCGGCGCCATAATCCTTTACATATCCATGACATCAAATGAAATATGAACGACCAAGTGCGAGGTGAAACGGAGTTTGTGCTTTTATTTGAATAACAAAAACTTTCGTCAACATCGACGACAATGATATTCAAAAGTCATCAAAGGATGGCCTTTGTTGAGTTCATAGTGGATGTAGTATTGGATGGGCGAGTGCACATTTACTGAAGTAAATGCCTGGCGGGGTTGATTCAGTCAGTGGCAAGGAAAGGGTTAAACATCGCCATCGGATAACCGAGAATGATGGATCAGATCGGTGTGAGAGTGTGGTTAAACTGAATATAGCCAGGGGGTTACTTTGCAGTCGGAAAGTGCTGCCATGGCGGTACTCATTTGGGATATGGGTACACACATTCACTATGGAGTCAGTTCTTTGACAAGGCTGCAAAGACTGATTTGAGCGACTCACTGAAGTAGCAGCCATTACAAACGTCCAAAGCTGGACTTAAAAACTGCCCAAGGTTATGGTCTCTAATTTTTTGCGGATGAATAGTCCGCAACGAATGTTATACTCTGCCGGTCGTCCTGCCAATTCAAACACCTGCTCCGAATTATTTACACGATTTTTGTCAACTTTAATGGACCATTTCCACTCGATAACAACCCGATCGGTCATTAGTAGTTCTGTTTAAGGCCGACTGCAACCACAATAAGACAGATATAAAACCATACGGCTAGGTTGTCAATAAATTTCCTGCTCCAAGACAAAGGGCCTTACTAATAATCATTTTTAACCTTCACATTAAATATTTTCTAGGTCACAATATGCAACTTTGTATGGAAAATCTCGCCATTGTGAGTTCGAAAGATTTAGTCTGGGAACTAAAAATGATTATTAGTACCGCGGAAAGTCCTTTTCGTACACAATTTCGCAACTGTAAGCTTCCGTAAGTTGAATGTCAAGACGAAAATTTCTTTAAGAACTGCGCATTGTGTCGACTCGTTACAGACAGTACACCACCATCGCTTTGAGGTCGGCGGAACAAACTCCAATGGCAACCCGAATCAAGCATTTTTAATTGTCAACGACAGTTAAACCTCTAAGCATATGGTCTGTTGATAGATTCAAGTTTCGGGGGAAACTCATTGCCCTTTAACATTACACAATGAACGGACTATCCAAATGCAGCCATCGCTACTTCCTCACTTTGGCCCAACTCAAACTTTTGTCCCATAGAAATTCCCCAATACCCCTGCACACACTTCGTACATATTTATTCATCGGAATCGGATGTCATTTCAATATCACTGCCCACTGTGACTCGACTATACCAGAGCACAACTATTCAACTAAATCAGCCGTAAGGACATCGTGTCTGTATACACAATTGAGAACCTATTCTCCTCCTCTTAAGCAGGATGTCATCGTTAGGAATGGCAGAATTTACTGTTATGAGCCCCAGTCCTAAGGTCATTCCATTGTGCGAGATAGGTTCCATTTTGGTCACACAAGCCGATGGTATCGGTCGACTGGAGCCAACTTTCTCTGACCAGTATCAGCAGTGTGAGACGCTCGCTTTGTTGTAGTACAGCACCAGAGGAGATAGTTTTTTTCTGTTTACATTGTGAATGTCCTGCGGGATTTAGATACAGATAACCGACAACTTGAAACAACATCGCATAGGGAACTTCAACTAATTTCTCATCGGGGAATTAGGTACGTTATACTCGTACGTTTGCGTCTTTTCAAAACTTGTTTTCGAAGCCAAACTTTCCGCAGAACTTAATTATTTATTAATTCAGCTTTTCCTAAGAGAAAAACAAAACAATTGGGAAGTTGCAAAACAAACTGCATCATCCAAGTTGAGAGTTGGTGAATGCATCCATATCATTCTAGCAGCGCTGAGGTGGAATCCAGGGAACACAGATTTCTATACTCGAAATCGTATTCAAATAAAAACTTGATAAATTCAACCAATTCCCGGGTTGGATTGGAGACAGAATGGAGCCTGCTAGTCTTTACACATCGAACCCCTATGCTTGATTATTGTAATTTTCACCTGCATTGGTGCATCGAAGGGAGAGAGCACTCCTGCATTTCAAACTCAGAAATACATTGAACCTTCATGGCGCATTGATGCTGAGACTTAATAAACGCACACTGGTAGCGATCAGGGGGTGTGGGTTTATTTAAGAAAACGGTTTTCTTTTTTTTTTCCATTCGTTTTGCAGCTGACGAATAAATAGAAGAATGCTCTTTGGCCGGACCCCTGAAAGCCTGGATTGTAGACCTGCAAACTGCATTCTTTATCATTGCCAACAATTGAATATTTAAATCAAAAATTTGAATAATTGGGTTAATTTTAAGGAACGAACATTTTTGGCATTAAAATATTTTTTTCTGAGTATATGAAGTTTTCGGCGATTCAGTCGTTGTACAACTTACGAAATGAAATAGTGAGCAGCATTTTCTGCTTCAATGAATGCACGATTCAATGGGAAACCAGGGGCGGAATCGCCACTTGCACGGACAACTAGAATCGACCCCAGAAGGATCACACAATGACAGATACACTAATAAGGAAGTGCTCACATTTGGAGGTAGCTGAATTAGCCCGGACCAATAATTCGTAGCAGCCAAAATCCGCTTGTCGAAATTTCGGAAAGTCAAAGCGCCGAAAAAATACTGGAAAAATCCTTGACGCCGATATTGAGTTGAAAGAAAAACTGACTACCATAAATGAGGGTCGCAGTATCGTAGCATCAAACGATACTAATTGAACTTTACCAATTACAGAGCTTATAGCTTCCCCTCAATAACGCATTAACACCATGCCTGCCATCTTTGATGTCATGATTAATCCTCCTTTTTTCTTGCCCAAGAGTTTACTTCTTAAGACTCTTTTTCCACTCCGCCACCTCTCGCGAACGTCTCAAACATACGAGTGTTTAACAGTCATGCAAGACCTTTTTAAGGTTCCGTACCCAAAGGAAAAAACGGAACCGTTTTTGTCCGTTTGCCTGAACCCATTAGACCAATTTTGTACCTAGGTCTATCTCAGAAACTAATTTAATTAGAGGTTTGGACTCGCCAAACAACTTTAGATCCATTCGTCCCAAGAACTAAAAAACTTACACTAAAACGAATGGTTTTGAGAAACAATGACTAGGATCCTTATACGCAAAAGTTTGCTAACTATTTATTTATTTAAAACTCTGTCGATTTTCCACGTTTCTTTCAAATTCTTTCCAAAATGTTTTCATATACATAAGACCTTCCGAACAATGAACAATATGAAATAAAAATCAAAGAAGTCCGTAACGCCGTTCGTGAGTTAAGTTTACACAAGCGTCGGAATACTTACTCCAGAAGAAGAACCATTCATGAGCATTTGAGGAACATATTTCGATCGAGCAAGGGAATCACCGGACTTCTATCACTTTTTTTGACATGCTTAAGGAATACCATTTTTTAAGGTTTCACCGCAGTCCTTGTCAATTTTTCCTAATTATTTTTGAAGCGAATATAGCTTTTTTACGGACGGTCGGTGGGTCACGCATATAAATTATTCAAAAAGATGGGGAGTAAACCGAAAAAAATCGTCACCGTAGCGTTAACTTCCCCCTCCATGGCGCACTTGGAAGATGAAAACTCTAGAACGGCTCATAAAAAACAACATCGCGCCGTAGGTACGTATAACAAATCTTAGTCTCGACTTTAAACTTACGAAAGCTCACAATAGCGAAATTTGTATGTGAACTACTAACATTTTGAGTCGAAACTAAAACTGGATTTTGGTAAGGCCCATTGTCATTCTAAACGACATAATAATAACATCTCTACCACTTTCCGGCCTCACTGACCATGTGAAATGTAAGAAATTCATCAAGCAACGTCGAAAAAAAAAATCGATGCACATACAAAGTCGCGTCGTGTACGGCACCTCCCCACCGACCACTGCACATGTAAATGTAGCTCCTGTTTCATATTTTATAATTTAATTTGAATAAGTGCGCGGATATATCCACACATCCAGCCCCAGTCCCTCTGATCATCCTTGTGGTATGAATTTATTACGCGCGATGGCATTTAGCATTCGCAAAGCCGAGGGATTAGACTTGTGCATCATTATAAACATGCACTCGCTAAGCATGCATCTGGTTTATATTTCTCCCCTTTGGAATGCTGCTGCTGTGGAGTGGTTGCATTACTATTCCGTATAAATGGGATGATGTGATGTTGTGCGCCCGAAGTATGGACTTAAATGGTACTTACATGTTATTACTTAAGATAGCACAGTAAATTGGGATTGACATTGGGAGGGGTGCTTCCTCACACGCGGGAAGTAGGATGTGCCATTCATGCACGAGAAGTGCAGAATGCGCATTTGTATCTGATGAATTTAATGAGTGGCAGAAGAACTGCCAATGCAATTATGGTTCCGATGAAAACGTGAGGTTCACTAACCTCCTGTGAGGGTACAAGTGAATCCAATAAATTCTATAGAGAGGTTTTTTTTCTCATACTTTTCAAGTGCTACCTTTGTGGCACTTTGCCTGCAGTTAAAGGATCTAAGAGTTCCAGCACTCTAAAGTAAACTATGTCAACCGAAAATAGAATAATCCCGTTGGGACAATTGAACCGCACAAATACGTGGGTAGTGTTGTGCCAAGACTAAGTAACGCAGCGACTCAGATGACGAGGAAAACAAACCGGGTTCTTTAACGCTTGAGCATCCATTGTTGCTGCCTGGAGGGCCGACTTTTCTATAGCACCAAGGTGTCGTGCATTATGGTAATAAGTGCGGAAAAACATCTTTAGATGGGAGCTTTAGGTGGAGAGAACACATAGGAATATGTGAGGTGTTAGGGGGAGAGTGACATGAGAGTTTTCCGGAGCCCGGAGGAATATGCGGCGTTTCTATTGCAACAGGGAATGTACTGTGGAGTAACCGTGGGAGGGTGCTGCTCAAGTTGCAGTTATGTGGCGTTGAATGGTTCCAAATTTATGTCGGCTTTACATTCCGAACAATTACGGAAGTGCATCGGTCGGGGAAGGTGGAAGAGTCCCGAAATGTTCCTACTGAAAAATGTTTAAAAAAAAGCGACACCCCGCAGAAGACATTTCACTTAATAAATTTTGTCCTCAATATTGGAATGCAAAAATGCCCACCAGCTTCTGGCAACTAAGTATATTAAATTTTGTGAGTGAGTTTGACTTTTGGGACCTCTTCTTTACATATAGACGTCTTCGAAGGGTTGGATTCGAATGTCAGTACAAGAAGGATTGACTTGAAATTAGAAATTGAGAAATTGCTGTAATTTGTGTGATTCCAGGTATTGAAGTTTAATCTGTAGTCCAATTCATTTATAAGTGATATGCTTCTCCCCGACGTGGTGCTTCCTTCAAAATTGTAAGAATTAAGACAGGCGTCGGGTTTCATGAAACGAGTTTCTGAGCTATAAAATAAAAATACTCACCTTCAATTTATACCAACTGGGTAAATAAACAAGACACTTTCACACACAATCAAAGGCGACTAGAAGTTGACTTTCCGTAGAAGTTTTCGAGTGTTTTCGCGAAAACCCGCTTTTCGGCTCGGTGTGAAAATGCTATTATGGTACAATTTTATTGGGTGACATCAATATCGATATTTTGATATGGTTATCTATTTCCAATGAACCGGTGTTCTTCAACATCTTGCTGCAGTAAGGCAACACAATATGCAATTTTTCCAAACAATTTATACGCCAACAGCTCCAAGACTTTTTAAGAACCCACCTAATAATATTCAAATTTGGAAATGAATCCATTTTTCTCAAATAAGTAAGACTTTGGCTCTTTGATTTAAATTATAAAAATATACGATAGTTAAAGAATAAGCACTCCTATTCTTTTCGAAATAAGTATCATTGTACATCACACTCTGTTAACATTGCTACTACTTGAAATTAATACAAAATTATTAATAACACCTAATAATAATAGTAATAAATTTAATATATGGGTTAAATAAATTTAAAACCACATCTTTTATTGTTATATTAATGTTAATACAGCTGCTTTCGCCTCTAGTTCCTTATGCACTATAGATTGCAGGTTCTCTATTAATATATTTTGTTAATTTTTTGTATTTTGAACTTTGTATCCTATTTAAATTGAATTGAAATATTTTGCAACTAACAGTTACTTATAATGGAACCCTCTACCATTTGAGCATCAAAAAATTGCCGAAAAATACAGGTGTAAAATAATCTCAGATATAACAAATAATGGTTACGTAAGAGCTGTAAGACTGGTGTGATTTACGACGGAAATTGGGCCATGGTGCTTAAAGGCTTTACTAGCTCAGTATTTCTAGACTTTTCCTTGCTGTTTGACGATCGCTCGGCAACCAATTCCAAAAAAAAAATTAAGGCAAGAGCTGTTGCCGCCAGGAACCCATAAAACCACCGACGAAAAATTGACAGGCATTATGGACTATGCAGCCGACCAATGGATCTACATATGTATCACACTTTATGGGCGCGGGTCCTAGAAGGTCGCTGGAATTATCATTGATTTGGTAGCCCTCTTTTGGCAAAGTACTTCTTATAATGGGTCATTTCATTCGGACTTTCGAAATAGGACGCCACATGAAAAAAGGTTTGACTGAAAAAAAGATTTCTTGTTGCTGTAGAGAAATATTATTCATGGCCATGCAGTTTTTCAACACTTGCTCGCTCATCAGTCGGAAGCACAAGGCATTGTAGGTTAATGAGAAAAAAATCCATTTAACAAAGAGCTATGCAGTAAATTGCACTTCCTTTGTGTAATGACAACATCACAATCTTTTTTAAGGATTCGCCTCATCGTGAACTTTCCTGCAATCATTATTTCATTATTTTCTGTTTGTAGAACTGGTTACAAATGTGTGTATACCTACATCTCAAATAAATCGCTTTTGTCTTTCACTGAGTGATTTGCGGCAGTGTTCCTGCAAATCATGCCGTAGCACACACGACATCGAGCCACCACGAACCACGGCGCACGTCAAAGATGTCAGCATTCATCCGCAGATGTAGCTCATGCACCACAATAATCAAGCGGAAGAACATCACATAGCGACAAAGCGGGAATAGCAATTAAACTGTCATCGGTGTTTATTAATTTTTGATTCGCCTCTAATTCGAGTCGCTCACTGTTCCCGCAATGGCATTGTAGAGGCGGAACCATAGAACGGAAGAAATAAACAATGGAACAAGATCAAAGCACACGCAAACTGAAGTGCATCGGTGGACGGGTTTATTTGCTCAAGTGGAGTGGGACTTTGAGCAACGTATAGGCAACCCAATTTGGATCACATCCAAGTTGATAACAGAGAAAAAAGAAATGGAACTGTTCCAGACAATCGGGGATGGGCGGGCATATTATAATCCTGGTAAATTGCTGACAAAAATATGACGTCAAGTCTCGCCTAGATAGGAAACTCATTTGCTCTGCGGCCCTATCTGATTGGAGTCCTTCACTAATGGGCCACACTACATGCGCTGGTGATCCTTTGTATGGTTTGCATATAGAATGCATCCTTCATTGCCTTAAATTTTCATCACCACCGCACAGTGTGGTGCAGGGCTAATGAAAGTGAACCCATTTACTGTATACACTTAAATATTTCACCTCCTTGGAGAGGCTATGGCTTATTTATGAAAGGTCCTTTAGAAAATGAAACTACCATTAGGACACTTGGTTTTGTGGGCAACCATCTCAGACACTAGGCTGGTATCCATTTACAGCAGGTCGCAATGCACATACACACCTTTCTTGCGGCAGGACTTATATTGAGTGGTTAAGTAAGTTTGCCCACTGGGATGCAAAAGTGTCCTGGCACGAAGCTGCACCGTACCAGCTAAGTGTGAACGTGGGTGTGTGTGCTCACGTCACGTTAGGGAACAAGTGTTAACCTTTTTCCTCAAAGGAGATTTCGCTCCTGCTGCTGCTGGTGCTCTCAACATCAACACTTGATTCCTTGCGCACTCATGTAAAATGTAGAAATGGTGGCAGACGATGGTATAAAAAGGAAGAGCCTGGTTTCAGCAGGGCATCCTGGGGATTAGAGGCGAATGACACGTTTCGTATTCGCCGCACTTCACACGATTAAATGTGTGTGCGCGTTGCTTTCACTTCCTTTCCCACTAGTATGACAACAGAACGCCACCGTCGCTCGGTCGCGTCATTTCATTCTTTGCTGTTGATGATAATAACGATGTAGTCCTGGCGATGTCATACTGATGACGATGATGATGGTATTTGCATAATGCCTGTGTGCACATAGGTACTTGGATGGCATATCGTGCTCCAACAAGGTGGCATAGGTATATATTGTTTGGTTTGTTGTTTTACGCTATCAAAACCCATACCTGTGATTACTGACAAATGCATATATCACTGTCCTTTGTATCATTCTCTGAGAAACAGAATTCCCGTCCTTTAGTGGATGTTCAGTGAATGTTGGCAGCTGTGTACGAGTACATCGGGCTATGAGATTTTAATGATTGGGAGTATACGGATAGTTCTGAACTTCAATTTCAAAAGGATATGATGCATCATTATCCTTAACAATGACGATGGGTATGTTTCCGTTGATCTTGTTGCTATAGTCGTATCTTCGAATTTGTTAAAATTTAATGTTTATCAGTTTCCTTCCCCCAGACACATTTGGTGAAGGAAATGACTATCCCTTGTGGAAAATAAAAATGATTCCGTTCCCTGAGGAATAACAAGCAAAGCTGATGAGTAATGGGTACAGTTTTGATGATCGATTTGCTAGCATTAGTATTATCAAATCGCCGTAATGTTCTAGCCTTGTTTTGATTTAATAGGGATAATCCCAACGATACTCGATATGGTTCCGGGGTTGGGTAAACTATTTAACGAAAAGAGAAACATCTGTCGCTTGTTGATTGTTTTGCCAAACAAAGGGGAGGACGGCGGATATGAAACGCTGTTCGAATGGATTGAAGTTGAAGAAAGCAAATAGGTACTAGAATAATTATATCCAAATGGTATGGTAGAATTGCAGTCTTAAGGATTTAGAAACACTTCGCCCTTGTAGCATTAGTCCTCGGCAGTAACGTGTTGTAAGCGTACAAAAATACAAATGGTGTACCTACTTCTGGAATTGCCTTGCTAGAAAAGTATCAGACTAGAAAGGCTGTAGTAATTTAAAAACCGACTACAATTCGTGTAGTGCATCAAAATTTGTCAGACCACATGTGGTGTATACTACCGGAAAATATCAGACCACAATTGGATTAGAAGTAGTACTGATAAAGTGTCGAAACAAATAGTTACAACTCGATTCGTATACTCCTACAAAAATGTGAGATTAGAATTGGTGTAGTGCATCAACAATGTCAGACCACAACAGTGGTGGACTATTGAAACCTGAGACCACAAAATTGTAGTATGTACTCTAAAAGTACCAACAGGCCACAACTAATATAGTATAATTATAGAATAGTAGGACCAAGACCATGGACCAATGGAAACATTTCGCACAGAAACCAGTTCAGTACATCAAAAACGACAGACTACAATTTGTAGCGCAGGAGAAACACCAGACCGCAACTGGTGTAGCAATGGAAAACTATTCGACTTCAAATTGTGTAATATTCTATAATACTGTCATAATGTTGGATAAAAACTTGTTTAGTGCGGGAAAAAAGTCAGACACCGACACTGGTGTAGGTCTAAACATAATATATCATACTACAATTTGCATAGTGCTGAAAAAATATCAGACTACAAGTGGTGTAGTTGTAGTAAGCAGGTATTTGATGACTGTAGGAAAAGAACTATTGCAGTTTAGACAAAATGCTATAGACCACAAGTGGTGTAGTAATTTGTCGGACAAGAACTAGTGTAGCGACCGAATTACACCGAACCAATCCTCTTGCAGTGGAGAAAGACCTTAGCACAT
This sequence comes from Cheilosia vernalis, assembly GCA_949126925.1. Lineage (NCBI taxonomy): Eukaryota > Metazoa > Arthropoda > Insecta > Diptera > Syrphidae > Cheilosia > Cheilosia vernalis. The sequence goes on from OX421362.1 coordinate 6,744,357, forward strand.
AACAGATGTAGTGCAAGAACAGAGTCAGACCACAATTGTATAAGCGAAAGTTCCATTTAATAGTGACATTGAGGTGCAGTTAAAATATTTGCCACAAAGTAAGCCTCAAGAGGCAAATCCAATGTAAATGCAAGCTAAATTCAATACAATCTTCTTACGCCTCCACCCTAAGCCAAACATGAACAAACAAACATCCCTCAATCTCAAACCCAAAAGGCATGCTACTCCACTCAACTGCATCGCATAAATCAGTCAGCAACATCAACTTTGGCGCACCGTGGGGTCCCCATCAATAAGCCCAACAGGACAGAACCCAAGAGCTCCTCCTTAGCATAGCCATGTCTAATTAGGAATTCTCATTTTGTTTGAAGAGTCGCATCTGTGTACACGACTCAAGCTGTGGGTTACGCACGTTCGCCACAAAGAATCCCAACAAGTAACTTGTCCGTCGATTAAAGTGTTGAATTTATAATTTTTAATGACCTCGAACGCGCCGTCTAACTCCATTAGAGGACACTCGATAGAAATTGATGGCTTCCCTGGGGCAGGCTATAAATAAAAACTATGCAGTCTGGCCGGACTATCTATAGACGACACGTTCCTTCGCACCATCATGGATTAAGACTTCTGGTGGGGAGAAAAATCATTGCCCGATTAATTTGAGTTGTCACGGCATCGGGATGTCTCGTCCTCTTAATCGCGGCAGCTCCCTTTCCTAATTGATGCGAATATTGCGTGTTCCTGTGCGGAGATGACATGATATGGGCGATGTGTGTGTATGTAGCAGAAATCCGCAGACTAGGAGACAAACAAAAAATCATAATTTATGTCATGCGAATGCGGGTCTGGGCACAGAATGTAACATCTCATTCGGTGGTGGCCTTGTGAAACTGTAACTCACTTCAGATGCTAATTGAGCGAATCAATCCTTCAACGAGTTCATGGTTGTTGGTTTTTTTTTTTTTTTTTCTTTGTTCTTTGATGATGTGCGAGTATGACTTTCGGTGGAAGATTATTAAATAATCTCATTCAAAGAGGATAGGGGTTGGGTTGTACAAATATGAATTCAATTAATTTGGAGCGGGTTGTGCTCTATTTGCCTACTGCTGATGATGATGGATGACCATGTCGTGTCGAGGAATACGTTTTCATTTTATTAGCTTGTAATTGCTGCCAACTATACACAAATTGGATATGAATCTATCCCGCATTTCAATCCGGGAAAATATTTTTCTGTGCCCTTGAAAGGAGCTTGAAGATTGCTGTGGTTATGGACTCAAAACAGATGTTGTCGGTGATTGTCGGCCATAACTACAAAATGTTGTACGTTATTTGAGGTGGAAGCTATGCAACTTTGGTTGGATTACATGGAAATTTTATTTAACAAATTATATGGCTGGAAGTGTATAGTTTGGTGAGGTCTTATCGGAAGTCGCTTCAAATGTTACTATATGACGAATGTTTTCATAATTGATGTTCAGGAATAGTGCTAACATTTTATGTAGAAAGCTATATTTATGGAGTTGTTAATTTCATAGCTACGTTGAAAATATTAGTTAGTGACACCATTTGGAAGAATATTTAATAAATGAATGCAGATGTACCTTTAGGCCTACTAACAGCTAATGCGTACCAGAAAAGGCTTTTTACATATTTTTCGGAGATTTCTTTCAGTTAGGCGTCAATGCGGATACGTCATCAACAAGTGAAGGTAAAAAACTCAGCGAGAAACTCCTAAAAAAGAAGCAAAGACAAATTAGAAAAAAGACTCCTCACACGCAGAAATTTTAACCTTAGCCGAGTGGAATTTTTGCTGCGAGCTAAAAAGGTTAAATCAACCATGTTACTATGTTGTTATTAGTTAGTTTGTTACCGAAAAACATTGGAGAAGAAATTGATAAATTGTTTATTTTTAACCGAGTTTCGTTAAACAAGTTGACTCGGTTATTTTTAATCCACTAACTCTGTAGGAGTTATATTAACAGTAGTATCTACTTGTTTGTTTTTAACAGAAGTTAATTGATTTTAATTAAGTGAATTTTCTGAGTGCATCAAAAATACTCAAAATATGGGCCAAATGTTCAAAAAATATTACAAATGTGTCCCGAAAAATTAAAAGATGGAGATTTCAAATAGCACATTAAAAAGGTCTTAAAAAGCCGAAATATGGTCCAAAAAATATAGAAGACGTAGGGGAAAGGTGCGAACAGTGAGACACTTTTCTTTTAAATTGGTATATATCTGAATGTTTTCAAGCGATCGTAACCAAACTTGGAGTATATTTTGAGGCATATTTTACCTTAATGTTTCAATACAAATTTTAGTGAAAGGACCCATGAGAGCATCACAACAAACTGAATCTTAGTAAAAGTCAAACTGTCTCACTGTTTGCCAGCGGTGCGATCAGTGAGACAGTGTAAGGCGAATGGTTAATTAGTAGGTAATTAGTATTTTATTAAATAAATTAAGTAACGTAAAATATATTTCTTCAGAAAAAAACGTAACAATTAATTAAAAGTAAAAAAAAATCAGTTTAAATTCAGATATGGTTCGTCGTCGGTTTACAATGAAAGTGCAAACAGTGAGACATGTTTTACTATTTGATTTCTGGAAATCTCTCACTGTTCGCTTTTTGTCATTTCATAGAAAAGAATGTTGAACTGAGTGTTCCACTTACGACACCCTATGAACTTGAGGTTGAGGTTGATCGTTTCGTCGAGATCGTACAGATCGCCTCCTGGAATAATACGCCTAATCCAAGGAAAACGCCGGCCAAATACGGGCTACGATATCCTCCCGAAATAAAAGAATTGGTCAACGAAAAAAGGAAGGCGCGTAAGAAATGGCAACAGAGTCGCGCTCCGCAACATAAAGCACATTTGAATTATTTATGCAATTTGTTGAAGACAGTTATTAAGGATTTTAAAAATCGTGCGATAGGTTCTTACCTTGAAAGTTTAACAGCGAAAAAAGATTCCAATTATTCACTTTGGAAAGCCCAAAATCCCCGCACCGCCAATTAGAATAAATCAAAATGAATGGGCAAGGGAAGATAAGGAAAAAGCGGACGTTTTCGCCGCTCATCTAGAAGAAACCTTTAAACCGTACGATGGCCAAGTGATCTACGACAATACTAATAGGACGGAATTACAACCTGACGAATCAACACTCACAAGTGCAACGCTAAGCGAACTAAAACGTGAAATCGAATCCCTAAAACCTAAGAAACCTCCTGGTTATGATTTGATTACCGGAGAAGTTCTCAAAGCTCTTCCAAGGAAAGCATTAATTAAGGTCCTTCATATTATAAATGCTGCGCTCAGACTAAAACACGTGCCGAGTCAATGGAAAGTCGCGGAGGTCATAATGGTTTTAAAACCAGGAAAACCGCCAAATGAAGTAAAATCGTATAGACCGATTTCCCTTCTTCCAGTAATTTCCAAAGTATTCGAGAGAATATTGCTTAGGCGCCTACAACCGGTTATTGAAGACAATAATCTAATCCCTGACCACCAGTTTGGGTTCAGAACCAAGCATTCGACGATTGACCAAGTACATAGAACTACTGACGTAATCGAGAAAGCATTTGAAGAAAAAAAGATTTGCTCAAGCGTATTCCTTGACGTCTCACAAGCCTTTGATAAGGTGTGGCACGATGGCTTGAAATTTAAATTACGACAAGTTCTCCCCGCAAGCCTATATGATATTCTAGAATCATATCTCGGGAATAGACTCTTCCGTGTTAGAAATGGAAACGAATACTCGGAGCTAAAAGAAATTTCGGCCGGGGTACCGCAAGCGTCCTTGGTCCGCTTCTCTATTTGTTATATACTCGCGATATTCCAAGGGAAGATGGCACTACCCTTGCTACGTTCGCCGACGACACAGCTATCCTAGCTGTAGGTAATACAATCGAAGAAGCGACTACAAAACTGCAAGCCGCAGTGAATAAGGTAAATGAGTGGACAAGGAACTGGCGGATCGCCCTCAATGAAACTAAGTCTGTTCACGTGAATTTCACCTATAAGAAAACTAATGACTTGCCAATTTTTCTAAACTTGGCCCGAATACCCTTTGCAAACGAGGCCAAATACCTGGGAATGACACTCGACGCAAAGCTGAAATGGAGTTCGCACGTGAAAATGAAACGTAAAGAACTCGATATCAAATATAGAGAAATGTACTGGTTACTCGGAAAACATTCCCAGCTCAGTACTGAGAACAAACTGCTTTTATACAAGCAAGTGCTAAAGCCGGTGTGGACCTACGGTATACAACTTTGGGGTTGTACCAAGAAAACAAATGCCAATATTTTACAAACTTTTCAAAATAAAGTGCTTAGAGAAATTGTACAAGCACCATGGTATATTAGAAACGACGATATCCATAGGGATCTCGGAATTCCAAAAATCGAAGCTGAAACTAGAAGCTTCGCGAGAAAGCATAGAAACCGACTAATCGGACATATCAACAATACAGTCCGACAAATCTTGGACGAGACCAATTTATTGCGCCGACTACAACGAACGAAATCGTTCGACTTGGCAAGATAAGATTAACCGCGTTTAATTTGCGGAACACGCAGGATCTTTCATTGGAAAGTAACCTGTCAAAAGTTGTTATTTCATGATAGAAAAATTGCTTGATAAGTTATATCTTAGTTGCAGTATCTAACAATCTATAGGAGGGTGGTGTTTTTAGTCAGTAAAAATCTGACACTACTATGAGAACGCGCTTGCTATTCTCATAGTGTCTTTGGAAGATTTTCACCTACCCTCGGAAAAAAAAAAAAAAAAAAAAAAAAAAAATAGAAAAGAAATAATATTACAAAAATGACAAGGAATTCTAAGATTTGTTTGTTTTATTATAACAGAACACATATAAATGTTATATGTAAAAAAAATTCTGTGTATTTTCCTGATTATTTCCTGTTACTATGCTAAATTTAAATACACTCCGAAAAATGCTTTGAGCGATTTTTTTTTTGTGTTTACCAGGTGGAGGTTAACGCGCAACCGAAACTTGTGTTCAAAAAAATCAAAACACGTGGATAGGGAAATAAACGTTTATATACCAATACTGGCATATCTGTGCATGCTTTAACGAAATAGAAAAATGAGTTCTCGAACTGTTTGCACTGTCTCACTGTTCGCACCTTTCCCCTACCTACCCAAAAAAAAACATAGAAAACGTTTCAAAATCTAAAACTACTCCAAGAAATAACACAAAAAACGGGTCCAAGAAAACGTCAAACAAACCCAACAAATATCGCTTGAGAGACTTTCCGAAAAACTCTCAAACATGTGATAGAGAATCGTCGATCAATCAATTAAACGCAAGAATTAAACGTTATAATTATTTTATTCCTATCAAACAAATTATGTGAACTGTAACTAAAGCTCAAGATTGTTCGATCGTGGCACGACTGCTCTGCTGGGTGGTTGCTACAAAATTTAAGTAAGGAAATACTTGCACTACTCATGCTCTACATACAAAGTCTCCAAAAAAAGCCCAGTTAATTGTTCCCATAGGCGAATACAGTTGAGTTCGTCATCAAGAAATAACAAGCACAACTTGTATGCGAATATGATTTGCCTTCAACGGAAGCACCATGAAAGCACTTTTGCATTCCGATTGAACAATAAGGAACTTTCTGTTATGTTTGGTTAAAGAAGGAAAAATATAAAAAATTGTTACATTCTAACAACTTTAAAGTAATTATAATAAAGGAAATGAAACCAATTAAGAAACAATATCAAAACAAAAAACTACCAACGGTTAGTATACAAAAATTGTCCGAAAAAACTTCCAAGAAGCTAACGCTACTAAATCAATAAAATAAGCCCCCAACAAATTTCAAGAAAGATATACCCGAAAACCATTTCTAAAGCTATACCTACGAAAAAAATTCAAAAAGCGATCCGATGAAACGTCCCAAGAAAGCACTAAAAAAACAAATGCTACGAAAAACGACAACAAGAAACCATCCAAAATACGCTGAAAAGTGTCCTGACAATCCAAAAAAAAAACGACATGTTCAACGTTTCAAGCAAATATTTCGTAATAATTGCACCGAAAAACAGCAGAATAAAGCAATAGAAAAATCCTGCAAAACCCTTCAAAAACGATGTTAAATTGCCAAAAAAATATTCCAAAACACGCCGTAAATTGTTTCAAAAGTAGGTACCTATCAGCACCATGCCGTGTCACTTAATTTGCACTCTTATACCAGCACAATTGTTTAAATGCTAAAATTAAGATAATTCACTTAACTTGAAAGCAAGAACAGGCAGCTACTTTACTTTCGAAAAGAAAATTCCGAAATAAATTAATTAAATTGCACTACGCTTTCATTGTCGCCATTGTTACACCAACCGCGTCTCTGCATCCTGCAGCCTCCGCCCGAGCAACAACAATCGAATTTAATTATTCTTCACTTTTTTACATCTCTTATCGGCGAGTACAAAGGGAAAATCCATTAGCACCCTCTCGCATGGCGTTCAAATGTTCACATGTGAGTAACGAAATCATACACTGCGCCGTGCGCGGTGCGCCGTTAAAGGAGAATCCTTAATGAAATTATAATTACGAAGGACTTTCGATTCGTGAAATATGCACATTGGGCTGGTACTAGTACCAGGATATCCGACAAGCGCTCTGTCTTATTCATAAAGTTTTTTTCATGGGCCTTCGTGTGCAGTGTGTTCCTCCAGAGGAGGAAATGTGACTTTGCAAAATGAATCACAGGATGCAGAGTCGGTTGCTTTTCATCCTCCCAATCGAGATGTCATAAATCATGGGAGATTATTTATGGTAATCCATGTTGATACTTTGCTGACATTTTTGTTGACAGCCATTAGTCTAGGCCAGAGAGTTAAGTAAATGGTTTTTCGGAAATGCTTACTGGCTGACTGCTCGGACATGACTAAGCTTAGGTACACTTTCGTACATCATGAAAGAGGAAGAGTGAAATGAAGCATTATGAAATTTAAGTCTTTTGGTGTTGTTATTCATGATTAATTTAAGGAAACAAATTTGGATATCTTATACGTACAAGTTCTCACTTCAAGTAAAAAAATTGTTTTCAGGACAAAAACCAAAAAGATCCTGGGTTTGTAGGTATAATGTCCCCTTTTATGTTATAATTTTCTTTAAAGATACGTTTTTAGGGACACAGCTTTATTCGCTATAAGTGAATGTCATATCTACTATTTGGAACCCATTTTGAACTTGAAGCACCTATATGCCTGACTTTGACAGTTTAGTCTACGATAATGTTCATGAAACGATGCGCAACATATGCACAACAAAATAATTAATAAAAAATAAATAATATGTAAGCCGCTGGTTCTATTTTTCAACTTCTTAAGCCCCTGGGCCTCCGAGGATGACTTTTCAAAATAAAATTTTCATTAAATTTTCGCCACTTTTTAAAACATTGCCGACTGTTCGACCACTGTTCCCATAAAAAATACTCAAAACTGTTGTACAACGCCCATTTACACCATCACGCAATCGCATTTTTTGCACGAGACGAGACAGAGAGTCAGAGAGATCCGTGTATCCGCAGTCAATGCTATTAAAGGCGTAAGAATGAGATCACAAATCAGACGCATAAATTGTCGTGGAATTCCGACCGCCAAAATTTTTGCAATTGCTTGAAAACATTTCTATTTCTAATTTGAAATACGTGAAATGAGATTGGTAATTAAATTCAGTAAAATAAACCAACAATTATTCATCAATCAGTTATACTAAAAAAATAAATATTTGTCCGTGCATCACTTCCGGAAGCCATATTATTTTATAGGAACGCAGAATTTCGTTAGCCATCGCTATAAGAAAATCAACATCCGGAGCTTTCCGATAATTCCTACCACGTAAACGAGATGGCCGACCTAAATACGTGTGACGTCTTTTTGCGTTTTAGATAATGCTGTCCCTTTCAGTCACACGGCTATTTGGTATTTGCCATCCCTTTAATTTTGCGTGTTAGTAATGTGTGACCGTGTAAATGCACAATTAATTATAAATATTCTCTGTGCCTTTCTGTCTTTTATTACACCCCTTTTTTAACTCTCGGCCAATTTTTTTTGTTGACTTTATCATTTTGTTCATCGGTAACGCTGGCTGATGGGTATCAAGATGCACCAACCACCAAGCAGTACAAGCTGGTTGCTTGCATTTGTAAGACAGCGCCGAGTCACACTGATCAGCGGGACTAATTCGAAAGATCTCCAGATGTTCGTTGATGCCCACGGCTTAAACCTGAGAGTCTCTGAAAATTACATTCGTTTAACAGCTTTGAAACGTCTGCCGGTATTTTTTTCTTGTGCTAGAAGATTCAACTCCGGACAGAACATCATCTTCTCCATATCCAGATGGACCTATGCATGGTCGGAAACACAAGAGCTATTCCATATTCTTAGCCTCTTTAACCTTTTCACAGTCCCGAATGGATTTTATTTTATTTGCTTTTGCATCGTGCTGCTGTGAAAATGACTCTTTTACTCGATGAAGTGTTTTCCTCTGCTAGCAATAGTCAGAGACACTACAAACAATCAGAGCATATAAAAAACTTTCTTTTATAATTACCTAGTCCCAAATATTGGCAAAAATTATAAAAAAATGGTCCATTAAATCTATGATGGCCAAGGCCATGATGTAATAATCCACATTGTGACCATCATCCTTATGTTGCTCCCTTTATGGTCGCTATTGTCTACTGAGCATTCTAAAGTAGGTACTGTCATTGATAAAGATGATTACCCGACTTTCGAAGGTGAAATTATTTATTCTCTGTTAGCTTTGAGTGCATAAGTGCAATACCGTCTTCACCATAAGGGCACACGGGGCCCGTGCCCAGGGCCCCCATTCTCAGGGGACCCCGAAGTACCGACAATTTCTCTCATACATTTATTCTCAAAACATTTTTGTTTGGGGGAATCCCCGAATGATGTATAAAACTTTCAGCACAGAGAATAAATATATACAGATGTCTTATTCCTGTACAAAAATTTGGTTCCTATTTTTTCCTTGCCAGCCAAGGAGCCTTCAAAATAAGCGTTGAGAATAAGGCTCTTGTTTTTTCTTGCACCTTTCACTTCGCTCCAGTCATTTGTGTAGGCAAAGAGCTTTCCCGCCTTATGCCTTTTACGGTTGGTCATGTTACCATGTGAGTTTATGACACAGCAAAAGCAAATCAAAATATAATTGCCGAATAATGGAAGCCGGTGGAGTGGGAAGAAGTAGGTATAGAGATATCGCTATATGCGATTCTCATACTGTAGCAGCAGCAGGCATAATCTTTAAGAATCACTTGATGCCATAAGAAATCAGTTATTTCATGTAATTTGGTGATATGTGCGTGCCGGCATGCGTAAGGACAACGAAATAGTAGGTAGGTAAACTTTATCGCTTCACTGCATTCTGTGATTAAAATTGATAGTGGATACGTGTTATTTGAGAGCAAAAGATAAAAATTCGGTGCCAAATTTTGCCTATAGTTGGCGCAACAGGTCTGTAGGGACCCTGGGGCTAGCTTCTAGCAACCATTCGTGCGTGAGTTTATAATTTTTGGAAGGAATGGAAGGGATCTACAATTTTATGCCGATTCCAAACGGCCGATTGAGAAGGTCTTTCAAGACAGTTATACTTTCGGATGTTTGTCAGACGTTCGCGAGAGGTGGCGCAGTGAAAAAACCCTCATTTGGAATTTGGGTTTTTTTTTGCGGGATTCGAACATGGGGCCCCTCGCTTAGTAGTCCAACACACTAACCAATAAGCCACTGCGCCTATACAAAAAAAAAGTATAAAGTGAATAAATAAATATAATTTTTGGCGCAAGACCTTCGCATGGGTACGCGTACGATACGATCCGTGCTGGAACACGATATCATTTTAGCAGCTCAAGAGAATAAAAAATAAATTGCGAACAACAATGTTACAAGAACGATTGAGTAATTTGTCAATTATGTGCATAGAAAGTGATATCCTTCAAAAAATTGACTTTAAAGATATAATAGAAGATTTTGCTCAACAGAAATCCCGAAAGAAACAGTTATGGTAATCATAACCAAAAAAACAGCAGCATTCTAATATCATTAAAGACATATTATATTATACTGTATTTGATTAATGATTACCTATAATAATTGGTCACACTTATTAACAAAATGTTATGATAATTCGCTTTTTGTACTTTCCAAAAGGGCCCCAAATTCTTGTGTGCCCAAGGGCCCCAGCCTAGGTTAAGACGGCCCTGCATAAGTGCAGACAAAATTGATCTGAAACAAATAGAAGACAGCTTGTTTATGGTAGCTGCGTCATTTTTGAAACGGAGCTCTACGATATCGTATTCGTATCAGGTTCTAAAGGGTGTTATTTAAAGGTATAAAACTATAAGTTTGCCGCACTATTTTAACTGGCGGCCATTTTGTCAGCTGTTTGGTTCGGCATTTCAACATGAATAGACTGACGCCTGAACACCGATTCCAAATTGTGGTAATCTGTTTTTAAAATCATGGTTCTGTTCGAAATACGTATCGCGCACTACGTCAATTTTCATAACCGAATTTTGTTTAGCGATAAAGCTCACTTTTGGTTGAATGGATACGCCAATAAACAAAACTGCCATATTTAGAGTGACTGAAGTGAGTGGAGTCCATGCCAGAAATCATATTTAAACTATAATGCCAAAATATTATTATTTAACATTAAACACAAGTATGTACTAGATTCTTAAGAGCAGGTGCAACGGTCTTAGAATGTCTATCTTAGCAACAGTCAAAGAAGGCAATTTCAAATCATTTGTCAGCACTTCATAAACCGAATGATAAAGCTGGAGAACTTGCACGTATAAAGGAAGTCTACACGCACTCAGTCTTATTTACCTGCTCTTAATGATGTGGAAAGGCAAGTCTCGACTGAAGATTGAGTTTGTCCACTTTATGAAAGACTGAAGGCCATGGACACGATATTGGTAACCATAGTTCGTATTGAAAGACGACTGAAGTGATTCGGTGAATGCTGATAGTGTTTACCTATAACCGTTAAATCACTAAAGCAGGTTTGTAAGAAGAACTTATGTCCTTGACAGTGGAGTTCTTAGGTCTGAGAACTACTTGGAAACATTTGTGAAAAAAAAATTATTCAAAGGATTACCAATAGTTACGTCTGACCCTTTCTACAACCATTAGCTACAGTAAGCTGCTTATTCGACTAACTGGGGATTTATTGAGCTTACACTTCTAGTCACAACACTAGTGAGTTTTATATTGGTTAAGGCTCACTACTCCTGGGAACCATTGAAATAATCAAAGCATCACTTAAAAACTGGTTGCCAATACCAATATTCGAACGATCTTTTTCCCCAGCCTATTATGTATTTTACGATTCTTTTCAATCAAAAGGTAAGCCGCACATTGAACTGAAAGCCTACGTGGGTTCATTAAACTTTTGTGTTACTCAAATCTGTAAAATAGGAAACTCACAGGAATATCCTATTTCCCCCTGCAAGTTGTGAATCCTCTGGAATGCCATCAAAACCATCAGGAAGAACATTCAAGTCGATCGACCACATTCGGATTATAACCAACAGATCAGCTCTGACAGATCGTACACTGAATAAATAGCAAAAGCTCGACGATAGGAAAATCAAAGTACTGTGGCAGATTAACAGACAATGATCCTTGTTAACGTAAACTATAAACAAATGAAAAGAAAAACTATTTTCTCGAAAACTTTGTATAAAAAATCATTTTTTCCATTCTTCATTATTGACAGCATACAAAATAAAAAAAAGAAAACAAAAATGTTAACAAAAATTGCACAAAACATAAAAAAAACACGATTCCTAATTACAACAAAAACAAATAAAACAGCTAAATTTCTGAATTCGACTCAATGTCAAATTCCCTACTAGTACATTTAACATTCAATCAGTGAGGTGCTCCATAGGCTGTGCTGGGAGTTGGTGGCAACGCTGGAGGCTGTGGCTGCTGTGGAGCTCCATAGTCGCCGGACGGTGCTGGGCCTATACTGTTTGGATATGGTCCAGTTTCCTCCTTCTGCAAGAAAATTTATTCCAATAAGATTTACAAAATTCAAAGATCAATCTGTCAAAGAAGTCGCTTACCTGAGTCTTGTAACGAATGAAGTAGACCTCTGGTTTGCTGGGCTGTGTTGGAGCTGGAGTTGGAATAACAATATCTGGCTGCTCCTCGGGCTTCTTGACCAACACATAAACCAGAGTCTTCTCCTCGTTCTGTTGCACAGGTGGAATGTAGGGAATCTTTGGTGCTGGTGGTGACGGAGCCTTGATGAAGACGATCTTGTAGTGTTTCTGTGGAGGTGGGACTACAACTGGTTTTCTACAAAAAAAAAAAAAATAAACGCAAAAGGTTTGTAATTATATCGGGCATAACAAGTCGGAAGTAAGGGGGAATAGAAAATAAAACAAATCACTTTTCTGACAGACTGTTTGCCGGTAGGCAAGGAAAACCCTCTAATTACAGTACCTACTTAGGTAAGTTTTAGTCACACTTCGGTGGACTGTGTGTCGCTTCTTCATCTGTTTCGACTTTGTTTGACTTTCGCAGCGAAACGAGATTGCAGATAAGCGGTGGCGGCGGCATTTGGATACACTTTTACTTTCTAAGACAAATTGTGCAGGTGATATACTTCCTGAAACATTCGACACTTGGACATGTTTTTGCGCCTGTGTGTGATGGCTTTCGTTGCAACAATTGAATTTGAATACTGAGTAAACGGAGATGGATTTGAAATGCTCTTCCGCATGGAGAGGCGATACTCGTGGACGTTGATCAGTACCTACCGTTGGCAGGTAAATAAGTGTTTTCAATTAGGCTGCAGCTGGATAGTGAAGGGTGCTTCTTTATAGAAAGGCACTGACCAGACTTTCGTATTTTGTCGTTTAATCATCACGGTGCAGCTACTGACCTCGTTGTTCTGAGTTGAGCTACGTGATCAGTGAGAGTCTGATCTGAGTCGTTGATTGCAAGAAATACGAAATAGGACGGAACATAAATCAGTCAGCTTGGTGTGTAGGCTGCCAACAACTGTTTGGACGACGATCTTCTGTGTGTCGCCATCTTTGTAATGCGATTAGTTTTCAATTTGTAACAGCGCCAATTAAATAAGCTTAAATTGATGTCTTTGGGATATTATGTTAGGGGCGAATCACGGGCCGCATGAGCTCTTAAACTTTGAGCTAGCTTTGAATGTGCTATTATGGTTTGAAAGCGATTGTGTGCAAAGTTGAGATATTTGAAAATGTTTGCACAACTGATTAAGCAGGCTTTCGGGTATAGTTCAAAGACTTTGAAGCGAGGGATCACTATTTCGTTATTTCTCGGCACAGGTACGTTTCTAGAGATTGGAAATCTTTTTTAAAAGCTATCAATGAAGGGTACAACATGTGAAAAGACGAAAATGTTGTCTGACATAATAAGGTTGTCCACGCTTCGTTGCGAAAGTGGATAATTTGTACTTTGGCTTTACATTGTGTAGCATTAAATAGAGCGAACGACATGACTATGCCTTTAATGATAAACCTAATGTACACTGGCGTAATTCGTAATTCGATGGGAAAAAGTTTGGAGATAACAACGGGTCGCAAAGTTGTTGATTGTTTCGCAAGCCTGTTACAGTGGTTTTGACATTACTGTAACATGTGATGACAGATCTCTTGACGATTCTTGGTGGTAATGTAACAAATGCTGTTGGCTAACAACTGGTGGTGAGCACACAAATTATGATGTTGGTTGAAAGAAAAGGCTGTTTTAACAGATTTCTAGGGTTTTATATGGGACAAATTTAAAACATCAAAAGTAACACCAAACAGCAGTTACAGTTAAATATTGTCTAGGGACTTTCGTGCAATACTAGACACAAACAAATGGAAGTTAGGTACTTGAAAGATTTACCATGTGAATTGTGAACCAAATGGTTGACTTTCGAACATGGAAAACAACGGAAATATCACTTTTTTTAGAATATATATGGCGACTAAGCTGACCGAAATTCGTATGTGGTAACAAACACTTAAACGAATCTGATACAAAATGTTTCGGTGCCTTTTGTGAATCTGCTGTTTTCAAACCTTTTTTTGTCCATTAGAAGTTTGGACTAGTAGTTTGGCCCCATTTTCTAACAGACCTATACACTTTTTACCTTCAAAAGCTGTATGAAGCGATTACACGATTCCAAACTTGAGTATAGCCCTGTGTGACAATTTCATCTGCTCCTGAACGTGTCGTGAGTACTCCAACTCCGATTGCTAACTCGTGTCCTCTTTGGTCTACCAAGGTCTACTTACTTTGCAAGTAACTTATCCATAAGCTTTGCATGATCAAATTTGTGAATTTTGGATACTAAATCAGTTTGAATAAAGCCTATTTTATTCGTTAAAATTTTAGAATCACTGGGCCTTACCAATAAACATTTTTAGCCTCGACTCTAAGTTCTAGTAGTTCACAGTGACTATAATCGTCGTCAGATGGGAACCAGTCTAATCTTTTATTGCAAGATAAAACGGTGGAAATTTGTAAAGCTGCATAAAAAATAAGTATTCTGCACGGTTTATAGTTGCAATAGGTACCTACATATACCAAAACCGACTGACAACAATCTCGTCCGTTTTAAGGAAATCTGCGGAGAATGACTAACTATAAACTTACGAAAGTAGCAGTGGAAACTGAATGAGTTGACAAGGGGAATACTTGATGATAAGAGCTGTCCAAATTTCAACGAAGGCAGTAGATATGTATTTGAAAAGTGTGCGGTGTTACAAATATCCACGTAATTCAAAATTGTTTAAACAACCGGAAAATGATGTTTAAACAACGCATAGTATAACTAAGTACTTTTCTCATGAGAAAGGTACTTTAGCACGATTCATAGGGTCTTCAAGACCAATAAAGTTATGGCATACTCAGCTAAAAAGTGATGGGTTTTACTGTAACCCAGCGCTGCAGTCTTACCATGGTCGTAAAATATTTTTGGGAAGATAACAATCGAATTATCTTCAACCAGCACACCTTTGAAGTTTGAATAGTTGTTTTGATACTTTTGGGGTCAAAACTTCAAGCTTTTGTTTCTTGTATCACGCGTAACTACATTATGACGAACTTACAGTCAGTAGTCTGGTATTTCACAGGTCTCGACTTAAGACACAAGACTCTATAATAAGCTTACAAATACCTGTGAAAGATAATACACATTATGTGAACTTGAAGCTTTGAGTTAATGAGTTTTCGCACATCTGCTGAAGCAAACATTTTTTGTAGGACCTGTTTATTCAACGACATAATATGTCATTTATCAGAGTTTATTATTATTGTTTTCATTACCCATGGCGTTGTTTAAAACCAGAAATGTTTAAGGCTAAGATTTAAGTGCTTCGCGTTAAATGTTCAACAAGTTATATAAAAATGATTGTCCTTCATACAAGTTTTCGAACAAGTTTATTGAAAAAAAGAATCCATAGTCAGGCTTTTAAAAAAAATGATTTACGGTCTTGACACTATTGTTTTAAAGCGGCTCTATTTTTTTGGCTGATCTCCCATAGAGTTAAAAAGACGTCACTGAACAGAGCTGAAGTCACCAGCAAAATTGAAGAAGGATGGAGTAATTCCACTCAACCTGGCAAAATAGTTCCAATTCCATCCGTGTGGCCGAAACTATAATTGCTAAAAAATAACTTTCATCCCAACAGCCAAGTTTGGTGATTTGTTAAACTGGGGTAGGAACTAAAGCCAAGCTCCAAATGCTTGGATTTGACGTAGAACGTAAATTGGAAACCAATTAGTTACTCGGGAAATTAAAGGGAAAGCCTAACAACTATAAAAGCGGTTTCGAGGTCTTGGGAACGATTTTCAATCGTGTTAACGGGGCCATTGAAATAGTTTAGTTTTTTTGAAGTTGTTAAAAAATAACTTTTACCCAATATACCTAATCTCTTTCATTTCATTGCTGCAGGTGTAAATGTGGTTCATAAATGTAAAATGTTGTCTGATTTATTGTGATATTAGCTATTGGAAAAACAAATCGGTTCCTAAACAGATGGACAAACGGACGGAACTATGAGACCCAAAGTCTTGACTTTCTCTATCACAATTAATACAGACGGACAGATAGACAAACGGACCCAACTATGAGACCCAATGTATTGACTTCCTCGAAGAAATATTGAGTTGGAAAATTTTATCTTATAAGGTATACGAGAAAGCTGATAAAAGTCCATTCGCCCGCGATTGTGCCTTTGTTACATCATCCCTCCCCAACCAAAGACATGATTTTGATAAAATTCCGCGTCTTGCATGGTGTGATATATGTGCAATGCATAAGCTGCACAAGTATCTCAAAAAATGTAGGCCAACTATAAAATTTAGAAACACAGCATGATGCGTATAAAAATATCTCAAGCCCTCAGGCTATAATCCGATTTCTGATCTACATTTGACTGAAAAAATACTGTCACTCTGTTGAAATGTATGTGCTATGGGCTGTGGCCTGGGCATCAAAAATTAGACTACTTGTATGTAGTAAGTGCCACATTTTCCAACTTCCTTTCGTCATCGTCACCCTCTGTCGTTAAAAACAAAATTTAGCCTCATTGCAACTAAAGTTGCATTATATGCCATGCAAGAAGGCAACTTCGCCTTTACAGTCAATATTTGTCAGCAACATCAAACGTTAACGACGTGCTCCTTCAATATAGATACTATTAGCATTTCCCACTTGAGCGTGAGCATGAGCATGCGTGGAGATGGCCGGGCCAGCCATGCAAATTTCAATACTTTCACGCTCGCTTGGTATTGCATACACAACATTATCACATGGTTTTGGTTAAGGGGAATATTTTGCACAGAAATTCATTACAAAACTCCTCACTTTGTATTACCAAACTTTTCAGACCACTAACTTTCAACATTACTACATGCACACTATCACATTAGATGTTCTTCAATTCACTTTCAGTTTCATCACCATCACCGTACTCTTGTGGCAACCTACTTTCGGCAGGCCAATTTGAAGGTTGAGGGAGCACTTTTCCCATATCCATATCCCGCGGGATTTTCACTTTTCATCAAAGACGACGATGGGCCGTAAACAAAACCAAACAACAAAAAATTATAAAAAAAAGTACTCACCTCGCCTCTGGGTACTCGGGCTCTGGTGGTGGAACATGGACGTAAACATGCTTGTGAATCGTTGGCAGCTGTGGCGGTGGTCCATACTGAGGAACTGGCCCCCCATAGCTAGGAGCAGATGGGGCTGCTGCAGCGTAGCTGCTTTGAGATCCTCCACTGAATTGATTGGGCGCTGGCGGTTCGGGTAATCCATGAACCATGCCGACCATGACTGCGATAAGGACCTGCGAACGAGTATAGGACGAAATTTTAACTTGTGCCACTAAATTGTATCTGTGCATCTTTTGTTCAAACAAAAAAAAAAAAACACACAAAACGGATATAGTATATGTACCACTGAGTATCGTCTCATTTTGAAAATAAGTTTTAATTATTTGGTTGTATCACCGGAGCGTGCTGGTAATTCACTGTTGAACGCGGAACGTCTTTCTGTATGGTTGAACACTTTGGCAGTTTCTTTTATAGCCGGTACCTCGGTTCGATGGTGGCGGCGGTGGCGGTAGCGGTAGCGGTGTTCGCATAGACCAATGCACATCGTACCATCATCATCATCATTACCATCACCAGCAGTACCGTCGCGGCGCAACAGTATAACAAGAGCAACACAGAATCACCTTCAACTACATCATCATCAACATCATCATCATCATCCAATGGCCATCATCTTTTGCGTGTACGACGCGCGTACGTCATTGTTTTCTCAGGTGCCCCTCGCATATACAAACGAACAGCAGCAGCATCACAAGTGCCATGTTTGGCTTTTGATGATACAGTTTTCGCTTATTTAATGGATGGATCCGCTTTTTCCCTCGGTCTTAGTCGGCCTGGGGACATTTTACGTGTTTTTTTTTTTTTCGGTTGGAGATCTTCTGGGTCTCTTGTGAGATGTAACATTGATTTCTGATATAACCGGCGAGATATGTGTGCTATAATGATCTTGTTATTGTTGCACTGCTACAGACGATGATGAGGAGGACATTTATTGGTAAAAGTTAAGTTGCTGAGCTACTGCAGTTTTGATGAGTTATTCATGTGTGAGAAATTCACGAACAGGAAATGACATCTGTGTTTCACGGTGTGGAAGTGAATTGCAATGCGGTCTGATGAGATGGATATGAAAGTTTTCGGCGGCGATGCGAAGATTCTGTTCGTCTAATTGACACATGCGCGATGGGCTTGCCGTTGGTTCTGTAATATCACACGTTACTCAATAGAGAAAGGAAGAGTTCATTGCATGAGTTTGAAAATCGATTTGTGTAGACTGTAGAGGGTATGTGTATTGGAAAATGAAATACAGAGGTGGAACGAGAAGGCTATAGCCAGAAGGCAGATTACTTGAGATCGTGAGGAAAGCTAATTGTTAGCCCACCAGTGGAGGGCTTAGTATGAAGACAACATATGGCCGGAAAACCATTTGTCATATATCTGGAAGTGCAACCAGATTTAATGTTCGTTCATGATACTGTTACGAGTGTCTGTGGAACGGATCTTCAGACATTATAATTAGACCCTATCAGCAGTAATTAATTATAATGCTTGTAGTAATTATAGGTATGTGTTGGAAAAACAAATGAAGTTATTATGCTGTGCCTCATTGACAGTCGATAACTGAAATTAATTGGTTTCTGAGTGCAGAAATGGTTTGTTAACGGAGATTACTTCCTAAAGCTAGTGTGGTGACAAAAGTACCTGCTATATTCTCTGGAAAGACGCTAGTCCTGCTCTATAGATCTGAAGGGGATTGATGTCCCCTTGATGAAGTGGCGTGCAGGACCAAGATTTTATTTGGTGTTCGGCATACAGCTCGCGTTGAGGGGCTTATGAAAAGAAGACTTAAATATTTAATATGATCTATAAAAAAAGGACAGTTGCATTTGGTATTCCAAACGGTTGGAGATGGGCATTGTTACTTTTCACTCTTGAAACATGTCTTGCAAGAAAATTTAAACAAATTCTTCCTACAAAATCAAGTTCATTCTTTAGGCTTTTTAAGCCTTTCTGATTTCAGGATTACCTTCGTTTGGTACCATTCTCCAAATTTGTCTTAGCTTGCTGGCTGTTTTATCAACGCACATCAGATCAGATCACTAGGTTGCATGATCTTTTACTAAAACCCCGGTTTTTTGGATACGACCCGTTCTGAACTTTAAGGTGGCTTATTCTATAATTTGCAAGAACCCCTGCATCCTAAAAAAAACTTTCCACATTGGTAGATATTACACGTGGGTAAAACTGGGTCCTCCAGCTACTAGGGGTATATTTGGCTTCTTTTTGGCAAAATGACTTCTTTGACACATTTAGAGAAGATCGACAAATTATTTTAGGGATTTGGAACTTGACATCTTGATGCAAACATTTGGCTTGTGTTAAAGGTATTTCGCGATTTTTAAAAATGACATCTCTTTCACAGAGCTATCGGGCGAACATGTGGGAGAGAAATAGCTAGGTGTAAATCTCATGAGTTGGTTTGAATAAGCAGTTCGGACAAGAACAAACAAATATAGAGGACAACTCGTTGCAACAGAAAATGAAATCTCACGCTAACTAATCCATAGTTGTGACCAGGGAGGCTTTGGTTTAGATTTTTTATTTAAATGGATAATTACACAAAGGCTCTTGAGAGGGAATATCTATTTACGGATGTTTGAGCTCAGTAGTAGATTGAAAAAAAAATCAAGTAGATGTGACAACACTAGTCCCCGAAGTGCAGGCACATAGCCAGGGGGGGCTTGAGGGGCTGAAGACGTAACCATTGAAATGCAAATTTTAAATTTCAAAAATGTTATTAAAATAAAAACTCGACTCGAAAAAGTATTGTTTCCTTTGTAGAGCTCTACAAATGCATCTCAATAAGTCTTGAAGAAATAATGAGCACAACGTGGGCGATGTTTTCGAAAGCATCAACACTTTTGACAGAGGTCCAAAAAAGTGGTTTCCTAGTAAGCCTGATTGTATCCTACAAAACTATTCAGTTTAACGCTGGCCTTATCAGATTTCCTGCAGAACAAATCCTTAGATTTCGTTACTGCAGTCGACCGCACAAAAGCAGTTCTGAATTCTCTTAAGAACATCACAGAAAATGCCGACGATTTCTTCAGAGATGCTTTTCAATCCGCATTCCAACTAGCCGAGGACTTAAGAGCTCCAAGAACTTTATTGAAACAGACAATACGTTCCAATTCAGATACGTCTTCTGCTGAAGCCTATCTTAGAGTGTCTATACTGATTCCTTGCGTAGATTCGGTAATACGAAATCTTATGGACAGGTTCATGGTCAACGAAGACGTTCTACCATCGTTTCAAGCTCTGCTCCCAGGTTTTGCTGTAGTTGGGCGAGTGAAGGAAATGGAAAACCTTACATGTTACTTTGATAATGCAATTTCGTTGTCAGCTGTAAAAACTGAGTACATTCTTTGGTGCGAAGAAATATCGTCGAGTGATCATTCTACTGAAGTTTTGAAATTGCTTGATATATGTGAAAATACGTGAACTTTAGAGGTATAAACTGTTTGCTGTCGGTTTTGGCCACGTTTCCAGTGACCACGGCTAGTGTTGAAAGAAGATTTTGAACTATGAAAAGGATTAAAACAGTGTTCCGAAGCGTTATGGGGAATGCCAGATTAAGCTCACTTACTATGATATCTGTTCATTTGGATGTTAATGTGGATCGATCCAGATAAGGTGCTTGATCTCTTGTCAAAAAAAATTAAGACTTCTGCTTTAAAAAAAAAGTTTGTTAAAAAAAATAATTTAAGTTTGTTTGTTTGAGTACATACGATTTAAAAACTAATAAAAATCAATGGATTGGAACGTACCTATATAGTTTTTTATTTAAAGAATTCCTCATAAGATTTGGAAGCAAGCCCCCAAACCCCCCCCCCCCCCCACACGCGTTGTTGTTTTTTTTTTTGTGATAGTCAATTCTGACATTTAACCTTGAATATAAACAATGATGACAAAAAAAAATAAAACAATAAAGTAACAGAGTTCATACATAGTATTATAGCATTAATCTTTAAAAGTAGGCCGAAATTTAAACCGTAGCTATAACTAAATTTATAGGTTTGGAAATCGCTGAATCTACGAGTATTTCAATAGGGTGATGGTTATAAATATTGGTACCCGTTATGATAATATTTTCTCTTAAGCTGCATTCCAGTTTCTGTTTGAAAATTAATTATTCTACAGGAATAAAAGTCCTTACTCAACTTACTTTCATTGCCCTTCTTCATTTCTATACCACAAATCGATTTTCATTTTCCAATATAACACCAGTCGTTAGCTCCCACTCGCTAAAGGATACACACACTGGACGACTCTGTGACTTTCATTCAAATGTATATCACAAATTCACAACACCAAGAGTACTGTCGTTAAATATGTAAATTTTAATGGCAAATGCCCCTTTAGCGACCATGAAGGAGGTGATTCGCTTAGATCACGAACTTGGCGAATTTCAAAATTATGCTAATGAGGGAATTCTTTCGCTTCATTTTGAAGATGAGCTGGCTGGCAGTAAACAAAGGGATAATATTCGCTGAAGGCACTCCAAGCATCAGCGTTTTCGCCAAGGTCAGTATGGATTTTTATGAGTTTTTAATGCGTTTTCGTATTATGGAAGTCATCTGAAATTATTGTCTTTTTAGGGGAGTTTAAAAGAGGAAGAGTGATATTTAAAATATGCTTCTCATCATGACCCCAATTGTGTTTGTTTCACATTTCCTGTCTCAAATTCAACACTTCAGAACTGGAATGTCCTGGGAGATGTCGCTCCAGAGACAGAGAGACTACTCTACGCGGAATATGATGAACTTACAATTTTAGTTACATCGAGGGTGCTTTTGTAATGAAAAGCCTTATAAAACATGTGTTGGACGGTTTGGAGTAGACAAAGTAATGGTGGCATTATTTCGGGCAGTGATGCCAACCTGTGATGAAAGGGATACACAGCACGTGTCTCTGAATGTTGTCACTGCTTCTGAACTTTGTACGAGCCTGTGTTGAAGATGTCGCTCTACAAAATTTCGGTTCACGACTATGGAGCTTTGATGAATGGATTCGTTGTCAGAAATACTGTTCTATGCAATCGTGTAGATAGACAATTGTCTGTTCTGAACGGAAAGACATACTAAATAGATTTTGAGTAACAATTTGCCCTGCTAGAAATACTTAACGACAGTCCTAATAAGACGGGGATAAAGAGAGATTTTGTTATGTATTAAGACTTACCACAGGCAGCTGTTTTTTTTCCTTGAATTGTCAGCAACTCATCCATCACTACATCTTCGAAACTGGTAGGTAGTATTTCATAAAAAGGCTTGTTACTGATTGTAAGAGCTTTTCTGAAACACATGGCGAATCGGAGGCTTCTTCACTACAAGAAAATAAAATAAAAATATGTTGTAGGGCTTAAGCAAGCTTGCAATAGGTATAAGAGTTAATCACATTAACTTACCACCACCTAGTGCGCAGCAAAGACCTGCAATTTTATGCCATATCCAAAGAGGTGAACAGAAGTTGTTCATTGGAAAAAACCTTCAGACGTAATTTATACCTATAGGTTCAACCAGAGCGTATTCTTGCGACTTCAGAGGTCCATCATACTCACCATTGCGAAAATTTGTAACAGAAAAACTAGAATTAAGTCAAAATGTAATTCTGTCGTATTAGTGTATCCGTGAGCGAGCAATACCTTAGGTACTGAATTTTGTGGACTTTACATGTGAACCAAAAGCAAATTCGGTCACTTAGTATTTGATCAAGGTGATTCAAACCCTTACCTTTGTCGGGTGCTAATAATTCATCTCAAGAACTTAGTTTTTATACGTTTGTCTTAAGCAATTAAATTAATTTAAATTACTACCTCACTGATAAATAAATTACGACCGCTTCTAGCGTCCGAATAGTCAGTACTCACCAAATCAGACAGCAAATGTCATTACTCAGTGGACAACTTTGTTCCCAACAGCAATCATGTCAATAAGTGTAAACAGCAAACACGAGTCCAAACTCAAAACCACTCTGATTTCCTGATTTCCTCTTAATGAATTGTGCGAAACCACAAACCCACCATTCTCCCAGACCAACTTGACAACTACTGTCTTTCAGTGATTTCAGCTATTTGTGACTTATAACCAAACAAAAGTGGTTGCCTGCCAACTCCATTTGGTTGCCACAAAACACACTTCCATTGACTTCTTGCCAGTATACTGCATGACGTCTCCTAATGGAACATCCGATACCTTTGCAAAACAGTACATCCGATGACAACAATAATAACTTGTAAAGCGTAATCCGAGCGTAAATCCTTTTTGCGGACATTGGACAACATCGAATTTCTCCGAAATTCCATTAACCAGCACACAGAGCCCCAACTTGTCCCACAATGTCATGCCTACCTATGGATCTTGTTCCAGTTGTTATTCTTCTAACAACCTGTCACAATTCAATTAAGAATGCCCCCACTATACAAATAGCAAATAGAACATCTTCGAGGGAGAAAAAGCCAGAAATCTACCCATCAATACATTGACGATGATTTTTTTTTATTGAATTCATTTATGTACATACAATAAGTAAAATAGGAACAAGGTTTATCAATATTATTATCAATTTCACATTTTTCACTAGCAAAACATCAATTGAATTTTTTTTTAGCACAAAGATAACTTAATTAGGAGAAACACTCTACAGGCTAAGACGTGGTTCTTAGAAATACCGACCGAACTTGGATCGTCCTGATCCGCTCAAGATCTTGTCATCATTAAGGTCAAGCGCGGATGAGCCTTGCTTGCCCCATGACCTAATCGGGCTACCAATTTGTTGTTGCAAGCGGTCAGCTGCGGTTTCTGGACGTTCCTCGTTGCTGGACTCGAGAATCTGAAAGTAAACACAAGACAAATGTAATTTCCATACAAAGAAAATTACTCAAATCAGATAAGCGGTGGCTTGATGGCCATCATTTGCAGAAAAAGTGAAAAACTCCTTTATTTTCTTTCTTTGGCAACTTTAGCTTGTAACAGAGTGAACAATGGCCACCCGGACAGATGTTACCAAACTTATGGCGATTATGAATATTAACTGGAAACACAAGTAATTGCGGCGCAGGCGAAACTTTTGGCTTTTGTCTTGTCGCGGGAGCAGTTTCATTTATAATTTCGTTTAATTTCACAAAATTTTCACTGAAAATCACACTCCGCGTCGAGATAATTGCGGCGAATGGACCAAAGAAGACGAGTGAAAAGCGAAAGATACTTTTAATAATCGAATTTGGGTAAATTGGAGGTTGCGCAATGTAGCACAGGAAAACTTGATGATCAGCCAATTTTGAAAATGACCTGCCAGGTGTGTGTTGTAATGTCGACAAGATTGGGTCTGTAGGGGAAAGGTTGTTTTTTTTTTTTTTTAAGAAAAAGCTTTATAGAATGAGCAACAGAATGATATATGAAAACGTTGAGAAGTTACAGCCGTTTTTTACAAAAAATAAAAAATATATCTTAAGACCAATCGCAGAACCTCAAAATTTGTGAGTTTACGTGGTCAAAATGGTTCTTCGGAGGGCTTTGTAAAATTTGTCCAGAGAGCACGTTAGATGAGTCCTATGAAATTTTTATAACCATTACGGAGGAAGGAGTTTATGCAAGACCGATATAGGCTCGAAAGTTTTCAGCTCAAACTACAGTCTAGCGAAATCAATTTTTGCTAATTTTTTAATACTTTCTTTATGACTTCCGTCCGCATTTATGTACCACATCAGTTAGGAGGTTCGCACCTACAAAATATTTTTGTTATTTAAATTATATGTTTAACTACTGTTTTAAATTTCATAGTGCAACTTCGTTTAAAAGGGGTTTTAATTATTCTGACATATAGAAACAACCTTCCCGCTGAATATTCCTTAGCATTTATGAAGTAGGTATAATGTAAGACTTCTTAATAAATAGCAACTAAACTAAAGCGAGTTCGGAATAATTTATCCCATTCGAGATGACTAGAATGACAAATCGTGTATGACAGTAAAATTAATTTGGTTGCGTATTTCATCGCAAGTGGCAACCCCTTTTAGATCAATCACACAAATTCAGTCGCCACCCACAAATTAATCAATTCTTCTGGCGTCAATTTTTGTCATTATGCGGAAGAATGTCAGAGATGGGAGGATGAACAATTCCGATCTGATAAGAATGTAATTTTTCAGACGAACGATTTAAATGCACTGTGTGCGTTCTGATAGCAAGACATACATATTTGTCAAACATTTGAACGTCTTGGGTGAACCCACTGACACAAATTTTATTGGTGAGATCATGAATGTGCGAGGGGATGGGGAGCAAATTTGATGGGTGGAAGGCTTGCGAAATTGTAGCCAGTTAAGCAAAAATGGAACTTCACCCCCTACCTATCAGCGAGACTGATTTTTTGCGGTATTTATAATGCCTTTAAATGCCATAAACTGCTGTCCTAGAGGCGAGACTCTTTCTCACCTCTAGCCTTATAAATCTAGCCTTTAGAAATCCATTCTGCCTTTGAACTGCCTTATTGGAAAACCCAAATTCCAGCTCGGGGTTTTTTCACTGCGCCACCTCTCGTGAACGTCTGACAAACATTCGAGAGTACAACAGTCTTGAAATAGCTTCTCAATCGGCCGTTTGGAATCGGCATAAAATTGTAGATCCCTTCATTTCGTTCCAAAAATGAAATCTCACACAAAACGAATGTGAGAAGCTAGGCCTATAGGGTCCCTAAGAACCTGTGGCGCCTGTAGTCTTTGAACTTATCATAGGAATATCCCCCGATTCGTCTTTCGCTCGATTCATATTCGACTCCAACCCACGAATGCCATTAGGTACACCTTCTATGGACAAATTCAGTCATTTAACTAATTGACCTCAAATACAACAACTACCTTGGAACTGCATGTGCTTTTCAAAGCAAATCGATCTAGATCACCATAGTGCACTCTAATGCAATTACAATGCTCCTCAGATCTATGGCATTTTGTTGCAAGCATCACAGAGAGTGCTATGGCCCCCTTGGCAAATATTAACATTGGCCCACATGTACAAGCGAACCATAAATAAAATTATAACCATTCAATGGTGTTGCTGTAATAAGCCTCTTATCGACCGTTTTTCTTTTTAATTGAGTTATAAGCATCATCGCATTACCAAATAAACTCAATTTCAGGCGGAATTTTTTATTGGATAAGAGACATTCCCCCCAGACAGATACACAGATACGAAAAAAATGTAAACAATTTCCCAAATCAGATAGCGATAGGGCTGAATAGTAAAAGATAACAGTAATAATTGTTTAGTTTGACATTTTAAGGCCATTGTTTGGCCTTAAAATAACTAAGAGCCATCCGCCGTTGAAGACCACTTGACACAACCGAGTTGTTGTTTTTTTTTTGCCCTCTGTGCCACTCTTCAAAAGTTAAGACATTTTTTGTGAGTTCATGAATCGGCAACTCCCGCTGGCCATTGCAGAATTTCAAAATCAAAACATTGCCAACAACTATAACAATGGCGAAAAAAAAAGCGGTTCAAGTTCAAAATCTATATTAATTACAGAAAAACTTGTGTTGATGATGATGGTGGAGGATGGTGATGGATGCCAGCACTTTCAATAATTCAATTAAAAGATTGAAATAAATGACTTGCTCCGTAAAACTCCATCGTTAACTCTAAATGAAAGGTGTGAGTGGGGGCTGTAGATATGGATATCCGCTGAGTTTCGCTGTATCCACACGGGCTTCCTCTGCGCAGGTTTGTACAGACACTCTTTGACTGCAATGCGATTGATGAGTCTGGCTTTCGACGGAAAAGTGTGCGCACAATTTTTAAACTACTGATGATGGTTTGAATGGATTGCGTGGACAGAAATAATTGCGGTTGTGTGGATAGGTAACAAATCACAATTACAATAGCGCAAGTTAGATGATTAGTATTAATTATTTGTTTACGCAATGTTTGTTATTGTGAAGTGTGGTTAAATCAAAAAGTCATTTCTCACTTACGACTCAAAAGGCGATCTGAACTTGAACTGTATTCGGTCATTCATTTCGTGGTTTCAAGTTGGTAACAATGGCATTGGACACCTGTCAAACTCAGCTGTCATTCGAAGTGTCATAATATTAGTTGAATGCTTGCGATAATGGATCGCTTAACAATTGAACAAATCGTTAAAATCATTAAAACTTACTACAAAAGTGGTGATTCAGACGAAGCCAGTTTTCGCGCATTACGCGGTGATTACGGTCTTCATTATCGACTGAGTACGCAAGCAATCGGTAAAATTGTGAAGAAATTTTAATGGAAGCGTTACTGATGTCGTAACTCGTAAGGCCTGTGCATCATCGTAATGCACCGAAAATATTGCTGCTGCAAGTTCAAGTGTTGCTGATGATCCGAATTTATCGATTTATAAATTCAAAGCGACTTTTTTTGACCGGCGATTGAAGATCATAACTTGGACGATATGTGGTTGCAACAAAACGGGACAACAAGTCACACAACACGACCAATTATGGAATTATTGCGTGAGAAGTTGCGTAATTTCACGTTTTGGTGACGTCGATTGGACGCAAAGATCATACTACGCAAAAGACCGTGTTTACGTGAATAATCCCCGAACTATAGACGCATTCAAAACCAACGTTACTCAAGCTATGGCCGTGATACCGCCAGAAATGTGAATTGCATGCGAATCTTCCCGAGGCGGCCATTTTTAATGATAATGTTTTTCACACTTAATGGTGAAGTCCAATACTAAGTTTTTGCCATTGATTGATACACCCTTTTCGAACTAAATAAGGAAAAATATTCATTTTAATATGAGCTGTTGTTAGGACACTATTTTTCAAAAATGTTCGAATTTTGTCCGTTTTAACATTTTCAATGTAACAAAGCTAAAAAATAAATCGAACTAGACGAAGAGCTTTCAAAATCATGTTTATAATCAGGATTTTGTTTACAATATAACATTTTTCAGTTCTCACAACAGATTGGTAGATATACCAACGAATTTATTTCGAGCCCACTGAATGGTTGGAAGCATCAGCGCTAATTACGAAAACGTCAGCATTAAAAGCGATCACGAGCGAAAAGTCTGCTTCTAACTAGTCACATGAGCATAGTCATAACTCATAAGTTTAAAGTTAAAGTGGTACCAGGTGTTTACAGCATCAAAGTAGAAGGGAGTGGAATCTTTGATTGTACAATTGAAAAGTGTAGCCTCGACAACACTACATAAAACGGAGGCATGCCATTGGACGGTTTCGTCACCTCGATCATTGTTAAAGACGCTAGTAAAGAAACTGCGAATCGGTTAGGCCTACGGAATTGCAGTGTCGAGCTCTATCGATATCGTTTACCTACTCCGCAACTGCTCACAGAATGAAATTTAAAGATGAATCAGATCTTTTAGGTCCTAAAGTGATAAAAATATTTTCACTAAATCTTATATGATTAAGTACATAGGGGTATCGGGCGGTACTGCAATAAGATGCAGAAGACTGTGGCAATGGTCTCCAGAAAACTGTCTGATAGGTTAGCACATAGTTCGATTGGAAAGTCTATGTCTTTGTAAGAAATCTTGTTAGGAGATTGATCAGTGGAAGAGCCAACCGTGTCCGTCGACTATAACATCACTGATGATAAAATAATGCTTTCGCTCAGCCTAATGAGCGAGTTTACATGAACTATACTATCAGATCTATGAACCACCTTGAAGGTCGCTCTATGGACTCCCAGTATGACCAAAATCTAAAGAAGTTGTCTGTATTTTTATAAATCGACATTCATTGCAAAAAAAAAGGTCCGATGTGTTAAAATATCAAACGTCTATCCAAAGGCCAAGTTTATACAATCTTTCATAATTATTAGACTCCGTTGTGTAACTTTGAAGTGCGGAATAAATGAACACGAACAAAGCTTTGAGCCTTGGGATGTTATATCGAAAACATGGTATGCGCCTTAGATATAACAGCTATCCTTCAACTGGATGCAACCGTTGGACATGCTTCTTCAGCCGTACAAACTCTTCCATTAACATAATGGTCCCAATGCTGACTGTGTCTTCTTTATTACCCTTCACCTTGGTATACAAAAATATAGGAAGTGCCCAACACACTTAAAACCGAACAAACCGAAGGCGAAAACAACATTATGATGAATATGAAACGACCTTTCACTATCAAACAGACAAACAAAAAGCAAAGAAGTGTGGTAGGTTGGTAACTACCTATATCAACCTCTTCACAGCATAAGTAACTGAAGATGGTTACTATAATAAGTGCTGAACATCTGCTGCTATTTCTTTTAGTTTCTTTCGCTTCTCCCCACTTGCAGCAATGATAAATGATGGCCAACCACCAAGACCATTTAGCTGCACAATTGCATCGCATTGCGTTTGTTTTGTGACTTTTCCTTTACAATGACTGATGTAATGCTGAGGTGAGGACGGGCCCTCTGGTGACTCTTACAGTTTACTTGCGATTTTCTTTCCCCAAATCCAGCCCAAGAGGAATCTGACGGGCAATATTCGTATCGTAACACAAAAAGAAAACTCCTCCTAATTCTCACTGACGTCCTATACCCTAATCTCCAATAAATTCTAGCTCTGTAAATTGTATACAAACTATTTCGAAAACGACATCAATCTGTGATACAACTCATGTCCTCTGTAGAAGGTCATTTACTGTCATAGGTCGTATAAAGATTTATTTTATGTATAACTTACAACTGGTCCCCATAGACCCTAGAGTAACATAATTCATAATCGAGTCACGTACTGCCAGAGCAAAAGGAAAATAACCCTCCGCAGACCTTTTTTATGGCGCCGCTACTGGATTTACACGTTGGATGAGGTCGTTCCTCACAACACCACATTTTCTACCTATGAAACTGTGCAAAATGTTGTGGGAAACATTTGAGGGAAACATCTATTTAAAAGAACTTCACTCACCTGTAGCATAAGTTCTCGTAATTTGTCCAATTCATCGCCATGTGCCCTTGTTGGCAAATAACGTCCTTCGCACTGTACTGTCAAGTACAGGACAACAAAGAGAGCTGCAAAGCTGAACTTCATCATGGGGGATGACATTTTATACGAGTGTAGCTTCAAGTCGGGATGTGACGGGACGTAAGTTGTTAAGATTCCTTGGTGTCTTGGAGGGTTGCGTTCGGTCTCTTAGGATGGAATGTGGTTTATTTTCGTAACTGAAAGGAAAAATGTGGTTGGTTGGAAATTGTTTCTAAAACGAATGTTTTATGTATAGATATTTATGAACAGGAATTAATATCGTCTCAATAATGGTGTCGCTATAAGAATTTCGGGTTGTGCCTTACTTTCGAGATTCCAAACTCAATTTTTGTTGGAGTAATAAAAGTCTACGGGACAGTGTAAAAGCATGGTGGTATATGAAAACTCATAGGTCGCTAACACTAGATTTCTAGGATCAAGAAGGTTGAAATTTGTTGAGGCATTATTCAGCTTAGTTTCGTTCGACTAAGAGACAGTGACCCAAAAGAACCTTTAACTAGATGGTGGGGTCTCCCCATGAAAGAAGATGCTTTGGGCTATAAAAGCGTCCTGATTTGGGTATTTCTCACATTAATTCCGTTCACAATTTATATCAAAGTTTATCGCAACTAAAATACCATTAAAACCCTGTCACCGAAGAAAAGCATACCAGTTAATGTGCACCAGTGGTTAAAATGTTGTCAAAAAGAGACAGAATTAAAAATTTATTACTTTATTTTTATAATTATATACCCTACGAATAGATTTTACTTTTCAAAGGCGGTTTGATGCGAATTTTCTAGGCTACGCAAAACAAAAAACAAAAAAAATTAGAAAACATAACTTATGGACAGAGCACCCTACATTGAGAAATCAAAAGTTACACCAATGTCAGTTTTTGTGCCAGGTAGCTAACTAGCCCAGAAAGAAGCCCAAAAATCGTTGAAAATATGTTCTTTCGATCTTCTGCAATTGACGTTTTGTGGCTTGTGTCGTTGTGTCAAATCAAAAGGCCTATTCAATGTTACTTGACTGCAAGAATGCTGCCAAGTTTGTAAAGTGCGGGTTTGTTCGAAAATATTTCCTTTTTTAGTTGTGTGAAAGAATAAAACACACAAAACTAACACACAATTTGTAAAACGATATGTTGCCCAAAACTGTGTTGGGAAGAACTTTGTATCGTTGTGACCCTACGAATGGGCCTTTGTAGGAACTTTTAAAGCACTTAAGAATTTTATTCATGCGAATCGTTTTGAATTATAAATCTGAAAGTAAATGTTCTTCCACGATTCAAACAAATATTTTATCCAGTCACCAAAAGATCGATATATATACAAAAGAAGTTTATACAGAGTAAGAGAACTTTTATGAAAGGCTGGGCAAGATAATGGACACATTTGAGTTACAAGGGTAGACCTTTTCACAGATGCCTTTGAAATGTGTTTATTTTTATATTATGTTTCTTATCAGGCTTGGCATCTCCAATACAAAAAGTCCACAGCCACTCGAAGATGCTCTAGATATATCAGCAAAAATTAAACACGCTAGCACAATTGACAATTATTTTTTACAAAATTTGGCTAAGAGTTTATGTGACCTCTATATCTATATAGCCCTCGAAGTTGTTGCTCTAAGTGGTCTGAAATAATGTGACTTCACTTCCATAAATGTAGGACCCTAATCGAGTTTTATATTTTTTTTACAATCCGACAACCTCTCTAAAAGGAGGTTTTTGGAGAAATCTTTCGCTAAAAGTAAGAACCCTATTATGTAAGAACTATAAATAGGCTCAAGATGAAGCAATTGTTTTGTCCATTAAATAATGAGTTGAATATTGAAAAAGCAGCCTTCTGAAGTAACGACATGTAAATAAGCTGACGTTTTTATAGACAGAACTAATTATCCATCAGAGATGTTCAATTCACTAAAGCCACAACGGATATCCGTACTTGATTAAAAACTGGATCTCCTGCTCCAGCTATGGTATGCACCAAGTACATCCATTAAATTGCTGCAGATTAACAGTTTGTATCTGTAGGAGTTTTAAATAAACATAAATAACAATTTATTGGCAATAAAAGCTGGAAGCATTTTAGAAAGCTAATTATTCATACCAAGGTATTTAGCTATAAATTGGTTTTCAATTATGTAAGGTACCATCAAAATTCCATCTTCAGTATTTTTCGCGGGCAAAGCCTCGGAGCTACATCAAATAGTGTGTATCTACAAAAATTTAATTAAATAAACATATTTTCCATTCAAGGGCTAATTACATAAATGTCTAAATCCGTAACTGCCAAAGCGAACGAGGAGAGTAGGTTTAAAAATTGTTTTTTTTTTGTGGGTTGTGTTGTTTTTTTAACAAAGTTCAAGTGCACTTAATAGACTCTTGGGTGAGAACGACTAAAATTGCGGCAACATATAAGAAGCCCCCGTATGTGTTAAGTCACCACAGAAAATGTCTCTCTTTTATAGTAAGGAAAAATATTTTCCAATCGAAGAGTG
Source organism: Cheilosia vernalis (assembly GCA_949126925.1). Lineage (NCBI taxonomy): Eukaryota > Metazoa > Arthropoda > Insecta > Diptera > Syrphidae > Cheilosia > Cheilosia vernalis. The sequence goes on from OX421362.1 coordinate 6,777,059, forward strand.
ATTACACAATCTTAGAGTGCAAGAGCTAAAAGAACAACAACAAGCGCGTCTTCAAGAGGACTTCCCTCGGGGATGCACCCTTTCATAACTTGGCTGCGATTTTACTTGAAAATCCGGTCGGCGCCTTCTGTTAAAAGCATTTTGTTTGTTCTCACAAGGAGATGCCCATTTCCACACACCGATAAATGAAGCGCATGTAAATACAAGTAGCCAAATGCCAACCCCTTCACGAGCGTCTATATTCACTCGACTTGAAGGCACACCGTCAGTCAAGTGTTTTGTGTCAATTATTTTGTGTTATTTATCTAAGCAATTCATCATAAAATAAGCCTCTTATGTCACCAATGCATTTGGCTGCCAATTTAGTGTTGGATTCTTCATTCAACCGAGAGGGTACTATATGCAGCGTACTATATGTTTTTAATTTTCTTCCACACAATTGCACGCACACTTTACACGCATTTACACGCCCGCATCACTGTATGTTACAACAACATTGAAAATAGGCAATAAAAAAGCAATCTCTGGCGTTGCATTAAATTAATTGAAATACCAATCGAACCGTAGAAAAACTACTCCATTCAGACGGACGGACACTGGATTTATGTGGTAACACCATCCGCTGCTGAAGATGGAGCCCACTGCATGTGACCGAAAGTATTTCACTTTTCACTATGCTACTTCACTTTTGCGGTTATGTGAAGACACTCGCTTGCACTTGTTAGTCAGTTAGTATGTTTATTGTTAGTGACTTAATCGGCACGAGTAGAGGAACACTTACGTTGCAAAGGTAATCCAAAAATGCTGAACTGCTGCTGCTGCTGCTGGAGGAGAGATTTCGGCACTGAAATTCGCACTACTGATCTAATTCAGTATCCTGAGGCGACGTGGTATTTATACACTTTCCGTCCATGGACAAGCGATGAAAGTGAAAATCCCATCGCACAGTGTTAACTCGACAAAAGGAAAGAAGAAGAGGAGGACCTTTTGGGGACATGCGCGTGAGGAGCTGGATGTTGGCGGGTGGGGTTTTTCTTTTCGAAACGCTATAGTTTGAGGTTTGTTATTGCCCCGTAGCCTTTTGGAGGTTCTTTTGTTTTGTTTTTGTGTCATTGAGGAAAATCTCTCCACACCGAGAGGAGTCCTGTGTAGGCGAACGATAGTTGTTATGGTTCGCCGAATAATCAGGACTTTGCAACAATGGTTTTGTTTTCTTTGGACAGAGTGCTTTGGCGTTCGCAGTGATTCATAATTTGTTTGCTGTGTGACTGTGAATGATGACATCACAGAATCAACCAGCGCCAGAGATGACGTTATTGTAACCTTTTGGGCGGTTGGTCCTCGGTTTTCTTTCTTTTTTATCGGCGACCAAAGGAAAAAGTACTCGGGCCTTTGCGTTGACTTTGCTCTTCCATTGACGGTGCTAATGGTTGTTCTTGTGAATGGAGCGCCAGTTGTCCGGGACCATCAAGATTAGTAAAGTTTACCTCGAGGGGGTTTACGTAATGCGGCTTTGCCCAAGCGAAGTTTTTTTTGCGATGCGAACAAATGGATGGTAATCTCTTTAAGCAGAACCGGATTAAGTAAATTTCAATTAACAGAGTTAATTAATTTTCCTTTTTCGAAAGAGAGAACGTAAAGAAGTGACTCCTTAATCTTAGTCTTCAAGGAATCACCATTGATACTCTGTTGGTGTGTCGGGCGGCTGTAATTAAGAAACGGGTTGCTGATATCTATCTGGCACGCATATCTTTATCTAAGTGCATACATGCTAGCCTACTATTAGATAAATTAGAAGTGCGCAAAATATTTAATTTGCAAGAATTTTAATAGAAATATTAAAAAATTGGCCTGTACTCAAAAAATAGCTTTGCTGTATCCCCTACCTAAGGTATATTGATACATACCTCTATCTCCCTCTCTCTCTCTCTCTCTTTATTTTTAAACATCCGATTCACCGGAAAAATTTTGTTTTGTCATCAAACAACAAAATTGTAAAAAATCACGAAATTTAATTCTGTTTTAATTAGGAATTGATTTTGGTTAATAAACATTGATATACTGTCTCGAAGAAAGAAACAAAAAAATGCACCAAAATAGTCCTCCAAATTTTGCCAAGATTTACCCGAAAAGAGCTTACCAGTTAAAGCAGCAGTAGATCTATAAAATACCATAAAACGTTCTAAAACACCCAACATAAACTACACAACAATGCATAGAAATAAGTCTAAGTACATCTAAAACCTGATGCAAAACAGTGCTAAAAAATTAGCCCACGATATTATGAACATACGAGTACCTAATGTGATTAAATTTGTTGGTGAGGCTTCATTTTCGGAAATTTTAACAAGTTTTGTTGGTTGGTTTTTATCACATTTGATAAATTTTTCTGGTGAGTTGGCAAAAAGTCTTCCTCAACAATTACCCAAGAAATAAGTCAAGTAGGTACACAAAACCCAACCAACAAAACTGGTTAAATACCGGCTGAAAAGAGCGGAAGTAGCTGTTCATAAAACATTCCACAAATCGCCCTCAGAAAAGTGTCGCAATATCGTCAAAATTAGTCTCCAAAAACACAAATCACAAAATTTTGCGTTTTTCAAAAGCGTACCTATGTACAAAATTTCGTCACAAAACTTGTTCAAACGAGAACAAGATGGCCAAACCAGGAATAAAAGTATCATAAAAATTCCTTAAAAAATTTGACCAAAAATGTCTCAATAAAATGTCACTAGTTGTCATAGGATGATCTATAAAAACCTCGATCAAAACCTGTGTCAGAGAATTCTCAAGAAAGCCGTACAATACCTAAATTAAACAAATATGTCAAAAAACTTACAGGCTCCAAACTCACTCTAGGAATGGTGTCAAAAAATGTAATAAGAAGTTTGTCAAAAAATGCCAAAAAAAGCTTGTCAAAAGCGGGCTCGAAAATTGGAACAACTAACTTTGCCAGAATTTATATACTAGGCTAGAAAATGCGACAAGATGTCAAAAATTAAGTCAAGAACGTACTTTATAAACCTCCAATCGCGTACGGAAACTACCATATTTTTAAACAGCACAATAGAAAAGAATGCACATAATGACAAAATGAGAATATCTTCATAAGCCTGCACCTAACCTAAACCTGCTAGCCTTGGATACCTATCCATTGAGTTACACGAAACCCCTTAAACCTCTATTCAGACAATATATCAATACATAAACATACACCCACTTGAACCGGCATTTAATGAAAAACCATCAACACAGATCTCTATACACGTGTCTATAATTCTCGCAATACAAACTTTTAAGCACCATGTGAACGCATATAGATAAGACACTACATCAACTTTTTCTCGTTAAATCTGATCCCATCAGAGATAAGAGGCGAGTGTTATTAATTTCTTTTCCTCGGGCTTATCTTTCCCGTCGTTTCGTCCTGCTCCGGTCGCAACAACACAGTGACGCAAGTAAATACTGAAATTTAATCCACCAAATGTCTCGACTGTGTCGATTAAGTCGTCCTATTGTCTGACTGTGTCCACACCACGTAATTCAAATAAAAGTATTCTTCTCCTGCGTCCCACATACTGCTAGATTCGTGTCACAAAGCCAGTGCAATGAAAACTTCTCGTGCGAACGTAGGAAGTTGTAAAGGGAAATTTATTTGTATCCTTTTTTTCCGTTTGTCGACTCGCCCTACTTCGTAGAGCGTTTCGTATTGGGACTTGGACGTTTGTTTTAATTTGCCCGTAATGAAAAAGTACAACTGCATTTCGATTCGAATTGTCGCAGGATGCTTCGCAAATAAAATCAGAAGTCAGTAGGAAGTTCGGGAACAGGAGAAGAAATAAAATATTTTGATAGTTAGTGCGTGGTAGCGATGTCACAAAAATAATAGTCCTGAGACTTTTATACGACGTAAAAAAAAGGAGACTTACAAAAATTCATATAGAACTTGAAAGATTGCTTATGTTGTTAGGAAAGGTCAAAGGCGAGGAAAGAACAATGGAAACGGATGCCGAAATGCGTCGCACAAAAGGGAATGACTTTCTTATGACTCTACGTAGGTCGTTTTGTGTTGTCTTTCTAGGTGGACATACCTTCGGTAGTGTTTTCAGTACATATCGACATTTTGGGCAAATTTTATTTTCATGTAAAAAGGTCACTATAATTATTTTTCGTTGTAGATTGGTCTGAAAAAAAAAAATGTTATTATAGGACACCAGTGCTTAGAGCCATTCTTTACAATGCTCGTTCTCCTAAAATGAGACACCAACGATTGCATTCGCCAAATTTCTGGAATTTTCGAAAACTTAAATTCCCGCAAATCCACTATGCCATTTGCGGTATCCACATTCACAGTGACCACATTATTCTGTTTGCGGAAAACCGTGAAGTGGATGACGAAACTTTTGGTTGTCCTCCCACAATCTCGACTCGAGTCGAGGTACAGCCACCTACAACATTCCATCCTCGTGATGGAGAGCAATTCTTTCAAAACTTTCATATTCTATGACCCGCAATGTCAATGTCGCTAGAATTGATTTTTGTTTCCACAGTTTCCTCCATGACTACGATAATAATGATGATGATGGTGGCGTCGCCATATAATACATCGTCTAAGGGTTAGTAGTGCTAACCCACTCCTTCCACCAGCTCAATTCCGTTCGCGGGTGTATCTGTACTATATCCACACATTAGGATCGTTGCGTGGTGTATACCATTTTCCAAGGATGTTCTTAATGGTTTCCTTGAAAGAGCACGCAGATGACAAATAAAAATGGCAAAATCTATTCAAAACAGATTGCGAGTTCTGCTCGACAGCGCAGGAAATATTTTCATAAAAAAAAAAAGGAAAATCAATCGAAAACTTGACTTTGCCACCCTTGCTACGCGACTTCAAGTTGACTTAGGCCTAAAGATTGGATGGGTATCTTAGCCCAGCGGCATGTCAGCGTGCAGAAAAATTCCTATCTGCTTGGCTGATCTTAATTACGTGCTGAGCAAGTAATAAAAACCATTCAGGGACTACTCTTGAGTGTATGCGCCATCAAATGGTTTCTATTCACCAGTAGGTTGTATTAAACAGCGATGGCGCCAATTAAATCAGAGATGAGTATGTTTCCGCATTTATTTGCAGTGCATGGCGAGTTTTATTACTAATAACGGGATTGAAATGAAATAAATCAGTATTAGAAGTTTAGAGCTAATAAAACGGTTTTTAATTAGAAACTTAATCAAGAGTGTGCGCAAGTAATTCGGAGTCGAGGGAGTAGTATCTACTGTCATTGGACATGATGTCACAGGGGATATTCTTAACCCATTTTATGGAATTTGTCCGGCGACAACGGAAATATGATTCCCCTAAACTAAACTCGGTCCGCACAACAATCTTTTCCATTAATCTGTTTTGCAATCTAAATTCCTGAATACTACGTTTATGGAAGCGCAAACTTAAAAACAAATAAAATTATATTGGACCAAGGAGTACTTTGGAATTTTAGGGACAACAACCAACACCCACGTCCAAGCAGTCCATCAAATTGCTCAGCTCGTATGCGTAGCCATAGTTGTATGCAAAGTTCAGAGAGGGATAGAACAGGAGCGGTCGGGTCCTGTGGATAATTTACTGATGCTGATATGCACACAATTGCAGACAAAAGCATGAGCAATACATTATGATTCTAAATAATCTCGTGAATGCCAAAAGGTTTTAATTGCCATGGTTAACGTGGATGCTGTGACCAAGCGAGTAAGTTAAGAAATAAATTGTGAACTGGGATGGAAGACGAATATTTTGGGCGGGTATTGAAGGTTTTAGTTTTCGATTTTATGTATTTAAACTGAACTCTTCATTTCTGTTGACTTTAAAATACGACTTGCATACTGTTGTTCCACCCAAGCATAGCTAACCGATCTTTTGCCGATTTGTAGGGGCATAAGAAGGCCAGCTTTGTTGCGAATTCCTCTGGATATGTCCTGTGGAGACCAAACAGAGTGTAATACTGATTCCTCTCATTTTAATCGGCAAATTTTAGTCAAACTCCCTTTCGGGACTAAATGTAATCCTGACACTAACTACAGAATTTTTTTTTAATAATATGGCTTTGTCGTTGATAGAGTATCAGGACACGACAGTATTTTCTGTATATGAGATGACCCCATTTATCTGCAACTCCTAGGCCCGTTTGTTGACACTACTCATAGCGATTTAAGTTCCACTTAAAATCTTATGTGGCAATTTATGACATAGAAAAAGTAGCCCGTAGGGTATTTAAGTAGAACTTAAATCGCTATGAGTAGTATCAGCAAACGGGCCTTAGTGTTGTATATCCATTTAAAAAATTGGAAACATTTTCTTCTTTAAGATCGGACGTTAGTTTGGTTACCTACCGACATAGCTAATTGAAGCCTAGCCAAAGCTGGACCTCAAACGCTCTTTTTTCTAGTAGTTTGATCTCCTTCGTCAGGCATGCAAGCATATCAGCATTCCAGCTTCCGCAGGCGTGCAGTGATTTGATATCCGCTGTTCACTTTTAAAGTGAACGTATGGTCTTCCTAAGTCATCTCACAGAGACTAAAAGGTCTTCTTAGTTGGGGCCTGTATTTATTTGTATTCTTGTCAAGATATTCTGGATGTATAGACTACGTCCACATTTTGGTAAATCCGGCTTGATATTCGTTAAGATTTTCATACCTAAGTCGAAAAATTTTATTTTAAGCAGGGACATGCCTCAATAGTTCTTTGCGATAAAAGGAAACTCTTTTGTAGATGGGACATATGAAGCTTATGTTGCCAGGAATTTTTCTTTGACTTGATTGACAATAATTTCTTATATGCGCCCTACTAAAATATCATCTCACATCGGGGAGCCTTTAAAAATCGCGCTTGTAAGCTATCACACCCCGTGTTCTTATTGAGCTTTTGTCTATAGTTAAGCTAACCATTTCGACATAGGTGGTGGAACTGATTCGTTATTGGTGGACCTTGGTTCCCCTCTAGCTATATGGCTTGTTTTTTATAATATGTACTTCTATTTCGATGGCGAGTTATTTTCGATCTTGATCTAAACGACTGAATAGGCCTTCTTTTTTCTACAAGGGTGGAGCCAATACTCCTTTCTTCTGGCTGTATACTTTCGACATATTGCTCTTGATTTCAGCATATTTGCATCTTGCTTGTATACATTTTTTTTTTACTTTTCTTGCTCAAAGACATTTATCATAAGCCAATTTCTTCGGGGTGGCAAGAAGTCTATTTTAGGTCATTCTACCTTTTTGGTGAAGACGTGATGCTGGGACTACGCAAGTGTACGACTAGTATGTAGACTCTGCAAAGTATGTTGACCGCTGAGACATCCAAAGTAGATTGGATGTCGGAGGCGGTTCACGGCTTCTTCTGCTTAAACAGGCTCTCAAAATAAAATAGCTACAATGAACGTTTTTAGATTGGATAATGTAAATAAGATCAATTGATATAAATTATTTTAAAGGAAATTCAAAAGTGATTATAAGTACGTACAACGTCCAAGTTTCAGGCAAAATCCCAATCGTATGGTTTCCGTGGTGTAGTGGTTATCACATCCGCCTAACACGCGGAAGGCCCCCGGTTCGATCCCGGGCGGAAACAATTCAATTTTATTGCACTTTTATTTAAATGCTTTCTACATTTTGTATATTTATTTCTGATGCACTCTTTGGATAAGTTTCACACGAACCCAAATTTATCTGCCACAAGTCACATTGGTATGCTCTAGCTAGCCAGCCTATAACAATACTCAGACATCGTAACTCACTTTCACGAGGCAACACATTGTGGTGTCAAAATGCTAATGTAATTCACGCATTCAAGAAATACCACCGTCATGTGATGAACTCTATCTTCTCTATCAGCATTATATTAATTTAATTTTTTTTTTATTTTTAATTGCCTTACAATGTGATAACAATTTATACAGCGTATTGAAAATAAAAACTAATAGCCATGGTGTAAAAGTTCATTCATTTAGTAATGCACACTGAACAAGCGATTGATGTTGTCAGTGTAATAAATTATTTCTACCCATAACTCAAATTTATTGTAAGGAAAAGTAGGTAGACCTACCAATTGGAATTTAACTTGAGGAATAAAAAAAAAGTAATCTGTTTCCGCCCGGGATCGAACCGGGGGCCTTCCGCGTGTTAGGCGGATGTGATAACCACTACACCACGGAAACATATGATTTTGGACTTACTTGCAATTTATTCGTGCAGAGATTATAGTTCCAAATGTGAATGGGTTGTGGCGATTTGCCAGCCCAACAGATAAGACACGTTTTTAATAAAAGCAGCTAAATGGCCTTGGGCAATTTTTTAGTCTCAATCTTAAGTGGCGATAACTCGAAACAGTCAACAAATCAAAGTGACAAACACAAACCCACACACACAACTATCGTCAATTGGGAAAAAGTGAAATTTCTTAGGTTTGAGATTTATTTCTTCGACGAGCACTTTATTTATAACTTGATGGCGTGTGCTGCACATGTAAGCTAAAAGCGACATAAAAATCCTTATGAAATAAGTATGAGTAGGCATCATATGATTCTTTATGATAATTGCCAATAACAAATGGTATAACAGCTTGCTCAATGGTAACAGTGATTGTCAAGTTAAGAACTTATTATTGGAGTTTTTCAAAAAGACGACATATACTCGATTCAAAAATATTCGTAGAGCAAGTTTCATTGCAAATCTCTTGCTTGATGTATCTCATATTTAAAACAATTTGAGTTCTATAAGTGCCCAAAGATAAGTTTTTTTATGCTACGAGAATTGGCGGGGTAGAAGAAATCTATTTTTGACACTTCTTCTTATTTTTAGTAAGAAATAAGTCATGACGAGGAGCTGAAGCTGACACTTCGAAGCTCTATCCCATCGTAATATACCTACTGCGAAAACTTAGCACACAAAAATAACTCAAAATCTTTGCTTCCATGACATTTGATTTGAGATTCTTCACAATAAAATCAAACGCCATCCGTGAAAAAAAAGTTTCGGTTGATTGGGGTTGCTGAACAAAATTATAACTGAGGCGACTTTCGATTTCAAATCGTATAGCGTGAGCCCGGAACATCCAAAGATTTTAAAAATTAAGGATTTGAAATAAGTTTTGTTGTACTCGAATTAGCACTACCCGTTTTTCTATCCAGTATAATTTTTTCAAGGTGCGGTTCCAATAATAAATTCTATTCCCAAGCTCATCCCCCTAAACTTTTATTTTCAAGACAAAAAGTAGAATATGTCTTTCCAATACGATCCACCCAGCCTAAAATTGTAAAAATCGAACGATTCTCGAGCTCTGAGTGCACACTCATTCGGGTACCCACCAGGTTTGTCCGTGCCTTGCGTTTGGAACTATCGGGTCCAAAAGTATCCTATCTTTAAAACTAGAACCAACCATACCAATCCACATAATTTCATTGAAATCGGTGGAGTGGTTTCGGAGATCGGCAACAGCGCCACCTTTCGGATAGACCGTCAGCACATCTGACCAATTCCCTCGCAAATGTTTCCACTACTCTTGACTGTACTGTAACCAGCGTTACCAAGTCAGTGCTTCAGCGTTAAATCTAGTTCCCAAAATTTCATTTCAGTGCCGAAAAAGTAGACTTAGCGACTGGGAGTTCTTTTAAGCTCTTGTTGTTGTTGTTTGTTTAACTTCTATTTTTGTATCTACTTTCGAGTATGACTGTAACACTCTTCGGCCGTCGACTCTCTTTCGTGACTTCGTTTCTTTATTTTAACACTTCATTTTTCATTCATAGTCCAAACACTGTAAAATAATTTCGCAATTTTATTATAAGTATAAATGAGAATAGATATGATTACCTTAAGTTTTTTTTTCAAATGGTCGTTATATTATTTGCATCAAGCAAAAAGTGCTTTTAGAGCAAATGTGTTGGACCTGTTCGTCCCATCCCATCATCGGGCTCATTTGACACAACTCCATCTAATATTCATTTTCTACTTTTTCTTTAACATAAAAGTTATCTGTAGCTATGTGGAATAGACTTTCTCTTTTGTATCAACGAATTTGTTCTGACACGGAAGTGGGCCCTTTACACTCCACCAAACTGCTTTCTTCCTAACTTCACCCCATTGGCAATAAGAAACTATTACGTTCAGTGCTCGGATTATATATTCGCCAGCACCAGGCAATTATTTTGCCCCGAATTATCAACGAATATAAATTCAGCACCGTGATCTGAACCCTTTTCAACTGTAGCATTCATTAGCCATCTTATCTTGGCCTCATTGAAATGTTAATTGCGTTGACATTTTCGGCTTGAACCGTTCTCGACTGCGAACTCGTATATGTTAGTTGTTGTCTCGGTGCCTCTGGTCCCATTTCGGTGGCCATAAATTAATGTGCAATCAATTAATTGCAGCATAAGTCTGCCACACGAGCTACTCACTACTCAGCCCTCACATTCGCATCTTTGGCATATATACGCACCAGCACCAGACAATCGTAAAACGCTTCACCCGCGTCGCCGCATTCCGAAATGTATGTCCATCACATTCCATTTCGTATATATCGTAAGGATAAGAGCCACAACGACTGAGATTTCATTTGCGCTCTGATGGTGATGCGAGAGCAAGAGTGTGTCTATGAGGAGCGGCCACAAATAGATTTCTTCCTCAACTTTAACGTTTTATCCCGAAAACGCAAACGGAATTCCTAATGAGCCCACAACGGCGAGATACTCGTCGGTCGTCGTTCGTCGTGCATGTTGTGTACAGTGTAGTTCTGTGGCAGCAGTATCAGTAGCAGCAGCCAAGCCAGTGGCTATAGGAACTGTCGTCCGTTGGCGGAATTGAAAATGAATTGAGGAGATGGCGAGTGACTTGCAGCAGCAAATAAGTTAGCTTATCCTTGGACCCATTACATGTCTCAGGACATATTTCTTGAGGGGCTATCTCATTTGATTTAAGGAGAGCGACACCGAACGAGTACAAATTGCTTCCGAGCGTATGCTGTTTGATGACAACGACTTCTATAGGGGAGAACGAGAATGCTATTTGATTTCCAGAACCTCATTCGCGTTATTTGTTTAAAGGATTTTATTTGCTTGTGATTTCTATCCGGTCCCCTCGACTTTAAAGGTTTTAATGATGCCAGGGCTATAAATATCGACCGACTACCCAGGAGCTTGACTATAGAAGTGGACCCTAATCCTAAACGCCTTGCGAATAGTTATTTATGACATCTGCCTCGATCCAGCCGAGGGAACAACTCTATTCGGCTGTACGTCCAATTACGGCATGGTGGTGCGAATAAATTGCTGTTTGATTATGGAACGCGAATGCCATCGCGGGGATCGCCGCACCGGATCACATAGGTCACGGTTGCATATGCCATGCATCCCACACCAGCTCTCGCATCTAACGATCGATTTAACTGCGACACGGTAATTTATCGCCGAGCCAAACTATTGAGATTTTTATGATAGGCTTGCGCAAGAATCAAGTTGAAGCTGCAGAACCTGCTAATGGTGTACGTGGCGGTTGTAAATTATTCCGTGGATTATGTGTGTACTGGGGGAAGATCCGAAGCGATAATCGTATCGATTTTATTAATGGGATCATTTCCAGTTCATAATCGAACGCATTATTTACTCCCAGCAAGGCAGAGAAGGAGAGAGAGAGAAAGAGTGATGTAATTTAGGATGAAGCAATTGTGTGCCGATGGCTGTACTAAAAGGTGTGTTTGCCAATTTCGTAGGACGTGTATGGACTATGGAGTTTTGTAGCGATGAACTCATCTTTGGGGTCAAACTTCACACAGTTCGTGGGGAATGATCGGTGAATTTTTGTGCGTGCTTTTTTTGAGATCTGCTTTACAGTGCAGTCTGTTTTGTCAGATGTTTGCCAATCTAAATTTGGGGGACATCTTCAAAGAGATAAGATATATGAATACATCAGAAAGAGTTATCTTGAAAAGGTAATTCAGTTCAATTCGACATCACTGTAGTTGTTCAGTTTTTTTTAGAAGGAAACTCCTAAAGCTTACATTTTTAATAATGCAAGCTGTGAAGAATAAAAACAATGTTCATTCAAGTGCCTAAAAATTTTGCAAAAAACATTGTTGAGATGTTGTAGACCTGCAAGAGATCTACCTACAAGACAAGCGGGAATTTACCATCATAAATTCAGCTGTTAGACACTATGTAATCGGTTCGACAAAGAAAGTAGTATATGAATATAGTCTCGGAAGAGATGTATTGACATTTTTGCTGTTATAAAAATAATGCAATCAGTAGGACAAACTTATTATCTTAATGAATGGTAGACAACTATTAACGAGAAACCGGTATTGGAAATAACAAAATCGGTCAAAATATCGATGAAAACTTATATTTAAACCTTAAGAGTTTTGCTATACTCCCTCTTCCTGCTTTAGAAGTCATTTCCTCGAATCCGTCTGTCTCTCGTGAATTCAATTCGCTAGTCTTTGAGTTCGCTTGTGTTAATAATGCTGAAATTGTCTCTTGTTTGTTATCTGTTAAATCGAATGCCGTTGCTTTTGACGAAATATATCCCAAGTTTTTCAAAATAATTCTCCAAGTCATTCTTCCTTCGTAGGTACCTACATGTCTTTAATTTTATTATTACCACTGGTATTTACCCCGAACATTGGAGGACTTCAAAAATTGTCCCCATTCCAAAAAGTCCTAATAGTACCACATTTGTCTAAGATATTTGAGAAGGTACTGCAAAAACAAATAAATTCACACATTTTTACGAACAACTTGCTCATCCCTATGCAATCTGGCTTTAGGAAAAATCATAGCTGCAAAGTGACTTTTTTATTGTTTCTCGATTCCTCGAAAGCCTTTGATACCGTGGATCACATTAATTTATGCAATAAATTATCAACGTTATTTGGTTTCTTAAATTCAACAGTTACCCTAATGTCCTCATATCTTCAGTCTCGAAAGCAAGCCATTTCAGTGGGTCACCATTTGTTAGACTTCCTCTATACTTACAGAGGGGTTCCGCAGGGTTCGATTCTTGGGCCTCTCCTTTTCTCACTTTATGTTTATGAAATTCCCTCAATAATATCATCATCTTCGTCAGTCCATACGTATGCTAAAGATGTCCAGCTATACTAAAGCTGCACTCTTGGTATGATAGAAGACTGCGTAGACTCTATCAACAATGATCTCGGATGTATATCCTCCTGGTCAGGGAAGAACGGGCTCTTCCTTAGCCCCCTAAAATCCAAATGTATTGTCATTAGTAAAATGTCATTACATCTCTCATACTTTCCTGATTTAATTCTTAGTGGTTCCAAAATCTAATATGTGGAGACAGCCACAAATTTGGGTGTAGTTTTTAATCGCAATGGGATACCCACATCAAAGTTAACACACTATTTCCTCATTAACTTTTGCATACCTTTCATATATCACTTCATCACACACAGAGAATAGCTGACTCAGTATTTTAATTCCATTTCAATTCTTAGAATTTAATCGCGGCATTGTGCCATTGCACTCAATATTGGAAACTCGCAATTATTCTACATTTTGATCATTGCGAACTTTTGCTTACTCTTATGCTAACCTTAGCTTATTGGAAAAAGTCAACATATTTCTAAGAAATTCAATTATGACAACAAATTGCTGTGTAATTAGTTTGAGGTAATATAAGGAAAAAGAAATAACAATAAAGCATACTTGTTGTTCACACCCGAAGGTGCACTCGTCTTTTTTTTAATCGCCCGTAACATCGACGCGATAACTTCAATGCGACTATTGGCAAAGTGTATGGTATGTTACGTCAGCTTTGGATGTCGCATTACTATACACTCCCCTGAAAACACGTTGCTAGTAAAGACGCTCATTACACCAATTCTGTCTTATGTAAAGTGAAAAATTCCAAGGAAATAATTCTAAATTAAAGCATGAAGCCTCTTAGGCTAATTTCACACACACCGATTTCGGACGGCCGATTTTATACGGGTCGTCCAAATTCCTATAGTGAACCACATGTATAAACGGGACCTTTCACACACGCCGACCGCTGATCGTTGTCGGCAAAATGCCGGTGAGCAGCCGTCTACTGCCACTGTATCGCCGGCAGTATCGGGAAGTAGTGGCGTACGTGATTAAATAGACGCTTGCACACACACCGATTTTTTGCTGACCATTCGACTGGCTTCATTCAAATTATGGGCGCATACTACGTTTAAAACAAGTTTTGATAGTTTTCTGATGTTGGAATTCACGATGTCTATAATTTTGCGCCATTATTATTAAACAATAATCTCGTGTCACGATTACGAAAACAAAGCAACTGATTGTGACCGGTAAAAATCCGGTGAGTGTGCAAGCACCCAGCTACCGGTAAAATGTCGGCCGATTTTATACTGGCCGTCCAAAATCGGTGTGTGTGAAATTAGCCTTAGAGTTCAAAGTCTGTTTAGGTATGTAAATAGAAAACACTGTTATTTGTCAATTTGCATTGTTTTAACTAAACAAAAATGTGGGAATTGCAAAAATAAATTTATCTTGCATTTGGTAGCCATTTCAATAAAATCGGTCTTGAAATAGTCCAGTAGGTATAATCTGTACGACAAAAGAAAAAACGTGCTGTCTATTAATATAATAGTGATCAGGTATTTTTGAACAAAACTCTGCTGTAGAAGTTCCCTAAATAGGCACTAAACACCTTTTGCATAAATAACTTCTTCAAGCTACTCTCAACTGATCTATTGCACCCTCCAAGCAACGCCTGCTGAACTCATTGGACCGAAATAATTAACAAACTCATTCGCATGTCATATCTGTACTGATTTTAATTTATTACGGAACACGGTCATTAAAATCAACACCACCCCTCCCAGATGCAGTTAACCCTCACCTCAATATCGGCCAGTGGCTTTGTATTTCTATCATAAAAAATAAATTCCTTCAAAATTAGTTTCGAGTGGCCGATGTTTATGCATTTGTAACTGTTCTGTTAGGTATACAATTACGATTACCATAGATACATTTCCACTTTGGATTGCACACAGAAATAAATGCAGCTCTCATGTAAACCCATTCGTTAGGCAACTCTCTTTAATTGCCGGCGGATGTATCTTTTCACAGTCCATACCATAAAATAATTTGCGTTCAAACACGGATCGATGACATCTAAGCGGTCTTGTGTGACGGTTTCGTTTCTTCTCATCTCAACTTACTTGTCCTTAGAAAATTTCAGTTTTTCACACTTGAAAATGCCTTCTAATGACATGACCGTACACACCCTAAATGTGTTAAGGCGGCCGCCTTTGATATACGCTGTGAATTCATCATCTAAATCTAAACATACCCTCGGGTGGTCTCATTCTCCGCCGTAGAGGAGGGTAATGTAGACGAGATTTGAATTGGAGTGCAATAAGCACATAAAACTAGGAGTATACTGGGATTGCGGATGACAATATGCAAAATCGCTGCGCCGTTATGTGAAACACAAACACGACGGCGGCATATTTTATTGATCTATAAATCGAATAGAAAATCCTATTCAATCCACCCGCATATAAACATGTTAGTTTATTCATCCTGTTTTTGAAATATTGCCAGGACTCTATTCTTATGCAATTCCGGTTCGATTGTCCATGTGAAATGAACTCGGATGATGTAAATTTGCAACCCATAGATAGCAATGTGGAAGTCATGAATATCCTGAGCTACGCTGAATATTTTTTCATTTGCATTTCAATGTTAATTTGTGTGTCGAATATCCTGTTAATATTTGGGACTATCTACAAAATTCCATCTGTCTGAGACTCTTGTGTGAAAGAGGAACTTCATGAAATTCCTTTAATCGTTTAGATATAGATCTCTTTTAACGATATAAAAGTCGTCGACCATCTGCTCTTGAGTTACATGCAAATTAAATGATTTAACAACTCATTAGAGTTTTTTTAAATTTATTAAGATACTCTTCAGTTGACCCCTTACCTCTGGTGGGGGGAAGTCAACGATCAGAGCTCATCGATGGGTGTACAAGAACTGTCCTACGAATGAATTCGTTTTAGTATTTATAGATATATTTTTGCTGACGTTGGCAAAATGATCAATTCCTCAGAAGGAGGCAAAAGATAAGAAAGAGATATGTTTGTGCTATCGTTGGCAGAATGCTCGATTCCTCAGAAGGAGGCAAGAGATAAGAAAGAATATTATTGAAATTTGACACTGACCAGTTATGCTGATCTAAGTGTTTACAATGCCACAGAGTGAGGCTCTGTCCTATAGTGCGGATGCTATTGCTGATGCATTCCGTTCTGTATGTGTTGCCTTTGTCAATGGGGTATCTTAACTCCCCTCTTTCTTAAGAGAAACGTCCCGTTTCTTCACATTCTTTTGTTAGGCGTTTAATATTTTCATTTATTTCCAAAAAAATTATTTCGTCAGATTTATTTCTACTTTTTTGTTTATATGTTTGCCAACGTGTTTTAATTTTATATAATGCAACTGTTATAATAAAACTTACAATTAAAAATATAATTGTCCAAAACATTGGACGTTTTTTAATTTCTTTTTTCATTGAACTTACTATGTTTATATTTTCAAATTTTAATTCGGTGTTATCAGATTCTATGTATTTAATGACTTTATATGTATTTAAATGATTTGTTTTTAAATAGTTCGAAATAATAGCCGTTGGATTTTCATAAATATTGTTATCGATAGTTGTGCTGTTTACAAATGTTATTAAATATACGCCTTCAACATTATGGCCATCTATTGTATGATTTCCGGAAGCTAAAATTACACCATCTTTAATGATTTCTATATTTTTGTTGTTTTCTTTAATTTTAACACAATGTCCTTCTTCGTTATTTAAAATTTTGGATAAGCATGTTTCCTTTAGAGATAGTTTACAAAACGTATTTGTTAATTCTAATTTACAATTTTCAATATTAAAATATTTTGTTTTACATTTTACAATTTCTTTATCTATTACAAATTTTCCATCTTTCTGGCTGATGGCCCTTGTTTCATATAGTTTACAATTGTTTTTTGTTATTGGATATTTAATGTATATTACGATAGTATCTTTATCCTGGATTATTTTAAATTTTGAAACGTCCATTAAGTCAGATATAGTTAGTTTTTCATGTTCATGTTCAGTAATTGTTTTAATCTCTTGCAAATTTAGAATTGATGGGTTTAAAATTCCTACTTTAGACAATGTTATTGTTTGCAGAATATTCTGTAGTTCCGTAATAATTAGTTTATTTATATTAAATGTTACTTTAGTATATGTACTCTCTTCTAGGTCGTTTACTGATCTTTGTAGGGATTCTATTGCTTTGAAAATCTCTGAATTAGTTGTAAATTGTTTGTTATTATTCTCAGATAGTTCATTCAATTTATTTGTTATTAGAACTAAGTCGTCATGATCCGGTGATCCTGCTAACCATTTCCATATGGTTCCTAATTCATTAATTCCTCTTCTGTTTCTATAGTTATTTATTTCTAATTGTTGTAAGAGTGATTGTATAAGTTCTATTTCTATGTCATTATTCATATTGGTGTGAATATTGTTTTTATTTATGTTAACATTTGTATATTCATTTTTGCTGTTGAGAAATTGTTCTTGTTCTTGTATCAAAAGTCTATAGTATGTCAAATTAGTTATATGGAATAAATTTCCATAATCTTCGAAGATTATTGTATCTCCATTTTCTATTAGTACGTAATTGTCCCTTGTGTAATCAATAATTTCAGCGGACGCTATGCCAATTAATTGAAGAAAAATCATCAACATTTTCCTAAAAGGAAAAACTAAGTCTTAATATTATCTTTATGTATTATCCTATCATTTTTATAAATTCTGACTTTGTTTCCTAGGTCTTCTTTAACTTTCTGTTTTTTATACTTAGGCTGAAGCTTATTCCTATTTCCAAAAATCTTTTCATATATTATTTCATTTGAAGCATATATTTTCATGTTCCTATTTTTATTGTTTCTTTCTAACATTTTTTCTTGAGCTGATAAAAGTTTTGTTTGTATATCCTCGTGTGATATTTTATTAAAAAGTACTTCATGGGGTCTTTTATTTATAACGGAGTGAATCGTTTTGTTATATTGTTGGGCTGCCCTAAAAATTGATTCTAGGTCACTTATCAAATAAAACTCTTGCTGAAGGCATCTTGAAATTTCGATTAGTGTGGAATGTACTCTTTCCACTTGACCGTTGGTGGTACTGTGTCTGGGATCACAGAAATAAATTTTTATATTTAATCTTTGCATTAAGGTCTTAAACTGTAATGTAGTAAAACCAGGTTCGTTATCGATTGTTATGGTTTTTACGTCTGGAAAACTTTGTAGTAACTCTAGAACTTTTTCGTCTAGTTTTGTTTTATCATCAATTAATTTGATCACTAAGAATTTAGAATAAGAATCTATACAAGATAAAAATTTTAATTTTTGAGCAAAAAATAAGTCTAAGTGTAACTGCTCCCCCTCTTTCTTAGGAATTGGAGCCTCTCCAATTGGTATTTTGTTAGGATGGCGATCGTATTTATTTTTATTACAAATTTCACAATTTCGGACGTATTCTTTAAATTGTTTGTTCATTTTAGGCCAGTAATAAGAGGAATAAATTTGTTTGAGGTTTTCTTTATAGCTCCTATGTGCTCTGGTATGTGTTTGTTCTGTAATTATGCTTTGGTCTTCTCTATTAGTTATATCTATTGGGAAGTTCTTTGTATATAGAAAACGGTTACTAAAAGTTTCTTTTAGTTTTTGTTTTACTGCATATAAATCTTCTGAGGTGCAATGAATTGCAACAGTTCCTGGTTGCAAGAATTCTTTAAGAATTGCAACTAAATTTCCTGGAGTGTCATATTCTATAATATGCCTTGTTTTATTAAAATTTTTAATTTGTTCGTGAATAGTAAATCGTCCCTTACTTAAAAGAATTTGTTGTTTAAATTGGTTAAGTGGCTTTGTAGTTTCTTGAATATATAAGTTATCACTACTGTCTGCCGAATGTTGTGTTCCTGTGATGGATGAGTCATCCGATAGGTTATTTAAATATTGTCTAGAAAGGGCGTCAGCGACTACGTTTGTAGTGCCTGGTTTGTAAATTATCTTGGGGGCAAACTCTTCAATGAAAGCATGCCATCTTTTCATTTTTGCGTTTGGATTTCGGTTCGAGACTGCGAAGGTTAACGGCTGGTGATCTGTATGGATCTCTAAATCTGAAACTCCATAAAGGTAGTTCCTCAAATTCTTCAAAGCCCACACAATAGCGTAAAGCTCTTTTTCGTTAGTGGCATAATTTTGTTCTGTGGAGTTTAATGTTTTTGAAATAAAAATTATCGGTTTGTTATCTTGGGTTAGAACCCCGCCAATAGCATTATTAGAGGCATCGGTCGTTAAAATAAATTTTTTATTGAAGTCTGGTTGAACCAGTTCAATTTGATTAATTAATAAATCTTTTAGTTGTTTGCAGGCTAGAATTCCTTCTTGATCCAATTTAATAATGATTTTCTTAGATAAATATTGAGAAACTTTTCCATTTTCTCCTGATAAAAATTTGGTTAAAGGTTTGGTTATTGATGCATAACCCTGAATAAATTTTCGGTAGTATCCCGTCATACCGAGGAAACTCCTAAGTTGTCTTAGCGTGGTTGGTATTGGAAAGTTACATATTGTTTCTATCTTTTTCTGATCCGTTTTGATAATATTATATCCTATAATATATCCTAGAAATTCGACTTCTGATTCATAAAATTTGGATTTTTCTAATGATATTTTCATGTTAGCATTCTTGAGAGTTTGAATAATTACCTCTAAATTTTTAGTATGTTCATCGAGGTTATTCGAATAGACAATTATGTCGTCCATGTAAACGTGACAAAATTTCCCTATGAACTCTCGTAATATATCGTCCATTGCCCTTTGGAAGATGCTAGGTGCATTTTTTAGCCCAAATGGCATTCTTAGGAATTCATATTTCCCATTATTGACCGCAAATGATGTTTTCTCAACATCCGCTTCATTCATCTGTATTTGATGAAAGCCTGATTCTAAATCAATGGTTGAGAAATATTTGGACTTTCCTAAATTCGCAAGTATAACGTTTATATCCGGTATGGGATATTTATCGGATATCGTTTTTTCATTCAATTTCTTGTAGTCTATTACCATACGGAGCTTTGGTGTTCCGTCTTCATTTATACCTTTTTTGGGTACAACCCATATTGGAGAATTATATGGACTCTTACTTTGTCGTATAATTCCATTATTTATCATTTCCTCTATTTCTTTATTAACGAATGAATTGACAGATAAAGGGTAGGGATATTGTTTACTCCATATAGGAGTTTCAACAATTGTGCGTATTTCGGCCTTTACATCTGTTCTGAATAGGGAATTTATATTTATATTAGAGTGAATCACATCAATTTCATTTATGATTCTTTTCTTCAGTATTTTAATTTTATTATGAAGATTGTCCTTACAACCTTCCATAGGTGCTTCAGGGTTTTCTAGATTCAAAGCATTACTTCGCAGTTCAGGAGCTTTCCCTTTTGTTTTTGTGAATATTTCGGAACTGGTTTCCGAATTAAATATTTTTTCATTATTCCCGTTATGGATTAGAATTCCTCTCTTAAAATCTAACGTCAAACACGCGTCTCTTAAAAGGATGTAACCTATTAACAAGTCAGTTTCTAGACTAGTTACCTCATAGAATCTTATTCTTTTATTAAACATTTCCACTTCGTAAAAGTGCGTTATGATGGTAAAACCATTTATGGTTTTTACCCTCTTCTTAGTTACTAATTCTTGTCTGTTTAACAAGATGTTTGGCCTACAATAACAACTTGTAGCACCAGTATCTATTAGAATTTTTAACAATCTACCTGTTCCATTATTTCTTCTGTATATGTAGGGTAATCTACCCTGCTCTCTAAAAAAGCACTCTCGTTAATATTATTAATTCTAGTGTTCTTTAGTGGAGGTTGTCCAGTGTGTTGGGCACTTACGAATGGTCTTTTCTCGACATGATTTGGCCTTGTTCCCTGAGGAAACTGCTGATTTGCATTTTGATAATTACTATTATGAGTTTGCCAATAATTTGGCTGATTGTTATTCTGTCTATAATAATTATTATTTTGAGCATTAGGATTACCCCAACGGTATCCTTTAAAATTTTGTTTTACATTGGAGCTTCCGAGCTCCATTGGTTCGTGTTTCAGGAAGTTAGTATTCCTTCCTTGATGATTTTCTTCAAGATTTCTTTTTGGAAACCTTAAATTATTTTGATTTCTATTTTCGTAATTAGCCCGAGAATTATTTCTCGTAAACTGTAGTGCAAAATGTGTTCTCTGATTATTTGACTCGAGCTCCTGTGCTTTTGCTAGGGCACTAGGCAAGTCTTCAGGTGCTAAGGAAAACATTATATTTGATAAAGGAGCGTTAAGCCCTGTGATAAAAACACGTAAAGCATTTCGTCGATTTATATCATTAAGTTCTTTGGTGATACTGCTTTCAGAACCATGTGTCATTATCGTTTTATTTATTAGAAGGGTTAACTTTTCGTTAACCAGATTATAAAATTCAATGATTGATAAGTTTCCTTGTCGGAGAACGCTTAATTCTTGCTCAATTATGTGAGCAGGGCGTTTATCCGCGTATGAAAAGTCTAATCTGCTTAAAATAGCATCAAAATTCAGAACCGTTCCATGGTTCGTTAAAATATCGTTTGCGTTCAGAGTTATTTTATTCCTCAGAATAGTTAAAGCGGCGAAGTACCTTCTACTCCCTTTGGTGTAGAGGCTCATTGAATTGTTAGTGGCTTCTCGCCAACTAACATACGTATTTGTATTTCCGGCAAATTCTGGTAAGGATTTTATTACGTCCAGTGTTTCGTCACACCGGATATGTTCGTCAACTGTCTGCGTTTTATATTCAACGTGCGAATTGGTCCCTGTTATAACAGTCAATTGGGACTTTAGAGTTTCTATCTCTGCTCTTATAGTAGCAGTATTTGTAACTATTAACCGGGCTATTATATCTTCTGCGTTCGTATTAGTATTAGTCGTCATTTTGTCAAATTTTTTAATTAATTCTTCCAGGATGCAATTAAAATTTTTACAATAATTTCAATATTTAAATAATTTTAAAGCGTACAGATTTAAAATAAATTCTACAGAATTTTAATTTTTCAATAGTTAAATTTAAACGGAAATTTCTTACTTTATTAGTTGAATTGTCTTCCTCTGGGATGATAACAGCGGATTTTCTCCTTCTTCTTATGGGATGAGCAGCGGGGATGATAACAGCAGATTTTCTCTTAGTTTTTGTTCACTTCTATTTTATTTTATTTTTCTTAAAAGTTTTTGTTTAGATTTCACTTTCTGATTTTTGTTAAACTTTTCACTAACAATTTTTTATTTGGGTTGTTTTTATATGGTTTTTGTTTTTCGTATTTCCCCTTTCTGTAGGGTACTTGATTTTTGTATTCGACACACTTTTTACCACGTACTACCGAATCTTGTTTGTGTTTTTATATGCTTTTTGTTTTTCGTATTTCCCCTTCTTTAGGGTACTTGATTTTTGTATTCGACACACTTTTTACCACGTACTACCGAATCCTTACTTGGTATTTTTAGGATATAATTCGGGTTGGTTTTTTATCAGTGTGCCCCACGTTGGGCGCCAATTAAATGATTTAACAACTCATTAGAGTTTTTTTAAATTTATTAAGATACTCTTCAGTTGACCCCTTACCTCTGGTGGGGGGAAGTCAACGATCAGAGCTCATCGATGGGTGTACAAGAACTGTCCTACGAATGAATTCGTTTTAGTATTTATAGATATATTTTTGCTGACGTTGGCAAAATGATCAATTCCTCAGAAGGAGGCAAAAGATAAGAAAGAGATATGTTTGTGCTATCGTTGGCAGAATGCTCGATTCCTCAGAAGGAGGCAAGAGATAAGAAAGAATATTATTGAAATTTGACACTGACCAGTTATGCTGATCTAAGTGTTTACAATGCCACAGAGTGAGGCTCTGTCCTATAGTGCGGATGCTATTGCTGATGCATTCCGTTCTGTATGTGTTGCCTTTGTCAATGGGGTATCTTAACTTGCATGCAGTTGGCTTGGAAGTTGTAACCGTGAATGGGTTGGACAGTATGTGTTGGAAGAGGGTAGTCATGTGTGTTTATTGCTTCAAAGTCTTGTCGGGTTAGTGTCAGAATTAATTATTATTTTTGTGTTTTATTTATTATACGTGCACCTGTGCCCATGTTCTGTAACTCATGCGATAAATTTTCGTATCGAAAACATAGTAACATGTTTTTCAATTTATATCGTTTTAGTGATAAATATATCGATGTGATAATTACAGAACATTTGCCCAGGTTTCTTTTTCTTCCCGAAGTTCGGAATATATTTATTAAAGAAATTATTTGTATATAATATTGCATTTTGTGAGCATATTTTACCATAACGTCGGGTCGTAGGTGATCTAAGCTATCAGAAAGAACTTCCCAGAGAAATAACCTCTGAACAACCTAAAGGTTTTTATATTTGACCACGAATATTAAATATTTTTGGTCACAAACTAGCGCACTAATAGTGAGCCCGCAATCTGAAAATTAAACCGGTTAATCCCTATACCTATGAAACAAAGGTAACATTGGTTATAATGTCTCTGGATCTTGCATTGGTTTTCATTCACTCATCATGGTCAATAGAAATAGTTCTTTTCTTCTTCTTTTCCTTTTTAACCTTCTCCTAGAACTACTTTCGTCCAGTTTTATTTGTAAATTAGTTAGAGGAGTTAGCGGTTTCATCATGGAAAAACATAGTATTAGTGAAGCCTAATTTTTAACGATGTATTCCAAAAAAATTGTAGACAGAAAAAACGACCTATCGCATGTTCCCTTCTTGCCTGTGAGACTATACGAGTGAACAACAAATTGGTAGGTACTTATGCGCATTCACATTTATCTTTTGTTTTTCAAATTTTTATTCGACATGATGTGTGCCAACGACGCGAAGCAACGATGCAAAAGGATTTAATTGCATATTCCGTATCCGTATGCATTTATGATTCGTGATTGAATCTAGTTTACAACTACATCACAGCACACATCTGTTGGGTCGTCAAAAGCATTTTAAGTATGAATTTTTAGCATGCAGTTATTTTTTTTTGCACCAATCTGTGTTCGGAATTACAGTGTCTCTTTTTCTTCTTCGGGTTCCGGTCCTTGAGCACATTTCATAAGCAGATACATAAAAGTTACATTATTCAGCAAACTCTTTGAATGTATGCAGCACTATCCACTACGTTCTAAACCATTTCAATTGAACTGTAACGAATCGTTTATTGTTATTTGACAAATTGAATTTGTTCTGGGCACGTGGCGCCGCCGTTCCATCAATTCAACTAGATTGTATCCTAGTACATTGTGTTTGAGATACGAGTACAAGGGCGTGCGTCTGCACAAGGTAAATATTTGTGCATTTGTGGTATATGTACATATATGACGCGCGGTGATATCAAAACACATGACGTTATCCTAATGAACCGGACACGGAAATGATTCCGAGTGGTTTGATGTTTACTTGTCGACTAGTAATTGTAATTCGAATTCACCCATCTTACATTTCATCTGCAGGATAGTTGAAGATGTTTGAGATCAATTTGCGATAGTAGACTCTTTGTATAGCTTAGAATAAATAAGCTTAACTGTTATCAGGGTAGGTAGGGGAATAAAAAATACCGTATCCCGTACATCTATATTTATTTTGATTGATTTCAAAAGGAAAGCGCTAAGTCTGCGGCAGTAATCAAAGAACATATTTCCATATATAGGTAATTTTAAAGCACGTACTTACCATAGTATTCGTTAGCATTATTCATGATCGAAGATAATATTACTGGTCACTAATAGGCACTGGGAAATGAGATACAAGCTCACATTTGCATATATGAATTTACATTTACATATTCATTAATTAGAAACAGGCAGTGACGAAGTATTTAAAATGTGTGCCATTGTCCGCTGCTATAGTAATTCATACCAAGGCTATGAGTAAAGGCGAAATGGATAAAACGTTAATGGTTATTCAGGGAGCGGGTCGCAATTCTGCTTTCGCAAAATTCTGTCTTGACATACAAAAATTCTGCTTCTCGAAACTATGTTTTTTTTTAGTTCTGCTTTACAAAGTTCTGCTTTTCGTATTTAACTCAAACAAATTTTTCTTTTTCAACTTTTTTCCAACTTAATATAAAAAATGAAAAAGATGAGGATATTAAAAATAATTTCAAATTTATAACAAAATTAAAAATTCAAAGATAAACAAAAATGAATTTGAATTTCAATTAAAAATAAAATAATTAAATGAAAAACTTGTCAAAAAACTCTTCAAAAACGTGTGTTTAAAAAAAACCCTAAAATAACTTTTTTTCTGACATTCAATTGACGAGCTCGTTGTTACATTTTCCAAGACTATTTTTATTATTTGCAGAATTTTGTAAAGCAGAAATGTAGGGAACATTTGTTTTCTTCTTTGGCTTGTAATTTTTTTTTAAATATGTTTTTAAATTTCTTTTCTTACAATTTTTAACTTTTCTTATCTTAATTCTAATTTTTTTTAATTACATTTAACATTTTTTTATATATGGTTTCTTTTTCTATTTTGAATATTTAAATTCATTTTTATTGTTTCTTTTTTTTTATTTAAATTTTATAAGAATAAACATAAATTACAATAGTCTTTAAATTAATTGTTGTTTACATTTGTTAGGTTAGTTAAAAAAAAATAGAATAAGCAATATTTTAGTGCTTTAAATTATTAAAAAATCTTGTATTACAGAACTGGAAAAAGCTGAATTTTTAAAGCAGAATTTCGACACGTTACTTCAAAAAAGCGTAAAAAAAAGTGAGCGATTTCAAACACTGTATCTTATTCTTTTGCAGAATTTTGTTTGCAGGATTTTGAAAAGCAGAATTGTGAAAACAGAATTTTTAGTTTGATTGTTTGGAAATGACTATTAGTAAGGGCGTAGACTAAAAAAATTAAACGATAGCCCAAAAAACTGTTTCCGCCCGTGGACTTTTCGCGTGTTGGGCGGATGTGATAACGACTAGGTACAAAACGGAATCACTTGCAAAATGGTTTGCAAGAAAGTAGTCACTTTGTACCTATATCTGAAAATTGCCCAAAACACCTAACAGCTTAAAAAGCTACCATGCACTTACTCTTAAGGGTTTCCATTATCAACAACAAGTAATAAAAAAATAGGGGCAGCTTATATAAGTTTGAAGTGAAAAGTTTTAGCAGAGCGACTCAATAAATACATATTCTTGACGTAACAGTTAGAAGAGCGGCTCAGGCGAAATTACGTTCATTCAGTTGATTCAAATAGTAGCTAAAACAAATAAGCTTTCAAGAGCAAGTCGCGAGTTGCACACCTATACATATTTTAGGCTGAGATGGACGGTGGGATCTATATAGCGCGCTATATTGCTACTTGTTCACCAACTCGTTATCCTGTTCCTCTTCCGCTTACAATCAAAAAAAAAAAAAAAACTCCACCCAACATATACTTAACTGCAAATTTGCATCTTTCTGCAGTAAAGTTTGTATGAAACTCTCTCGCTGTGCTAAAAAAATATAATAAAAAAAAAAACAGGAAAAACAAGACTTCCAGTTGCAGTTCGTTCGCTTTAGCCCAGTGCCTTATTATCCGGCTCATTTAATTCAATATTGATAATCACGCAATCGATCTATCTTCTCCCGCACTGCACTCCTCGTACCACGTTCACCTTTGATGTTATCTGCCGGACGTGTTTGGTGACCGCCCGAAGTCCAGCCGAGCTCCGCATAACGAATTCATATTAAATGCGCGGCTTAATCATCATATCACAGTCGCCGACCGAAAGTCTTACGAGTATAGGTACCGATCACTGACAGCACCATACGTACGCTGTACGGCTATATGGCTATTTATCCAGGAGATATGTATCTTAATTGTTATTTACTTTCGTTTTGTTCTCTTTCTTATATCCGATAAAAGTGCAGGTGGACACACGTACATTTGTGTTTGATGAATCAAACTGTAGATAACGTTGAGCTCGAGCAAAGCGCTCGGTTTACATAACGGATGTGCTTCAGTGTTATTTGTCAACCTAGCCCATTATTCGTTGGCTCTGACCTAGTGGGGATACTTACACCAGACCCTATCGATACCTTATCTTGAAGGGATTTAACTAGTTCAGTTTGTTTTTCTAGTCGTTGTTTGCTGTCTATATAATGGTATATCAGTCAATATTGAAAATGTGAATATAGGGTTTCGTTGGGAATGTTGCTTTATGGATGCTCCGGTTTATTGGGCTAATTAAGGTTCGTTGGCATAAAACTCGGTTGGGTACAGTAAGGGTTATCCTTTTTTTCTGATTTTGGTTGTTCTGTCTAAAATTACCCAAGTAAACGTCGGTTTTGTTAGCACAATATGTTAATGGGAACATGAAGTAGGTATGCATATTGAGTGGAAGTGCCAGTGAGCACGTCTTTTGATCATTAACAGAGTGGCCGAAAGAATTATACCACCCATCACAAATGCATAAGTTCTCAAAATCGTATCTCAATCGGGCTCAATCGTATCGATAAACTCGAGCTCAAAAACCGCTGTCTTGAAGAGCTATACCAGTTTTGATGCGTAGCACAACTTTAGACTGGAGTTTGTTCCCTGACAAAAAAGTTATTGCATACTCACTTAACCTTAGGATAGCAACACGCTTTTTCAATACGCGAATAGCAACAGGGCGGTGAGCTACTTTAAAAAATAATACGAAATTAACTCAAAATTTAACTTCTATTTTTAAAAACTCATAAGAATAATTTATTTAATTACATTTTTCGGAAAATTTACGAAAAAGGATTTTTTTTAATTAAAAACAGTTTATGGAAATTTCACTGCAATGCTCTGAACAAAATTTTTTTTTAAATTTTAAGGTTTTTTTATCTGGCTTTGAAGCTATATATACGCGGGAAGGGCATACCTACTTCCCACGAAACGCTAGCAATTGTCAAGTAAAATCAGGGCTGATAAGACTCTCTGCAGCTTTTTATAAATGTGGACCATACAAATGGGTAACGTGTCACCGCAGACATGCCTGTAAAACAAAAAGTACGACGTACCGCGGCAAGCTGTGACCCGGAACAGAAAGCTCAGCTGTCAATTTAAGAATAGAGAAAATAAACTCTGAGATATGACAATTTGTATCTCTCTTCTGAAACATTGTTTTTAATTTTAGGAATTTCATTAGGCAAGCAATATAAGTTCTGAAGCACTTTCTTCCATGTTTTTGTTTCTAAACCGAAATTAGGCGGACCCTCATTAAAACCGCCATAGACCCAATAGTGGCGCAGTGGCTTAGTGGTTAGTGTGTTGGACTACTAAGCGAGGGGCTCAGGTTCGAATCCCGCGAAAACCCAAATTCCAACTTAGGGTTTTTTTCCGCTGCGCCACCTCTCGCGAACGTCTGACAAACATCCGAGAGTATAACTGTCTTGAAAAAGCTTCTCAATTAGCCGTTTGGAATCGGCATAAAATTGTAGATCCCTTCCATTCGTTCCAAAAATGAAAACTCACACAAAACGAATGGTTGTGAGAAGCTAGGCCCAGGGTCCCTACGACCTGTAGCGCCAACTATTTATTTATTATAGACCCAATATCCAATTTGATAGCAAAACTTAACAACTAATTACACAATATAACTATCCGTAGTGGTAACTTTTGAAGGTAATTTCCTAAACTTACGGCACAGTCTCTGCAGCGCACTGCTCTTCATTTTAAGTTTTATGTACGGACCCCATAAGATAAGCCTTCATACTTCAATGAACCTGCTATCAATTATCAATACCTCCTTCCACATTTCAACACGTCATGCCTCCCAAAATTAATAAAATTAATCACGACTGCCATCACTTGTGTCTTCTCTACTGTATTAAAAATGTTCATCTCCTTCTCGTCTAATTGAGTTCGCAATTTCCCTAGATTAACACTCACTGCGCCAAATAAACTAGACAACAAAACAGGTGCTATCATCATCATTTAGCATTTCAATCAAAACTGTGCGAACAAGTTGTCTAGTTTCCATACCTACTGCAAGAGATAATGAGCTTGCGCGCACACACGGAAAGTCTCTTGATTATATGAATCGCGAATCCGTGAAACCGCTATAGGTCATTTAGCGTAAATGGGTGAAAGAGTTACGAGCTTGACGCCGAGATGAGCAGCTTGTGCACGAAGAGGAGGATGAGGAATTTCAGCCAATTAGGCGAAAAGGCATAACAACATGGGGTATATTAAAACATTCCATTTTCATGGCTTCACTTTTACCCCACAGTGAATGGGATTGTAGCAGTAAAAGAAGTGATAGATGACAAGCGGTCCACTGGAAAATTGTGATGAGATTTGTAGACTTAAAGCTCACAAGTGGAATGGAATTGCAGTCTGTCTAACAGCAGGTGTAGTAGGTCGGAAAATGGTCGTGAAAACAACTCTCTAGCTTATCTGGATTTTTGCCATAGCTACGCAAAGAGTTTCCTTTAAAAGTGGTCAGCTCTGTGTGACTGACGTGGACAGAAAAAAATTCAAATTTCCTCTGACCTATATATACGATTTGTCCGGAATTGTCGCACTCGTACTTCATATTTAATACATTTTTTATGTGCCTCTGTGAGAGGGAAATGACATCTACCCTCCAGCGAGTAGTTCGTGTCAATCGATAGCCAATCACTTTGATGAAATTGCCCATTCGAGCATTGCCCGAATCGGCTGGTTGTTGGTTTGTATAGTTTGCCTTTTTTTGTGATGACAACCAGATATGCAGTGCCCTAGGATAACGCAAAGACAACAAAATGGAACACATTGGACGCAGGTTTGCAGGCGGTCCATTACTCGGATACTGGACAAACCAAAATGTATCGATTGACAACAGACAATAGGGCGTAATCTGTGCTAAATTGACATCAAAATGTACTCGTGCATTGCTGATTGAGTGGAGACTTGGGTAAATGAATTGTCTGAACTCGAGTGCGACACGAATGCTTGGCCAAATATTTGCGGGATCATATACCGATGGAAATTTAGAGCTTTTTTTCCATAAAATCGGCCTCCAAAATAATTCCTAAATATTCGCAGTAGGTCATTTGACACGTGCCAAATTGTGGGCATTTCTAAAGTCTTAGGGAACGCCAACATAGCACCTATTGCTTTCTTCCTCCTTTCCATATGATCTCAGACTCAGATATGGCTTCATGGGTAATATCACAAACTACAGGGTGTCCGCCGGGAAGGTATACTACTTTTTTGTTTGTTTATAATTTTTTATTAAATGAAAGAGAATGGATCTTATGTTGATAATTGTTTTTTTTAATGTGGGCAATTATGTATGGAATATTAGGTAAATGTCCGCCTCTGTTAGCCTCACAATTGCGAGCCCTTTTCAGCACATTTTTCATTTCATTCTTACACATTTCACGCGGCATTTCGTTAATTTCATCACGAATATTTTATTTGAGTTGCTCAAGCGTTTCTGGTTTGTTTGCATAAACCTTGCTTTTCAGATATCCCCACAAAAAGAAGTCCGGAGCAGTCAAATCCGGCGACCGTGGAGGCCAATCAACATCGCACCATTTCTTGAAATAATTTGTTGTGGAAAGAGGTCTCGCAGTAATTCCATTGCAATCCTGGCTTTATGCTATGTGGCACCGTCTTGTTGATACCACATGTTAATCAAGCCCAAAGCATGAAGTTATGAATCTTAAATGGAAACAAATGCAAATCCTTGTGCAAAATTGTCGCCAAAGTTGTTCTTTGAATACCAAGCGCTTGAGCACGGCGTCGAATTGAGGTTGATGGATTGTTTTGAACACTTCCTTGAGCAGCAGTAATGTTTTCGGCCGATCTTGCAGTACGTTGTGGTCCATGCTTGGGCCTATCACCTACAGACGCTCTTACTTCGAAATCATTCACTACACGATAAATAGTGCGTTTTGTTGGCACGTTGTTTCTCCCAAAAATTTCACGTAACTTTCTCATCGTCACAGTAATCGATGATTGATTTTGATAAAATGTTTTAACGATTAAAACACGTTGGTTAATCGAATATTTTTCCATAATAAATTTGCCACGTATCTACTTCACTATTGCCAAATATGAACTGTCAAGACAAATGTTTACCAAAATGGCGGCAAAACAAAGTATTATACCTACCCGGCGGACACCCTGTATTTCTATTGCGTTTTTAGCGCGCTTTATGTTTTCTAGTTGACGGCCTAAGCCACTGTCTCCCATTGTACACTGGTCAAGTTGGGAGAGAATAGTGCACCTTGCCTGCTGTATCTAGCATACACGTCGGTTGCTGTAAGATCTCATCACCTATTGGCACCAACACCAGCGTCTGCCGTTTACATTTCACCAAAACCCTTTATTCAACCTATTTAAAGATGTGTTCATTACTAGGATTCTGCAAACGGTCTTAATCAAGTAGAGGGGCCACTAAATGTGAGTCAGAATACAAAGCTAAAAGACACTTATAGATATTAAGGTAGAAAACAAACTGACAGATATACGTGGTTTCAACAACAACAAACTGCGCCTGCGGTTTACTTATTCGCAAAAATTTGGCTACCTCAATGCAGCCGCAACGGGTTTTCCTTACAAAACATAAAACCAAATGCATGTTCTCGTCATTCTGCAGGCGTTTCACGTTCTCCCAGTAACCACTTCCTTGAAATGCGGTAAAACTGTGTGTAGGCCATCACACGCAAGGAACCCGTAAACATGCATCAAATGCTCCACTTAATCCCTTCGATGGACCTGCAGTCATGTCTCCTCCAAAATATTACCACCATCACTCATCGGGACAATTTAAGTTTTAAGTTGTAAGCGTCTTCTTTTGTGGATTACCTGAGCACACGGAATGCATAAGTAGCGAAGCCACTTCAAATTCACTGTCACGCTAGTCCGTTTCGAAGAAGACATAAAAGAACAGTGGACACATTGATCACCTATACTCTTGTGCAATGGTCATTGCACCATCATTATGATCGAAAGTGAATGCCCGACCAACGGTCAACATCTGTGCACTGCGATATCAATTGTGCTTAATTGTCTGACGCCGCCACTACACAGATACACAACAACCGCGCAAAAACGCAATTCAAATCAATTGAAGTCGATCAACTTCATTCAGAACGATGGTCGACGCGATCGATCACTGTGTGGCTAAATACAGGATCAAGAGAAACTGTGTGCATTTAAATTGAAATCTAGTCCCAAAGGCAGCTAGGCTAGGGACTTTAAACAGCCGGCTGGACAGCAACAAACCAAAAAAAACTACCTCAGCCCTCTTGCGAATTACACACAACAACCGATCGCGATTGATCAATGCGGCGGAATAGCTGGCTGCACTCGTTCGATCGATTTTTAACAATCGCTGGGAATTACACTAATTGGATTGCATTCACATGCGAATGCAAAACCGCTGTTCTCCTCATCGTCGTCGTTGTTGTCGTGGGGCTGCTCTGACCCGAGAGTTAAGTGGGCCCGATCGGTGATCTCCAGCGCGCTTGGTGGATATGTCAATTGGGAAATGATTGCGCAATAAATTATTTGGAAAATATTATGTTAGCTGTCGTGTTGTGTATGCAATTTCAAAGAGATTAAGATTTTGTTTGTCCACAAGAGTCGATTGTTTGCCTCGAGTACGAGCGCTCACGTTTGGAGCGTTTTCTTCCAGATGAAAGAGTATGTGCTCTGAATTTGAAACGACTGTCCGCGTATCTCATTTGTGGTATGGATTTTCCACTGCATGAGGCATTTCATCGATGACGCGTGATCATTGTCAGTGGCAGACCCGGCACACACAATATAATGAATTAACCGTAGATCAGGAGAACGTGTAGTCATTTGAATGGCTTATCTCGTTGTGAGTGGTTTTATACCTTGTTTGGCTAACAATATCGTGAGTGGTAGCTATCAGTCAGTGGCAGAGAAAAAAAAATAAAAATTCGTGACAGAGTTTTAGTTGCGTGTCGATAATGTTCGTATAGAGAATATAGGTACCGTTAGATAAGTGTTTCCGTGGTGTAGTGGTTATCACATCCGCCTAACACGCGGAAGGCCCCCGGTTCGATCCCGGGCGGAAACAGCTCTTTTTTTTACGAATTTTTCCATGGGAGCAGATAGTCCGGATTTAAAATTGAGAGCACTTAATGATGGATATGATTAAAATCCACCAGATCGCCAGATTGGAAAATATGTACTTTTGAGTCCGGATTTAGGATTTCGACCGGATTACTGATATTTTCACTCTTTCTTTTGTATAGGATGCTCAAGTTGACTTACTTTTACTTTTAAATTCATTTTTATTGGTATTTTAAATAAACTCACCCACTGGACAAAAACGATTAAATCTAATTTAAAACTAACATTTATCTTATTCTAGCTTACTGGCCCTCAGCGAGCGCTCTAAACTCATCATTATCCTTAAATCTATCTAATTCAATTTTGTTTGTTTTTTAATTGCCAAGAAATTTTATAAAAACTTGAATTCTTTATTAATGTTAATTTTATTTAAAAAAAAAAACTACTTAAAACTACCTAACATACTTAGCCTAAATTAATTATTATAATCAGGGTGCAAAGAACTGTCTAACCACCTTAGGCCTATCTTTAGGAAAGACTGTCTAATGACAAAGCCTATTTTATTGTTTTTTTGATTATTATCATAGCAATTACGAACATAAAATTTCTAGGACGTTTGGCAACTCCGTTTATAGTTTATGAGTCAAAAATCTGCCAAAAGAAAACACAGATGCGTGTTAGAAGGAGACCACACCACGGAAAACACTTATCCAACCATATATCAATTGTGCAGATTTCACCAAAGCGAGTTGAATACTGCCTCCACTTTGTGTACAGCTATCAAGGCGGGCCTCCAAACTTTGTATATGACCGGTACTAACCAAGAGAAAAAGTCGCTTTATATTTAGATTTGCACACCTCTTTAACAGCTTTTCCAAAATTAAATGAATTCAATTTGCTGATATTTGTGACGTAGTAACAGAAAATCTAAAGCAAATGTGGCGTATTTCTTAATATAATACCACGTCACACGAATGATTTCGATTTCGTATTTCGACTATATTTATTGGTACGTATACTCGTAGGCAAAGTGCAAAAACAAAAATGTCGCCTTAGCTATTTCTTTGCTTACACCCGGTCACTGTGGAAGAAGGTTGGTTCCGAATTTTCGCATAGATATTGACGACTGATAATTTGTATCAGAGAAAGTGATAATAGTTACGACAGTTCGCCAATATTAAAGAGGTTGTTTGTTACGGGTTTCCCGGTATAGCGCCTGTGGCTTGGACTAGTTTACTTATTTTCTTAAGGCTTTCAAACAATCTGCGTTGGTATTATTTAAGCCTTTTTGATACCACCTATGTGGTTCCGACTTTTAGAGTTTCTGTGGGCACAAAAAGTCTGACTTCCTTCACAGAGCACAAATAGGCTCCACCCACATTTTTTCACCGTCTTAAGGTTCCATAAAGCTTCGGTACGTTATACACATCATAAATACTAAGAGCGATTTACTGCCAACTGCAATATTTGTCTGGCCGCTGTTGCCTAAGCTCCATTTAAACTTCACCCAGTATCTACAAACTACAACCCTTTCCACACTACACACACACCTATTGTCATGATACAGGGCTCATTTTCAACTTGCCTTAAACTTCACCTTATCCACTTCGACTACCTGTATACGTGAATCCCACTTCATAAATCAAACAATATCGGTCTCCCGGATACAATGAAAAAGTCATCCATTGTATCGAACCTTCGGTGGTATATTTCCACAAGTCTTGCTATGGGCAAACATTAAAGTTCATAAAAATGTTCAACAAATAAGCGAAGTAATAATAGTAGGTAGGAACCTACTCCTACTTCACATTGTATGCTCTGTTTGGCAGGATTTAAACCCATGTGTTAACCTGTAAAGTAGGTACAGCTTCATTGAACAGGGAAATCCCTCCTGCTCAAAGGTGTCGTAGTATTAGTATAGGACTGCACAATGCAGCTCGTCAAGTGAGTTAGACGTATTGAGTTAAGATCGCAGTTCGTATCTGACTTTCAAGGGCGCTTGACGAGTTCGCGCAGTGCAACATAAATGTTGTTCATATTTTCAGAAGTGGGATTGCCCATTGGTCCTTCTTTTGTGTAAAAAAAAAAAAAAAAAAAAAATGTGTAAAGTGTACAATGTCTAGTGTAGTGGAACGATAGTGAAAGACAAAAAAAAAAAAAAAGGGTATGAAAGATACCCAGTAGAGAAAAAAACGTCTTCCGCGAGTTGAGATGCCTAAGGTCTGTTGCCGACCGATTGGCAATAAAACAGGAAGAACGTGTGTGTAAACAGGATGAACGTGTGGGTATGAGAAATTTTGGGAAAACCGTACATAGGTACAGGTATCTGAGTGAGCTAAACCTCGGATTGGGTAAGCAATAATTTAAGTTACTAAAATCACAGCTGACGAAAGATACCAGCGAAAGATTTTCTTCTATGGAGTACGGTATGCACTATACACGGGGTACCTAGTTTGGGATATGTGAACGCATAAAAAACTAGCAGACGGCGGCAAAACGGGATTGTTCTGTTTTTTTTTTGTTTTCCGTGCACACTGCATGCACAATGCACATGTCGTGCTGAGCTGGGGGTTGATTTTCGTTTCAGTGAAAAAAACAGGTATAATACGTAGATAGATCTTTTTACCAAATTTTCTGTCAGGCTTGGTGGGCGTAGATATCCATTTCGTTACGTATTTTGAAAATGTGCACTGATTTTTTTTCTGTGAATAACGCTCGTTCGGGTAAATTCATTCATTCAATGCCGTCGAGTATATATGAAGAATACGTGAACATTCAATGTTTCCGTACATTTTACGGTATCTAGTATGAAATGAGGAGAATGAGACTTGTATCATTCGAAGGGTGATGTGCAATAGAATAGAAGTACAACCAAATAAAAAGCAAGACTGGCTCGAACGAAACTTTCTCGTTAAGAGTATCCATATGGACATAGAACCCCTTATTTCTGAGTATGTTTAGCAGTTAATTTAATACGATGGACAATAGCAGGGCCATAGAACACCCCTCTGGGGGCAACTTTTGAGTTTTAACAGATCATATTAAGAATACTTATATGTATATAGTTCGGATGTTAGGTATATTTTACATGTGTTTTGGTCAAAATCGTTAGAGCGGTTTTTGCAAAATTTGCCAGGCATAGGCGGAACGGTGCCAGGTATTGCAGTGTTTGCTTTGAAAGGTGCTATTGCGTGGCTGTTTAGTTGAGGACCGTTGTAAGTTTTTGTTCGGGATGTAAGCATTGCTTGGTTTTTGAGGTTTTGTCGAAGTCGGAAATGGGGCTTTCGAGATGTGAGTAGTTTTTGGAATTGGCGTTTTCGGTGCTTCGAGTTGAAAATTGAGGACTCAGTCGTTTTGGAAACATTCATTTGACTTTGGGTTTGCATTTTGGTAAAAACGTTAACGAAGAAAGTTGAAAAAAAATTAGGAGCGTATGTCGCCATTGGAGCTGGTACAATTGGGTTAGGAATTTCCTGTACGCTCAGTGTTTATTGCAGGCCTTTTTGGTGGCGTTCAATTTGCCGCCACCATTGCCATAGTAACGTATTCAAATATGAAAGTATGTACATATAAATCATCTTATATTAGAACCTATTTTCGATGCGTCTTATTCAGTCCTATGAGGCAAAGTCTTTTATCAATTTTTTCTGTTGTTCTGTTGTGAATTTCCATGCAGGGGTTCGGACTGTCAGGGGATCTTTTGCGGGCTCTAAAATTGGTATTCTGTGTGGAGGGGTCTTTTGTGAATTCTATTAATAACAGAATAAAAGATGGAATTTTGTGACTATTGTTTAGTTTAGTTTAGTTTGGTTAGTTATTTAGCTCATTTAAGCCATTATAATAATTTTAACATAGCCATTTAGTTCATATATACAACTCCAAATGTTACAATTAAATTTTGTTATTGACAATTATATCTAGCGTATTCAATTAAATTTCTCTTAAATTCATTAAAATTATGTATGTGCTTTAGACTGCTTGGTAGGTTATTAAATTCTTGAAAACCCATATAAAAAATGTGTCGCTGCCCTCTGATCGTTCGCATCCTCTGAATTTGTGGATTGCCCGTGCTCCTTAGTTGATATGAATCGTCATCGTCACCCGTGGTATGTGCGTTATTACATAAATAACCAGGAAGCATATTGTTTTTAATTTTGTATACAAATAACATAGTCATGATATATAGCCTCTGATTTACACCATCTTAAGGTGTTGAGCAGAAATCTAATTGGTGTGTATCTGTTACATTTATTACATAAATAAAAGATTTCTGTTGGATGTGAGGTCTTAGATTGGGATGTTTCTCTTTATAATGCCTAGTCAACGAAATGCTTGAAAATGGAGACAAAGTGTAGTGGATGTGTGTAAAAGGGTAATATAGTTGAAAATTGTTTCAACATTTGTATTTTTGTTTAGCCGAAAACTGTTGCAGAATTATCGACGCAGCAAAAGAAAAGTACTTTTAGGAACGAAATGTGGAGAGAAAAAATAAAACCACGACTTTCTTGGAGCTTAGATAGAATTAGACAGTTTATTATTTCATGAATAGTGTGGTAATTCAAAGCGGTGCTAAATAGAGCTAATTGATAGACAAAATGGAATTCAGTAGTGTGCTATCATATAAATTTACAATGTGAATAACAATCTTATTTCAACAAAAACACCCATCACTTTTGCTGAAGATTTGATGGTAACCCATTTAATCTTCCTGATGTGAGTGATAGTTCGGAACTTGCTCCTTTCACCGACAGTTTTATGTTATTTTGCAAACAAAAAAAAAAAAAAATGTTGTCAGGTGTCACTTAGTATAAAAAAAAAAAAAAAAAAAAAAAAATCTGCTTTCAATTTTCGAAGTTCTTTAACGGAGTTTCATAAGAGTTCGGAATGTGATTTATAAAAGATCTTTTGTGGTCAAGAAATTTTATGGTTTGTGGCAGGGATTTCATAACGGAATAAACGATTTCGCAGAATAGGCCCAATTAACCCATAATGGAATGAAATTTGCTTACGCATAAAAGTAAGCAAATAATGTTTAAATTTTATACCTTTTTGGAAATTTTGCTTAATGTTATTATTGTTTCTGATGCAATTAAAACACTTTTAATTCATCCTTCCACACTACTTTTCTTCGGTTTTTTTTGTCACATACTCAGCGGTATTCTTTATTGAGTTCATCATATTTTTTAATATATTCTTAATTTGTTTTTATATTGCAACTTTGCCCATGACACAACAAAACATAAACATAATAACTAAATAAATTAGAATAAATGATTGTAGACATCACTTATGTGAAATAACGCAGTCGAAGTACAATTCCGTGTAGTGCTGTCGTGCGTTAGGTGATAAACAGCGAATAGCTAATAATATGTAGATGGAATATGTTTATTAATAAGAAAAGTTAACAAACGGATAGGGTCACTATCCGTCTGCCAGCTAAAACACGTGTTAGAGAGCGGATAGCGTTTTTTTATTAATGCGGGGGAATACCGACTACCGCCTACGAGTAAAAGTACCGATACCAACATCGATTTTAAGGAAAAGTGAAAGGTTGCGTTCTGTTTAAGATACCAAAGTACTTGGTTCAGTTGTTCAAACAGGGATGGAGTTGTTCCGTGAGTAAACATGATCGTTTAAATGAATTCACAAGGGGACTTGTTGCACATCATGTGCGCAGTCGAAATAGATTGTGTGGTGAAGTTGAGTTGTACTGATATGAGTTGAGCAAATCTAAAAGAAACGAGAACATTGGAAGTTGCCAGTCCTGTTTCACTACAAAAGCAGGTTTTCAAGCAACGTATTAATAACGTTTAACGCTTATTGTCAAAGGGTTTTTTATATTACATATATACCTATATGTTGTTTTTCCGTTATTTTCAATTAACTTATATTCGATCAAGAGAAAATAGCGTGAACAAGAAATGACATTTGCGCCACGAAATTAAGTTCACGGAATGAAATAAAAGGTCTCAATTTCAAGAGAGGTACGTAACCGCTTTTCTTGCAAAAGGGTTGAGAAATGTCATTTTAGTTGCCAATTCTTCGTCCGACTTCGTTGAGGGCGAGATTGAATAGAGTTTTGCTTGTCAAACGTCTGAGCTGTCACTTAGTTGTCAGTTTTCGTTTTCATTTTTCAGTAAGTCGAAATTCGGCGAGTAGA
The DNA here is from genome assembly GCA_949126925.1 of Cheilosia vernalis. Classification (NCBI taxonomy): domain Eukaryota; kingdom Metazoa; phylum Arthropoda; class Insecta; order Diptera; family Syrphidae; genus Cheilosia; species Cheilosia vernalis. The sequence goes on from OX421362.1 coordinate 6,816,438, forward strand.
AAGTTGCGAAGGAATGAGGAGAGGGTAAATGGATTTCTTCTCATATTTTTTTGCGATTTTCTCAGTACGTGTTCGCATTTGTACAATTTCTTAGCAAACTTTAATAACGTTGCCAAAAAGTAAAAACAAAAAAAAAAAAAAAAAAAAAAAAGGCTAATTGCCACGGCTGTGTGCGAAAAAAAAAGGCTGAGTGCCACGGCTGAGTGCGAAAAAAAAAAAGGCTAATTGCCACGGCTGTGTGCGAAAAAAAAAAGGCTAATTGCCACGGCTGTGTGCGAAAAAAAAAAAAAAGGCTAATTGCCACGGCTGAGTGCGAAAAAAAAAAAGGCTGAGTGCGAAAAAAAAAAAAAAAAAAAAAAAGGGCTAATTGCCACGGCTGAGTGCGAAAAAAAAGGGCTGAGTGCCACGGCTGAGTGCGAAACAAAGGCTAATTGCCACGGCTGAGTGCGAAAAAAAAGGGCTGTGTGCCACGGCTGAGTGCGAAAAAAAAAAAAGGCTAATTGCCACGGCTGTGTGCGAAAAAAAAAAGGCTAATTGCCACGGCTGTGTGCGAAAAAAAAAAAAAGGCTGAGTGCCACGGCTGAGTGCGAAACAAAGGCTAATTGCCACGGCTGAGTGCGAAAAAAAAAGGCTGAGTGCCACGGCTGAGTGCGAAACAAAGGCTAATTGCCACGGCTGAGTGCGAAAAAAAAAAAAGGCTAATTGCCACGGCTGAGTGCGAAAAAAAAAAAAGGCTAATTGCCACGGCTGTGTGCGAAAAAAAAAAGGCTAATTGCCACGGCTGAGTGCGAAAAAAAAAAAAAAAAAAAAAAAGAATAGTTAGCTAGGTGCACTGAGGACAGTGCAATACAGGATGGCCGAGTTGTTAACCTGTAAAGTAGGTACAGCTTCATTGAACAGGGAAATCCCTCCTGCTCAAAGGTGTCGTAGTATTAGTATAGGACTGCACAATGCAGCTCGTCAAGTGAGTTAGACGTATTGAGTTAAGATCGCAGTTCGTATCTGACTTTCAAGGGCGCTTGACGAGTTCGCGCAGTGCAACATAAATGTTGTTCATACATGTATCCATTGAAGGCGGAAATTTGTCGATATTACTTTTCCTCCTGAATTCACAGCAAGGTTTGTCGAAAGTTCTGTCGTCCTCTGTTGAATTATTCAGACATATGGATGGAGTTCATGCCTTTGCCATCCGAAAGGACGATATCACAAAATAAAGTAAAAAAAAAGAAAAAACGCTTACATGTCCTCATTAAAAAGTAATATCCCTTTTTTTGGAGGAGATGAGGGAAACAGCTCGACTACAATACTTTTACATGGGCCAACGCAAACAGGTTTCTCTGCAGCTGTGTGTAGGATTGACTGATGGTCACAAAAAGCAGGGAATCATTCAATCTACTACAGTTTCACGACAGAAAACAGAAAAAGGATGAAAATGTGGTACGGCACAAAATGCTGATCCTATAAAGTTGGTTTTGTGGAAAGTTTGCTTGTTAGGGACGATACGATGTTTGTGTGTGCTTGCGGTTGCCTTTGTAAGGACACTGAAATCTGAAAGTGCAGGTATTTCTCCGTCTTTAAAATCTGATTACAGTGAAAGAAACGAGTCCTTAGCGGTAGTAATGCCTCCATGCCTCATTTAAAATCCAATTTCTACTGCCCAATATTGTTTCAGTTGATTAAAACACCCACCCTGCCAATTGGCACTCATACGAGTAAAACTCGTACAATTCAAAGGATGCATGCCGAAGGGTTGTGATGGGTGATGTGTTGTTTTTAGTGACTCATTCCTCGCTGATGATAGATGTAATCTGGTAATGACAACAGAAACATGGATAGCGTTGATAGGCAAATGGCGTTTCGTATGCCCCAAGGACATTTTTCAGTAAATATTCCTGTTTTTTGCGTGCCTCCGCCTATATACTAAGAAAAGACGCCGGTGCTGAGACAAAGGTGGGATTAGCAGCGATATAAGTTTGTTTTACAGCTCAGATGATAAATTGCAGTGTTTATGTGCCGAAAGCAATTTTGAATGTTTAACCCCTTTTTAAATTGGTGGGGTTGGGTTCCATTACATGACTTTTTGTCTTTGCCCAATGTTGAAGGTCTGAGGTCGCTGATTACACAACGCAGTCATTAGGTTGTTTTCCTTTGCAGATTCGCCTGAAGGAAGACCTTTTGAAGTGAAATTGAAAAATGAATAGTGTAAGTGGGATGAATGCGTGCAAAAGGGTGGTAATATAATTCCAATTCGGTTGGGAAACGATTGTTTTACTTTTAAAAGGTCGGGCGGACTTTGAACGGGACTCATACCATTTAGCCAAAAATTGGTGTGAAAATCGATTTGCTGCGAAAATCTAGGACTAAATATGCGGTCCACTCTTTTTCAAGTTTTTCATAAAGCGCTTAATTTTAATATTCACGACATTAAAAATTTACTGTTGTTCCTCCGAAATCCCTTTTAGATATTTTAAAAAGTCCATGGTCGTCCTTTTCTAAAGTAGGGCTATATTTTTTAACTTAAAAACTTTCTTGTACATAGTATTTCCTTCGTTTTATAAAAATGGTATTTAAACATTTAATTCACTCTACTTAATTTAATTTAATTGCTTAATACAAGCGTATAAAAACTAATAATCAAGTAGGTATTCAAATTATTATTATAACAACTTTATTGTTACATAAATAAATTAAATAACAATAGAATATAGCACTAGCTTCCAGGGCTTTAGGCTAAATAATAAGACTATATGCAAGATACAAATATTGAAGGTAAAAAATCGCAAACATAACACATTAATGTAAAATGATTTATTAAATATAACAATTCATAGGTTAAAAAGGAAATGAGATATTTATGGTAGGGTAGATTGTGAAGCGCATTTTTAAGAGTTGCGCTTTGGTGCAATTTAGGTTAAATAAGTTGGGCGACATAGTGTTGGCCTTGGTAAGGAGACCAGACTTGCCTGCCATATTCAAGAAGTGGTCTTACAAACGTCGTATAAAGGGATTTTGTGACATAGGGGTTAGAGAACTCCTTCGACCAACGTTTAACAAAAGCGTGAATAGAGTTAGCTCTGCTAATAATGTTGTCAATACACGTGAGAACGAAAGTTAAGTTGGACGTCGCAGATAATGCCTAGATCACGAATGGATGAAACAGTGGAGACAGACTTGTTGTTAATGAAATAAGATCTTTGATTCAGGGGATGACGTTTGCGGGAGAAAGTAACAGCTTGACATTTAATCTGAACGATTCTGTTGACACCAGGTGTAGAAGTGGTTAAGGTCAGTTTGTAGTGAGAGAGAGTCAGCGGTGCACGATATTTGTTTGCATTTGATTTTATTAAACTTTTGTATATTCACAATGGTGGTGAATATTTAATATTTAAGTGCGTTGTCTCAAAAACAGGATCCCAAAGGAATACAATGTTTGTTTTCTTAAATCTATTTTACATAAATCGTGGCTGTCTTCCCGGATTCATACTCATGGTATGCATCGTTGCCTAGGTTGACCTCAGGGTCTTCGAGTCCGGGTGTTGATGTTCTTGTGGTTTTAGGGTGGTTGGTCATCTTGGTAACTCTCTGGCCTTCACCACAGATCCTCCTTTTATACTTTTCGCATTTCCCATTAAAGCATCTATTCGAATTGCTGAATATCAGGTACCTGCTAGAAAGCAATATAAAAGGACAAGGATCATAAACATTTGTATAGATCTTTTTACCAGCGTCATAAACATAACAAAATACTGAAAGTATTCAAATAAGATAATAAACTATTCTATATCCTTTTTCGGACACATTATTCAAATAGATAAGATAAAAGGTGATGAGTGGAAAGATACAAATTTTTCGATCGTTTCAGAAAGATCTATTTGTTTGGAGTTACGTTCCAAAACTAATCTTACATTTCGTCGACAAATGCATTATTCTTAACAAATAGAATTCTAAAAAAAGGAAAAACTTCAATTGAAGATAGGTCGCAGACGCAGAGTTAGCGTAGAAAGATGAGCATGGCACAGGTTTTGAGTTGTCTATTGCTCGATCATAATTATTGCCACATCCCAGGTTGGAACTCTACTGGACAGTGAAAAGTTTAATTTACTACAGATAATTTTGTTACCAATAAATTTGAAGACCCTACAAGAACGGCTTAAATCAGCTTCACGCTTTCATATTCAATGCCATTTGATAAATATACCTACCTAATATTCGCTTGTCAAGACAAATGTTCTCAATAAGCTTATATTCAAAATTTAGATCCCAATTTGATAGCATTTTCTAAAAAAGACCTGCAACATTAAGTTCGCTCAAACTTAAAACTTTTGTAAAGATTTAAAAATACGCTACCGAATTGCCATCCATCAAACAGATACACGCCATAATACCTGCCTACCCTTCACGACTGCGAATATGATTCTAATGCCATTTGCAAATATGCATACTTACAAAAAACTGGAAACGAATAATTTACAAAAGAAGTTACTCAAATAAAGGCACAGGACCAATTCAATTCATCGCATCATTCAACTAAAGCAGATTTACTCCCCTTTGACTGACAACATATGTCAGTATTTTTAGCCCTCCTCGTCATCAGTCTATTCCACATTCACACAATTCAAAAGAAGAACATCGCACACTTACCTACCCCCTTTTCAGACCTCAATTCACTTCGATTTGAATGTGCGTAAACAAACACCAACTCTTACTCGTACCGATCAAAGGAGCCCAAGTGGTCTGACTAGATAAAGAATGAAAAAACGCATATTCCTTTCACACAAATAAGATGCTCGTAGTCGTATCTTTGGCAGGCACACGCACGTTTACATGAATAACATATAAATTAAATACCATCCAGCAGTAACAACGAGGACACCGGGTTAATTAGAATGCCCACAGTCACAGTGCACTGGATCCAGGTCTTCCTCGCCACTATATCGCCTGCGTTGACCTGCATATCAGGAATAAATTCTGCAATTTTCTTCATGTTAATGGTCAACCATGAGGAAATCATTAATCAGTAGTCAGTACTACTGAGGCGAGAGTTTAAATGCGTGCGCTCAAGAGATGTTTTCCAAGTCGAACAGTCAGAGCCTCAGTGGTCGAAGATGAAGGAAATCATTTGGCCGCCACCGGCACTGTGGTCTCTGTCTGCACACAATTGATTTATTTGCGTCGATGATTGCTGCAAATCGCCTTTTGCCAGAGTTGCTGACGACAAAAAGATACACAATCAATGATAGATACAACTAAATCAGAGGCCCAGGATGGAAGTGCCTTCTGTACTCGTATATGGACCACTCGTAGATATGTCAATTGCATGCGCCTGCGATGATGACGATGATGACGCTTCTTCTTTGCCGGGGGCTTTTGCGCTGTTATCTGCTGCATGACTTGCATGAGGCTACAATTTGAATCCTGATTAATAGACTTGTGTGCGAGGATGGTAGTTTATTTCGTATTGATATGTTTTTAATCGGATTTCTATAATTGCTATGCCAAAGGGGGATAGCAAAACTTGCATTGGCGAAGGGGAATAATAATTGTTTGAGCATTTGACTGACTGGACAACTATAGTAAAAATTGCACAGTAAAGGTTATTTTTTTTATATTGGACTATCAATCAGTCTGCATTGTGATATTACTTGAAATAGCGCCGGTTGCAAATGGCTCTGGGGTCGAAAACTTGTATATAGATTACGTTTGGATAAACGGTGATCAATCTGCTATGCGGGAGCGAGCTCTAATTGGAAGATAGCACAATAGGCGAATAGGCCTACTTGTGAGGTGACCACAGTGACTCCATATTTATAGAACTCCAATGATGTCAATTATTTGCTTTTCTTAGCTGAGTTCTCTCCGATGATGAGGATGAGCACATATGGAAGTAAAAAATCTTCTATACGGGAATTCGGTTCTGTATACAGGACGGCAAGTACTGAGGTGAATAAATTGATAAAAGCCCTGAACTAGAATGACTCGGCTAAATCGATCGAATGGAGAAAAATGCGCCAGCCGAGAGTAGGTATAATAATCCCAATCTCAAGCCCAAGCTAGATGTGACCAGAAACAGAAGACCGAATCTCTGCTCCAAAGAATACCAATCCGTGGCGGATGTCAGAGTCCTTGGTAGGTGTTCTAACCAATGATTTGGTCCTGGCTGCTCCGCGTCGTGTCCAATAACAAAAAAAAACACACTACAAAATCTTCTTTTGGTTGGGGTTCGCCATATATGTCAACGCACAACATGTTAATAAAAAAGTACTAGTTGTACTAGATTTTTAATTTGTAGTTATAGCACTGATTGTAATAGTTGCAACTGGGAAGTGGAAATATCGAGTATTTTCCAACCCAAATCGATCGCAAAAGGCTTGTATGCGGGCTTGTATGCGGTGCCGCAAAGTTTAAAGCTGTAATACCTACCCGATATGTTACAATATATTTATATTCTTCAGGATGAACTTTCATCAGACTCATCAACTATATACCAACCAAATCCCGACTGACACAAACACCCTCCAAACGTAAGTCTGTTAAGTCTCTTAACCGAAAATTGTGTCCTCTCCTTAATGCCAAAAGCAATTTCGTGCAATTCCATGCATCCGACTTATCCTCACACAATTTCCACACTTAGGAAAAACAATACAATCTCATTCTTTCGTTCGAGTGCAATTATGGTCTTTTTTTTCCATCCAACAAGCGTCCTAATGTTCCGGCTCTATGAAGATACGGATTGCATCATTCGCCACTGTAACCGCCCCCTTATCTTGTTTAAGTAATCTCGCCTGGCTGTGGCGTTTTTCCTTATACTCTTCCACTGTACCGTCAACAAGGACGCGAAGACGAGAGCACATTAGCAGGGAGGTTAACCAAATTGAGAGGAAAAAAAAACAAAATTACGATGACAGTTTTTGAATTTGTGTTGTGCGGAAAAAAAAGTTACAATATCCTGGGAAGGATAGAAAAGTTTCTCATCTGTGATTGTTTTCTTACAGTATGAATATGAGATATGTCCAATGTCCATGCCGCACTCGAGAGGAGCTAGATAAGGTCATTAACATTTTACTAGGTTTCCTTTTTCATATCTTAAGGATGCACTTGCACACGAGTTTGTGCGTTGGCGGAAGGAGTTTCAGCACAAAAACTCAACGCCGACGGTTAGAATGGTGATGAAAAACACCTGAAAGTCTGATTCTTTGTCAAAGGACTACGCGCGTTCGGATTGTGTGTTCCCTTTGTGTGCAAATGCATTGCTGTGCCGTTGTCGTTTGTCGCCTGTATCCAAACGCCAGTGGGTGAACTAGTCTGGAACTTTATTATTATTATTATTTTTCTGTGCCCTGTTTTGCACCCCCTCAACCTCATACATAAAATATGTTTTATATCCCATCAGAAGAATAAAAATATAAATTCATGAAGGTGTTGCGGGGGCAGGTGTGACAATATACGCATACTGTCGCCACAAACAATGGATATGTTTCGTCGAGTTGAACGATATTAGGGCTACTTTTGTTTTTAACCTTTTGTTGGCGCTAGATGTGCGCATTACACACTGTCAGTAGCAAGGATAAGGAGTATACGAATATAGAACAATCGTAAAGTGGGTTTTCTAAAAAAAGATGTACGCCAAGCAAGGCTGCTAATTAAAGTCTAAGGCCCAGTACGCAACTGTTCCGGAACGAAATTTCCCGGTGGTGTCCCAATGGACAGCGAAACGTCTGCGAAAAGGTAGCGGAAAATAATTTGTGGAGAGTTCCATCAGCTGATACACAAGTAGCTCTCGCTATTTATCTCCGATTTGGATACTCCAACTTTTTACTGGCTCCTTCAAATTGTCATTTGGTAATTATCTTAATTAAGGCTATTCACTTCGAAGTTTGGCGATTTTTAGGCTCCTTTGGCGTTTATAAAAAAAAAATACAGACGTCAATTGTTTTCGTTTAACTAGAAGTTCTATACAGATAATTCTAAATGAGATTACTTCCTTTTCACATAGTTTTTGAACAGGCTCTATCATCTCAGCAGTAAAATCGTCTCACAAAATATGTATGAATATGAAAAACACACTGTCGAAGTATGCGGGGCGGGTATGTTGTATGCATGCCCCTTCCACCAAAATGATTTTGTTTTTATTAGCAATGGAAAATGGATAACCAATTACGTCTCAATTACGAGTTTGTGTTGCTTTGATCTTCATATTTGAGTTTGGGAATTTTTGGCTCCAACATTTTCCAATTTGGATGCATACCTCTTATAAAATATGACAACATTTCGCAAGCAATTAATAGGTCTGTTCCCTTACTTTCTGGTTCAATTTTGGCAATATGTCAGATTTCTCTCATTGCTAGAGAATTCGCTCACCGAAATGAAATATAACCAAAAAGGAAAGGAACGCGTTGAACCACTTATTTGAAAAATGTGAATTTAATCTAGGCGAAAATAACAGTAGAACAAATCACAAATTGATATTTAAGAACAAGATTTGTATGGCTTTTATTGCAGAAATTAAATTATTTTGCTTCTTTCATCTATTTGAATGCTTTACAAGCACGGAATATAACCAAAAAAAAATTCGGTTACAAATTAGCATTTGAACGATTTGAAAACCAGCTGTCAGCAATAACCAACTAGCCCAAAGAAACTTCCTGGACTAATATTTGCAGATTTTTTATGGAGGGGAAATGTCTGGTTCTCTCTTTTAGCTATCTTCTGTCGAACTTTTGCGTAAGGGAACGAAGTTTAAATAAGGCTAATGTTCGAATGCATTATGGAAGAGACCTAATGCCCCGGACAATAAACGTGTGCGAAAAGAGAGTGGAGAATTGTACCAAGCAATCTACTTTGGCTACCCACTTTTACGCTATCGTTTCGCAGCAGCTTCGTACTGAAAAACGAGATCGAATTTTCTCGTTCATGATTTCGTTGTGTCACTTTTGTATGGGATTTTTCGGTCCGGAACGGCTGAGTACTAGGCTTAAGACAATTTAGGTAATATACTCAGGTTGGGTTAAATATATGGTGAAGGCTGCGGGTGTGTGGGATTGGGAGTGTTCTTAGGACAATTTAATATTTTTTCAACTTTCTAACTATCCCAATCGGAAATTGCTAGTTAGCCGTTGAAAATACGTCGCTGATATACAAAACTGTGCGTTCTTTCACAAGTTGTGTGCCACAGGTCAGTGCTACACGAGCTCCATAGCCGCTCCCCCAATTTTCTTAGCGCGGCTGCAGAACTGCCACTCATCCACTCGAAAAAATGGTGATCATGCTTGTTGTTTGGCTTATAGCAAGCACTGTAAGCACTCCGTCTCAATTGATTAAACAAGCTAATTTTACAACTACATACAGCAGTTTTTCCACGAATTTAAAATTCTTGCCGCAAACGCAAACTGTCACACTTTATTCACAATCCACATAGAAACAGTCGTGACCCACGAATGAAAAGTTCGTTCGAAATTAACCTTCAACCTGGAACCTGCGAACAGTGATCCAAGGTTGGGGGGAAAGTCGGAAATTTTGTGGATTTTTTTCAACAAGGGGAGAAAAAAGGGGGAAGGGAATTTTTGAGAGAAAACAATCTAAAAATGGGGAAAAAAAAAACATTTAAAATTTTATTTAAATAAAGTCATCGAAAGACTGCACTATTTTTAAATAAAACAAAAACACGTCACAAACTTCAACTTTGGCTGGAATTTCGTACACAAAACATTTATTTAAAAAAAATTATTATGACTTCGAGGTTCGAGGTAAAAAAAAAGGCTGCTTAAGAAAGACTTCACAATTGTGCAAACAAACTACAAGGTACATATATATTTTTAAATATAATTCCTATTATTTTTTTGTTTGCTTATTTCTAAGATAGCTATTTATATAAAACATAAAATGTTAAAATAAAACTTTAATAAGGGATTTCGGTTTTGGGGAAAAAAAGGGATTTTTTTTTGAAAAAGGGGGAAAAAATATCGTTTTGGTGTTAAAATAGAAGGATTTTTTTTCTTTAATCTGAGATCCCTGCTTGCGACATAAGAGCTTTCATGTGAATGAAATGCCAGAATCTACGAATAATCGCTTGTTCGCGTTTCGCAATTTTTATTTTTTTTTCGCTGTCATGTGAATAGTAATTTAGTTTTATGAGTGCTATATACTACTCAGTACTCATGGCGTAGTAATCGGGTCTCAAAAGAATCATCTGTCAAAAAATCAGCTGTGTGTTCAATAAAAAAAATTGATTGACTGTTTGTATGTGGATTTGCTAAATACGTTAAAAACACTTAACCAATCCGTCCGGGTCTTTTAGACAGAACAGGCTTGATTGCGTAGCATTTCATTTTTACTTCATTAAAGTCGCCCAACTTGTTCAGAAGATCTGCACATTTTTATTTATGGGATCTATAGAAGCCATAGTCACAATTCGTGGAAAATGAAGAACACTATTCAATTAGTACCTACTTCGAAGAAAGAAAACTGATACGAAGAGTGCTTCTTTAGAGGGTGATAGACAAGAACAAAACAAACTTGTAGTTATGAGATTATTTTCCTTCAGAAGGGGAGTAGGTATGCTCTCTGCCGTATTTTTGTTTAAAACATTTGCCTTTCGAAGAAATGTGACCGTCTTAAGTAAAGGTTATTAGCCGCATACAGATAATTACACTAGATTTTCAGTTACTCCTTTATACCGTAAAAAGTAACTCAATCCACTAAGGGGCAACATCCTCCGCCATCATTCAAGCGCAACAACACAGAAGCTGACATAAAAATTAATTACGAAAAATAACAACTTCTTAGAGGTACATAAAAGCATATCCAGTCCATAACCACCACCCACTTGAAACCCACATAAATACTCGAGTCACACATCCTCTTAGAAATGAAAGTAACACTCCATCGCAAGCCAACATGTTTCAAAATGTCGTGTCATTCGCAGAAAGCTCGCTGCAATTAGTGTTAATTGCAATTGTAACAAGTAAACCCGATGACACATTTTCCAAATGAAAACTGTTTTCAATCTCTTTTCAATGGACGATACATTTATCTTACTTAAAAATGAAAACCTTACCTACCCTCCAGCTCCACTTAGCAGGACTTTTTCAATTACATTCAAATGGTCCGTTTCCCCATCCGAACGACGAAGTAAAATTCGCACCAACGAATTATGGTTTCAAAGGGAAAACCACCACCCGCCCATTTGGATAAGAAAATTAACAATAGTCCCGACACGTGACCACTCTTTAGTGAAGTCATGAATTTGAGGAAAATACAATAAAAATCGCAAAAGCAAAATGGAAAATATACTTCCAGTCCAAGTGTTGAGGAGAACCCGAAACAAATACGAGCGGTTCGCCAGGGGACTGTGGACTCAGAAAAGCTCGCTGACATGCTGTCTGATTGATGGGTGTCCTGCTGTGAGGCACGTTTTAGAGTTTCTCGTTTTTATTGAGAAAAGTCCTTTCCATTACACAGCTAAGGATGATTGTACAAGAATAGCTAAAGATGAAACTATACAGAACAGACAAATGGACGCCGCTGTTGGATAATCATTTTGGACAGCAATGAGAAGTACGTATATCCCTTTGTGTGACTTTATTCGTTACGCGGGGGCAGTGACAATGATATCAATCAATCTAATTGGAGAGCGAGTGCTTCGTGAGTTTTCAAAATGGCGTTTTTTATTGAATTACCTATATTTTTATTTTTAGAAAACTTCAAATGAGCTCAGTGATGGCAATGAAATGGAGACGCCATCCATCGAAACTGAGTTATGACAGCAGTCAGTATTTTTTGTACACCAACGGTACACCAATTGGGCTGGGGATAGAAAAATGTTTGGTTTGAATTTAGTTCCAATTCGTGACCCAACCCAGCATCCGTTGCAACGAAACGGTTTCGTTTTCAAATTTAATTAACGCCAAATATTTAACAAAATGTTCAAGTTGAAAAGAAGTCCTCTTCCTTCGCATATTCTTGGACCACGTACAACGGCGTGTGAACGTGAGAATACCGGTAGCCACCCGGTGAACAAATACCCGTGTATCCTTTAATGAAAATCATAAATTAACTCCTCCAACAGCTTGAGGAATGCATTTCTGTTCATAATTGTCCACCACATTGTGTTCAAACGGTATGCATGTTTCTATGCATCCGACTGCAACCGCACAAGGACTCCGAAAGGCATCCCCCACCATATTGGACGCGTGACACTGTACACAACAAAACACTGCCTGTCACAGATATGTACTATACCTACTCCGCCCCGTAGAAGGATTCTACGCGATCTAATGTTTGGGACCATAAAATTTAATGACCGGTCATAACTTGTCTAGCGGCTTAAAGAGCAGCGCACATTGTGAGCACGGCCATAAAGGCGAACGATACGATACCAGCAAATTGGCAAACAACAACAACGACCATGCTCCTTGTTGTTGGCAACAACAGCAGCAACAAACAGATTAATCGATGATTTCGATGAAGTGGAAGATGACGCGACGACTACGACGAAGGACGACGGACGCGCGCAATCATCAGGCTTTGAGTGTGCAGGGTGAGGTGAGGTATCTTCCACGATTGGAATTCGATTGGGGCATGAGCACGAGATAGTATGGCCATCAATCCAAAGGGTCGAATAAAGTTGGTTTGGTGTAAAATTTTGATTGGTATCGCCGAGGACAATCCGTTTATCTTCCTGATGCACACACCAAGCAACTGGCGGGTGAGGCGGCGTCCGACTATTCGAAAGGGATAAACAAAGTACGAAATTAGAAGCGAACTATAGTGTCGTGCAATTTGTGTGGGTATATAAAAATGGATGCATTTGCAAGGATGATGGATGAAATATTGGCGCCATTGGATAGGAGTTTCTGTTGCGAAAAGGTGTGCCCGGGTGAACGGGGGTCAGTTTTGATGGTTCGTTTAGACTTTAGTAGATAGTAATCGAAGTAATTTTAAGGGGTTAACATTATGACCAATTTGAGGCAGGGATATATGGTTTCGGAGGTTTGTTGACCCTGAAGTTTCAAATGAATTTCCGGTTGATGGTCAATTTTCGCGGTTTTACTACAGAAAATAAGAGAATTTCGCGAATGGCGTTTGACAGTTGACAGAGAAATAGGAAAAGGGAGAGATGGTAGTCGACAAAGAGGAGTAGGTAGATCGCAGAGAAATCGGAAATCGCATTAAAAATGAACACAGACAGTTGAATTTTGAAAGAACAGTGGTATAACCTACTTACATGCATGTCATCAATTTAAGTGTCCGCCAGTCTCAGAACCAGGTATAGGTTACGATGCTCGAGTTCAGATCCACAACTACTATTGAGCTTCGGCCACCAATTCAATTTTATTGCTTTGGTTACGCAACTTAATATGATTTCTCTCTCATTTGTTTACCACTATGGTTTATCTCTCATTTCCCACAATTAAGAAGTGTGGTCAACCCCTGAAATGCGAGATTTTCAACTCTCCCAATTACTAGGGCATTAGCCATTAAGCTAAGGAAGAGTTGCCAGTTGTCACAGTCACATCCATCCTATTCAAGGCCAGCTGAGAGGACGTCAGCCTGATGGCACCGACTCCACGGCTCCATGTTGAGTCTAGAGACCGAACTCAATAAATTCGTTACAAAATAGAAAGGCCTTATAAATGAAAAAGCAGCAGCTGAACAGTGAACAATCACCGTCCAAATCGCCATGTAAACACCCAACACACACCACTGTGGTCTAGTTTTAAGGTGTGATCTATATTGACTCACCAAATTGCAAGTGTTTCCGTGGTGTAGTGGTTATCACATCCGCCTAACACGCGGAAGGCCCCCGGTTCGATCCCGGGCGGAAACAGATAACTTTTTTTTTTATGTTCCAGCATATTATAAAAGTAGATAGAATCTAGAAAATACTGGTTACCTACCGTAACTGGAACCGTAAAATTACCTACAACATAACACAAGCTATACACTGCAAAAAATTCAGTACCTACCTATTTCGGCGTCAGTGTACGCTAATTTAACAATCAGAAAGCAAAATCTCCATTCCCAATAGAAACCATCAAAGTCAAACTACTTTTGCTCTGCTTGACTGGTCAATCTCTTTCCCATTAGCCCAGATCTATCTACTTAGGTGAACCACTTGTTCAACTTTTGCTTCTTCTTATATTCATATACTTCTACCTGACACACGGAGACGTGACGCAGTCAATTAGTGTGCTACTGATATTTTCATTTCACACTGATGCACCGAGTCCGACATCAAGAAGAGCTTGCGCGGTACCATCGCTACTAATTGGCTACAGGCAATTGGATTAATGGTCCACTTGGTTGCTGAGATATTCATCCAAAACCATCTACCAAATATATCTATGTATAAAATGCCTGCCAGCATAGTTTCATCGTCGACTAGTGGAAGATCGATTCTCTGTCGGTCTCCTGGATTGACAGACCGGGCACAGAGGGACGACATAAGTGAATTCATTGAGATCATCCAGACAGTCAATAAATTACATTGACTGTCACGCGACATACCACTGACTTTTATAATAGCGCCACATCAGGTAAGAAACATGAAACGCGTTAATTCAGCAGGTTAGTATTCAATGCAATGTAGCCCATAAACGTCACTAGATGGCTACCTGGTTTATGAGAAAATGTCAATGTCAAATGTCAAAAAAAGCTATTTGAAGCACAACAGTACTATTTTAAAACGAGTCAAAAACGATGAAAACACGTAGGGTTCACTAATAATCATTTTTAACCTTCACACTAAATATTTTTTAGGTCACAATATGCAATTTTGTATGAAAAATTTCGCCATTGTGAGCTCGAATAATGATTATTACTACCGCGGAATTTGTAATTTTAAATGGTAAAAATGGAAATTATAGCTCAAAAAAAACGGTGGAGCGTGTCACAAAAGTAACAAACACATTTAATATTTAAGAGCAACTGCAAAATAAAAAAGCTAAATTTAAAGTTCCAACTTGCAAGTAGGTTTAATATATTCAAATTGATTAATTATTCTTTAATTTCGGAGTAGAAGTATTTGAAGGTATACAAAAAGAATATTTACCTGCTACGCAAACCACCTTTCCTATAATGTATGTCCCATAAAACTCAGTCCATTCCATACACAATCCATCGTAAGATGAGCGTAAACGGAAATATTGCATACACCCAGGCAAATGTGCTGTTAATCGGCCGTTATTAATTTATTTTAAATTACAATTTAAATCCGTGAAAAGCGTTGCGTGTGTAGTACCTATGCTTTAGGCTTAGGGTACTTTAAGTATTTAAGGTTAAAGGCACACGTTCGCACCTTCTATGTGGTTTATTAATACCAATTATATAAATAAATTTGAACTCAAGCCGACTGTCTGGTGTACACTTAAGTGGCGTTCTTAAAACCTTTAGAACCTTTGAGTTATCCCATTCAAATTATAAACAAGTAATAAGCTTTTCAAACCAAGCCGAATACCGGGTTTTCGAAAAAATACACAAAAACTTCATCGAAAACAGAAGTTTTCCCATACATATTTCAGTTTTAAAAACAAGTTTTGCACTCGTTTTAAACGAAAACGACTTCCAATCGTTGGGTTGTTGAACCCAACATACCTTTTGCAACATCCAGCAAAATGGCTGAGCGAACAAATGTCACAACTCACAAATTAAAATCATTTTCCACATGGGCTAGTATTGTTTTTAAATGTACAAAATTAATTTTGTTTGTTAATTAATGCGATTGAAATTTGTAACCAAATAAGTTTGCACCGAAGTTTAACGACTAGTGTCTCACAGTCACAGGTGATTGAAACGTCAAATGAAAACGAGTTCGTGGTTGGTGTGAATGCATCGACGAGTTTTCAAGGAAAATGCGGTTTTTCGGCTTGGCGTGAAAAGCCTATAAAACTATGAGACACTTATATTTTTCTTCACAAACAACGTGTCTGTAAAATCAACTACACATGACAGTGACACATCAGACATCGCACTGTCAAAGATGGATGCAAATAAGTTTTCTCAAAGAAAATCTGGATTATATTTTTATTTTTGTTGTCTTAGCCAATTTTAATGAACATAGTACATTGGGGACGAAGAAAAATGCATTCCGCGGTACTAGTAATCACTTTCAGTGTACAGGCAAAAATTTTCGAACTCACAATATCGAAATTTTCCATACAAAATTGCATATTGTGACCTAGAAAATATTTAGTGTGAAGGTTAAAAATGATTATTGGTAAGGCCCATTCCGCGGTACTAATAATCATTTTTAGTGTCCAGGCTAAGTTTTTCGATCTCACAATGGCGAAATTTTCCATACAAAATTGCATATTGTGACCTAGGAAATATTTAGTGTGAAGGTTAAAAATGATTATTGGTAAGGCCCATTGTGTATACACGACACCAAGAATTTAAATGAACGACCAACCCGTCGTCTGGAGTCACAGTCAATTCGGAAATGTCATGACAAGACCATTCATCCAATATCGCAAGACAGTAGGCCTAACGCCTAACCAATAAACATTTCTTGTTTCGACTCTAAATTTAAGTAGTTCATAGTGGCAATATTTTCAATACAAATTTTGCAATTGTGAGGTTCAGTAAATTTAAAGTCGATACTAAAATGTGTTATTAGTATGGCGCAGTGTTATTGCCTTAATTAGTTTAGTGTTTAAAATTATATAAAAATAAGCTTATTTCGAAAATCAATTTTATTCATCAAACATTTTTTTTTTCGGTAATTCTAATTAAGAATAATAAAGGAAGGGTACAATTGTTCTTATAAAACTAGATCGTGTAATTGAACATTACCTTGAGTAAGTAATATTCAATTTATTTGCAAAACTTACAATTACAAGTCACTTACACTTATGAGTAAATTTGACAAAATTTTTTTTAAATTATTTACAATCGTTGTGAAATGCACTTTCAATTCATTTTATTTTGGTATACTTTCGTTTAGAAAAGTAGAAAATATATACTTTTTTTTAAAAACTTATTTTTCTATGAAGAATGAACAAAAAATAAAAGTCAGCAAAATTGCAATTTATTCGTTTTTTAACAAATTAAATGATTTTATGTATAATTCTAATAGACGCGCACATAACATAATTAGTATTCAATTGCCTAACCTATTAGCTAAATTTTAAGGATAATTGTGTGACAAATTCTCACTTAAGGATTACATCTGCATACACAGCATGATGGGAACAAGAACCAATCCATGAAAATTCCTTTACAATCATTGTCAGGATCGTAGGCTAGTAAACGATGCCATTTGTATTTCTGTTCGCAACCGCAGTCTTTTTCACATCTGGGAGTTTGCGCTTTACTGAAATGGATAATAGCCGTAGTTAGTTAAAATTAATAATGTTATTCAATTAAATAAATAGAGATTGAGAAAATTGGTTTATAAATAGGGATTCCAATGATGCGACTTGGGAGGTACTTTAAACAAAATGGAAGCATAAAATGAGGGTTAGCCAAAAGGTGGTCCCATCTTTTAAGATCTCTGTTCTTATTCTATGTGAAAGTAAAATGATGGAAACAGCATTTTTGTCTATAAGTTTGTACAGAATTTAAAATGATGGTGATTATTTCAAAACTGAGATTGGCTGAGCAGGCTCAACTTTACAGTTGTCTTGTACTATTCTCTGCTCAGAATCTATGAAAATTAATCAGCTTGGTTTTAGAGAGTTCGGCAAATGCCAAGGTGAATAATCAGGAGGATCTCAAGCTTGAAAGTTGGAACCGCTATTTCGATTTTGTAAAAAGCTGGACTAAGTATGTATTGCTGTTGTAAGCTAGTACTAATTCAAAAATCCGAACATAGAAAAGAGAATGAATCCTTAAAGAGTTGCGCACTGAGGTACCTGCCCATGCAATAGAGTTTTTGTGTGACACCATTTCAATCCAATTTATTGAAAATCGAACTGACAACAGCGTTGGAGTTAGCGAAGTCCTGGACAGGATGAATATTTTTTTTTTTCTTAGTATACGCTGCCTGAGTTAAACTAAATTTTATATGGTATCCAACTTTTCTCTCCAAATATCAGCAAAATTCCTACCTAAATTTTGACAGAGAGCAGTGGATAAACGTCACAAAAAAACAGTTGTTCTTTGAAAATAAATTGCTCAAAAAAAATTTAAACCATTTCCGTTTAGGTAATCTTCGTCGGCGAAATTAATCATCCTTGCTTACTTCTACCGCTCTGCGCAATACAAAAACGCAACAAAACAACAGAACACAACGACCTGCCAAGACTAAGCTTGAGAAAATGTGCCGCCCCATTAAATGGGCACGCTAAATTTTGACAGATAGAAGATTTACATTCTGAAACAAAAGTTTGTTTTTTTAACTCGAGCAGCGTACCACTTAGCTAAATGCGTTCGCTTAAATTTAGCTCAGCTAAATTTTGGACAGTATTTTCTATGCGTGCGAAAATTTAGCTCGAGCAGCGTATTAAGCTTTAAGGAGTAATGACCACAAGGTATAATAATGTTTTTAATTTTGGCCAAGAGGGGGTTGCAGTGATGTAGCTCAAATCAACCATAAAAATAAAATGATACTCGAAAAATTAGCTGGTAACATTGACCTTTGGTTAACCTCAAGGCTCGCAGCTTGTGACACGAACCTAACAGAGTTACCGACGGGCAATCCCAAATTGGTGGATCAACTTCGACATTTGCCAATATGATTAGTCCGTAAGGGGGTGAATGACACAAGTGCTAAGCTAACTTTGAGTAAATTTATCTGAGCTTATCCTTATCTAGGAGGCATATGAAATCTATGCTGTTTTGAACAAGCACTACTCTTTGCAATTTCCGATCAAATTCTGTGAAATCGACTTCGAAATACTCACGAGCAAATTTCCTGATGTATCGCCTGTTCAAAGTGCTGCGTATTGACGATTGCGCGAATTTTCCCAGCCGAATTTGAGGCCCAATATGGCGTAACGATCTCTATCTTTGACTCACAAGCATCCAGTCTAAAAAGAGAGTACATTTTGTTATAAACAAAAATAAAATCGAATCAATTTTACTAACCTTCCTGTTGAGGATCCCCCCTGACCCGCATTAACATTATCTCTGTTGAATGGCAACTTGGGATTCCGATTTGAAGACTGACGTTTGTTGCGCAACTTGCCAAAGTACGTATCACCCTTGTCAGTATCATGATCGCTGTCTATGTCCTCAGGCACAGCTGGGAATGCCCCCGGTGGTATAAATAAATCTGGTTCATCGATGAAACGCCGACGACGTTTCGTCTGTTGTGTTGGACCACCACTGTCCATATTCATCTGAAAGTCACCATACATCCGTCGCATTAGCGCCTTATTGTCGTCAATAAATCGTTCGATTTTATCACTGAAAGGATACAAAGATTTGTGCATGTTAGATATACTGATGACTGATGATGCTACTGTTGACTTGCTTAAAAATAAATCTATGACTAGCCTTGCTTATACTATAACAGACAATTTGCTCATCGGCTTACTTAAATGAATTCGTAATGAAAAGCCGATGGCGTAGAATCTCTGACGTTAGTTCTAGCTGGTGATAGTGAATATACTATTGTCCGAGGTTCGGGCTTCACGTTTCGGCTTAAGTTTTATGTCTACCATACTCGTACTGTAAATAATGAAGTGGGAGTTTGAACCGAATGGTAGGTTGCTTCATTCAGAAATGTGTAAATTATGGTTTTACTTCAAAATAGTATAACCGCGTGGTGCTTGTTATTAAATTACAACAATATGTTCAGCATTTCATTCACAAAAACATGTTTGACGAAATCTTACTCAGTAAAAAAAGTACAACTGATGCCAACTGCCAGTGATGCAAAGTAGGGGGCGCAGTAGAGTGACACTTTGTGAACTGAAATTCGATGAGTTTTGCTCATAACACGGTGTCTCCAAGGGCAATTTTTCATTTTAGCAATCTGTCAAATTTGATTGCATTGCAAGAACGACAGTATGCATATTTTAGGGTGGGCATTTCATTTTCCATGAAATGAAAGATTGCACGTGGAGACACCGTGTAAACGGCCGCTCCCTTGAAGGCAATAATAGTCACAACACCAACCTTGTCACATATTTCTTATTCTTGGTAATTCGTCCATTAGCCAACTATGTCGACTGCTGTATTTATTGGAAAAGAAAACTGGAACCCAACTGTAGTGCAAATTCGCATTTCATCTTCAATTCTACTGAAGTTTTCCCAATACATTGCAAAGTCGTGTTTATACCCAGCTACTTCTACACCCTACACTTGATACCATCAATCAGTATTGATCGTTATGAACATTTCAATAATTTAGTTCTACCTCAGTTAGATTTCGAAAAATTGTCACTCTCAAAAACAAAACGTGGGCTTGACATTCCATTAAAATATTAATGAGCTCCACTTGTACAGCTATTGATCCCAATAAATAATTTAAAAACCCATTCCTCATGTTGTATTGCCCAAGTAAATTTTATTGATGACATACATTAGTCGAAAAAAAACATGAATTAGAATAATGGATTTCCGCCTGCGACAAGATCCAAAAGATGCACAGTCTCGCAATAGCATTCAACAATAAATTTTTAAATTTTTAGAGCTCACAATGGCATTGAAAATATCATTCACCTGTGGGGTAAAATAATAAAAATAAGTATAAAACCTGCCAAAATAATAAACACACATCAAATGAAGAGTGAGGAACGCCCACTTCTTTGACATGACATGAGGTAGGTATGTGTTGTCTTGAGTCCATTATATTAGCCAAAAACGGCCACAAGCCGCACAAGGGAAGATGGCAAAAAAAAGGAAAACTACTGGACAGAAGAAATGGTGTCAAAGATGTCTCTTATTAGTTTAATTGTTTGGTTGAATGTTGCGCAAAGAAACCAGTACCGCTCTCGGTTAAGATCGAAGATCACGCGATGAAATGCTAATCAAGCCTTTTGTGCTTCTAGCTTATTTTACCAATATTGTGCCAAATAAGTGCGCTCTGACCGACTATAGTCGATCTATTCGACGTGTATGTGTATACTTACATTGGATAACTGTTCCCTGCTGTTGGACAAAATAACTGATGGTATCGTTTTATACATGGCACTCCTTTGATAACGTCACCTCGGATGTCCAAACCTAGAGCGACTGATAGCGCTGTCCACCAAATCTGCAAAGAAAAAAACATCTTAGCAATAAGCTTGGCGTAGTGTTGCTTGGTAATATACCACGTATGTCGGAATTTAAAAAAAATTGCAATATTTCTACATTATAAACACAGTGATGCCAGATGTGGGGATCCCCCCCCCCCCCCTTTTGGGGAGTTTGTCACTAAATGGGGACAATCGGAAAAGTGCTCTTAAAATGGGCAAATACGAAACACATGTTTATAAATTTTGCATAATTTAAACATAAAACTAGCGTAGTAAACTGCAAAACATCACCGCATTTATAGAATCTAAGCGATTTACTAAACGCATTTCGAACTGAACACCACCTTTACACAAATATGTCATTTTCACATTCAGTTCACTAACTGCAACCCTTTTGTAAATTCAATATGAGCTGTGAAATGTCAAGTTTGCCGTTTCATTCGCCGTTCACCATTTAAAAAACAATAAATTATCACTGTCTTAAGTATTATTTTCCTTGTTTATTTAAGAAAGACATTGGGTATGAAAAAAAACAAATTGGTAATATGTACCATAATATATTTTTGCATACCTATAAATTTTAATAAACCCAAAGTGCGAAAGAAAATGTCAATCAGAGAGCAACGACAGAGACTCATTTTCACAAGAATTCGCAGTTGCAGACATAGGAAAACCTATATCAAAAATTAATTAAATTAAATAAAGGACTTCTTTTCATTAAAAGAGAACAAATTTTTATTATATTAAATTCTTTACTTTTCTTTAATAAATTAAAATGGGGAAAAATGGATATGAAATGGCAAAAATTTTCAAAAATTTCCCGCAAAGTGGGGAATTTTAGCAAAACTCTTTTTTCGAACAAGAAAGCTAATAATTCTCGGTCTCTTGCTAGCTTAAATAGACAATTAATTCTTATGAATCTTGAGTGTTGCTAAAAATATAATGGTAGTCATAAATCTGTGGATTATAAATCGTATATTGAATAAATGAAATGAAATGAAATGAAATGAAATGAAATTAAAGGAGAAGTTCCTTTCTAAGATCATAAAACCATAAAGGATTATTCCTAATAATTATTGAATAAAAATGTACCTATCGTCAAGTAATCACTAAGTTATTGAAACTTTGTTTGATGAATAAATTAACTAAACTAAACTAAAATTAAAATCACTAAATATCATATCTCATTATTTAAATAATAAAAAATTCAAAGAAAACATCCTTCTAAATATAACAAATGAAACTTTATTCAACTTTATTTACGTCTCACCCTATATTATAAGCTAGATGCCCCTCTAATAAAGAATATTGCAAAAACAGCGAATGAAATAGTGCTTGTATTTTTTTCAGTAACAACAACTGTTCTTAAACTACACTTTTGATGCAAACCATGCCATCTATTGGAAATTCCGGAACCACCATTTGAAATCATGTTCTTTTTTAATATGTGACAAAAAAAAAGGCTACAAAAACAATTGTCACGAATATTTGGTGCAAAAACAATTTTCGCAAACAAATTGCCCAAAATAAGGTTGTCACAACGTAACGTAAACAGAAATATATAAATGTAATGGAAAAATGATTTTATTCTGGGATATTTGGGATTTTTCTTGTTTGGCGGGAGACCAGTCCGAATTTATATATTTTATATGTTAAAATTTAAAAGACATAATTCAAATTGAAAAGATATAATGAAATTTGAATTCCGGTAGCTAATTCTTTGAAATTTGCATTATTATTCTTGGAAAGACATTTAAAAATGGCCATTGACCATATAAATGTGGATTAATTGATGCTTTGGTCAAGTAAAGTCGAACCGAGAAGTAAAAAACTCATAGTAGAAAAGCAATACGAAAAGAAAAGTACTTAAGGCAATGTAAGAAAAGAAAAAGAATCACTCGAGAAGCAGCTAAAAATAGTGCTATAAGTAACCCCGCTAACTTTCCTCAACTTATTTCACAACCCATTTATCCATTCTTGTTTATCTTTCTTTTGTTTTAATAAAAATCTGAATTAAACAAAAGAAAATTAAAATTAATTAATTAAACAAAAACTAATGTGTTTTCCTTAATTAAATTACCGGAAAGACTACATAAATGAACAATGCACCAAATTGCCCCAATTGGATCATAAGCACCAGGTTACACCATCGACTGGTAAATATGCGATGGTTAAGAAAATAATTTAAATATCTTCCTTTAGATTAGTATTAGACTTAAAAAAAAAGGGAACAATTCCGGGGTCGAAGTGCGTCACCGCATAGCTTTACTTGACTCCCAAAATATAATACCTATACAATAACAAATTCATGATCGTGTTCATCCCAAAAAATTTCGCAATATTTAAACATCAAAATTTCGTTATTCCCTGAATAACGAATTCTATCCACTTAAACAACACCTACTCCTGACATGATTTCACTTTGACAATATTTTATCGCTTAATACCCATACCCACTGTAAGATGTTTCCTAAATTTATGCTTCAAATTTATGACACAAACTGCCCTTCAACATAATGCACCAACGCAATGCTCATTAAATTAAAAAAAATATACGTTAAACACTTTTTGTGTAAATAACGTGCTGTCACTGATTTATAGTCCAACTTCAGCGCAGTTACTGACGCACAATGCAAAATGTTAATGTAAACAAAAAAAATATTTTTTTTTACCAATAAAAAAAATTAAAGACATAAAATAAAAGCAACGACACTTTAGTGTCACACATTTCAAGAAGATAGCATTGCAAGTAAGTACGTGGCCTGAAAGTTGATGCGAACACTTTTGTTGCTTACACAACTCCTGTCCTTACACGCACATATACAGTCTTTTCGGTTCAATATCGGTGATCGAAATCGGAAAGGGCACTCAATCGGAGATAGGTTTATGTTTAATTCTCGACATCACAGCTTGGAGGTTTATTTTTTGTAACGAAGCAATTAATGCTCACTTACCATTGAACAGAAACTGAGATAAAGAATACTAGATATGTACCTATAGTGTATACTCCAAGTCAAAATTCTGCTTAAAATTTTCGGCTCTATCATTCAGTTTAAAGAATGTTGCCATTATGAACGAAGCAGTGGCGTCTCGTCAGGGTGTGCAAGGTGTGCATTGCACACCCTGATCTAACCAAAAAAATCACTCATCGAACACTCAAATAATAAAAACACACATAAATATGATGTGCTCAATTACACTTTACACATCCCATAAAACCTCCATCACATCACATCACACAGCCTACTATAATAATACTCATATTCATCCTTCCTAATTTTTCTTTCAAAATTCCTTCATCGTTGAGAGAAACAAAGAGAAAACAATAAACTCGCACGAAATCTGGCTGTGCACGTATTCATCAAATAAGTTCATCCAACTCCAAACTATATACCTTCCTTCAGCTACAAGAATTCATCCCCATCGTCATTCGTCACCCGCACGCCGTACCTGCTAATGTCGCTTTACTTTGATGAACTTGTAGTGAACTCGTGCACTCGCTTTCTGTGCACACGGAATATTCATTATTTTCTTTTGTTTTGTTCTGTTTCCGTAAAGCGTCATAAGTCAAACAGACATGCAATACATCGACGCTCGTGCAAAAAAAAGCAGTGCACGACAGTCGATCTCGATGAATGAATGAACGAATTTCGCTTTTCGTTTAGGTAGTAGGTATAAGTGGCTGCAGTTTCGTGCGGTGCTTTTTCTTTTTTTTTTTTTTCTATTATTAACTTGAACAATGGAGTTTTTTTTATTGTTTTTTTTTTTATTTTAATTATGAAAACAATAAATAAATCCGTATTTTTATAAAATATATAATTTTAAAGAATTGCACACCCATCTAAGTAATTCACGCGACGCCGCTGGAACGAAGGTATAAACGAAGATCGAATGAAAGGGAAAAATTAAATAAAATTATGTTATTGAATTTTTGTTTTTAATACCTATGCGAAATTCATATAATTGATGGAGAAAACTCAGAAGTCACACCAAGGGAAACAGAGAGTCTACCCTTTAATGAAGATACCCAAGCGCTGGAGGTTTATGATGTACTGGTGAAAGAAGTGAACGATCCAACCATAGAAGCTGACGCGTATGATCAATTAAATAAATTATACGAGCTTTTCGACAATACTGCTGAAAATTCAATTGAGCCCATTAGTGAGGGAACAGGGAACTCCAGTTGAGTACATATTTGAAGTCCCTGCGGAAGAAACGCAGAGAGTATCAACAAAACATCAACATAGACATATTTTAAGGACACCGCAGAGGTATTTAATTTAAACCTATATAACGGGTGATTTTTTAAGAGGTTTAGAACTTTAAAAAAAAAAAAAACACAAAAAATTCGAGAAAATGAATGAAATAATTATTTGAATCGATAGTTTGAACCTTGCAATTTAATGTTTAAAGATAATTTCATGCAAATGTTGACCGCGGCTGCGTCTCAGGTAGCCCATCCGCTGAGTCCAATTTTGGCATAGGTACTCTTTCACACATATCGGCCGGTATCTCACGAATGAATGCATGGATGTTGGCTTCCAGTGCGTCAATCGAAGCGGGCTTGTCCCTATACACATTAGCCTTGACATACCCCCAAAAAAATAATCTAATGGTGTCAAATCGCACGATCTAGGCGGCCAATTGACCGGCCCGAAACGTGAAATTAGCTGTTCACCAAACTCGCCTCGCAATTGCGCCATTGTTTCGCGTGCTGTGTGGCATGTGGCACCGTCTTGTTGAAACCACATATCATGCAAGTCAAGAACTTCCATTTCGGGCAAAAAAAAAGTTTGTTATCATCGCTCGGTAGCGTTCACCATTGACAGTAACGCTGCGATTCGCATCATCTTTGAAGAAATATGGCCCAATAATGCCGCCGGCCCATAAACCGCACCAAACAGTGGCTTTTTCGGGATGCATTGGTAGCTGTTGCAATGCTTCTGGCTGATCTTCACTCCAAATGCGGCAATTTTGCTTATTTACGTACCCATTCAACCAAAAATGAGCCGATCATAAAATGGAAGCAGCGCGCGATGAACATTTCGAACCGAGCACGAATTTTGATAGTAAAATTCAATAATTTGCAAGCGTTGTTCATTTGTAAGACGATCCATGGTTAAATTGCAAACCAAACTGAAGCTGTTTGACAGTGACACAAGGTACTAAACACACGTCAGCTGTCAAAACCAGTGTTGCCAAAACCAAACCAGCTAAAAAATCACCCGTTAGTGTTTCCTCCATATTCACTGATTTGAAAGAATACGAAGGTGTGCAATTAACGCGCCCTTCTCAAAACTTTTTAGAAGTGTTAGAGAGTCTGGAGCAACAATTTATTTCTCGTTTTCCGAATTTATACTTTTGCAATAATTTATAAATGGAAGTGTATACCTAACCTAATATAATAATGCTGTAAAAACCAAAACAAAGAATTTCTTATAAAATTTTAGTGTCTGTGACACAGACGTAAGAACTGATAACGAAAACGTCGAGAGTGTCCCTACTTTGAAGCCAGGTCAATATATTGGTAGGATTACTTAAGTAAATATAATTTGTTGAAACTATGTGCAACCAAGCTGGGCTATGATTTAATAAATCGCAAAATATGTCGTAATTGGAAAGTATCATTATCAGCAGCAATATTGGTGTCCAATTGTTAAAGTGCGAGTATAATCACTGCATCTGATAAGATCGTGTAAAATTATTATAAGAATTCGATTCCATATATCCGTTAAATAAATTTGTATTCAATTCTTTCTTTAGCTTACCTACATACTAGACAAAAACGATTAAATCTAATTTAAAACTATAACATTTAAATTCTAGCTTACTATCTCTCTAAACTTATCATTATGCTTAAGACTATTGCCTTGCGGCCTTAAATCTATCTTTCCATGATAGTTTTTAGTTTTTAAAAAACTAATAATTAAATACATATATTTACTACTTGTCTTCTATGACTTTGAGAAACCTTTGTTTTATAAGCATCGGTGGTTCAGTGGTAGAATGCTCGCCTGCCACGCGGGCGGCCCGGGTTCGATTCCCGGCCGATGCAATTGGCTTTTTTTGTTTTTTATATCTTTTACCTTACAACTGCAATACAAGATAGTTGCATATTATGCAGGTAACCACCAAATCGTCGACTGCATATTCCATTATAGCTTATTTTACTCAGCCATTGCATTCACAAATCAGGCATAGACGCCACCAGATAACACCGAAGTAATACAATATTTTTGATCTTCTCCCAAAAGTTGTTTGCACCATCACGTCGCGTCATCCCCCCTGAAGAAGATGTTCTTCACTGCCACTGGACTTCTTCTGTTTCCATTCGGAAAGTAGCCGATAAAGATCTAAAGTTGTGATGCGACTAACCAGCTACTGGTGTTGAACGTGTCTCTTTGGCAAAGTCGTCAATCAGGCTTTCGGACTTTATTGCTTTATACCGACCTGAAGGTGTTGCTTCAATGCTGCTGTGCTGTGTTTCTATAATGTGCCGTGGCTTGGAAATTCGCATTGGATTCATTGGAACCCATCCAGCGGGGTAATAAAATTTTATGTATTCGTGTATAAATTGAATTATGCGATCGCAGATAATTTTCTGTTTTTCTGAGCGATTTTCGTGGGTAAATTCGAATTGAAAATTAATTCGGTGTCCGGCGAGTGATTTCAATTCGTGGCGAGTACATAAGAAGAAAACAAATTAATGAGCCCCTTTAAACGAGTTAAAAAAACGTTAGGACAAAGAGCCCGAATTAGTATGAAAGTGTGTTGTGAGCTGTGCCTGAGGAAGCAAGTGTGAAAAGGTCTGTACGAAACAGATCTTACTTCGGGTTAGAAGAACTTATTTGTCCCGTCAAAGCTGTATGCTAGTGCATGTATCAGCTTTCGAAAGTCGAAGTACTCCTTGCACAAGTATAACCTTGACAAAAATACCTTCTTAACCAACATTTCGTCAGAAACGAATATACCTACCTATGTATTTGTTTTTAAATGTACACAGGCAAATGCATTTATTGCTTAACCTTAAAACGACAATCAATCTCCGTGGTGAACTTCAAGTGTAGTCCACATTAGAAAGGAGATCGCAGTACCATACCGACTAGCAGCTGCTTCATCATTACCATTACCATTACCACCATCGAGGCCCATTCAAGAGTAACACATTCGAGTGCAGAATAAACGCAGCTTGCATTTCGGCACACAGATGTGTACCTACAAATTACATGGCTGCATGTGCTGCCTGCCCATACAAGCGGTTAATTTATTTGACAAAATAAACGTCATGAGTCACGACAGCTATTAGGGCCTACATATGCAGCCTCTCGTGGCAACTTTTCTTCGAGTGCATCCGGAGTGTTTGGCTAAAGTGCGAATGTCGGCCTATAGTCGAACGAAACGTTGTCGCTGATTGCCACTCAGATGGATCTTTATTGGCAGTGCGTGATGCTCTCGGTTTTGTGTATATGGTTGCGTAACCTTTTCAACACAAAATGTCGTACAGTAAGAGGAGATACGAAAAGTCGACAGTTACAAAGTAATTTGGATTTTTTTTAACTAATATTAGTGGAATTCCCTCGTAGAAGAACATCCGCTAAATGTCATAATAAAAGTTCAATTTAAAACGGTAGCTGCATTTTAAGTAGGAGATTGAGAAATTATTCGTGGGTCAAGCGGGAGGCTGTTCCATTTGATATAGGTGAATCATTCAAGTCGGGGAATTTTGCGCTAGATGCTAATGAGTGATATGTACGTCCGTCTTAGCGCATTTAGATTCACTCGGCATTTTACAAGGCAATGGTGTCAATTAAATTAAATATTTTCTCCAGATAATGTTTAGTTAGTAGTTTGGATAATTTTGGAATTGGATTAGTTCTTAAAGCGCTTGAAAGTGGGTCTTAACATTTGAAACGTGGTTCGTGAAAAAAGACAAGGCTGGACTGAATTTTTGAAAGTAGACAGTTGAGGTTATCTAATGAAGTTTATAGCTAGTGATTAAGGAAAAGAGTATATGATTCAGAGGACAGGATTGAAACTATTAGTATATCGAAACAAGTTACCAGAAATGTGGTCTTAAAAGTTATAGTAATTATTCATTTAATGTTGAATCAAGACAAGTCGGAGTTCCAATATTTTATGTTAATGTAGTAATTCAATAAGACAGACGCTATAATCTGTGAAATATTGAGACGACATTTGGAGCATTCAATCAACACTAAAACTTCCGCAGAAATGTACTACCTACAAACCACCTTAGTCTGTGGATTTAATGCCACTTTAAGAAGAAGGTGAGCTCCTGAGCAAGCAGTTATAGCACTATTTCGCCTATATTAGAAGCTTTTCAAATAAAACAGATTTTAATCATTTTAAAGGTTTAAGCAAACTTTTGCTTACAATATTTAAACCAGCAGATCAATTAGTCGATATGACTCTGCTGCGAAAATACAGAATCAACTAGTTTTGAGCTTAGGGGCTTATCACTGCTTTTAGAGAAGCTTTAATCTGACTTTCGTTAAGCCGCCTTAATTAAATCTATATATATAAAAATGTATTGTAACTAATTTATCAATTGAGATCGTCTGGACCGATTTGGCTCAATTTTTTTTTCAGTTGACCGTGTGCAGATGCATATTAATCCTGAAATAATAGACGTCCTAAATGTACAATATAATATTCGTAGATTGAGAAGAACTAAGCCTGACGAACTTCTAATCTAAAAAATATGAGAATCCGTATTTAAATTGTAATACCTTCTCAAACGCAACTTAATGTTGAAAGTAAAATCATTTGTCGATCTTTATTTGATTGGTCATGATTAAGGAGGAGTTTTTAGTGCTGTTAGAGTCCTACGCTACTCTGGGTTTCTAGCCCCATTGTGTCTTTCGAGATTTTCACCCTCAAAAAAGTTCGTAATTGTCAGGAGAATTGTCAGGAGAATGTTCTTACATAAAAAGATTTTGGGAAAACCCCCCGGCAAAGTCGGGAAATTGGAAAAATCGAAAATTTATTTTTGTATGGAATTTTGTGTGCAATTGTTCTGGAATAGCTTTTCGAATGGAAAAATAGAAAAAAATGGAAAACTCGGGAAAAACGCGAAAAATTTAATCCATTGTGATAAAAGACGTTTTGAGTGCATTTTGGGTGTAGAAGTTAACGAGAGTCTAAAAGATGAAATAACGTTCGGCCGAGTGGTTAAAAAATGTTAAAACCAAATCATAGTAGTTGTTGTTAAACAAAACGGAGTTGCCGGTCGTATCCGTAGATCGACCGAATAAAAACACCTTACTCCCCACAACAGTATAATATGAAATGCGCGAAAAACTCAACTACTTATGAATTTGGAACCGGAACGTAACTTTGACTCTCAATTGCAAGTCCAACAAAAAAATAAAAGCTTGATAAAACGCAAATAAGCCTAAATACAAGAACGAACTAATCTGAGATAACTATTTTCGAAATAAATTTACCTAGTAAATCCGGGTAGGTAACACTTTTGTGCACACGAATAACCAAATTAAAGGTCAAAGGGACGTATATTTCATATTTTTTGCTTACTATTGTTCTCCTTTCTTTTTAACGCGTAAAGGAGACGAGAAGTATAACGATAGGAATAAAGAAGTGATGCCAAAATTACATTCCGATTCCGAATTCGTAATGAACCTGAGTAACTATAAAATACAATTACCCGTTTCCCAAATAAAAAAAGTAAATAAAAAATTATTGTAGTAATGTCACTTTCCATTTGGCGCATATTTCATAAAATTCGTTTTCAAAATAACGCTATAATCGGTCCGTCAAAAGAAAACGTGTAGCCTGTTTACATAAAGATACGGCACACATATATCAGAATTTTTTGACAACCGTTAGCCTTAATTATTCAAAACTTTTCACAATGGGCGTAATATTCCCCTATATAGGATGCTAGGCCCAGCTTCTAACCAGCCTTTCGTGTATGTTAATTTCATTTATTTCTACTGAGCAGACTGCGTCAACTATGGCATGACGTTACAGCAGTAAATTATTTGTTGTCATATCGTCTACCACAGTTGCCAAGATTATCAAAAAAGAAAAATTAGCATGCCCAAAACGTGCGGTGACGTGAAATTAAAGCAATTGAAATAAGAACAAATTCCCAAAGACAATTTGGCCTTTTTCACTTTTGAAGCCGAAATAAGGCCAAGTTTTGAATTCGGTCTTATTTCACATCACCACGAGGTGTGTCTTGGAAATCAACTATAGTCAGTATAGTTGAGTTCTGATCGTGTTTGGGCATTTATCTACAAATCACTTGGCAACATTTCGGTTATATAAAAAAGGTTTAAGGTTTCCACTAAATGTGTTTATCCTTATCGAATTTAATTCGAAAGGCATGCACAAATACACAAATGTCAAATAAGCTCGTAGTAAAAAAGTGTATTTCGAGATATGTTCTTGATACACTTTGCTTGTAGTTCAGAAGGCCAACTACGCGATAGTTTTGAGGTTTTTTTTTTCCAATTGTGCAGAAGTTAAGATTGAAGACGAATTTTCCTAAGCAGAAACAATGATTTAAAAATACAGCTTTGAAGCCGATATCTCATCGCCTAAACAGAGAAAATCAGTTCTTTTATTTCATGTGAGTCAGGCGAAATCTATTGACCTCAAAATCCAAACCATTCATGTGAGTATGCTGCACAATATCAATGACCCCACAGAGGACAATGCTCCTCTGATTTAAACAGCATGCACTTTTTTTTTCTTGTCACTCAATTTCAATGCCCCCATAACTACTTACGTGGATATTTTGCTGAACCATTTCTGACATATCACTACACTGAGCTCGAAAACAAAATCAATGATCTCATTTCAACAAAATATTAACCCGAAAACCCGACTACCTTCTCCACGACCGACAGCAAGGATAAGCAAACACAAACTAAACTAAAATTCCCCAAAAAGTTGAAGCAAACTCGATTCGGCGACAACTAATCCTATTACCAATCTTTGGCAAAAAAACATATGATCACCAAAAATAAATAAAACTCTGATTTAAGTTAAAATGCATAACACGTCCGCTGAAAGAGTTGCCATCATCCTATAGTACACGTCTGCGGCCTCCTATTACCGCATATCTGTCCAAAAACATGGGCTGATCAATTCCATTACGGACTGGTTTCTTTTGACAACAAAACCGAACAAAAAGCGACGAAACACAGACAAAACGAGAAAGCAACCCGCTCAATCGAATCCATTAGAGCAATAATACAACTTTAGATTCTTGTGACCATTTCCGAGTTATGAATGAAACGGGAATATTGGTATTCACCGCCCACTTGAACCGTATAGAAGCGTGCAGTCAAACAGGGACTCGGAGCGGCACTCTGACTCATCAGAATTCCCATTTCTCGGAATGCAGTTTAATTCAAATGTAAAACAGTTGAACACGAAATAAACAATAAGTTTGATTGCCGAATGGAATTTGTTGGCACGTCAAAGTTACCATCGTGCCGCACCGTGCCTGTGGAAAATGTCAGCGCTAATCGAATCCGAAGGTCAATAGCCATAGTGCTGAAGATGTGTCTAACGACCTTCGTAGTGTCGCGATTTCCGCGGTCTATGGCTTAACGAGTTTGAAGACACGGTTATAACAGTTTTTTTGTTGTTGTTTTCCTTTTCTTTTTCTTTTTGCGGAGGTCCAAATGATTCACATTTAGTGCGACTTCGAGGCTTCTTTATTCAAATCGCACTCGGCGAGATGGATTTTGAATATATTTTCGGAACTGAATATGTATGTGGGAGTGGGTACCTACGGCAAACGTCAATTTTGGTCGAATGTCAAAGACATCATTTGGGTGTGCATATGCACGACCGAGAAACAGAAGAAGCAACTTGTAGCCAAAAACCGGTACTAATTTTAAAATAATAAACAAATGAGACGTAGAGAGGGAAACCGAAAGAGCAGATTGAGAGATGAATTTGATTAGGGAGGCTTGAGATGATGTTTCTGTTTCTTGTTCGCGTTTTTCTTTCTTTTTTTTTTTTTTGGCGCGAGATTTCATTTCCATCGTTTGGATGGGTCCAAAATGCGACAGAATTGACATTGACATAGTTTGTTTTATTGTTTCGGTTTATTATTATTTATCTTTCTTGTTTCTGTTAGACTTTCGATTTTAATTTTGCTTCTTATCATTCTTTTGGTAGCGAGAGGGAGTTTGTTTTTTTGTTGTTGTTGTTTTTATGTGTGGTTTGAGTGATTTTTGACCTTTCACACGGGCATTAAGTTTTATCGCACTATTGTTTTAGGTCAGATTAAGCAGATTTATTTTTTGGTTTTGGTATTTATTTGCTGCTGTCTAGGGTCTTGCTTTGAAAGGCAGACAACACTGACATCATCGATTAGGCGAGTTAGCAGTTTTATGTATGGAAATACTGAAGAAGTCAGTAGAAAATGTTAATGGGTTGATAAAAGAATTTGGTTAAAGCGGAGTTTCAGCGAGCATTTTGTGGTACTCAATATAGCCAAAACGAAATCTGAGAAAATATTTAACTACCACCCGAGAAAATCTTGTTAAATTTTTGTTTAATTCAAATGTAAAAATTGCTCACTCTTAACAAGAGCAGCTTTAAGTTGACAAACAAATGATTGCAAAGGCACAGTTTAAACTTTTTCTTCTATCTGACATAATAAACATGTCTGAGGTCGATTTTAAACAAAGACAATAATCCATCATCAATTCACTTCCCTAGAGGAACGCAATAAATCAGCTTCATGGTCGCTGTGGCAGCGGTTAAAATGGAGCTTAAAAAATAACACTCTCATTACACGTCATAACCAATTAACCGCTTCGCTCCTTATTTATTTACAGTAAAAAACACACTTTATCCAGTTTATCCGACAGTCCATATACCGGCTAATAAAATCATTAAATTACGATTGGACACGAATGGGCCACGAGAGCGCATCACGTTATCGAATTAATTAGCCGAAGCGGCTAACTCTCACCGCACATACAATGTGACAAAGCAGATCGAGTGTAAAATTTATTGCCCATTAAGCAGGGATACACGGCTTACTTCATCAATGCTGGACACAATGATTTCTTACTTCTGAAATCCATTTCAATCAAAATCGGTGCTGGCGTACTGTCGAATGAACGATGGCTGTACTCAAGCCAGATGCGGGTCGTAATATATTCACTGACCTTTGCCGATTGCACACAAAAAAATGCTGATTGATTGTTCTTGATAAACAAATAAGATTTGAGATCATTGTGAAGGTTTGAAGAGTATAAGAACAGAAACTAAAGCTGAAAAATGGTACTCATACGCCGTGATGCCCTGGTTAGGTTTAATATGTTTGATATTACTTTTGGTATCATATCATGACTATGCTAACACCTGTGAGGGCAATTGTGATGGCAAAAGAAACAGAAGTGCTGCTGATCTTCAGCTTAATAGAGCTTAAATGTATAATGTCATTTCCCATGCTCACCTTCGACAACAGCTTTCTATGAGAGCATTTCGTTAGCTCAATGTCTGAGGGGAATGTTTTATTTGTTTATGTTAAAATTAACTAGCACCCAGCCACGAGCTCAAAGAAAAATAAACACCATTATGCTTTACGCAATGAAATCAAAGTCTAATTGCAAGCACGTGTTTCGTTTCTAGCCGGTTCAAGGATTTGCGGTAGTAAAATAACAATAAAGGAATTTAAAAAAATAAATAGAGCTAACAATAGTAATATAAACAAAACTGTACTGTGCTACCGATATAGTGGGACACTATAGACTCTGACTCCGTTGACTTTTGTACAAGCTTGAGTTTCCAA
Organism: Cheilosia vernalis; assembly: GCA_949126925.1. Classification (NCBI taxonomy): domain Eukaryota; kingdom Metazoa; phylum Arthropoda; class Insecta; order Diptera; family Syrphidae; genus Cheilosia; species Cheilosia vernalis. The sequence continues at coordinate 6,851,367 of OX421362.1, forward strand.
CGCTATTAAAACACGAATGTGTACAATTACGCAGTTAGAAGTAGTTGATATTTTTCTTATTCCAATAAGTCGGAATTATGTGTTGCGAAAAGGCTGTCATAGAGTTGGTGACCGTGAGAGTTGTTTTATCTTTCATTCGGGAATTCATATAGAAATAAGAAGCAGAGCATGAGTCGATTGAAAACTAGGCTTTGGATACAGGAAGTTTAATCCACATTTTTGCGTAAGTACACATAGCGTAGTGGAGTTATCAGTCTTTTTTTGGTGTTAAGCAAACGAAAACAAATGCGAGGAAGTGGGAAAATGGTCTTAAAAAATTAACAAATGAATACGTGGATTATGGGCACAGCGGACAAATAGTAGGATCCTACTTAGACTTTTCATCTTCTTTCAACAATTGCCTGACTTGGATTTATTTTTTGGTCTACAAATATGAAGGTAGAAGGTTTGCAAATTTATATAAATGGTTATTAGTCTAATAGGAAAAACGTTTTCAATGGAGCTCTCCGCAAAAAAAAAAAAGCTATAAGGAAATATCCTATATCCAATGCGAGAGTCGAAATACATGCAAAATTTAAAGTCTTTCCAACATTGATGCGATCCGGAATGCGCTACAAGTTACTAGGATTTTCATGAAAAAAATATCCAGCGTCCATTAACGGCGTCAAACTTTTTACCAAAAATGCAGAGCTTTGCTATAAAGGCTTTTAAAACAAAATTTGGGTATTAGAGCAATAAAAACAAAAAACATTATTTTCAAGGACATTTGTACAATATTCAACACTATGCGTTAGGTTAAAATGTGAGTGACTAAGGCCTAAGTTTGAGGTTGTTCGAGTCATATTTGAAAAGACGGAAGACGAAATATGATTTTCCGCCACAATAGCCATACGTAAAACTAAACCGAACAATTTTTCTTTTGCTTTTTTTGACCGCTAATGGTTGAACTCAAAATTGTTCTTAAAGTGTTGCTAATGAATCACAAAGTTATTTTATCTTAAAAATTCCTTTAAAAATACATAATTTATTAATTTTTGCGTACCAAAAACTTTTTCCGATCTACTTTTTTCTCAATCAATTCCACAAAATAAAAAACCAAATCATTCGACTGAAATATTTCATTTCTTTACTGTTCCATCTGTCAGCAATTTTTTTTCTGATGGAACATGGAGTTGATTGATTTGTTTTTATATTTATTTGTAGGAAATCTTTTTTTCTGACAGAATTTTTGATACGGCCGCCTAAACATAAAACAACTCACTTTCACACTGTTCCAACATTTTCGGTTGCATTTTACGTATGGCTATAACTGGGGCCTTACATTAAAAAATTAAAATGTTAACCCAAAGGAAATCTCCAGTTAACGTTCTCTACATCAAAAAATCCTCATGAACTATCTAAACTCCAATCCTAGTATGATTAAAAAGCATTATTAATTCGAGTGCGTGGGAACTTCTTGAGTCAAATTAGGTGCCCCCTCTCGATTAACATTCGGTTCGTAACAGTTCGTGCAACACTGGCGAAAATGAAGAACTGATACATCTGTTAGGTTCTTGTTGCTGCCCCATTGTGAATGACACATTTACGTTGAAGAAAATATGAGATAGTTCCCTAAAGAGAACCACAATTTGTGTCTGTACGTTCTTTAAACTCCAAAACTAGTCTTAGATATGGAAATATTAGATAAAAGATTACAAATGTGGTATACTAGTTTAGCCGCATTTCCTTTTACTGACATATTTTCAAAAATGTATGTTTAATGGGTTGCAAATTCTATGCTTGAAGTGTGTCTCTGTCAAAATACCCATTTCTATTAAACGCCTCTTCGATGCCACAGAATAGACTTCAGCAGGTGTCTTTAAATCCTCTACGGCTTACTGATGCTCCGTACATCATTCATCCAACCAACCGATCTCAAATATTGACAAAGTTCACAAAAAAAAAAAAAAACTATACTCCTTTCCGAATAGGTAAGACAATATCCGTTCACCATGTCTATGAAACTCAGCGAGATAAATGTCAATGCGTTGAAAATTCACCACATTAGATAGCGATGTCAAATGAACACGAAACCAAAGGCGCAAAATATATTGACAGCGAACAAGAATAAGACATTACCCCAGACAAACATGGGCAAACACTGTTTCTGTTTCTTTTTTCTTCACCATCAATTTGCATGACACCAATAACAATTTGTCAGACGTCATGTTGGGTAACATTTTGCAGAGCATTACATACAAATTTGGTAATTGCAACTTTGAATGTAAAATGTGTTTGTGGTATCTTTTCTAGATCGATGCAACTATGGCGCAACCCATTGCACTTGTGAAATCTGTTTTCGATCACCTTTTCCTTGTGACATTATGAAAGGGTATTTCCACTTAATTTCGATGACATTTGTGAATTTCTTTTATTCAGTGCTGAATGCTGATGGTTCGGCAATAAAGCGACAATTTTAAACGTGCTGTGAATTGGCAAGGCCGGCTTTAGTATGAAATGCGAAATATTATTCGCTTTCTTTGATTGACAAGAAGGTTGTCCGCATCGAGGGGGTGCTTAAGCGGAACGCAAAATAAAAGTTACTAAAACCGTCTGCGTAGATGTGGGTAATTCCTGAAGCTGAGTCATTTAGAATAGGTGATCCATTTAAAGCGAGCAAATTGAATGTCTTTTTTTGTGTTGGCTCTAAAAGGTCGATGATAGGATGAGTCAGACGGTGTTATGTGTGCTGCGTGACAAGATCTCAATTGATATTCGATGTGTAAAACCTTTTTGCATAGAAATGAGTTCGATGGATACGAGTACGTACTCTCTGATCTGAGTAATGAAGCAAATGAGATAACGACCAAGAAGACCAGCTTTACAAAATTCTGCAGACAAGAACAAAAGGTTTGGAAAATGTTCAAAAGCGAACGTTTTATATATTTTTTTTTCATTAAACTCACCATATTACAGTAGGTAGGTATCCCATTTTGTTTTCAATGTTTAATTCAATTTTTATTGTTTCTTTTATTTATATTTTTTAAATTTCAATCTTATGTTTGTTTTAGCATTTAATTTTATTTTTTTATTAATAAACCTTAAATAGTTTTTTTGTTGAATTTTATTTATATTTGCTTGTTGGAAAAAAGCGGAATAGGTTTATTTTATTGCTCTAAATCCAAAAAGCAGAACTGAAAGAAAAAATAATTTCGAAAAGCTGAATTATTGTGTGAAAAGACAGAATTTTCAAAGGAGCATTTGGACCTACTCCCGGTCCTTATTACAGACTTATTATATCAGATCGTAGATTTCACAAAATATATTCCTCGTATCGGTAGAACCTAAATGAATTTGCTGAGTAAATATAAGGACATCTCTCTGCCTCCTGAAAGCGGTAAATGTCCGGGTAACGCATATATAGCCCGATATTGAGAATTGTAGCCACACCTAGACTGGATATGCATATACACGTGTCGTATATACAACTCACAACTCGGAAAGGTGCAACCTGCACTCTTTGTACCTACTCCCGGTACATCAAACCAATTAATCAAACGTAAATCTGCACGTGTAGTTATGCGATATGTCAAGAATGCGTTCAACAATCGATTCACGTTCTCAGATGTTGTACCTGCCCCAAGTTGACATTCACTATCCCCGACATTCGCTGAACTATATTCTTAGATTCCAAGCACTTACCGGTATTTGAACGAAGCTTCCGTTATTAATAGTAGGATATGAGAACAATGGCACAACTGGCACCGTGCCATTCTTTAAAAATATTGGTCCCTGGATGGGCGTAACTGTTGGCATTGACTTATTATCTCCATCTGTAATGAAAAAGTTAAATGGAAGTTAGAAAACAATCTTCACTAAAACTAGGCAGTTCAACATTTCACTGATGCGGGTAAAAAAAAGTGAAAGTTGCCGCAATAAATATTAAATAATGCATGACGGTAATTGCGCCAACCTCCTGCTCCTCCTTTTTCATCTGCAATCCGTCTGATTCAGTTCACTTTGCTGTTACGTACGCACGGACTTTCACTTAATTGGACGTGCACCAGATATCAATCCCCAAAGTTGCATTGAATTTCGGGTCGACTATATGCGTGTGCACGTGCTGTTGCATCACAACCAACGAAAAGGACTCAATTGGCATTCGCCAAAGTGCACCCATTAAGCAATCACCATCCGACAGCAATCCGATATGCGTTACCCTTGTCTGCACTTGGTCTTCATGTACAGGTTCATGTAATTGCAGTTTCAAAGGCGTCTGTTAACAAATCAATCATAAACAATAAGCGATTCACGATTTACATAAGTAATTCGCACTAAGTCACAGACGCACCGCAGAGTGAATGGTGTGATGCTGGGTGCCCCCGCAGATGGCTCCAGCCTACTCACAACATATACTCAATATGTGACTGAATGAATATTTGTAATCCTGCGGAAAATTGCCAGAAGCTGTTTGTGACAAACTTAGAGGAGGTCTGAAGCCTCCAAAGTTATTCATCAATATTTCACAAGATCACAAGAGGCGGACAGCTAAGTCGTGTTAAATTGTTGGGAATTAATTATTGTTACTGAGACAGAGAGACTGGATTGATGGGACTCGGATGTGCACAGCGCTCAGTCTAATGAGAGATTGTACTTTGTTTGGAAATAGTGAATGCAATGGATTGTGCAATTGGAAAAGAATGCCCAAATATGGGAGAAGTTTAAGAATTTCAATGTGCAGTCACCCCCAGAGTTCGTGCGAACGGTCCAGGTATGGAGAGTAGGTGGTGTGAATTGTGATGTGGTGTTGCTTCATTTCCCCTACTTTTTTAGTTTATTCTCTGCAATCCTGTAAACAAACTGTAAAACATTGCACATACATAAAAGAATGGATATGTGGTAGAGTGAAGAACCGGAAAACCTTTAATTCTGCTCAATATATGTAGTTGTGTCAACTTTAGTAGAATAGGCTTTTCCCACCAAGCCCAAAACCGTGTTTTCCTCGAAAACTCGTCTATGCATTCACACCTACCACCAACTCGTTTTCGTTTGACGTTTCAATCAGTGTTAAGCTCCGGTGCTAACTTATTTGGCTACAAATATCGCATTAATTAACAAACAAAATGAATTTAGTGCATTTAAAAACAATATTAGCCAACCAATTAATTGTGAAAAGCCTACAATATTCGTTGAACTTGCTAAATCCAAGAAGTGAGCACTTTACTTGCTAAAATGTACCTATACCTTTTATTTAAGAGCTAAATTAAAAATTCCCATTTCAACTTGAGATGTGATTCCATAAACCAACGGTAGCAAAATTTAAAGCAAATCCCTCAAGCCTTTTAGAAGTTTCTCCTTAACCTAAGGCTGATTTACTGTAAAAGCCTGCCTCTTATTTTCAAAGTTCAGAGAAAGTGTTTGATAGTTTCCCCGTCTATCTCAGGAGCTTTTGGAAAAGAAGTCTATCTAAAATAGAATTAAAGTTAATAGCATTAACGACCTCAAAGGTATTGAACCTTTTTGAAGTCGCAGGAATTTCTTGGATATTTCATTATGCAGAACCGACCAAGTGAGTTTAGCTTTGCCGAACATCTTTTCGGCGTGTTTTGATGCAAATTTTCTTCCTTTGTTATACAGCTACAAGGCTATTGCCCTTCCAGCCTTCCTTGAGTAATGCATATTTGCGGTCAATTATTGGAGAGAAAAGGTTAAGCATTGTTTATAAAGCGGCGACTTTGATAAGTCTAACTCTGCACCTAAGATGCACAGACACACCCTTCGCCCAATCCTTGTCAGGGAATTGGATTTGGGATTTTGGAAATACCTCAGTTGTATACTTCGTTATGAGTCCAGTGCACTGTAGAGTTAAGTGTATTATTTAGAGCTGACCGAGTAGGATTCTCAGCCTCGTTCGGCAATATTCTCTACGTGTAGGTAAGCTTTTTCTATGGCTGTCGAAGATATTTGACGCTTTCGACAAACTCAAGGATAGCGCCGGTCAGACGACTAGTGATTTACAGAATTTAAAAAGAGCGTTTGAGAACACTCCCAAAAGTTAATGGGCCTCTCTCATATTTAGCCTTCGCACTAAATATTTCGTAGGTCACAATTTGCAATTCTGTATGGAAAATTATAGTGAAATATTTAGCCTGGACACTAAAAATGATTATTATTATTAGTATCGCGGAATATCAATAAAAGTTTTTTTTTTTTTAATATTCTGTTAAGTTTTCCGAAACTTGAATTCCTTTTAAAACGACAATTAAATCAGACTTCTGTAGTACCTACTCTTGATGAGTCTGACGGAATGGCACCAGAAATCCTACTGCGACAAAACTACCAAGCAATAGAATGGCTTCGGCCTGACTCTGGGCCAGGGATAGAATGGCATCGTGTATTCACGGACCCGAACAATGATCTGGTTCTGGAGTCTTTGTGGAAAGCGAGAACATTAGACTACACTACTCCTTGGTAACCTTGCGTGTCTTTCTTCCAAGCGGATATTTTCGCTATCCTTATGGCTATGCGCTATATTGCGACAACCAGGGGGAGGGCTAGAAGCATATGCGTTGGCAGCGATAGACAAGCTGCATTAGAAGCACTGCTTAACCCTCTTCCTCGTCTAAGTTAGTGCTCGAACTCAAGCTATCTCTGAACTTAGTCGGAAGGCTAAACACAGTTTGGGATCAGGTCACATTAGTATCCAGAGAAATGAGATCGCTGATGAGCTTGCCAGGCTGGGTTCAGAAGAAGCTTTCTCAGGACCTGGACCAGTGTTGGGTCTATCTGCTTCTGCGGTTAGGTCATCTATTGATAATTGGGTTTCTCGTGAATATGAACGTCGGTGGCGTGACTATGCTGGGAGTAGACAGACAAAACGACTGCGTCCGGACATCTGTAAAAAGTCCGCGTCTTTCCTTCTGTCTCTCAGGAGAGACGACTGCAGACTGCTTGTGGGCGTTCTTTCGGGCCACCAAACATTTAAATGTATTGGGTTTGAGCGACACCACCATCTGATCACTGAAGCACCTTCTCATCATTCTTCGAAAGACGGGAAAACTAAGTACAGTAATGTAAGGCGTCTGTTTGGCAGTACAGTAGTTGTGTCTAAGTGCTCCATCGGTAATAACATCCGACAAAAAAAAAGAAAAAATAGTACCTACTCTTGAGTTGACTTTTAAGCTTTAAGGTTTAAGAATTTAAGACGTTGGTAACGACTGTCGTTTGGACTAAAATTCAAGTAAATGTCTTTGGGTCAAAACACAGAAATACACTCGAACTCGACACTCGTAAGATCTACAAAATTCTCTATAACTAGAACGATAACAAGTGCGTTAAAATTGCTCTCTCAATTGATTGCCCGACATCTATCTTATAGACAAATATTCGTACCATTAGTCTACCCTGTGTGGTATAAGATCTTATCAGCCTCAACCATGCAAATGCACAACTCGAAATGCATGTCGATATTTTAACTTAAATATCATGATACTGATACTGTTCTTTAACGCGTGTGTATATTTTTATCTGAGTAGACTAATCGCTGGTGGCATTTGCTGCTCGAAAACTCCACGACGTTGTATGTGTATCTCTGCTGCCAGCCATGGCAACACGCTTTGATTGGAATTTTAGAATGTCGATTGGATGAATGAGAATGGTAATGAAATCAAAAGTGGTAGTAGTAGTCGTTGTAGTAGTAGCTGTATTAGGTAGCTAGCTCATTTCATGGATTCCAATCGAATGAAGTCGTTGCTGTTGATTAATTGAAGTGAATTGATTTGAAATGCGCTTGGTTTTTCGTTTGGGCGGATATTTAAGTGGCCGATTTGAAGTAGATTTTATGGAAGTGCGTGATTAAGACGGGAGTAATTGAAAATCGAAATTATTTGCTGACATTTATGGCTAGTTATCTAAGGAATTTCACTTGTGGCTAAGTTCAGCGAGTCATAAACATAAATATGATGTGAGAGGAAAACGATTTCAGATCTTGTCATCATAATAATTATGCTTAATTGGATTTTAATAGCAGGGAGACTTAAATCGTTTATAAGTACCAATAATTTATTGGGAACTCAAATAATGTATTCAGCACTTAATTGCCCATCTGGTTAGCATTTGAGGGCAAATGCAATTAAGCGCAGTTACTTGCGAGGTTGTTGCTAGTTTTCTAGTTTATTAAAGTGCGTGACGCATAGTAATAAAGCGAATTTAAGAATATTAGTACAAGTCGGTTGTTTATTGAAAATGTCAGTTATAAATTTCTGCTCGCTGCACGCTAAAAAAAATCAATAAATCTGACTAAATAGAGGGACACATTTGTCCTTTTTTTTTTGTGTTGAGAATTCGCTGGAAGTAAAAAATCATCGAAAGACATTGCAGAGCTATAGGCGAGGGATGCTTCTGCTATAGTGACATTTGTCCTTTGAAACACAACAAACTATCATAGGAGTGGTCCCATCACTAGCCTGATGCCGTTCCCTTCAAAAGCATTTACATAAAACCCCAACTCTAGGCCATCCCTGAATTATGCATGTATACAAATTTTAAAGCTCACAGAGGGCACAACGAACCGATGACTTCTCCTCCAACAATAAAACCTTCCAATCGTATAAACCACATAAAACAAAATTTTAATTTATATCTTTTAGCTCCATCGCACAATCATAAAGATTATATCTCCGACTGACGCCAAAATTGATTCACACTCACTTCCACCGAAGGGCAATCTACCCACCGAAAGTTCGCTTTCCCCTCATTCAGTTCCAAGCTCAGAGAGAGAGGGAAAACAAGATCACCCAAACTGAATACTGATTCAGCCGTTAGTAAGTAACCATGCACGTCCACGATCAATCACAGCTCTTATTATGGCCCTACCGTGGGCCATCGCATTCGCGTCTCTATTTTATTGATCGCATCGCATATCACAGTCACCACAATTGACCAAGGCCACTCGGCAAAGAGATGGCAAGGTCATTTTGTAATTAGGCCATCGCAGCTATAGATTACAGCGTTCCTCCATCTGAGCTCCGTGCGTGCGTAATCCTCCATTAACCATCCCAAATGGTGATAACCGTGAGAAAGACTTGTTTCTATTTTAATTTCAGTTTTGGGAACACTTCGGCTATTAGTTTCCGTTCAAAGTGGTTTCCATTTACACATAATATGAATGCGAATCACATCTGCAGGTTTCATGGTGTGAAATGTGAATTATGCGTGAACGCGTGGCGTAGGCACAGACTGGTAGTCAGGTGTTCTTGCTAAAAATTAATTAACAGCCAACAGACGTCGGTAAAACAAAAAAATATTATCCGAACGCGTGAAGACGTAGGTATTACAGGTTACGAATAATTACCAAAAATTGTTGGTGTGGTCGTAGCCGGTAAACGAAGAACGTGACGAGTGACCAGCTCTTGTCGGCCAAAAGAAGTTGTCTCTGTTAATCTAACAAAATGTTTTGTTCTGTTTCATTTGCCGGAAGTGTTATTTTTTTAATTCGATTTTGCGGAAGCATGCAAATGCGCGCGCATTTTTTTGGTCCCATCCGGCCATGGAGTACGAAAAAAAAGACGTTCCTGAGAGCGGGATGAATCTGCAACGTAGAATGAATGGCAATCAGATAGAGGTGGGCTAATTTATGCCAAACAACTTTTTCGATTAGTTTTTGATTTTTTTTTTTTTTTTTTTTTTTTTTGTCTTTCAGCCATGCGAAAAATGGAAAAATATGCGGAAACAAGGTGTGATTGCTTGGGGAGTTTAAGGAGCAAAACTGCTCACTGATTCAAAACGTATCGTATCCATATCGTCCAGAAAAGATGGTCGACAAAAATTTCAATAACTACTACCTACTTATTTTAATATTTGATACTAATCAAGAAGAAGGCTGGTTCTTAAGCCGAGCCTTGACGTACACCGACATATATTTGCTTCTAAGGCTTAGGTCATGGACTAAGTGGCACAAAGCGGGAAAGAAGCAGAGTATCAGATCGACCATAGTCAAAGGCTTCTTATCGCTCATATACTAAGAAAGATATTTAGACCCGTTTTCTGATACTACTCATAGCGATTTAAGTTCCACTTAAAATCTTATGTGACAGTTAATGACAAGGAAAAAGTAGCCCATAAGGTATTTAAGTAGAACTTAAATCGCAATGAGTAGTATCAGCAAACGGGCCTTAGAGACAGTTCCTACAAGAGTTTCTTTCTTGATATCCCATTTATCATGACTTGTTTCTTAGCGCGGCAAAATCGTGAGAATTTTCTTCTTTTATGTCACTTAGAAGAAGACCAAGGGTGTTATATATCGAAATCTTGGGATTGCTATTTATTTGCAGACTTATTCGCTTGCTACCAAGTTTTAGAAAAAAAAAATAGATGTTTAAGCGGACCCTTCTTAAAAATACTTCTCATGCCCTCATGCGACCTTATCATCAGTAGGTACTCAAATTCTGTCCAATTTCTTCATATATAACTAGGCTCCATTCACTAAATGTCCCTAACGCAGTCCAATGTTTCATTTAGCGAATAAGACGATCTTTCAACAGAACAGATTTATGTATAGAGTATAAGTAAACATATCTTCACTATTTCCCGATAAATTTGGCTTTCACCTTGTATTTCATTCTGTCAGCAAAATAACATTCAAATTAATCCATTAGGTTGGTCCAATTGAAACCTTCACTTGCGTATTTACACAGCAAATTAATACGACCTTAAATATTGGCCCGTCAATTTAACAATGTGGATTAGTTAACTTAATGGCAAAATGTGCGCTACAAATAAATTTTGCACTTTCACTTAACAATGCTGGCCAGCGTTCAAGATCAATAATAATAAAAAAATAACTATTAGACAAATAATAGCAATCCCAGCATGGGTGATCTTGTTACTATCATTAATCGTGTTTCTATATGCTAATTAATACCCTTTTAAACATCAAGCGGAATTCCCCCTTTTATTTTACGATGGTGATTTTTATTTTATTTTTTAATCGCATCCCATGCTGAGAGATTAATATTACAATAACATACAAATTCAATTAGATTATCGTCTCAGTTTCCGCCTACTACAACATGTGCTTAGAATCCAGAAGCTTGGCTTATTTCCAGGTGCACATCTATTTAAACTTCAGACACATTCCTTCACTCAATCTGACAGTTATGTTGGTATATCTATATCTGTGTTGAAATAGAAACCTTGAGTGCACAGTTGGATATGAATGTGATCTACTCAAATCGTGTGAGAATCATTTTTCATCGTTCCAATTCTAAATTCGTAAAGGTAAAATAAAATTCAATTACTCTGACATTTGATGGTCACTTCCAATCTACTTATATACATAAGTCGAAGAGTTTTATGAGTCAAAAAAAAAACCATTAACACTGTGGGCTTGTTCCATCGAGATACTGTGGTCTAAAGACACTTTCGAAATTGATTGCGAATCGAAATGGCCCGTAGGGGTAAGCTGGTGTTAATAAAATCGAGAATGCTAGTAAATTTAAGTAAAATATTTAACAATAAACGAGTTGAAAGACACTCCGCTTGTGTGGCTTAGAATAGGAATGGCGATATTTTATTTTACGCTCGTGTTGCAACGGAAATGGCGCACCTCAAGTTTTAATTATACTACTTCTAATCCGTTCTGTCTGTTGCTTACTCAACTCAAGCCCGACAGGATTTTTAGCAAAAATTTAAACCAAAAATAGAATATTGTCATCATTTGCGATCTCAGATAACCGAACCTTGGCCAAAAGAAGTATTTTTCAATCCGCGAAGATTGTTCCAGAGAAGACGCAGTTTGTAAACTTATTATTATTTGAATTTGAATTTAGCGGCAGCATAATGCGTCTTACCAGCAGATTCACTGCAGTTTTGGAACACGTGTGAAGATAGTCAATGGATTCATTAGTTTGTTGTGCACGCAAAAAAGAAATAGATAAACTATTCTTACTTAGACAATCTACTCTAACGATATTCAGTCACCTTCAAGAAGATTTTTGATTTGAACTTGAGACAGCGCCCGGCCCACAGCCCGTGTATTAGAATGCAATAGAACAATTTCTATTGGAAATTTGATTTTCGTTGAGCACAGTCATTGGTAAAATTGGCATTGACATCCTAAATTAAGCTGATTAATGATGATGGGTATTTCGCGAATCACACAGCACGAGTTGTTTCAATAAACTGATCTCCTGCTGACCAAATTAATTAACCGAATGCGGAAAGTGATAGCAACACAACAGATTGTGTACAAAACTGTTGTTTAAATTGGCTAATGTATGGAAAACATTTTTCCAGGCATGTGATGATAATGCCTGAGTATTATTACAATAACTTGGCAGTTTTTTTTATGGAAATAAAACTGCGATCTGTCCGTGTTCATAAAAGGTGCACACATATATACTGCAAATGACACTGTGACAGTGGTATACGTATACCATATAAGTGGAGACTATATACGTTTTGTTTGACTGTCAACCGGCAACGACAACTATGTCGGTATTTATCAAAGGCACTCCGAGCCGATTGGTATGTCCACACTTCATAAATGCCGAGCGGATCACTTGTCATTGAGACATTTTTCACTCTAAAGTGATCAGACGATGAAGTGATTATGTGACCGAGCGAAGTGGGGAAATCGCGGAAGCTTATGCATGCTTAAGGAAATAAATGCGAATTTCGGTTAGTTAGCAGGAATAAGAAATTAATTAGTCGAATGAAGAAACATTTTTAAATAAATTTACTCTACTTTGCGAAAATGAAGCCAACACTTATGATTCTTTTTACCCGACTGGACACAGGGAGGGGGAGGGTTATTTAAAAGTTTTTTTTTTTTTTGTTTAAATTGGGTTTATGGTTGTTTTAAGCGAGTAGGAACATTTTAAGGCAATTTTCAAATACGGAAATTTTATTCTTTGCCGTAAAAATTATCGTAAGTCTGGCAGCACTTGTCGTAGCAAAACAAGCTTTACGAATTTATTGCTCCTTGTGTGGACTGCCACCAAAATTTATTGGCTATGCCTATGATAAACAAATTAAGTCTTTTTGTAAACGTGTGCTGTTAGTGTTTTATCGTGTCCGTGTGCATAGGGCCTTAGACATTTAAGGGTAAAGTTGATACTTAAAGTTAAGTGAATAAATTGCAGGGAAAAAATTCGCTTCTATGAAAAGTATAAGATCATTTTTTGTGATCGTGTCTCAAACGTGATAACAAAATAATGAAGGACCTACACTTGACATTTGGAAAAAACGTTTTTGGTTTTCTAAATGTTCCTCTGTGTCTTTTGAATGAACGGGTTTCAAGTTTCAACTAAGAAATTTCTTACAAGTGTACGATATGTTTCAAAACTCAGCATTGAAGGTATTCCTTAAAAATGGAAAAATAGACAGAAGAAACTTCCTGCTACTTTAGAACGTTTCAAATTATTATAGTAAAAGTTGAAGTAACATTTAAATATTTTTAGTCAAAAATGGTATTCAAAATCCTACATTTTCATCAAAGGCGTTATAGAGAAATTTCCAGGTTTTTAATACCGCATATACATTTTAAACATGACATTTATAAAAAATCCCCTAAGATTCCGAATAAGACTGTATATAGGTTTCTTCTCTTCGTCACAATAGTAAGAACTTAGCAAACCGTCTATTTCCAAGAAACAATAAGGCCTGGCTTCTTAGCTGTTTAGGAAACTATTAAAGTATTAATTTATTTTTCCAGCTGTCAACTGTCAAGTTAGTTACACGGTAAAAATTGCTGACAAATTATATCTCAAATTTGCAAATGGTTTATATGGTGGGAAATTTCGTCTAATCTTTCGAGCAGCTTTGGGCAAGTGATTTGGGAAAACAAAAAAACAGGCACAAATCAACTGTCAAATTAGTTGCCAATTCGAGAAATAAACCTCTCCAAAAACACCCTCTAGTAATAATCCACAAAACATCATTAAAACCTACTGCCAACCATAGTTTATATTCAGCGTAATCAGCGCGTTTAGCAAAAACCGCTCACAGTCAGGGCCACGGTCTCCTCTGTCCTGTTGAAGCTTTTTTTATATTGATCTATAATCTTTGCACTCTATGTCGAATCTGTTCCACTTCTCTTGATCTTTAAAATGGCAGAATTAGCTGTCACAAATTATTTGTTATTTGTCGTTAATTTGATCCTTAATGGCAATTCAACACCTTATTGCATCTGTAAGGATGTATATGCTTTGCTGTCGTGCAAAACCTTTGACAAGGCCAAACCAATAAATAAGTCAAACTCTCAAAAAGAAACAAATCAGAGAAAATACTTCTAGACGAGATTCTTCGAAAACGGATTCAAAAAAAAATGGAATTAATTTTAGAATCCTACCCTTGATTTCCATTTGCAAAAATGGGACAGGTCTTGAATTTGGTTGAGTCTATTAATGCGTTTTTGACTGTTTCTTTTTTGTAACAGATCAACTATTTAAATCGACATATTATACTGCGCATGTCCGACGTCGCGATCGTATATAACGTGAGAGAAATACGCAATTGATGCTGACACTGCTAAAATTTACAATACAATGCCATCGGTGTCCTCGCTGGCAAAAAGTGACCGAGCGTGCGGAAAATCAATTTAATCATATAAATTCTATAAAGTAATCAACGAGACAGTGAACCCTTTTCCTTGAACTGACCACACTTAAACTACAATACAACTGTGGTGAAACTTACTTTTTCTTACAGGCGATCCACTGTCGTCCTCGTCGTAGTAGTCGCCCTCCTCGCCCTCCTCAACGTCGTAGTCTAAGACTGCGTGCACCTGAGTCCGCGATCCGTGGCCAGCCTGCACTCTAGTGAATCCCGGCGGTCGTTCGGGATACGGATCATTTGGATCATCGGTAACAGCACCAACGGGGACAGGTGTTGCGGGTCCACTATTTGGCTCTGCAGCCTCCACGTTATGAGCCTGGTCGTTGTTGTCCAATTGTGGGTTAGCCGGCACATAACCGCCAGTTGCACCGTCCTGCGGGTCTGTGGCAGTTACGCCTGCGCTAAACGATGTGTGAGTTTGTGTATTGTACGAACTGCTGAAATATTGCTGCTGAGTACGAGACGCCTGTACCGCTGGTTGTGGCAACTGCGTAAGCTGCGGCTGCGGCTGTGGCACACGTGAGTAACTACCCTCGCCGTATGTCCTAGCCGGCGGTGGTTGCCTTTGCTGAGATGCTATTGTCTGATAGTTTCCACCACCACCTAAATTGCTGCCAACTTGCTGCTGAGTCGCGTGACCAAATTGTTGTTGCTGAATCTGTCGCTGGTCCCAGCGTCCCTGCTGCTGACCAGCACCTTGACTGGCTGCTGGTTGTGGCGGCAGATAGGTCTGTCCACCCTTGCGACGGTTATACTGCTGATACCCTTGCGGTGGCAGATACGGATTGTTTTTGTAGTAATCTGTGGGAGAACCGTCGCTCTCCTGGTGTCCAGCGGGACCGTACAGGAGGTTATTGGTGTTTGCATTGTGCTGCACCTGTTGGATGGGACTTGCGGTGGCAGCCCAATTTTGTGTTGGCAGACCACCGGCAAAAGGTAGGGAAAAGTTGGCCAGAGCCATTGCGTAAGAACTTCCTATCGAAAAAAAAACGATCCGATCAGCACATTTTCTGCGCGATCAGCACACTCTCCGCGAATGATTTGCGCAACACCACAGCACGTTTTTTTCACTGATTAAGCAAATATTATCTCATTTTTGATTAAGTGCTTAAAATTAAGTAAGAAAAAAAACTCTGCAAGCACTGTAAAGGGAAAACGAATGCCTCTTGGGAAACAAACTCGATTTGCTCTCGAATGTAACGAAAATATTAAAGAGTTGAGCAACGAACTCGATTTAGTTATTTTATTTTTCTCATCAAATTCAATGTCGACGTCGTCGTCTGCTGCTCGATAAAGCGCACTCGCACACGCCGATTATTGTAATTTTCTTTTTCAAAGACTTGGCACACAAAACTTAACAAAGTGTTACTAGAGACGTTGTGTTCGCGTAAAATAAGCGACAACTATAGTGAAGGGTATAACTACTCGTGGGACACTCCGCCGATAATATACAAGTACCGCCGCTGATGTCGTTGCCGTCCGTTCACGCCAACAATTCCAACAAGACTGATCAGCTGAACGGTGCCGCTGTTAAAACTATTATGCAAATACCACAAAAAATATTGTTAACTTAAATTTATTGACTTTTTTCTGTCAGATTTGTTGTTGTTTATTTTTTTTATTTTTCTTAGTTTTGTAGTGTTTACCATTATAGTTGCTGGCTGGTATTAAAAGTGGTAGTGGTACCGAGAGAGTGAGACTTTTTTTGTTGCTGTACTTTGTTCAATTATCGATACAATGCGCTTACAGTTTTTACACCTTTCGCTTAGTTCACAAGTCACAATCACAGCACAGCCGATCGATGGGAGTGTGTTGGGTCTTGACTGTTAGTATGCTGTAAGGTAGGCTGAACGCTGAAGTGCCTTAGTAGGAGTGGTGAGTTTTGATGAGAGCTTAAGCGGGAGATTTGCAGAGATTAAGCAATGTGGTGAATAATTTCGTGTTTTTTTTTATATTTTTTTCGATATGTGGAGAGCAGGTGAGAATTGCGGAAAAGTAAACAAAAATATTTTCAACTGGTTTAAGTGTTCTGTGTATGATGTAGTGATTCCTAAATTCTTAGCGTTTGAGTTGAGTTGGTCTTGAGACTAAGGGGTTGTGGTATTTCACATTTCAAATAATGAGTTACGCCACTCTGAATAGTTAAAGAGGAATTTCTTGAGGCACCGTTTAAAGCGGTTGACACGATATCGCTCACGCATTTTGAAACATTCTAATTTGTTAAAGTTGTTTTAATATTTTATGAGAAGGTCGTTTTAGATATTGCAAAAATAAAGTCCAAAATAACTACAAAAGTTCAGAGGTTTAATTGAAAAACACACGTGTTGCTGCATATCCATGCTTTGTTTTGTTTTAACTGCTGGCTGGTCCCCGAAAAGCGGCAGCCTAATTGAGGAGCTCATAGGAATAGTCGCAGTTTTCTTGGATTGATAATTATAATCCAAAAGTTTGAGCTTGAAAATTGCTACATGCTTTCGAAGTACATAGCAATTTTCTACGCTTACTGATGTTTATTCTGCACCAGAAAAGGATGAAAAATGCAAAGTATACATTGATTGGATAACCAAAAAGATCAACACGTTTACTGTGACTGTATACCGTCGGAAAATAGAATAGAATGAGTAGATTCGATTGAGTAATTCTGCAGTCTTTAGTAGAACTAAGGAGAAGAAGACTGACAAAAGTATGTGAGGATAAAAAAAGCCCTACGGTTGTCAGCCTCTCTACTGTTTTTAATAATTGTTAGACTAGTGCACTTAGGGCTCCTTTGGGGCAATTTGTATAGCTGTGTCAGTTGGTGGCAAAGCAAATTGCTAATTCGCTTCCTGACAGTGGAAAACAACAATTTATCGACTGTCAAGGCTCCAACTTAGAATTTCTATTAATAACAGAAGCAGTATTACAAAATTCGCAAAGTTTAAGTGATATACCAAACATTTGCTACCTATATAACATCTTAAGAACAGATCTCTTTTGGTAGGCAAATAAATAGCTGACAACTTATAATTGTTTGCGGGCTTTCGAAAACCAGCAGAGCTTGTCATTTGCTCTTACATATCTTTCCCTGACATGTCGTATCATCCGCGTAAAAATGCAGTATTGCTTTTTTTTGATCAAAGCGAATATTTTAAAACGCCTTTCCAATTTTCATTGTGTAACCCAGCCCATTAAAGTGATCAGTCATCGCCTGTCCCGTGCTTCTTGTAAGCGAAATTTAATCAGCAAAAAAACATATTCCCTTTACCACGTACCATTTAATGTGGTAGTTACTGCTGCCTACATAAACAACCAATAACTCGTCACAAAAAAAACCCCGAAAAAAAAACTGTACCTACAACGTTAACAGTTTAAAAGCATACGCTCTTGTCTTAACCAACAGCCATTATCATCGGCTTTGCTGTGCATACAATTACGTCATCAGCGCTCACCGCTACAAAAACACCAAATCAAAATTGGAGTAGGACATGATCTCCCGAGTCTTAATTATTATTATAAGACCTACTGCTGCCGTTTTATGTGAAGTGGGGTTAACCCTAATGCCCACAGTGGTTAGAAAAATGTATCTTAACCCCAGTAAAAAGATATTCCAGATTCAATCAATCTGTATAAACGTCTGTGTATTCTCAACTGACAGTGAATCACTTAGCAGTGAATCCGTTTAGATCAGTAAACAAGTGAGTCCATCCATTGAATGCGGAAAAATATTCCTATACCGCTTAAAAAAAATCCCAATTTCATTTGAACTTCCGTTCCAGCGATTGATTATGTCAGAGCCGTCAGAGGTGTGGGGGAGGCTGATTCTTTGCCAATTACGGATGTTTAAGGTGAGAATCAATTCTGAGAGCTTCAGAGCAGCACATTCATTTCACTTGACAGGCGTGTAAATCGATAAAAAGAACATGATTGTGTCGTCTGGAATGAGACTCATTTTGTTCAGCCTCTCTCTACTTTCTTGACGGGGAGATTAATTGTTCTGCCGGACTTATGGCGGCGCTTAGAATGGAATTTGGGATAACCGGCTCTGTCGTCATTTTTCGTTTGTGACGTGGTAGGTAATTGAAATTTTTTTTAGCACTCAAATCAAAGCAATGGAATGCTTTTAGTGAGACGAATCAATAAGTTTGATATTTTGTGGAAAACTACTATGAACTAGAAGTCTTGAATGATTTTTTAAATTATTTGATAAATGCAACTCTGTAAAAAACAACATTAGTTGATCATAATGTTAAAAATGTTTATTCTGAAGAGAAAAGTGTAGCGGTTGGGAAGGGGAACATAAAAATGATAAAACCAGTGTAATAATAATTTTTAACCTTCGCCTTTTATATCTTTTCTATAAGACTTTAAAAGCTCGTGTAACACCAGGGCGTATACGTAACATTTGTGTTTAAATCGCTTGGTTTTGGTCACACATTTTTAAGGGTAAGTCTGGCCTTTGCTATTAAAAATTTGAAAAAAAAAAAACAATAACAAGAAAAAAAAAGCCCAACAACAATTAGAGAACACACTGTTATTTTTTGAGTTGCTTATAATACTTTAATAATATATAAATGTTATTTAAAATGTACCTTTTTGTTCTTAAAATTAACTCCGCCGTGTAAGCGTTTTAAACAAACGTGATCCACACAATTTTTAGTGAAGTTAGTTTTGAATACACTTAGAGATGAGTAGGTATTTGAGTTAAAACTTGATGCGGAGTTTTTCGACCCAGATAATCAGACTTGAGCCGATCCACACTGCACGATGGCAGTAGTAAGTAGTAACTTGTAAATACCCCTAAAAAAAGCGCCTCAAAAAACCTAATTATACGGATCATAGTAAAAACAAGTCTAAATCTAGAGTCGGAAAGTCTATTTTGGTTAAAATTATGCACATAAATTGAACCACAGCTGTGAAACCTCGCAATCGACCGCAATTCCCTAAAATGGCTTTACCGCAGACCAAATCATCGACAAATATGACTCAC
Organism: Cheilosia vernalis; assembly: GCA_949126925.1. Taxonomy (NCBI): domain Eukaryota; kingdom Metazoa; phylum Arthropoda; class Insecta; order Diptera; family Syrphidae; genus Cheilosia; species Cheilosia vernalis. Next base: position 6,870,928 of record OX421362.1, read on the forward strand.
TCCATGCATCGCTGATAGGATGAATAAACAATTCAATTAACTATACCGCTGTCACAGTTGGAAAACTGCCTCTATCATAAGCTCTATATCTCACCCGTCCGCCTTCCCATTCGCCATGCAGTCCGCCTTTTGCTCTACTATTCGCACAAAAAGTCAACTTGAAAGAATTGTTCGCTGTCAATCAGTGGGGTAGCATTTTTCATGCATAAATTTGCTTCACAAAGAGAGCAATTTGCAAAATGGAGAACTTCAAATTCCGGTAGGATTTTCCAAACGTGTTCGAAAGATTCATTACCACATTGACGTGAGGCGCGGCACAACTAGAACGCAAATGTTGGACCCGGTGAAAAATGTCACCAATGCCAGAAGTATAGCCACAGTGTCCGATATTTTGCATACTAATGCAATTTTGATTTATTTGGAATCACAACCGGACATTTATTTCGCTTAATTATTTGACATTTGCACGACAACTAGCATCGATCGTAATTAGCTGTCAGTTGATTTGCTACGCATTCGTGGGTGACTGCCGATAAGACAGTGTTCTCGGAATTCGTTCGAAACAAGACAAATAAACAGGAAGAGTTTTAAATTCCGCTGTCCAATGGTCTAAAACTAGTTCTGTCATTGTGAATGGTGAATGGGCGATTGTGACAGGCTGCACCAGTTCCCTTAGTATTGGTACCACTTAAGAGCTGACAGAAATTTCGATTTTATTTGAAAAGTCATTGATGACGGATTAGTACCGCACTTTGGTTGTTGTTTGATAAGTTTGGCCCCTTTGAACGGGCTAGTAAGCAGAACCAATTAAAACTGTGTGTAAAGCGATTATAGAGCCAGCCAAAAGCGTTTATCTAGAGCTTAAGCCCATTTGTGCGCAGATGAAAGAATGCGCACATGTGGTGGGTTTGGATAACACGTTTAAAATAAAAGCGCGCACAACAACTTTACTTTGTGGTGCAAATCAAGGTTACGTTATAATTGGACAGTGGACACGCTTTAGTATTACCAGAATGTGCTCCCAAATTTCGCACAGACAGGCATTTTAGGCTTTTTCAGTCTTACCGGCCCAACTGAATCTTAATCAGTCGCAGTTTCTTCTTTCCGCTAAGTACTTCCTATTTAGCATTTTCGCTGAATTTCTGGGGCTTTAGTATGAAAATAGTTTCGTGCTTCTGCTTAGTCAGTGAACATATTTTAGGATCGAACGTCATGCGTGGATTGGATATACATAAGTGGAATAAGTATATAGCTGTTGTGAATTTTTTGTTCGGCTGAGCTAATTATAAGCTTAAATTTTGCGTCATGGCTAAGAGCGGGTATCATGCGACTTGAGGTGACTGTGCCGATGTTTCAGAAACAAGAATTTCAAGAGACGAGCTGATGCAGCTAATAGCTGTGAGCTTACAACTATGTGTGAGATTATCGCTATTTCACTTCCGCTTCTTAGTTCACTGGAAAACGTGTTTTAAAATGAAAGACTTAAAGATACACGAGCGCAAAACTTTAAATCGGAGCGAGGCAGAAATAAATCAATAAAAGTCTTTCTTCTTATAAGACAATAGGGGTTTTGTGTTTGACCGTTTTAGACGTAAAAACAACTGTTACAAATTTTTATGCAACTTTACTTGAAATGGTTCGCAAGACTTCGCAAAAGCCTATAGACTATATCTATCATTGCAGCGCCTAATACTTTTTGAGGGCAGCTTTGAATGAAATGTGTCTTTTCACGCCTTAACTGCATTTAACTTACCACTTCACCAGCTCCCTTAAATCTGTTAATATACTTAAATCTAACATGAGGAACAGAACCAAGTTTAGCGGAAGTATGCCCCTAAACTCTGAACAAATTTCGATTCAACTCGGCTTTGTTGTAGCTGCCTTTTTAAGTTTCTAAAGTGGTCATGAAGGATTTTAGTAAACCGGATTAAAATATTTAAATTAAAGTATACATTTCCACTCTTATAGCTTGAATTTAAATTCATGTCTGACAGCTGGACTGGACGTGATGTGTCCAAGTTTTTATTGACCTAGATTGATCAAGTTGAGCAGTTTTCTTAGATATGGAGTCTAGATAGTCAAATAATGTTCGACTAAATTGTGTCGGTTGATTCAAATTTTGACAGAGAACGTAGTTGACATTTGCAATCAGCTTGACCTAAGTTAACAAGTCTGTTGATTGTGCGCATTGCTCCATTAAATTTTTGACAACTGTCAGTTGAGTTGCTTTTTTTTACTTCAGTGCCTTGGCTTAGACTCGCCTTGGTTTAGACTCGCCTCTTTCTGTATGTAGTTACTGGAGGTAACCAGTTTATTTTCCTTGGCAATCAACAAAGGACAGACGGATCATAGGCAGAACCCCAACTATAAAGTATAAATGAACTATCGAGTCTCTAGGATAAATAAAAGTCCAACCCATTTGTTCTTGAACCATGATCCCTTTCTCAGTCTTTTCAAACGAAATTCAGTTCCTATATATCAAACTACGGGTCCAATCAATCAGCAGTATTCTTCGGAAAAGAAGTTGCTACCTCCAATTAAAATCGCATTATGTCGGCCTACCGTCAAACCGTCGACCACCCACAGCTTCCAAAGATCAAGTGTGACTTGATTACCATCTAAGTCCACTCACAACATCTCAGCCCCCATTGACCCACAAGCTTTTTTCGCATCCATTTCCATTATCGCCACACGACGATGTTTGACACGATGTTCAAAATGTTCACACTGACATCGTCCGCGTTTGCAATTCGGAATTCACCACGTACATGGTCGTTGAATAATGGCCGCGCACATCAATTAATTTATCTGTCACTCTTGCGACGGACGACACGACAAATTTTGCTTTCGCTGCGCCCCTCAAGTAGGTACACGTCTTGCCGAAGCGACTACAGTGAAATGCCCTTCGCTATTTTAGGTCACTGTAGGTATGCGGCCGATGATGATTTCGTCCCGAGTGTTTGTCACTTTTCTATCGAGCGTAGACAAGACCTACTTCAGGCCCATTAGGCGATTTAAGTTACAAAGACTTCACAAAAGATGTTTCTCGTCTCCATCGACAGCTTATACAACTTGGCCAATAGGCGGCTCTTCGTTTCAAATCCATCACATCAACCGAAAGAAAAAACAACTTATTTCTCCTTCACCAGAGAAGGCCCGGCGGCACACAAACGGACGGGACAGTCTCGTGCAATCGATTTCGATTCAATTGAAATCGTGGCCATTGTTTCTTATAAGTGTCGACATAATGACATTGTTCGCATATATGCGATCGTTACCCATTGCGCATGAAGGAGGAGAGATTGTTCCAGTCATTACATGACATGCGTTGAGCCTGAGCGTCCGCAGGTTATGCATGAGCCTGCCCCCGATCACATAACTCATTCATTGCAACGGGCGTTTTTGCGTGATTGATGGTGGCTCCCGCATGAGGAAAGCTGGATAGACATAATTATTTTTTTGCTTCTGTCAATCAAATTTTGACACGTAGTTGAAACAAATGCAATGAGCCCTACCAATGAATAATTCCAGTTTCGACTTAAAATTTAATAATTCAAAATATGTTGCAGTTGTGAGCTTCCGTCAATTAAAAATCGAAGTTAAAATTTATTTATTTGTTTTTGGAGCGGCGCAACGTCAGTAGAAGTGAGCCCTTCGCTGGGTAAATATTTTCATTTTTGTCAACTAAATTTTTTGGAACAAGTGGTTGAAGGTGTAACTGTCTACTCAGTCAGTACTGAAAATTTAATGCGATTTAGCTGCGTTTTTCTCAGCTTAAGGCACCACCCGTCGAGCCATTAAATACACCGAAAACCAATCAAATCCTAACCTAATAAGCTTCAAAGCCGGTTAATCCAATAATAGCCGCGTTGAAAGTCTTTTCACACCCATAATTGAGCCGCAGAGTTGTAGTGCACAAATATGTTGTGAAAAACCAGCTCCCGTTAAGGATATTTAAATAAATTGTGAAGTCAATCAGTTGTCCATTAACAACGCCCACCATTAGTTGTCAACCTTAATTAATTGAAACAAGATCATTAAAATAAGTAAAGCCAACTTACGCGGTGAACGTTACCTTTTCTATTTCAGCTGACTTATTCTCTACAAAACTCCGGATCTTATCTCTTAGCTGAAATATATATAATGTGTCATGTGGTGTCAATTAACTACTATAAATGTCTCTCAGTCGGGGCGCATTTGAATTGAATTTCCTGTGACACTTTTAGTCAGCTACAATTGTTGTTAAAAAAGATTTGCTTTCAATTATTGTCCGTATGATTGTTAGACATTAAAATGGTAAGCTATTGCAAAAGTTCTACAAATGGATACTGCGGCTTCCTACACCTCGCACGAAGCATGACGTACCGCAATGGACTGGTATTTCACTTCCAGTGCCTCAGGATTTGGAATACCCCAGGTCTATATAATGGTATCGGGTATCTCCATTCACCCATTTAACCTAATAGAGTATTTATCGAAAGTAATAACAAAAAAAAAAAAAAAAAATACGTATCAGCCTAAAGGTCGGATGGATCTCCCCGTGAAAAGCTTGGCCATTAATTTAGTCTGTTTGTAATTTAATTTGATGATTAATGGTTGTTCTTATTTCGGACTATTGGTAGCCTTGGTTTATTATACGGCGGGAGAACACAGGTTACCTAATTAAAAAAAAATATTAAGTTCACAGATCGATGGATACCGGAAAGCGATATGGTTAGTGCCACCAAATATTGAACAAAGTTTCCAGTTTCAAAGAAAAAACCGTACATATGATTCATGCGCTCCAAAAAGAATAATCAGAGCTTGGTGTTTTTTTTTTTCACAGAGGAAGTCATCAGACGAAGTAGGGAAGTTAATTGATAAGTTTGTTGGGGGACAAAAAATATCCACTTTAAACAAACAAACAAAGCTCTGGAACAGAATTTGAGTATTTTCTTCACAGCGTTAGCTTTTCCACGCAAAGAGACCGCAGCAATACAAAGTAACAAACTGCGGTAATGTCCTAATTGATTGACTCACCAACTTGGAATTGGCGTTTCCTTCCAACGTCCATGGCCGACCTTGCCTTCAACATGTTGCAACCACTAAAGCAATCCGCTCGAAGTACGGCCTCAATAAACACCGAATTTGTCATTCGATTTTTCATGGGTATACAGATACACCAATCGATATCTCCATTCAATATGCAACAAGTCAGAGCAGCTGAGCAACTATTGCATGACACCCATAACCTGGAGAACATTTCCTAAAACAATTCCAGGTTGGTAGAAAAACTTGCCACCTACCACTCATTCTCTCTCCTTAAACCCCCCTTTGCATGCATAAACACTGTTTGTGGTCCATTGGAAATCTAAATTGCAGAACATCAGCAATGGCGGCGGCGCTAAGGCCATGAGCTTGCTCGATTGTTACAGGCCACCATCGCAAGAAAAAGTTGTAACAGTCAAGTTGACTGAGTCAGGCACGTATATGGGATTAACTTGAGTGCTACCATCGTTAGTTGCGGTTCATTTAGTTTTCCTTGAAATTGCGATAGATACTCGTACTCGTACATTGGAGGTTTGTTTTTTTTTTCCTCTTGCAATTTGGAGCGGAGCAAACGCGACTCCACGAAGTATAACAACTGAACTATAATCATTGCCCAAGTTAATTTTTCGCACAGAGATCACTGTGCGGACCATTTGGAATGCGGTGTTGTACCTTTGGCATATGAATTTGTTTTGGCCGTTTTAGAAGGTGATATAAATGAGCGCATTTATTGTTTAATGTACGTCCGAGTTTGAGTAGGTGTCTTGGGTTTTTTTCATCGCCACTGATTGGAAGATTTAGTGAAAATATTTTCGTGTTATGACAGAAGATGTCTATTGATGACTATGAACCATTTTTATTATAGACGTGGTGCAGTAGACACGTCATGTTATATCCATCTCGTAACCAGATAGAAATGAAAAAATTAAAGTCCTATAGTATAGGTAGTTCATAGTGTAAAACTCACTGAACAACTATCTGCACGGTGGCGAACTCGGGAAGACGCCCTTCCTGGTCAGATGCAAAAAGTGATATGAACTCAATTTGCCTGCCAGCTGCCACATTCACCGAGCTGCGATCTCTCATATGATCGATATCGTCGTTTAACAATAGGTAGTTTAAATTTGCAAAGATTCAGGAAATGTCTATTGCATAAGTCAGTCACAGTCAAAAATTGATTTCCAGACATTGAAAAAAAAAAATACACCGCAAAACAAACACCGCGAACAAATTTACACAACTACATTAAAAAAGAAAGCTCTTAATCTATACCAAAAAGAACTAAAAAAAAAGTCTTCTATAGAAAACAGAAAAGCCTATAAGGAAGCGGTTAAAAAATCGCATTAAAAACCGCAATAAACAAGAAGAAGTCATACTTAAAACTCACCACAAAATTTCCAAAAAGCCGAACAACGAAATGCCACCTCAGAACTAAACGCATTGCATGCCATGAAGGAAAATCGTACTTAGAATGCGCCAAACAACAATTCCAAAAACACACTTAAAAATTCGTCAAAATTCAGCGTGAAAAATTCAACCGAAAAACTTGCAAAAAGACATAAAAAGCACCAAATATACCAAAACTCGCTTTAAATAAAGTGCACGATTGGGTCGTACAAAACTTTCTCGTTTAGTGCGAGTCTGACTGACTTTCAGAGTCTTCAGCAAATCGAAAATTTAGGACACAATAGTTTTGAAAACATCCATTTGACTCTAAGTTTGCATTTTGGTCATTGACATTTATTGCCGTTTTCCGGTAAACTGAAAAAAAATTTATTTTAAAAAATTCCTTTTTTCAAAAATCCATTGTACGATAATATAGAGAAAAACTGAGTTTGCTATTAAGTTATAAAAGACCACATTACCTTAGAAACTAATTTTTGTTACAATCGCATAGACCGTTTTCGAGATATGTCGCAATTTCAAAAGTACCATGGTTCGAATTTTTAGCCAAAAACTCGGTACGCAGTCATGGTAACTTCACCTTAAGCTTAAATATCAATTTTGGTTGAAATCGTTTGAGCCGTTTTCGATCAAATCCAACTGGTACGAACATTTTATATGGGAAGTACCATTAATATTGAGGTTACCTTGCAACAAAAAAAAAAAACGCTCTGTAATCCCAAAAAATCCAAATCCGAGGTTTGAACGTAGTCCGGGAAGTCGTTTAGGCTGTAGACCTGTGGAAGGACGGACAAACGGACAGACGGACAGACCGGATAGGATTTTGCGACCCACTTTTTTGTGTTCCTCTATCATCGTAATATCGGAATTGATTAATATCTCGAGTTTGAAATTTTGTACGAAAACAAAATCGTTCTCTTAAAAAAAATATTGACAAATATACTATATTAAAATCACACCAATAAAAGAACGCTGAAACCTCATAAAGGAAATGCTCGAAAACATGGATAATATTAGGTGCCTAGTGTTTGAAAAAAAAAACGCTGCAGAAACTTTACCAAAAACAAAGTTTCAAAAGAGTTGAGAAACATATAGAAGCGGGTAAAAATCACAGCAAGAAAATTTCAAAAACGCATTGTTAAAATCACAAAAGAACGCAAAACAAACTCTTATTAAGTGTAGAGTAGTCTTTAGGTCTTGACATGAAATGAACTGCCTCTTTTGACAGCCCTTTACGATCAATTCCGACAAATTTATGTTCGGTTATTGGTCTTGAACTGCTAGACGCTAGAGCGTTGGCGGCTTGCTTACTTAAACCATTTATTTGCTACAAACATGCAGGCGTATAGTCTTGTAGAGTTGTTAAATCGGGTGCATGTAAAGGCAATTTGAAAATAGCAAATCAATTAATTGACTCTGTTCGAAATAAAGTTTCCCATTAAAGTACAGTCTCTATTCTGTTTTCGTTTGGATGGAATTCTGAGTTGACCTCTAGCAGTGAGGAACTATGCAAACCTCCCTATCATAGGTACTGGTTCTGAGTATCAGACAATCTTCGTAAAACTGTTCAAGGCTCTTTAAAAACTGGACATATGATCAAGATTGTATTATTTTTTTATTTGTTACTTTTCTTCGAACTAAGTTTGTGCCCCAGGCCGCTTTCAAACTTTTAGGGGTCTGGAATTTTTAATTAGTTTCACCCAAACTTTTCAGTACAAAATCTGAATCCATGCTTTGGCTGGCCTCGATAGTGCAGGACAGCAATTGAGAGTTCTTCCATTTGCATGCCTGCCGAGTAGGTACGTTTTATGAATTTTAAAATAAAAAAGGTAATTGTGCTGGGGTCTTCTTCTCAACATGGTAGAGTTCTTCAATGGCACCAGCATGTACACAAGTGATGCGGAAATCAAAGGTCTTGCTAGTTTATAGAGAGTACCTCTTCATGTGCCAGAGAATTAATTAAACTGTATGTACCAGGTTGCATGCCAGTCTTTTGGCCAAGTTCGCTCAACACTTGATGCTCATCTTATGTGTGCTTACTACTTGTTCTGGGCCAATACTTAGTAAAATATACCGAAACGCATCAAGTATTTAGTTTAAGTACTCACGCAGAAAAGATCCCACCAAATTGTAGTATTTGCTTAGCGTTTCATCACAAGTCCCCTTCGTCACTCTCTGATCACTTCTTCAGCGATGGTATCCTCAATTTCTTGACCACTCTAATCACCTTAAGAACTACACCTCGAGTCTTTTAAAAACAACAGACAGCTCCAAACAAATAAACCACTTTAGCAATATTTTCAATTTGTCTTATACCAACATTAATCACAATTCTTTGTCTATATTTATATGAAACGTATGTATCTAATACGATATTTCATAACTAAGCCAAGTTCCCTTTCTATTTCGTTCAACATTTCATGGTTGACAACGCTCATGGGTGTGGTGCTGCTTGGAATTCTTAGATTTTTATACAGCTACGAAACGGGCGACAACAAAAAACCTGGAGAGAAGGCCAATAAACTCTAAACAAGTGCTCCAACAACTGTTCAAGGAGACCCCTTAAGTGCTCTACTTGTTGGCGTCTCAAGGCGATCGAGCCAGATTGGCTTCCTTATGCGCAATCTTGTTCGTCTTTGGTGGGTGTTGTCTGCGTTAAAAGTAAGTCGGTTGAGGGACCGCTAAAGTGGCCGAGATACAGATTGCATTGAGATTCGGGGGACAATAATTGTTTTGAACCCTAACCATGGTCGGCTGTTTGAGTTTCGCAAGAAATTTCAGTTAGACCTTCTCAGGGTGAGAAGCAGTGCGCTGTACACCCTTGATAAATCATTTTAGAAAAGATACATTAAATCGATCTGACATCCGTCACGATTGTGAGCATGCAAGAGTTACGTTAGCCTCGATGTATCTCACAGAGATCGGTCTCGATCCGGACCTATGGATAGTGACTACCCGCACTCGCCATCTTAATCGTTTTTTGTTCCATTTATCTCAAGGAGTCCACTGGGTACGTGCTCAGTGGTAATTAATAAGCCTGACAATGATTTGCATTAGTTTATAGGAAATGTGTGTGTGCCATAGGCAAACACCTGCAACACGTTGGCCAGCGTGGAACAAAAACTGAAACATTCGGGCCACGTCCAAGTCGAGCGAGAGTTGTTACACTTTCTGGACTCGCCAGAGTTTCTATTAATAAAAGAGCGCATGCTATGGAGAGCATTTGCGAATTCGATTCCATGTGGGCTCAGACTTGCGTCGCCCGTCGTTGACAGATCGAACTGTTTTGCATCGATTATGCTCGCCATTATCACCCGACGTTCATACGTACCTACTCTTGTTGGTCATGCCAATAATTTCACTCTCGATTGTCACAGATTTATGCAGGTTGTCGCCCACGATCAAATGGAATGGTGATCGTGGAGGTGATCTTGTCACAAAAAATTTATTTCTGCAAAAGTTTGTGGAATGATCAAGTAACTCGGACTAGTGTATTATTGAATTTATTTCTGTTTCTAGTTTCAATAGGAAGTGTTGCATGACAATGAGCTTGAGGAGTGACGGCCAAATCAGGAAGACAGATATGTGGAACACGATTTAAATTTAGATTGATCCGCGGCAGAGATAAACAAGTGATTTATGGTAAACATTGATAGACGGGTGTGTCTTTTAATGGGTATATTCAGATTTGTACGAATTCCAAGCGAGAGTTTAGAAGCGCTCGTGGCGTCTTCGAGTCTGTTCGAGGTAAGCATTGATTGGATTAATTTTTTTAACTTTATGGACTAGCATTGTGTTTGGTGAACTTTAAAATAGTTTATCTGTGTCGGAGATCTGAACACATGTTTTTTTGTTAAATTGCTGTTGATGACTTGTGGATATAATTTACAGAAATGTTACTGTCGAAAGCATTTATACACAGAGCTAGCGTGCTCAACGTTTATGGGTAGGTTTCAACTCGCTTGTGGGATAAATCTACTTTTAGGTGCTTAAATTCAGTAGACTGTACTTACCGTCTTGTGCAGAAAGATCACGACAAAATATCTGAAACTAATTTTGTGGAAGGTCATCTGCACAGGCATTTACAATTGGAAAAAAATTGTTAAGTCTGTTTCAATATTAAAGGAAAAAGTATAAAACATTGAAGGGTATTTGCCATATAATATGTACTTTATGACACCATAACATTCCTTTAGATGTACGCATTTCGTTCTTTAACTGGGGTTAAAGTGAATCGCTGGCGATTCTTCCATCGACATTCGGTGCCTCGTCTACCATTTCGAAACACATTGTATTTCTTATACTTATCAGGTAAGCTCGTCGTGAAAAGAACCCTATGCTTTTCACACCAAGCGCAAAACCGCGTTTTCCTCGAAAACTCGTCGATGCATTCACACCGACCACCAACTCGTTTTCGTTTGACGTTTCTATCAGCTGTGAGACACTAGTCGTTAAATTTCGGTGCAAGCTCTTGTGGTTACAAATTTCGATCGCATTAATTAACAAACAAAATTAATTTAGTGCATTTCAAAATAACATTAGCCCATCAATTAATTGTGGAAAATGATTTTAAGTTGTGAGTTGTAACATTTGTTCGGTCAGCCATTTTGCTGAATATTGCCAAAGGTGTGTTTGTTCCAACAACCCAACGATTGGAAGTCGTTTTCGTGGAAACGATTGCAAGCGACTCGTTTTGAAAACTGCAGTTAGTATGGGAAAACTTCTGTTTTCGATGAAGTTTTCGTGTGTTTTGGCGAAAATCCGGTTTTGGGCTCGATGTGAAAAGCATATAAAGTGTAAATATGTTTTTTTCTGGGGGCTAGACCTGAGACCCATAGCTTATTAGTCCAGCGCAATAAACGATAGTACCAAATATTGCAGAAGAACCGAAACTGTACGGCCTTATTTTTCTTGGCAACATCAGACGTTTTATGTGACTTGAAGTCCATTTGATAAATACGAGTATGTCACTGATCGTCGCTCCTGAACACCGCCAGCATTGATTTGAAATAAGACAAGTCTTCTAAAAGCGTATGCAAAAAGTTATATAACCGACAAATGATTATTATTTTTTTTTTGCAAAAGTAACAAATTGTTATTGATATACCTACACAAAAAAACACCTGCACTAAGCTGTTTTCAGATGCCTATTAGTACAAAGGTGTCATTCAAGATTAGTTTGCAAAGCTATTCATTAAAACAGTCGAAATTCACTATAATCTATCAATGTTGGCTTTGGAAATAATTCTTCCGCCTACCGCCTTGAAAAGTTAACCAAACTGCGCCAATCTAGTTCTTAATTAGATTGGCGCAATACATCAAAAATCGTACCCAACCTATAACAACACATTAGCTATAATAACAACAACAATATTGTTAACAAAATGATAAATGCCAAGCCGCAAAGTATCGAATGGTATCAGCCAGCAGCTGTGCATTGAATCTGGCCAATCCTCAAGTAGAACGTGTGCCATTCAACGAATTATTTCCAAAGCACTAAACACCAGAGCTCTGACTCTGAGCAGCAATAAACTGTCCCATTGTTTACGGACTCGGAGCCGGGCGATTAGATTGATATTGACCCGCAACAACTACGCCCCGTTTTATTTGGCCTGTCTTATATTCTTTTAGGTCGTAGCAGTCAATCAACTTGATCTTGAACTTGTTAACTGCGAACAATAGTCCTGATTTATTACCCTTATGAAATAGTGTTGTATGGAAATAATTACAAACGAATTTTAATTGTTCCCGCAGGCGAATACGGTTTCAAGGCAAGTGATCTCGTTTTGGGTGTTTTTTTCTTTTTTTCTTTTTTAGAAACTTAAACCGTTTCCGCATGGCATGCGACAAAACACAGAACTATATCGGTGGTGTTGGAGGTTGGGATTGGTACTGGTAGACGATTTCCTGACGGCTGCGTAAATAATTGTGAGTTTCTTATGAAAATTTGCTTTTTGTTCGTTTTAATAGAATTTAACCGAGTTTTTTTTTTACTATATGTATTTGCATTTGGGGTTTTGTGTGGGCGTGATTCATTATTATGAACTTGCCTTGAATGAAGATTTTGTTATAATAAAAAAGCTATAACCAACCGCAGACTTAATTGAGTCACATTGATTAAGATACGAAATGGAAAAGTTTTATGGTTATTTCTAATATTCTAGACCGATGAAGCCGATACGGATCTATGGCAGTTTATGGCCTTGTATAGGTTTAGTCAGTGATCTTAAAGGATTTCAAGCTGCTTAATAGAATCTCACAGCATGTACTGTACATGTACAATGGGAAATTTAAAGCCACAGTCACACCTAACACGTAGCACAAGCTGTTGCCAAAGAGAATTAATATGTTTTACTATTATAGCTACGGCAAATGATATTCAGAGGTGGATTTCGATTCGCTTGGATCTTATGTATAGACTTATGATATACGTTTACAAAGTCACGCAAAACCATCAGAAAAGATAAAAGGAATGCACAATACTAAATAGACGTGTGACAGAAAGAGACAGCACTCGCTAAATCACAAAAATATGTTGTTCTTTCACCACTTCTGATGAGGCATATTTTTTTGTACCAGAATAGTAAATGCCATAGGCTAGAAGATCAGTAAAAAAATATCAAAATTCTCGTTTTCCTATAATTTGTATCATCTAAGAAAGATGGCTAATTCAAACGCATACGTAGCTCACGTGTCGTTGTCAGTCGACTATTTATTTTTATTTGTTTTCTCTAAGTCTGTGCACTGTGCAACCCAAACTATTTGTAGAACTTCAAATAATGCAAAAGTTGAACAGAGCTCCCTCCATAAAAATAAATTTAGTAAGTCTGACAGCTGACTTTATGACTATAATATTATGTCTCAGTTTTGATTGGCTATTACTATATTTTCAGTAAGCTCTAAAGGGGAGCAGCCGACGAATCTAGTCGAGAAATTCGTGACTATAATGTGGTATTCGATTGGGCTTCTTCAGATTTGCTCTCAGATTCCAGATTTCGTGTGGCTAATCGAACATAAAAACGTCACTTTGCTCTTATTTGTGTTGATATTTGTGCGATTCAGTTTTGAATTTGTAGTCTTCGACACTTTTCTAAGCGATTTCCTTTCACTAGTTAAATTTTGTATTAAAACATTAGAAATATCCGTCGCGATTGATTTCTAAATAATTATACATAAATAATTTACAAAAATAGATTCAAGCGATGCAATGCCTTTCTTTGCTGGACAAAAAATTCACTAAAATGTAAACAAACTCCACCAGTTGTCAAACTCAAACGCACTTGTGTTGGTTGAATCTGAGAAAATATCTAGATTCGCAAAAGTGCTCTGAAATCTGAAAAAGATTGCTTTTTCTTGCACCAAAGGAACATAAAAAGTGCTCTGAGAGCGCCCAATCGAATACCACGTAATGTCGTTTTCCATTGGTTTCACTCGGGGATCCACTCATTCTGTAGTCCAATGGAACAAGAAAACTGCTTCTGATTGAATCCACAAGAGTATTGGTGAAATGCCAAAAAATAAACTACGGCAGCCGTCAGTTGACTTGTATAAAATACACAAACTACACTTGTGTGAGTGCTTCTTGAGTAGATTCTGACTTCAAATCCAGAAGCGAAATTCTCTCCTCAGAATCACCAGAAGAGTATTTTTTGTGCCAATGGAACGGTTTCAGAAGTGATTTTTTCGATTCCGGACTCTCCCGGACGCTTCTTTTTGCCCAATGGAAAACGACATAAGTATGTGCTAAGTTGACAGTTCGTGTGCGCTGTTGACGTAGGAGAAATGGCTTTGGGGACGTTCGGATTCGTAGTTTAGTAAGTCTGACAGCTGTCTGAATAGATGCGTCTCAGTTTTTATTGGCCCAGAGTGTTCACGTGTTTAGTTTTTGCAGTTGACGTTTATGGAGGGGAAGCCGACCAATCTAGTCAAGAAAATCCTGCCTGCGTACTCAGTTGACATTTCGCAGAGTCAAATTTAAAATAAACAGAGTGGCCGTTGCAGAATTCTGAGGAGTCGAAAAAAGGCGCGATGAAAGAAAAAGGTGTGGTTTCTAAGGCCACTCTGGTAATTTATAATTTTCACATGATATTTAACAACCATTAGTTCGCATAACACTATAATAGTGTAGTGATTGTCAGCCGTGTTACATTTTAAATGTACTTATTTGAAAATAACAATTTTTTAAAGATTTATGAAGGCCCTTTCCAAATAAAAAAGTGCAAAATCTAGAAAAGGTAACGCAGACCGCGAGAATACAAAAACAATTCAATTTGCTTAGTCAACGCATTCGGATTCATAGTCTCGACCAATCTAGTTGACGTTTTACATAAACTAGGTATCCGAACGTCCCCTTTGCCGACCAATCTAGTCGAATTAAAATAACAAGATTGTCGAATGCTCCCATTCTTTCGACTAGTTTTTTTTTAGCTGACACATAGCTATCAAAATATGCAATTGTGAGTTTGTATATAAGTTTCCACATTTGTCCAAGAAATCATAGTTTTATATAGAAAGAGACTACACTATTCGCCGTTACTATACGTCCGATATCTAATACTAGAGCTTAGTTTACGGATACCACCGTACCAGCGTAGCAAATCGCTGCGTGTCTGCTGCACAAGAACAATGATCATGTATATTTATCAACAAATTAAATACATTTTTGGTAGGACATTTCATTTTCTTGTCTCAGTTTGGGGCAAGAGTAGGTAGAGATAAATGTTCAAACTCCTGGCAAAGCTTGTTATCCTAGGTGGCCATGTTAATCCCATTCTAAATTGTGTGTAGACCGACGGGGTAAACAATTAATATGGATTAATGTAAATTTTACTCGCGACTTTAGACTGCATTTATTGTACCCATTAGTCATTTGCATATTATATATTCGCGTTATGTTGCTACGCCCACTTATCATCGCCGTTATCTTTATGACTTTCTAAATAAATTGCAATGCTTGCAGTAACAATTATGGTAATGCTTTTGGCAAGTCATTTAACGTAATGATACAAATGAAATTCTATTAAATTCAAAAACAACTCGAGAGCTATTAAGAAGCTATAAACACAGTTTCATAGGTAAATATTAAGAATGACACCTTAAGCTTATAAAATACTTTTCAGAAATCAACTGGTCAGGGCGGCACGTGGAAAAGATTACAAGAGAAATAAAAACCAATGCCCTCATAAATTAATCATAACACTTAACAATTAATTATATGAGAAAAAAAATAGTCTGCACTACTTTAGTTGAAACAAAGATAAAGAATATAACTCGAACTTGTGGTCCAGCTGTGGATAGCGAGGTCTATAAAGAGCTATGAGTACCACGCCTATGACACTGACACCCATTCACTTTCTGAATTCTATGAACTAATAAAGCTCTACCTCACCTGTGGCTCCAGTTTTCTTATCTTATGATTTCAGTAGACACAAATACCGCACAGGAGGACTTGGGTCTTAGACACGAGAAATTCGCTGTAGATCGCTGGCAAGATCACCAACACTCCCAATATATGTCGAGTGAGAAGTGTAATTAATTCAGAGTCAGGATCGTGTTTTCTGATATGTTAAGTAATTTGTACTTATAACATATTGCAACTGTTTGTTTTATAATTTACTGTTTTCCGTTTGGAAATTACTTTCAATCAGATTATAGGAGTGGGAATCGGCATACACGATCGGCAGGGAAGTATTGATTTAATATTATCGATTCTGTGTAAAGTTGTAAGCGGACAGCTATAATAGGTTTAAGACGTTGGAGCTAGTGACGAAAAATGGACTTACTTTCTGCAAAGACAATAATAGACAAAGGAAGCAAAGACGCATATAAGTAAATAAGAACTAAACATTTCCAATTCCGACTCAAGAAATTCAGTCATTAAAAAGATGCAAGTTATTATAAAATCACTCAATCAAAGCTGTCTACTTTTCAAAAATAAAGTCGAACTTATCCTTCTAATTATAGAACCTGCCAAAGCAAAAATTAAAAAAAAAAAAAAAACTAAACAGTAGGTACACAACTAATAATTATTATACATTATGCTTTATTCTCGATTGATTCCTCAACTGCCGAAACCAGTTCATCTCTTACTGGACAATAATTTTATTATAGCAAACTAATAATATCTAATTTATAAACGACATATCAACATTAGGTTTGTTTGACGTGGCCTGTCAAAAACCTGCACAACCCTGAAAATTCGGCTATCATCTCGATCGCAATATATGCTGCCCTGAAGTCTGTCAGTTGTTGTAGAAATTGAAAAATCTTTTGGTAAACGAAGTATGAAGATGATAACACTTTTTCCTGTTTATTGTTATAAATTTAATAAAACTGTTACCTACCAATATAGGAAATGAATTTACAAATTTATGCAGCTTCGATTCCAACTTCTTCCCATAATATTAAGTTTTATTTCATAAACATTCTTGTTTTCAAACAATTTCCTTTTGAATATCAAATTTATGGTAGCTACTTATTTATCGAATGACAAGCGAAGTGACAGTAAAACTCACCACTGAATTCTTTGCCCCCACAAATTACTGGGGTCAGTTCAGGGCAAGACTAGGGTGGCCTAGAAGCCATGTCGTTTTCGTTTTCAGTACCAGGGCGAGTTTTTATCAAACACATTAGGGATAGGCCCACGTCAAACAAGCCTATTGGCTACCAATTTCCAAATCCACACACGATTTTCAAAAAATAACGCTCCCTCGAAACTAAACAAAAATGTCCGCCAATCAGTTTTTAAAGCCTTACCAACTTCACATTATTTATTTCACCAAACAACTTCATTGGAAGTCAACAGAGATTACGATTACGACATCAACTTCCAGCTGTCATACCACCTCCAAGCGAACTTTGACGTTCTTTGTACTTTTGCCTTTTTGCTTTATATTTATTTTCTGTATTTTGTCATGGTCGCTACGTTTCCTCGTACATTACTTTATCGAACTCATTCGTGTTTTCCTCTTCTGCGTTCTGCCATCCATCAGCCTTGTCATTGTTTTTATTAACTTGGAGACGGGAAAAAAGTGAAATTGATAAAAAATAATCGAAAAGAAAAAAACGCAGTAATATTCGGTGGACGAACAACGAACTTGTAGTCTTTTTTGGACATCCTCCTTAGCACAAAATAATTAGTACAAACAAGATATGTGAAGGTCGTCCCCTACACTAGTTATAACAAAAGAAAAAAAAAAGGAAAAAGAAAAGAAAAACGAGAACAAAAATATAAAGTGAAACATCACTTAGCAAATCATCTTCAACCTGTCTCTGGCAGAAGCTAGTGTTTCCACCCTTTTGGGCATTGTTGTGGCAATCTTCGTCATCGTCGTCGTGGCTCTAGATTTGTTCCAAAATCGTCATCTGTCATCGCCACTGCGATTCTATTGCATCGCAAAGATCGATCGATTGTACGAGTTCTACACCAATGTTTCCAAGAGGATGGACAACGTATTCGTCACATATTTAGGCACAGATGGTGTCCTATCCGCCGAACCAGATGATATCCCAAAGACAAACAGCACCGTTTGGGTGCTGGGGAAGAGCTACAATGCTATTCAGGGTGAGTACGAATGAGTGGTCATGGTGGGAGTGTCTGAAATGGATTTTCTGTTTGCAGAATTGGAATTGATACGACGTGACATACAGTCCAAGTTATGGTGCACTTATCGTCGTGGATTTGTACCCCTGGGCGAGTGTCAGCTAACCACTGACAAGGGATGGGGCTGTATGCTGCGTTGCGGCCAGATGGTACTGGCTCAGGCGTTGATCGACCTGCATTTGGGACGCGATTGGTTTTGGACTCCCGAATGTTATGATGCCACCTATCTGAAAATTGTCAATCGCTTCGAGGACTGCAGGAAGAGCTTCTTTTCGATTCACCAAATTGCACTGATGGGTGACTCTGAGGACAAGAAGGTGGGACAGTGGTTCGGCCCCAACACAGTGGCCCAGGTCTTAAAGTAAGCAGACAACGTAGTTTTGGTTTTTTTTTCAGGTTTCTAGTCCAAAATGGTGGCAGATTGCTATTCTCCTATAGTTGCAATAGATTTCTTTGTCTTGCTGCTGTCCGGAAGTATGTATCGCAACGCTACACTGATACACGTGGGAAACATTTCTTTATCTGCTCTAGAAATATGCATTTTTTATTATTTTTCGTGAAATATATTCGCGGGGAAGGGCGTAATCGTAAATATCGTGACATCATGTCACCCAAATAGCCGGCGATGCCAGCGACGGCTAATAGAAAATGCCGGACACAATTAGTCGAACATTTTACTCAATTATCAAAACCGCGTTTGTTGTTGTTTGTTGTTGTGGACGGGAGCAGTATTTCTAGGCCAGATTTTTGCGCTTTTTCATATACTTTGTCAAAATCATCACACAGTCTTAGCAACGATCCCCACAACACCCGCTTGTTCCCCTCTAAACTATTTGTCTTTTTCAGAAAACTCGTTCGCTACGACGATTGGTGCTCCATTGTAGTCCATGTCGCATTGGACAACATCGTAGTCACAGATGAGATTTGTAAGCCTTGTTAGTTTGCGTATTCGCCAAACCCACTCAGCCTTATTTCATTTTAGACACACTCTGCCTTGAGAGCGAAACCAACGATGACACCTGGAAGCCACTGCTTCTGATCATTCCTCTGCGTCTTGGATTAAACACGATCAATCCAATTTACGTGCCTGCCTTGAAGAAGTGCTTTGAACTAGTCGGTAGTGTTGGAATGATTGGCGGCCGTCCCAATCAAGCGCTCTACTTCATCGGCTATGTGGACGATGAGGTTCTATTCCTGGATCCACACACAACGCAACGTTCTGGGAGCGTGGCCAATAAGACTTCCCTCGATGAAATCGATCAAGACGAGACATACCATCAAAAGTTTGCCGGGCGAATTGATTTCCAGCAAATGGATCCATCGTTAGCTTTGGTAAGTGGATGTGTCGCCTTCTTCAGGATGAAATTGATTTCGGTTGTTTCAGTGCTTCCTCTGTAAATCACGCATCAGTTTCGAGATAATCATCGACAAGCTGAAAACCGAAGTTCTACCATCGTGCAGTCAACCATTGTTTGAGATCACAAAAGCTCGCTCCCCCGAATGGAAATCAGCGGCAGTTGCAACTGGAATGAATTGCACCAATCAGGAAGGTTAGTTACCGTGTTGTTATCATTATAGAAATCTATTTTATTAATTCTACTGTAGGTTTCGAAGATCTGAATCATCTACGTGCAACTGGGGCGATGGCGAATAAAGAGGACCCTGGATCCGACGATGATTTCGAGATAATTTCCTAGTGTAATGCTTATTAGCCTCCTGCCCATCTGTTTGTCTCTCTCTCCGACTTTCAATTTCCTCACTTTCACTACTATTATTTGCCTTTTTATTGTTTAAGCAAAGAATTCCTTTTTTTTTAATTTACGAACAAAAAAAACGATGAAATTTATAGGATAATTGAAAATACACAATTTCAAAAATACATCCAGCACTTGAACGATTGTCTAAGGTGCGATTTGCATCCAAGAATAGTCCGTGAAGGTGCACTCTTTGCAGACACAAGGGCCTCAAAGCGGAGACTGTCAACAAAAGCACAAACAGATGAGGGACGCACCCTTGGCACGGCACAGTATTCCAAAGATACTTGCACAATCAATCTCTCCAAAAATAAATTCCAAGTTAACAAACAGCTCAACTTTATTGCCCCGACTAATCAGCGATGAGCTCAACCGATTCTCATGAGTGAACAAAATTTATTATTCAAGTCAACGAACTCGTCCTCTGCGTCCTGCGGAAGCTCCGGTTCGACCATTGCAGCATTAGGATCCACACACTGATTGAGAGCAGCCTTCTTTTTCGCGGCGGCTTTCCTCCTCTTCAGAACGTTTTTGCTCGACACTAGAGAATTTGCCTTCCCTGTCTGCCACGGAGGAATGAATTGTTCGCACCACTGCCACAAGAACTCGTAGAACTCGAACATCATCGGCGAGCAGCGGAAAATGTACTGCTGAATGAAGTACTTAAGATCGATCCTTGATCTCAGCAAGTCGTAGATGTTGTACACAAACACGCCACAGTAGGATCGCGACATTTTGGGACTCTCGTAGATATTGCCCAGCAATCCGTTTAGCCCGTGGAGGTTGAAGACGACAGACTGAAACTCGGCGAATCCATGTAGCACAGTGGACGAGAATGCGTCGTATTTCTTTTTGAATAGCTCCTGCATGTGAAAGTGCTTCAAGAGGTTCTCTTGCACCAACAGGCAATCAGCTTTGGAAATAAACTTCATTCGATCTGGCGGCGGAAGCGCATTGACTTCGGGCCGTACTTCCCTCGCAACTCCCTCCTCCTGCTCTTTGGCCCGAGTTTGTTTCTCTTTCTTGATGATTTTACCGAACCGCTTCTGGAAAGCGCGTTCATTCCGAATGGGCTCCACTTTGGAATCGACTGTCCGTAGGACGACGAGGCAAATGAGGAGCGCGTGCAGATGAAGTAGGTCTGCGTGCGATGTCTTTTGGATCCAATAGACCAGCGAGAGGCAGTACAATCGGAGGTCACTGGGGATTTGATTTATTTCTGTGAATAGTCTGCTGGAGTCCAATTTTAAGTCACGAAAAACAGCTCGGAAGAGTTCTGCGTCGGGCTGAACGGGATCAAATGCAACGCCCGGTGGTGGCTCCAGTGGATATCTGACCGTGTGGATATTTGTCACTCGCGGCATACGGGTGACGTAACGCATGTAGGGAACAACTTCCTCGGTGTCCTCTTCTGTGCTTTTCTCTTGAATGGATTCGCGGAAGAGCTTATCCTCCTCGTCGCCGTGCACATTGTAGAGGAGGGCGAAAATGTACCGCAGGATGGGTAAACCAATCTCATTGCAGTCATTGAACGGAAAATGCTCTATCTGCGGATTGTTTATGTAGATCCGCAGATGAACAAGATCCACAAAGAAACGTGGCAAATTGGCGGGATAGAGGCGATCTTTAAACCACTGAGGTATTAAATCGGACGCATCTGATTCAGCTTCGTCATTGTCGTCGTCTTCCTCTGGCTCCTCCTCCTCAGATAGACCTGATTCCTCTGAGATTTGTTCAGTGTTTAACTCATCTGTAGGAAGCGCCTCGTCTTCTGTAATCTGATGGTCCTCTTCTGTTTCAGTTTCCTGCTCTTCTTCGATTTCTTCATCCAGTTCTTCACTCAACACTTCGTCTTCATCTTCCACGGACTCTTCCACAGAATCAACTCTTTCGCGGGGAACGTTTTCGTATCGAGAAGCAAAGAACTCATACGAGATGCAACTCTCCGTGCAATAGCCTTCCACTGCGCTTTTCACTTGGCCCATTAGACGGTTTCTTTGGGGCTGTAAAATAAAGAAGTCGTAAGTTTGTGGTCTAATAGAATAGGGATAGATAAATTCTACAAGAACCGTACTGTTCCTGCCTTACCTTCTTCAGGGATGTTAGAATTTTGTCCAACGCCGACTCGAGTGTCTCGTGTTTCAACCACTGTAGAATAATTTGTATCCGTTTGTGTTGTCTGGTTTTTTTCTTTCCCATTCCCTTCTGCTTCATTTGGGCAAAGAAAGACTTGAATGCCGTTCGAGCGATGTAATCGTTTCCCAGTAACGCAGCAAACAGCGGAAGCTTCTCCTTACTCAGCGAGCCGCGGTCAAATAGATTCTCTATTTGATACATGCAGCAATCGAGATATCTGTATGTTTTTCCCTTTTTGGGGGCCTTGCGATCCTCTGCATCCACCTGTATCTCCTTCAGAATCTTGTGTGCTTTTGTGCGTTTCTCTAGATGCCTTGCATCACACTTTGACAACTTCCTGTTTTCGACAGTGTCACAGTTCTGCTTGACACTCTTTGTATGTGCCTTTACCGTCAGCGTGACCAATGGAATATATTTCACGTTGTGTATATAGAAATCGGAATCATAGCTGAGAACGGGGCAGTTCAACCGTCTGCTGAGAGCGGCCAGTTCATCATCTGCTTCAAAGACGCACCTCATCACTGGCACTCCACAGTCATGCAATGCATCAACGAACACCTCTCGCATCATTAGGGGGAACGCGTGTCCCGAATTTACAGGATCAATTCGTTTAATGCGTGCTACCTTACCGCGGAGTCGTTGCCAAACTGTGCGCAGCTTCTTCTTCTCATAGCCGCCATCCATGAGAACGTAAGCGCTGATGTTGCACTCACTGAGAACATGGAAGAATTCCACAACTGTTCGATAGAAAGCATCGTAGTCACCTCCAAATGCAGAGTTCTTCCCAGCAACGTCTTTGTACAGGTTACAAGCTAAGTTATCGCCGTCGATGACCAAATTGCAGTCGTGAAGTTCGAACGGTTGCAGGTAGAGTTCAGCATGTCGTGCAATGAAACTAGTTAGGCCACGAACTCCCATAACTAACAAATTAGAAGTCTATTAGAAATGAGTAAATTGAGGAGCGAAATAAATAAATTATTTACTTTAACTTTTTAAGACGGATTCACTGTTTAAAAACAAATCCACATGTTTGTAATTTTGTAAAAATGTTTTGGTTGTCAGACAAATGTCATTTGATGGTTCGTGGCAAGGCTAATCAACAGTGGCAGTGGGTAGCAACGTATTTCCATGGGCTCTTTAAATCGAGAATACATTAATGTCGTTTTCGATTTGGCAAAAGATCAATTTTTTTTTTGATCGAGATTGCTTTTCATTTTCGATTTGCCACAAAAATCAATCTTTTTTTTGATCTCAGATCACTTTTGAGAAATCTCAATTTTTCCTCAGATTTTACACATACTTGCACTAACACCAATGTTTATGACACACAGCGTCGGTTACGAATTGTTTGTCGTTGGGAGGGTTGCTTTTTTAACTGAATTATTTATTTTACGCATATGGGATCGAGTTTTTATATTAAATGATTTCGAAATGCAGTACTATAAATGTGTGAAAATCAATTGAAATGGATTTCGAGTGCAAGTGCAAATATGTTTTTTTTTTGCCGCCAACTCAATACACACACATACCAATATAATTCAGATTTTATGTTCGATTTGCCAGCAGAAATCTGAAATCTCAGATCAAAATCTGAAAAGCCAAATCGAAAACGACATAAAATTTTAGAGAAAAACTGTGATAAATAATTTCCTCTAAAATGTTGGACGTTGAGGGAAAGAGGGGTCGTACATAGAGAGCAGATAGAAAATTGCAGCCGATTCTCCTAAATCCATGGCAAAAGACAAAACAGATTCAGTTCGGAGCAGTTTTTCTACTTTTGAAACCAGTTGGCTGTCAGATTTCATGTTAAATTTGCAGCAAACAAAATCCATTTCGCAAATCTCGATTTCTGAGCGATATTCCCAACTACTTATGTCGTTTTCGATTTGGCTTTTCAGATTTTGATCTGAGATTTCAGATTTCTGCTGGCAAATCGAACATAAAATCTGAATTATATTGGTATGTGTGTGTATTGAGTTGGCGGCAAAAAAAAAAACATATTTGCACTTGCACTCGAAATCCATTTCAATTGATTTTCACACGTTTATAGTACTGCATTTCGAAATCATTTAATATAAAAACTCGATCCCATACGAGTTAAATAAATAATTCAGTTAAAAAAGCAATCGTTCCAACGATAAACAATTCGTAACCGACGCTGTGTGTCATAAACATTGGTGTTAGTGAAAGTATGTGTAAAATCTGAGGAAAAATTGAGATTTCTCAAAAGTGATCTGAGATCAAAAAAAAGATTGATTTTTGTGGCAAATAGAACATGAAAAGCAATCTCGATCAAAAAAAAAATTGATTTTTTGTCAAATCGAAAACGACATTAGACTAACCCCAAAACAGTTGTTATCTGTCAAACTTTAAATTATTTTGCATTTTTAGAGACGAAAATTTGTGAAAAATAGAGGAAAATTAACATTTGCGCGTTGCAATGTTTTTTTGTTTTTTCTTTCATTTTTTTACGTGAAAACTACTGACTGGAAGACTTACTTACTTAAGGTGGCGCTACAGTCCGGGGTGGACCTGAGCCTCAACCAACAAGCGTCTCCAGCCAGCGCGATCTTTAGCTAGCTGTCTCCAGTTTCGCACGTTAAGAGTAATTCTACGTTTAACCTCAGCGCTGGTGTCGTTGTCTGAGTTCATAGCGGAGCCTAGGTAGACAAAGTCCTTAACCACCTCAAAGTTATATCTGTCTATTGTGACGTTCTGTCCGAGCCGTCGGTGTTGGGTGTCCTTTTTAGTTGACAGCATATACTTCGTCTTGCCCTCATTAACCGCCAAACCCATCTTCGCCGCCTCAGTCTCAATACTCACAAACGCGCCATTAACATCACGATGCGTTCTGCCAGTTATGTCAATGTCATCGGCGTATGCGAGTAATTGGACGGACTTTTGAAAGATAGTGCCTCTGGTGTTGGCGTTTGAGTTTTGCACTATTCTTTCAAGAACGATGTTGAAGAAGTCACATGACAGCGCATCGCCTTGTCTAAATCCTTTTTTGACATCGAAGGTCTCGGTAAGTTCTTTACCGACATTGATGGAGCAGCGTGCATTCTCCATCGTCATCCTGCACAAACGGACGAGTTTGGCAGGGATGCCAAAACTAGACATTGCTCTGTATAGTTCGTCCCTATAAATGCTGTCATATGCGGCCTTAAAGTCGATGAAAAGGTGGTGGGTATCGATTTGAAGTTCCTGGGTTTTCTCCAAGATCTGCCGCAGTGTGAATATTTGGTCTATGGTGGACTTTCCTGGCCTGAAGCCACACTGATATGGACCAATCAGGTTGTTTACGAAAGGCTTCAGGCGTTCACACAAAACGGCAGATAAGATCTTGTAGGCAATGTTTAGAAGACTGATACCTCTGTAATTGGCGCAGTTCAGAGGGTCTCCTTTCTTGAGGATCGGGCAAACAATGCTGAGGTTCCATTCATCGGGCATACTTTCCTCCGACCATATTTTACAGATGAGTTATGGTGCATGCTCCTACCAAGTCATCGCCTGCCGCTTTGAACAGCTCGGCGGCTAGGCCATCTGCTCAAGCGGCTTTGTTGGACTTCAGTTTAGATATAGCTATCTTCACCTCGTCCAGGTCGGGTGGACGGTATTGTTGATCCTCATCGTCCAGGTTGAACGGTTCATTCTGCCTGACAGCGGAATTTAAGTCGTCATCGCCGTTAAACAGTCTGCAGAAGTAGTTCTTCCATATCCTCAGCATCGACTGCGATTCTACTACGATGTTCCCTTGTTCGTCCTTGCAGGCTTCGGTTCGGTTTCTGTAGCCTTGTGAAGTTCTTTTTACCCTTTGGTAGAACTTCCGAACCTCATTCCTGTTGTAACATCTCTCTATTTCATCGATCGCGCGCTTCTCATGCTCTTTCTTTTTTCTCCTTAGAAGTGTGTTCGTCTCTTCTCTTCTGCGCGTAGAGCTCACGAGCAGCTCTGGTCCTCCTTTGCAGCGCCGCTTTGTATGCCTCTTGCTTCGCTGCATGTGCTTGCCGGCACTCGTCGTCGAACCAGGGGTTTCGTTGTGGCGGTCGGGTGAAACCCAGCACATCAGCGGCGGCGTCTCTGATGGCTTTTTGGCAATGTTGCCACTGCTCTTCAATACTTGATGCTGGCTGCATAGGACCTCTTGAGAGATTGAGAGAGACTCGATCGGAAAAGGATCTGGTGATCTTTTGCGATTGTAGCCGTCCGTCGGACGACTGACTGGAAGAAGCGATTAGAAAAAATAACTGAAGAATAAAAAGGCAAGAGTAAAACTATTGCTCCTCCTGACATAGTCATTTTTACTGGCACACCGCTAAATAATATTCAATTTGGTTAACGTTTTTAGGCAACCATCCCACTTATGCTCGACCTATCTAGGAAGGTACCTACCTAGACCTATCTCTTAATTCGTAACCTACCGTCAAACGGGCTAACTTTGACCACTTTTGAATTTGAAACAGGTGTATCATTTACAATTTTTGTACGAGTGTGAAATAAATGACACCAGCATAGGGGCTTGCCTTTGTACTTTCATATTCCGAAGTTAGAATTTGTTTAAATACAGACGTGGAGGTAGTTTCTTAACAAAAACTGGGTGGTCAATGTTTGACCCGCTTTAGGGTAACTTTGACCACCATATTTATTGTTATCAAAAATTGTAAGTTAGGGTAGTTTTATTAAATTTTATTAGCAGATAATATTAAATTAAGCTTTTGAATTAACTTTATAGTGTTTTTAAACGAAGAACTAATATTAATAAGTAAGTAGCGTAAAGAAATAATTGTGAGTAATAAATAAAAACAGTTAGGAAACCCTTATATGAGAAGTCTTGAGCCTTTAAGGTACATTCGTCTTCTGGGCATCGTCTAAAACATTATCGTTACAATTCTTTTAAACATTTTTTTTATCCTAGAGACCTACCCAAAACCTAGACATCCAATATTTGCTTTTGTTGGAGCACAGTAATGCAAAAACTTCATCCACGCCGAAATTAACATTACCAGGCTCAAATTCAGACGAGTGCTGATGTTTATCTACATATCTTTCTTTTTCTTCCAAATTATTATTTTTTCAGTGAAGGATTTTGGTCTTCCAATATCTTTTGTACGCTTTAACTTAAACCTATTGATTAATATTCCTTATGCAATGTTGAAGTCCTCGGCGCACTTTGTGATAGACCTAGTACCACTTTCAACAAGGCTAAGTGCAATTTGAATTTGGTCTTCATTTGCACTGTTATATGGTCTATTTGATATGTTTTTTGGAGCCATATATCTTGCACCTTTTCTTGAATAGGTATCTACTAAGCCTATGAAACAGGGAAAATATAAGCGGTCAATGTTAGCCATTTGTGTTGGTTTAACTTTGACCACCCGGTCAAAGTTTGAAAGCTCTCGGTCAAAGTTAGCCATTTGCTGATAGATTTAGACATAATTTTCAAATTGACCTCAAAAACTTTCTTAAATTTGAAATATATGCCCAAAAGTATATATTCCTAAAGCTAAACATATGAAGCTCCTTACTTTTACTTAAATTTGAATGATTATGTGTTTCTATATCACTGAAAAACATAAAAGTTTCGGACCACATAAAAAGTACAAACAGAAGGGGTTTCACTCCATTAGCTGTCATGTAGGGAGAATTGCCTCCATTCCCTTAATCTTTTTTTCTGCCATCTGTGAACAAATAGCGGCTAGTATAAACCCATAATTATAGTTCTAACTTATACCAGAGGCTGCGTAAGTGAATAAAAAGAACTTGTTTACTTTTGGTCAAAGTTACCCCCCCTGGTCAATGTTAGCCTGTTTGACGGTACCTACCTACCATACTCTCCTACATTGCCGACTGCACCATCCCCATCCATATTCAACTCGCACATTGATTTGTGGTTGCCTACGCAATTTTCCCGTATCCCTTCCAGTTCATTCCAGTGTCAGTTTGCTTGTTGGTCCGCCGAGTGTCAAAAAATTTCCAAAAGTCCACCATTTGTAGCGTTCACCTTTCATGCAACGCAGCTCCGCAATTAATTCAAGCAGAAAAAGACTCCGACCAACTCTCGATATATATTATTTGATTTCGCGTTTTAATTTATCAGTTTTCAATAAATCCGTTCGTATCGTTGTTGTTGCTTCCCACCCCCACAAAACCAATCCAATATCCAACACAAATAAGTACGTGTGTACAATTCAGAAAGAATCGACAAAATTTGCTGTTTTCTCCTCCAAAATGTTGGTTTTTTTAAATAAATTCCAGCCAATTACCCGAGTGCCTTAGTCGGTGAGTTTAAATCAAAGAAAATAATATCGAATATCCATTCAACAACAAGAAAGTAAACCCATAAGCGCTCTCTATCGCCACAACAAATTTTGTAAAGTGCATTCGTATGTTCGGGATCCAAGAAAATCTATTTCTCAATGCAAAAATCTGAAAAATAAGTGAAAAAGTGTTTTTTTTTCTTCTACTCTTTGCTGTGTGTGGTGCAAGTGAATTCACTTTATATTTCTTTTTCTCATCAAATTTGGAATAATTCACGCAACGACCAAGTGGAGAAGAAGCCCACAAACAACACCCGTGCATCGTAGCAGTGGCAACAGCAGCACAACCATCATCGTCGTCTCATAATTCAAAAGGTAAATTTTTACAGAAAAATTATTAAAAAAAAAAAAAAAAAAAGTCTTAAGCTTCACGCTCAAATTGTGGCATGGCAGCTGGATAAACAGAAAGAAATTCATGCGAGGGCTAAGGGAAACACAATCGAATTTGAGAACGAAGTTGAAGAAGAAGTACAAAAAGAGGAACTCTGGACAGAAGCCAGTGGTATGGTATAGTAGTAGAAGGAGGAGTTCCGACAAAGTGGTCGCACAGTTAGTACTTACTTGCTGAACTCGGAATAAGTTCCTCTTTGGTTCGATGAATAGGGGCATAATTTGCAATTATCCAATTGCTGCTGTTGTGGTATATTTTGTAGGGGTTGCAGCAGCCAGCGCTTTGAAGGATTGGTTGGACATTTTCTTGATTTTTTGTTTGTCCGTTGAACGATTTTCTATGAATGGAAAGTCGCAGGGGGTCGCACAGGGTAATGCTACGTGATTTTTGTTCCGACCTCTGTGGCGGGATTTATAAATGAATCAGAATTATATTTTAATGGACCGCACTCAGGGGTGCTGCTTCGATGCCGAGTAAACAACTCGGCATCTGTGTTCTTCCACTAGACCTGGAGAGGCTATTATTTACTACGTTGACTACGAATGTTCTAATGGGATGAGGCGAATTATTCTTCCTCGCACAAGCAGGAAGCTTACACACAAAATATTCCTCATTTTTTTTTTTTTTTTTTTTGTCGGAGGTTGTTACTATCCGATGGAGCACTCAGACACAACTACTGGTCCATTGTACTGCCAAAACGGACACCTTACATTACTGTACTTAGTTTTCCCGTCTTTCGAAGAAAGATTAGAAGGAGCTTCAGTGATGAAGAGCTTAGATGTTCGGCACTCACCACATCAGCCCCAAAGATCCGCCATCTGTTGCGAGCAAAGGCAGGACAATTACAGAGGAAGTGTTCCGCTGTATCGTCGTCCTCTCCACACGCAGGACAGATGGTGGTATCGCTCAAGCCCAACACATTCAAATGTTTGGCAAAAGCTTGGTGGCCCGAAAGGACACCCACAAGCAGTCTGCAGTCAATTCTCCTGAGAGACAGAAGGAAAGACGCAGACCTTTTACAGATGTCCGGACGCAGTCGATTGGCCTGTCTACACCCCGCACAGTCACGCCACCGACGCTCGTGTTCACGAGAAACCCAAGTATCAATGGATGACCTAACTGCAGATGCGGACAGACCCAACGCCGGCTCAGGTCCTGAGAGAGCTTCTTCTGATCCCAGCCTGGCAAGCTCATCAGCGATCTCATTTCCATGGATGCCAGTGTGACCTGGGACCCAAACAAGATTCACTGTGTTTAGCCTACCGAATAGGTTCAGAGATAGCTTGAGTTCAAGCACTAATTTAGACGAGGTAAGAGGGTTGAGCAGTGCTTTTAATGCAGCTTGGCTGTCGCTGCAAACGCATATGCTTCTAGCCCTCCACCTGTTTGTCACAATATAGCGCATGGCAATGAGGATAGCGAAAATCTCCGCTTGGAAGACAGACGCATAGTTACCTAATGGGTAGTGTAGTCTAATGTTCTCGCTTTCCACAAAGACCCCAGAACCAGATCCTTGTTCGGTCCTGGAGCTGTCCGTGAATATACGATGGCATTCTTTTCCTGGCTCAGAGTCTGGCCGAAGCCATTCCGTCGCCTGAGGAAAGTTGACTTGGTAGTTTTTTCGCAGTAGGATTTCTGTTGTCATTGCGTCAGAGGGCATATCCATAAGACAGGAGTCAAAGGATAATTCTCGCACAAGTTCTTCAAAACTCCAATGCGCGTGGTACCAAAAACCACCTCTCTTTAATCGAGCGATGGTTTTCAGCGTACACCCCATGATAAAAATATCAAGAGGGGGGAATATTCCTCATACTTTGCAGAGGGATTCACAGTGGATTCGACTAGTGAAATGCGTTCGGAATTGTATTATTGATTTTAGAGATTTGCAGAGCCGCCATTTGAACTTGAGAAAAGAAAAATCCACAAGGGTACTCCTGCAATATTAAATGACGGTGAATGCTTTGTCCTAAAACTGATACGTGATCAAACGTCTTCCTATTGCTGTAGCACACAACTATTAACTTTTCTTCTTCGGAAGCTTTACAAGTCTCAAGTGAAGAGTAAACCTATTCGGGGTGATACCGGTCAGGCATCATCATGCGTCTGCATATTCTATGAAGATGGATAGCCATACCTAACGACATCATCATATCGACACATCATTCCCCGTTTGCTATTAATCACCTTGCACAAATCGACACTTTATTGGGTCAGAACTCACCTTCCCGCAAGCACATTCCACAATCGTAACATGCCCGATTCCGGTCTACTAAGAAAATCCCACTTAGATAATGGTTTCCGATTGGTGGCACGGCCTTTCATTATTAGGTAGACGGTACCTGTTTTATTCTGGCATAAGAAGTCTCTCAAATTTGCATTTCCATGTACAACTGAATCCAGATACGTGCCGACTGAATTTAAAGCAAACATAAAACCGCCATAAACTCGCTCCGACACATAAACTGAGCTGCAGAAGAATGAAATTCACCAAAGGCACCTTCTCCACCGTTTCGTTGGTCCCTGACTGTTGTATTATGCACGCGTTTGCCAAAACCGCAACGATAAGATTTGTATCCGAAAAAACAACAACTTTTCCGTGTCCATTTGTTGGATTTTCATTTCAAGGAGTTCGCCATAGCAATCAATTCCGCAGCTCTGGGTGAGGGTGCAAAGGCGAACCCTTCGTCCAGAGATTGCAAGTAGAACTAGTTACTCACCCTCGAATGCGGGTCTGCGGTTTTTCTACACACAAACGAATATCGTTGTGGAGTTTCTTTCATTTTATGCGCCGTAAATTAACGAGTACCGCAATAAACATGAAAATGCACTTGTAAAAAAAAGAAGAACAGAAATAGTGGTCTAGAGAGTGTGTACACTAACTCTCTCTCTGTTTGCCAGAGCCGTCTATAATGACTTGCAAAGCCTCCTCAGGATATGCGGCAAGTACTAGTGCGGAATGTATGCGAGCGAGGACGGTGTATGGGCGCTTGGCCAAAAGTGATTCAGAAAAATCACGAAACTCTACTTATTTTGCATTTTATGGATTTTTTCCGTTCCTCATTGTTGCTGTTGTTGTGTTCCGTTCCGAATGGACATTTTTACGGCTTGAAAAAGTTAATTTTTTGGCCAAAATGCAAAGAAGGTAATTAGTCACGCGGGGTGTGCTTTGTGCCCGAGAAGGTAACTTGTCTCAAATAGAACTGTCCTTGGGGGCATTGTGAGGGAATTTTCGGCAATATAATTGATTACGAGACGAAGGGATAGCATGTCAGGACTCTATTTAATGGCAGCGTAAGGTATAGTTGATGGCGAAATGTCGGCGAGTATTATGTAATGGCTTCTAACTGATGACTTTGACGGCGGACAATATTCCGACAGTGCTGTTCAAGAGATGGTGACAAATTGAAATGAGTTGGCCCAAATCCAGCTGGCTATTTGTGCAAGGGATGATGGAACTATTTTAAGTTCTCTGGGTGAGACTGAATATATTTCTGTTGCAGTATGAAAAGGGGGCTAAGGATGGTATGGAGTGTTCTGTGCTGTGTCGCTGGAAGGACCTTAATTTGCCCTGAATAAGAATTGCCCTGGAAAAACGTGATGACAGGCATTAGTGCCTAAAATTGCTTGTCAGAATGCAATGATTTCGGCCGCATCCTTGAGCTTTCGGTTATTTTTACGCCCGAGTACTAAAAGTAAGAAAAGTGTTAGTCTACGATAATTCCATTTGAAGTTCCAATTGGATCCGGTGCTGGTCAATTTTTAAGAAAAACCCTCTCAATTTGTTGTAGTGAGTAACACCGGATGCTCCAAAACTCGGTGGATATTTACAAACCTCGTGGAAGTCGCTCAAGTTACCAACTACAACTCTGCACACACAATTGACTCCCAACTGCCCAGATGTCACATAAGCCGATCTCCATAAACCAACTCAATTGAAATGCGTTGATTCCACAAGGTGGGCCAAAAGAGATCACCCTATTGGAAGATGCTCTTATTTTTGCAAATGGCCGCCAATGTCAAACCTGTTTTGACATTTGTAGACCAGACAGATGTAGAATACAAGTGAACAAGCCATGGAGCGATGCACTGCCCAAGACCGCGGAATAATCGTGTCTATTTTTTTTTTGCGTAACAATTCGTTTGTAGTGTTGGCGCAGCGCGATTTCCGTCGCCGATTCCACGACTGTCCGACACCGACTGCGCAAACACTGCGCCGTTTGGCCACCAACCTTGAAGAGTATGGGACCGCACGAAATGTTGCCAAGAGTGGCCGGCCCCGGAGCTCCCGTTGTGCCGAGAATATCGCCTCTGTTGACGAGGATGTCGAACTGTCGCCGGAAACATCGACCAGACGCTGTGCCTCGCAATTAGCCATCAGCCGGTCGTCCCTAAGGCGAATTTTTGTCAAAGACTTGCGCATGTTCCCGTACAAAGTGCAGTCGGGGCATCGGCTAGCTGCCTGTCGACCGCCAAACACGTGTAACCTACGCCCAAGCCATCCTCAATCTCGAGGACGAAGTGGACGATTTTTCAACCAAAATCATAATGAACGATGAGGCTCATTTCCACCTCAGCGGGTACGTGAACAAGCAAAACTATCGCTTCTGGGGCACCGAAAATCCACGAGTAATGTACGAGGAGCCATTACACCCGCTCAAAGTTCACGCTGGAGGAGTCATCGGGGCATTCTTTTTTTCGAGAACGCCACTGGTCAAACGACAACAGTGGATGGTGCGCCATGTCAACCTAGTTCTTTCTGCCGCAATTGGACGAATTAGGACTGTAGGACATGTGGTTCCAACAGGACGGAGCTACGGCACACACTGCGCGAGCCACAACCGATATTCTGAAGGCGGCGTTCCCGGGTCGCCACATCTCTCGTTTTGGCGATTTGCAATTTTTTGTGGGGTTTTTTGAAGTCCCGTGTTTACGTGAACAAGGCCGAGACCCAAGAAGCCCTCAAGGATAACATTCGACACGAGTGCGAGAATCTTTCGCACGAAGTTCTCGCCGAAGTGATGAGAAATGCCATAAAACGAGCCCGTATGGCAATCAATAGTGACGGCGCCCATTTGGCCGATATCATCTTCTTGACTTGACCAATAAAATTCTAAAGGTTCAAATAAACATAATCAACAAACAGAATAGAAGTTTTTCATTAAGAAAAAAAAATGAGAGCCAAACAACATCGGATGACTTCTTTTGGCCCACCTTATGTAAAACAAACTTGTCGTCTACGATAAAATTGTCAAGACAACAAAACGAACCGTCTTTCCAATTTCCATCACTAATTCTTCAAATGCAAATCGAACCCTACCTTAACTGTCAAAACTATCTCGAAAGTCGTAAACCATTATCACCTGAACAACCCTTCAAAAGTTGTCAAGCTTCTGCCAAACCCATAAATCGCCAAAGTTACACGTAGATATTCGTATATATTCCATGTGAGCGATTTTAACGTCGGCAGCGGTCATTCGCGAAACAGCTCGCACACTTAGTATTTTTATGCCGTTTCGTGTCGGCCCGGATTTGGCTGTTAAAATTACTTTTGATTTATGCAACATGCGACACATTTTGGCAAATTGGATAATTGGTCCCGCCGCTCATTGGGCACGGCTCGGAAATAAGATGAGTTTCCTCCTAACCGAGTGCGAGTGGGCTTGCTCACGGCGGGAGGGAGGTCTTGAGATATCTAGATAAATTGCTACCCGCCGAGTAATTACACCTAATCACTCTCCACACAGAATGCATTGCACACGAAGGACACTTGAATTAAGCGTGATGATGCGCGTAAAGCCAACGAGGTATGGAACGACGAAAGTGTACATCTCATGTCGATTTTAATTCTATAATCGAGTTGAGCGTCAACCAAAACAAACATGTGGATTCATAGTCATAGTCATATACTCGTACATGACAAGACCGACAAGACACAGCGATTTGTCAAATCGCTTTCCTCGAAAAATTCTCTTCAAAGACGCGACCACAATTAATGCAATTAGTGTCCATTATGAGATGTTATTCATCGGGGCTAAATTGATAGTGTCCCCCGCATGTTCGATAGAACTCACATTTGCCATTCATTGCGGTTCGCATGCTGGCCCCTACTGTGCTGATGGCTGGCACTCCAATCGAATCGGAAAACAAATTATTTTATTTTGCACAAAAGTTGTTCAAACAAAATGTGAATAAATATTGCGCCGACAGTTACTCATACACTACACATGCATGGGGACTACAGAGTGTGGCAGTGACACAACGTTTGCGAGTGCGAGACGCGACAACTCAAAGCAAAGATGCTTTAATAAGGTCTTGTGGCGGCTATAGCGGCCGGGAAGCCCCAATCAAGTGGAATTGAGCAAACTTTTTCATTTTTATGAATGGATGAACTGAATAACAATGTGTTCTACCTCAATGGAAATTGTTGTAGCTTTTCGGTTGGTGATACTGCCGGATGGGGCAATACAGTCGGGCATGCAAAACTGTTGTCGAGGTCTTAAACGATTGGAGGAGTTTTGTGTAGAATATGAACCGGCGAAATACATAGAGGAGTGCCTTGCTTTTGACATCTAACCGTCAGTAGATTAAAAACGCATCTGCCCAGACGCTGCGTAAAGTTGCGCCAGATGACTATAGTATATGAATCCTTCAACCCCGGCTGGGGCATAGGGCGATGACAAATTTCTTCCAAATGGTATAAAATATGGTCAGTCTCAAAAACCAGGCGATTAAGGAGTGTAAGCTCATGAAAATTGACAAATACAGCGCCACACCCGCTGCCTAATTTTGGCATTCAACTGCTTTTGACCCGTTATGTCCCAAAATTCTTGGTTCGATATAACTTGCGGCCATCGAATCTTAAGAATGTGTCGAAAGCAGCGATTTACGTAAGCCTGCAGTCTTTTCGTGATTGAGGTAGGGACTTTCCATTTTTCACAGGCATACAGTAAGTACGGACTTGACATTGGATTCGAAGAAGCTTAACATAGTGCGTTGGGAAATTTTACTGGAGTTCCATACTGAGGACAGCATTCCAAAGGCGCTGCGGGCTTTGCTTATTCTGTTATTAACATCTAGATTCGTTCCTATATCGGACGAAAGAAACTGCCTATAGGTAGTTAAATTCCTTGACCTCCTCGATGGGCGTCTGTCTCAGAATAATGCTGATGTGGAGCGGCCAGTGTGCATTATTTTGGTCTTGCTGCAATTGATCCTAAGACCAGCCAGCTCTCCATTTACTTGCAGTGATTGACACATCTTTTTCATGAGACTAAAGACACCAAATCTTCCTATGTTCAGCTTTGGCAACATTTTGAATTACAATATTCACCGCTCTCCTGGCCTGCAGTGAATGTCTGCGGACCAAGAGGATTGCGACAGAGATCCCTGGTTCGGAATAGTGTCTATCTTCCCAATTCGATCTATGCGTTTGCCTATACCTAGAGTCGGCCATTTTTTTGTACACGCTCAGAAAACAAGAGCTGAGCTGATGTTCCAGTGCTATATGAATATTCTTCTCTTTCAGACGACCCTCTGCTAAGTGATGCAAAACATGTTGAGGTTGTCTTTCATTGACTCAAAGTGCATCTACACCCCGAGGAGACACCGGCTCTCACTTTACCATCCATCAAGGATCCATCTGATCCATCCTTAACTCTGAATCTTAACTTTTAAGGCAAACTTGTTGTCTTTTCTACTCTTTAGCATCAAATTATGAAAACGAATCAAATGCGCAAACTTAAAAACAATATGGAATCGTTCCTATGAGTCGGATGGCTACTATGCAATCAACTTGTCGCTCACAGCATTCACTGTATTTATTATCAACATTGGCGGCCATATAAACGCGCATATTGCTCGGAATTTTGAACGACGGAACGACGCGATAAAATATAGCCAGCCTCAAAAACCAGGCGATTAAAAAGTGAAAGCTCAAGAAGATTGATAAATTGGTAATACAAAGATGCGCAGTGCGCACCCTAGATGACAAGTATTCGAAAAGTCTGTATATTTCATTTAGGCACGCTTTGCACTTGTTAAATCTCATGAGAACTTACCATTCAAACGAAGACTGCCATAAGCCATAACCAATGTACCCGTAATCGGGTCTATTGTACGGACGCGAAATGGATGGTTGCGATGTGCACCAGCAGCCTTTCTGTATAGTTCATATTCCATCTCACATTCTGCCCGAGCTTAATGTCTCCTTTTTCGTTTCGGAATAACTGCCGAGCGGCATGTTGGTTTTTCGTGTCATCTGAGTTTGGAGTTGCTATAATCAACGAGTCATAAAAAGTTTAATTTAAAAAAAAGTCTGCTACGAGGGGAGTTCAATATATTCGCGGTATGTGGGGGATACTCCAAAGATGTGAAAAAATTATTTTGTGATTTTAGTAGCCCCGTTATTCAAGTGGTTTACTGTAAAATTTCATTTGGCTGTGATTATAAGTTTGCTTTGTATTTTGCGTTGAACGAAGGTGAAATGGCTGGTGTCGCGATGATCACTAAAATTTAGAACCGCGTTGTGATAAAATTTCTTACTAAATAAGGAAAAAGTAAAAAAAATATTCACGAGAGATGGTGGCTGTTTTTCGAGATTCTGCACCTTCGTTGTCAACTGTTCAAAAGCGGTCAAGTTTATTTCAAAGGGACAGGGAGAGCATTGAAGACGACCCTCGCTCAGGCTGCCCACTAACTGACTGCACCGGAGAAAACATTACACAAGTCGAGAAACTTCTACTTGTGGATGTCCGAGTAAAGGTTAAAACGATACCTATGAAGATTAACCTTTCTATTGGTACCATACACACCATTCTTCATGACTGTATAAATGTTTCCAAAGTCAGTGCAAGATGGGTGCCTTGAATGCTCACATCGCTCAAAATGCTCCGGTGCACACGGCATGGATTTCTAAGGCTGTTGTACGGGATTGTTGTTTCGAAAAAATTCAACATCCAGCCTATGGTCCGGAACTTGCCCCTAGGTAATGATTAATTTTTGTTCCCAGATTTAAAAAAAACCTTCGTGGTAAGCGATTTACCGATGATGAGGAGCTCAAAACTGCAATAAATGAACATTTTGGAGAGAAAGATGAAAACTATTTTGTTGAGGGTATAGAAAAGTTAATCTCAAGATGTAATAAATGCATTAATGTAAGAGAAGATTATATTGAAATATAAAAATATTTTTAATTTAATTTGTGTTTTCCTTCATGTCGATACCGCGAATATATTGAACTCCCCTATACTATAGGCTGCTATGCTACAGAGTGCCTCGATAAAGTTGTCGTGCAGTGCATCATTAATCAAAATCGCATCATTTAATTTAAAAAAAAAAAAATGGTTAGGTAGAAAAATGTGTCTTTATAAGTTTGTCTATATTTAATATTTGAATGACCCCCCCTGTAGTACGTGGTCTTATTTAAAAGATTTGTAATTGCCGAATCTTACTACAGCAATATCTACAACGATCAGGAATGTTTCTATCACAGGCCTCCTTTGGTCTTTTCTTGCTGCACACACTATTTGAAGTCCTCTCTGCTCTGTGCAGTATTGCATCAATGCCGGACACACTTCGTTATATCGTGGGTAAGCGTCACCATCAATTGGCCCGTCTTACGTCAGTTCCTGACTTGTACCGGCGACTTTGTGCAAAAAAAATAAAATAAAAAAAAACATAACTTTCAACTGGAAATAGCAGTCTTCACCTTTATGCTGTTTTCGCGTGGTTTCTGGAGCTGGCCAAAATGAAATATTAATCAAACTAACGGTGACGTAATATGCGTGGATTTTTCTACACCATGCTTAATCTTCGCCCCCCCTCTCTTCTACCCCACAGCCGATTTCGGCTACTTCAATATAAACTTTTGTTTATATACTGTTTTATTTTCTTTTGTCGATTCTTGGATTTGTAGATTTGTTTTCATCATTAATTTTCACTCGGCGAAAGAGTGAGATAAATAGATAGATTCACTCCGGCCAGGCACTCTATAAAGAATTCCTCCGTTCGCTTCTCTTTTATCCGGCTTATTTCTGTAATTCATGAAATGTTGATGTTAATGATGAATCAGAGAAGAAGAAAATAATAATAATAATCAGCAACAGCCATAGCGAGAAGGGAAAGAAGAAAAAAGTATTTTATTTACTTATTAGCACCTGATTGGACAAGTTGCTTTGGTTTTTCTACGTTTGTGGATGGCATTGTGATTGTTGGATCGTTTTGGACTTATTTCTGAATGAATATGGGATGGGATGCTCAATTTTTTCCTGCCGATGTTTACATATTTTGTTAAGCTAAGTGGGTATTTAATTAGCAACAAGTAGCTAAATTGTTTGCATTTGAAATTAGTGGCAGGTGTGGGCTATGCGAGAAGAATGTGCTGACAGGGAGAGAGGACGTGTGAAACGTCATCAAATAATATTGTGGTGTTTGGTGTAATGCGTGAGTAATTGACAGTGAGATGACGAGCGGTATTTGTGGGACTTTTACTTTTTTTTTCGTTTCTGTTAGCTGTCTACCTGGGCGTTGACAATTAGGTCAGCTATAGTCATCGTATAAAAAACGAAATCCCCATGAGACATATTTGCAAATAAATAAGTGGTTCACTCAGGTCGATGTTGTGTAGTTGAGTTGTCGTTAGTGATACTTCACAGTAATGGAACATGAATCAATTACTTGATGTAAACATGCAGCGTGAGACATCAAAGGGATGAATTAACGACCACTTAGTCAAAAGGTATTGGTCACACGAAAACAGTATCGACTGACGTTTGTCTTGTTCGAGTATTAAAAGTTAACAACTTACATAAAAGCTGAACGGAACAATTATTCATTAAGTTGCGTCAACTTTTTATTTGTTGCGTGTTTTATTGCTTAATGTACGCTTTCGAATAGGTCAAAGCCTCAACTGCTGCAAATTACTGAGGAGGCGCTGGCGAAGGTATTTGAATGAAGATGGGTAGATACCTACATCAACATGGAGTGTACCCACAATTTGTCATAGGCACTTTCTCGAGCTCTAAAATTGGTCTTTATTGGATTTTTGTTTAAGTGTTTCATGAATAGTCTAAATGTTTAAATCGCCAAATTGCACCTATTCGTCTTACCTAGCCCTAGACTACCATTTTAAGACCATTACTCACGAGAGTTTTTTAAAAAGGTAAGAAAAGGTTTAGCACAAATGACGAAGGGTTCTTGGATCTACCCAGTTTTTAATCATGAATCTAGCTAACAGTGTATTAATTGACTTATGACTCCAGGTCTTTGTTTCACCCAAAAATTAGTGTATTCCTTTGCAACAAAAAAGATCCACCCTCGAAGTGTTTTATCGCACACCAAAAACTCTTTAAAAATCTGATCGCACACCTCAAAACCGGATAAACATATTTTAAAATAGGTCTTCATACTGCCCTAACGTATCGTACACCATTTACTAGTATCGCACACAAAATTACGAGCACCTCACACAAAATCAGTTACACTTATTGAAAGTGGTATCGCACATAAAAAAATACAATTAACTGGTAAAAATGTTGTCTTAACGTATCGCACACCATTTACTAGTACCGCACACAAAAAATACTAGTACCTACCTCACACAAAATTTGGTACACTTGAAAGTGGTATCGCACATATAAAAATACAATTAACTGTTTAAATTATTAAGCTTATTAGCAAAAACATTATGGAAGTCACATAAATTCGTTTCGCACACAATTTTCTACTAAGCATTTTCAGTTTATAAGATGCGTTTTTGCTGAAACAAACGCTCCAAAAGCCTTACGAATAGCACGCTAGTGATATATCGCACAAATTTTATAAAAGTTAAATGTGCGTTAAAAAAAGGAACGCTGCAAAAGCGAGAAATATTTAATACTTACATTAGGGAAAAATCTAGTAAATGTGAGGAATCGCTTTCGCGCACATTTTGTTGGCAAA
Source organism: Cheilosia vernalis (assembly GCA_949126925.1). Classification (NCBI taxonomy): domain Eukaryota; kingdom Metazoa; phylum Arthropoda; class Insecta; order Diptera; family Syrphidae; genus Cheilosia; species Cheilosia vernalis. The sequence goes on from OX421362.1 coordinate 6,911,497, forward strand.
AATGTTCTGTTTCTAAAATGTGCTTTAGAAAAAATAATAGCTTCACAGGAAAGGAAACATAAGAGTCGTTTCCGCACACATTTTACAGGCAAAAAGGTTCTTTTTATACAATGTGCGCTAGAAAAAATAAATGCTTCACAGCAAACGCTTTTCATCAAGGAAACTATATACGAGTTGCATGGTCAAAGTGACATCGCACACACTTTAGTCGCTTATAGTCTGTTTCTAGAATAAATGCTCCAAAACAAGCTAAACGCACATTAGTGTGCGTTAGCATATTATCTTTGTATTCGTAACAAAGTAAAACTACAAACATCTTCTCCATAGGCCATAGACCCTGTACGCAACCTAGTTAACGTGGATTGCAAGTCCACAGCCTTTCATACTATCTTGATGGAACAGTTGCTCAAGTGATTTAAGTTATTCATACTCCACAAATCGCTCGTTTATGCTCTCGACTGTTATAGAAAGCCCCATATACCGCCTGAATATCCAACAAAATGTAACGTTTCGCGATGCTTATCTTAAAATTCCAATGATAGGCTCATTTTCCACCCCACTACCTCCCGCAGATAGAGCGAAATGTAGGTCATCGTTTATCAATACTTAACATCAGTATGGTAGCCCTGGCGTGACCTCTTGAATACCCTACCACATAACCGCCATCCATGAAACGTCACTAATTACTTAAATGAAACTTTATTTCGCCGTTGAAACGCGCTCCGATATATCTGCCACATTTTGCGGTTTTACCCTTCTTCAAAGGTCACATGGTACGTGTGCGAACGTATATTGTGAAAAATTTGATGCATTGCGGTGTCCTACATAAAGCTTTCCCAGATGGCTTACAAAATTCGAAGATACAAAAAAAAATAAACGACCTAAACCTGACCGCTCTGAACAATATGCAATGTCCATCCATAACTCATGGCACCGAGTGCTGGACAACAAAGTTGTTAACAGCTCGCTCAATTTGCTTGAGTGAATTCAACTTTTCGAAAATAGGTAAAAATTGAGGACGGGGGATGGCTAACTTTCGAGAATTTATTACGAGACGAGTCTAACGGCTCCATTTAGTTCGTCACCTTTCAATTCAATTCAATTCAATTCAATTTATTCATATATAAAAAATAATATGGTACATTAAGATATACATCTTTTATAGTACTTAGTTATAATATTGAGCAGTTAAATTTAAATAATAATTAAAGAAGAAAATAAAAAAAAAAAAAAAAAGGGTGATATATATAACAAAGATATTAAATATGGAAATTTAAGGTAGGGAGGAGAAATGAAGGAGGACAGCATTTTTAAAGCGTGTGGCATTAGAAATTGTTCTTATACTTAGTGGCAGAGAGTTCCACAATTTAATTGCGTGAATAAAAAATAAACGGGATGAATTAAGATACCGACAGCGTGATGGTATTAGGGCACATGTTCTGGGAGAACGAGCAAAATTTAGTTTTTCATACAAATACGATGGAGTCTTATAAATTATAATCTTATGCAGGAAAATACAATTTCTTGCGTCGATGTAGTGTTTGAGCGAACATCCGAGTAATGTTTTTGAATACTGTGATACATGGTCATATCTCCGCAGGCCATAAATATATCTAACAGAGTCATTAAATGCGACTTGTAGCTTCCGTAGGGAGAGAGAATCAATATTACTGTAAACAGCTTCTGCATAAGTAATAAGTGGCAAAATTAGGGTTGTAACAAGTTTTCGTCTAACATTAGTAGGAGTAAAACTTGCTGTTATCCAAAGCTTGCGAAGACAACCATATATTCGTCTGATAACAGTGTTAATATGGTCGTACCCTGACAACTTATGGTTAATAACGAATCCGAGGTTTGTTGCAGTTTCAACAATTGAGAGTTTATTGGAAGAGAGCATGACACCCTGGTAGGAGTTAAGGGCTATCATTTTGCTGGATATGGGAATAACCTGAGACTTTTTCGGATTTAGATGTAATCCATTAGTAACAGACCATAAGTTAATACTGGCAAGATCCTCATTTGTATTATTTACTAATTCATCCCTATCATTAACTGGCTTTGATGAGTACAGTTGGACGTCATCTGCATAGAGGTGGATCGTGGAATGTTTGCAAACAGAAGGTAAGTCATTTATGAACAGACAGAAGAGAATTGGACCCAGGATTGACCCTTGTGGTACACCTAGTTTTACTGGCAGAAGAGCTGAAGAAGAATTGCAAGTTACCACTCTCTGAAATCGATCACTCAAATAACTTTTTATTAGATTTACTGCGCAGTTACCAAAACGAAACAAATTTTTCAGTTTCCAGCAAAGAATTTTATGGTTTACTTTGTCAAATGCCTTTGAAAAATCAAGTAGGCAAAGAAGCGTAACGTGTCCTTTATCAAAACACTGTCTTATATCTTCTAATATATTTACCATAGCCGTAGAGCAACTGTGTTTAGATCTGAAACCAGATTGTCCCTCATAGATAAGACTATTCAGCGATAGGTGTTGTAGAAGCTGTTTCTCTATCACTTTCTCAAAAACTTTCGACAAGCACGGCAAAATACTTATTGGTCTAAAATCAGCAGCAGATACCGGAGTGGATTTTTTGGCAACAGGTACGATTCGAGCAATTTTCCAGGATTTGGGAAAATAGGACGTTGTAATACAGTGGTTTAGGATGTGAGTTAAATGGCTTATAATAAAAGGCAGGATTTGCCTAATGAATCGCAAGGGTAACCCATCTTCCCCAACAGCACTTGATTTTATGGATGAGATATAGCCGATGACCTCGTTTTCAGTAACCGTTTCAATTTCAAAGCCACTTACCAAAGATTGACTAGAGTTCTCAGAAAAATTAAAATTTAGATTCTCAGAACTATTTTCAAGAAAGAAATTATTCAGTTCATCAGGATCAATTTGACACTTGGAACTATATTTACTACTAGAAACACCTATTTGACGCAGATTAGTCCAAAGCTTTTTGGGGGAAAGCGATGTATTCAGCTTGGAGGCATAGTAGTTCATTTTGGCATTACGTATGACAGCAGTCGAATGGTTTCGCATATTTTTGTACGCAAGCCAATTGACATTTGACGGACTATGTTTCCATTTACTGTAAAGCCTGTTACGAGCCTTGATGGTATTGATTACTTCAGTTGTAAACCAAGGACAGCTTCTATTTCTGATGTTCACTGTTTTAGTTGGCACAAATTGATTATATAAATCGAGAATCAGTTCTTGGAAATATTTTAGTTTCACTTCAGGATCAGCAATGGCATGGTGGTGAATACCAGACCACTTCTCCGTGTCTGAAGAAATTAACCGTCGTCGCCGGCGTCACAGCCAGCAGGTTAGCTGGGGCTACTCATTTGGGTTTTCTGTACCGAAACGTACCTCTTTTCAGGGCCTGTAAATATACCGGTAATAAAAGCCGAACTCGTAAACCAATTCGTTTAATGCTTCACATTTTGTCTTGCACTACCTTTATGCATAGCACTTTGGCCGTTGCCATAGGGACTTGAGTTTCACTGGTGCACACGCGAGGGAAACCTTCATGTACATAGGTACGCTCACACACCGTGTGGTGAATGGTGACACATTTTTGTTTTCGAAAACATTAAGCCATCCAACCATCATCGCTGTCGTTGTTTGCCTCTCGTATACGACCCTCATAATTGTGTTCCACGCTGCAGTAAGTTTTTTGAGTTTTTCCTCTTGTTGTTGTTTTTAATACTGTCCCTTCCACCGCTCTGCCGCGATGGCCAGAAAAGTACGTACACCGGTGCTAGTATATAAACTTCGTAGTTTAGAGAGCCAAAAACTTGTATTTCGTGTGTGTCTTCCGAGTTTTTTGGCGACCTATTCCAATTTTTCCTGCGGCGCGTCGTCGCCAACACCTGCCCACCGTGGAGTTTCGAGTTCTATTGTTCTCAGCCGAAACTATCGCATGCGCACCTTTTGTTTACGTTTCTTTTCGGTTTGGGTCGCGGTATGCGTATCTTCATTGTTGTTCCGTTTGTGAAACGAGCACCGAATCCCCGAAAATAGGTGTAATAAAACGGTCACCCACCTTTCGTGCAGCAATACTGTGTTGTCAGTAGGTTCCCTACAACAGAATGACCTCGTGTGTACTTTCAACCCGGCTCCGATGTTGTTTTCGATTCGATAAAACATGAACTTGTGACAGATGAGAAGAACAAAAAGACATAAAATGAATTTGAAGCGCACGCGACACGCCGTTGATTGAATTGATAGCCATCGATGGACGCAAACCGATCGATGAGGTTAAGAGTGGTCGATTTTTTGATTGGGCAATTGTAATCGGATACGCTGGGCAGGTGGCTGCTGCAAAAAGAGTGTACGTTCGGTATAGGGCAGTTAAATTGTTTGAACTTTTTATTCTGAGTTTAGAGAGTCGGTGGTTGATTGGGTTTTTGGTTGTTTTTTTTTTTTTGGGAAGGGGTTTGGCGGAATCACTGCTAAGTGATTTATTGTGAACTCTTCAACTCTCTGGCTTATGTTTTGAAGTGAACCGTCAGGGGAAAGTCAGGGGTGAAAAAGTTCTTTTGATTTTATGTTTAAGCGAGTTTTACTGGGGATAGTGGTTTTTTAGAACCTTAAACATTTGAAGTACGAAATCTGGAACAGGTTCACTTAAAACTTCCTTAGAGCTACTTGTGACAGCTTCCCTACTGCAAGATTTATCTCAATAATAATGTCATCCCATAGGTAACTACCAAAGTTTACCTATACGCTGCACAAAAACTATTGATCGCTATTTCGGCACTTTGTGTATATAATGCGTTGTGAAAAAGAAGGCGAGTCGAAAACAATTTTTACGGCCTTCATGTTTAAATTTCAAATCTTTCCAGTTAACGTCACCGAAACTATAAATAGAGTCTGCAATACTCCCGCTCTACAACGAATGCTTAACAGACGTACAAGTATCAATGGGCAGATAAATATTGAGAACAGGCAAAAACAATTCCTAGTCACACATATAGGTGTTCTTAATGTCGGCTTTGTGTCACTATTGGTTTAATACTGATTAAGATATAGGAGTATATAAACAAAGCGGTAAAAACAAAACAAGTTTGAAATTTATGGAAATTCCCCCCCGGAAATAATGACTAATGCAACGCCTTTCGAATGTCTGGGTCAGTGGCGTAAGCTTTCCAAATGTCTGTTAAAGCTCAATTGATTGGATTGCTGTGAACGTGAGCAGCTACACATTATAAATCATCGGCACAAGGTGAGAAATGTAATTTTGGGCTTGTGTTGCAATATGTCGAAAGAGATGAGAGTTGGAATTTTCTGAGTGTGAAAGAGGTTTCGTTGTTAAAAATCAGTTTGAACGGAAATTGAGTATATTTTGATAGAATTCGGAAATTTACGTTCAAACTGGTGAGTTGACATGTCGCTTGGTATTGATGTTTTGAGGAAAACCTTTTTGACGGTGCCGTAAAAATAGGCCACGGGAAATAAGACGAACTTTTAAAAATTGGCCTTATTTCGCTTTTAAATAATGTAATAAAGCCATCTTTCAGTAGTGGGCCTTATTTCTCTTTTGCAAAGCGAAATAAGGTCAACTTTAATTATTAGCAACTATACGGCTTATCAAACAATAATATGTTTCAGACGCGTTAAAGCTAGAAAATTTTATGACTGATTTTGGCATGTCACGATAAAATAGTGAACCATTTTATCGGGCAACTGTTTTAGAAGATATGTTTTCATACACAATTTTTATGTCTTCTAAAATCGCATCAACAATTGATAAATTACCCGACACAGCACTCCGACATTTTTTAATAGATATTTATTGTCCCTACTTGTGGCTTCAAGCAACTGCTCATAGTTTTTGTCCGCATGTAAGTGCCTTCATACAAAATGTCGTAAGTACTAAGATATTCAATTTTTAAACTATTATTTTCTAAAATCCTAAGTGAAATAGGCAAACGTTTTTACCACAAATAAAGAATTTTAGAAAGTAATAGTTAAATAAATCGCACGAATTTTTAAATATTATTTTCTAAAATTCTTTATTTGTGGTAAAAACTTTTGCGGGAGCTTGTCGAAATTCTGCTTTCAAAATTCTGACAGGCAATATTTTAAAAAAATAAATTCTGCTAATTCTGTTTTTTTTTTCCAATTTACGAATTTAAAGAAAACAAATATTTTTTAACTTTTCCAAACTTTTTTTTTATTTGCAGAATTTTGTAAAGCAAAATTTAGAAAAGTAGAATTTTGAAAGCAGAATTTTGTTAAACAGAATTCTGAAAGCAAAATTTTGGAAAAAGGACTTTGACCTCGCCAGAATTTCGACCCCAACACAACTTTTGCCTATTTCACTTAGGATTTTAGAAAATTGTAAATAGGTACTGTTTTGCGGATTTTGTACTAAATGCTTTTTAACCATTGAATTTCGAATTCTAGAAAATGGCAGTTACAAATTTTGTAATCATTTTTAATTTTTCCCATTTATATTATGTAGATATACCCTTCTGAGTAACAAGTCCGAAAGTATTTACTACCATTTTTTTTTTTCAATTAATTGAAACAAATTTATTTAACTTTCGGTCAGACTCATTTGTCTCGGATTCTGAAATAGACTTGAGAAAAAGTCTGAAACTATTAGTTCCGACTGCGAAATGTACTACGTGCTGGTTTCAGCACAAGAATTTATTGTTAAACAATGTTGTTACATTTTTTTGTATTGAATTTTTGTTATATATCGTTTCTTTTTTCCTAATTATTAAAATAAACCCTTCTTGAACAATTTGAAGCAGTTTTTTTTTTCACTCCTTTTGGAAACACAAACATTATTTGAGGCGTAATTAAAACCTATTACAAACAAGAAAAAAGTTCAGACCAGATTTGTTGATTGGCCTTATTTCACTGACTTAAAGCGAAACTAATCCAATTTTATATATTTAAAGCGCAATAAGACCAATTTGGCGTTATTTCACTTTATCAAAGAGGAATAAGACCCACTGCTGAAAGTTGGCTTTTTTTACACTATTTAAAATCGAAACAAGGCCAAGTTTTAATAGTTGGTTTTATTTTACTTGGCCTTATTTCAGGGCACCCTTTTTGACACTTGTAGAGTTCTATATTAGACACGTCTATATTGTTTGCTTGTCTGCAGTCCAGTCACTTTATTCTCGCAATCTGTCAAACATATTATTCCAATTCGACATAGTGATCATACACATTTTTATAATAATACAGTACAGATTTTGTGGATACTACATCACTTTCTTCTCTTTCTCTTTTAAGAATGAAATACAATTTCTTTCGTAAGCATTTAGCTATAAGTTATGCACACTGTCATAACAAAATCAGCTTGTCGAGCAAGTCATATTTTTATTCACATTCATAAGCGAATACCGAAAACCATTCGTCGATTTCTCGAACAAAATCAGCTTGTCGAGCAAGTCATATTTTTATTCACATTCAAGCGAATACCGAAAACCATTTGTCGATTTCTCGAACAAAATCAGCTTGCCCGTACAAGTCATTTTTTTATATATAATATACACCACGAAATTAAATTTTTACACTAATGCACGAAAGTACTTAAAACTGTTTTTTTCTTACCATTTTAATTGTTAAGATTCATATTTGTCCTGTTGCTTTTTATTTTCTTCTACTTTTCCTTTTTTTTTTGTTTTCTCCTCGTCGCCAATGTAGAGTTCTATATTAGACACGTCTATATTGTTTGCTTGTCTGCAGTCCAGTCACTTTATTCTCGCAATCTGTCAAACATATTATTCCAATTCGACATAGTGATCATACACATTTTTATAATAATACAGTACAGATTTTGTGGATACTACAACACTTAAAAGCGATGTAAGCACTAAAGTTGCAGTTTGGGAATATTTTTTAGAGCCTGACCAATTTTTAGTTGGAGAGACGCTAAAAAAAAGATTCAAATGATTTTGTTGATTTCTGTGCTTTCCTAGTATCCGCTCGCTATACGAGAACGGAGCTGAATCACAGTAGCAGTGTCATGAGCTGAAAGGTGTACCTGCCCATAAACTACCCGTTTCTTTAAAGGTCAGCATTTAGCATCTTTCCACTCACTTCTACTGAAGTTGCGCGGAGAAGATTGTAATCTGAAATTTCTTTTTCATAAAATTAGTCAAGTCCACGTCAGGTACAAGAAAAGCTCCTGCAAATGCGCTACAAAAAGGATTTAAGAATACAAAATGTACTCAAAGGCATATATACATATTTTGAAATCACTTCCTGCCCAACGATTAAAGAATATCCCGATTTCTATAGCCATTCACTGTCGCTCTATGGCCGCACAATTTTTCGAGCATCTCCGTAACTCTTCGGCGAATATATTTTCCATTGCTAGTCCTTGGTAGTCGATCAACAAAATATACTCCTCCAGTGATGTCGGTCAATCTATCCGCTACATGCTTTTTAACTTCATCTTCAGTCAAGATGCTGTTTGGAGTCTTAACAGCAGCTGCTGCCACAAGAGCATCGTAAATGGGAACGACACACACCTCCACCACGTCCGGCAACTGCATGACAACCACTTCGATCTCTTGTGGGAAAATTACCTTATCTTTGATTGTGAGTAAGTCCTTTTTACGACCAACAATAAACAAACAGCCCTCGTCATCAAAATAGCCAATGTCATCGGTGTGCATCCATCCATCGTCACTATAGATCAGTTTGGTTTCTTCCGGTTTATTGTAGTAGCCGGGCCATTTGCACGGTGGCCTAATTAGGACCTCTCCTCTTGGAGAACTCCCATCCGCTGGCCCGCCTCATTGATAATCTTCGCACTAAAGTTGGGTATCAACTGTCCGTTGTCAAAGCATTTTTTGGGTACCCCAAAGCAGCATGCTCCAGTTAACTCACTCATTCCATATAAGGCAACGACTTTGCAATATTTAGCACCTTCCAAGAAGCTTTGAAGAACTGCATGTGGAACGGTGTTCCCTCCGCAACCGTAGTACTTTAAGGAAGTTAGGTCTCTTTTCTTAAATTCTGGTGACTTGACTGCCCTGGCTATGATAGATGGCCCGCCGAATGCATAACTTATTTTGTGCTTTTCCAGAATTTGTAGGAACAGTTCTGCAGAGTATGCCTGATCCGTGATAATTCTTGTGTTGCCTTTTAAAAATCCCATAAGAAGGCACAAAACCCCTGAGATCCAGTATAAATCACTGAAGCACAAAAGTCTGCCATTATTCCATAAACTATTGGTATAGCTGTGAATTTTTTTTTTGTTTATAAAAGGTGCTCCTGCAGATATTGCCAAATACTTACAACTTCGTAGCATGAATCAAGCTCTCGTGAGACGTTCTCACTCCTTTGAGGCTACCTGTTGTCCCTGAAGTGCATATGACAAAAGCCGACTGGCCGCTGCCCAACTTCAAGGGTTGCACTCGAAGCGCGCTTTCCTTTCCTGTTGACGCGATTAGTTCTTCTATCCGTCCCACTCCTTCCCGATGATCGCGCATTGTGTAAATTGGAATATTCAGGTTGACCTCGGTCAAGCAGTCATGAATCGTTTCGTACAACTTGCCATCACAAAATAAAATGTTGGGATTTGTCAGCGAGAACATGTATCGGAAGTCCTCTAAAAACCAAAACCAGTGTTTTATCTTTGATGCGCTTCTGTAATTCACAAACTCACCTTTGCCGAAAAATGGATTCAAGGGGCTGACAATTGCACCGCATAAAAGGGCTCCAAATATCAGCGGAGCTACGAAGTCGGTATTCATGGCACAGAATGCGACAACGTCTTCCTGTTGTATGCCCAGCTCATTTAGATGTTGGGCCACACGAATGCTCATAGTCACAATTTCCTGATTTGTGTATTGACCGCCATTGCTCTCGTTGATCTACGGAGGTTAAAGTTAGTTGATTGGTTAAACTCTGTAACTCTGTGGGTACAAGTAAACTTACCTGTCCTACATGATCGGGATGTTTTTGCGTGCGCTCCAACAAAAAACCTCCCAACGAGACTTGTGGCCCGCTTTCGACTTCATACTTTTCCCCGCTCCAGATCTTTTGCTCAGCGTCAAAGTGGGTCCTGGACATTGCTTTGCTTTCACAGACAACGTGGTAATGATAGAAGTTATTACAGTATCTTCTTATTAAAACAATTGCGTGGACACCTATACCGAATGTGGGATAACAAATCAATTATCTCGTAATGGACAGGTAGCAGTTGACTTGTAATTATTAAGCGGATTGTAATCAAGTTTTTAAACTCGATGGCATCACACGCCACAGGGTGTGAGAAATTTATCAAGCAAAATTGTACTCAAAACAAAAATTTTTCATCTCCAAAATTGGACAAGTTTTGCAGACGGCTTCTTCGTCGCAATGGTGCTCGTACCGTGTTATAGAGTTACCAAGTGTACCATACTTGGCGCTCAGCGCAAGACACTCCTCCACGTAATGTCCGAATTTTTCACAACTCCTTTGTAGCCAATATGTATGAGGTTGTCCTGGACGCATTCAATCAGTCTGGTAGGCTTGAAGCTTTTACCGAGAGTTTAGCTGCGTTTTCCGATATTTGGAGCAAAATCGACTCTGACAGTTGACAGCTTGCTGTTGCTTTTTTCCAACTCAATTTGGGTGGGTACAGCGTTGGTTCTCTTACATCATTATAGACATACCTAAGCATAGGTCTTAAATGATTTACCAAGCTCAGCTTGCGCTGTATAGGTAAATAGCAGACATTCGGGTGAATAAATAACAGCAGCCGTTGTGAAAAAGAAACACACATCAAGACTATTCTGGTTATCTCTAATTAAATCAAGAAATGTCATTTCTCCCAACTTACGTTTGCCGCTCTATCGAGCGAAGGAATCAATTTTTCCCGTTGTACGACAAAGAAGTATAGATACTGAATGAGTCACTGAAGTGTATAAGGAAACCCCCCCAACAAAGAGTCCTTCCTCGACTTGCTCCCATCTGCAATTCATATATCAAAATGGGCTTGACCACCAACCACCTACTTTTGTCTGCAAATATCAAATCCAATATCTAAATGTGCTCAATACAAGCATAAACTCAAGATCTCCTCCTTCTGCCGGGTTGCCACTAGACCGGCGCTATCATAACTTCCTCAGCAGGAAACCCCGAAACAGAATATTGCGTCTCCAACTTCACCACACAAATTAAACAATTTCCTCCCCGATAGAGCATGGAAATTCCTTTCAGTCTGCTCGCTAGGCACTGTCTGGATAAATAGATATTCTTCCGGCAGATATCAAAAAAAAAAAAAAAAAAAAGAACACACACACAAACGAAGAAACGCAAATACAACGTGGTGGAAGGAGGAGAAAACGAATCTGCACACCCGGATACTCGACACAGTGTGGAGAGAAACCATCACCATTCCTATAAAGAATATGGTAGCAGCATACTTTGGGCATCTCATCCATATAATATACTCGTATACCCGGCAGCGAGGCAGACGATAGCCATCTCGTACATACTCCTCGTAACCGTCGTCTTTGTCGTTGTCGTCATCTCCATCACAGTCGTCTGCATTGCATGCAGAATATGGCGCTGCGTCTATGATGGGATTTTCTTTTGTATAGCATGTCCCAGTCCCAATCCCAGTGCTTTTAGCACTCAGTGATTTATTGTGGTTTTTATTTTATAGCTGATGCACGATACACAAGATTCTGCCATGTCCATGCGAAGTGCTTGGCCTAAAAATCACATTCGCGGCGTCGAGCGGCATTATACGTACCAACACCCAGCTAACGACGACGCAGAGACAGCCGAGATTTTCCCCAAAACGGAAAATTGCGTGAGTTTCGCTCTTTGTCTTGGCGCGAGCAGCACACTTTGGAATTTTCGAGCTTTGAAGTGTACAGAGCGAGAAGAAAATTCCTACGGTGTATGACTTAATTACTTGGGAATTAACCTAGTCCTGTCGGCGACACTGGGGAGCACCTCAGACTTGGGCTCAGACTGTTTTAATGGAAGGATGATAGACATTGGGCGGGGATGTGTGCGTATACTCGTCTTTGCGTTGACCTTTGGATTTAATTAAACAAATTCGTGCCACGCCAAGCAATAAACGGTACATAGTTTATACAAAAGAGGATAATTTAGGTATTTTTTTTTTACTCCAACCAGACCTTAGAAAAGTGTAATTAATTTTCGCATGGGCTATAAACGGTATACAATGGCTGAGTATGTGCCGCTATGGAAACCGGCGCGGCGCCTCTGAATTGTGAAGCAGTAAAAACATTTTCACGTGCGAACGAAATGACCTCGAAGACTTTTTTTTTTGTTTTTCGAGTAGAATCGCTTTTCTGTGTGTGAACATTAAACTGGTAATAGCCTGCCCTACTATATGTTGTAGTGAGCCGATTTCCAATCGGTTAGGTGGAGTCGAGAACATACGAAAAAAGTCAATATAGCGGAGGCTTTTAGAGAGTACCTTCAAAGGCAATATACATTATACATATACCAACAAATGAGAAGAAAATCGCTATTGTAATTAAATTTTCAAAATTAGTAAATCCTTCAAAAATAGGGCGACAGAAGTCAGATGTCGCGAAAGACGCTACAGTCAAAAAGCGAAATTCCTCGAACCGTATTCAAACAACAACGTTTCCAAAAGAATAAGTAGAAAACGCAAGGAGTTCCGTGAAGAAAATTTTCGCTTTCGTGTGGTTTTTGGTTTTTGTAAACACGAAACTGATATTCTTTAAACTCTGTAGTCCCACTGCTTTCACTCTGCAGTCGACTTTAGCTGTCACTTCTGGTTTAGAGAAGAAATAGTCTTCGAAACACCAACGGATTCCGCATTCGGAACTTATAATATCCGTGAGCCTAATTTATCGCTATTATTTGTGGCTATATACGTTTTTAAAATATTGCAAAATTTGTTCAAGAAAGTGGTTAGTTTGGATTTTTTTGTTAACCCAAAACTTTTATTTTCTGAATGTATCATGCTCCAATTTGGTTGTCAAGTTTCTATGTCAATTAGCCGTGAAACCGTCATGCGAGTAAGTAAGGTGTCGACACAGCGATTGCCTTGTGATCTAGGACAGGCGATCCAGCGTGGGAAGATGCATCCGGCAGAAATGAACAACCATTTGAAAATAAATGGGCTTGTAGTTGACAAGACGCAAGACAATACTTAACGGAAGAACTATAAAATCTAGAAACTTGTAGACTAACCAGATCAATTTTAGAAACACCATTCAATAACACACAAATTCCTGAATTTTTCGACTTGAAGCTAAAAACAGTCAAACAAAAGGTGCAAGGTAATTATGCTCGCCATCCACTGAAAGAAAGTCCAAAAACTACCTTTTTAGCACCGATAGTCAGATAGTCAATCAGATAGGGTTTAACTGTCAGATAAGACATAAATTCATTTTTCAATAGTCGAATGGCAACTATTCGAAGAAAATAACATCTAACTATCTCATAAACTTATCTGGCCGTTTCTGAGACTGATAAAATATAAATCTCTAGTTTAAGTAGGCGAACTGTCAAATTTTTAAATTTTATTTTACAAAGCTTTGTTTGGGAAGATATGTTCTGTTCATATTGTAGAAATGGAATTGTTCGACATAGTTGACGATATTATTATTGAAGAAGAGGAATTGGCATACAATTACTTCAACCCAACAAGCAAACAACGAGTAGTGAGAAAGATACCTAACCTTTATGTACATTGGGAAAATGCAGATTTCAAACGAAGATTCAGGCTCCAAAAATATACTTCCCAGTACGTACTTTCTAGGATAAGAACCAAAATCGTACACAAAACAGAAAGGTTTTTCAAGAGTTTTGTATTTTTTAAATGCTTTCATATACTTTAGCTTTAAAGTTAGCTATCCACAGCATTAAATGCATCATATTTTTTCTTGCTTATGAGAGAATCAATTTTTTTAGAACACCATATTAATTAACACTCGCGTTTCTGAAGAGGTAAAATTAACAGACCTCTCCCGATTTTTAGCAAATGTAATATTAACGTTTTCCATTGCAATTTGAAAATGATAATGATAAACGTCAAGCTTTGAACCTGACCTTATTTTATGATTGAAAAACTCGTATCTAGCAGATGAAGAGTTAAATAAATTTAATCGTTAACTAGCAATCAGGCGATTTATTTGACTATAGAAAAATCGGCCCTTATGTAGCTGAATACAATTTAAAATCGACGGTAGGACCCTCAGTAGAAATAGTTCTTCATAAATTTTATGACTAGACAGAATGACGGATCTTTAAGTGGTCTGGTAAAAAGTGAACTGATCATTAGATGTCCACCATATCAGATATAAACTTATACCCTATTTACATATATATAGTTGGCATAACAGGTCCGTAAGGAACCTAGGCCTAGCTTCTCACAACCATTCGTTTTTGTGTGAGATTTAATTTTTGGAACGAATGGAAGGAAACTACAATTTTATGCCGATTCAAAACGGCTGATTGAGAAGCTATTTCAAGGCAGTTGTACTCTCGGCGCAGTGAAAAAAACCCCGAGTTGGATTTTGGGTTTTTGCGGGATTCGAACCTGGGACCCGTCGCTTAGTAGTCCAACACACTAACCCTATTCACAAAGCACAGAAAAGTAATCGATGCATTCACACTGAACACCAACTAGTTTTCGTTTGGCATTTCTATCAGCTGTGAGACACTATAGTCTTGAAAATTATGTGTAAATTATATTGCTTACAAATTTCGATCGCATTAATTTACAAATAAAATCAATTCAAAATAATATTACCCCATCAATTAAATGCGGAAGATGATTTAAAGTTGTGAGTTGTGACGTTTGTTCGGTCAGCTGTTCTGATGAATTTGCTGAATATTGCAAAAGGTGTGTTTGTTTCAACAAACCAACAATTGAATGTGTTGTTTTTGTGGAAAACGGTGCTAAACGACTCGTTTCGAAAACTGAAATATGTACAGAAAATTTTCTTTCCGATTCGGGTGTTTATACAAAAACCCGGTTTCCAGGGCAGTGTTCACTAGATGGTTCAAAACGTAGCCTTAGCAATTTTGTAGACCACAAAAAAAATTTCATACGAAATATTTCAACTTAGCGGGCTTACCAATAATAATTTTTAACCGTCACCTTCTATAATTTTGAGGTAACAATGTACAATTTTTTTCAGTTGCGAAAAAAAACGATCGAACGATCGATGATGTATTGATGTTGTGTCATTAGACAACATTACGGACTGTGTGATCTGATCGATCGGATGGTGAGTGTTTAAAAAAAACCACCCAACGTCACATGCGGATGTGCCATAAACACGAAAACAATTTACATCCGATCTTTGCCCCATTAGTTCCGTAAAGCAAATTACTTCTACCACAGTGTGAGAAACTGTTAGATGCGTCCTTGAAAAGCCAAACAAGGGACACCTTCAACAATCACCACAGTATACTCTACTTCCTGGAAGTATCGAGTCATTCATTGAAATTCCGTTTTCCTCACGTCCCGTGACTGACTCCTGCCTATGGATGACCACACGCATTCATCCCAAATACACCACTCCTTTGTGTCGTTGACTGATCGCATTTTTTCTTGATGCGAAAATGTATTTTTTTGCAAACAAAAACAAAAAAAAAAAATAAAAATACCCTAGGCCATATGGAATTTTCAAGAAAAATGTCCCCGTACGCATTTCTCGGACACATAAATTTCCATTGAATCAGCAAATGACGATGACGATCCTTCTCTCGTTCATAAAAATAATCGCCCGGCCATATGCTGTAAAACAACAATACCACCTCTCGTTTTCTGTCTCGTTTCGTGTGTTAATTCTCGCTCTGATCTTTACCACTAAATGGTACTCCCAAGACGATGGACGCCGGGAGCCGGGAGCCGGGACACGTAAGTGTATGCCATGAGAATGTGGCATGCTGTCTGTCCGGCTGCCTTTGACTCTTCCAAGTCTACCTGATGGTCTCTGTAAGCTGCAGCTATACCATCAGGTACAACATCATCAGCCTTAGGTCTTGCAGTAGTTCCATTCTTTTATGAGTTCGATCGTCTGGTCGTTGTTCTTCTGCTGCGATGGTAGTGGTGAGTGGTGACTGGTGGTGGTGGTTTCTGGCATTGTCTTCCTCGGCTTTTAAAAGACTGCCTCGGGGAGGGAGTGAGTAGATATACTGTGCACCACTGTGCAGTGCTGTTGCTGCAACATGCTTCACATACCTGAAAAGCTGTTGTACCTGCTGCTACTTGGATTGTTGTTTTTTTTTGTTTGGCATGCCATACTCTATAAGTATATATAACGAATGAATGATTAAAAACATTAAAAACACACATGCCAACAGTTAACAACAATAAGAGCAACCAGCCAACCAGGTAACTAACCAAGCCGCAGTAGAACGTCAACAGAAAAAAAAAACAAAAAAAAAATAGACAACAACAACAAAGAAAATTGGAAAATATAGCTCTTGTGTGTGGTGAGGTGACTGGTGGATGATGATGATGATGATGAAAATCCACCAGGCCGTGAAGTCTTCACATTTTGCTTCATCTCTTTCGCGCATATCTTTTGTGGATAATCGCCAGGTGAAATTGTAGCACAATTGGAATTGCCAACCATTTTTGAAGAAGATCTTTCCACTCTTCCACAAAAATGAAAACAGAAGATTTTCCCAATAATTCCACTGCCAATTTGCCAGTCGCATTTTTCATATCCCCTAATGGATTACTGTGAAAATGCACCCTTTTTCCATGGCAGGTAGTTCGAAAACAAATGGGACCAGTTGTATCACCATGAGCTGCTGCGCTGCCGTCATCGAAAGGTGGTTTGGGCATTTGATGGTGCGGAGGTGACAAAAGGAAATTTCATCACATCCCCAGACAGAGAGTGTAGTTCTATGGGCACGCGGATTGTTAAGGATCGGAAAGGGAAACACCTAAGTCTAGTCGATACGAAATAAAAATAGAGGATGTATCCGTATCTAATGGGAATTTAACGAGAATTGCATGTGCTGTGCCATTGTTTGGTAGAATTTTCGGGGCGGGATGAGATTGCTGATAGAGGAATTAGTGTGGGAAAAACACTCTCGGAACGGTAATTTTATGTTTCACGGATGAGAATGGATGCGAATGGATGAAAAGATTTAGATGGAATCGATGAAAGTAACTCGATGGGAAGTGGAGTTTTATTTCTCTAAGCAACATGTGTGCCGTTTGCGTTGGGAACGATTTTTTTCCTCCAATGCATTTGCTCTTATTGGATTTTATATTTACCCCAATAAAAAAATAGGCCTCTGCAGGTGTGTGGAAAAGCCTAGAATTTTATACAGTATACCTGCCGTAGGAGAACCTCAATTTAGAAGCTTTCGCATAAATGTATGACGGGCTTCAAACACAGATAGTAAAAAAGGTTGGCGAAAATCCGCGAGTAGATGATTTACAAAAGACTTTTGGTAGAACCTTTTAAAGAGCGATGCCTTTTGGAACATCTGAACGGGGTTTGAACGAACGCAATTGGCGAAGTCATGACGAAAACTCGAAGCTCGAGTCTTTTTAAGGAACAAAGAAAGCTTTAACTATTACTGCGCCGATGAATTGAAAATGATTTGACGAAACAACTGGTTTGTAAGTCTTAAGGCCGAGGACTTTACAGTATGCTCTACGAATCCATAGCCGAATATAACCAACTTCTTTCAAGCTGAAATATGAGCTATAAAATAGTGCGCTTGCATTGATGCCGAGAAAAACTGAGGAAATTGGAATATATTGCCATAATGTCAAAACCCAAGCTGCTATGAAGTCTATAAGCTTGGCTGACACATAAAATATTTTTTTTTTTGTGGGACGAATGGAAAAGACCTCCGATTTTGTGCAGGATGTATGTCAGATGTTCGCAGTGCAATGCGGTGGGAAAATGTTCGGTCATTTGTGGTTTTCGGGGGATCTAACCTCAGACCCATTTAACTACCGCATCCACAAGCTTTACAAGTTGGGCAAGAATAATGGATTAATCGTCTGCTGGATATCGGGCCACGTATACATAATTGATAACGAGGCAGCGGATTATCGTCTTAATTGGTAATCCGGCACAGAGTTCTTCAAAGGCCTGGACTTTTCCGCGGGGGAGAGAAAATCTCCTTAGATATTTAAATGGTTAAAAAAATACTTCAATGGAAAAGGATAGTCTTTCAAAGTTCCTAAGGTTTTGGTAACTGATGGAATCTGGAGCTTCAAAACATATATCGACCTAACCTAACTGAATAACCTCTGACTTTGAGGTCCCAACGATGCAGTTGAAACTATATCACATTCTGGAACTTTCTACGCAACGAAAATTAAATTTGGAAAAAATTAATTCGAGATTAGAATATAGGTACCAACTGCAGTACCTACTGCAGACCAACTTTAGGGTTTTTTATGAAAGAGCTGGACTGGATATTCGGGTGGATATTCGTGCAACGGCGAAATCGAGCAAAATTTCATCCAATTGAATTTTTATCAAAACTTGTGTTAGTAGGCGCAGTGGCTTAGTGGTTAGTATGTTGAACTACTAAGCGAGGGGTTCAGGTTCGAATCCCGCAAAAACCCAAATTCCAACTCAGGGTTTTTTTTTCACTGCGCCACCTCTCGCGAACGTCTGACAAACATCCGAGAGTATAACTGTCTTGAAAGAGCTTCTCAATTAGCCGTTTGGAATCGGCATAAAATTGTAGATCCCTTCCATTCGTTCCAAAAATTAAATCTCACACAAAACGAATGGTTGTGCGAAGCAAGGCCTAGGGTCCCTACGGACCTGTTGCGCCAAAAAAATATTAATTAATTATTATTATTGTGTTAGCTAACGACTGACTTCTCTTTATTATTTTCTTAGTTTAAAGTCACAGAGTTGCCAGAATATACAACAGAGTTAAAATGCGAAGTGCTCGCGAGGAGGGTTCTTTCTATCGTGTTGAGTGACAGCACGTCTTAAGCAAAGTGACGTTTAATTCATTTTCATTTCAAGCTTAACCTTATACATAATTCTACATACTTAATTCTAAATACTCTCAGAAAAGAGTGCTCACCAGCCATTCTTTGTCTATTATTTTATGCATACTTATACCTACAACACTTTCATTTCCCACTGTTCGAAACAGAGCGGTGCGGCCTTACGGGACCTACTTCCGATTACGTTAGAAATTACATGCTTGAGACAGATGAGAACTGGCCCATTTTTATGGTCCATCTATTTTATGTCTTACTGATCCGACTTTAGCTCCCTGCCACCGCTGAGTAGCCAAAGGATTTTTATTTAGTTTTTCAAACAACTCCCCAATTTGTTTTCGCTGTTCGAAACAATTTCAGTTCTCAGTCAAAACCAACTCCAATCGCGATCAAAAATGTTGTAAAACCTCGCCAACAAATTTCAGCACCTCCCCAATGATGAAACACTTTCTCTTCATATTTCCCCATCCGCGGGCATGCAATCGAATAAATTTCAATTACTTTTGAATCTTTTATTTGAGTCTTTATGCACTCAAATTCAATTAGAATCTCATTAATTATCTCACAATTGTTATCACCTACCCAATGACGCAGTCTGTCTTCCTTGTGGTGGTCCACCACCAACTGTGTGAGCTGGCCAGCCCTCACTCATCACCAATCCCACAAAATCTCCAATCAAAAGTGATTTCAAAGTTCTTCCTCCCCTGGCTTTATGTAATTATGTCATTTCTCATTCGATGCAATAAATTTCGAGCGAAGAAAACAAAAAACTTCATCAGCGAAGTTCCAAATCCACATCGTTTTGCGTGCACCATTTGAATTTCCAAGAAGCAATTCCAAAAGGAACTCCTCTATATAAGTCGACAAAAGTCTACATTTCCACGTCATTCAACACTCTTTTCTGTTTTCTCCGACAGTTGGATGTAGTGTAGGTACTTTGTGTTTGTGTTTTGTGTTTGGCTTGCATACAAAGGCGCTTCCATAAATAAAATTCAAATCGATCGATTTGGTGCAAGATGAAGAAGTATATCTATCTTTTGCATATTGCAGACGCTAGATGGGAGAGAGAGGAAATAATCCAATATTTACACTCTACACAAAAACCAAAATAAATCTCTAAAGGGCAACTCCATAAAATGCTAAAGAAGTACGAGTATATATATATAAGTACGTTGGAATGCAACGACTTGTATCTATCAAAAGGCTGTTTTTGTTGTTGTTGTTGCTGGAGTGGCTTCCTTCTTCCCTCCATCAGACCTAATAGGAAGGAACAGACAACAAAAAATGCTGCTTCAGATCGGAACTGATCGCATTTGGGCAGCATAAAAAAAAAGAAATGGTGGGAAGCAAGAGAGGGAAGACCATCAAGACAAATCTACCAACGATCCTCGAATTGAGCCCAAATAAATGCTTAACGGCTCGCTTTGCGACTGCGCGACTTAGTGTGAGTGCTGCCTCGCCATAATGATATTGATAAAGTGAGCCTGGAAAGTCTTCTCTTGCATGACAAACATCTGCTGTCTGCGGCGATCGGACCGACATCTTCTTCTCCTTGTCGTGAGCACATGCATTAAAACGCTCTTTTCTGTTGTGTTATTTGAATTTCCTCATCTGCACTTATTTGAAAGAAGAATTTTTTCCACTTCGTTTTTGTTTGGCCTGTGTTCGTTGCTCTGTTGTGTCGATCCCAATGACAGGTGGTCCTTTGATGGGCATGTTGTTTGGGCTCAAGATGTTATGTTAGTGTTCGTGTCTATGCACTTTATGCTTATTCATAAAAAAGAATGTATGTTTAAATGGTAAAACGAGGAGGAATGAGAAATGAGTTCGGTTGTTTTTTTTCTTTTTTTTTTTTTTTGAGAAGAAATATGTTGAGACCTTTCTTTGAGGGGGTTTAACGATTGTCATATGTTTTGAATTGTGCTGCAAATTAGAAGTGGGTGAGACGAATCAGGGGAATATTTCAAGATTAGTGTGGAATGAACACGAGCAGCGGGCAATGGGTCAGAAAATATTGTAGAAGCCGTATTACAAATTGACAATCTTACAAGATCGATGTAGGTAGGTAGGTTATCCCTTAAAATGCTTTATATTCAGTGAGCATCTGACCAAAACAATTGACTTGGATTCCACTAAAGTGTCATATTGCAGTCTTGAAAATGCCTTTTGGGTCCTCAAGATATTTTCTACAATTTTGCAATAAAACTCGTAACTCCAGCAGTGAGTTTTTACTTGACAGTTGGCCGACGTCATAACCACGGTTAAATTTAGTGAATGTGTTTCAAGACAGTAAAAGTCTTGAAAATTGTAAAGTCGACCGTAGTCTTGAAGTTATACTTTTCTTAGACTTCAAAAGTGACTCACGGGTAACAGACTTTTGCACAATATATTCGACTTCTTATGGTTAATTGATGACACAATATATATCTTTTGACGTCCGAAATGATGCGACCACATATCGCTTTTAAAGTGTTCCATTCCTCAATCAACACCCAAATATTTTTTTTGGAACTGTCATTATACTAAACGACAGACAATTTAATTCTACTTGCTAATGCATTATTTCTATTGGTTCAAAACTATTTCCATCCATTGTGTGGATTGTTATTTCACAACCAACTGTATGTATAAATTTTCACCAATAAGTACCACCGACTGTCCTTTGACATTTAAAATCCATTAAATTTATTACGTACATGGTCCTTGGCCAAATGCAATTACGATCTAATAACGTGTCACATTGGCGTCTAATTCAAAGAACAATTGCGGGTCGTAACGTCCATCAGTTTATTATTTAGAAAAATTAATTTTATAAGTGGTATAGGTTGTAGAGTTGCACAATAGATAAACATTGAAAAGAAAATACGAAAATGAAAACGACACAAAACATCTGTCATTTAAAAAAGTGTTGCACTCGTGTTTATTTTCGTGAGGAAATTTTTCAAAGAATTCATTGTTTATTGTAAACAAGAAAACAGAAAACGGACAAGGGAATCTCAACAACAAATGCAAGTGGTCAGATATGTCTATACGTATACTTACAAAAACGAAATAGACCGCTTCTTGGTGCACATGTACCTATGCAACATGAGTGAAAATGCCCAACTTTATACTTGTTTTGCAGTTGTTAAGGTCGCTTGTTGTAGTGCTTTTATTTTTTGATTCCAGATTATAGCAGTAGACATGCTGAGCTCATGAGCTGTATATGTTTTCGACTTTATCCATGGATGTTTGCCTTCATTTTAATGTGTGCATTGTTTTCTAATAAAATATTTCAGCTCATTCTGGCAACAACTGGAATAATATTGTGCTACAATTTAGAATACCGTATGTTTGAATAAATTTAAAGTTGAAAGGTTTAAGTATTTTAAATATTTCAAGCAACATTTTGCCATTTTAACCTGGGTCTAAATCCTAGCAACTTTTCAGATATGCGAGTTTTAAAGTGTATTGTCTTGGAGGTCTGTTTTATGAATTGGCAACACTTTTTTCAGTAACAACCATTTTGACAGCTGAAAGCTGAGTAGAGTAGATCTACCTACGTTGGACATTTTACCATATGTACCTATAGACTTACGACGCTTGACTAC
Source organism: Cheilosia vernalis (assembly GCA_949126925.1). Classification (NCBI taxonomy): domain Eukaryota; kingdom Metazoa; phylum Arthropoda; class Insecta; order Diptera; family Syrphidae; genus Cheilosia; species Cheilosia vernalis. The sequence continues at coordinate 6,934,025 of OX421362.1, forward strand.
CGAGCGAGAGGTTGGATCCTCGGAAAGGCAAAGGTTACATCGTAAGGCTTTTGGTACTAGGCGATCTCTCGCGAACGTCTGACAAATGCAGGAGTGCAAACGAATGGTAGATAGTGAGCGGCTAGGTCTAGAGTTCAATACGGACCTGTTGCGTCAACTGATTTTTTTATGGGCACAGCTAGTGGGCGCACCTGTTAGTGGTTATTTCGGCTTGGTTTTGGAACTTTGAGCCATGAGGGATACCGAATGTTCTTGCTTTGCTCATGCCCTTAAAGAAAGCTCATAATAATTGATACTACTGGGGTAGTACCGACCTCTGCAGTTTGTATTAATGGCTTTTATTGTATAATATCCTCACCAAGTTGCTAAATACAGAACGTGATACTTACTGTTGATGGCAGCAATCACTGAGTAATTTTAAATCGTAACAGTGATATATAATATGGCTTACGCAAGTCTTAAGCCATATTATAAAGACGATCATCGGCTAGGTGACTAATCCAACATTTCAAGGACTCCACCTGCGTCATTCATAATTTTTGGGAATGAATTGCAACAACTTTTGAAATCAAAGTGCGCATGGTACCCGCCACTAAGTCACTTTAAAAGGTTCTCCCATCTCTAAGGAATTGTAGCCAATCTCTCGTGTCTTTCTATGGACGTCAAATGGAGACATTCAACCATATTCCCCGCCAGGTCGTTGAAGTCAATTTGGTCCGCAAATACGTTCCACTGCCTACACATCCCCATTTATCATAATAAAAATGTCTTATTTATGTAAATTTGCTTCAACAATTTATCGTATTTTAGCCGAAAAATCTAATGAAATGTTTTTTTTTTTCTTTTTGCTATCTCTCGTTTCAGCTATGAAAATTCACCGGCACAAATATGCAAAATCAAAATGGATCAGAATATGAAATCGTTTTCCAAAAGCTGCCTCTTATCGTTATAGTACTTTGAGAGCAAGAGAGTGCGTGCCCTCAGCATCGAAACAACAAACCGTCGAGACAACGAATCGCAAAGCAACTAGTTTAAAACTTTCTACCAAATAACGCAACATGACGGCCGAATACTCAGCCCATCCTGCATTAGCTTCAAGCATTATCCAAAATAGTCCCACAAACAGCAGTCATAGTCAAAATGGCAGCACCAATAGCAGTAGTAGTAGTAGTAAAAAACATTCAAAAACCTCACATTCGAGTGGTGTTGGTGGTGGCGGAGGTGGATGCACCTCCTCACCCAACTCACCATCAAAAACGAAATCGAAATTCACATCACATTCACAGTCACCATCATCTACATCTACATCTACATCTACATCACATTCATTATCTGCATTAGTCGCACCATCATTGCCCGATCGAACTGCTTCGAGCACAGTAAGCAGTAGTACATCGTCAACGCCCGCTAGCTCACCCGTGCATCATCTTCATTATAAATGCTCGTGTTCTGCGAATAGTGGTGGTAACAACATCAACAACAACAACAACACAACAACAACAGGGAACAGTATATCCAGTACCAATGTTGGAACAGCAACAAGACTACCGCAGTGCTGTCAGATGACAGCGGCGGGTGCAGCCGCAGCAGCAGTAGCGGCGGCAGCAGCGTCTGCTGCTGCGGGCAATGTAGCCGGATGTAAGAAATTAACGAAATTTGATCCACGGCTGGGACCATCACCGTATCGTCAACTTCTACCAATAGCGCTGTGCATATTGTCTTTCGCGACGGTATTTAGTATATTAATTGTCTATATGGATACGACAGGTGAGTGATATACTTGTGTCTTAAGTAGAAACTTGGAAAGCGTCTTGAATGGTTTTCTGTCAGATGTTGCTCTTTTCGAATGTCTGTTCTAGGTAATCGGATAGTTTTCGAGTGAACGTAACAAAGTCTACCTAGGAAAGTGTGAATGTAGGTACTCCTATTTTTTTTGCTAAGCAGCAGTTAATAACATAAGATGTTGGCGCAACAAGTTCATATGAGGAGAACAATCAGTTATAACTTGTTCCTCTGACGTCGTTGAAGACGTAAATTAATAGAGTTTTACTTGTCACTTAGATGGCAGTTTTCATTTTTCAGTAAGTCGAAATTTGGCGAGTAGAAAATTACGAAAAACGAAAAGAGGGGAAATGAATTTCACTCTCTTTTTTTTAGATTTTCTCAGTACGTGGTCGCATTCGCACAGTTTCTTAGCAAATTTTAAATAATTTTACGTTTGCAAAAAAGTACCCAAACGAAACTTATAATTCATCATTCATTCTGAAATGACGGAATGACACTATTTAAGTAGCCTTTCGAAAATCGAATAATGCGTTTCCACTATGTATATTCGATTCGTAGCTACTCAATAGTTGTTTACTCTTGAGCTACTTACACCGTTGCCGACGCATAAGGTCGGTAATGAAGTAGTAAATCTGAACATACAATTTGGGGTCACTTCTTCTCAAAATTATTTGCACCCCCATTCTCATGGGTGTCTAATTTTGTATTCCATTGATGGACAACGTCGACTTTATTCACCCCGGGTCTTACTAATAATTATTTTTAGCCTTCATCTTATCTATTTTGTAGGTCAGAATAGGCAATTTTGTATGGCAAATTTCGCCATTGTTAGAAAAAAATTTAAAAGTGATAGTCTAAATTTCGCAGTCCGTTTATTTTGTTTTCAAAAATTTAACTATTTTCCTTCGCTAACTAATTTTTCTTGAGCTCACTTTGAAAAAACTGCAGTCGATAATGAAATCGATCCGGAATAGGTTTGTGTATTTGGTACTTGTTCGAATAGTATTTAGCGTCCTTAGTCTCCACTTCGTTTCTCCATGGGATAAAAACCATAATCTTCATGGCAGAATGTCGGTAAACGTGATTTTAATTATACGCGTAATTTTAAATTCTATCTTCAAAACTATCGCAACATTTAAATACCTGCAAAATAATGATACAAAAAAAATTTAAAAAGATGTTATCATTGCTGCAGCAGCTGAAACAATTTCTATAGTAGCAAGTAGAAGACAAAACTTTCCTCCGTGTCGCGTAGCGTAAATCCATATTTGCAAAAAAAGAAAAACAAAAGGCCGATTTGCAGAGTACGTATATAAGATTATTTGAAGCTATTACTAATTATTCTTGGATCTAGATGCCAACCCTAGAATTTATAACGAGAACTTCCATTTATGTGAAAGACATTCGAGGCCAAATGAAAGCAGAAGTCCTCCTAAAAATTTATCTTCGATTTAATGTGTCGGACATTTATTTCGCGAGTTAAATGAGTGGGACTTTTCATCGGCCCATCTATATGAAGTAAAGAATTTAGCGTGCGAACATGACACTGCTTTGCTAAACTGGCTCGCTAAATTGTATCTTTGTAGACATTTTTGTATGGGTGATAAAATTTAGCGCGAGCAGGATACTAGGCTTAGTAGTGAAATAGGTCTCAAATATAAAATTACACCATCACGCACTCGCATTTTTGCATGACACGAGACAAAGAAATCCTTTTATCCGCAGTCAATACTATTTAAGGCGTAAGAATGAGATCACAAATCAGACGCCTAAAGTGTCATGGATGTTCTACCCATAACTACAGATACGTAAAACGGAAATAGACACAGGTTCCGCCCACCAACATTTCCGTAATTGCTTGAAAACATTTCTATTTCCGATTTGAAACATGTAAAATGAGAGTGGTAATTAGATTCAGTAAATTAAACCAACAATTCATCAATCAGTGACACGAAAAAAATAAATAATTGTCTGTTCATCATTTCCGGAAGCCACTATTTTATAGGAACGCGGAATTTCTTTAGCCATCGCTATAAAATTATCAACATGCGGAGCTTTGCTATAATTCGTACCACGTAAACAAGATGGCCGACCTAAAAACGTGTCACGTTTTTATTGCGTGTTAGGTGGCTCTGTCCCTTTCAGTCACACGGCTATTTGGTATTTAGCATCCCTTTAATTTTCCGTGTTAGCAATGTGTGACCGTGTAAATGCAGCATAACTCTATAAGGCATGCTATAATTATTTGCTTACTTACCTTCGTTGGCAGAAGATTTAAAATAAAACCTATATTTTGAGAGATGTTCGATTCAGTCCACCATTGTCGTATAAAATATAAAACCTAAGGAATTTTTGGGTCGTTTTGACCTAAATTCATGACTGATGATGAAACTCCCATATAGACATAGTTCCCTTAAAAGTAAAGTACTACTTTTGACGTTCTAAATAGCTCTGTTAAATAGAATTTAATCGATTTGTTAACCTCAAACTCAAGAGCTGGCAATAGAAATAAAACTTGTATGTTCACACCCATCCAGTTGAGAATCGCTGGTCATTCAACCATAAATGTTCTCATAAAATGCAACTACACGATGTCATAATGCTCCCTCGAATTACGTCCCCCAAAACACAAGGGTAAACTTTTCTAAAACTGCCGAATTTCAAAATCACCCTTATAATGCCGACCAAACTGGAAACTATACACATTTCAGTTATATTTTCCTTTCACTGATTGCTATCATCATCGCAATGACCCTCGATTGTTGGGCGTCCACCGAATTCCTAGTCCTTCACACAAAACGAATGATTCATCAAATTCCCACTCCATTTCAATCACGCGGCCCCTGAGGATACTGCATTATATTCTTACGTTGAATGGCATTTCTGGTGTGTATTTGTCTCCTTGTACATTTGTCAAGTGAAATTTAATTCTGACCAAGTCCTTCGTGTCACGTTCATCGTCGCAGTCTTCGTTCATTTAGCTGGCAATAGAATTCTTTGGTTTGTGTTAAGTTAAATCCACCCACTCCAACACAGCAACACAGCACTGTCATAGAACTTGTGATATGTAGACCTCTTCTCGAAGGAGGAACCTTCACTATCGTTTCTCGGTGTGACATGTTCTAACTATATATAGTGGGCGCGTGATTCTATGCCAAAACTACATCGTGCCTTCCTGTTGCAATAATTCCCCGTTCTTCCCGAGTCGCCCTCAACACAACACACTCGTACCATGGAACAATGCAAAACACAAGCCAAACACAATCATATGCCATATGCGCCGGCGTTAATGAGTTCTTCTACTATGGTCATACACTGAACCAAATTTAGTAGTCATATTGATAAAAAAGCATGTAGATTTGAAGAAACGGTGATCAATATAAGGTCAACAGCTCCTGTCCGTTGTTTTGAAGAAAATTTGTACGGTATAAGAAATATTGTCATGTTGATGAAATGAATAATATTTTTCATTGTGGTGTTAAATCCACAAAAAATTTTCCAATTGAATAATTATTTCGACAATTTCAACGGAATCCATTCTTCAAGTTAACATAAAATATTACTTATTTTCAAAAATATTTTTCAAATTGAATAAAGAAATCTTCATTTTTACGTAAACATTTCTTCAAATTGAAAAAAAATCTTCAATTCTACGGATAGTACTCTTTAATTTAATGAACGCTTTTTCAATATAACGTAATGTTTTCTTCAAATTGAAAAAAATCTTCTTGGTCTTTATTCAAGCTGAATAATTTTTCATCAATTCTACGCATCTTTTTCTTCAATATGAAGCATAGTTTTCTTTAAATTAACTATTATTCTTCGGTTTCGTGCTATTTTTTTTTTGTCAATCTGACAAATATTTCTTAAATTGAAGAATTTTTTTGTTTTTAATTCCATTATTCAAGCCACATTAGAGAAATAAAATACGAATAAATATTTTTAATCTAAAAATATTTTTTATTAGCTATTTATATTTAATAGATTTATAATAATAGTAAGATAATTGTAATAATCATAAATAATTATGAAATTTAAAGCTCACATTACAGATATAAGATATAAATAAATAATTTGTTATTTAAAGTTTTTAAATCAATTTGATAATAACAATAATAAGAATTAATAATAATAAAGTGATTAAGCTAAGTAAGCCGTTAGCCGGTGGTCGTTCCGCGCAGCACTATCTGAAATAAAAGAAAATCATTAGATATTGCATACATATGTAGGTATATATTGTATTTATTCCTATACGTTACCTAGTACGATACTTGGCCGCGGTCCAATGTGTTTCCGAACAATCAGTCGTTTTTTAATTTATTAATTTAAAAGGTATGGTTTAACACGAACACGATAGGTACCATCCTCACTGCACCACTTCACTTACAAGAATAAAAGCTATCACTTCTAGGACAACAATAAACAAATACATTTTAATAAAACTTCTTCAAATTGATTAATTTTTTGCAATTTGAAGAAAACGTTTTCCTTCAGTTAAAGAAAATTATTCAAGTTGAAGAAAAAATTCCCATCATATAATGATATTTATTCAATTTAAAGATATTACGAACAAATTTTTTTTTAGATTGCAACGGTTTAATGTGTATTTCCCGGAGTGAGGGATAAAGTCGGTCATAACATATTGAAGAAACTTCTTCAAGTTGACCAATTTCGTCAATGTGAAGAACACTTTAAAGCATTTCAACAAATTTATTCAATTTGAAAAAAAGTAAGATGTGGTAATAATACAAATTTGCTGGCAATTTAGGGAAATGTGGAGCTAGATTCAACTAGATAGAGTTTGTAAAACTCAAATTCTGTGAATGCTCCGTTCGACAAAAATGGAGGTAGGTAGGTACGTGTGCAGAACAGCGATGAGTTTTTAAAACGTGATGTTTTTGCGGCTCTTAAGCACCGATACTGATAGGAGGTGATGTGCATTGGTTGTCTTTATTGTAGGGCGTTTCGCTTATTGTTATTACCTATGGAATAGATATATGTTGGCGGTTAGTCTTCTGAGGGCGAACAGTTTTAGATTTAGCGTAGAACTTCCTGTTAGTCGAACTGTTTTGTAGGTAAAGGGAATAAGTTTAGGCCAAGCTCCATATATAAATGTGATGTTTGAGTCCTGATCTAACCTCCACATTATAGAAAAAGATTAGTCGCTTTTAGTTTTGTTATGAAGGTAATCGTCATTAGTGTATCTTATGCGCATTAATTGCAATCAACATTTCTTTTTATAATATAATGTCATTAAAATAAAAAAATATTTATTACAGAAGTTGAAGAAAAGCTTTTTTTTTTTTTTTGAAAATGGCTTCAATGATATCAACTGATATAAGAATAAACGATGTATTGTCTTTCTTATAGAATCCCTCTATAATATTCTTCAGGAAGTGTAAAGGTTTTCGCATACAACTATTTTTTTTTTTAAATCTCCACTTTCTCAAAACTGCTCAACTGTTTTAAACTATTTCTAAATTTAAGAACTGTTTGTTTGGTTTCTTATAAACCTTGTGTAAAGTCCTACTTACATCTTAAAAAAACCTAAGAGCTTGTAAAACAAAGTAAGAAATACCATGCTCGATTCTGGCTACGAGTAAGATTTTTATTTGAGCAATCATAAACATTTGCATTAATTGTAAACTGGTATAAGTGCAAAAAAAATTAAAACGAATTACTAAAACAAAGAAAAAAATAACTTGTGTTTTTGAAAAAAAAAAACGTCCCCACTCTCCCCTTTTTTTAATTTAAATAAAACAAAATCCGATGCGGGAAAAAGGCTTTTGAAGAAATTTCATTTATCTTGAATATGTACCTAATCTTCAATTAGACGAAATATTTGATGAACAATTGTCAATTTGAATTGTTGAGGATTTTGTCAATATGAAAATAAATTCATTCACTTGAATAATATAATAAATAGTGTAGCATTTGATGAAACTTTACTGATTCTGAATATTTAATTTTCAATATGAAGAAACATTTTATGGAAAATTGTTAATTTGAATAAATGACTCTTCTAAAAATTATCAACAAATTTTTGTCAATATCACATACAGGATAACGGTTTGTTAACGACTTCAGTTTGTCAATATGACAAAATTTCATTGGTTTGAATAAAATATGAAATCGGACAGCAGTTGAAGATATGTTATTTATTTTGAATATTATATCTTCAATAAGACGAAAAATTTGACGAAAAATTGTCGATCCGAATAATAAATTCTTCAAAGATTAACAAAATATTTCCGTCAATATGAATACGCGATTTGGTTCAGTGATACCCCAACATCACTCCGCGTCTCCCCATGATTGATCTAGTGAGTGTCGCTAGAATACAAATTAATCACTCATTCATCCATTTTTTTTTTTCCATTTGCTGGTGTCCATTCACCATCGGGGACAGTTGTGGTTCGCGCAATTAAACCAAGAAAATACGCGCGCGTTACCAAATTTGGAAAGACAACGCAACGGAACAGAACTCCTATGTCTGCTGTAAGAACTCGGAACGCAATCTGGTGCGTAATCATCAGGTGACTCATGTCCACCAATATGATATAAATAAAGCAAATTTGTAAGTCCCTTTGGTTCTTTGTCAGTCGAGCGATATGTCAATCCTTTACGTTTGGTTCGCTGCTTCTGTCGGTAGACTATGGTCTGGCAATAAAAATTCCAATCACCAGTGCGGATCGCGCAGAGTGACACTTTTTAATTGCATTACGATTGGGCTCGGTCGCATCAATGAGTTCCTCCTTTGTCGGGACAAAAGAGCTTTGTTTCTGTTGGCAACACAGGAACAATATACACAAAGGATGGGATTATGCAAATTTCTGGGTTCTTGTTCTGTGAAATTGAATGCGGTTTCCATTTTAAAGTCATGAATAGTTTTTTTTTTTTTTGTTGGTCTTTCTTTGTCTACTAAAACCTCACAAAAAATCGTTTGTACCAACATTCCGAAGAAGAATTCTGAGCAACTAAATCCGTACAAAACAAACTGACCTATCTATGTGGGTGTTCGACTCACTAAAATCTGAAAAAAGTCAGTTACAAAATTGACAGTGGACGCTCAAGAAGAATGCGGGCAACATCAAGTCCGAGACTCCAATAACAAATGACACATGGAAAAATGATTGCGTGTTTGAGAGGGGACTTTCTCATAAATTGGGTGGATGTACGCTTTGTTAGACATATTTTCGAATGGCTACTTCCATGGGGAGTCTACTGGAAGATGACAATATGACATAATTTATCGACTTGCAATGAAATATGCTCAACCCGCTGCTTTACTTTTTACAAATGGTTGTCCTTTCATTGGTCCAGTAAAAATTACAGTGAAAAACGAAGCCAAAACGTCAGATGGTAGGTTTTGCATATTTCGTACTAACTTCTTCGAGAAATGGGCCGTCTTTCCCGAACTACCCCAGAAAGTCTATCGATTCGACAACAATCGTTTGAAAAGTTGCCTAATTTAGGAGCTACCTTGGGCTGCTTCTGATTTATTTTGCAAATCGATATCTCTACCGTATGAACGACTTCATTTATAAACACAATTCTATCAACGAAATTTCCTCGGAGGCCAAATATTGTTTCGTAACCACAATGCCATCGCAAACTGACAAAACAAGGTCAAACACCAATCACGAAACCCCCATCAGCCTTGAGGGGGTTCTTATAATACACCTTCCACCCGCACATCTCATCCATATAACCTTTTCCATGCTGAATAGCCATTCAAAAGCCTGCCTACAGCCTTGTGCGATTAACAATAAATTATACCAAACAACCTCATACACCTAGTTGGACTACTGGCGGCCCAAATGTCCACTTGGGCTTCCTTCCTTCCTCCACACTTGAGACTGTAACATGTTCCGCAAAGTTTGCCTTTCTGCGATTGTTATTTCGCCACTTGCGTACCAAGGAGACGAATTTAGGCCGGCCCAACAAATAAAAGACAAAATACTTTCCATGGCCATGGCAAAATTCCATTCGCCTAACTAAATGCTGCGGTTGCCGTGCGATTTGCTGTCCGTTTCCCTTTCCTATAATCGGTATAATTCTATATGCGTTCTCAAACTACCGTGCTACCCGTTTGTCTCTATAGATTAATGGAGTTTGCCGCCTGTTTTTGGTGTCATACACCCGCATAGCTGTTTTCGCATCTGGTTATATTAAGCCAATGGACTTACGACACCTCCACTGTACACACACACACGGTTCTAATGCGAGTTATATGGCCAAAGTTACCGATTTTCGAAATTATGGCTATGGAGGAGATTGACAGATTTTTTCGCCTCACAAATGAGTTCATCATCCGTTGTCTTCCTCGCCGTTTCCTATACAAAGGCTATAAACAAAATTAATTAATAAAAAAAAAGAGTAAATTTATTTAACTGAGTGTGATTCAAATCCGAAAGGTCTCTAATTTGGTGGACTGTCATCAAAATCATATTCGCGACGGAAAGTTATAGACGCGCCGCCTTTTATAGGGGGCAGTAAATCTTTAACTAGTTAAGAAGGAAATTGATTTATTTTTGGGCAGAGAAATTGTAATAAAAAAATGTTTTATTTGTTTTCCGCTTTTATGGCACACATCGATCAGTGTGCAATTAAAAATGTTTCCACGTTTCGGAGTAGGTACGAGACGACTACATCTGTATTTAATGTGCCAAAAGTCAGTCATAAACGGCCGTAGATTATTATCCGAAAAGGAAAATGTCTACATGTGTTGTGCTATTTTAAATTTTTTTCTTAATTCAAATTGTCTCGTTAATAGGCTATTAACGGATTGATTGGTTCTATTTTTGCGTGCGCGAGAAAATCATGCTTTTATTGTTTTCTGTGGTTTTGAAATGTATGTATAGTTTACACGATCCTTTGCTTTGTTTAAAAGGCGGCTGTCTGACCTCCAATGGAGTCATAAAATTGAAATAAAGTTCATGTTTGTTTAGGATATTGTATCCTATTTTTAGATTTAGTGGTTTACACCTCTGAATGCGCTCATTTGGAATGGGGGTCTAAAGCCGTACCTCAGTATAGTTTGTGGCGCGGTAATATGGCGAAAAATTCTTCAACCTTGAATCTATTTGCTTTTGACCACATCAGATGTCAGACGAGCATAGAGTTTGAAATTTTTCAATAGGAAATGTTATTGACATGGAATTTTCAGACGCATTCATAAAACTGGCGCATCTGTCCTTCGAGAATATTTTGGTTAGAAGTAAACAAATTTGCAGGGAAAAAATGACGAGACACCTAAAGCCTTGATTCTGTCTTGAGAATTGGAAGAAAACATAATCCATACTTACCCATTTGGACGACCCAATGTTAAACCTAAATCGGCAAACAAGGAGGTCATGACCTCGTTCATAAAACTACATGCTGTTATCCATAAGGTTTGTCCCACTTGGATGTTTGCCAACGGATTGACAACTAACTCAAAGGAATTTTATTGGCTATGGGCTTTTCCCATCCCTTTCCCTAACACAATATTGTTTACAATTGAAATTTATTGCTCAAAGGACCTACATCGGCCATATACTGTACATAAAATGCCACATGGTGAGTTCCACACACTCATGTAATTACTCAAAAGCATGCATTGCACTTAGGTACGTCAGCTAGCTGCAATAACAAACAACGTCGTACTTTGAAGGCAAACGTTTAAACCATCAATATCACAATACAATTTATATCCTTGCTCCTTGCGTAAATTGCCTCAAAAAAATGCAAACAAACAGCACGTAGTTACATGTGTTGTATAGACTCTAAATTAAACGCATATATTCCACCCCCTCTGTGGTATGGTGCATTTAATTGCGGGTTTCTTGTTTGGATTATATTTTTACCCTTCGACCTATATTCACGTCCTCCCCTCTACGTGAGGTTCGGTATTAATTGTTTTCCTGAATTACAGCGATAAATAAATCAATACTCCTCCAAGTAAGTAACCAGAGAACCACTCTTATCAGCTAGTCCTCCCCGTCGTCGTTGTCGTCCCCTTCTTTTGTGTAATGAATAATTAAACATGAATTTCCATAAAGGAAAAAGGGCATATCTAAGCTCGGAGTTCGGAGACCGTGTCAAGCTAGATGAGTGATTTCTTTTCAGCAAGAGTTTGCAATTTATCTTCATCGCCGCAAAAATAAAATAAATTTCGAATGAAAATGCGGGTGCACTCCACAGACACAAGCGAGAGAGATCATTGAGCCGACAACGACGACAGTTTGTCAGTCAGTCAGCCAGTAGTGGATGGAAGTACTCGGTACATAATCGGCCAGCAGCAATTACTCGGTTTTTTTTTTTTTTGTTTTTCATTTTTGCGGGGGTGGCCGATTAAGGAACACACTCTTGTGCTTGTCGTACTTGTCGTTCGGTTTCCCCTTCCAGTGGAATTGTACGATTTAGTCTTATGAATCACATCCGGTTGCTGTGCAGCATAAATTTCGCCATCGCATAATCGTCACCACCCGCCACTGCGCCATCGTGTTATTAAGACTCTTGTCTTGACAGCGGCTTTTCGATTTCGCTTTTATTGATTCAAATATTGTAATCACACACGAATATGGTGGTGGGTAGGAACGGGGGGACGGGGAACTGTGGACAGAGGTAACCATGCCCTGTCTCATCCAGTATGGATGTAGCTTGTAGCCAAACCCCCACCACCTTGCCGGTGTTCAATGTCGGTGAACGTCGGCAATAACTGCAAGAAGACGACACTAGCCATTGTCAACTAACGACCATTTCAAGGCTTTCAGCCGCCTCGCACCACCATAAATATATGCGCCAACAACATGACGAGTGTGTGGCAGATTTAGGCTAATGCGATTGTGAGAGGCTAATGACTCCTGACTGCTGATCAATGCACTATGACGGTGTGCTGGACTATCGTGTGTACATTAGACACCCTGTCGCTCTACCCCCACAGCAGCAGTGCTTTCTCCAATTTGTTGACTGCTGCGTCAATGGCGGATGATTTGCGGAAGTACTTAGACGTTTAACCATCCTTACGCAGTAATTGATGTCTATTGCCTTAATGGATGGTCAACTTGAGACAGCTTCTATTTGTAGAATGACGGAGGTGCGCAGATTGTGAACATTATAATGAGCTCATCACATTAATTAGATCGATATGCAAGCAGTTGATATAGTCTGTTTACAGTACGAGATGGTTTAAATGGGCTGGAGTCGTAAAGAGCTTTGAACCCAAACATTTTGGCAACTTCAGGCGAAATTCTTAACTGGGTTATGAATGCGCAGATATTTACAGTTTTGGGTGGTCAGCAAGGCGTAGTTACTGTAAGTTTTGCTCGTTGTATATAATTATTCTTGGGCCAATCCCATTTGGGAAATTGTAGAAATTCTCGAAGTGCTGTTAAGTAAGTCCATTGGGTTAATGCTCTTGATATAACTCAGTTGAATATCGTACTGCTTTTGTTTTTTTTAGCCACCCAATTGTACCACCATTATTCGGCTCCGGTTATAGTTACGTATCCATTTAATTAAAGTCCCTATTCCACATAATTAGATAGTTAGAGAGAAATAAATAAAATCGTTACTTATCATACTCGTAAATACGACAATAGGAATAGGGCTATGAATGACGGCAGCTCTGTCATCACCCCTGTTTTGGTTGGACTTCAGCTCCAAAACGATATATATATATATATATTTTTTTTTTTTTTTGAGAGATATTCGAATCAGACCACCATTGACGGGTCTCTTTTGTAGACTCTCAGGATTTCTCCACAGTTCTTCCCTGACTGAGAAAACAAAATTTAAAAATATGGGTAACAAACCCGAAAATCTGTCTCCTACATCCATAGCTTGTATGTCATTCCCAAGTCGAGGCTATTGTAGCCAACAAAGAGTTACCACAGCTCTTTAAGACACGGTTGTTAACGAACTTAATTTGTGTCGGGTATGAACACCGTACACCCATGTCCTGTTAGTTACCCGCTAAGCCTGCTATGCTTGTTTATCAGCTGCGTTAACTAATCGTTACGGTACAAGCACTGCCATACGGCGATGATAGCTCTTTTAATAAGTGACAACTGAGTCGTTCCAGGTATAACAACCGACATGCGGCTATGACAGCTCTGTGTTGATCTAAGTAATCCTCTATCTTCATTTCTAATACTATTAGTATCAAAGCAATCGTGCTCTTCAGACGTGTTATTGATTTCACTAGGTAAGAGCTTTAAAAAATTCTCGAAACTGTTTGTTTTTGCATTTTGGAAAAGTGCTAAAAATACACCGATTATTATAATGTATACTGACCAATATATTATTTAGTTATTAACCGGGTTTCAAGAGATAGCTGTGAGGTATCAACAATTTTAAGAAGTCAGGCTAAGTATAAATGGCTTATAATGCTTCAAAAAAGCTAAAACAGCCTCCAAGGTTTATGTTGGGGCGTTAGGTCTTATCGCCCAAAACCATAACGCCCAAATTGCAAAAACCCAAAAGCCACCACATCGCCCAAAATTTAAAGGAATAAAGCGTCACAAAGCCCAAATAGAATGCCATATCGCCCAAAGTAATTATCTAATGTCATAACGCCCAAATCTATAAATGTCATAACGCCCAAAATATTTCTTGTTATTAAGTTTGGGTGTTACGACATAGCTGTTGGGCGTTATGACATAGTTTTTGGGCGTTATGACATTTTTAAAACCAGAAAACTTACTTCTGTTTAATATCAACCAAGATGCAAAAATTTAGTTTGGGCGTTCTTATTTTTGTTATTTTCTACACAAACCGTTATTTTATTCCTGCTTTTTTACAAGCTATACAGCTACAGTTAAAAAAGTCATTAGCCTGTGAAGTGCATCGAAAAGAAAGGGAGTGCGAAAATGTTGAATATATAAGTAGTAAAAGGGTTATTTCCAAAATAGTTTATTTAAAAAACGAAAAGCAATTATACAAACAAAAATCGGTGGATGAGGGTAATACATTTTACGTTTGTTATTACAACAATTGCAATGCAAGAATAAAAGAAACTTCGGATGGTAGCTGCACGAAATTAAAAAATTTGGAGCATAAGCATGGTGACCAAGAAAATATGTACAATGAGCTTAAAGTATAGTAAAACAAATTAAAAAAAAACAATGTTCTAGTCCTGCAGTGGTTTAAAGTGATACAAATTCTTCAAGTGGCATCAGAAAAATGTTTGAAAATGTTTGTGTGAAGTAATACTATCACCTACCGCGCCCGGAAGAGGAGGGGCGGATCGGAAGCGGCACGCGCAAGCGGCGGCGGCCGGCCGCCCTAGCGTCGCGCTGCGCCGCGCCTCCTCGCTGCGCGCAAGAATATTTTCTAATATGTTATTCTGTTTTTTTACATTATAGCAGTCAAAATTTGGGATTAAAAGTCGATATTTTTCTACAATTTTTTTTGGGCCATACATTTGGGCTTTTTGACGTTTTCTTTCTCAATATTTTGGGCGATGTGACGGATTTTGGGCATTGTGACATTTATTTACTTGGGTTCTTTAACCTTGGGCGATAAGACCCAACGCTATTTTAAGCAAAAATAATGTTATTACGCCCAAAATCAATGTCATATCACCCAAATCTACAAGAATTTTCCACCAACAAATTGCCTAATGATGGTTTGGGCGTTATGACATCTTTCAATTTGGGCGTTATGGTTTTGGGCGATAAGACCTAACGCCTTATGTTGGTATAAGAATACTTTCAATAGGCTTTCTCAGCTTCGCATTTGGGCTCACAACCTGCATATGTGGTTCTGACAGCTCTGTGATAGCCTCTCATGAGGTTCTGAGAGCTCTGCGCTACCGCAAATCTTTTGAGCGGGTGTGACAGCCTCTCATGAGGCTCTAACAGCTCTGTACATGGGTATCACAAATCTGTTGAGCGGCTTTGACAGCCTCGAATGCTTGCGCATTAGCTCTGTGAGGAGGACTTAACAGCTCTGTATGCGGGTCTCATATCTAACTTGGATGTCTTCAAATATTTTTTGTTGGTTAGCGCATCTCTGTTAATATGCTGTACCCATGTAACGGAAGGTATCACACCTTAAAATTATATCAGCTACAAAGGTAGCAGTTGGTGTGCCTAGATACGACAGAGGTGGCGCATTTAGTAGGGCTATCGCAGCTCTGTAGTTTTCTGAGTGGCGGTTCGATTTCTAGTGTTAACGCTAGCATCTGTTTTTTATGTGAGATCTGTTTCATCGACTGGGTCTCCGAATGTATTTCCGGCTGAGACACCATCGAAACTGTATGAAACGACTTGGACCAACTTAGACTATCGTATTGCAGTTGGTGTGATTCCTAAGCTATTTTTTTTTTGCAATTAGTAATCTTATTTGCGATCTTCGACCTTTCAAGTTAAGTGCACCATTGTGGCAAATGTTTTCATAACTGCCGACAGACTATTAAGCGTCTTGCGCCTGGGAACTGTGTATTAAAGTACTATAAACGTATATACGTATTGTTGAAAAAAGTACCAACCATTCATAAGCGACGACGTTCTATCCACCTAGGTACACCGCTCGTCAGTTTTCCAGTCTTTCAATTCGGTCATTGTTCATGGAGTCTTAAACATGTTTTCTTTTCGCCTAGTTCCTTATCTCTTGCTGTGGTCATTAAGATAAGCACAAGAGCACCGCGCGCAATTAAGTTCACCTTTTTGTGGTGCGCCCCAGGGCACCCCCACTGGGTGCTGCTTAATGACTTTGCTAAAACAAAACACAAACGAAAATTCAAAAATCTCTCAAACAGAGCAACAGGTAAGTGTATGAGTGTGTGTATGTCCGTGTGTGTATGATGTGAACGATTTCGCGCAAAACTGTAATTTGTTGTATTCCTTGTTTTCTACCCAAATGTGATTAGATTGTTATAATTATGTTTTTCTTTCTTTCTTTTGTTTTCTTTTTTTTTTCTGTTTTTAGAAATCCGACATCAACAATTCCGCTTGAACATGTCCAGAGATTACGAGCTCTTCGGTGTAGCACAAGATGATCCGACACTCATAGCATTCCTTCGTGAGATTCACATGAAAAAGTATCCAATGCATTTCCTAAAGAACGCACCAGCGGAGCATTTGAACTTCACCAACCATCACGAGCTGACGCCTGAGATGGCGCACTATGTGGCCGATTTGGTTGGCGGCAAGCTCAACGGTGCAGCTATACAGTCATTAACCGGTCAAGCGGGGAACCTTATGACAGCCCCATGGCTGGCGGAGACCCTCAATTGGGCGGGGGTGATTGTTGAACCAGAACCGCGAAGGTATTTCACGCTGCGGAAGCAGAATGTTCATCGAGCGAAGATGCAGGTGGTGCATGCGTGTGTATCACCGAATCAGCATCCAAAGGAGGTAAGAAAAAGCGATACAATAGCTGAACAATATTTCAATTTGAATAGAGAAAGTGGTGGGGATAATTAATACAACTCGATTATGGTCGGGTTAATGATAATGATATGACTGATGAGGGCACTGGCCACCGACACATGTTCGGTTCGGACTGCAGTTGGAGTTAAATTCAAGGATTTGGGCAATGCATTTTCGAAATGTAATGTCGCAGGACTATAGTCGAGTCAGAAAGGTTTTCATTCTGAAAATACCGTCCATCATTCATTTATAGCTTCGACCAATTAAAAATCCAGCTCGACTTCCGTCGGGCAACAGATGATCGTGCGCTTGAGAAGCGTACGTTATCGATTCCAGTTGCAACGCACTCAGCTGCCCGCTTTGGATTGTTTCCTGTGGAATGTTGCTTTGTTTCCCGAAAAGAATACATTCGGCCAATCTTGTCTGTGAAAATCAGCATATGAGATGCGCGCATTAAAATGTGAAACCTGCTCCCAAGTCATACTTCTGTGAAAGCCTTTCAGTTCCTTGTTTCGAACTGCATGATATTGTCCTTGAACTTCATCTGTCACAGGCTCCAGAAATTCCATCTTTTGCTACTGGTTATAGAAAATGAAAAGTCCATTTATAACGTCTGCTTCGCTATGTGTTAATTATTACGCTGATACGTAATAGCTGAAATAAATTTCTACGTTAGCCTCAGACTTTTGCAAATACAGAAACTAACGTCTTGTTTCCTTCTAGGTCACCCTCCACAACGAAGAAGATTCGGATGTTCGAATCAATAGTCTGCTTGACGAGGAGACCTCCTGGTTCAACTCCCGCGTCAAATGTTTTCCCCTCTACACCATTATGTTGGCGTGTAATCGCATCGACTATGATCTCCTCAGCCTTGGTGTGCATGGTCATGAACTGGAGGTGAGTATCTTTTATATTCTAACCGATCAGCTGTCAATTTAACAACCAATTCCTATTCCAACACAGGTTCTGCACACAATTCCGTTCAACAAAGTGTACATCGATGTGATATCCATTCACTTACCGGAGAATCATGAGAACGTTCGCGGTTACGTCCTATCCATCACAAAGTTCCTAATGGGAAAATCCTATAAGCTGCAAAAGAGTTTCGGTCGCAACTACTTCTACCAGAAGCTCAACTCGAATCGAACCCGAAAAAAAGATACCGCAAAAAAGCCTTAAGTCCCAGCAGCCGTCTCTTAACAGCCGCCTCACTCTAGTACTAGTTCTTAATTAAATGTGCTCGTCGTCTCAGCGCTCTCAAAAGAACGCCACTCATCACACACTCATACACAACAACATGGAAAAACGAAAAACTCAAAAATAATATTAATTATTAACAAATTCATTATTATTATTATGTTTTAGTGAAAGGAAAACCCATGCAAATATATTTATATATATATATTGTTAGAATATATAACTCGTATATAGACACACGAAACACAAGCAAAAATGGAGTAATTCGATGAACAACAATTGTAAAAAAAAGAAAAAAATCTCACACATCACATCACATACATACACACGAAGATATTTAAGTTTAATAATTAATTAAATAATTTATATTTAATTTTCCCCATGTACAAACAACACAAAAGCGAATCGTTTAGTTTAGTGATTAATGAAAATGTTTTTCCCTATTCGTTTTTCCACTCTCTTAGCTCTCTTTAGTTTTATTTTTCTCGTTTTGTGCGTTTCTCTTTCTTCTTCTTCTTCCCAAAAAGCTATCACAATGCTATATATATATTTTTTTGTATTAATTTAATTATACATGTATTTACATATAACTATTATAAATTGAAAACAAAAGAGCAACAAAGTTATATTGTAAGCGTTACTTCTGTAAGAGTAAAAGTTTAAGTCTGCAACAAATTTAAAGATTTAGTTATTATTTTTTGTTTATTTTCTGAGGAAAACGAAAAAATTCATGCAAAATAGATATTTGGTTAGTTATCTTTTTCTTTCCTTTTTTTTCTATTTTATAAATTTATTTTCTAAGAATAAAAATTAATTAATTAATATTGTCAATAATGCGTGTTTTCATGGCACAGCGGTTGTTTGGTGTTTTTGTTTGCTTTTTTTATGTTGCTTTCATTTTAGACCAATGACGGTCTAACGTTGTATAGCAATCAGAAGCTTGTTCGTTTGAAAGGTTTGCTATTGTGATGTGGAAGGAGTATTGTTTTACTTTTGTCCTATTTCTCCTTGTGGGTCGAAGGACATCGTAATAAGCCTATGTGCGGTTGGCACTCGTCCTCAAATGTTCTGCGATGTGCATTTCGCTAGTGACTGTCATTCCGTTTGTAATTTGCAGGTTGCATTGCATCATTCGGACTAATTTAACTTAATTTAAGTAATTCAGGCTTAATCAGACTTGAAACTAAACGAATGAGAAGCGCGGACTTGAACACACGTGAGCGTACCGCATAAAACGATTTCTCGTCTTAAAAGGGAAGGGTAATTTATTGTGGGCGATTCATCTTTCAATTTAAGTAAAATAAGTTGTGTTTGAAGAGAAGCGGATATGACACGTACAAAGTTGGCTTCAAGGCAATTGTTGACGTTTTATTGGCATACACGAGAGCCAAAGAAAACAGTGCAGATGTATTGAATTCCCATTGAGCCAAGTCTTCAATTTTGTTTTTTCACATAGCAACTAAGCCAAAAATACGTCTCGTCGATAAATAAGGGTTTTCGGTCCAAATGAGCGACGCATTGAATGGTCGGAGGGCTTGATATCACATATTTGTCAGAATCTTTATCTGAAAAACTTCCCACTTACACAGAAATATGAAATTTTTCGCTCTATTGGGAACAGTATTAAGTAAGATTTGGTTAAACGTATGATTTGGCATATGGGAACGGAATTTTGAATTGAAATTATTTAAAAAGCTGTCGTCTATGGAGAATATGGCATTCAGACGCAGCATGTGATTTGTTGATAATTTTAATTAGCTATAGCTTTTTTTCAAGAGAAAGTAAATTAGTTTCCCTTTTGAAGAGTTGATTGGCAAGCCATGTGCTGTCCTCCCAAATTGTTAATTTGGTAGACACACAAAGACGCTTCCATCAGCAATCAAGCAGCGATTTTCAACAAATATTTAATAAATCATCCAGCGCCATCACAATGTGTTGTTAGACCAAATCCAACAACAATACTTAACTAAATGGTTGACGGTTGACCCTCCTCATAGATATTTATGTGAGCCTACTAATTGCTTACTTCGAGATACCTGCCTCTGAACCATAGTAGGGTTCCTTCGATCGCTGAGCGTTGAGAACAATGCCTGAAGATAAGACGACCAAATTGAATGGCTCGTCCGATTTCAATACAAGAAAAATTAAACATTTAACACATCGTTTAGAGCAACAAACATTTTATTGTCAAGAATCATGTTGCGAAAATTTCACAATTACTGATACAACCATAAAATGCATCTCGATGGATTGTATGTAAACAGATAAGTTGCAAGAAATGTCTATAATAATTATACTCCTTGACTATTAAATGGCGACCTCCTTCATGTTCGGTCAAAATGAAACGATTGTCAGTAACGGCATAGAGTTTGTCGAATCGAGGAAGCTTAAAAATTGCATTTAAATGCTTTTCGACAGTCCACCGATTTGACGCTTGACAATAAGAAAACGTCTTTGCTTGATCTTTGTAAGTGGCAAACAATTTATTATTTATAATAGCGAAGACGCCTTCACCGTTGCGATCCGATATAGGAATTGAAGCGATAAATTGCCACTCCTCTTTCGAAAAGTCATACTTCTGCACCAAGTACGTTATTCCACTTTCATCTCTTCCCCCAATAGCATACAAATAGCCATTTAAATTGACTAATCTATGATCGCTTAATCCAGATTTCATTGGAGGCATCGAAGTAATTTCATTTGTTTTAAAGTCGAAACATTCAACGCTATTTATTACAGATCGGTTTACAAGACCTCCACAGACAATCAATTTGCTGTCTATTATAGTTGCAGCAGCAGATGTTCTCTTGGTTAAGGGAATTAGAATACTCTTTGCTTCCCATGAGTTCAAGTCTGGATTGTAAATCCTTATTTTTGTGTCATTCGTGTATAAACCACTTAAAAAGACAAGTTTTCCTGATATTCCCATTGGATAATGAGACTTAATCGTTTTTTTTCGGACAGCACATTGCATTTCGTTTTTTGACTGTTTCTCAGGCGATAAGTGCCATTGAAGCCAACTGCGAGTCAATTCGTTGAAGCTTGTGGTTTTAAATGCCGAATGGCATTCGTTATCGACAATGAACTTTGGAGTCAGCAACTGAAAACGGATATGTGACATAAGGCGAGAAATCGCATGCTCCCGATTTACTTCGTCATACTTAACCCAGGCCACTACACCGAGAAACACCTTCTCCTCCGAAGACACTGACAATTCATCCTTTGAAATAAATTTTATCAACTCATCCTCATTAAGCTTAAAGAACTCTATTTCTTTGCACAGTTCTTCAAAGTGTCCGAAAGCGAAAGCTATGGAGTTCTGGTACAGTTCAGTATAATTGTGCTGCTCTGCAAACAATGAAATTCCCAAACAGTTGCTGACATCAATATGTTCTCCCATATAGTCACAGCAGGCGTTCACCAAGCTTATAATCTGGTAGAAATTTGCTGCTCGTAGTATTTCTTCGACAGATTCCCCGTCTATTTCAATCGTTGCTGTGTACATGAACTTGAGAATCCTTTCTAGCACCACTCCATCAATTTCCTTAAGTTCAATTTCATCTGCTTTTGCTTCTGCAAAGTTACTACGAAATAAATCCAAAAAGTAATCACTCGACGCTGAGAGTACCATCCGATGGGCTTGTAATCGAGTGTTATCATTTTTAGCGACTAGTGTGACGTCGAAAAATTCCTTTTGCTCATAGAAAGTTTGCAGTTTCTTGCAAAGGTTTGCCTGGTGGTCATCACATTTAAAAACCTTACTTTTGTTTTTCATCGACAATGCATTTCGGCAAGGGATCCGGATTGACTTTGACGTTGTGATTCTGAAAGTTTTCGAAATGTTGTCATTATACCTATAGGTCGATTAAAATCTTAATTTTACGTTTTACCTTCCAATTGGTATATTATCCATCGTTGTAATATAGTTTGTATGTTATTGGCTTGTAGTAGTACAATATTATTTCTGTTTAGGAATTCAATTTTGTTCAAGCTCAAATTCACAGACTACTAAGCGGCATCAAAGAGGATCTATAACAAAGAGGATCTATAACTAGAGAGCCAACTGAGAGCAGAAACGGTACATTTGCCTACAAGCTGTTGTTTGGCTGCTGTCCTGCATAGGAATTCCTAAGTATTAGTGCCTGTACAAATCAAAGGAGCGCCATTGCTGCCGCACGCATACTTAGGAAATCCTATGCCGGGACTTTATGTCAATTGGGCGGCCATTATTATGGTGTGGACGACTGTGTTCGGCATTTTTGGTGCCCATTAGTTACACGGCGTTCACATCTCAGTTCAGTTTAAATGTTTTTAAGGTTTATGAAATTGTTTTTACCAAATGGAATTTCTGATATAATTTGGTCCCAATGCGAAATACCACAATAAAACATGTTATTATTTTCAATATCTAGGAGAAATCGATTTCATGTAATTAATCAGAGAAAAATCAACTTAAACGATTTTAGCACTCTTATTAAAAAAGACATATTTGTAACTTCAAGCATCTATTTTAGGGATATTTTAAAGAAAAAAAAAATATTTTTCGTCGATTTTAATGCTTTTCATATTGAAACAAAATAGGTATTTTAATACAGTTTGGGGAAAAAGGTATTTTAGTATCAGAAACATTTTAAATCTGTAAATGGTACATAAAATGGATAAATAATTCTTGTTTTTATCCGTTTATAATACCTACCTACCTGATTTATACTATATGCGCATTTAATTTTTTTCGGGTAAATTCCATAAAAAAAAATCCTATGTAGATCGCCTTTTATTTATGTGAAGTAAGGCGTGTTTTTTTTTAGGTTCGAACTCAGCAAAGAAAAGAAAAGTAATATTTTCAGCACGTAAATACAACAACTACGCTCTACTTGACACTTCGCGAACTAGCAGTAGTTGTTGTAGTCATGTTGTAATATTTCAAGCTGAAAAACCTACTTTGATGCGTTTGAAGCTCAAAAAAACACGCCTATACTAGTACAACATCTGTTTTTGTATTTCAAAAACACATAAAGTGTACTTGTTTTTGTTAATTAATAATTTCGAGAGGCTTACAGAAACATCAGTGGACATTTTAAAATACAACGTTATAAAATTTGCATAAGAATATCTATAAAAACGAATGGAATACGCGAGAACTAAAAATTACCTAACAAAACAATTTGGACTCTTACGTTCGATTGAATACGCAAAATTTTAAATCGGATCCAATCGCAGAATCCAATTAAATAACACATTATATTGTCTTTTTGTTAGGAGTTTAATCTTTAATCGTATATATATATTTTTTTAAATTAGCTTTTTTACTGTTCCTAACACGGTGTCTCCACCTGCAAAGTTTCTTTCATGAAATCTGTCAAATTTGGTCGCGTTGAAAGAACGACAATATGAAATGAAATGTAGGGTGGGCATTTCGTATCATGAAATTTCATTCGTTGAAATGTCTTTGAGCAGAGCACATCGTTGCGTTCTCGCAACCATGAAGGAATTAAAAGAATTGCGGAAACGAGCTGAGAAAAGAAAACGAAGGTTTTGGGTAAATCCATTTCTGGAAAAAAAGGAAATGCACAATTTAGAGGAACATTTATTGAAAGATGTTTTGTGGGAAGATGACGAGTTTCGGAATTTTTGCAGAATGCATATTGACAAGTTTCTTCTACAAGGAACTGTGAATGTTTACGATCCATCTTAATTACTCTTTGTTTCGTCATTTGTGTTCTTCCGTTTATGATACTTCTAGCTATGCATATTTTCCATTTTCTGTTTTATGATGCTTGTAAAACTATCTGGAAATGTTTAAATTTTCGCACATCTGGCAATCGTGTAAACATAGCTTTAAAAAAATTGGTAAAAGGTTCGATGACCCAAAAATAAACTCATACAACACGAATAATTGTGAGAAATTTATATTATGTTTATTTGTTTAGATACCATATAAAATGTTTTCAAAGTTCAAAATCATCGAAAAAGCGTCGAACTGGATGTCAGCATCAGCTAAGGCTGTGTAAAGCTTGTCACTCCCACTACTTCTCGCTGATGAAGAAAACGACGAGTAACTCCGTGGCATGGCTCTAGACTGTAGGGGCCGCAGTATTTTCCTGGTAGTTAATACCTGGATTTCTCCCATTGTTTCTGCTGCTTCGTAGCACACTCTACACTGTCGGTAATTGCTTTTTGTTTTTCTTAAAACAATCACCGTATCCAGAAATCGGAGGTCATAATAAAAAAGATGCGGATGATGCACTGTCTCGGCCGATTTACCAGATTTTTTTGTCTCGTCCACTTTCTTTTTTTCCACAACGTACTTAGGCTGTTCGAAGGTTTCTCATTTTTTTTTTTAGCTCTTCGGTGTCCTTGCCACTTTCCTTGGACAATTGCAACCATACATTTCTTTTAAGGTCCAACCTTTTGTAGTCTCTACTTTTATAGTTCCATAAACACTCGAATTTTTCTCATAATTGTTTATAAATTTGAGCACTTCTTCTACTCGCCACTCAGCCATCGCGGGAAAAAAACAAGAAATAATAACCAACTATTTCCAAGAGCAAATAAGATCTGTCTTGATCGACATGCAAAACTATAATGCCCATGTGACTACATCCTACCTACATCCATTCTCTGTTCCCATTTACCATATCCTTGTAATGACTATACTTGTCTCGTTTTTATTCAAATACCTAGTTTCAGCGCTACAACCCACAAGCGACCATTCGCCACTCAGCCATCGTGAAAATGAAAAACAAGTGTCAAACTGCACAGAAATTTCAGCCCTTTCATGAAACCAATACCATGAAATACTTTTCATGAAATTGTTTTTTTCATGAAATTTGTGGTCTCCACGTGCAATCTGTCATTTCATGAAAATGTTCATGCTAAGAAAATTGCAGGTGGAGACACCGTGTAAGTAACAACAACACATTTCAGTGTTCACTCTAATTAAACCACAGAATTCCTAATCATATTTTGATTTTGTACAAAAATGGTGCTAAAAAAAAGAAGTTGAAAACACCCACCAAATTATAGAAATTTATGCAATGTTCAGTGCCTTGATTTTGTGCGGTTTTTTCCGCAAAGGCGGTGTCGGAAAGGGTTCACGTATAGGCGGATTCTATAAATGTGTGAGTGATGTCGCGAACTGACAACTTCCAATTTTCCCTGTTCTTATATCGCTTTGTTCCTGCAAATTCCAGGCGAGCTTTCCCACACGCGACCTTTTTAGGTAGCGAGAAGGATGTCGGATGAGAAGAAATGAAAACAGCGTGACCGTTGTGCGACAATTTGGTACCTTTTTCGAGGACACTAACAATTTGTTGTTCCTTTGTTCCTTTTTATTATTTGGAAAATTCACATTTTAGGACTATTCGCATGAGAGCCAATGGCGAACGAACTACGAACAAGCGAATTTTTTTCACTTCAATCAGTTCAATCATTGTTTAATGTTAAATGCGATAGAACTTTTTCATTCGTGGGTTTGTGGATCCGCGAATGTTTTATGTGGATTGTGAATAAATTTTCAATTGCTGTAATAATTTTAAATTGAGCTATTTAAATCGATTGAGAGTCCGATTTTTTTTAGATTAGACTTAAGATTAATTTAATATAAGGCTTAAAAAAGTTTTCAAAAACTGTGATTTCAAAATGAATATGTTTAAAAAAATAACGCGTAAATAGTGTTATAGTACATTTACACCGCACCTAAATTCAACATTTCGGAATAATACTTGTTAAATATTGGGAGAAAATACTAAATTTATGTAACAGCGTCAGAAAAAGGCACACTTTTCTTTCATCGCCCCTTTTTTTGGACTTTTTAAAACTAAATTGAAAGAGATCTTAAAAGTAGATATAAAAATGAGTTGATATCATTTTAAAAAAAAATTTAATCAACTTTTTATGTATTTATAAATAAAAATCAAAGCTAAAAGGTTTTCATTTTAAAATTTGTCATTTGAAAACGAATTGCATCTAAAGTACTGTCTAGCTTACCCGCAGAACAACCTTAAAGACATCTAATTCTAATGTTATTTGGTTGTTTTGGCTTTATTTATAAAAGAAACGTTGTGAGAGAGTGATCTTTTTATAGTCTATTGTATTGTGAAACTAAAAAAAAAATGTATAACCTTTCTCTAACAGTCCGGGAAATTGTTGCGAAATTCTGAAAAGTAACAAATAAAAAAAGGAAAAAAGTGTCATTTCTAAAGCTACTCTGCAATTTTAGAATTTTCGCACAATATTTAACAATTGTTTGCTCTCCTAACACTATAATCGTGTTCTGATAAACAGCAGCGTTATATTTTACTAAAATTCATTTGAAAATCACAGTGTTTCTAAAAATTGCAAAGTTCCTTTTCAAACTAAATAAAGGGATACAGAGTAGCAACAAATTGTATCAGGATCCTCGAAAAAAGTACCAAATTATTGAACAACGGGCACGTTGGTCACAGCGCGCGGCTCACTCACACATTCAAATCCGATTCGGGCCGTTCCCTAGCGACATCGCCTCAAAAACCGCACAAAATCAAGGCACAGGAATACTTAAAAAAAATCACTTGAGCCCTAGTGAAAACTTGGGCTTAACTTGCATGGTAATAACATATTTTTGGAACAACTCCCAAAGGTAGCTGCATGAATTTTGCTGTCAAAAATATTTTTCTTGTAAAGAAAACTAAAAAAACCTGAAATGTGAATGGATGCACATTTGTTGGCACCTAAAATGGATAGAGCACAAGTAAAGCTATCTAAAAAACCATACTCAACATGTGTTCCTTTTCTATTTATTGCTATAAATTCATTTACAAATTGTTTGTTATTGAAAAAGAGCCACCCGGCGTCCATTAATAACACGTCAAAGATAATGGAATACAGAGATATATATCTTTCCAGTGGAAATGCGGCTGCCTACAAGCTGTTTTCCAGAAAAATTCATGAAGTCACACACACTTGCTCATTTCTATTATAGTATTTGTGAGTTCATGAATTGGACTTTAGTACAAGAATTCAGTATTCTCTACTGTACATTTAAATTTTTTTCTTAGTTTAATTAAAACCTTCACAAAAACCAAACAAATTCAAATCGAAACACAAAACAATTAAACACCGCGATAAACATAAAAGCAAGATGATTCGCGGTCGGCCATTAGCAACATGCTTTTTTGTTGGTCACACGTATTCACAGACGGGGGTTGAAATTACAAAAACAACAATGTAAACAAATGGGTTTTGGGGGGATAGACGTACGAAAGATAACCATCTCTTTTATTCATTAATCTCTGTAACACGTATTCACCGACAGGAAAAATAATGTGGTATTCGTTTGGGCTTCGTCAGATTTGCCCTCAGATTTCAGATTTCGTGTGCCTAATCGAACATAAAAACGTCACTTGCTCTTTTTTGTGTTGATATTTGTGTGATTTGAATATGTGTAGTCTTCGACACTTTTCTAAGCGTTTTCCATTCACTGGTTAAATTTTGTATTAAAACATTAGAAATATCTGTCCCGATTGATTTCTAAATATTTATACTTAAATAATTTACAAAAATAGATTCACCCGATGCAATACCTTTCTTTGCTAGAGAAAAAAATCACTGAAAATGTAAACAAACTCCATCAGTTTTCAAACTCAAACGCACTTGTATTGGTAAATCTGAGAAAATATCTAGATTCGCAAAAGTGCTCTGAAATCTGAAAAAGATTGCTTTTTCCTGTATAGTCCGTCCCATAAAAGAAGAAAGATCCCAACATGCGCAGTAGCAATTTATTTAAGGGAAATTTTCTCTTTTAAGGTATTTTTGATCGCATGAAATTGTTAATGCTTTTCTGTACTTTATCTTTTTTGCAGCGATATTGGAAAACGTAATTTTTATTATTGATACGTGTTTTAACTGTCATTGAGTTTCACCAATAAATTATTGTAGTAACTCATGAAAAAAGTTTCATGGACGAAGTAGAACATTACATTCAAGAAAATAAAGAAATAATGAAATTCCATTTTAACCCTTTTTAATAGTTGTTACTCAAGGCTCTGGCTTTTATTACTACATATTTGAGAAGTGCAACACCCAGCAAATTTCCCTTTTCTTTGGGGTGGGTAAAGTGTATCTATTGCATGCGCCAACGACGGTTCTGTGTGGACAATCAGTCATGCCTCGATCGTCGATCGAGAGAGATGTTTTCGCTAGCAGGGGTATGCTTGCTTTATGAAATGCGCACACATTTTTTTTAGCTGTAGTTTTTGTTGGAAAAGTAGTTTAGCTTTCTCTAAGAGAATAAAATCCCTGATGTGAAGAGACCTGCGCAAGATATTTTCAGGTACTTTGGGACGGGCTATACCAAACGAACATAAAAATTGCTCTGAGAGCAAAAAAAGTGCTCTGAGAGCGCCCAATCGAATACCACATAAGAGCGCGCGAGAAAGGGCTGTCATTCAAAATTTGCGGGGAAAATCGGTTAGGGGCAAGTCCAAGTAGAGTTGGCCCTCTTTCTTGTTGTAGATCCTCTTTGCTGACAGCTTTGCTACGTCTCCCCGATTTCACCATCATTTTTTTCAATATTAGCCCCTCCCTCCCGCTCAATTGTACTGTCTGTGAAAGTGAATACGTGTGAAACAGCAAAAAAAAAACAAATTCTAAATGGCGGGAACCGGGAAGTACTCAAACTCAGTAGTGTTCCTACATCGTGGGAGCTCTACCTTTTTGTGAGAAGTTCAATTTCCGAAAAACGTTACATGCGTAAAAGAAAAAAAACATAAAATTGTGGGAATATCAATAACCTGACGAAAAAACATTCAAACTACATTTCCCCACGAATATCTATGAATGCACTAAGTCATCATAAAAAGGAGATTTGCCTTTAGCAAAAATTCCTAGTACCAAAAAATAATCATAATGTTAACCAAATGCAATTTTTCTATTGAATGTTAATTTAAAGTAATTTTCTTTCCGCAGAAAAAGAAATTTACTTTTAAAAGTAAGATTTTTTCATAAAAAAAATCGAGAGGAATTGATTTCGGTGAAAAATTACCACGCTTTGTGGGAAAAATAAAGAGAGAATGCTAGGAACACTGACTGAGATTATTATTTCTATCAGCTGATGGGTGCGTTCTGCGAGTTTTAATTCGTTGTTTTATTTCACCAAGAAAACATGTATTCTACAAAATATATAAGGCGGCTCTCCCACTGAGGCAACAAGCTATAAGCAATAAACAATAAGCAATAAGCAACTTTTATTTTAACCTATTCTCACATTGAAGCAACAGTGTTGCCAGAAATTTCTAGCTGTCATATCATCCGACGACTCTGATGATACGATTTTTCGTGGTGGAATTTTAGAAAAAAGAGACAAAATAGAAGGAAATGTTGGGTGCACCATTTAATAAATCATGGTGGAAATATTTGCGCAAAGGAACTCAGAGCACACCCCACCCAATTTCAAAATTGTTATAGATTGAGCCCCGAAACATATTTTTCAAAATTAATTAAAACCTCGTAACCATGCGCAGAGTTTCTAGCGGCCTTTCACTTCACTACCATTGTATATAGAGACTATAGTCATAGACAAACCATACTGAGACCCCCAACTGGCAATCCTCTTGCCGCTGGCCCCCTCGATTTTTTTTTGAATTCGCCATTTTGTTTTCCTATCGGTGTTATGTCAATTTAGAATCCGTGTGAGCAACAAAAAAAAAGCGAACCAAAAAAAATGTGGTGAGTTTTCTTTTGACAGAAGTCGATTGACAAATGTCAAAATATGTAAACAAAATTTTATTTTTCCTCCAATAAATTGGAAGAAATGTAAGTTTTCGCGTATTTTAAGTGTGAATATTAAGAATTAAATACATTTATATTACAGCTAAGGAAGAAGTCGACGTTGAGGCGTTCGCTAACCTTACCAAATATATTGGATCGCACTGGAGACAATTATTTATACCTGATGGCTTGGAAGAATACCAAACGGAGTCGATATAAGTAAGCCATACTATTCAATAAATATGTTTCTCAATACCTTTAATTACTATTCTATCTTCAAGGTTTGTTAAATCCAAAGTCTTAATTACCTGCTGAATTTTTTTTTTTTTTTTTTTTTTTTTTTCCGAGGGTAGGTGAAAATCTTCCAAAGACACTATGAGAATAGCAAGCGCGTTCTCATAGTAGTGTCAGATTTTTACTGACTAAAAACACCACCCTTCTAAAGATTGTTAGATACTGCAACTAAGATATAACTTATCAAGCAATTTTTCTATCATTAAATAAAAACTTATGACAGGTTACTTTCCAATGAAAGATCCTGCGTGTTCCGCAAATTAAACGCGGTTAATCTTATCTTGCCAAGTCGAACGGTTTCGTTCTTTGTAGTCGGCGCAATAAATTGCTCTCGTCCAAGATTTGTCGGACTGTATTGTTCATATGTCCGATTAGTCGGTTTCTATGCTTTCTCGCGAAGCTTCTAGTTTCAGCTTCGATTGTTGGAATTCCGAGATCCCTATGGATATCGTCGTTTCTAATATACCATGGTGCTTGTACAATTTCTCTAAGAACTTTATTTTGAAAAGTTTGTAGAATATTGACATTTGTTTTCTTGGTACAACCCCAAAGTTGTATACCGTAGGTCCACACCGGCTTTAGCACTTGCTTGTATAAAAGCAGTTTGTTCTCAGTACTGAGCTGGGAATGTTTTCCGAGTAACCAGTACATTTCTCTATATTTGATATCGAGTTCTTTACGTTTCATTTTCACGTGCGAACTCCATTTCAGCTTTGCGTCGAGTGTCATTCCCAGGTATTTGGCCTCGTTTGCAAAGGGTATTCGGGCCAAGTTTAGAAAAATTGGCAAGTCATTAGTTTTCTTATAAGTGAAATTCACGTGAACAGATTTAGTTTCGTTGAGGGCGATCCGCCAGTTCCTTGTCCATTCATTTACCTTATTCACTGCGGTTTGCAGTTTTGTAGTCGCTTCTTCGATTGTATTACCTACAGCTAGGATAGCTGTGTCGTCGGCGAACGTAGCAAGGGTAGTGCCATCTTCCCTTGGTATATCGCGAGTATATAACAAATAGAGAAGCGGACCAAGGACGCTTCCTTGCGGTACCCCGGCCGAAATTTCTTTTAGCTCCGAGTATTCATTTCCATTTCTAACCCGGAAGAGTCTATTCCCGAGATATGATTCTAGAATATCATATAGGCTTGCGGGGAGAACTTGTCGTAATTTAAATTTCAAGCCGTCGTGCCACACCTTATCAAAGGCTTGTGAGACGTCAAGGAATACACTTGAGCAAATCTTTTTTTCTTCAAATGCTTTCTCGATTACGTCAGTAGTTCTATGTACTTGGTCAATCGTCGAATGCTTGGTTCTGAACCCAAACTGGTGGTCAGGGATAAGATTATTGTCTTCAATAACCGGCTGTAGGCGCCTAAGCAATATTCTCTCGAAGACTTTGGAAATGACCGGAAGAAGGGAAATCGGTCTATACGATTTTACTTCATTTGGCGGTTTTCCTGGTTTTAACACCATTATGACCTCCGCGACTTTCCATTGACTCGGCACATGTTTTAGTCTGAGCGCGGCATTTATAATATGAAGAAGCTTAATTAATGCTTTCGTTGGTAGAACTTTCAGAACTTCTCCGGTGATCAAATCATAACCAGGAGCTTTCTTAGGTTTTAGGGATTCGATTTCACGTTTTAGTTCACTTAGCGTTGCACTAGTGAGTGTTGAATCGTCAGATTGTAATTCCGCCCTATTAGTATTGTCGGGGATCGCTTGGCCATCGTACGGTTTAAAGGTTTCTTCTAGATGAGCGGCAAAAACGTCCGCTTTTTGCTTATCTTCCCTTGCCCATTCATTTTGATTTATTCTAATTGGCGGCGCGGGGATTTTGGGCCTTTTGGTGCCTTTTACAGCTTTCCAAAGTGAATAATTGGAATCTTTTTTCGCTGTTAAACTTTCAAGGTAAGAACCTATCGCACGATTTTTAAAATCCTTAATGGCTGTCTTCAACAAATTGCACAAATAATTCAAATGTGCTTTATGTTGCGGAGCGCGACTCTGTTGCCATTTCTTACGCGCCTTCCTTTTTTCGTTGACCAATTCTTTTATTTCGGGAGGATATCGTAGCCCGTATTTGGCCGGCGTTTTCCTTGGATTAGGCGTATTATTCCAGGAGGCGAGCTGTACGATCTCGACGAAGCGATCAACTTCAACTTCAAGTTCATAGGGTGTCGTAAGTGGAACACTCAGTTCAACATTCTCTTCTATTTCGTTCCTAAAGCCTTCCCAGTTAGTGTTTCTACCAGTTAATCTCGCTGGCTCTAGGTTATTGGCTAATTTTACACTCAATGTTAGAATAACCGGTGAGTGGTCAGATGATAGATCAAAGCTCTCTTCAACTTTAATGTGGTTGGTAGGTATTCCTTTCACGACGAAGAAATCTATCAGATCAGGTAGTTTTGAAGTATCAGTTGGCCAGTAGGTCGGTTTGCCCGTCGAGAGGAAATCGCAACTGTATTCCATACCTGCCCCATAGAGCATTCTACCTTTTCGCGAGATGTATCTGGAGCCCCAGAACGTGTGCTTCGCATTAAAATCGCCGCCAATAATGAAATTTGATTTGAGCGATTTAAGCAGGTTAGTAAAATCACTTTTTTCAAGCGCGGAACGCGGTGGACAGTAGATAGATGAAATTCTAAGAGTACGCTGACTATTTTTAACTCGAATCGTGCACAGTTGCATAGTTTCGAGCTCTATCTTCAGGTCTTCGTATTGTTCAATGCAGTCTTTAATAAGCAATGATGATCCACCTCTGGCGTTTCCCGATGGGTGACAAGCGTGGAAATCATTATATCCTTTTATTTTTAAATTCGATCCCTTTTTCACGTGAGTTTCAGAAATTAAGCAAATGTCAATATCTTTCTCGCGTATGAATATTTCCAATTCGCCGAGTTTTTGTAAAAGCCCGTTTGCATTCCAAGTGCATATTTTTAACATTGGTTTTTCATTCATGTTATTTTTGAAGCACGCGTTTTCCGTGAATTATTTTCGAGCTTAACCAAGCGATCGAGAATAATTTTATTTATTTTGCTTTGTTCTTCAAGTTTCTCGAGAATAATGGAGAAAACATGAGAAACAGGGTCCGGCGAAGTTTCAACGTTTTTCGCTACTTCGAATGCCGCGGCCTGAGCGTAGGTCTGCACTCTGGCTGTTCGAGGGCCACTATTCGATGGCTTTCCTGATGGTAACTTTTCAGTAGCGTTTCTTTTGACAACAGAGGTCGAGGGCCTTTCTATTGTCTCTCTTTCTCTGACAATGCTACGCTTTTGAACCGGAGGTTTTATATTGCCTACTACCTCCTGGGCGGTCCTACGCTTTACCTTGGTAAGCGGCTTTGTTTTTTTATTTTGGCTTTTGAGTAGCGCATCTCTCCGTTTTTGCAACTCCTTAGCTACTTCACAGCCTCTATAATTCGCCGGGTGCTTTCCCTTACAATTAGCACAGGTAGCGGAGGATTGTTTATTTGCTCCACAGTCTTGGGAGAAGTGACTTCCGGCGCATTTTACACATCGCGGCTCTTTTTTGCAATACATTTGCGTATGATTGAATTCTTGGCAACGTTTGCACTGTGGAATTGTTTTCAAATTTCTGCGCATGGGCTCGATTTTTACCACAATATTAAGTATGGTTTTAATTCGGTAGATATCTTCGATATTATCAGACCTATCGAAGGTAAGCATAAAGAGCGGAAGACCACGCCTTACCAGGATGTCCTTATCTTCTTCCGTTTTTTGCTTCTCTTTCTTGATGATATTTACGGCATCAAGAATTTTAAACCCTTTGGAACGGAGGTCATTTATAACCTCATCTTTGGTGCATGAGGGGTGGAGTCCCCTCGCTACAACACGATGTGGCCTTTCTGACTTTATTTCAAAAGTATACCACTGGATCTTCTCGGTGTTTAGCTTTTGGGACACTACCCGGTAGTCTTCGTGGTTAACGACGTTAATTTTCCACGCATTATTCCTCAAAGATGTTACCTTAAATTCCGATGTTATCGTTCCTTTAAGGAGGCTGTATAACTTATTATAATCCGTTACCCCAACGACGTTTATTGGAGGTGGTGGACGAATTTGCCCTCGGAGTTGTTTTTCTTGCGGTACTTTACGCGTTTGTTCTCTTAGAGGCTCGACTTCAGGCGAAGAACCGGCTCTCCTTTTCTTACTAGGTCTTTTCTTAGGGACCCGATTCGTTTCGCGTGCTAGCTCTTCTTCATCAGTGTGGTATTCCTGACTAGGCAAGCGTGGTGGAGTACATTCGCGTTCTTTCTGAGAATTAGTGTTCCTTAGAACATTATTTTCTTCTTTTAACAGTTCTATCTCTTTCTTCAGAGTTTGATAGAGTAGATCCATTTCCTTAAGCTTGATTCGGAGTGTTTTAATTTCTTCCTCAGAGCTTATATCTTTCACTGAGTCCCGTTTTTCACGCGCTGGCGCTCCCGGCGGACTTCTTTTCCCGGGGTTGTTCGATCGTGATGGAGGCGATTGAGATACCCTTGAACTTTTAATAAAAGGGTTAATGGACTGCAATAAGCGGCTCTCCCCAGAATCCGTAGAGCCGACCTCCGAAGAGGGTGGATTTTCCAGTAAAGCTGGACTGCCACCTGGGGTAATTAATCTTTTCGTTTTGTTCATTGCATTTTTTGTATACACTACACGCTCGGTATACGGAGGTTGGATTTTAGTCGCCTCTTACGACAGGCATGCCTACCTCGGGTAAATTCTAACCCCTACCCGAAGGGGGAATGCCGTGGAAACAATTGAATCCAATTGAAGTCAAAAACTGGGATTATTCTCGCCGCAACAACTCTCACCAAATTGATAAAGTAAATTTAAAGCAAAGGATCGATATAAGGTTTGATATCTTACGCAACCCCCTAAAGACTAATACTTAATTCAGCTTGATTATATTTTATTTGCAGGAATTACATATTGAACTATCATACCGCCCTAATTTACAAAACTTCTTTGTACAAGCACTTGCCACACTCTTGGCAAAAATAACAACATACGGATGGTTCAACACGTACAAGAACGAGCATATATTACCAAATATTCTCGAAGATGTAAAGAAGTTTCTGCAGGTTTGTTTATAGATTGTCAAATTGGCTTTTCATTTTAATGTTTTTATGCTTTCATCAAGGCATTGTAAAATTGGTGTGTGAAATGAACTCCATTGTAGAGGCAGATGTTAATTTGTCTTTCTCGAAGAATCGCAGAATCACCACATCCTTTCGCGACCAACACATTTTACGACATTTTGTATTGCCTTGTTCGCTGCTGGTAACAGCAAAAGACAAATAGCATGAGGTTGAATTTTATGGATGAATCACAACAAGCGTATGTTGATTGGAAATGTTAGTTGTAAGCAGTTTGACTATTGAATTTCTTGTTGTTTATTTCAGTATTATATCAAATGTCTTGCGACTGACTAAAAACTGTTTGAGCTTCGATTGTATTGGCAGCTCCACCGATGAGTCTTCGGACGATATGAACAGTGTCCAAGTAAGTAGCGAATCCTTTACTCTTTGTTATTTTAAATATAACAAATATTTGCAATTACAGACTCCTACTTCATGGCAACCGGCATTTCTTGATTCGAATACATTGAACTTGTTCTTTGATCACTATCAGATTCTGCCCTGGACTGGAAATGTTAGTAGTATACAGTTGTTGTACCAGAAAACCAGAATCCAAAAAAATTGAACAAAAGAGTAAGCAGCCACAGCAAAGAGATACCCCAGAAAGTTCAAAGGTATTATTAATTATTTCATTTCAGGTATCCACACTATCACAAGGAAGCCAAAAGAGTAAGCAGCCATAGCAAAGAAACACTCCAGAGTTGTTGTAAATGATTTCAAAATTTAACAAATCTTTTAATAAATGGTGCCTATTTATTTGGGTTGCAGGCAAATACTGTCTTGTATACTACTTACAATCAATAAATCCTGCAGCAAATTTGCGAAGCGACTGTATTTTTTAATTGTTTTAATTTTTTCTAAAGCGTTCCTTGCTGCAAAACTTAAAAGTAGAAGAGTTCTACTTGCTACCAAATGGAAAAACACCCCCGAACAACAATCCACAACATATCAGGCGTTCATATACACCTTCAAATGCTCGGTGGCAAAGGAGGATTTATATCCATGCTTCGTGCAATCGGTGCCCAGGGTAGGTAGGTAGGTAGAAGTGGCGGTCCATCCTTGAACCCAAGTAGCACTATGATGTGCCTTTTTGTTACCACGACTCGTGTGACCTAGTTTGTGATGGTTATAAAGGGGTGTAATGCATTATATACTTATATCCAACCTGTGGAGTTGAGGAAACGGATTATATCTAATATACCTTTACCCGAAAAATCGCTAAGGTCGTCAAAAAAAGGTTGGTTCAGTGTCCGCAATCTGGCTCTTGCCAGTGCCGGACATTTGCAGAGGAAATGGCAGAGAGTTTCGTTCTCGTTTGTATTTCCGCAGCTGCGGCAATGAGGGTTGTGTGGGATCCCAAGTTTGGCCGCATGGTCGCCATTGGCCAATGCCCCGTGATTATTGCCGTGACTCTGGCAATATCTGGGCGGGTTCTATTTAGCAGGTTTCTTGTTCTATTTTGGTGCCCAAATCGAAAAGATTACAAACCATGAAGCTTGTCATGACCTCAGTGGCCGGAGACAACGATATCAACGAAAAGAAATGCCTTAAGGCTTACACAAACTGGATGAACCCAATGAAGAACCATCGACATCCAAAAAGGAAAGACCATCCATTTCATCTATATAGAATTAACAAATCTTTATTTACTATAAATAAACGTATAATACCACCACTTTCGTTGGGATCGATTTCATCCATATTTGTTGATAAATTGACACTAAATTAAAACATTTTATTGTGAAATGTCATTTGGCTAAAACTCATTAAAGTACTTACGCGATAATTCTGCCATTGCGTGCTCATTAATACAGCCCAAACTCCCATCCAGGATGAGTGGCTTTTGGCATCTTTGGCAAGCAAAGCTAATCGACACTCTTTCATCAGCCACCGTCTTTCGGTGATGGTTCTTTTAACAAAAAATTGTTTCATTGATTTTATATAAACAACGTTGAGGCGTAGAACAGGATTTGACTGCTGCCAGGCGGACTTGTCGATGCTATTTCAATTAACTTTTCCCAGTAGACGTTTCTACTACTAGAACCAAGTTATAGGAAAATGCTTGCAATTTTCGATAAATAAATTTTTTCGTACAGAGTGCGAGAACTTGGAACATCTACAGACCAGATGAATCGGAAGATCAGGAGTTTTGTGATAAATCAAAGTCAGAGCCTCTTCTACCAGCGTTTCCTGATATTTTGCAGGATTCAGGTTCATCCCCTCAGCTATCATTTTCACGGCTGCAACAAAAATACTGAAGGTAAATTTAAGCAGAATAACTTTATTAACCTACCGAATGTGTAATAGCAGCTTGAGGCAGTATCAGAAGTTGCAACTTCATTGCCAAGTTGTTCTCTGTGTGGTTCACAGTAAGCAAAAGAATCTTATTCTTTCGGGAGTTATTCCATTCTCTGTGGCACGTATGCCATCAGTAAGTACGGCGATCTCGTTCCACAGGTCAACACTTTGATTCTGAAATGAGCGTTCTTTTAATGAGGAATTATGTTCTATATATCAAGCTTACATGTAACTTAAACACTTGGCAGCTTCCTCATAATTGTTGGCTTCTTTTTCCAGTTTATACGCTTCAAACTAGATAATTTGAAAGTAATTTGTAGAATAGGTAGGATTCATTCTCTACGGAGCTTTGTACCTGGACATCAAAGTTGTTGGAAAATAATTTTTGCAGTTATAATTCGTTCCTTTGCTGCACAAGGATCGGTGGAACGTGCTTTCTGGACTTGAGCTATGATGTAGATTTCTTCAGTACTTAAATCCATTACACAAACTTTTAATAAATCCACGAAATCGAAAACTAAATGGAAACAAATAACGCAAGTGTCAAGTCAAATGAGCTTGACAACAGTGGTGAATCTGTTGTGTCAGTGTCAGTTTCAACAGCAGTGAGCTGTGGCAGTGTTCAGTAGTACAGCTTTTTTTAAAAGAAGTTCAACTCAAATTTGGTGAATAATGTGGTATTCGATTGGGCGCTCTCAGAGCACTTTTTTTGCTCTCAGATCAATTTTTATGTTCGTTTGGTACAGGAATAAGCAATCTTTTTCAGATTTCAGAGCACTTTCGCGAATCTAGATATTTTCTCAGATTTACCAATACAAGTGCGTTTGAGTTTGACAACTGATGGAGTTTGTTTACAATTTTAGTGAATTTTTTTCTCCAGCTGAGAAAAAGGCATTGCATCGGGTTAACCTATTTTTGTAAATTATTTATGTATAAATATTGAGAAATCAATCGGGACAGATATTTTAATACAAAATTTAACAAGTGAAAGGAAATCTCTTAGAAAAGTGTCGAAGACTACACATATTCAAATCGCACGAATATCAACACAAAAAGAGCAATGGGCGTTTTTATGATCGATTAGGCATGAAATCTGAAATCTGAGGGCAAATCTGAAGAAGCCCAAACGAATACCACATAAGTATCTTATTATCTCAGTACATTTTCATCAATAATTGTCATATAAGTTGTTGTTTTTTTCTATTCAACCAAATTACTCATTCACCATTATTGTTTAAACTAACGAAGAAACTCACAACGGCAGAATCGGGTTGTTAATAACAGCAACGATATTAATCTTAGTATTTATAATTATAGTTATATAATTATAACTAAACTTCAGAAGTATACTAAGCAACATTATGTGATAGAATATTCTACTCGTTTTATTAACTGCCTCCCAATTGTTCGCTAAAAATGTTTTTATGTGTTTATTATTCTTCAGAACTGTTCATCTTTCTTTTATGTCAAATAAATATAAAATTATTTTTTAAAAATGATCACTGTCCATACAAAATTTAGTTGTAATAATTATTTTCAAATTTAACGGACAAAATTTGATGAACGCAGCCAGCAACTTTGCCCACAGCGGAAGTGACTGGCAAGCCACTTTGCCCACAGCGGAAGTGGTCAAGTTTAGGTGCCAGTGTGTTGGTGAGCTGAAATTTTTGAAGTTTCATGACATTTGTCAATACGATTTTCTATGTAACAATACTAACGCACCTAAACTTTGCCACCCCATGGTAATATAGCTTGTAGGCAAGTAACGGAAAAACGGCCGAAGTTGGTGGTCTCAGTATTGTCTCTGACTATAGTACCTACTATCATCAACACGAAAATATTCTTGACCGCTTCTACCGACAGATAGCGTTGTGAATTTTGGCATTTTGCTTAGTTTCTTTTCGAACCAAAACAGAAAGAAAATATGAGAACTTGTTGTGATTAGTGAAGCGAAAGGCGAAACAGTTGTTGGTGGTGGCTGTGGCTGGTGGCGGTGGGTAGGTAGCAAATAAAGGGACGAAAACTTCATTTGGGATCGTTCTCTGTGTTACTCACACAATGAGGGTTTCATGTATGAGTAGTTTCTGTGGAAAAGAAACTATGAGAAATTTCTAATTTGTAATTTTGGTCGTATGAAAGGCAAATCTAGATATTTGCACTTATGAAAGAAACGATTCTGTCGCGTTGCGTTTTATGATGGAGATATCTTGGAGATATTTGAATGCAAATGGAATACCTTTAAGCATTTTCATTTAGGGATTTGTTTTGAAATTGTAATACCTAATCAATTGTAATAATCTAAAAAATAAAAAAATAAAAACAGTTGTTAAACACAGAATAATAAAGAAGTTGTTATCAATTCATTAGACAGGTTCTCTTCCACATCACACAAGGTGTTGAACATTAGATGCGATTTTTTTTAATGATTTTTTCTCCAGTAGGCCTAGTCCTCCCTGAAAACCGGGGAAGAATTTTGAATATATGAGTTATGTACCTATGTATCAATTAAGCAGTATAATAAACATTTTTAAAAAAGGCTGCTTTAAATACAAACATTTATTTACCTAACCACATTTTTTTTTCTTGAATGTGCAATTAAATCCTTATTATTTTTCCTTAAATAAAATTTGACTAAACCAATCAATATACCTAAATTTAATTATTTTTTCACTATGGCTGAAGATAGGACACGTCATCAGTTTTGTCAGTTCAAACTGGTATATCAACTGTGACAATAGGGTTTCAACCAAGTTTTCTTGCTTACGGTCCTCAGGAAAATGCATTGTGAAAATTGCATTCATTTTTTTTTACAATTTTTTCAAATTTGACAGTTGGCACTTTAAGGTTTCCAAAGTCCGATAATGTGATCTGAGTTTTATAAGCCTTGAGGCGTATTAGTACGGCTTCTTTTCTGGACTCGTTTGTCTGATCAATCATAAATTGGGTGCAAACATCACAATTTATCTTTCTCTGGAGCTTATAAGCTGCAAATCCGGCATAAAATATAAGGGCTGCCTCGTGCAGTTTTTCTGAGCATCCTTGGTACTTATCGTAGATTTTTTAAAACACCAGCAAGATGGGATTATCTACACAAAAAAAATCGTTTTTTTTTTTTAATTTAAATCTTTTTGAACTTGTTTTTTTTTTTATTAAACCCGTATGCACGCACGACTGTTTATTTCAAAATCTGAATCACACACACTCGCACAAAAAAGCTAATATTATCTATGTTTTTCAGTTAGTTTACTTGAATCAATGAATGAAATCAATTTTTTATGCACTCCAAATATTGCGAGCTAGTCGAGTTATTCGAAAAATAAGACTGACCCTATACACTAACTGCCAAGCGTTTAAATAAATTTTCAATGAATTTGGTTCGATATCTGGTTAACTAAATAGTATGGGTCGCAAGGAAATCAATAAAGTGGCGAAAAATTACCTATAGGTAAACAAAATAAAGAATGGTGGTTTTACCAGAAATAAAAAGAGAAACCAATAAAAAGTGTTATTATATTACCCAAAACCGTAAAAAATTAAATATATTTACAAGTAGGTACCTGAATTCTAAATTATTCTTCTATTTCTGAGAAATGTAAAAAATAGAGGAATGCATTTGGGAATGAAAACCCCAAATAAGGGTTAATACCTAGACAATTCTTAGATTCTAGATTTATGACCTCTTCTAAGAAGTACACCATAGCACTGAAACAGAAAACGTAATTATTCGGATGACCGCAAAACAGTACGTTTTTTAAACCGTACACTCGAAGCCGTACTTATATACTTATTTAGGAAAATTAATGCCATTGTTCTGATTTCTCCGTTATAAAATATTATACGACAATACGCATCAACACAGGTTAGAGTTCGGTTTATGAATCAATATTATTTTTATGCCTTTATTAAGTATTCTGAAACGAGTCTTTAGTTAAATAAAGTATGAAAAATAGCATGGGAAGAGAGATGAAACAACGTTAATACTATTTCAGAAATGACGACCTATCCACCTGTTCATACATAATAAGTTATAGGTACATAGGGGGCCTTACCAATAATCATTTTTAACCTTCACACTAAATATTTCCTAGGTCACAATATGGAATTTTGTATGGAAATTTTCGCCATTGTGAGCTCGAAAAAGTTAACCTGGACACTAAAAATGATTATTAGTACCGCGGAGGGTCATCGAACTTTTTTACTAATAACTCATAACTGAGACCATACATCAATTAACTTTATTTTACTTTTTAAATATTTTTTCCCCTGCACGATTCTACCCCATAGCAAATTAGATATACAATTAGTAAATCAGGACAATCAATCATATGCCCATACAAGGATACAAGATACAAGTGTAATTTGCAATTCAAACCACAATTTCAAAATTTCGTAGAACGTAATGCAGAAATTCTTCCAAAGAAGAATAAATGCACATCCAACTACACACAAAGTAGGTACCTGCTCATCTCATTCATAAAAGCAACAGACGACAAACCTGAAAAATTATGAAACCGAACCAAAAAACGGGAGAAAGAATAGATTACAAAACCCACCCCTCATCTACACTCTGAAATCGGAAAGGGAAAGCATATCATAACACAGCGTCGCAAATGCATACGCATTCACTCGGGTGGTTTTTCTATTTAAAAAAAATATAGCAGCCACCAGCGCTGACAGCAATACAACCGCCACCATCGAGGTTTCTGCGCCAACTAAACTAAACCAACGATATCTATGATATTCACCCTCTAAAATATTTCAGCTTTCGTACAGTGCCGATGGTGGCGCAATGATCTTCTCGTCGAAGTGATAGTACTATAGTCTCTATATACAATGTCACTACTCGCAAATGTTGATACTACGACGCGATATATTATATACCTATATCGCTTTTCAACATGCGCTGTGTATCGCCAGCAATAATGTTGCCGCAAAAAGCAACATTTTTCGTTCGACCGATATTGAGTTGCTTTAACCCTTAAATGCCCAAGGGCCAAGGAAACCGATTTTGATGAAAATAATATATTATATGTAAAAGGAGACAAAAACAATAAATGCGCTGTTAAAAAAAAAACAAAATTTTTTTTACGAAGTTATTAACAAAAAAGTGGTTGTATCTTTAAAAATACACTTGGCACTAACCCCCCAAAGCTATTTTGAAAGAAAATAATAGAATTTTTTTTTTAGTTTATTAGATAGGCGGGTAATTGCTCATACATGTAAAGTTATTGTAATTAATGTAATTTCTACACAACGGCACTTCTCGGGGCCATCTTACAAAAATATTGGCCGAAGATTGGAGATCAGTTTTGCCTTAAGAAGGTGCTTCAGGACCTGATCCTATGTAAATTCCTAACTTACTTATATC
Source organism: Cheilosia vernalis (assembly GCA_949126925.1). NCBI lineage: Eukaryota > Metazoa > Arthropoda > Insecta > Diptera > Syrphidae > Cheilosia > Cheilosia vernalis. The sequence continues at coordinate 6,977,217 of OX421362.1, forward strand.
TGATCAGAGTCATCAGCTCTATTTTTGCCATTGAAGCGGATATATTGTCGACATATTTTTAAAATCTGTTATGTAATGCTAAAGTGAGAGAAGCATTTAGGCCGTTAGTCGGCCCATTGTGCGTAGCACTGATTTTTAGAGGTTACTGGCTTGGCTACTCATGCAAACCATTTATTTCCGATAATTAAGCTCAGAATGTTAGCAGCGCTTGTATAGCCCAGATCACTTAGATAATCGTTGAGGAAGCAGTTACCTAAGTAGGTTAGGTTAGGTTAGGTATGCGGGCTGGCGTGGAGTACACCGTGCCACACTCAGGTCAACATTGACCCATTGTAATGCCCATGGAGGAAAGGTTGTCCTTTACCTATTATAACCCTGTCTATAATGTATGCAAACCATCCTGTGGATTTGACAAAGCACATTATCTTGTCTACTGGTGTGCTGGAGAGCTCATCTAGGTCGTGGAAGAAGTGTCTCCCTAGAAATCTGTGTCTATTGTGTTGGAGACTTGGGCAGTGGCATAGGAAGTGGGTTGTGTCCCCAACAGCTTCCTCATCGCCGCAGCCTCCATAAAGTTCTTCTTCCGTCAAGCGTAATTTTTTCATGTAGTACCGCAGATTGTTGTGCCCCGTTAAGATTCCTCGTATGAGACTCTCGGTTCTTGCTTCATTAAAAGTTGGCCATAGCAATTCTTGTCGTATAACTAGTTTCTAGTGCAGTCCATCTAGCGTTCGCCTCTCTTGTAGCTTTCCTTCTTGCTTCAAGCTTGAGTGAGCAAGGCGGGACATTCACAGAGAGATCAGCTTGTTCTGATAAGGCTGCCGAACCTAGTCTAGCTAATTCGTCTGCTTTCTCGTTGCCTGGAATGCCTTCATGTCCCGGGCAGAGCAATACCTTATGCTCTTACATAAGTAAGTGTTCCTTAAGTTTAATCGGGCAGGGAAGCTGCAGAGAAGTTGGTCTAGAGCTTCGGCAAAAGTCATTGTATGGCAGCCCAAGTCTTAGAACATGTCTACCCAGAATACAATGTCCGGTAATGACATTAGTGTCTATCTTGGATCTTTAGTATCCAGGGTTGGCCATGTGAGCCTAGCAACGTCGCAGTAGCGTAGATGTCTCCATCAACGACTTGCCTTGCCTATTGCGTCCGCGTGACTGATCTACTTAGCGTGGGATAGCAGGTGCATGCACGTTGTGCAGCCACTATCAAAACCGGAGGAGCCATGCCTTGCCAATTCGTCTACTGCACAGTTCCCTGGAATGTCACAGTGTCTCGGAACCCAGTAAAGGTTGAGGTTGTTCTATCTAGCTATCTCGCTAATATGCAAGACAATTTTCCATCCAATCATCAGCGCTGCCAAAACTAAAGTAATGCATTAATGATCTGACTTCTTTGTCGGTCATCTTCAGACATTTTAGTGAAAGCCTTAATTTATCCAAGACCAATTAGGAAAGAATGTGGAACAAAAAATGCATAAAAAAGTAGGTACATAATAAGGAACTATTTTCCGTTTAAATAACTATCCAAATTTCCCTTCTTCCCGGAACGATAAAATGCATAAAACCAAATATATTACAAATTTGTTGATGGGCTTTCAAATATAGGAATTATTCTTGAACAATCTGAAATTTTTAATATAATTATAATTTATATCTCCTTTGTATTGTTGCACAATTGCACACCTTTAAACCCATGAAACTGCACTGATACACAATTAAAGGAACTCATAAAACAATTAACTAACTTGCACTTCCTAATGATATAGAAGTAATCTAAATTCTAAATACAGAACAAATGCATGTAGCCATAAGTAAAATTCAACCGATATCACGAATTAGGCCGCAATGCCCAGTGTATCTTTAAAGATACAACCATTTACCGCTACATTATATGAGCTGATTATATCGTATGTAGATCAAATAACAGTATTTCACTTCATAATATATAGGTTCATCAGAATATATTTTTTCTGATCCATCAGTGTCAACAAATATAAAATTATTAAATAAACAAAAAACTTTTTTTTTTTAATTTGTGGAAAACTAAAAAAAGTCACAAATTTGGTCAAAGTAAGTTTAATTTAAGAGTTACGGGTCCATTTATTTGACAGTGGATAGATTTTGAGTCAATAAAACCAAAATAGTAAGCAACAAGTAAATAAAGTCAAATCAAACGCAGATATAATTTTTTTAGTGGTTGTATCTTTAAAGATACACTGGGCATTTAAGGGTTTTAATGTGAGACGTCTAATTCGATTCAATGTAAAATAACTGTTAGCGATAATATCGCATGTTTCCTATTGCCGGTTGCTGGTTGCTCGTTGCCTCAGTGGGAGAGCCGCCTAATAGGTAGCATATAAAATCAACATACCTAAATAATAAAAGGAACAAACTGTGAAAAATTCATACGTGGAAATAAAATAAGACATTTTTGTTCCTACAATTATTATTATGTTTTCGTTTGTTGTTCTTGGCGAAAAATCATTTCGCTGGGAATGTCCGAAAAAAAAAACATATCATTAGTAATCAGACATTTTATATTAACAAGCTTCTTGTTTTTTGCTACAAAAAAAAACCCAACTGAAAAGTTTTTGGTAGACATTTTATGAATGCGGGTTATAGTGAAAAGTAAAAAAAAGATACCACCGTCAGTGTAGAAAATAAGTGTCCAAAGTTTTGTTGCAAAATTATGACTGCATATTTCATATTGTTTCTTACACTTTTTAAGCGACAGTATACAGCTTGCGAATATCGATAGAAATTTTAATGTGAAAGGAAACTTAAAAGAAATTCTATGGCGAACATGCGAATAATTTTTTGATCTTACAAATTATGTCTACGTATCGAAAATTCATTTTGAAAGGATTTAAAAATATATGCCTTTTCTTTATATCGCACAAATTGAACATTCAATACACTTAAATTACATAATTAGTTTCGGCTTGATACCAAAAAATAAGAAAATCAACAACAATTTCTATAAAAATGTAGCGAATAATTTCAACCTGGAACTAAGAAAAACTGTTATTTACAACACAGCCCCACACTCGATACTGAAATGAAATGACATCAAAAACCACATCAGGCTACTGACAACCGGTTGAAAACGGAAGTGAAGGCTGGTTTTTTTCAAGTATGCGTGTGCCCCCTTTGATTAACATGGCACAAACACATGAATTCAAACTGGGCTACATCCAAGGTCAAATTCAGCTTGTAGGCAATCCCTCTTTTTTGGCTGAAGCTGTCAGTCTATTTCATACTTATGTCGATTTCCATTGGGATTTTACAGATTTGCTCTCAGATCTCAGATTTTTCGTGCCCAATGGCCATAAAACAAGATTTTTCTTCCTCCGCATTTGTGGTAGTGCGTGTTTTAAAAGTCAGCTGTTCTTAAATTGCAATTTATGCTTATAAAAATCCACTCAATTTATGTTGATATCCATTGCACCGGCCAAATGTAAATTTTTATCTATTTTTCACAGACTTATCTTCTAAATACGTAATTAATAACACACTTTAAAGTTTGACAAAAGCCAAATGTTTTGGTGTTAGTGTAAGTAAATGTGAATCTTGCTCAGATATCGAGATTCGCAAAATTGCTCTGAACATGAAATCTGACAGCCAGCTGATTTCGAGAGCAGAAAAACTGCTCTGACTCCGAAAAAATGTGCTTTTTCTGTCCCAATGGAAATCGACATTAGTTTATGCTAAAGCCCGTATGACACTCCATTTTTTTTTAAGATTTTTCAGACTTTAAAAATGAAACTAGAGCAGGACGAAAGATTACTATGCAAATTCCCGATAGGAGTGAGTGCGTACACACCAGCCTAATTAATGTGGATATGTCAAAAAACTTTTTTTTTTTGACATTTCCACATTTAATTGTATTTGCCTCCAGCAGTGATCCCAGATTGGGGGGACAGTCGGTATAAAAATGAGGAAAAAATGAGAGAAAAATGTAGTGTCATACGGGCTTAAGCGGTTGCTGTTACTGCGGATTATGGAAAATGGAGTTTTTTACGTTATATATATTCACTACGCTTCTGAGTCGGTCTTCGGCCACTAATCAGATTAGAATAACTATACTACCACACCAAACCAATACCACATAAAAACACTGCGTACGCCTAGCCTACTGTAATACGTGAAGAACAAGTAATAAGTGGAAAATGAAAGTGAACTTTTGGGACAGTGGATATTTTACAACAAGTACTGAGTACCTATTCGTGATTGTACCCCATTATTGGTCCAAACGGCAATTTATAGTGGGAAAATAGTACTTTTCTTTGCAGCTTATGAAAAGAGTGACACTCCTCTATTATAGCCCATCAAAGAATGGTTGTCATGTATCTTTTCCACCGAACTAGATTTTAGTATTTTTTACTGTACATAAAAAATAGATTAAAATTGCAATAGTTGCGGGACAGTCAGCAAGAATTAATGCAGATTTTAAAGGATCACAGCCGAACATTTTTTTACTTTGTCTGTTAATCATTAACTATGCTTTGCGGTTCAACAGCGATGTAAATATTTAAATTTTTTTTTTTAAATTGATAGATACTATAACGAATTGGTCATTTCATTTTTATTTTTCGTTTTTTGTTGACTTGTTTTGTGACGCCATTATGCAAAATATACATATTTTACAATTGATTTTCGTGTACTAGATATAGGCTACAGGACAAACCACAACCAAGCTCTAAAATTAACAAAAGAGTAGCTACGCAATCGATAAAAAAAAAAGAAAAGTTTTGCATAATTGCGGTCGCCGATGATTATTCAATCGATATTCACTGAGATGTTATCATATTCGGGATTCTCAGATAAGCTCGCAAGCGAATGAAATGTTCTTCAGGGGAACTCGAAGTGAAAAAAAGCGAATCGTTTTTCTGGATTGTTGTGTTATTCGTTTTAAATTGATTATAATGATGAGTGTTAAAAGCACTAAATAAATATCTTGCTTTGGGGATTATTATCTCGCTAATGTAATAAATTAACTTCCTTTTGAAATTTGCTGGAATGCTTAAATGGGCATAAAACTGAAACTTTTTAATTGTTACATGAAATATATAAAGTTTTTAAGATGGGAGTGTGGTAAGCTACCGACTCTAACAATTTCCATTTGTTGACATACTATATTAATAACTGTCTGAAAAATTGATTAACTCACAGTTGGTGGCCCTGCTTCGTCACAATTTAAAAAATATATCGAGTCAACAGAAGCCGTGTTTTTTTGTTAGCTTCGATCTCAGCAAAGAAAAGTAAAGTAGGATTTTCAGCACGCAATTACAACAACTATTGCGAGGCTCGAAGTGTCAAGTATAGCGGAGTTGTTGTAGTTAGCGTGCTCAAACTTTGCTTTGCTGAGATCGAAGCTCAAAAAACCAGGCCTAGAGTTAAACATGACGCATGGAGTAAGCCTCAGTTTTATTTCATTCTTATGTTGGTATCAGTGTTACTATTTTCATTTATTTAAACTTTAGTTTCAGACAATGCTCCCTAAGTGATGCGAGGTAATCATGTACAAAGAAGCTTATAACGAAAATTGGTTTCAACATCGTTGCCTGTGACTAAGCTATGAATCACTATATGAATTCTTGTAAAATTATACATGCAGGCAGATATTATTTAAATGTAATCTCAAAAAAAAAAAATGCACGGAACCACTTTCGATCCGTCCGCGTCGTTCCGTTTCAGATATAAATTACATATAAGTTTAAATAAATCCATGGATAAGTGTATTGAGATAATTACATGATGAAAATACTGCCATCTGCCACCATTTGAATGTAAGCAGGCAGTTCGGACTCAGCAAGAGTGTGGCTAAAGTTCGTGTTAAACTTCATCATTCTAACCTAAAAAAGAGAATGGACTATTAAATACTACTTACATAACAAAATACGCGTCTAACTTCTTTGAAAAACAAAAAAAAAACTGTTTAGATAGAATTATTAATTTTAAATAGTCTGCTAAAAGATTCTGTCAATTTATTATACGTAAACACACATATATATTACCCAAAAATATTTAAATATACACCAATATGTAAACATTTATGTTACCATTAGTTGCTTTCGCTCTTATGAAATCTATGCCCACTGTAAAATAAAATATACATTACTTTAACTCAAGTCCAATTATTTGCAAGATCAACTTAAATATTTAAGCAAATGACAAGCAAATGATGGACCTATAAATTTACCTTCTGTACCGTTTTGTTTTGATGTAAATTAAATTACTAAACATAATACATTTTGTTTTGTTAAATAGTTTCCCCTGTAAAGTATTACTAATTTAACAGTTTAATTAAGAGACAACAAAACTTAAGGATAAGTTAACTAATTTCTAATGGTTTGATTTATGTTACAATATGAAACTTGCAAAAAAAAAGGATAACTAGGTACATCGACTTTAGTTCAGTAAAACAATTTACAAAATAAAAGAAAATAACAAAAACTGTGTTTCTATTTGTTTTTGTTTACTTTTGACGTTTCCTCAATTGAATACGATGCAATAGGCGTGTTTTTTCTAAGCAAAGCAAAGCAAGTAAAATAGGAATTTCAGCACGCAATTAGAACAACTACCTACTGTGAGTCCCTGAAAATCCTAATCTACTTTGCTTTGCTGAGATCGAAGTTAAAAAAAAAACAGGTCTACTATCAACAGCGATGCTTACTTGGCTAACTGGATTTTTTTTTTTAAATTCTTAAATAGGTATATAGTTAGCGTCTAAGCGATGTTTGCAAATTAATTTGACAGCAGTAGGTACTCATTTGTTGCATTGCCATTTCCCAATATTTTGATTGCAGAAACTAGTTGCGAAACCACAATCGATATAATTGATAAAGCACCCAAACTGAGCTTAAAAATCCAAACACATTTTCCTATTGGATTCGCATCTAGATCGGAATCTGAGTCAGACATTGTTACATAAGGTATTTATTTTTATTTATTTCATTTCATTATTTTTAAATAGGTACTACCTATAGCCTATACAATTGTTATAAAAAAAAATTAACAACAAAGTTATAATTAAAAATAGGTAGTGACATTTTTATTTGAATAATGATAATGTCACATCATGAAAAATATAATTTAGAAGTGCGGTGAACATTATTAAATTCAAATATACTACTATATAAAGTTAACAATTAAATAAAAGAGAAAAAAAACAAAATACGTAAAGAGAAAGAGGATAAATATAAATGAGGAGAAATTAAATAAATCAAATTACATAGTGCAACAAAACTTTGATGTCTTCATGATCGAAATCGAGGAGCCAAATTTTGACTTTATATATAAAATTGGGCAAAGATCTAATTACACGAATATTCGAAGGAAGGCTATTAAACAGTTTACGGGATTTACAACACAGTAGAAGTTTTTGAACAAAGCGGTGCGAAAAGAAAGTAAAACGACATAATTACTTGAATTACTACGCAAAGCACGGGTGTTATAAATTGGACTTCGCATATAGCCACCTCTTACAAAAAAAATCTTTGAAACTTTAAAGTAAAACAAATGTTTAAGCGGTAGAATTTTCAATGTTCTTAAGAAAACCATGGAACGAGCCAAGCGATTTGCCCTACAAACTATCCTGATAGCGCACTTTTGTAAGATAACCAATGGCTGCAGTTTCGTTAGATAGGCACACACCCTCACTCCAGCAACTTATTCCATACTGAAATTTTGATTGGAATAATTCAAGTATTTTTTAAGTAGTATGATTACAGCATTTCAGACGAAAGCTTCGGACAGTAGAACGAAAATAATGCTTCAAATTTGAAATATGATCTGACCAGTTCATATTTTGATCAAAAGTAACACCCAAATATTTAAACTGATTGACTATTTCAATTTTGAAACAATTTAACCCATTTCATCGTTCAGAAATGTCCTACAATGATACGAAAACTGGTGTCTTCATCTACCCAATACGTCTTCATTCTACCATAATGACTTATTGTGCAGGGACATAGCTTGATATAGCTGCTCGTTCCCATTTTAAGCGATCATAAGCAGCTTTAAAAGGTTCAGGTTAAAAGGTGTGTTCAGTTGGTTATTGAATTTGGATCTTCTGCGCCCGTTTAGTAATATCTAGACGACATAAAAACATCAAGTTTTGGTAAACGTCGAAATAAGATGCACGCTGTTGTGTCACTGTAGCTCTTTTTACTTACTGGAGATATATTTCAAGAGACCCATAACTGAATCGCTTGAGCAAGAATGCGATACAACTGCAGTGCAAAAGAGTTTCGCATGTTAGAACAACATATGTACGAGTAAGTATGGTAGTTAATTTTCAGCAGATTCCACCGAAAACCAATCTGCAAATAGCACCACCTCAGTAGCCTTCTGTTCCTCATCTGTACAGCCCACAGCATTGTTGACTGAGTAAAACACAACTCAATTCTACGACTTACTTTTTATATCAAATAGGTACCGTTCGTAGCCTCGAGGTAAAAAGTCCCATCCGCAATCAGTACACAAACCGAATGGAGTGCAAATAAAATCAGGGAAACCCGGGTAGGAACGCAAGTCGAATGTAGGTCAACCTATAACTACCAAAGACTCCTCTCCTCTTCAAATCGATTGTAGAAAGTTGAAAAACCCACTTGTTGATGGTCAGCCATACCCTTCAGAATGCAAAGAAAGAAATCAAAACCTTCACCGAGTACTTCTATAGCACCTCGTCCTTGAGCTCTGGCAGAAGATCAAAATACTTGTAATAAGTAAAATTTATGACATGAATAAAATAAAATTCGAAAGCGCGTCCCACATAAATTCATACGCCCGCACATACCGGGAACTGTGTTACTTCAACAAGTCAAGAAATGCCAACCAGCATCATCGTCATGCAGCCCACCCCAAATTCAATTAGAGAATGTGACTTTATCACTTCTGGCAGAGGGTAAAAGTAGTTCCGGCGCTGCACTAAAAGCCATCTTATGCAGTTACAAGGATAATAAAATAACGAAACATTAAGGAACGCCAAAGAATTTACAAGGACTTCCGCTAGTCGGGTTATAACTTGTCGCTGTGGCAATTTTCAAGTTTATTTGAAGCAATCGTCACTTGTCAGTAAGTCATCGCGTTGTTGGCTGATTGAAAGTTGCAAGTGGTGCGGGTGGATTTCGTGACGTTGTCCATGTATGTATGCCCCCATCAGCTGCAGGACAAACACATAGCAATATAGTCATCCATTATTGATGTAAGTTGTTGCTGTTACAAACTGCTTCGCGTCATCCCGGAGGACGTTAATATAACTCAAACTGATTGGAACATCATCCCTGCTCTCGTATACATAATGTAGATCGTATGTGTAGAATGGTTAGTTAAGCTGTGGAATTGCAATGACTGCAGGAGGTATACAATTTTTGTCCCCACCACCAGTATGCGTCGTGCAGAGGCACAGCCACATTGAACGCTATGTGTTTACGAATTATTTTTACTTCGATGAAACTTTTGGACGGAAACACTCTACGAGTGTTTGAGGACTTTAAGCAGAAGTATAGTAATTATATCAAAGCAGGACTGGGCATCTCTTCCTTTTTCTGATTGTTAATGTTTTTTTTTTTTTTTTGACAAAGTAAATGTGTCTTTTTGATTACCCTGAGCAGCGAACGATTATTTTTGACACTGATTAATTTTTCGACGGTAATGTTATATTGTTTTCGAAAATTCATACGTACCTTGTAAATCTGGTTGCCTTTTCAAGTGATCCACCTCTCAACAACATGTACCCAATATTTAATGGCTTGGAAACATGGAGTATTCCTGATTTCCTAATTTTACAAAATAGTGCACTTTCAAATTTGCTTGCTTGCAAGTATACGTCACTCCACCTACTTGTTTAGAATGATATAAAACTCGAATGAGTAGGGCGTATACGTAACATTTTTCTCTATTTACACTAGGAGGAGGTAACAAGAGAAATATTGCTTGCAATATTTTGGCGTGAATTTATAAGTCCTGCTATATATTAAGGGCTTTGGCTATATTTACAACCTAGTACGGCATTGTGTTCCTATAGTTCTGGAAGCATATTTATGCCGCCAGAAAATATTTCTCCTTTTGGGAGTAATTTACAAACATTGACATGGACCTTTTTCTAATACGGCAATACTTAAAGCTCGACGGTCCAACAAGAAGAAACAGAAGTTCACGAAAATATATACCGGGCACCTTACAAAAGCTACACTACTTAGCAAAAGACTGTAGTGAATACCTATGTGAAAACGCTTGAAACTCTGATTGACAAAATATCTTGCACTTCTATTAAAGCTAGGCTGCAGTGTGAAACGGCGTTTCACCCACAAACAACCATCAACATAACAAACGCATCGACAACACCCGCACATATGTACACATACACATCCGCCTTGAAAACTATTTCCACCCAGTGCCTTTTTAAATTTTCCACCAACATGGAACATTGCACAGGCAACAGGCTTTTTTCTACGCATGTGTACTAGCACCCTCCCCCTAAAAAAGAAACATCTTCCAAGCCGGAATAGATTACCCCTTCATTCTTAAAATCAGAACCACCAGCTTTGTTGCGTAATTTCAAAGTTTCCAGGTCGCGGGCGGTGATATCTGGGAATAGTTCCCCTCAATTTGGGTGCGATGAAATCTATGTTTTGGTAAAAAATCGATTTTCCCAAACGAAAACAGCTGCTATCAGCCTACGCGGCAAGTAGTCCCGCATCTACAAGTGAAACCAATTATCATCCCCTCCCCCATGTCATTTTAACTGGAATCAAGCTCTTTTCAAACTTAGGTATTTGAAAAAGCAAACACTTGGACAAGAAAAAAAAAGAACTCGAAGCTCGACTCTTCTCATTGAGGCGAATTTTTTCAGCTCCAACATTCAGTGGGACACAGTCCTTCGGGTGATGATAGCGCGAAACAGTCTTCACAGTGTCAAGTGTGTGTATCTATCTTTCCAAGTTTCCACTGCAATATTCCTCTTCCTTTTTTTATTCGTTTATATTCCAAAACTCTTCTCTTCTAGGATACTACAGAATCACGTCCCGCAAACGGACTTTCTCGTCCCAGAAGAGAAGATCAAAAAATCAAAAACTAGCAAAGTGATAGTTTAGTTAAACGTTTTTTTTTTTTTGGTTACTGTTCCATTTAATTTCTTTCTGGTGGCTTGGTCCTTAGAATTTGTACATCCCACCTACCTACGTCCCAAGATTCTTTCAAAATTACGCTACCTTCCAGACGAAGAGGACATTTATGCGGATAGAAATAAATTTGTTCAGGGCCACCTAAGGTTTGTGCTTGGGTTATTTTCAGTTACAACTTATATCGCGTATAATAATATTCAATAACCGTCCTAGTGTTTGTTGCAGATCCTGTTGTTCCTTCATAAAGAGTTTGGTTTTGCATTTAATTTTTCTTAGTTGCGCCTCAACCTGCGTTTCGACCTAGTAAACTTTGACCTTTCAGTAAAATTTTTATTTCGTTTTAAATTTTTCCACCCCTAAAATTTGGCGTATCCCTCAGTTGAATCCTTTCAAAAACAAATCTTCCCAAAAACAAACAAACATTTTTTTCTGTTCTGTTACGTCGTGAAGACGGTTTAAAAATTGAAGTTTCCGACGAGCTTTCGCAAAAAATTCATTTATGTCCAAATTGCGTCGTGGAAAATGGATTAAGTGCAACGGAGATTCATGTAAATTTGAGGTGAGTCCTTTGAAAAATGTGTACCTACAAGTACCTACTGTAAGTATTTTGTGTGAGCGTATCATTGCTGTGTGTTATTTATTTGTGTATACGTGTGAGATAGTGAACATATCTTTTTTTTCTAAATGTGGTTAACATTTAGTGAGCCAGAGCCTACATTTCATACCGAGAAATTCTGCAGGCGCCAGGATATTTTTTATTATGAGCTCGACATGAGAGAGTTTGTTTTTTTTTGTAAAATAAACAGCTAACTAATGAGTGTGCCTGCGTCACACAAACTTTTGCTTTCGATCGATTTTTGTTATAAGTTTTGTAATTTGTTGATCTACTATCTGTATACAGTGTACATACCAATATACTCCACTTTTCGTTAAAAAGGGATGATGAAGCTATCATGTTTGATTTGGTGCGTTCGAAGTGGGTTGACTTGTAATCTCTTAGAACTTTGAGTGATAGGGGTTATCTATCAATTGTATTTGGGTGGTGGGTAATGGGATAACAAGTGAGCTGATAGTTGTTATAATATGGTTGTAATTGGAACTGCGTTGGTATACAATAAAAATTTAATTGTTAAGCATTTTTTTATAAAACAGATAGTCTCTCTAAATAGCTTGGTTCGTATAAATTGGCTACGAAAATGTGTACTTCTACGAAGACCACATATGGCGGATCTATCTTCTGAAAGGTTGATGTTTCGCTTTTATCTTTAAGACTCTCTGGCCTAAAGCCACTGCATCGGTTTTGCTTTTGCCGAAATTTATTAGATTTCTTTCTGATCAATACTCATTATCATTAACTCCGTTTCGTACTTACCACTGGAATATGTAAGGGTCTTCAATTTATCAGTTGAAACGATTCTAATATTTACATATGAGATCATCTAGGTAGAGACAATTTAAAGTAACAATTTGGTAAGCGGAAAGCACAACATATCAAGAAGTTGTTAAATTTATTCAAGCTATTTAATCCTGCTGTATTATTGCTCCGTTATAATTGAAATCTACATTTAGTACATTTTCTGTACCTACCCTACTGTTGATGAATGGATTGATAGAGGAGAAAACTGCAACGATGATTTGGAAGAGTTCGAGTTAATCATCCAGAGGAAAGAACCAAGGAGCAGACACCAGGCAGATTCGATAATATAAAAGATTTATTGTTATAAATATACATGTGTCATACGATACCAAATTTGTTCACGTTGAAGGTATTGTGCGTGCTGCGATTGAAATCCAAGTGGCAGATTTTCTCTCGTTTCAAACGCAGCATCACCCCGAACGAACAACAGTACAAAACAGAATGCAAAAACCAATACGCACAGCGCAGGTAATGCAATTGTGCGTGCAATGTTAATTGTTCGTGTAGTGCGAACAAGTATTGTATCATATAATACAAAACAAAATTTGGACAATAATTGTTGTATACAAGTACAGTGAGGCAAAACATAATTGATACCGAACAAGAAATAAATATAAACAAAAACTGAATATAAGCAATTAACAATAAAACTAATAAACGAATTAAATGAACAAATTTTGAATTAACTAACGACTCGACTGTTTCTCAACATCCCGGCCCCCCTGGAACGAGTTTCAGGAACATGGCAGCAATGCAATTTTAGTAATTGGGCGTACAAATAAGCCCCGACTCGTCCGGATGGAAGCCACTCGAACATGGCCATCAGCGCCTGGTGTCACAGCTTCTATTTTGCCGAGAAGCCACTTTGTAGGAGGAAGATTTGGCTCCTTCAACACAACTACATCGCCAGGTTTGAAACTTCTACTAGGCTGCTGCCACTTCGACCTCGTCTGAAGCGTAGTGAGGTACTCATTCGTCCACCGTTTCCAAAATCCTTGAACCATACTTTGGAGGTGGTTCCAGTGCTGCAAACGATTTACTGGTGTGCTCAGTAGGTTGGGTTCCGGAACAGCGGTGTAAGGTTCACCTATAAGGAAATGAGCGGGTGTTAGAGGGTTTAGATCTTCATCAGATACATAACACAAAGGACGAGAATTCAAAATGGACTCAATCTGAGTCAGTACTGTGTACAACTCCTCGAACGTCAAAATCGCAGAACCCACAACTCGACGTAGATGCAACTTGACCGATTTGACACCAGCCTCCCATAATCCGCCAAAATGAGGCGAGGAAGGGGGGATGAAATGCCATGCGATGTTGTCCTTGGCAAGCGAAGCTGCGATTGTGTCGTTGTATGCTTCTGACATAACCAACGTGTGCATTTCGTTTAAGCACCGACGAGCACCTTGGAAGTTGGTTCCATTGTCGCTGTAGATATTGGAACACAAGCCTCGACGAGAAACGAATCTACGCAAGGCAGCAAGAAACGCATCAGTAGTGAGATCGCTCACTACCTCCAAGTGAATTGCCTTCGTAGACAAACATACAAAGAGTGCAATGTATGCTTTCGACAATTTGGGATTACGTCCTCGAGACAGCTTTATCGTCAGAGGCCCAGCGTAGTCGCACCCAGTGTTGGCAAACGGGCGACTTGGTTGAATCCTCTGGGCTGGTAACTCACCCATTAGCTGTTGGCTTGTCAACTTGCGTTGCATGAAACAGACCTTGCATTTGTGTACCGTCTTCCTGATGAGGTTTCGACTACCCAATATCCAATATCGCTGCCGGACTATAGCGAATGTCTCAGATACTCCTGGATGCAAATAATTGTTGTGAATATCTGCTATAATGAGAGAAGAGAGTTTGTTATTTTTGGGAAGAATAATAGGATGTTTAAGGTTAAAGGAAAGCGCTGCATGTTTCATTCGTCCCCCCACACGAAGCAGTCCATCATTGTCAACAAAGGGGGAGTATTTGAGGAGTTTTGATTTGATGGGCAATTTGTGATGTTTAATTAAGAACCGTATATCCGCACTGAATGATGTTTGTTGTACACCTTTTAGGATAAAGGCCTTAGCTTTTCGAATTTCACTTAACTTGAGACCAGAGGTAAGTCGATTGGGTTTTGGAGTACGGCAATTAAAGGCAAATCGAATGCAATACGCAAGTATTCTCTGCATACGATACCACGAGGATATTTTTTCGACGAGAGTTTGTATGATATCGGTGTCAGCAGATGTTATCAATACTTGGCGAGAGGATTGTCTTTCCTCAATGTCCTTGAATGCCGAACTGCGCGAACCGATGTTTGATTTTGGCCAATGTTCTTCGGCGATCGATAGCCAACACGGACCGGTCCACCAAAGATTGTGTGTAGGCAGATTCGCTGGAGTTACACCTCTCGAAGCACAGTCTGCCGGGTTCGATTCCGACGCGATGTGATGCCATGAATGTCTTGGAACCGTTTCGAGTATGGCAGCTGTGCGGTTAGCCACAAATGTTGTCCAGCGACGAGGGGGTGCAGACAGCCAATGTAGTACGATCTCGGAATCGCACCACGCATAGGTTTTGGAGACCTTCGTTGTTATCGACGACTTGAGTAGGTTTAACAACCGAGTCAACAGCAAGGCGCCACAGAGTTCCAATCGCGGGATTGAGACTGGCTTTAAGGGAGCCACCTTAGTCTTGGCCGCTATTATGGTGATGTTGTATGATCCATCGGCTATTCTACAACGACTATAAACCACGGCTGAGTATGCTAATGATGATGAATCCGAGAACCCATGTAGCTCAATCTCTTCCATTGACGAGAATACATTTCTTGGAACACGAAGTTTTTCGAAGTAATGGAGTTCCTGTCTGTATGCAATCCATTTCTGAGCTAGAGGAGGAGGTAATGGATCATCCCATCCAAGGTTGAGTTCAGCTGACCAGAGCTCTTGAAATAACAGTTTGAATAGAACCACCGAAGGAGCCAACAATCCTAGTGGGTCAAAGATCCTAGATACTTCGGAGAGTAGAGTTCGTCTGGTTGACGACGAGGATGTAGGGATTTTCGACATTTGGTAGGAAAACTCATCACTTGCGGGGTTCCAATACATGCCTAGGACTTTGATCAATGAGCCTTTGGTGTCGATGGTAGTGTATTCGCAGTCTCCTACTGGCAACTCAGATAGCAAGGGCCAACAGTTGGAGCTCCATTTTCGGAGTTCGAGCTTAGCCATCGACAGCAGGTTGACTAGTTCAGATTTCAGTGCGATGAGATCTACTATTGAATTCGATCCCGTCATGATGTCGTCCACGTAGACGTCATGCAAGAGAACACGAGATGCATTTGGAAACTGTGTCTGGTAATCAACTGCTAACTGCTTCAAAACTCGAACCGACAAAAACGGAGCAGACGCAGTACCGTAGGTGACGGTACACAATCGGAAGTGCTGAATCTCGTCGGCAGGATTTTCACGCCAAACGATGCGCTGAAAGTCAGTGTGTAGATCGTCCACCCAGATTTGACGAAACATCTTTACAACATCAGCAGTAAAGACATACCGATGCTGTCGAAAGCGCAAACATACGCCGATCAAATCCCGTTGAATTGGAGGACCTACCAACAATGTATCATTCAAGGACTGACCATTTGAGTCCCTTACCGAACCATCAAAAACGACACGCAGCTTTGTGGATGAACTGTCCGGTTTTAAAACTGCGTGATGTGGCAAATAGAATTGCTTTCCCGGTGCTGTATGTATTTCCTTAAAGGGAATCCGCTCCATATGGCCAAGATCTAAATATTCCTTCATGAAATCCGAATATGGCCGACGCAACTGAGGATTATAACGAAATCTGCGTTCCATGGAATGAAGCCGTGAAATGGCAGATGGTAATGTGTTTCCGAAAGTGGGTTGTGGCGATTTGAAGGGTAGCGAAACAACGTATTTACCATCCGAGGAACGACCGAAAGTTTGTTGAAAATGCTGCTCAGCTGGGTCGTTGATGGACGAATCGTCTTGAGTTGGTGCAACATCATCCAACTCCCAAAAACGCTGAAGCAACACATCAACATCGAGAGTAGAATGGAGTGAGGACAATGTGTTGTCGGGCATTGTACTGTCGAAAAGCTCTCCAGTGATAACCCATCCGAACGACGTACACTGAGCGAGTGGAACACCTTCAGGACCATTAATTTGCTCTCCCTTCAAAATACTCCACAGTTTATCAGCGCCTAACAGCACATCAACTGGAGCAGACAGATTGAAGTTAGGGTCGGCCAAATCTAATCCCTCCAAATGTGACCACAACGAAATATCGAAGGTATGGGTCGGCAGATTCGCAGTCAACTTACTCAGAACGTAGGTATCGACAGGCAAAACAGTTGAGTTGATTCGCGAACAAAGGTGTAAAGAAATGCAACCTCTAGTATAACCAGCGTCCATAGACGACAAACCGGAGACGGGAATTCGAGCATGTTTGCGGGGATAACCAAGTCTTTGAGCGAAAGATTCCACGACGAATGACGATTGAGACCCGGAATCCAGCAATACGCGACAAGCGATTAAATTCCCCTGAATGTCCTTTACTGTAGCCAGTATGGTTGGTAGAATGGTTTGCTTGAGCACCGCATTAGCCTTAAACGAATGGTTGTTGACGAGTGACGAAGTGATAGGCAACGAAGAAACCGAACATGAAGAGAGAGGCTGTTGGGTGGTAGCTGAAGGTAAAGTCTTCGAATCAGGTACCGGAGATTGACTTGCAGACAAAGATTGGTTCCTGTAATTATCTTCAGGATGGACCAAAGAATGATGAGGCGACTTACAAACGCGACACCGAAAGGTAGATCGACATTTTTTCGACGAATGTCCACCACGAAGGCAGTTAAAACAAAGCGAGTTTGTCTTCACAAAATGTCTACGCGAATTAGTGTCTAATGCCACGAATTTGGCACACTGAGCTAATATATGCTCACCTTTGCACTTGGGGCACTGCGATTTAGGTTCCGAAGCTTCCACGATATGCGACCGAATAGGAACAGTTGGTTTTGTACGCGACGAAATGGACCGATTAATAGATTGGCATGACTCTAGCGCATCACACCTTGATTGCAAAAAGTCCAATAGTTCTTTGATAGTGCAATCGTCCCGAGAACCGACATCTGCTGCCCACGCTTGGTTTGTGTCAGGGTCTAGCTTGTTCAGGAGCAGATAAATGAGCCATGGGTCGCGACCATTATTCTTAATGGCATTAAGGCCACGCACTACTTCATCTGCCCCGTCAGTGATTTTCCGAAGCGTATGGACGTTACTCACACTGATTGCAGGAAGCGACAAAAACGATTGTATGAACGATTTCACAATCAAATGCGTTCTATCGTACCGAGCTTCCAAACGTTCCCATGCCTCAAGAAAATTTGCATCCGAAATCGGAATGTGCTTTATAAGATTGGCCGCGTCATCTCGAAGGAATGACTTTAGGTAGTGAAACTTTTGTGTTGCAGTAAGGCTATTTTTACTGTCAACTGACCCCACGAAAAGATCACGAAAAGACGGCCAATCTTTATAGTTTCCCGAAAATGGCGGAATCACGACTGCAGGTAATATCACGGAAGCGGAACTTTGCTTTGAACTCTGATTTAAATTTTCCAGAAACGCAGATTGCTGATTTATCAGCCGCTCTACGGTCGAATTGTCCGAATCTTTCCGAGCGACACCTTGCCTATCACGAATTCCTTTCACGAACTTTGAATGCGCCATGAAATATTTATCTTCATACGAAAAAAATTCACTTTTAATATTCTCAAGGTCATCTCTAACATGCGGCAGATATTCATAATGCAACGAAGAGAACTCTAACCACGTTTCCTCCAATTTATTTAATCGAACCTCTAATAATTCAAGAGGTGTGGATTCTTCGATTGTTTCCACGAACAGCGATGCGCGATCTAATCGTTCTTGCGCATTTTCCCGCTGCAATTTTACCTTTAAAATACTCATAATTGATAGAGTTTAGATTTGTGCAATAAAACACGCGACACGGAAGGAATTTTACGGTAAAATATACTCGTCTGTGCAAATGATAGCTCCCTTTAGAAATTATACTAAACGTTGTATTATATCAAAGAGAATATGCCATCCAAACGTTCACGAAAAATGAGTGCACAATTTCACACGTGGAAATTCCAAGAAACAAAAAATGTTAATTTGTCTGTCGCGGTTCACTTTAATTATCTTTAATTCGGCTAAGAAGGACCAGTAATTATGTTGATGAATGGATTGATAGAGGAGAAAACTGCAACGATGATTTGGAAGAGTTCGAGTTAATCATCCAGAGGAAAGAACCAAGGAGCAGACACCAGGCAGATTCGATAATATAAAAGATTTATTGTTATAAATATACATGTGTCATACGATACCAAATTTGTTCACGTTGAAGGTATTGTGCGTGCTGCGATTGAAATCCAAGTGGCAGATTTTCTCTCGTTTCAAACGCAGCATCACCCCGAACGAACAACAGTACAAAACAGAATGCAAAAACCAATACGCACAGCGCAGGTAATGCAATTGTGCGTGCAATGTTAATTGTTCGTGTAGTGCGAACAAGTATTGTATCATATAATACAAAACAAAATTTGGACAATAATTGTTGTATACAAGTACAGTGAGGCAAAACATAATTGATACCGAACAAGAAATAAATATAAACAAAACTGAATATAAGCAATTAACAATAAAACTAATAAACGAATTAAATGAACAAATTTTGAATTAACTAACGACTCGACTGTTTCTCAACACCTACATTATTTTATATTTATATTGGGACTTTTAGCATCGCATGTGAAAATGTTGTCAATCTCGTGCAGTTGCGACCATAGATATTTTTTTTATTAGAACCAATAAAGTTTAGTAAAACCTATCAATAGGTTTGACGTAAGTCCGACGGCTTCTAGAGCTGGGTAGCATTTTTGATTTTACTTAAAAATTCGATAGCTGAAATAGTTCAATATCTTGTGTATGAATGTAGGTAGAGTTTCCTTTAAAAAGTTCTTGAATTCAATGGAAGATGACATTTTCGCTCACGAGCTTACCTGAGAAAAATTTCATTATATAGATAACCTATGCAAATGAAAACAGGAAGATATTGCAGACGTCTTGGGAAGTTATATGTAAATTTAAGGAAGTGAAGTACGGTATTCGTCCTTCCTAAATCGTGAAAGAGGTCCAGCAATATAAACTGCACCGATCACACTCCGTCGCTTTAGAAAAAATTCAATTTGGGTTTCGAATACATTCATCTAAATGCAATCCACAAATAGCTTGCGGCTGAATTATATTTGACAGTGCAAGGCTTTAGATGCATTTTCCATTATATTGCCGCTCACTAATCCATTTGACTTTTTGACAACTTATAACAAAAATGGCTTATAATTTTATAGAAGTCGAGGACTAACTTTTCATATTTTTCCCATTGTGCTTAGTGTTTAAATTGACAGCTATGCTTCTTCCGTGGTACTTGGCGGCTCCAGCTGTAGAAAAAACGTCAAAAAGTAGCGAATCTCTCGAAATTGATTGACAACTTATTTTCAAAACCTGAGCTTCGAGCTCTGTAAGATTTACTTTGTTCCCTTTCAAGTGATTAAACACACCAGACCTTGATGTCAGAGCGTCATAGACATGACGACGCCCCATGACGTGATTTCGTTGACGTCAATCGCAAAGGAACCCCACAAAGCTCTAACAATATGTTCAGAGTGCCTGATAAATTACATTGCCTGCGTGGACGGTAGCAGGATTCTGTCGATTCTTGGTATTTATGAATTCGTCCCGCGGGCACAACCCTCCGTAGACAGCCCTCATCAATCAAGCGTATACATTTTTTCCAACTTTAGCTGCAGCATAACATACGATGTTTGAGTAGTCCCTTTGAGAACTTTGTTGTTTAAGTAATTTGATTCACAATTAAAGTCTTTGTCATGAAAACCCTAATGCAAGGTCTAATTAGTTCCTTGTGAACAATATTTTCCAATATATTTTCAACCTGTGGAAGCATATTTTTCTTTTTCCCTCAATTCCCACGCTTTTTTCTCTGATAAAGTTCCACGATTTCCTGGAATTATAGATATCTACTGATAGCAAACTACCCCTTGGTGATAAGATACACCTACATCAGCTGAAGCTTTTTTCTCTCTCGCTCTCTCGCTCTCTCTCTCTCTATTTGTGTAGGTATCTATCTGCTGAATGCGCACTGTTGATGTGCGACATGCGCTGTCGCCTGTCGGTTGTCCCCATCGACTTCCAGAAAAGAGACGATTCTCCTAGGGTGGTGGTCCTACGGAGGAGAAACGCACACAGCTTTTTGATGGGATGTTTTGACTATATTTCGAAAGACCTGTTGGACAATTTTCGACTCGGCAGTAGAGTGAAGAGAAATGTGTTAATAATCGTAGTATACATCTCCGAGTTGGCGAACTGCAATATACTGCTAAAAAAAATATAAATACAAATAAAGTAATAGATATACATACAGATAACCTCTGAATACAGACATTTCTATAGGTCGAAGGTACGTAAATGTGGCTGTTTGTATATCGAGGAGGATGTGGCGATGATGGTTGGTTTTTGATAATTTGCAGAACATGGAGACATTTCAATTCTCCGTTCATTGGGTTTCATTTGCTGGGGGAAACAAGCATATTGAGTGTGAAATTTAGTTGCAAAGATAGTGAGATACGAGAACAAAGTGACGGGTTGTATGTGAAGTCGTGATTTTAGTTTAACTTATTTTTTTCTTTTTTTTTTTTCTTGGTGATGACTTTTGATAAAACCTAATGGGGTGAGATGCTTTTTTATTAGTTACATATTGTGGACAGACGATTTTTCATACTCTTTTTTTTTTAGAAATTTAATTAGCTTTAAGAAATGCAAGTGCATATTCGGTGATGCCATCAGTTTAATAGGACTAAGTAGACTTTGTAACGATTTATGTTAAATCTGTAGTTTTCAAATTTGAATCACTTTTTCTTGTACTTGAAGAAGATTCTAAAAACGATTTTAAGTGGTACAGACAAATCTGTCGGTCATTAGTTACCTGCATATAAGAAGGGTTTTTTGAAGTCTATGGTGAACAAACGAAAAGCTTTGTTAAAAATTATATTCCATGTTTTCAATTTATTCATAGGTTTGTACTCATACTGGAGAGAATTTGATTTTTCTCCCATCCTGTGGCGGTTCTCAAGGGATTGTTAAACAAAAAAGTCTCGAACTTCCATTGGTGTAGTTGATAAGTCATAATTTATGTGCATGATTGATTGATCCTTCTTGATAGTTATTTGAACTTTTTATCAAGAAAACTTTTGGTCGGTAATGGTCAGTAAAACTCAAGTTTTATGTGTTTATATTTCATGTATATAAAATTATTATTAGTGGCGCAGTGAGTGGCTTAATGGTTAGTGTGTTGGACTATTGGACCGCAAAAACCCAAATTCCAACTCAGGGTTTTTTCACTGCGCCACCTCTAGCGAACGTCTGACAAACATCCGAAAGTATAACTGTCTTGAAAGTGCTTCTCAATTAGCCGTTTGGAATCGGCATAAAATTGTAGATCCCTTCCATTCGTTCCAAAAATGAAAACTCACACAAAACGAATGGTTGCGAGAAGCTAGGCCTAGGGTCCCTTCTATATTTATAAATAAATATAGAAGTAAAAACTATCACAACCGAATGAAAACACAAATTTACCGAAGAACTTGTTTCGAAATTATTTAAAGTTTTAGCCGCTCCGAAATGTTTGAATTGAGGGGCAAAGGCAGCACTCGAATAAGAAATGCTCCTCGTTTTACATTAAAAGTATTTATAAACATTTTTCATTGAAAACGGCTCTTTCAAGTCCCAAAACTTCTCTTCCGTGTCGTTAGCGAAGAAAAAGTAAATTGCTTCTTCAACAGCATTTCCTTCGGTATTTTACAAGACGCAACCGATTTTCACAGACAAACTTCATTTCCGTTAGACGAATCCATCCAAGCGATGAGTGACTTCACTTTATCCAGTTCAAAAACGGATTTTCGGAAAACAGACTTCCATCAATACAATCGTCCGGAAATATATGCCAAAAGCAGATGTAATTGCAATTTCAAGCATTATTTTTGTACATACTTTCTTCTTTCTGGAATGACGAACTTATAAATATTGAAGAGGGTCCATAGTGGCTTGCAGATAGGTGTTGCCTCTGCACTTGCATTCCTGATGTTCTTTACCTGTCAAACCTCTGTTGAGATATTGGTTACACATTTTTCTTTACGAGATAAAGTGACTGTCGATATTTATAATTCCGTATCAAGTAGATTTCTAATTTAAATTTTATTTAAATATTCCCAATAGTGGTAAATGCATTTCTTGATTTTATTATTATTATTATTATTGTTTTAAAAGTAAATAAATTACAGTTTAAATTGTCTTACAGCACAAGCTACCTGGGCCTTCGGCTAAATTGATTTTAAGAAGCAGTGATCTTATTTCTTAATTTATGTTAAAACATTTGCTACTGAATAGTGCCGCTGCCGATTGGCAAGTTGTCAAGTGAACATAAAGCGGCATTTGTGTACTAATTGTTACCGGAACATGTTGTGAAATATCCCATTTTAGACCGCCATTTTCTTGTTATTTTGTCCATAAATTAGAATATGCCAGACTAGATAGAATGAATATGTTTTGTATAATGTCCCTATGAGAACGTAGATATTAATGTGTCCCGTGATATGAAAACTGTAAACAATAAACTGGAACGTAAAAAAGCGGGCAGTTTCAAGCTTCTCGATTAAGGTGGGATTCGTCCGACAATTTCCGTTGGTAAATTATTGTCAATATTTGTACCGATTTCTCTTGGCTGGTAAAAATAAGATTTCGTTAATATTCTTATTCGCTTGCATAGATAATGTCTTTTTAATTCTAAAATCCTATTCAAATTATGCACGAACAACAAATGTTATATAATTATTTAAAGCCATTGCATTACTTGTCTGTGGATGTTATTGACAACAATCTCTCAGCTGCGACATGTAATTATATTCATAAATATAATCATTTTAGTATCATGTACGCATGTAGGAATTTCTATGGAAATATTATTATCATTTTCCATAATGTTTACTAAGAGGTTTCTTACTCCGTGCAGAAGCTCAAGATAAATTGAAATCCACCCACGATCCATGCATATATATTTACAGGAAATGCTAAGTCCTTTTGTTGGGCTGTCCTTTTCTTTCTGCAACAAGAACAGTAAATAAACTGAAAGCTATTTGTATTAAGAAGTTAATTTAAATGAGGGTGGTTGGAAAATGTAAATCACCCATAAAGAGTTTGAAAATATGTTCACATTTGTTAATACTACACAATACTATGTAATTAGAAATATTGTACACCTATGCTCGTGCGCCAAAATTAAAGGTGGTGGGGTATTTGATTATGCAAATCTCGTTGTTTATACACTCTAGGGTTTTCCTAGATATTGCTCCATTTCGTGAGAATGATCTTTTGAAATCTGACCACCTCTTCAAATATTCGGCATATCTCTTTCCAAAAAAGTGTATTGCAAGTAGTATAGTAAAATGTTTTTATTTCAACATAATAACAAAAAGTTTTCAATTTTTTTTTAAATATAATTTTTAATTCAATTTTTATGTTCAAAATACAAAACTTACGACAGCTTCACGCAGGATGCTTTCAGTCTTGAAATTTTACTCAACAGCCTCTGTTGGTATTGCAAAACTGCCTCAGTTCCTTTGAATATGCCCATCAGTGTCCAAGACCAGACATTGTGCAATAGAAAAACAAATTTCTGACACACAATTGGTGACACAATCGAAAATCCTTAAACAGGATTTCAGTTGGAAATACCTAATAATAATATCGACATCCATGTCACGCAAGTTGTCGTATTAAAATGTCTCCAAAGTAATAATTGAGTCTAGCATTCCCAGACAGTAACCTACACCTGCCTACATTATGATGTTGACGAAGTCGCACAATGGCACTTACGCTGTTTAACACTTATTGGGTCTAATAAGTTTCGGTGGTGTCCTTAGTGATTCTTGGAGAACAGTGGGTGTTATCCAATGTCCAACGTGAGGACATTCAAACCACGGTGTGTGGTTGCCTCTGTTGGGCCGGAACGAGAGAGAAGTATCCCTTGTGCATATAAATGTATTTAACAGCGACAATATTTGTCCGATCAAATGAATACGTACAACGTACATACGTAAATAAATCATGCAAAACGAAGTTGAGGGCACAGCTGAAATAAATAAGTACTTACTCGTAGTTGGCGAAACAGGTCCGTAAGGATCATAGGCCTAGCTTCACACAACCATTCGTTTTTGTGTGAGCTTTTCATTTTTTAGAACGAATGGAAAGTATGTACAATTTTATGCAGTAAAATATGAATGTCATCAAATATTTCAATGGAATCAATCTATCCAATAAATATCCTGTATGGGAAACAGTGCCTGCTGCTGACTTAATGTTAACTAAGCATTGTTTGAGGTTTTGATTTAAGCTGTTTGTTTGCCTATTCTTTTCAGAAAAATATGTTTGCACCATTACAACACTTCTACCACTATAGACGAATCGAAATTTGTTTTTTTTTTCCGTCGAAATGGTGTTGTTCGTTTTGCTTTTATATATATTCACAAAGTAAACAAGACTGTTGACTGAAATCAAAGTTATCACAAATAGATTACATTATTTTTTATACACACACCGAATCAATGTAATGCACATATGACTGAATACTGAATGTAATACTGGTATTTACTTCATCCTTTTAGTAAAACACACCAGATAGAGGAATTAATTATCTCAATTGAGTTTGTATAGACATAAAAGGCAGATAAATATAGCTGAACCATTCATGGCAGGACATAGGTAGATTATGTTTTTGCCGAACACTAATTAACTTTCAATCAGCAAGCAGGCTGATATAATTATAACGGTTCAGCTAAAGCCTGTTCATAGGCAGACATGTATAGGTACTGCAGACAAAGCTGATTAATCATACGAATTCACTATTTAATTAAGTTCGCTTGTTGGCTGATACCCACACATTTCGTTGAAAAACTAACTTAATTCAAACTTTTCACTTAGTATTTGCGGGGATGATATCGAATTTTTGCAACTGCAACACGTAGGTGTAGACAACTACTTTTGAGTGAAACTAATGCAAGCACATATGAGTCCGCATACATAGATCGGCTATGATTTGCAATATTCTTTTTAGGTGGACTTTTTAACCCACTTTATCAAACAGTCAAACTGTTGAAGTACATTTTATGCGAACTCATCGTTTCCGTTTGCGGGAGAATGACATTTCCATTGGAAAATCAAACGACAAACCACACACTTTATACCCACGTTATTGCATTTACTCAGAAAGGTCCTTTTAACTTTCAGTTTTAAAGGTCAGAGTTGAAAAAACCAACACCGCGACCGCCTGATGTGATTAAAGCCGGATGGAGTTGGGGCATTGCCGGTCGTAGCTCGCGGTCTGTTCGGTGGGTACGCCAGATCAATTAGGTTGACATTTCCTGCAAATAAGTTGAATTATGTGCACTCTGTACGGTTCTGGTATTTACTTGAGTTTTTACTGCTTGTGGTAGGCAAACTACGGCCAATAGTGTTTAGTGTATATTATATTTTTATGTCATCCGTGGTGGAAGTTATATTGTTGTAAACATAGAAAAAAAGGGAACATTCTTGTTGTTCTTGAAACAGGTTTACATCTTTTTAAGGGCTTTTTTCCGGTGGAAACCTTTTGTAGCCCAACTTTGAAAGAAGCCGCCAAAAATGATAAATCTTCTTGACAGAGGATGATGAAGAAGGAAAGTTATTTCTCCTCTCCTCAGTTTATATATCGTTTTAATTGCATTTCGATACTCGGCCTATTTTCGGTACACGAAGGTGGTTGTGTCCAGTCTGTAATTTTTGGGACGTGTTGGTTGTGTTCAATACTTATATTGGTTATTGTATAGCCACACAGTAATTCCTTAATTAGCCGTTTTTATCCCGTCGCTTTGCGATCTTCGACGAATCCTCACTTTGAAAATACCTATCAATACGACTTATACAAATTCCAGGATCGAAGTGGAATCTCAAGTGCAGAGCCGATCTGCGTTTCACTGAATCACCTGCACAAACTATACAAACTCCAGAAAGGCTGCTTATTCGAACTAAAGGAACTCCTCCACAAGCTCACATTCTCACACGTTTAATATTTTTAAATTATTTTGTGTTCTTGAGATGAAGAATATGAAACTAGCTTAAGTCAGTTCTCATTTATATGACTGAAGGGACAATACTTATCTAACTTAGTTTTACTTTGAATAATCAAACCCAACTTCACCGGTAAACGGTGACAATAAACCACAGAAACAGAAACAGAAGCAGACGAAAAAACCGCTCATTGAATTTAAAAAGTTTTCCATTGTAATTGAAACAAATTCTTAAAATAATCCCTATTGGGAATTACCACCTACACAGAGCGACCGCCCACAGCAGTTGGCATTGCCACCCGCTTTAGTTATATCCTAAGTGGTTACTTTTTATGTGTTTGTGTTTTTATTGCAAGTTATCTAGATGCCCATTGAATTGTATTTACTTGTGTATTTATCTTGTATTCCCTTTGTTTACTTGTTTTCCGTTTCGAATAGGTGACGCAACGTCATGGCAAGAAATGAACAAGATAATGGAAGAACCTGGAACCGATGCAGCTGGAGTGTAACGTTGCTGAAGCTTATAACTGTTGCATTTCTATTGTCTGAGGGATATGTGGCAAATGGCGAAGGAAACGTCGGTGAGTGTGACATTCGTTGTGAAGAGATTTTGAATTTTTTGTCTAGGTGAATGTGTAATGCTGCATTTATGTCGAGTACCTACTTAGAAGGTGCATCCATTCCTGGAATTATTATGATACCTCCAGGGATGGTACAGACATAGTGCGGTGAGGATGCGGGAAGGTCGCCCAGGTGAACAGCTGTAATGAGCCACGTTTTCAGTGCCCTGGCATTATTGATTAACTCTGCCGGGATGGAGAATGGGGCTAAGGACAGAAAGCTATTGTTTTAATAAAAAATGGGTTTTTGATGAGTCAAGCAAGTAAGTAGGTACCTACTTATTGTATGAACCGAAGTGCAATCGGTTCAAGTGTTTGATGACTGCGGTAGATATTTACAAGGAAATTAATTGAAAAGGCTGATTGGGAAGTGGAATTTCGTAATATCTTGGGAGGTAAAACTACATACAGCAATATCCAAGACACTTGGCATAGAAATTTTATAACAAGAATTTCCTTAAGAAACTAGTTTTAGGTAAGCCCTGGTTTCTCAACACCGTCTTTAAGAACAACCTACCTACCACCATTAAGTCCGAGGTCAGTCCGAAAACTTTAGTGTAGGTCCTATATAGCTTTGCCCTACCTGGTAAATCCACTGCAAAAAAGCACCATAAGCTTAGGAGGCTTAAGCATGGGTGAATTCCTCCAAAATCTTGATGGTATTTTTTTAGATTTGCCATCTTTTAGTGCGAGTGCCTTAAAGGCTTTGAGCTCATATAGTATTTCACCTTATTGCTGTTGAATAGCATCTAAAGCTTTATGAAAATTATCCCAAAATGGAAATTTCAATGGAAGTCCCCTAACAAAACATTAATGACCATTGTTTGTCAAACCTAAGCTCAAAACCTTGTAACGTTGAAAAAACGTGTCCTTGTTGAAAATGTCGGCTCATTAATATTTCCCAACAACTTTAAGTGACTGGCATAATGTTCTTCCCAAAGATGATCTTTTTCTTTGTTTTGTTGTCATTTTCAATAAAAAAATAAAAATGTAATATATACACAGCAATTGAATGGGGAAAGCCTGTCATAAAATAAAAGATATCATTGCTACCCAAGCTTCGATGTTTTTTTTTTTTACTTTTCCTTTTTAAATAAAATCCACCATAAGAACGTGACATGAGAGAAAGTGGATCCCATTTCCAATGGATTTCACATTGATTTCGAACACGGCTCCGAGAACATCTTTCGCATTTGAAATGAAACCTTTTCTGTCCCATTAAAGGTATTTTTAAAACGGTCCTTCGTCTACAAAAAAAAAAAAAAAAAAAAAAAAAAACAGCTCAGAATAAATGAGGATGGAAAGAAACAAGAAATTGGTTTGTTTGCAAGGACATTTATATACCCATTTACACATAGTCTTGTGCCTGAAAATGAAATCATAAGAACGAATTTTGTGACCTTCGTAGGAGATAAACGTGATTCCCTATCCGCTGTAGATATCCTGAGGCCGTTAACGCCGACGACAATACAGGCTGACTCTCTCCCATTCTCCGTCTTCCTCCATATCCCCAATTCAGATTGTTTTGTATTTTCAAAGATTAAACCGCCTCCGTGCTGGGGATGGTGTAATCCCAAAAAGATAACACGAACGCCGTCAATTCTTGATGTATCCCCAGCATAAAACGCATAAATCTGAGATGTATGGTTCATTCAGAAAACCATACACTTTCCACTGTGGGTGACGTACTTCGGTGCGTTACAGTAACCATCTAACGAAAGAGCTTTTTTCTTGCGCCGCCTCACCCTCGGTTTATCGATTTTTCCATTAAACCCACACAGCACAACAGCAACAGTTTCTCATACTTACACCACTTCAGGGAAATTGCCAAGACATGGTGCGCCGTGGCCGTGTACGTGGATATGAGCAAACATTCCTGAGTCTTGCAATGGACTCCGGATAAGAAGATACAAAACAGCGATTAGAACGAATTCAATGTCTACCAGCATTAATTGTGCGTGGGTAGGATATCAAATGCAAGTGTAGCCATTTGGTTCCTCATTTCACAGAACAGAACGACCCACGTACCCGGATAGGTCTAAATATAGCATTAAGCTTTTCGCCTTCATACACATACCAAAAGAATCCCTTTTAATAGCAGTTCGCCCAGCATTTTTTGGTGGCGAAAATTGCCACCGTATTCTCCCAAGATACCTACCTACTCCTACTCCCAATGTGCCATCGTTCCGTGGGCGGCTTTCGTTGCTTGCTTCAGCGTCCTTGACTAATAAAGTCCAGAGCACCGCACATTTTGACCTTTCCACCATCTGAATTGCGAACAAGAGGCTTTCTTCTTGAGCAATATAATTGGATCGTAGAATTTACAATGAAACGTGATATAGAATTTTCCTCGTTGAATTCGTATCCTTTTTTCGAGTCAGCGACTAATGGTGTCATGCTTATTACGGAAATGAATTTTGATGAAATGTTTTACCGTCAATTTGCTTAAATGTCAATCTCTTTTATTTTTGGATCGCCATGCATGCAGAAAGTTTGAGAGTGGATGCTGTCTTCTTGTAATCCAATGACTGATTACCGGATAAGACAGGAAAGGAATTGCTCTTAAGATTTTCAGCTTGACAGAGGATGCAAATCTTTGGGTACATTATTTGTCCGAAATTTGCCTTGGGGTAAATTTATTAATGTAGGCAAGACTTCATCGAGATGCTGTCACTTTCATAATGTCAAATGGGAATAATGTATGTGGGATTATAAAAGTGGCGCCATGAATAATTAACTACTTATCGTAATGAATTCGTGTGTTTACTTTTTAGTGGATAATATCGTTTTATATGGAAGTATAGTGTGTTCCCATTTAAAATTTGAACATAATTTGGCGTGAAAAGGGAGTGGCTTAGAATGTGCGTAGAATCAAATTTGATTATTTGAGGTGGATTGTGCGTTGGCCCAAAGACATGCTGCGAATATCAATCAACTTAGTTAAGTAAAAAAAAATGGATAAATGAGTTTCCGAATGTTAGGGATGCAGGTTAGGGAAAACGGCCTCAAATTGAATTTCTTTCTAAACTATAACTATGCGGCTTTTTTGTCTACTAAATTGGTCCTTCTAATAATCATTATTAACCTTCAAACTAAATATTTTCTAGGTCGCAATCAGCGCCGTCTTTAACATATTGGAGGCCCTGGGCATGTTAAGATAATGGGGACTCTATGACTTTGACAGAATACTATTTTGTTTAAAATTGACAAGGAAAGTAGATAAACAAGGTTAAATATTTATTTTTTATTAGCAATCACATGAAACGAATAGATCAATGTGATATAGTCCGCAAAAGCAACTCTTTTAGCATTTACAGGTTAGTGCCTAAAAATTTATGTTATTTCAAGAGGAACCCTTCTAGATTTCAGATGGGCAAAATCGTTGATCACTTCTTCAAAATCTATGCTTTTTAGCACATCAGATTTGGTGATCTGACAGGAACTATGGACTTTGTATTTGATCTGAGGGGGGCCCCTATATATCGATCGCGGGGCCCTAGGCACTTGCCCAAAATGTCCACTGCGAAAGAGGGGTCTGGTCGCAATATAACATATTGTATTGAAAATTTTGCCATTGTGAGGTCGAAAAATTTAGCCTGGACACTAAAATTGATTACTACAAGTAGTACCGCGGAATGTGTTTGTCAGGAATCGATTAAAACTTACTCCGGCTTACACATTTCCACTGCAAATTATAGCTATGAAAATATAGGATGTGTTTTATTGGTATCCGCTGTCCCGAAGCTGAGGTATTAGCTGGCATCGATGGCTTCGTTATTAAAAATAATCCTTGCTTTGTGCCGGTCGAGGCCAAAAGTAGTTGTCCATAAAGAACAAAATTTGTTTGCCTACGATAAGTATTGAACATTCCAGGTGCAAACTATGTAATCCCCCGTATGTTTTCAGAGGCATGCATCTGACAACTCTGACATAATCCAGTCCTGTTGTCATGGCACCATCATCCATTGGTGAGCTTTGAACTAATGTTTATTTTTCATAAGAGCGTATAGCGGACGACAACTTCTTTTGATGTACTAACTAATCACAAAAGCGCCACTGGTGGCAGGAAAAGATCTCTTGAATGTAATATTCACATCGTCTTCTACTGCACAAGGATATAGTTCATTGAAAGAAAACTTTGTTCAGGGATCAAATGGCATTATTGCAGTTTGATTGCATTTCAGAAGCGAATCAAACGTGACACCCTTTGTTTCCCATTGAAATAACCAGCAGAGCCCTGGTGTTTCGATCCCGATGCAAACATATGTATTTGTTCTGTCGCTCCGTCGTATTTGATTATTTGCCATATCAACCTCCTCCTTCGATGATATCTATAAGCATAGAATGGATTTGTCCTATGAACTGGATAATAAAAAATACGACCCGTCAGAGAAGCAAAGGATAATTGTGCACGCAATTCGCAAGAACCGCGCGTTATGTATTATGGATTTCGAATCCTCTGGACTGTTTCTGCAGAATTCAAATTAATTGGGTGCGGATTAATGGGGAGTGGATACTTTGAAGTACATGCACTCTGTTGGGCCACGGGATGCGTATCCTAGCAACTTGGAGATGCAGCAGGTATACACACCATGGAAACACTGCTTCCCAGGCAATAGTAACTATGGCAATTTGCTCTTTTACTTGTATGGTATCTCTGTGCAAAGTTTCCAGCAACAAAGGACCAATGTGATGCAATACAGAATTTATGCAGAATTGTTTTCTCTTGATTTGAATGCCATTTTCCAACAAGGGGTTCTGGAGAATGTATGGATAGGTATGGTAGGTATTTACTCACCCAGTGCTTTGATTTATATGCAACTGGACTAGGTATGTGTAACAACAAGAGCAAAGTTGTTATCCTCGCCCTGAATGAGAATTTAATGTTCGCCGACAGGGTTATGATGTGCTCGTATAGTAAAATTACATTACTTCGTGTGTACTCATAGATTTACGGTGCGTTATATAAAATTCGTGTGTTGGATATATCTAGGAGGATGTGACTTTGATGGTAGCTGAAAGGATTTGTTTTTCTTTTCTGTTTATTTAATCAAAAACGCAGACATCATAGTTTGGGGGAACGCTGGAAGCGTACTTGTATACAAGGATGGGGTAAATACACTACTGTTAATTTAAGTGGACACTACAATGGTTGTGGCATTAAGTGGCACGTATATATGAATATTGTGTTGGGGAAACAGGTGGGTTCTCGGGGTATGTAATAACGGTTGAAGGGCAGAAACTACTTGTGTAAAAAAAGTGTTTTGATTCAATACTTTCTGTGCTCTGGAATATACACAGATATCCGTGTGCCAAAAATCGAGAGTGGTCTTCGAAGAATAAATCAAAAACATCTGACAAAGATCGTAAAAGTGTAGGAACGTTTTGGAATATAGGTGCCAGGGTTTTAACTAAGCAGAGAGACAACGGAATATTCGAATTTTTTCCAGGTCCGCCTCGGAATGTAGGGTATTTATAAAAGGTTATACAATCGTATAGCCAGTTTTTGTTCGTCAAAAGGGAAATTCAAAAACCTCTTACTTAGGTAAAGTGATTTAAAAAAATTAAGAGCCAACAGAAAATCAAAATAAAATATATTTTAAACTTGAACTTCAAGAGCTATCAGAAATTATTAAAATTGAATTAAGCCAATTTTAGAAATTTTTCCATTTTTTAACAAATATTTTTTTACCAAAAAGAGTTTCTTAATGGCTAAGTTGAAATGAGAAGAGAACTTCCCACCTGTAGTATCGGTATCAAAAAACTGTCAATCGGGGTTTTCGAATAAACAGCACTTTTATCAGAGACAGCAAAGTCTTCACATCATAAACTAAGTAGAGGTAAGGTTCGTTCGGGTACTTTTTTTTTGCAAAACGTAAAATTATTAAAAATTTTCTAAGAAACTGTGCGAATGCTACAGCGTACTGAGACAATTGAAAAAAATGAGACAGAAATCCATTTCCATTCTTTTAATTTTTTTCGCAATTTTCTACTCGCCGAATTTTCGACTGAAAAATGAAAACTGACAATTAAGTGACAGCTCAAAAGTTTGACAAGTAAAACTCTATTGGTTTTCGTCTTCAACGAAGGCGGAACAAGAAGCTGTAATTTCATGTTCTCCTAGAACATACCAGCACATTCAAATGGTAAATAGCTTCTAAAAAAATCAATTGCAACTTACTTTATAAATGCTGCATTTAAAGAGAACATTGCCAAATGTCAAAATGACATTTCTTAAACTTTTTGCAGGAAAAACTTCTCTTGAAATTGAGAGATTTCTCTCTTTTGATTTTTGAGATTCGACATTTGACATTTTTCCTATGCTAAAAGAACTCAAAGGAACCTATAAATATAGACTGACAGCCAGAGACAATATACAAGGTTCATTCGCGTACGCGGCTTAAATCAAATTCAATCGAATAGTTCCTCTTTTGACTCGAAACAGCTCAGACAATTTCAACGGGCGAGTACTGATAAATATGTCAATTGCAAAAAGTTGAAAAGAAACAAGTTCAATATCTGTCTTAAACTGTGATGTTTATACTGACGGCTAATTTAATTTAATTTTCTTTCCGAAGAATACGAATTTTACTTTTAAGAGTCTCTAACAGGTGATGGATGCGTTCTGAGAGTTTTAATTCGTTGTTTTTTTTTTTTCACGAGAAAGTGTATTCTACAAAGTTGTTTAGCGAATGTAATCAATATAAATTAATTAAAATAAGGTGTGAAAAATTCAATTGTGGAAATAAAATAAATTATTTTTGTTTCCGCAATTATTACTGTGCCGTTTGCTGTTTTTGGCGAAAAATTATTTCGACGGGAATGGTCACAGAAAAACGGCAAGGAATTTAAAGAGAAGAATCAATCACGAATATTAAGATTTTAAATATGTTTCAAATCTTAAAAATAATTCCAGAAAACTACAGCACCCAAAGTGAACACTTTTGTTTTCAAGTATTTTATTTTTCGGGGTCTTTTTTCCTTCGAGCATTTTGAAAAAAAAAAACACGTGTAATCAGTCTTCTGAGTTCAATCTAAAAGTACCTAACTCTGTCAGGCGACTTCTCAATCGTTCTCTGAAAATTATGTAACACTTATGTCCAAGACAACTATAGATAACTACAAAAGTTTTGTGTTAAAATTATAATAAATGGGTCTTACCTTAAGGGAAGTCCTGAACAAATGCGCGCCCTGTGCATCGCTTTGTAAGGGTAGGTATACCTATTCAAAAAGTAAAATACATATGTAAAACTCCCCACAAGTGATAACGATAACTTTGTATATTCATGTTGGGCGAGGACTATAGGATAGATTTTTTGTTTTATTATCAACATTCCTATCATACATATTAGATATAAAAGATTGGTCGATATTACAACACTGAACGTAAAACTGTCATATTATTTATTTAAAAAATGCCACCGCTCCATAACCCAATAACCCCACATAACCCAATTATATATGCCTTCTAAAGTTATCGCTGTGACACCCGATCTTTGCACCTTTGACAACCTTTTTCTTTTTCTTTGTACACCTTCTTAGTTACATATATATTTATACCTCTGAGGAAAACAATTCATTTCAACTTTTTTTTGATGACACGTTTCGCGTTTCTATAAATAAAGAAGTAGCGGGCGCGGCCTATCCTACCTACTTCTAGTCACTCACTGTGGACTATGAATATTGAATTTGCCGCTCAGCTAATATACTTATAAGCTCATAGCTCTAACCACGAACAAGATATTCAAATAGCGTCCTTGATGTGTACTCATAAATTAGTATTATATGCCTTTGTCAAAGGTCAATTATTGTTTGTCAATTTTGCCGCAACAAGACCAGACTTATTAGGGGGCGAAAATAAATTATTCCATCCTTTGTCCCATGTCAATTACTTCGGCTCACACACGACGATCTGCCAACATCCTGGCACACGTGTCTAGACGAACGGACGTCTTCATTGGCGCAGAAAAGTTAACTAATTTGCCCTTTCAATTAAGTTCGTATAACCTTTTCATAATCCTTTCAATTACTCAAACCATGAAAAGAAAATTCGTACTACTGGAATGACAAAAGGACAAAGCAACAAAACAAATACAAATAAGGACATGACACAACGAAACGAACGTAACTAGGGTTTGGCTTCTTCATAAAACTGTAGCTAGGTCGTTTGATTTCAATTTCGCCGGAGCGGGTTCAAATGTAAACACTGACGTCACATTTCGGCTATTTTTAGAACACACAAAAAGGACTCGCTCCTCTCATCTTGAGCTTGGGGAAAATAAGAAAGTTCTTCTGGGTGGTGTGTGTTTGGCTTGTGCGTCATACGATGATTGGAATTGCTTTATTTGATTTATATGTCGTTCTTATCACATTCTCGGTTTTTCTTCTTCTTGCAGGATGTCATTTCGTTAAAACTTTATGCTTGGAAGGAGCTGAGGTCTGCTACGATGGTGAGTGAGAAAGCCGCAAAGTGAGTTTCAATATGTAACCTTTTGTTCGTGTTTGCTTTGTTAGATAACATCTTCGGGAAGTGTTTGCCAACCACAGGCGTCGAACAGGAGGACATCGAAAAGTATGAAGCGACCGACTGGGATTTTCAGTTCACTATTGAATGGACTTCTTTTTTATCCTTAGGCAACCCTTAACGGAGGAACAGTCACGCATCTTAGCCACAATGTTGGAGGAGATGCAGGGCGCCGGTTTGGGTTGGGATCATCCCTTTGTTCAGTGCCGTATCCAGGGTACCTTGTTCTCACTTCAACGCGACACCCCGTTGCCGCCGAACCTGTGCGCGAATCTCGCTCCCGATCCGGAAATCTTAGGCCCCCAGAGTCCGATGGCATTCGTTCGTTTCACCCCACCCGGTGAGGACTTTGCCGAAGAGGTGTTTTTCCCTCCACCCAAGAAACAGGCCTACTACGATCTCAATACGAATAAAATCTATCGTGTAAGACCTCCAGGCAACGAGTATGAGAACTCTCTCCAAGAACCGGAGTATGTACGACCCACACCAAGTCCGATGGACATCGATCGTGAACGCCATCGCAGTGCATTGGAAGATCATCGTCGCAAGGATATCGATGAGCGGTTGATGGCTTTGCAGACTGAGTTGCAGATCAGAAAATTTCTCGAGGGTGGGAGCCAAATGCCAGTTATGCATCATAAGGAGGACCTTCGATCACCCGAAGCAGACATTCCGGTGCCGAGGTCCTTCTTTCGGGAAAATTTCGAACCGGCTGCCGCTGACAACTGGCCTGTGGACAATGGCTTTGTGCCTTTCAAACGCGTCGACATGATGTCGCCAGATGATGAGGTCATGCTGAATACGAACATCTATCCGGTGAAGCAGCCCAAGAAGACAGAGGGTGTCTACACCGAAGGTGGACTGGTATTCATGCCGGAACGAAATCGCCTGGACATGAGCCACATGGAGAAGGAGAAAGCCAGAGAACTGTTGGCCAACATGTTGGGCTTCACGCGTCACGAGCGATTGGATGTCAAGAAACCCGGACCCATGATCGGACCTCCACCGTCGGTGCACTCATCAACCGAGAAAGGGAACACGGATGCTCAGGACAAGGCACAGAACAAAGAAATTATACCCGAACACATCAAGGGCGATGGCTCGACCAAGAAGAAGAAGGTGGTCATCAAGGACCATTCGGACGAGGACCATGCACCGCACTCGGTCGACACGGAGTACGCTCATGTCTTCGTCAAGAATCCGTAAGTTAGCTTTTGCCTCCTAGATCAACCAACTGATTGTTTTTCGCCTTTGTACAGAGTCGACAGTTGGAGTGACGGAGTCCGAATCGTGACTGAACTGGCCAACATACTTCACATGCAGGGCTTTTTCAACTATTTGACGTAAATTGCCGACCGCCCCCGGTCTGAAGTTCCTCTAAGTAACTTTTCTTTTTTAGTGTCCATCAGCATGAGGTATCCTTCCGAGTCGACGCCAACAACCCCGAGAAGAAGACCGCAAGTGACATCGCCAAGGCGATCAATGACGCTCGTGTAAAGAACAACATCCTGCGTCGATTGGGCGTGACTGTGGTACGGGCCGGAGTCGGTGACAAAATCAAAGCTGATGAGGATGGTGGGGTGTCATCAGCGAGAATCGAGCTCGCCGAAGAGGGTCCCGATGTTACCCATATCATGGCGTACATGTTTGCCGGAGCTGGAGCCGCTGCTCTAATCGTGATCTTAGTCACGTTGTTACTAATACGACGGAACGACAAGAAACGCGACAAGCTAGGTGGCCTTCAGTCTGGTATTTCCGGCGCCGAGAGCTGCAGCAAAGACTATCAGGTAGGTGTCTGCGCAATTACCTGTAGCCAGAGTAAGTGACTGTATTTCGTAGGATCTCTGCCGTGCTCGTATGGCCGGAAAGGGTAACACATCGGAACCGGTTGCCAGCGGCCGAATCACATCGCTCTCGAAGGAAAACGACCGCCCGCCATCGTCAAGATCCAGTACGTCGTCATGGAGTGAGGAACCCGCGCTAACGAATATGGACATTTCCACAGGACACATGGTTTTAGTAAGTTCAAAACTAATTTCCCTCGAAGTTTCCGTCTGACATTTGCCCTTCCATTTATACAGTCGTACATGGAAGATCATCTCAGGAACAAGGGTCGTTTGCAGCGTGAATGGGAAGCACTGTGCCGCTATGAGGCTGAACCCAGTGCCAGAGATGCGGCTCTGCAGCCGCAATGTGCAACATTGAATCGAGCCGCAGCGCCGTTGCCATTCGACCATTCCAGAGTTGTGCTGAATCATTTGGCCAATGCCGAGGGATTGGACTACATCAATGCATCAACGATTGTAAGCGAAGAGGGGCTTATGGGTTTTGAGGGAACGTTCGGTGGGAGTTTAACTGAAAGTGGTTTGGTTTTCAGACTGATCACGATCCGCGGGCACCGGCCTATGTTGCAGCACAGGGACCATTACCGACTACATTGGCACATTTCTGGCAAATGATCTGGGAACAGGGAGCCGTGGTTATTGTATCGCTTTGCCGTTTGCAAGAGAACGGCGAAATAGCGTGTGCACGCTACTGGCCGGAGGAGGGCGCTGAGGTTTATCACATCTATGAAGTGAGTATAAGGATACTTTTGAAATACAAATATACGTCAGTCTTGTGGATTCAGTGGTGAAGTCTTGGAACTAAACAAATATACACATTTCGAATGACATAATTGCCCTTTTCATCCTTTTCTGCACAATGAATTCAATGATTTGATGAGGATATAAATATCCGCTTGACCTTTCACTGTGTACAGCAAATTATTTTTGTTTTATAAAAAAAGGAAGCCATTTTACGAGTACCTATAGCTGGAAGAACTACCCACTCAAAAGATTTTAATGGCATTGCAAAGGTTACGCAGGTTGCTCTTAACTTATTATCATCGATGGTCTGTCTTTTGACATTTAGAGCATTTGAAGCAGCAACCACTAGAACCTCCTGTAGGGCGCGAGGATGCCACTGGTATGGCAATGAGAATGTTTTGTGAATTTCCTTAACCTCTTATGGGGTTCCTTAGAATGCAATGGAAGCTTTAAACATTTTAGAAGTAGAGAATCTTCAAAACAAAAATGCCAAATATAAATATCTGCGTCGAATGGAATAGTTTGTTCCAATTCATTGCAGACTTTTAGGCTAATTTTGAAAAAAAAAGTTCAAGTAAAAAGTCGACTTATTTTCTTTGTTTGCTCAGTGTTCAATAAAAATTAGCACACTTGTTTCGGCATACATATATTGACCGAACACTTAAGGGAGAGTATCCACACATGAATACCATAGAAGCCTATTCACGGAATTTGTTCAATCCGCGGTATACCTACTTATAATCATTTTTAATGTCCGAGCCAAATTTTTCGAGCTCACAATGGCGAAATTTTCCATACAAAATTGCATATTGTGACCTAGAAAAATGTTACTGTGCACAGAAGTGAAGTGCGAGTAACTCGTCATTATTTGTTTAACTCTTCCTTTACAGGTACACTTAGTAAGTGAACACATCTGGTGTGATGACTACCTCGTTCGCTCGTTCTACCTGAAGAACCTCCGCACCAGTGAGACCCGCACAGTAACACAATTCCACTTCCTATCTTGGCCACAAGGTGGGGTACCAGCATCGGCGAAGGCGCTTCTGGACTTTAGAAGGTTTGGTTATGAAAATATGCACATATTCAATTACTCAACTAATTTTTAAACCAGGAAAGTAAACAAGTCCTACCGCGGCCGATCATGCCCCATCGTGGTCCATGGAAGCGCCGGCGCTGGTCGTACGGGAGCCTACATCCTGCTCGACTTAGTGCTTGGTCGCATGAATAAGGGTGCTCGGGAAATTGACATTGCAGCGACACTGGAACACCTTCGAGACCAACGTGCAGGACTGGTAGCAACTCGACAGCAATTTGAATTTGTCCTAATGGCAGTGGCCGAAGAGGTGCATGCGATACTGAAAGCTCTTCCCGCCAATCAGGGTGAGAAGAGGGAACCGGAAAAGGATCAACAACCACTAAAGGAAGAAGATCCCTCTGAAGCTAAAGAAAGCGACGAGCTAATCAAGAAGGAAAAGGACGCTTCTCCTGAGAAGCAACCAAAAACCGATGACAAGAAGTAAGAAAAGCAGTTCGAGTTATTTTAGTTAAAAAAAAAATTTCGGAATGGTATGGCGTTGTTGGGAAGGCTTAAAAAGGACACAAAACTAATTGAAGAATGCATTTTCCAGAGTACGGGCAATGTGTATAGGCAATTTGAGAAGGCTCGAGATTTATAACTTTTTTGTTTGTTTCAAAATTCTTATCTGTTGCACCACTCAGCGATTTCTCTCCAGCCATTAAAAGTTGAGTGGACAATACGATAAAGATTTGTGGAAACTTAATAAATATATATATCCACTTACTAATAACTACAGTTCATTAATCGATGTATTTAAAAATTAACAAAGTTTTTTTTAAGAACAAACTAACAATTTATGAACATAACCATAATAAATAAATACAAATATATATTAGAAATGATGGATTGCGTTCCTTTATAAAAATTATATACATATAAATCTCACTACAAAAAAAAAAAAAAAATAAAAAAATTGTTTTATAATATTATCACGTTAGATGTTTAACCACAGACACGAAATATTTTAAATTTATTCAATATTAATGTTATTCTAATGGAGGATTAACTTCGATGACGACACATTTGCTACGGTATCAGGACACGCTCGGAAAATGTCAATACAAAAATATATGTTAAAAAAATAAAAAAAATAAAAACACATACCTACGACTAGGAATGTAGCTAAGATTCTAATAGCCACAATTAGCTTACATCCAAGGAAGATATACTTCGTAAATGGAAAAAATAGTAAATAACCTCTAAGCTAATCATTCGCAATTTATAAATACATTTATATAGACGAATTTTAAATCTTACCACATGCAGAAAATATTTAATGATTCACTTTATTTTAATTGTGTTTTAATGAACCAATCACTATTGGCAGCTACATAAAAATTATTAAATATTTTCTGTACAAAGAAAGAATACATAATATAAATTTATATATATATGAACAAGTATTATATTGGAGAAACATACTAACAGTTAAAAAATATGATTATATGTACATATTATATCAGTTGTAAGGTTGTACTATCCAGCCCTTGAATTTATTTAAATTCAATTCATAACAAAGTATTTCGTTTTATTATGATTTAACCACATTAAATTCATTAATATGGAGATATTTTAGTGGAACAAAGCCAAACAAGAAAAGTAAAATTTATATAGCATGGAGCGCTGAATATGAAATTACTTAACACAAACAACAACAAAAAAACCTATGTAAAATGCAAAAAAAAAAGAGAATATTTTATTTATCCTAAAATGATGGTGTAAATTAAAAGTATTTATTCATTCATAGATAAGATTAATGAAGTTATCAGCTTTCCTACATAAATATATATAAATGTATATTTTTATTTATGTATTATAGCACCTATTGGAGCCAACCAAAGGAAGAATCACAGATTAAACTAATATAAAATTATATTTGATAATCATTCGTAGGCCTCATATAACCGGCATATTCGTGCTGAATTATTTTATTGTGACAAAAATATACCTTCGCTCAAAAAGTTTAATTTATGAAAAAGTAACAGCATCAAAACAGTGTCTGACACACGATTAATAAAACAATCATCGGAAGTCACCATTCCCCTGAACGACTACAAGAATGTGTCTACCAGAACTGTAAGAAAAGAAATCATGGAAATGTCAAACCAAATACCCACATTACTTATTTATATCACTACAACGTAAGCTTTAAAGGCTAGCTACCTTGAAAAACAAACAAAAAAAATCATGAGAGATTTCGAAACCAAAATAATTAATACGACAAAAGACTTTAGAAGCCAGCAACAACTTCTAGATGACTAACAAATCAACAGCAAGTCAAATGTAAAATACAACAAAATGTCTATACTAAAAATAAAAAGAAGTTAATTATATATAATATTTATTGATGTCTCTATTGAATTACACTACATTTCACTATAAATACAAAGATATATATTATCCTTTAAAATACATAATTACTTATCGATGTCATTAATTACTTATTTTTTTAGTTAATAAGAAAACTTGTAAACAAAGAAATAAACCTACAAACCTACCAAAGCGGTGCAGCCGCCATTACGAATACAATATTGAAAATATTTATTCTTCAAACCGGATTTGACTATGTAAATTTTATGAATACATATATATAAATAAATGTTTAAAAAATAAAACAAATACGTATAATCACATTTAATTAACTATAGCTTGTCCTAAGAAGAAAACAGATAAAAACAAAAAAAAAATTTAAAATATTAAAAAATCATAAAAAAAAAAAATTATAAAATCACAAAAAATCCAACAGAAAAAAAAACACAAAAAGCATTGAAAAATCACAAAAAAAAAAAATAACACTCAAACTTCCATGGAAGATGAGTATTTTCGTAGCCCATTAGTTTTGATTCAAAGACAAATGGTGGGCAAAAGTGTGATTAAGAAGGACTTCCAGGTACATGGGTTGGAGTTCCTAATGACCAATAATATTTGTTACAGAAACGTGCTTCTGTTATAAAACAATTTTTCTTTATTACAGACTCTAACCGATGATGGATCAGCGACAAACCATTAAGTGAGAATATGATTTTAAAAATTTTCTTCAAATTCATTACAAAACTTACTTTACATTTCGAATGATTTTCCTTCTGAGTTTTTGTAGAAAATTTGATCGGCTTTATCTTAGAAAATTTTCTTTTTATTTATGATTTCTGCAAATGCTTTGTTTGTACAAGGTTTGAATGGGGTTGGGAATTGGGTTTAGGTTGGAGATGTGAGATGGGAAGGGATTTTTTTTCTCGGCAGTACGTGAAGTGGATCGTACAATAAGATCATCCACTTAGGTCTCTAGGCGCTTCTAGAAACGATCGTTTGCTTAACTGTACGTGATTGGTTTCTAGACGCGTTAGGATGTACGGAGACCAATGTGGTTTATGTCCATGCTAACAGTGGG
The DNA here is from genome assembly GCA_949126925.1 of Cheilosia vernalis. Classification (NCBI taxonomy): domain Eukaryota; kingdom Metazoa; phylum Arthropoda; class Insecta; order Diptera; family Syrphidae; genus Cheilosia; species Cheilosia vernalis. The sequence goes on from OX421362.1 coordinate 7,020,218, forward strand.
CACTTGACTACTTCCCGAAAGCGATCGTTTACTTGACTGTAAGTGGTCGGTTTTCGGGGGAGTTGGGTAACATCACTCATTGGGCCTTTTAGTGGGAAGTAGGTTAAGGAGGGAGTCTTAGAACAAGTACGTGTACTTTTTATTGATACACATGCAGAGGGAAAGACGATTGTGTACTTAGCTGTACGTGATTGTTCCCGTAGAGTCTTTCTGTAGTCTCTCAATGAAAGGTTCATTCAATAAATTTTCCAATTGACAGGCCATGTAAGCCTTTAAATTTTCAAATAATTCAAATGCCAGCTAAAAAACTGGGAAAAAGCGGTATGACACATTCCTAGATTCAAAATGTATCAATTGTTTAATGGACAAGCTGTAATGATATAAAATAGCAATGGAAATAAAGTGCAATATCCAATGTGTGCTCATTTAACAAATGACTTTTAACAGGCCACACACCTTGCACCAAATTGATCTGCTACAAAATTTGAAATTTGCAACAGTTGATGGATATAACTTCAAGGTGATCACCTCTAAGCTCAATTTGATTTGATCATACACAACTTCATCAACTTCATAACGAACGTCCTCGAAATGCAAATTTCTCAGCAATTTATTTTGCCTTAGTACAGGCTTTTCAATTAATCAAATATCAAAAGATTGCAAATTGGTGTGCACACCAAAAGCCAGGTTGCAGCATGTGGTGTGACTTGGGTGAGTCGATTTCAAAAACACTTTATCTAAGTGGATATCGTATCGATACCTTAAGAGAATCTTTGGTTTGACCAAACGGCTATCAACAAGACCCGACACACTTTGAACTGTACATAATGTCCGTTGTCATTTTATATCAATCTTCAAAAGGTTCGAAAGATCTAAATGGTGCTTTGTTTTTATCATATTTCCAAGGCAAAGTTTCGCAAAAAAGAATATTGCTTAAAAAAGCGAAATATTACATTTTTGAAACAATATTCCTTATAACGATAAACAAGTACCTCCAAAATAATAATATCTCCAAAGGATGCTATTAAAATCCATACAACACCCAACTCAAAGTGATGACAACTTTGTATGATCGCTAACTATTTCATGACGCCGTCTTTTGAAAAATTCTGAAATTAATGTAGTTGTGGGAAGAAGCAACAACTTGGTCTGATTCCAAATATTAAAATTGGTACAACATCAACCACAGCTCTGATGAAGTAGTCAAATGTTGACCATATCGTTCGGACGATCATCGTCACACTTGATCATTTCAATGCTAATAACTTGAGAAATGATTACCTTTCTGGAAACTGAACCAAAATTCTTCCTTATCCATACTGACATTGAAAAATATTTGAGAGTTTAGATATTCTGTTTTGTTCAATAATTTCAAATTCAGTTGTCCATTTTTTCAGCAATTGCGATCGCCAAAGCGATGAAGGCATCACTTCTCGATGTTGTGGTGGTCCGCGCTAAATTGGAAATCTTCACTTATCATTTCCTCACTTCACGATATTTTTTTTTTGATGTATCTCAAGGGGTTTTTCTTTGCTAACCAGATTCGACTTCGATTTATTTTGCATTGTAAAAGATGCGGGGGACTAAGGTGAGATCAACACTTCAGAATGGTTCTCGTCCTCGCTAATTGGAAAATTGTCAACTAACAACCAGTTTTTATCAAAGTTTGAATATTTCGATTAAATATTTGTGGGGGTTTTGACTTGTCAAAGTCATTCTCCGATTGAAATATTGTTCTGAAAAATGAATCCATTTGGTGTTTTCAATGTTAGGCAAAAACATCGCCATTTGAACGACCGTAACCTATAACTACTTTCGACTTCGTTGCTGTTGCTACAGTTGCTATTGTTGCCACTGTTGCTATAGCTAATTTTGCTGTCACTTATGCTGTTATTACAAACAAAAACAATTCCCGGACTTTCAACCCCTGCTATATCAATTCAGTACGCGTTGTTTCAAATAATTCGGGCAACATCGTCACACAAAATAGGTTTCGTTTTAAGAAGGATTTTGCAATCGGTCTACGCCATTGGCAACAAACTTCACTCAAAATCGAATCGAAAACTACAAACTTTGGACACGCAGGTTGTTGAGGGTCGCTTTCTTATTTAGCGGGGAATAGAACCATATGATTACATAAGTTTCATTCTATTTGGGATATATTTTCTTTGGTTTAAGGTTATGTGCAACAGAGAAGATTCCGCCCATAGACCCTTGTGCACAGTGAAGCTGGTTATTCTTTAATTATTTTTACCAATAACGAGTCGATATCTGTCAGTTTAAGTGTTTCAAAATTTCTATCTTTCCTATACTTAGCCTTGGAGTGTATATTTTTCGAATTTTAATGCGAGTAGATGGTCTACCCCGTTTTACTTTCTTGCAATCCTTTTGACGACAATTGTCGTGTAATTTGTGTCCACTTTTTTTCAGATTTTCTGAGTCATCCTCTCTATTAAAAACCAGCTCGGCATCGATAAAACGTTTGTGAGGTTAGTAGCCTCCATTACAGGAGTCGGCTTAACATTTTTTTTATTGTATCCTCGCAACACCTGCATTCGCTTCAGACTGATCTTCTGTATCTAACGACATTGGGCCAAGATTTTGTGTCACGTTTATTTGGGGTCTTAACTGATTTTGAACTATCCTGTGCATCAAGCAAGTCATTAATAACCAATATTTCACCATATTAATGTTGGCCTTTAATCGATCTACTAAGCTGAGATTAAGACCGACAGATCACCGGACTTAAGCTTTTTTTGGTAGTGATAATTTTAAAGTTAATGTTGTACACTACAGAGATCAGAAAAAATTTGATTCAGAAAAGCTATGAGGGTGCTTAAATAGCGTGTCTTGTTCTAAAATGTCTGTGGAACCCATACGATCGGCTTGGAAAATGGTTCCTTCCACTTATGAAAAAAAATCCTCAACCAAAGTATTGATCAGTAATTATTAAAAGTTGCTCTTTAAGATTAAGAAAACACATTTTTTAAAGTCTCTTGGAATGCATTCACAGATTCGGTTCGTGTTCGAACTTAGTTCCACTTTAAAGAAAAATGAGAAACTTTAATAAAATTCAAGCGTTTCCAATTAATAATCTCTTTTTAAGTAATTTTAAGACAAATCCGTAAAAAAATTACAAATCGTACAAGAATCTAAAGCCAGTGAGACCCACATACCTGTCAATGGTTCCCATCCACACTACCTTGATTTCACTGATCGCTCTGTCGTAAAACACCGATTCTGATCTGTTAGCCAAGTGTTAAGCGAAGCATTTGTTTACTTAGCTGTACGTGATTGTTTCCCTGGACACTTGTCCGGCAGCAGAATTGTTAACAATTTTCTAAAACAGGTGTTGTAGTTCATGTATTTCACACAAGATACTGGTTATAGGATTCGGTTGTTTACTTAGCTGTACGTGATCGTGTGCCTATGTTCTGAAGCCATCTTTATTGGAATATGCGAGCATCGTAACATGTTTGGTTTGCACACTTAATTGCTTATAGACATATTCAACTCGGACAATTAAAGGCCAAATGTTTACTTAACTGTACGTATTTGGATTTCACATTGGTGCGGGCTTTGGATATGTGTCTGTAGATTAGTGTTAATCAATCGGTTTGGAAAGTCAGTTTGGCCTTAAGCTTCTATCGAAAACAGATCCACCTTGGCTGTCAGTCTCTCATTGAAAACCATGTAGTAGTAGATGTATGATGCTCTAAGTCAAAAACATCTGCTACCGACGTTTATGTCTATGCAGCGTAAAGAGCTTTATGACTGCTAAGTTATATTGCGAACATTTTCAGGTATGTTTGCAGTATCTTAAATTAGCACAATGAGGGAGTGGTGGCGGGTAAAAAATATAAGAGACAGAGTATAGGTATGGGCTGGGGCAACAAAAAGAAATCTTTTTCAACATCGTCACATCTCCATGTAGTTTTAAAGAGGTTGAGGAGTGTATACAAAGCATGGCACCTGCATGAATACGATTTAAAGGAATGTTAGTAGTTTGGAACCTAAAAGAAAAATATTTTACTGCATGTTAATCACAATTCACCGATAATTTCTTATTCATATAGTCCTTTGCGGTAATAGTAGCTTTGATCAATTCACTTAGGGCCATCATTTCGGTCAAGTCTTTACTGATTTTGAATTATAAATATGTTCTGCAATTGAAGTAGGTTTAGAGGATCACTCAGTGTGCTCAAGAATTTTAAATCAATTAGTAGCAAGGATCGCAAAAAATTCTGATTAAATTGATCCGTGATTACAGTATTTAAAATCCAGGTAAAGTTTTCGATGATCTCAAAAAGATCGTGTTGATCATTTAAAGCTTTTGCTAATGGACAAGTTCGAAAAATGTCTAAATCAACTACGAAAGACATGAATATGTCTTTTTTCCGTGCTGAAACTATTTGCGTGTGGATCCTACTTCACTTAGTTGGCCCTCAACAAGATTATTATATTGAGCTTAAGCTATTCATTCTACTTACTCTGTTAAGTGCAAAATAAGAATACCTACTGAATCTTAAACAAGTGAAATGATAAAGAAATGACGCGAACTAAAAACTGGAAAGTCCATTTTACAGCCGCGACAAAAAAAAAAAAAAATTCTAAGCGATAGTGTCTTAAGAATTTAAACTCCATCGCTAAGACCAGCTTGCGGAGTCGCTATAAGTGCAAAAGTTTGATAATGTACTGCTGACAAAAAAATAATATTAAGTGGAAGCAAGTTACATTAAGCTTCTCATCCGATAAAATAGCAAAAACTGGCTCAGCTTCACGCTCGTTTAACATAATTAAATTATTATCAGGTTTCTCTAAAAATAAAACAGCAGTGTCTGTGAAATATCAACCGATATCCAAAGGTCCATATGTTTTTATCAATTCAGTACCCATATCACCCGAGTAGTTTTTGATTAAATAATTATATCCATTTACATTTATTTGAACTAAAATTCTCCTTTTAAAAAATTAGCAAAATTTGAAATTTACTTTAGTGGCACCTCCAGAGGATCATGCTAACGATCGTAAATTTCAAGTGTTTAAATTCAGAAAATTTGAATTGTAATCTTATATGGTCTGTAATCATATTGACCCTTAAATTATAAGGCTGGTTGCCAGCGCCAGTAGTCTTAAATTGAACTCTCATACTTATAATGCCACTGCTAGCTGTCCGAGCTGACAACCAACATTTACAACATTCCAACATTCCCCAATAAGATTTCGGAGAAACTAATGTTTGATTGATATTGACATTTGATCTTAATCTAGCTAATGCGAATTTTCCAAACATCATCTTCAACAAAGTTTGAGAACTTAAAGCAAAGTTTTCATCAGTAACAAAACAAGTGATCGTATACCTTTTATTTAAAAAATTCTGTATCAATCATTGACTTGCGTATAGAGTACTACTCTTTTCCCAGTGTTTCCCCAAAATCCCATCCCTACATGTTATTATAACTACTGCCACCTTTCATATCAATGCGATGTAAGCGTCCATTTCGCTATCTTTGACCCTGTTTATTCTGTTTAAAATCTACTACCCTCTCTGTGCTCTTTACGAGACTGCAGAAGCAGGTCCACACACCTTCTTGATCTGTGTTCACCAATCATCTCACACACTTTAGTTTCAACATGTAATTTTCTTATTTTAAAGGAACGCATATTTTGATACCAAAGAGACCGTGCTTTTCATTACTCTCCTTTGAAGTGGACTCTAAAGATCACCGATCTAATAAAAGGTGGCAGCAGTCGATGACGCAAAATGTCCGAATAAACCCCGCAATTATCCGCTATGCATTCAAAACACGCACAAGTTTGAAAATATGTTTTCAAACATTTTGAGTTAATGCGAATCTATGGTTCGTATTTGTAAGAATAATAATCCATTCGGCTTTATGTCGTTTCATAATAACATGACTGGGAATCAGTTCACGAACGGGACAAGCTTCAAGAAACTCATTTTCGTAGATAGTGAATTTTTTATTTAAATTTAAGTTGCGTCGATTTAGATTTAGAGCACCTACCTACAGTACAATTTCCCTTTCGAACTGTCTCATAATTATGTTCATCTCATTTCCATAGAATAGGTAGGTGCTTTGTATCTCTTTTAGACGTGTGTTTGTCTTGGCTAAGCTTGAAATTTAACTTAGCGATTTATTTCAATTTTACACAAAGTATTTGTCATTTCACCATGCATCCTAAAGGTTATACAAACATTTTGAAGCTATAGGAAATATTGTATTAAAGTTTAAGCTCAATAGCAGTGAACATTTCTAGGCCAGCTATTGGAGCGGAGTCTTCACAAAATTCAAGTCCAAAGAAAATTCAATGCAGAACCTACAGAGCCTTTAATTTCCTTCGAAAGCTACTACATAAAGAACTCAAATCATCAAGCCATGCACTTTAGTTTTTTCTTTAATAATCATCACCAATCCTATTCTTATTCACATCATGTACAATTTTTTAGTTTGTATGCTGCATTGTTTCAAAATTCATTAAAATGTTATTTAAAAAAAAAAAAAAAACACTCTACGTCCTTTCCATTTGGGGGTAGATCTTTTGGTCCCATTTTCTTGCCATTTTCTAAAAAATACATTACTGATGTGCTAAAAAAATACTCAAACGAGTTTAGTACTAGTTCAAAGTAGCATAATGAAAATAACAATTTGTAAATATAAAAACAAATAAACAGTACACTTACGAACACTAAATTAAATAGGTATACAATATACAATACACATATAACAATATAAACTATTCAACATAACTTATTCAATATTAAACTATTCAATTGCAAAGTATAATATTCAATTCAAAATAAAAAAAAAACATAGATATATATTGATGGTAGCGTTATGTACCTATTATATACCATACATAATATGCAGTAGATATAGATGCAGTTGCATATACCCTTAAATTTAAAATATTCAACTTTAAAATATTTGCCCATATATTATTCACTCATAAAATAATTCATGTCAAAAATAATCTTATACTAATATAGTTAAAATAAATTAATCATAAAGTAGAAAGCATAAACAAAAAACACAATTGTTATTTTTAACTGAATTATGCACATCCGAGGCATCGAACCTTTGATTAGCCTTTGAAAGTGAAGGCTAGAAATGGAAGGATCTACAAGAGGATTTCATTTGTTCTTTTGTTTAACATTTTTCTCTTATTCAATTTTAGTTAGTTTTTCACATTTCCTCGCACGAAGTATAGCTTGCTTTTATTTACGTTTTGTATTTGTACTATGTAGCTACAGTTGACATAATTTTAATTAACAATTTAGCTCCCTATAACTATAGAATCTTCGGAAAGGTTCTCTTTAAAAATAATTAAAGTGATCTATATCTCAAAAAAACATATTAAGTTTGTCAAACGTAACACTGATCGGAAGAATGCAGCTTCTTTTTATTTAAGAAGCTTTTATATTTACTTAAGAGGTCCTATAGTCTACATTGGAGTTTTCGGCAACAACTGATGCAATAATGTACCAATATACATAATACTAGCGAACACACTGCAGCGCCATCTGCCGGGCTGATTTGTGAATCTAAACCATCCAGGGGGTCACCCAAACGCATATAAAAAAATTCATTCTAATCCGTCCAGACGTTTAGGAGGAGCTCAGTGACATTACAATTATGTAATTAAGATATACAAAATTGAGTTTTACAAAATAGCAGCTGAATTCACACCTCTGGAGCATTGGTCAATAAACCTAATCTTTTATATTTTTATATGGCGGACCTGACAAGTTATAGCCTCAGATCGAATCGAAGCAAGAGGTTTCAAAGCAAACTTAAAGAAAGCTTATAAGGTAAGGACTAGGTTTTTCTTCCTCAACATCTCAGCTCCGAAATCCGAAAAAGTGCCTCAATTCGCCGCCAGCGTCATGAGTTGGAAGCATGAACATATGTAACAGAAAGCAGGCAAGCTGCCAACTTGATTTCAATTAACAAAAATCTAATCCGTGTAGGAAACATATTTATTTTTATTTTTTAGATTGTACAATATTTTAAAAATACCTGTAAATTTTTTGTTATGTTTTAGGTAACAAAAAAAAGTCGTAGTATTGAAAAAAAAAAAAAAAAAATGGTAAAGCGAACAAATGATAATTGAAGGAAAACGAATGTAAAAATTTCGAGCTAAAATGTACTAATTTGGAGCATTTTGCGTTATCACCAGAGTTTCAGTCATGGTCCGAAAAAAATATAATTATACCTACTGGAAATTAGAAGTTTTGGACTTGTCTGGTTCTTGAAGATTGCATATAACAGTTCGATGCTTTTTATAGAAATTGTCTACGAAACAAAACTGCTGGTATGTTAAATACAGAAATAATGTAGCAACAACTTAAAGTTTCGACATAAGCCAAAATCGAGCTTCTTACATTACAAGCTTTCTTTCGGTCAAGGTCCTACATATTACTCTACAGTCTAAACCCATTAAAAACAGTTAAATTTTGCAGAAAACAAAAAAACTTAAAATTCTTTGGTGTGTTTAAGATAAATTTATTATATTATAACCGATAATTATAAAATATGCAGGTCAATCTTAAAGATAACAGTAACAGCACTAGCTACAGGGCTTACGACTGGTAAGATAAATTTGTTTTGATCATAGGTACCGAAAAATTACCAAAATTTACATATAGGAGCTACTTTAAGTAGTTATTACCACTACCTCGGTTGCCAGCAAAAAATATGAAAATAATATAAACGGGTAAGTAAATAATAATTGAACAGAAATTTTGTTGTCATGTTGGCAGTAGTTGACTTGACCTACATTTTTCCAAAGGGAAACTTTAGTAAATAAAACGAGTTATTGTAGCTTGGACGATTCGAATTGAGACACCAGTGCCTTGATTTTGTGCGGTTTTTTCCGCAATGGCGGTGTCGGAAAGGGTTCACGTATAGGCGGATTCTATAAATGTGTGAGTGATGTCGCGAACTGACAACTTCCAATATTTCCCTGTTCTTATATCGCTTTGTTCCTGCAAATTCCAGGCGAGCTTTCCCACACGCGACCTTTTTAGGTAGCGAGAAGGATGTCGGATGAGAAGAAATGACAACAGCGTGACCGTTGTGCGACAATTTGGTACCTTTTTCGAGGACACTAATACAATTTTTTGTTCCTTTGTTCCTTTTTATTATTTGTAAAATACACATTTTTGGACTATTCGCATGAGAGCCAATGGCGAACGAACTGCGAACAAGCGAATTTTTTTACACTTCAATTACTTCAATCATTGTTTAATGTTAAATTCGAAAGAATTTTTTCATTCGTGGGTTTGTGGATCCGCGAATGTCTTATGTAGGATTGTGAATAAAGTGTGACAGTTCGCCGCAAGAATTTTCAATTGCTGTAATAATTGTTAATTGAGCTATTTAAATCGATTGAGAGTCCGATTTTTTTTTAGATTAGACTTAAGATTAATTTAATTTAAGGCTTTGGTGGTAAATAGTATAAAAATCAATTTTCAATTCATAAATACAATTAAATTCATTTGTTCGCAATTCGCGCTCATGTGAATAGTACTTAAAAAAGTTTTCAAAAACTGTGATTTCAAAATGAATATGTTAAAAAAATAACGCGTAAATAGTGTAAATACTACAAAATACTAAATTTATGTAACAGCGTCAGAAAAAGGCACACTTTTCTTTCATCGCCCCTTTTATATGGACTTTTTAAAACTAAATTGAAGGAGATTTCAAAAGTAGATATTGATATAATTTATAAACAAAATTCAATTAATTTTTTATATATTTACTAGCTGACCCGGCGAACTTTGTTCCGCCCAATTTCTTTAATGCAATAAAAATAATAATTTCGAGCGTATTGTGCACGCTACTTTATGTAATTCGGTCAATTCAAATTCTTTTTTCAAAACTTAAAGTTATGCAATAGAAATAACTGAAGTATAGCAATGTCGATGTGTTTCATTCGCAAACTTGCGGTGCATTGATGTTTCACAACAAAATTATTACTGGGCCGACTCACAATTTCAAATTGTGAAGCGAAGCACGGAATATCTAAAGAATTCAAAAATTTAAAATTTTACATATTTTTTGTTGTACCTATTGGAAGTGACACTATCCAGTAATTTTTTTTTCAAAATGCGATTCTCCATACTAAATTCTATTCCCAATCTAATATCCATAACGAATTTTGTTTTCTCGACAAAAAGTAGCACAATATGTTCTTTTTTGGGCCAATGAGAATTTAAACCAAAAATCATAAAAATCGAACGAACATTTCTCACATGCTTCCGTAACAGTAGATAACAGTGTGAATAGTGTATCAGAGTGCTTACTATTTCCAGTGCAGAATGGAACGTTGGCCAGAGTGAGAAAAAAGTTTTAGCTTATAAAATTACTATTTCGGGAAACACATATAATGGTATTTTGGATATGACTTGTTACCGGAATGTTCCCGAATTTTAGTGAGCTGTCAAATTAGTTTTCATGTGTTTGTAAGTTGGTTCGCACGAAAAAGTAAATGTGAAATAGAAATACTGGTACCAATATACAACGTAAGCACACAAACATCCCTCTTTAATGGGGATGTTAAAGTACCTAAACGAACATGAAAATGGTAATTGAGGTAGGTAATATAATGTGAATTTAATAGTAGCATATCTTCGTACCCGAGTGCAAAATATTTTAACGAAAATCTGTTTAACTACAAATACCACGCGCCAAAGAAATATTCAGGACAGGCTTCCGTAACAGTAGATAACAGTGTGAATAGTGTATCAGAGTGCTTACTATTTCCAGTGCAGAATGGAACGTTGGCCAGAGTGAGAAAAAAGTTTTAGCTTATAAAATTACTATTTCGGGAAACACATATAATGGTATTTTGGATATGACTTGTTACCGGAATGTTCCCGAATTTTAGTGAGCTGTCAAATTAGTTTTCATGTGTTTGTAAGTTGGTTCGCACGAAAAAGTAAATGTGAAATAGAAATACTGGTACCAATATACAACGTAAGCACACAAACATCCCTCTTTAATGGGGATGTTAAAGTACCTAAACGAACATGAAAATGGTAATTGAGGTAGGTAATATAATGTGAATTTAATAGTAGCATATCTTCGTACCCGAGTGCAAAATATTTTAACGAAAATCTGTTTAACTACAAATACCACGCGCCAAAGAAATATTCAGGACTCAGATTCAGCTGGCCCGGCGAAATACAATTGCCATAACCGCAGCGATTTACTTGTCGGCCAACCTACCGCTTTTTTATGGAAGTGCTTTATGGTACATAGCATTTTTCGTTCCATTTACGGGTGCGTACACGTACAAAGCGAGAGGTTTGCCGACACGTGAGCACGCCACATACAATTGACCATGTGAGAAACATGGAACGCTATGCTGAATGCTGATGATGATTGTGTTGTTGTCTATCTCGGTCTCCAGTATGGACGACTGCATGGTATTCTTTCCTGAAGTTCCGAAATATTCTATCGATTGTTAATATTCCGATCTGACTGTTCGTCCTGATTTTCTGCGACGTGAAACGTTTGACCTTCGCACTGGCGGCATGATCAAATTTGTCTTGGAATCGCCGAATCCCACACAAACTTTCATCCCCTATATCATCCTGTCAAAGTTTTGTTTTCGAGACATAAAGTAGCCTATGGCCTTCCTTGGGCCCAATCGAAACCATCAAGCTCAAAATCTTTAAAAACTAACCACCCTCTTTCGAGTTATGTGCGTAAAAACTCAAAACGCTCAACAACTCCTGTGTTGCCTATCATCATCATCATCTCAAACATTTCAACTTACTCACTCTCATACTAATGCAAGGATCCTGAAAATATTTGGCAAACAAAAATGATGCATTCAAACACCATCAAACAAATCGAAGTATCTACTCCATTTCAAAAAGCTACTTAATGTGACATAGTAAACATAAGAAATCTTATTAGGTGTATTTAAAAAAAAGAAATTTCAAAAATGTTTGCAACAACAATTTGCTTGCAAATAATTGACAACAACAATTGGCATTAAAATTAAAAAAAAGAATTTTTTGTATATGAAGTATCACTACTCGACTTCCACCCCGTTTATTTTTTTTTTCAAAGTGCATTTCCCCATACATAAAAAAAAAATTTAAGGGTGGACCACCCTTAACATTTAGGGGAATGAAAAATAGATGTTGTTCGATTCTCCACCCTAGCCGATATCCTTGCAAAGATTCACGAAAATCGGTCGAGCCGTTTCGGAGGAGTTCAATTACGCACCCCGTGACACGAGAATTTTATATATTAGAAGAGATAAATAAAAATCAAAGCTAAAAGGTTTTCATTTTAAAATTTGTCATTTGAAAACGAATTGCATCTAAAGTACTGTCTAGCTTACCCGCAGAACAACCTTAAAGACATCTAATTCTAATGTTATTTGGTTGTTTTGGGTTTATTTATAAAAGAAACGTTGTGAGAGAGTGATCTTTTTACAGTCTATATTGTATTGTGAAACTAAAACTAAAATTTATAACCTTTCTCTAACAGTCCGGGAGATTGTTGCGAAATTCTGAAAAGTAACAAATAAAAAAAAAAGAAAAAAGTGTCATTTCTAAAGCTATATTGCAATTTAAGAATTTTCGCACAATATTTAACAATTGTTGGCTCTCCTAACACTATAATCGTGTTCTGATACACAGCAGCGTTATATTTTATAGAAATTCATTTGGAAATCACTGCGTTTCTAAAATTTCCAAAGTGAATTTTCATACTAAAAAAAGGGAAAAAGTAGCAACAAATAGTATGAGGGTCCTCGAAAAAGTGCCAAATTATTGCACTACGGTCTCGTTGGTCACAGCGCGCGGCTCACTCACACACTCAAATCCGATTCGGAACGTTCCCTAGCGACATCGCCTCAAAAACCGCACAAAATCAAGGCACAGATTGTGGTAGGTCCATAAGAGGCGTTTTTCTTTTTTAGTTCAGCGCTGAGCACTGAACTGAGTTCGAGCAATATGAGCGCGCTTAGAACCGAGCGTGCTCAGATCGTTCTGATGTTTTCTTGTTTATAATGTTTTTTTTTCTTTCAAATGTGACTGAAAGTGTGCATGGACATGTGTAATCAACCTTTTACTCAACCTGCTCAGTCAATTTATTATGAGCTCATATAGCGCGATCTGATCATTCCTAAAGAAAAAAGAAACACAAATTCTGGGGCCGAATTACCGCATCCGTGAGCGAGCTATACGTCACGGAATTTTGTGGATTTTACAAGCAAAACAACAAATTCACTCACGTATTACTCGATCACGGATGCGGTAATTTAATCCCTGAGGTCTGATGTGTCCGAGCTAAAAAAGAAACACGAACTTTTTGTATAGCAGTTCAGGCTCTGCTCTGAACTACAAAAGAAAAACGCCTCTTATAAGAACCAAGAATATTCACCTTGGGTGAATGTTGTGACATAAAAATGTATGAAGAAGTTTAGAAATGGCTATCCCTTGTAAATCGATGACAAACAAGGAAATCTGGATATTAAGAACAACGTTGAGTTGAAGTAATGAAGACTGATTTGTAGTATAGTTCATTCCAATTGGAACTTGCTGTTATAACAGAAATATGTCATATCGGATATAAAGAGCTGCATACTCTTAGGAATAAACGTTGGTGAACATATCATGTCATCCTAAAAGTATGCAGCAGTATGCGTCTCGTATAACTGCGCAATCACAGAAATATTCTACAAGAATTATATACTCTTCAATATCGACACCAAGAGGCGGGGAAAAAGAATCTTTGAAACAAAAAACTTCTATTGAATTGTAAGTCCAACCATCAATTATTATGTGTGAAACGCGATTTTGGAGTAGAAGTCCATCAGAGTAACTGCTTAGTTAGCGTAATGTAAATGTTTAGTTAGCAAATTTACATCAAACAAGTGACAATGTACATACTTCGTTCAAATATTTGGATGATGGTTATTGGTATTGCGCACTGAATTTAAACCTAATTTTCAGCCGCAACACGACCTTCGGTATTCGACCAAAAATAAATGTACGACACATTTTCTTTTAGTATTCTACCTCAAGAACTGTTCTAATGAGCCTCCGATTTTCTCAAATACCTCTTTTCGGGCCATCAACTCTCATCTCATGTAAGACGTTTTTACTGTTCGCCTATGACCTATCTCAATTTAAAATTTCTTACGTGTGCTCGTAACCGATATAATTACACCCACCTTATTCACACAATTCCATGTCAAATGAATGTAATCCACCTATAACGACAAGGTCCGACTCCGAAGAATTGCTCGTTAAATCCAAAAACGAAATGCATTGACCCGTAACATTTATCATCGAAATTTATCTACTAGCCTCAATATCACCTCCAAATACATCTACCACGTGGGTTGGACATTGTTCCATACAAGTTCCATAATTTCCATATGTCAATCCGGTACCTTCCATATATGGGGTCCTTCGACCATCTTCGGCGACGGTGCTAATTCTGTATCTATTCACATTCGATAAAATGTTGCTTATTTAATATTTCATCTGCTGTGCGTTTGAACGAAAAATCAAAACCCTTCACATCGTCGAGTCTAAGAGTGTACTGCATAACAATGAAATTAATTGCCATTGCAGTGTATTTTTCACGAGCGCACACTGCACAATCCCTCGTCACACTCGCCTGAAGTTCATCTCACATCTGCCAAACATATGCAAGTTCTTGAGAACAAATCATTATGAAGATCACCGCAGCGATTTGCCTTTCTTTCTCTCTTATAGAAAACATCTAATTTTAGTCCTATTCACAGAAAACAAATGCGCTCGCTCGAGAGAATGTTTCAGTTTCAAAAATGCGAATCCTAAAATAGATCAAACCACACATGTGAAGTGTACCAGCGGGTAGGAATAGGAATAGAGTCCTCTGCTAGAAGAGACGCTTTTTCGAAAACACTTGTGTGCTAGTTTTTCTGTGCGCCTAGTTGGAATATCGGAAAATTCTTTTGACAAACGGTCTTCCCTTACGAATTACTCCAGTGAGGAAGGTGTGTGTAAATTGATTTTCCGACTGAGCATTTTCCGTATCGGCTACATGAAGAGAAATCACTTGCAAATAAAGAGGAACATTTTCCACTGTTCGTGAATACTAATTTAGTAGATCGCGATGGTGTTGATTTTTCTGATCGCCTGGTGTCGATGTGAAAGTAGTAAAATTTTCAAAATTTTAATTTATACTTTTTTTCTCTTATAGAATTGTGTTTATTGAAACACAGAGTTTTGTGGTTGAATTTATGAATGATTGATTTTCTTGTATATGGGAAAAGTCAGAATATTGAGTAGAGAGAAAAGAGAGGGTCGTTAGGCGGGAAAACACTTTTTTTCTATAATTTTTGAAACCTTGAGATTGTATTTTTGAATAACTTGGTGTTTGAAATTATTGAATGAAAGCCAGTTGAATTATTATTATTATGTTGCGATGTTACGACGCAATTTGTAATTATTCCTGAATTTTTTGTTAAATGAAAATTTTCTTCATTTTACACGGATTTAAGAAAAAAAGTACACGTCACTACTCGGTAGGTACACACGAAAATTAACAAGAAACTATTCTAAATTGTCGATATCGTAATATAAGGTCTGTCAAATAACACTCAATCAAAAAACTAAAAAATTGTTGTTGCAAAGCATGCTCGAAGGAAAGTCCTTAATGCGAATGAACTCAGTTCTATTAAGCTTCGTCAAGCCACTTTCCCAAATCGGGATATATAACTTTTTTACAAGGTCTCCATAACTTTTGAAAATTCGTTGTGTATTGCTTACTGATTGTCTCGACCTGAATTATTTTTTACAGTTTCCCTCAACAACATAATGGAATTAACATAGCAGCTGTTTTGTTTCCTAACGTTGAATCCAAACGGAATAAAGTAACCTTTGCTAATCCGTATATGAGATTCAAAATCACGTTCCCGTTTCCATTCAATCTCTATTCTTGGTCAAGGTTATTCGCCTCGTCCAACTAAAGTCGCATTACAGTGGAAAAATGGAACCAGTAACCATATCCTGCCTTAACAAATAATAAGGGGAAAATAAAATGTTCGATTGAAATATATTGCCAGTGTTCGTAAGATCAACGTATCCATTTACATAAAAGGGATACAACAATGTAAGCACACAAACAATCATTTTCGCCGGCCGCAGCTGCATTCTAATTGAGGTTGGAGAGGGTGGTAATTTTTCCAAATGAGTTGTAACGTATATGTACCCCTTTCACCGGAAATTGTCACCCCTTAAATAAAAGCAGGAGAAATTGAGAAAAAAAACACTTCAAGGAATCTGTTTTTGTATAGTTTAAATCTCTCTGTCTATTTTTCGTTTTTTCGTGTGTAGCGTTCTGTCATTCATGACGAAATATTACCTTTTTGACGAAGTTGTCATTCACGATAAAGTCGACGACTTTTGGGTGGTTGTCCATGGCGATGTTATCAATTTGACGCCGTTGCTAGCCGATAGGATGGACACGTGGAATTGTGTAAGGCATTGAAATGGAATTTTGAAACTTGGAAAGAAAGACATACAACAACAAAGAAAATACAATTTTAGAACTTGGAATATATCCTCGGGTTTGGCGGAAAGGATTTGAGTTCGTATTTTCACAAAGATGGCACTCCCCGATCAGAAACATCCGCTCAAACTGGACGGAAGAGAGTTCTTTTCCCACCGATTGTTGAAGTCGCAACTAGTGACATGGTGAGGACAAAAGGTATATACATCTGAATTTGGAAATCATAGTTGCATTGTTAAAACTTGAAACTATGCTCAGGAAGTCGGCTTATAGAATGTACATTTTCCAGGCCTTCCGAAATTTAGGTTACGATATTAGGTTACCACTGAATCAAGTCTTCCTCTGTAGTTAGATACACCCTTCGAGCATTGAATCCTTGAAATCCATAAAAACACAGAAGACCATCCCTCATTAAATCAGGCATTCATTAGTTCTTCTCTGTATGTTACGTAATATGATATTTTTTGTGAATACTGCTACACATATGATTTGATATCTAGGTTAATGGCCTCTTAGGGAACAAGTTCAGAGAGGTAATTCTATTTGGGAAAGTATGTTCTTTTGTGTTCCGTCTGAAGAACATCTGCCGGAGGACATGTAAATTAGTGAAATTATTAGAAAAGCATGTAACGACTTTATGTTATATAAAACCGTAGGTATAGGTAAGGTAAACGAAATGCAGTTTTTCAAGGATCAGTTTTTTTGTAGATTGCGCTACAGAGGTCTTATTTAGGTTAATTTGAAATGATAGATAGTTGGTAATTAATCTGGATAAAGCTTAAGTGAATTGTGGTACAACAAATGCACAGATGGTCGAATATTGAATTTAATATTTTTAATGGGACAAAGGGCTCGCGAGATCAAAATATGTGTTTTCAAAAATAATAACCCTGCCGTCTGAAATAATTGGGGGCTTATGAGTTCAACTAGCTCGTTTTACCCACATAACTGAATCTGTGGTTTTTGACAATGACAATCGATTCTGTAGGATTTTTTGGAAGAACTAGCGCATTGACTTGGTGGTTAGTGAGTTGAACTACTGAACGAGAGGTCTATGGTTCGTTACTTGGAAAAACACAAATTAAGTCTTAAGTCTTTTTCCACTGCGCCACCCCTCGCGAGTGTCTTACAAACATCCAAAATTTAACTATCACGCAAATTCAGCCTTTTGAACTCGGAATAAAATTGTAGGCCATCTTTATTCATCTCACAAATCAAGACTTTGTCGAAATCAATGATAGTGAGAAGCTAGAAATAAGGTATTTAAACGGAGCTGATGGAAAACATTTTTTGTTTTATTTTAAGAACTTATATTTTGGTTAAAAACTGAGATTCTGGAAAACACAAATTTATGGCTTATGTCATAAACTCTTAAGGGATTAGTGTGGAATAAGAATCAATTTATTATCACATCAATTCTTCCCTTTGAGCTAAGTAATTGACACAACGGTACTGAACACAACCCATTCATCGGGGTCTACCATTTTCCTACCGGTTCCAAACGGATGAAGAAGAAGAAGCTTTTTTAGGTTCGTTATACTGGTGATTGTCTATCAGACGTTTAAGAGGTAGGTATAGGGTAGCAGAAAAAATGTAGGTTTCATTTGGACTGTTGGATGGAATCCCAGTCCCTCAATAGTCCAAAGCACAAACCAAATAATTTTCGAGATTGAGGTGTGTTTATTAAACAAAACGCTTCGTGAATTGATTAAAATGGGGTTTCATTACCGACTTGACAACTTCAAAGTTTCAGTGTGAACGCACCCATAAACCGAATACCGTACTGTCAATGTCAAAATATTTAGTACAATCAATATTTTCATCATGGTGAAGTACACGAAGGAACAACGTTCACAAATAATTAAAATTTACTACCAAAAATGACCGTCACGTAACGGTAAATGATATTCGCCACAGAGAAATGTTGGAACGTTATTTATTTGATAAATTGCATGAATTGGACATCAGTGACACGAGTATGTGGTTCCAACACAGCGGTGACACAAGCCACACAGCGGATGCAACAATCGAGTTATTGAAGTCTAAGGGCCGGTCTGTTTAAAGCTGGTTAAAGCCTTGATTAGGTTACCATCGATTTAGGTTAACCAATGATTTTAAGTCCATGATGATAACCAATGAGTGTTTGTTGAGCGTTTTTTCACTCCGGTCACCAAGCCCTAGCATTGAAAAAAATCGCTCCATTTTTCCAATTTATTTGTCATTTCTGTGATTGACCGAATCCTTGGTACGTAAGTAAGTAATTTCTATAGGTAGATACTTTCAGATTTTGTGTGCCTATTGAACACAAAAACGTCACTTGTTCTTTTCTGTGTCGATATTCGAGCAATTTCAATATGTGTTGTTTTGGACATTTTTCTAAGCGATTCCCATTCACTGGCTAAATTTTGTATTAAAACATTTGAATTTTCCGTAACGATTGATTTCCAAATATTTATACATAAACAATTTACAAAAGTAAATTCACTCGTTGCAATTACTTTCTTTTACCAAACGAACATAAAAACTGCTCTGAGAGCAAAAAAAAGTGCTCTGAGAGCGCCGAATTGAATACCACATTACTATTACTAAACACAAAAAAACAATGACAAAATCAGTGGTTAAATCTCATTAACCGGACAAAATCGGCTGGTTATCGATTTCTCTGGTTAACTAACCAAAACACTGATTCTCTGGTTAATATTTTGCTGAACAAACACATTCGCTGGTTACCAGCTGGAATAACCAATGATTAAGGATAACCAAGATTGAACAAAACGGTTCGGTGACCGTGTTACATCGAGAAACAGACCCGTTGATCGGCCGTCAAGATCGTGTGATTTAACGCCAACAAGCCGGCGACGTTAGAGGAGCTCAGAGCCAATTTGAACGAGAAATCAACGTATCGACCGCTTCATACGTTTCCGCGGTGGACATATGAACGAGGTCGAATTTCCTTCATAAATATTTTAGTAAGTAGTTAAAGCTGATACAATTTTATTTTAGATATCTCAACTAATTTGCACTTTAATTAAAAAAGAAGTTGTCAAGTCCTAAATGAATGATCCTTTATTTTTCAAACCATCGAAAAAGGTCCAGTCAAGTTTGGGATTTTATTATGAAGTGATTTTAAGATGTTTAGATGTATATTTCCATTCAGACATCGGATTTTTTTTTTTTCAAAACATTATCCTGAGGATATCACTTTTTTTCAACACTGTTGGTACATACCGTAATTATTTCGTCAACTGCAATACTTTGTTTGTAGGTAAAATTTGGAGTCAAGATCCTATATATAAGATCGGCAGGCTTACGAAACAAGAAAGACGGATACGTTTAATAAACACACTCACTGGTAATATTTATTTTTATTTGAGTGGCTTTTCAAAAAAAAATGCTTTTCATTGTTTTAGGAACTACCCAAAATATGAAGGTCTGCGAAGAGGATACTATCGACGATATTTTGGCAAAGTATAGAAAATTTTATAACTTTCATGCCAACAGCTATGTTTGGCGAAAGAAACCTGTGAGTGGGCTTGTTAATATTTTAAATTTTTCAGTAACTTATTAAATGATCAGTAAGTAATTATTAAAAATATAATTATCGAATTGAAAGATGTGCAATCATGCAGATAAAAATGCACGATAAGCAAAATTCTCAAAACGAACGACAACGCTGTTCATAATTTATTACTGATTGAATACTTCCTGATCTTCACAAAAAAAAATTAAAAGCCATATTTAAATTGCAGGGAACTTCATCCGGCAGACTTCACTTCAATAAAACCCTAACCGAAAATGGACTATTCCTAGAAAAGGACGGTATTCCACCATCAATTTGGCTCTACTATTCAGATGATTTAACGATTGCCTGAACTGGGACAAGCCACATAAAACCTAATAAGGTCTCGTAACAATACTTTGGCTGGCATAATAAAACTGCTAAAAGCGCACATACAGCTATCGATATAATTTTTGTCTTAAGTAAATCGATTCAAATTTATTATTCAATCGTTGTGCCGAAAATCCGCTTATGGGAAGTTGTTCCATTTTAGCTATAATAATCCACACACTGAATTTGTTTTATATTTTACGAGCGATTTTCGTGAGATTGCAAAAGTCGTCTACAAAAATGGAAGACGCGCGTGATTTATGTAGCATAAGACAACAAAAATAGTTGGAAACCGAAATGGATTTGAATAAATTTGTAACTGACTTGTAATTGAAATAAAAATTCCGTGTCTGTTACAGGTTTGTACAGGGTGTCACATTTTGAAGATGGAATGTCGAACATGTATACATTGTATTGGTTAAAATAAAATGATCTCACGCCTGCACCCTAACAACAGACCCACAATTTGGGTTAATTTTGGAAAACAAACAACAGCACACATGTCACGAACGTGTCAATGTGTAACAAAGTCTTACGTGATTAGGGAGAAAGTATCTTTTTACACTTAAAAACAAAAAAAAAACACCACTACGGCAGTTGTAGTAATCAATGTGTCACGTGCGTGCGGGAATTATGGAAAGAATTCATTGGCGAAAAGGGGTTCGATGATGATCTTGTTATAGCGGTTATAAAGGTATATGGGAACCACTGAAAAGGCAAGGCATTTCGTTTAATAATTTATTTCACGCCACTGGAGAGATTCCTGCAGCAGGAAGCAATTAAGAATTTTATGTTCTCATTGCCTAGTTGTGGATGAATTTGATATCTGCCCTTATGAAAATATATTGTAATATCCCAGAAGGGAATTTGAATATTCCCGAAAGGTGGTGCAATAAAAATAAAATGTACGTACGAACTCATCGAACTGAAGCAGTGAGTAGAGAGTATAGACACAACTTAAGGGGTGAAGATGTGTGTGGGAAAGCCTATTTGACATCTTTCCTTAAATATTCATATAAATGTAAATAAATATAGGGAACACCTTTGAAGACTCCCCATACACGAAGCAAACACGATTGCAAAAGCACATACATTCTGATATTGTAGCCATGTTTGTTCTGTTTGTTTTTGTGTTGGGCTGTGATTTTCAAACCAAATATATATTTTGAAGAAGCTAAGTATGATTTTCAATAATTTAATGAATTTAATTCAATCTGATCGGCAGTGGACTTCTCTAGCCACAAACCAGTCTTAGTTCTCCTTCTTTTCTTCCTCCAGCAGAAGAGCCAAGTTACCATAGCTATAGTCCTTTTCGCTGTAGGACAAAATAATTTCGCGGCGACAGCGCACAATACACCAGGCGCATTCTAAAATTTATTCATACTCCATTTTTAATTTCAAACGCAATATCTTGCGGCTGAGTATTTTACTTCCTCGGAGCTTCTTAAGAAAATTAACTATAAACACTCGCCCACGACAGACCTTTACTTTAGCATTCAACGTTGCCGATTGGTCATTAGCATTTCCACTTCCCACCACACCTTGGAAATCGTTATCATGTGGAATTCTTTCGTTTGGACAGCGTCTGAAGGAATTCCCAAGTGCGAGAGCTCTTTTAGGAAACAACTCGATCCAAAAACGGAAGAAGACCGCAATTGAGTTTGAATTTGAATAATTTATTAGCACTGATTGAGAATGTTAATTTGTTTTTCGAAGGAAGGGACCCTAGTCGATAGATTTGAACTTTTCCCCGGGAATACAATAAACGATTGAATTCGTTTTTTTAATTATTTTTCTTGCTGCTTGACTGAGTTCGGAATTGAACTTCAGGTTACCTGTCTGTAGTGTGGATATACTGACACTGAGTACTGACTCAAGTGCGGTGGTGGTCATGCTTCATGCCATGCGTGCAATTTATGCGGGCGTTGTAATTTAGCATGCAACACGGGAAGATAGTTATTGATCGCACTTCCCTAATTTGGTTCCGTAAGTCATTACCTCGCAGTGTTGTGTATGTGACTATATTACGGAGTTGGAAATTGTTTGTATTTTGTTGAGATTAAATCTGTTTTGTTTATTGGGAATTCCGTATTTGGAAGAGCGATGGCGTGCAAGAACTTTGACGTTAATAAAGTTTAAATGGCTTTCTTGTATAAAGATGAGAGTTGATTCTTCGACCTTTGCAATTTGGGTCATAGTCAACTGTTGGAGCATGTGGTGTAGGCAGTGCGATTATTGTAGTTTTTACAAATAAGGTTGCATTTAAATTGTTTGCCTCTGCTTCAAATGAATATACAAAACTCTATTGAGATTTGAGCAAATTATGTGACCGAAGTGTCATGAAACATTATGCAAGTGTGTCGATAGAGATTCTGTAGTGCAGCCATGACCGGCCCTCGATACGTTATTACCTATTAAAAAAATACCTTTTATATATAGCTTTTTTCTTAAATAAAATATTTTTTATATACTTCTTACTTATAATGGGTCTTTCATTAAGGACTTGACATATTCTTTTTTTAAATTAAGAAATCTGAAAAAAAAAATATTAGCTTGAATTACTATGAAAACATTTCGACCGATACGGCTGCTAATTCTTTTCCAATATTGGATCTGAGCTCTCCTAACGTCGCCGGCTTGTTGGCATAGCCCAATGATTTAATCTAGCCCCATAAAAAAGTCTAGAGTTAAATCACACGATATCAGCGGCCAATAGACGGTTCCGTTCTTAAAGTTTTAATTATTTGGAAACGTTATTTGTGTACATGAACATGATGAAAATTGACTGAATATTCTGACATTATCACAGTTCGGTAATCGGTTTAAGGGTGCGTTGCCACCGAAAGCCTGAAGTTGTCAAGTCGGTATTAAAAGAACTTTCATTTAGTATTACATTTTGCATTTTATTCTTAATGGCCCACTAATGTGATGGACACAAAAAAAAAGGAACTTTATTAGTTTTAGTTTAACACCCTCTGCTGTATAGTAGATATAACTTCATTAGTTTAATGTTAAATTTTAATTTGTTATTATTCTTTTTATTAATTTATTAATTCTTTCTTTAACTTAAATACTAGACAAAAAGGATTAAATCTTATTTAAAACTATCATTTGTCTTATTCTGAGCGAACACTATAAACTTATCAATATCCTTAAAATTATTGCATTTCGGCGTTAAATCTATCTATATCTATGATTTGTTTTGATTTTAAATTTTCAAGAAACTTTAGAAAACTTGAACTCTTTATTATTTGTAATAATAAACTCAGTATTTATTTAGGTAAAGGTGGAAAATATGAATATGATACACTAAGCCAGGAAATAAGTCACAATTTGTAAGAAGTTCAGTTACTCTGATCACTATTTTGATTCAATAGAGAAATCCAACACAAGCTGGGTACGTACATTTTCACCACCTTCAGGAATGGGCTACTTACATCGACTACTCGGACAGAGCGACTCTGAACGAACAGTTTTTACTTTGAAGTAGTAAGAAGCCTTGTTTTGTCTACATCTGAAAGCAATCCGAAATCGAATTCAAACGAATCGCTGTACCTTTTCTGGCTTTTAAAAGATAGCTCCTATTATTATAGTTAGCACTTATTGCTTGAAGAGGAATTGTTGGCCTTATGCACAGAAAAAAACAATTGTGGTCCCCGAGGGTTTTTTTAGTGTACTATTTTCAGCGGTTCTTATGGTTTTTTTGTGGCCGTTCTTCAGGGTATTTTTTGGAATATTTTATGAGGCATACAATCGATAAACTCTGGTAGAAGAGTAAAAAAAAAAAAATTATAAAAAGGGTGTTTCGTTGTTTTATAAAATAGCCTCTGTTACACCTTTTCTCAGAAAGTGATTCGTACTCTTTTTTAAAGGCTATTACTTTGAACTTATTACTTTTGTTTCTTGTTATATAGAGAATATTTGGGCAAATGTTTAAGGGAATTTTAATTTAAAACCAATTACGTACTTAATAATCACCTTTTCGACCGATGTTTTATTTTTAATCACTGTCGTACGTATACTCGTAGCTGATCTGTCGATTGCCAACCCTCATCTCGTTTACATAGATACGCATGCATAATGATAAACGAAATTATCGTATGTGACCTTTTTGCAAGTTCAATCAAGAGTTGGGTACAAAGGTTACCTTGACAGTTCTCGAAATTCTGTATACACTTATTTAAGCATTTACAGTCAATGCGCATTCTACTATGGTTAGATAAATAAATTCAAATTCCAAATAGGCGACCATCTGCATACACCTTCCGAATTATCTTCCTCGGTCGATGTCATCAGCGATAACCTTTCCCACAGACCTTTTTTCTAATTTGACCTCTGATACTTTCCCTAAATTATCAATATACACAAAACGTATGTCCCCTTCGCAATCTCCTACGTCGGAACAAAACAATTGACATGGGTCTACCAACTCAGCCGCCAAAACGCATTTCATTATTCAAAATTATAAAAATCTACCCGTTTTTTAATCGACAAACTGGCGGCAGCAGTTCTACCATTACCACCGTCCTCAATGGAATTGAATACGTTTGCCACTGTCATTAATTTTATCCCCAACATTGTCACGAATGGATGAAGATTTTCACCTCAAGACGCAAGACGCCGCCGGCAAGGTAAGACATTTTGTGGAATGCGCTATGCACAGCACATCACACACACGCAGAACAAAAGTGAGAACAGTTAGTGCTCATAAATTTTCCAACAAAAACCACTCGCATATAGGAAGAACCAAATTAATTATAACAAGCTCAAGACAAACAGTGGTGCCCTCTCTCTATAGCATGGCTGCCGTTCATGAGTAGACTGTTGGCCAAATTAAAATTCTTTCCTGGGAATATTCTAACCTCTGGAATGTTGAATTAAATGAAAATTGCCTAAGTCACTGCTGTCCCAGACTCGTTTTCAGACTCATCGCATTCCGGGGCAATTGGCATTGGCAAGCCAACCGCCGCGCAGCGCCGGCATGCTGGTATTCAGAGCACCACCTCGAGATGGGAAATGTAAAATTGTTACAAGCCATTGTTGTATTGTTTTGCCTCAGCGGAGGAAATTTCTGTTATTTATGTCACAATAGTTGGGCTTAGTAGAAATTGTGTCCCAAAGAGCTGCAAACATAATGTGTTAATCAGATAAAGAGATGCATTCCATTTGGAACAATGACAAGGGCTCATATACATTCACCATCGGACGATAATCCTCCTTAATATGATCATCATTGTAATGAGTCCAATGAACAACATCCACATAGTTCCAGCTAACTATTGGCTGTAAAGCAATAAAACGCAAACAACAATTGTAGGACAAAACGAAAGAGTTGATGAACGAACTGGGGACACAAGTAAACGCCCAATTTAATGTCATGCGTGTGAGCTTCCCTCACATCGGTGGGAATGGAAATCTACAGACGACAACGACAAGGCCAGATATTTATGGAGCATGAACAGGGAAAAAAATCTCAACAACAAAGAGAGACGCAAAAACAAGACTAACCACCTAGTGGATCTCTGTTTACCATCGGATGGACCGAGGAACGACCGGCACCAGAACAGAGAACTTTACCAATATTGGCGCTCGAATTCAAAGAGACCGATTTCCCATGATCGTTGTGAGTCACGTTCGATCCTGTACGAACGTGATGAGTCAGGATTTGCCACGCTAACCATAACATAAACAAAGAAGTCGTCGGCCTATGTTGAGTCGCTCCGAGTTGGTCCAATTCAAGGTGGCGATGTTATGATTTAGCAAAATCGTAAGGACGCCGATTAATTTCATCATATTATGTTATGTTGCGTGATTGGTTGCGTTATGGGTTGACAAGTGTGAGTTAGGGCCTTTGTTGTCGATTTAGATGAGATTGGAGGCATTGCAAAAGGAAGAGATAAAAATGGTGTGGACAGAGGAAGAGCAAATAAGGTCCCAGACAACAATAAAAGGATTGCATTTGGGGTTGGTGTATTTTTAGACTCGGACGGATACCTAATTAATTACACAAAATTTGGGTGTAGATACCTACACTCAAAGAATTGTTTGTTTTTATTTGGTGCGGTTAGTGTTGATGTTTTACGATCTGAAACGTTCAGCAACTGCTTAAAGTAAGTATTCCCGTCTAAGAAGACTATCTCTTGACAAAATGTGGTATCACAATGATGGCGCTACTTACCATTCAGCATCCGACAACATGGAGTTTTTGAGAGAAAAATTTGAGCCGAAAATCGATTTGAAAAAATAACCTAAAAACCGGGCCATTAACCCCATAAGACTAAGATTGCTGACTACCACTAATAAGATAATCATTCGTCGAAAAATACTAACATATTTTTTTTTTCATGAAACATTAGAAAGGTGAGCCCAAATGAAAACATTTTTTTTTTTACATAAATACTTCGGTTTTAATTATTAAACAGTCATAATTATTAAAGTTAGCACTATGTACGTAAGTCTAAAATTCGCATAATTTCTAGAACTTAAAAAAATGATTTCTTTTTTGATAATGGTGCTTTTTTTTTTGTTTCGATCTCAGCAAAGCGCATCAATGACTGAGTTACAGAGTTGCCAGTTAGAGGGTTTGATTTTAGGTATCTGGACCGATAAATTATTTAGGAGGAGATCTGGGGTTTTTCGTTTCTATTTTATTCGTATTTCGTTATAACATTCTTTTTGATAACATTAAATTGTGCATTCACATTTTGCAAACGCAAAAAACGCTAAGTAATTTAAACTTAAGAATGAGGTATAGTAGGAAGGTATACATTCGTCGTTATTTTCTGTCCGCTACCAAATGATTCAAATTTTAAAATGACGACAATCGAGGACGAAATTACGGTACAATGTGTGTTATTTTAAAATTCTGTAAAATAATCTATCGATTCTATAATGCTATATTTGCGTGTGAAAATTCTAATATCGTTGGACTTTTTTTTGTTTAGAAAACAAGTTTTAAAAAAAAAAGTTAATGCCATGTTTCGCAGGGAAAAAGTTATATTTTTTGGTAATAATGTAGTTGCTTTACACAAACCTCATCTGTAAATTTTATTAACAACAATTTAATGAGAGTTGGCTGGGCTTGTAAATACATAGGTACCTACAAAATGTACTCTAAAAGCAACATGAGTTGACATTTCCATCGGGTTTATTTATTTTGGGGAATTTTTTGCATCCGTAAACCCAAATATGTTCGCACTTTAAATTTGATATTCCTACTTTTAAGCCGTAGGTATACGTAAAACTTATTTAAAAAAAAATAATGACAAAAGCTGGGCTTCTTTTAGAAGTAATAGCCAAATCTGAGGGGAAGTATTTTGACCGCCTGGCAAACGCTGCAGAGTTAATTTGCTAACATGTCCCCGGGTTGAAGAAACACAGTAAGATTACGAATGTAAAGTCGTCGAATCGACCAACATTAGCCTTTTAGGGTTGAGATCTTTTAAAATGTTGCATTCCAACAAAATTTTAGTGTTTTCTAACTTTAAAAGAAATAATTCTAAAAGCTAAAGTCAAGTCATCAACTAGTACAACTTCTTTCAGTCATTTTTAATTGAATACAAATATTAAGGCTTTCGGTTGTCAATAATTTATTACTATTAATTTAACCCTTTACCGAATACGAAGCCATTTATGGTTTCACATCTTCGTGACGTATTTTTTTTTTTCGATAATTCGAATTCAAGAAATTCAAAAATTAAAGTAATGGTCGGATTAATATTTCCATTTTCAGTTAATGAATGTTACCCTTATTGCATGCAAAGCCATATATATATATTCTTATTTTATTTTTTAAACAAAATATTTTTTTAAAGTTTTTTTAATAAAAATTGTTTAAGGAAAGCAAAACAAAGCTAAAACGATCGATTTTTATGTTTTATGTTGGCCTAAACAACAAAAACGGCCGTATATATTTGAACATTAAATTTCTATAGGTGCCTTCCACAGTATGGTCGCTTCGACTAATTCCCGGTCGTATACTCATTACGCACATATTTTTTTTCAGTGTACCTACCTACGTTCATTGCAAATTTATATAAACTTCCACAACAAGTCGATAAAGAAAAAAAAGAATTCAAATAAAAAGTGCTCCCGCCATAAATAAATACAGGCAAAACTAAAAATAGACAACAAAGTTAAATTCTGAAAAAATAATTCCCATCCCATTGTCGTCAGACACATGCTAACCATGTCGGTTCTTTTGAAATTCATTAATTCGACAATGATTTTGTTGATTCCTTTCGGCTTTGTTCAAGTTTTATACCTGTTTTCGACGAAAATGAACCACTTTTTTGCAACCCAAAACTCAATGGAACACCAGACGAACTCGTCGTGTGGCTGCATGTGTTTCTATTTTAGCGAGAAGAATTCGGCCGAAACATGAGAGAGTGTCAATAGTGGGTGATTAATGGCGGAATACGCGACACTTGAGTGAATTTGGCATTTATTTTGTTATTTAGGTATGCAAATACCGCGGCCGCCAGGGAATTCTTGGAAATCGGTTATAACGACAAACGACGACGTGTTGGTAAACAATTGGTTTTTGTTAATATTTGGATTGTTTTCATTTATTATGTTCATTCGACAGGATATGCAAATTTAACTTAGATCTGTGTTGTGGTTCGATTGAGTGTTGAACTTGTTAGAAGGTAGTATGTACTTTCGTTTCCATTTTTTGATTTTTTTATTCGAAACCAACAACCTCCTAGATTCTAATCCTATGCTGAGTACAATTTTACAAGCCATTGTTACTTTTCATGTATAGATTTAGATTATGTATATGAGATTATGACAGGTGGCATGGCCATTAATCCGTATTTATATTGTAATTGATCTGTTATACCTACTGCTTTTCGTTTTCATTGGTGACGACAATTGATAAGATGTAAGCAAGGAATGACGAAGATGATGCCTAAGAGGGACGATTATATGCACAGAAATACTACAAATGACATCTGAAATGGATAATCCACGTGCGCCACTACTTACTTATAGGTTATAGCGCTTCAATTTTTCAAATTCACATTTTGGCATTTTTTTATACGTAAAATTATATGGACTCTAAAAATTGTGCTGTCGAGATTCAAAATTATTTTTAGTAATTAAGCAGTACTATGACTGCGTACAGACTATAGGATGTGATAGTTTTGACAGATCGTAAGGGAGAGGTTGTCTTCTATTATAGTTGATAATCACCACGCTCGGTAACTCTACTCTACTACCTCCTGATAAAAGCCACACAAAATTAGCGGCAGCTGCTGTCCCATATTACAGCATGTCAGTGTCACACTTCATTTTGAATATTTAAAAACGAAATTTGAAATTCTAAGCAGCGACCCGAATATCCCCCTACAACGATCCATTAAGTGACAATTACTATAAAATGCAGAAGGGCACATTCTTCCGAAGGACCTCAGCGCACTCTAGGACCGGAAATTGAAGAAAAACATTCAAATGTTATTGTTGTGTGCTGAACAAAAATTGTTGCAGTGAAGTGTGGTGGTCCACTGATCCTTCCGCCCTCCTTTTTCGATTCCCTCGGGATATACTTTACTCAATACGATCACGTGGTGTAGTGGCAGTGCCAGCAGAAAGACGAACAGCTTGACGATATGATCAACCTACATAATCAATGGCACACGTGCGGCACGCATGGAATTGTAGTTTGTGTTGTTTTTTTTTTCCAATGAGGGATCGCTTACAATTTTCCAGAAGGGGTGGAATTTAAATGTAAAGCTAAAGCCTTTTTCTGTACTTAGTACTATAGAGAAATGAATTGAAAACAAATGACAGGAAAAGGACTCTTTTCTCGTTTTCCACTGTTTATTGGCATTTGGAGCATTTTAATAGTTCTTTTAATGACATTTAAGGGTCTGCATGAGAGAAATATTGTTGTTTATGTATTTTCATTTGAAGTGGAAGTAGAGTGTGTGTATAAATACTTTGTTTTGTTGGGCACACGATTGCCTGGCAGAAGTAGTTTCATGTGGGGCCAAAAACAAGCGTATTAAAGAGCGGTCCAAGAAAGAAAGAGGCCCCTCCCGAGAGCCTCATACGAAAAGTGTGGTTGCTGAGTCTACGTGGAAGCAAAAGTCCCAAACGAACCTTTTTTCGAGTTTATGGTGGTAGGTCAGCTAGGTTTACGCGACTGAAGAGACTGCGAAAAACCAGTTGCGGTACTCTTACATATAAGTACTGCAAGGAGCTAAAACAGTACAAATTTAGTAAAGACCTATTTTGTACCTCCTTTACGATGTCTGTCTATGAACCTGTTTGTTTTTGTTTGCATTGTTACAATCTTTTCAGCGGTCCTCTTAATTAAGGGTTATTAGTGGCGAAATTGATCTCATGCGGCCGTTTAAATTGAGCCCACATTTGGTTATTCAACGTCAAATGTTCCTAAAATTAGTGGGAATCTTTACGTTGTTCCTACGCTCCATCCAGAAGTTTGAGTTAAGTTTTTTCTTACACAACTGGTCATTTTATTTCCATCTGTTTATCAGGGGTGAGGCGTTAATCTTAAAGTTTTCTTCTGCAATTGGAACCCGAACCTCCCACTCATTACTGAGTCAGCCCACTACATCATTATGAAAAGAGTTTCCGAAGTCGAAAAACGTTCCACAATTGTCGAATTTGGGTTATAAGCTCTCCCACAATATTCACATTTATACATTCTTATCTAGTTGGTTCAACTTTTACTTTGAACGCGTGCCATCACTACCACTCTGTCACGGATGGCTTCGCTTGGCTCCGCCATGGAATTAATTTAAGAATTTCCAGTGAAACATGCAATAAGAATGTGAAAATATATTATTTGTCCAACCCTTCTAACTGAGTAACAAACCCGAACCGTCATTAGCAATTCAGTATCAGGGCCATGGCGAGCTTGCCCGCAATAAATTCCCTCTCGGCCAAGTGCATTACCAGAACCTACGAAGCATAACGTTTTCTTACAACTTTGCAACGTCCTGTATTACAGACATTCAGGGGGGCGACCCATAGAACCGAGAACACCTATGATACCAGACTAAGCATGTATATATAGGTCTCACCCATAGAGGTGCCATATGCTGGCTAGTGGCCATAAGACAGATGAAGATCATTAACAAGGGTTCCCGCTTATTGTTGATCACGATCGCGTTCGCGTACCGTACCGACAAAGTGAGTGTTACGGGCCAAGTCTGCATGGGCGTTGCGCAGCAGCTGGTCCGGCTGTATATATAAACCTGCGGGCAGGTAATCACTAAGTTGGTACTTTGCCATTCACGCTTGACAAACTTCATCCGGCAGTAAGAACTTTTTTAATAAGCTACCAAGTTGGTGGCCGGTTTATTGATCTCAGAGCGATCATGCAATTCAAACGCAACTTGGCTGCTCCATCTAATTGAAATTTTCGCTAAAAATTTCATAATTAATGCTGATTACCATCGCTGTCACTCAACGGCCAAATTGGTCTCATTTCGCACATAATTTTGAATTTATGGAGCAACATTTGTATGCAGCGGACCTTAATTATCGTCTTGAGGTGTAGTTTAACAGCTTTTTGCTGCAATTGATTTGATATTGACACGGATTGCTTTTAATAGCGGTCTTGGATCGAAATACAAAGTCTACTATTGAAAGTGGCTCGCAATTAAATTGTTCATCGCTGTTGATTTGCATATTCATATTGTTTTTCACTATAGCGTTGACGGAAGTGAATAAAGTTTCTATATAATTAGTCGATCGTTTCATGCATGCCAGACGGGGAGAGCTAATGTTGCGTGGCAGTCGTAATTAACAGCAAAAACTTGCTTATACCAAAAGATGTGAGGACAAGGGAAATTATTAATAATTTAATCGTCTGCATTAGTAAAACGGAAATATCTGAGAATTGTGTGCATTATTTTAATGGTCCCTGACTGTATGAAGATTTATTAGAAAAAAGTGAGTCAACAGTTTTGCTTTAGAGTTTCTTATGTGAAGCGGCGGTAGGTGTAGGGAACGTGACCAAAACCAAGTATGACCGGTAAAGTAGTTGGTCCTGAAAATATTACATTATTTGCGCTGTGCCATTGAGGCAGTATTCTGTTTACAGTTTTTTCTGCAATCATCTGTGAATGCCTAAAGTTTATTGCCAGCAACCTATTAAGTCGTTTAAGTCATTATAAAGATAAACTCTTTAAAAGGTAAGTAGCTTGAAAATATTTAGAGAAATCGGGTGGATTTACGCTTTAACAGATGTGAATACACTTTTCGAGCAAAATAATTTTTGCTTTTTTAGAGCACTTAATCCTAATGGTTGAACTCAATCTTGGTCTTAAAATGTTGCTTATGAATTATAAAGTTAGTTTACAAAAAAAAATGTAAACAAATCTTTTAAATTTTCTAGAAAAATATTTTATTAATTTTTCCGTATAATACCGAAAACTTTTTCCGATCTATTTCTCAGTCAATTACACAACAAAAAAACAAATCATTCCACTGAAATATTTCATTTCCAATCAGGGGTGGTTGATTTGTTTTAGATAATTGTTTTCGTGCAGACAAATTTTTCTGACAGAATTTTTGCTATGACCGCATAAACGTAAAAAAAAATCATTTTCACACTGTTCCAAGTTTTTCTGTTGCATTTTACGTATGTCATTGCATACGGAATTTTAAAATCGTTTTTAGAGACGACTTTTTATTTCGCTAAATTCAAGGTTTAGTTAAGAGTAGAGGACATAGGACACTTAATTATATATATGAAGGTTGATTATATACTTCGTATACAAAAATTAGTTTTTAGCTTCACAGAATTTGAGAAAATGAAAAAAAAAAAAAAAAAATTCGTTAGAAGATTAGGGCGGTCTAGAGTTCGTTGCCCCAAACAAATAAAGCTTTTACATACAAAAAGTAAGTAACTGACTGAATAATTTATAAGATATTTCAGGCGTACATGAGTTCTCTTTTATTTAACAGTCTAGAAGAATATACATACTAAACCGAACAAAGCGGGACTCCATAGGATATAGGATTTTTTCCAATGTCATAAGTTACCAGGGGAATCTGCCAACGCTTGGAAAAGTGCTGCATGTATTGCAATATTCAAAACCAATACAAATTAGTATTAAAATAAAATATTATTGCTGTAGAAATATATCCCATAGATACTTAAATTTAATTTAAAGAAGAATTAAAATATAATAAGATTGGATCATATATTAATATTCCGTGGGTTTATGAAAAGTAAAAGAAGTATTGAGCTTGAAGCAAAAATATTATACTTTAATGTGAAGTTTATTTAATTCGAATTTAAATGCATTAAAATCCTATAATTTTTCAATATAAATAAGAGTTTAATTTTAATAAGTTTGTATATTGAAACCCATCTCCATCTATATTAAAATTTTATATTTCAGCCATATTTTGTAATAACAGACATTTTATAAAATTAATAAATCTTTTGATGGTTTTTAATTGAATTTTCTTGGCGTTGATTATATACAACCCCGAAAATATTAAATTTAACGCCTTGATTGTTTAATGTGAACCTACATTTCAAAGTGCAGACCTACGTTCGTCCCTCCAAAATGTTGTCAAACAGAAAGATAGAAATAGAGCTCTGACTTGTCAACAGATTTGATACATAAATCATATGCAAAATCGTATTATCATGTAAACCTGCCTTAAGGCGATAAATGGTAGTAGCTTAGTGTCAAATCAAAATGTTTGCCCTGTGCAATGTGACCGTAAAAATACGGCAATTTGGCAGCACTTGCAAATCTGACACTTGTAGAGCAAAACTAAACAACAGCAACTATGATAGTTAATTTAATTTACTTATGTAGGATAAATTTCTCCCTATGCTATTGAATACAGACTTCCCCAAGTCAGGCGGTTAGAGGCGTATTTATACCTTGTCATCGGGTTGGTTGTGTCTCGTGTAACACACTTCATCTCATAGTAAATGACTGATTCGAAGATTCCTATTTTTATTTATGTTTGGTGATCACGTAGAACAGTCATAACAAAGCGCATCTGGACTTTTTTTGAAAGGCATCCCGAGTTAAGCTTGGCTTAACTACAACATTAGACTTTACTAGCAAGTACAAATTTTGCTTTCAATTTATTGTAGGTCATAATAGCAGTTTTTGATTTATTTCTAATTTTCGTGACTGATTTCATAGATCGAAAGTTATAGCAACTGAGTTACCCTCTCAATTATAATTCTGTTTGTCAAAAAATTCAAAATTCTTATCCCCTCAAAGACTAAAAAAGTTTAAGCCAGTTTTTCCAGCTGGATTCATATTTCTTTGTTACACATTCGTCGTCGAAGTTAAAAGAAAATTCAATAACACACAAGTACAAAAAAAAAAACTAATATTAAAGCAATTCAATGACCCTTACGCATAATTACAATCGCAAGACGTAATTCCTTCTCAAGGGGTCGTTGAAAATTTAAATTTAACGCCTTGATTGTTTAATGTGAACCTACATTTCAAAGTGCAGACCTACGTTCGTCCCTCCAAAATGTTGTCAAACAGAAAGATAGAAATAGAGCTCTGACTTGTCAACAGATTTGATACATAAATCATATGCAAAATCGTATTATCATGTAAACCTGCCTTAAGGCGATAAATGGTAGTAGCTTAGTGTCAAATCAAAATGTTTGCCCTGTGCAATGTGACCGTAAAAATACGGCAATTTGGCAGCACTTGCAAATCTGACACTTGTAGAGCAAAACTAAACAACAGCAACTATGATAGTTAATTTAATTTACTTATGTAGGATAAATTTCTCCCTATGCTATTGAATACAGACTTCCCCAAGTCAGGCGGTTAGAGGCGTATTTATACCTTGTCATCGGGTTGGTTGTGTCTCGTGTAACACACTTCATCTCATAGTAAATGACTGATTCGAAGATTCCTATTTTTATTTATGTTTGGTGATCACGTAGAACAGTCATAACAAAGCGCATCTGGACTTTTTTTGAAAGGCATCCCGAGTTAAGCTTGGCTTAACTACAACATTAGACTTTACTAGCAAGTACAAATTTTGCTTTCAATTTATTGTAGGTCATAATAGCAGTTTTTGATTTATTTCTAATTTTCGTGACTGATTTCATAGATCGAAAGTTATAGCAACTGAGTTACCCTCTCAATTATAATTCTGTTTGTCAAAAAATTCAAAATTCTTATCCCCTCAAAGACTAAAAAAGTTTAAGCCAGTTTTTCCAGCTGGATTCATATTTCTTTGTTACACATTCGTCGTCGAAGTTAAAAGAAAATTCAATAACACACAAGTACAAAAAAAAAAACTAATATTAAAGCAATTCAATGACCCTTACGCATAATTACAATCGCAAGACGTAATTCCTTCTCAAGGGGTCGTTGCACTCATCCTTCAGACCCCTTTAACAACTTTTTACAATTTATCATCATCTAAGCAATTTTTTTGTAATTTGTTTAACCCCAATAGATACCTATCGGTAACATAATCCTTTCCAGTACCTCCTCTCCGAAAATTGAAGATCCTCCTTCGGTGGTCCAACAATAGCTGTCATTTGTGCTACCCTACCGATCTCCTATACCCATAACAATTGTGTCAAATTAATCACTCCCCTCGTTGTCTCCTGCAATCGGATTCTATTCATGTGCATGTACATGTAAAATGCTAAACACATACATTATCCCTTATTCAATATATCATTTTTCACTGCGCTCCATTGAATTAATCCTTCATTGATGGGATTATACCCAAAAAGAGTGCAGACCAGAACAAAATTCTACACGGAATCGAGAAGGAACGCTTCGTCACTTGAACCGATTTCAAAGAAGTTGCCACCTTTCTAATGCCATTGTTACATGCATCAACATGGATTGTATTCACTTGGATGTGTGTATATGCGTTGCAGCGGAATATTTCAACAAATTATGTCAAGATACTCTGATAAGGATCGCGATCCGTCGTCGCCAGTGCCATAAAAGCGGGATTTCGATTTACCCTTCCCAGGAATCACTTGTTTGATGGATATATGCATGGCTTTCAGCCTTTGTCCAACTCATACATATACAAATGAGTGCACAATGTCGGAGAAATGTCATAACCTTTTGGGGTCCGGTGATGATCAAATAATCACCATCATGGAGGGCCATAAAGAATACAGATCCACGAGGTATTCCCACAATTGAATCTAATTGGGTCTAAATGACTCACTGGATGCCAATGGCCCAACGGCCGTCTATGAGTGGTGTACTTCAAGGTAGGAGGAGATTAATTATTATATTTTTTTTTTTCTCGAAAGAATTTGGATGTTTACGTTTCGATGAGATACGAGTACGAGTATATACGTCTGACAAGCTGTGGTTTACAAGCGATATATTTCATATCACATTTTATGGCGGAAAACGATCGTTTAGCCGAGATTAATCGGTCGAACGTGATGCATTAAAAGAAGGACTGAGAGAGTGGCTTTTGTGGAATCTGTTGTCATTAATGATCGTTGACAAGTAATTAATTTTAGTCGGTCATTTACAGGTTCGTTGAGATAAACTTTGAGGCTCATTAAAGTGCGGACGTGATTTCCCTAGAAATTGAAACGAAATTGGAGCGACGTTGTCGATACTGGAACAAAGCAATTTGTAAACAAGTGGGGAATAGGTTTTCATTCGAATTCAATTATTTCTGGGTTTTTCGGGCTCTTGAGTTGCTGCCTTTCAGGAAAGCCATAAACTTAGAGAAGCTCTTCAGTCGGTTTCTTAGTACATACCTCGCAAAATATTTCCAGTTATCCGAAGTGACACTCCCATATTCTAATTTAACCCAATCAAACTTAATCCAGTCCCCTCTATTCAATTTTTTTTTTAAATCATTACCACTTTTTGGACACAAACTGCTAGTTCCCAATTGAACCACTCTTAGCGTATTCCATCTAAATGAACGTCTTTATTTTTCGCATAAACAATTTTTGACTATACACAGGCACACTTCTATAATGCCGGTTCCTTCGTATTTGTTAAATATTCGAAAGAGCTACAGCTAAGTATGAGCCACTTGAAAATATCCCCAACAAAAATGCGGGCTAACTCAAACCGAACCCCTAGAATGCAAATCATCTAAAGATATATCACATGGCATAGCCCCGAGGCCAAAGATCTTCGCCTCTCATCAACCATCAATTGAACTACATACGCGCAAGTAAATTAATGACAATTGCTGCTTGGAAGGTCAACATCAGTGAAATTGAGAAATTAAGAAATCCCGCTCGCTGCGCTGCGGGTGGATAAAGATAAAGTGTCACTTCACAGACATGTGGTACACACATCCCTATTTCCTGCATGAAGAGACATCAATTAACCACATCTGCCTCGATCGTGTTTATCAGTGTCACTATATCATCCAAAGTGCATGGAAATTCCAGCCATCCTATACAAGATACGAGTATAAGTACCAGTGATAGATAAAATTGGAATGCAAGAGAAGACTCCACAGTGGATAACAGTATGAAAATGTTGTGTTTTATAATATAAAAAAGCCACGTGGATCATGTCGATTGTGTCCTAACAAAACAAAATGAAATTAAGGACATAACACCAACAGATGGTGCCACTTCTGGTTTCCCATCTATTTATCATCCTTTTCGGGGGGTTGAACTCAGTTTGATGACCTGCATTGCATAATAGATAGAATTTTCGTTGTAGGGGTGGCTTTGGAAATGGACCTAGGTACGAAACGAACTATACCTCAGCAGGTATGCGGAGTGTTCTATTTCTTTATCTGTTTGGGTGATCCTTTTCGATTCCACGTGTCCGACAGGCTTTCAATCTAATCGAGCGAAGCAAACCGACATAAAAACGTACAAAGCCTCTATTTTGTCTTGTGATGTTGAATGCGATAATTAATTGCTTAATATCAGATGGTCAGATGGTCTGATGAGTAAAAGATGCATCGTGACACTAATGGGTGATGTTCCAAGTGTTATGCAATGTGTTCCTTTTGGGAGAGAGAGTGCTGCACTCAACGGGATGTTGTTTCGAAATCGCTTGTATGAATGCATTTCGGAGTTTATTGCTGGATTGACAGCTAATGACGGGACAGGTGGTTAAAACAGTTGAATAAATTAAAATGAGTAATATTTTTGAAAATATTAGGAACGTTCGGATTCCTAGTTTAGTAAGTCTGTCAGCTAACATCCTTTCTGTTAAAAACAATGGATAGGGTGGTGGTGGACTACATGGAGAGTACTGCGCTTAAGATGTATCCTTTAAACAGTAGGCAGCATGCTTATAGGGCAGGCATGGCTACAGAAACAGCGCTACATCAAGTAGTACGCGTTGCGGAGGAAGAGCTAAATACCGGGGGCATTGCGATGACCACCATAACGGACATTGAAGGTGCCTTCGATAAGATATGCTTTGAAAGTCTGAAACAAGCCTTGGAAAAACGTAGGGTTAACCCACTGGTGGTAAGATGGGTGGACAATATGTTGAACACAAGGGCAATAAATATTCAGACGGGAACCTCAAAACTTAGAGGAAGGGTTAGCAGGGGCTGCCCACAGGGAGGTGTTCTCTCTCCTACACTGTGGAATATCACTGTGGACTCTCTTCTCGACAGACTTGAGGCGACTGGCACTCACACAGTGGGATATGCCGACGACATAGCAATAATGGCCAGAGGCAAATTTATAGACGTCACCGCAGATATCATGAGGAATGCGCTCAGAGTGGTTGAGCGGTGGTGTCTGGAAGAAGGGCTCTCCATTAATGCGGGAAAAACAGATCTAATAGTCTTCACTAAGAAGAGGAAAAATCTGGAATTTCGACCCTTAACGCTCTTCGGATCGGAACTAACAACGACCACGAAGGTCAAGTATCTGGGAGTCTATCTAGATACTAAACTTTCGTGGAACTACC
Source organism: Cheilosia vernalis (assembly GCA_949126925.1). Classification (NCBI taxonomy): domain Eukaryota; kingdom Metazoa; phylum Arthropoda; class Insecta; order Diptera; family Syrphidae; genus Cheilosia; species Cheilosia vernalis. The sequence continues at coordinate 7,059,535 of OX421362.1, forward strand.
ATGTTGAGGAGAAGGTCAAGAAGGCAAAAAGGGTATTACATCAGTGCAAACGTGTATGTGGACAGAGGTGGGGACTCTCGCCTAGGTCAGCATACTGGATGTACACGATGATAACTAGACCCATTATCACCTATGCCTCGGTTGTATGGTGGGCGAAAGCTTCCCAGAAAACAGTGAGGAAGCACCTGGATAGGGTCCAACGCTTAGCATGTATAGGAGTTACAGGTACAATACGGACAACACCAACATGCGCAATGGAAGTGATCCTGGGGATCTTACCACTGGACTTATTTATTAAGAAAACAGCGGCCCTAACGGCACTTCGTTTGCATCGAGATGCGAAATGGCACAATCGTGGTACCATCTATGGACATAGGAAGATCCTGGAACTTGTCAAAAACGAGATTAGGGAGCTGAACATGCCTATGGATGGGACTACAAGGGTGCGTGTTATGGAAAGGAATCACAAAACTCGTATTGAGAACGGATTACTTCCAGAAAAAAGAAGTGGTGAAATAGTGATTTTCACAGATGGATGGCAGAGCGGGTGCCGGTATCTTTTCAGAAGAGCTGGAACCAGCCCTTCACGTTAGCCTCGGGAAACACACTTCTGTATACCAGGCTGAGATGATTGCATTGCTGCATGCGTTGGACTACTTGCTTGAGGGTCAGGTGGAGGGAAGAAATATCCTTATAGCACTGGACAATCAGGCGGTGATCAGATGCATGGAGCAAGCAAACATTACAACATCGTTGGCACTGGAATGTGTACTCAAGCTCAATAAGTGTTCATCTAAAAATGAAGTAACACTGACTTGGGTAAGAGGACACATAGGGATCGAAGGCAACGAGAAGGCGGACTCCCTTGCAAAACAGGGGTCAGCTGAAAAGTTGCTGGGACCAGAACCATTCTCTTCAATTGGCAGAGGAATGGTTGAACAACTGATTTACAACTGGATCACGGCAGAACATCTGAGAAGATGGTCAACCATGGAACAATGTAGACAGTCTAAAATGGCAATTAAATGGCCGACCTGCTCCACTCAAAGAAGGGTTCTAAGCATGAGTCGAGGAACACTGAAATGGGTGGTGGCTTTATCAACAGGACATGGTAACTTCGGGTATCACTTAAGGAAGATGGGCCTTAGAGAGGACGATACCTGCAAACTATGCCTGGAGGAATCCGAGACAGCGGCACATATACTGTGTCAATGTCCGGCATTGGCTGGCAGAAGAATGAAGATTTTGGGGCATCACTGGGTGGAGACCCAGTCGATGAAACAGATCTCACATAAACAGATGCTAGCGTTAACACTAGGAATCGAACCCAGGGAAGAACTCTGGAGAAATCCAGAGAGTTTGTCTGGCTAAGATTTATAGTGGCAGAGAGACGAAAAGAGACCCGTCAATGGTGGTCTGATTCGAATATCTCTCAAATATATATATATAAGTCTGTCAGCTGACTTAATAGATGTCTTTCAGTTTTTATTGGCCCAGAGTGGTCACGTGTATAGTTTTTGCAGTTGACGTTTATGGAGGGGACAACCGACGAAACATCTAGTCAAGAAAATCCTGCCTGCATACTTAGTTGACATTTCGAGGAGTCAAATTTAAAATAAACAGAGTAGCCGCTGTAGAATTCTGAATCTGAAGAGGCTACTCTGGTAATTTTGAATTCTCTCACGATATTTAACAACCATTAGTTCGCATAAGACTATAATAGTGTTGTGATAGGCAACCGTGTTACATTAAAATGTTTAGGTACTTATTTGAAAATAAGAATTTTTTTAAAAATTTAAAGGGCCTTTTCCAAATAAAAAATTGCAAAATCAAACAAAGGTAACGCTGACCGCCAGAATACAAAAACAATTCAAGTTGCTTAGTCAACGCTTTCGGATTTATAGTCCCGACAAATCAAGTTGACGTTTAACATAAAATAGGTATCCGAATCCGAACGTCCCCATTAATATTGCCTTTTTATTTAATCTTTCAAATACTTTTTGACATTTATTATAGTGTTATTAGACGATATATAGATTTCTAGAGATATGTAGGTTCTCCAATCAGACCACTCTCTTTTCGTCTCATTATATCTATAAATCTTACCTAGATAAACTCTCTGGATTTATCCAGAGTTTTTGTTTCATCGACTGGGTCTCCACCCAATGGTGTCCCAAGATATTCATTCTTCTGCCAGCCAACGCCGGACATTGACACAGTATTGTGATGCTGTCGCAGATTCCTCCAGGCATATTTTGCAGGTATTATCCTCTCTAATGCACATCTTTCAAAGCCACCACCCATTTCAATGTTCCTCGACTCATGCTTAGAACCCTTTTTTAAGCTGGCCAGCCACTTTATTGCCATTTTAGCCTGTCTACATTGTTCCACGGTTGACCACCTTATCAAGTGATCTATTTGTGAATCAACTGTTCAACCATTAATCTGCCAATTGAGAGAAATGCTACTCGCTTCAAATCTGTCGAGAAGAGAGTCCACAACAGGGCTGATGTTTTATAATCTCGTTGGGAAGTATAGTATAACTTTTTTGGGGAGTACCGGGCGTGCAGAACAAACATTTTGAAATTTATTTTAAGGTACGGGTTTTATAATTAGGACAGGTCGATGTTGGCAGGCTGTGACAACCATGTTGTAATTCAGTCATCAAATGATAAGACTTTAATAACAAAATGAAACGACGATGAAAACATTGCCCCCATTTTACGGCAAACGCGGTGCCAACAGCTTCTTTTAATACATTTCAACATCGACCCATCCTTATTGGAAAAAGCTTTAAATAGTGGCAGAAGAAAGGTAGTTTTCAGGATCCACAAGTGGTTGTTTGACGTAAATATATCAAAATCGAACATCCAATAAGAACAATTCGTTTTGTTATTTATTTTTAGGTAGATATATATCAAATTAAATGAAAGTAGTTTAATCCGAAATTAAAAATTGGGAGTTCAACTTGACTTTGAAGAGTACCGGAGTACAGCAGACGAAAAAGGAGTACAATACTCCTATATTGCAGTACTTTCGGCAGCGCTGTCCACATATGATATTCCACAGCGTAAGTGAGGAAACACCTCCTTGTGGGCAAGGTCTGCTAACCCTTCCTCTAAGTTTTGAGGGTGAGGATATGAAGGTCTTACTGGGGAATAGAGTTGTTTGGTTGTTTGGGGGCTATTTCCGATTTGAGCTGATATTCTTGGTTACAATAAATCTATTTACTAACAACAATAGAGTTGAGTAACAAACTCTATCAGCCTTAGTTTCTCTGAAAGTAAATTCACTTGTAGGTAAGTGCACGAAATTCCAGCAGCTTGATTCCACAACCCAGGCACAGCTAAATTCCAAAAATGTAAGCAAAACAAAATGTTAAATTTAAAAAAGTCTGTACATTCCCAAATATGCTCCGTGACAATAATAATAAATGCATCCCCACACGCACACACCCTTATCTGCAGCAACGTGATGTCCGGCTAATGAGCATTCTACAAGTGCGATTAAATCGTCAATTTTTACGATTTCTTTAAATGAGACTCCATTTAACTGTCAAAAGCTGTTAGCATGGTGTGCGAAAACTTAAATTCAAATTCCTCACTCCGCTGTCAACGGCAAAAACAAAGGAAAAGCCCCAACAGAGTCCATAAATTATCTCTCCCATCGTCTGGGATACAAATACAAATATCATATGACTCATCTTTCACACTACGGATACAGGCTTATAACGAAATTTGTAACAACTCTGCGAACTGACCACTGTGGACGATTCCCAGTCTCATCATTCACATGGGTACCTGGGAAATTTATTACACTACCGTCGCGGACAAATCAAATAAAATAAAAATAACAAAAAACAAAAACAGGGAGTAGCTGGACAAGAAATGGGCGGACACAGTGTTTACGTTTGGCTTTGTCCGATCTGGCCGTCCATCCAAATGACGATGCCATCTCGGTTATTATGTGTATGCATCCCATCGATTCCATTGCGAGATAAATTAATTTTTAAGCTGAACTTCTTGGGAAAAACGTGCACTAGAACCGTTGTTTGGAATGCGTAATCGTTTGATCGGAAAACAGTTAAAAAACCATAAACTCACTGATGCTGTGGAACGTGACAGATTGGAATGGGCATGGGTCAACCCAGTGACATTCGATATGAGGGCGCACGTGTTGACACTAGAAGGATGCTGCGCAGCACAACCACATCTTCACCATTATGTGGCATTAAGTACTCCAGCTGTACCAACCCCTATTCGGAGGATAATGACTTGTAATCCACTGGCCTAATCATAGAGTTAACTTCTGTCGAGCTGCGTGCGGCTGTTACCTATACCAGCGAGGGTCCAGGTTGATGATGTTGCTGTTGCAACAGAAATACACTTTCGAAGCAGATGTTGCGTTCGTCGCTGATGAATTGTAAAAAGGATATGACAGGAAGTTCCTTCCACATTGGGATTGTAATAAAAATTAAATGGGTACTTCTCCTGGCAGATGGTGAGATTGGAATGTAATCTTGCGGTTTCTCGCCACATGAGACATGTGGTCATTTTCATCACCGATGAATTATTGAAATTCATCTTTCCATCTTTGCGTGGTGCGAGACAAAAGGCGCCAATCAATTAAATCGATTCTCATTGACATCGTGCTTGAAATGGTGATATAATCGTAACTTGGACTGATTAAAACAAACTCGCTCTAGTACTCGCCACAGCTTTGAATAGTTGGTCGCACGCCCAGGCCCAATCAGATTAATTTATTATTGTTTTGATGCGGATTCAGCAGAGTCAAGCCCAGTGCGATTGAAATGTATTCGACCTTGCAATGTCGACTGGTTTTCTGGTGCGGACGAACGCGAGAGATTGTTGTTACGGGACATTGTACATGGTAGAGAAGGTTTCGCCTTTAGGTTTATACCGGTGGTGGTGATTGGAATTCGATTCACGGCATAGCTGGTGGTGGTGTCTTATGTGGGTAGTGAACTATCAGGTACAAACTGAAGAGATACATGCAGTGAAGTCAATGGGATTGGCATGGAATACCAAAAAGATTGTCGTGACCATAAACTTTAGGAGCTTTCAATTAGTTTTCAGATAACGAAGTCGTTCTATTGTTATAGTATTCGATAATGGTAATAAAAACTGTCGGGTTAGGAATACAAAAGACACCCACGGGAGTGACACAGCGCTCTATACTCTGTCGAGGAAAGGCCACGGACATAAACCAGCTGTGTGAGATTGCATTTCTTTAGAATTGAGCTCTGCAAGAATTCCTCGAACTGTCAAGGAAGAAAGTTGGAGTCGAAGGTAGGTAGGCACCAGTGGCGTGGCGTCCATATAACTCGATTCCTACCGAGTTACCTTTTGAAATCTCCACCAGGTAACACTATCTGTCTACCAAAAACCGAATATACATGAAACACTACCAAATGAATTTGAATACTCACAAAATGGTATACACACAAAAGCACTCATATAAAAATTGTGTGTGTATCCATTTTCATACAACATCGTCATCGTCTCGTAGCGACAAAGCGAAGGTAACCCAAAATATGTCGGGTTATTAAAGTTCTCACTTTATAGTACATTTTGAGAGAAAATTTGCTTGTTATCTCTTTTTTTCTTCCCTGAGTACTTTGTCTGAGTCTGACACCTCTCTGTTCAACACCCATTGTAGAAAATAACCCGCTTTTCTTCGAGTTATAAGCTCTCACAAATTTCATTTTGACTGCCGAATCTGAGTGAACATTTGTTTGTATCTCTTTTTTTCTTCCCAGAGCTGAGTAGGAGTACTGGTACTGGCCATGGCCACTGGGCACTGGCCATTGGGTTGTGTTTTGGGTATATCGTATGTGTTTGTTTGGCTATGATATGAAGAAAATAACGCGCTTTTCTCCGAGTTATTCGAATTTCTTTTACTTCTTCTTTTCTTATTGTCTCTTGTGTGAATAATTGCAGGTAGTATGTTGAGGTAGGTAAGGGTGTGTTTTGGTTTACAAATTCAGTTGGCAGATTGCATGACTTAAGTGAATTTAGTATAGGTACTCTGAAAACGATTTTGCAAATGTGCAATGTATGATTTTGTTTCAAGTTGCACAGGGTCACAGGTCTAAGGTTTTTTTTAGATTTATAGGTATATGATAAATTTTTGCTTCGACTTCCCATTTTATAATGTTCACGCCACGCCACTGGTAGGCACTCATGCCAAAAGCATCGTTTATGGTTTCCAAGTCCATGAGATGATTACCTCCAAAACACCAAGTAAACTTTAAAGTTGAATTCTATGTTCATGCTTCAGAAGGGCTTGTTAAAACACTTATAATAAACCGGGTACAATCTTTGTCCGATGACATCCTTTTCTCATTTAAATCCATTAAAGAACCTTTCTCTCTTGGGGACGTCCTCACCTTTTTTATATCCATCAGGAGTTACTTCGCAAAAAATCAACCCCAATGTACCTGTCCCTTTGTGAATGCTATTATGAAAGACAACTAATCAACCGAAAATAAAAATCCCGATAACAATTCACACTTCCGTTTCCAATTAGCTCTATCAACGCAAAAAAATAACCCCCGTCACAACCAATCGGAGAAAACCATTCTGGAATTTCAGTTGGAAATTTGATATTAACATAACACGAAAAAGGAGGAGAGAGAAAATATTACAAATTGTAATAACCGGTGATGTGTGCCTGTCGCAAAAATCAGTTCCGGCGATAAATGATGTCATCCGAAGGAAGCCCCTGAAGATTAACCGTGCCTTCTGAAAGTGTATAGATCAGGATCATACTTCTGCGGAGATAAGTTGACAATCCAGTGCTTCAGCGGAAGGTATTGGATTGAATTTCCTTCCTCCAAAGGAATGCCAACGATGTGCGAAATAAGAGTGTAACGAAGGGTTTCACTCATCATGATCATAAAAGATATACATCGTTGTATATATTCATCTTCATCATCTTCAGAGGGCAACAGTAAAGTGAAGGTAAAATAACAAAAAAAAAAAAAAAAAAAAATTCCCTCTGAAAGGATGTGCAAAAATTCAATGAACTGAACACTTTTTTCCTAAACGAGTGCTCAGTGCTGTTGTGATGGTGGATGGAGGGAATTGCGTTTGAAGGTCGTGAATGTACCTTCATGTGTAACATGCGAATTATGAACAACACCTGCGGGTAATTTTGCGTAATTCTATTAAGAAGGTATTTTCCTCCATCAATACCACGTTCATGTGTGAATGTTGAGAGATTGGATTATGCTATGGCATATGATGGTTGATGGTTGGTTACAACAACAGTTGGTAGTTTAGATGGTTCGTCTGAAATCTGTTAGCATCAAGCTCCCATATTTACAGGAGCAATTACAGATAACTATAATGAGGGTCTTGATAAAAAAACAACTCCATTAAAATTTATTGCAATGACTTAACGTCGTTTTCGTACTTTTTGTGGGCCAAGACTGCTCAGCAATTTGAAACAGTTAATGCGCAAAACAAAAGAGGTCAGTAACGAACTGGGGTTTAAGGTGTTTGCTTATGTCGAAAAACTTGGCACATAAAACAATGGGAAACCAATTGGAGATATGTACTTCAATAAATGCACGATTCTAAAGTATTATCGGAAATTACATAAGTTCGCATAAAAGCAGTCTGTTGTCACCTTCTGTTGGTTCGGACCTATATACCTTATGCGTGTTAAAGAAACGAATATGCTCCGTTGCAATGACTACATAATTATGAAAAGAAAAGTCATGCCCAGCAAAGCAGGATGAAAACTAGAAGGAATTTTGTTTTCTACCAATCGCTTAAGAGTTACCCTTATGTCGTTTTCCATAATTTGCACAGCGGCAAATACGTTTGCTTAAAAAAAAAATTCGCAAAGTGTCGTGACAACCAAAATAACGAAATGCATCATGGATATAATTTGGAGGAATTATTTTCTTCGTCGTCTTCCTCGTCATCTGAAGACTAAGAATAACCGAAAATGCTCCATTTGTACCTACAACAGGGGAAACATTTTTCAAGTCGATATCCGTTTGTGATCTTTCTAAAAACAAATTCAATTTGAACAGTTGATGTTGCTGTCAAAAAAAGCACTATTAAATTACAAACGCAGATCAGTGCAAAGCAGTGTAAAATCTTAGATCTAAAAAAAAAATCTCTGATGTTCCCAATGGAAAACAACATAAATGTGCCGCTTGGGCGTCACTTTGCCATGATGTCGTAGTCGTAGTGATGTTCTATTGCACTTATTTTGAAGAAGAAATAATTTTGAAATATGAATAAGGAATTGAAAGTAACAACATTTAAAAATTAATGATAAAACAACAAAACCTTCCATAGGGATTTTTGTTTCCAAAATAATCAAAGAACCATTAATACAATGTTTTGGAGAGAGTCCTTGAATTTCCTAAGCCCGCGATTATTCATCTTCAGCATTTTGCCTAAGACTGCAACTGCAACCAGTCCATCAGATTGTACTTCAAATGTACCATATTCCCATTGTTGTAGTATTTGTTATCTCCAATAGCACACACGTGATTATTATCCATTCGAAACCGAATACCACCTCTGCTAACAAAACGGTTTTATTGTATATGTGCGCTCTTTCTCTCCCGCATTTGAAAAGGTACATATCTCCTTACAAAATCTCTTAAGCCAACATGCGTTTATTTTTATACCGTGTCATAACACACCTTCGGACTACCATAAATTACAATAACAAAATTGGGAACTACCGTCGAAATTCCCACTATACCTACTCTAAAAATCAATTGAACTTTCAACACGTTTTATTGCACGGCGCTAAATCTGTGTACGGCGCCACAACACAATTCGCCGAATTTTACGAAACACATTAACTGGTTAAGGATCGTAAAATGTTCACACGGTCCATTGTAATATGGCGCTAGAAACGCAACAAATGTCGAAGTTTACAATAGCTCAGAAGGACGAAAACGCCTGTATATTTAAAATGTGTTGTTTTGTTCGTTTTGCGTTTTCCTAACTAGTTCCAAAGGAATAGCCTAGAAAGTAAATAGGATGACTCCCTCACATATGGTGTGAATTAGGAAGTTAATTTTCATTCTGTTTTGCGGGGACATTTTCCGTAATCCCACAAATTTGGAAAAACTTATTAGCACCGATGCATCACATATGGAACTGTGTTGTTTTAAGAATCAGCTATTAGTGCCTTTTATGATAATAGCTTGGTAGTGTGTCGGTCGGGAAATATTGCTGTAGAACTAGTCCCGGTAGAGTGCATATCGTCCGGTTTCTTGCAAAGCCTCGTAAGTCCCAATTTTATTAAAAATAACATTTAATGTAGGTAATCTTGATGATAAAATATTACTGAATTTAAATATGAGTAAGTCGTAACTCCATTTTTATTCATTTTGCCTCTATCAACCAGTTTTAAACCTTCTAAGTCAATCGGCTTTAAATTTCCTTTTTTTTATTTTTAAAATCGGTGTTTTGCCCCTCCTCAAAAATTCGCCATTTTCGACATACGAGTTTTTGAAAGAAAGCCGACGATATATAAAATCGAAAAGAAGTTAAGTAAAAACGACATTTAGGGAAGCTTGGTTCGTGAATCGTAAAGAAAGAAAAATGATTTCGGAGGCTTTAATTTTAGGCGCCCTAATATGTTCGCATAACACTGGATAACTGAACTATACGAACATGGACGTATTAGAATAAGCCGACCTATCAGTTTTTCTTTTTTCAAATTGTTTAGTTTATTTCCACATATTTAGAGAGCATGAATGGTACGGAGTAATATTTTTAGATAATTGTTGGAATGTGAAAGAATTCGATAGAGGAAGCAGATGATTCGGCAATAGTGGAGAACCAATTCGGCAATAGTGGAGAATCAATTTGATTCGCCCCATTACTTAGGCGCCTCAAGCCAGGAGTTATTTTCATGCGGACCTGCATGATTTCCATTTCATAAGAATATTTGTTTCTTTACTGCGAGGAATTGTCTTTTTAAATTGCCTCTTATAAGCTTGGAGAAGAAATCTTTATAGAGAGTCTTTGTAACAAATATCTCTCCACGCAGAATTAACAGGGATGAATCTGAAAGTTTATTACTATATACATAGAAAACTACCCACTCCTAGCCATTTTTAAACAACTCCAAATGAGAGTTTATTAAAAACATACCACTCATCTCTGAAAAAGACCAACCGATAGTCATTTATAATGAAATTTCCTTATAAGGCAAATAAAACCTTCAGCTAAATATGCAAACTTATTCTGAACACAGTGGCCTTAACAAAAAGCAAGACTATTTCCTTTGCATTCTTCGAACCGCAAAACCACAATTATCACCATGAAAATACCACCATCCACAGGCCAGGAGCAACTACTCCACCTCACTCCACATCCTCACATCAGTTTATACACCATGTCAGTGGCAAGCACTTCTATTCAATCGAATAGAAGCAGACTAGTTCTAGAGAGGAAGTTTATTCTTTATTATTCCTTTCGCTTCGTTCCGCACCTATGGATTTTTCATAAAGAAAAATACAAATAAAAATACAAAATTCCACCATTGCCGCAGTTGGAATAGTGCAGTCGAATCATTAGACTCCACTGATATATAATGTCGTTCCTGGCTGGTAACGATCAACATCAGCACATAGCAGCTATACTGCCGGCGACAGAGTTCTTCGTAAAGGGAGCAAAACTCATCCAAGTGCGTCGACTTTCAATCTCCCCTGGTATAGGAAAAGACCGTAAAACAGGTCGACCAATACCCAGATAGGCTTCAATTACAAAGCGTGGATGATAAGTTAGACATGAATGGCAAATTGGAAAGGAAAAGTTTCATAGTTCCATGAAGAAAATTCAAATTATCAAATTATTTGACGGGAGTCGATTGTCGGTGACCACAGCAACGTGTTCACTTTTACATGTAATTTTGGGTACTATTTGTTTGTTTGGAAGCCCTTTCAATGGCTTCAATTATAGATGATACAATTTATTTGGAGAACAACCAAGCGGTTTCTGATTACAATTGATGCTTAAAAAGGGACGGACAGATTTTTGGTGGGAAAACCAGTAGCACTGGCCCGAAGTGACTTGTGATTGAGATTTCCTTTGGGAGTAATCCGACATACAAGTGGTGGAAGTAATTAGGATGGGAAATAGATCTCCAATGGAAGTTTGTAAAGTTTAAAAATAGTAGTTATTAAGGGAGACTTCTTCTATATAAAAAATTACCCGCATGCATAAGATATGTGTCGCTTAATAAGTTCTGTCGCTGTCGCTACTAAAAATATTGTCATCCATCGAAGCTACTTGAAAGGGTTGGGGTCGAAATTCTGGCGAGGTTTAAATTCTGTTGTACAAAATTCTGCATTTTAAAATTATGCCTTACAAAATTTTGCTTTTCAAAATTCTGGTACGCACCTGTGTACCTTCTTTATATGAAATATATTGTAATTTGTTGACAAAGTTGAAAAATATTTGTTTTCTTTAAATTCATAAATTGGAAAAAACAGAATTAGCAGAATTTATTTGTTTAAAATATTACCTGTCAGAATTTTAAAAAGCTGAATTTTGTTAGACAGAACAGAAAAAAACTGAATTTTGAAAAGCAGAATTTTTTTGTTAAGACAGAATTTTGCTAAGCAGAATTTCGACCCGCTCCCGTATTAAAATAGTAGTTATAGCGAGTGACTTCTTCTACATTAAAAATTACAAGATATGTGTTGCTTGATAATTTCTTGCATATTTTTAAATGTTCATAGGTATGCTTCACTACTGAAAATATTGTCCTGCGAAATTCTTAGTGCATCTAAGAAGAATTGGAATTTGACTTTCGACATAACTTTCATTGCTAATCGAATTAGAATGCAAGTAAAGTCGCGTTCGTTAAAAGGTCTGTTCCTTTACTTTTAAATCTTACGATTTTTTAATAATCCTTACGAATTCTTACTCATTGCCGTTTCCTAACTCGAAAAATTCGTAAAAGAGAGCGTCTCCACTGGGAATCTTACGATTTTTTACTCAATAAATTTCTTGGTGTTAGAGGTGGCAAAACTGTTAGTCACCTTGCAATCAACAGCTGAATTGAGGTTTGTTATCCGGAAGACCGGCGACTCAGGTGGCGCACGCAAGTGGAAAGGGACCTTAACCAACTTAGCGTGCGAAACTGGAGACAGCTGGCCAAAGATCGTGCTGGCTGGAGACGCTTGTTTGTTGAGGCCCAGGGCCATCCCGGACTGTAGCGCCACCTTAAGAAAGTAAGTATCCGATTCCCACCACTTCCATTTTGACAGTCTTTTCCATTTTTACTACAAAAGTAAAGGAGCAGACGTAAAATGTACTCCTGGAAACTTCAGCTTATTGAAGAAAATTTGCTCTTTTTTACTGGACTTAATAAGTATTGCCCCTTCCACGATCTTTCCTAATTTCCCAGAAAATTTACCAAACCAAATTTTCAAGTCCAAAGCTTCGATGATGGATGGTTCAGATGACTGAACATACATACATTTTCCCAGCACAATGTGCATGTACTCTCGCACCAATTAGGTATAAATCATTTTATAAATGTTTTAAGCTCATTGCGGCCTAATAGTACCCCACACTAAAAATACAGATCCGCAGTAGTACATATCTCACACCGCAATTGTGAAACCGATAAATCTTCTTTAACAAAGGAAGAAGCACATTCCACCAATCTTGTGTTGGTTGTTTGTTGCTGTGCTCTCCTGACGATGGTGCTCAGTTAATCATTTTATTAATCAAAAGCAAAGCATCCGATATTGAACAAAGCCACCTCCGACAGAGGAAACACTATTACCATACGAGCGCGTGAGTCTTTAACAGAACTTCTTATGTGGGCTGCTTCTCAAGTAGGCGGCCAGACATTGGTAACATCAAACATAAAAATCCAAATGCGACGATGATGAAATTTCTCATCCTCTCCTCGGTATGAGATCTTTGATAACGCACTTTGAGTGTGACTTATGAAAATTCAAAGAACGCCAGCCAACGTATTGTGTTCGTCCTCGGTACCTATATAGTTAATTGAACTCATTAAGGTGAGAAGATGAATTCGGGAAAGGTACTTCGATTGTGCATGATTGTATACCAATTGATTGTGGTAGTCTATTGTAATAATTAATACCCATTTCCATTTAAGACAAAAGAATGAACGTGGGATTAAGGTCGCGTGGTTCACACGCCTACTAGACTCGCGGCTTAATTAAATTACAAATACTTATATTCGAAGTTGAACACGAGTCTTGGCGGCATGCGCGTGGTGCTAACTGAGCATTTCAGATTTTATCATCCGCCTCCGAGAGGAAGTTACATCACCTCTACCATAATAGTTTGATTCACCATCTCTATTCAAGTTGTCGTGGTATCAATGATAGTTGCGCACCCCAAGCATATGCGCTGTAGCCGTGAAAAACTGGTTATACCAACTGAGAGTATATCCTTCTGTAGCCATATTGTGGTGCCCTTTTGCATGCAACAGTGACATGTAGCAGCTGCGCAGTATCCTTGCAACAATAAAACCGGAACCGTCGCATATACGTATCAGAGAATTTTTTAACAATTGAATAATTTTGTTGGACAGGGAATTATTCTTGATCTTAATGCGCATGCAGGACTTTTATTAGACTGTAAATAAACGTTACAAGTTGCGGATGTGGCAAATATTGCACCCCTTTTCGAGAAGGGTGTTATGTTTGCAGTTGAACAATCGAACTGGTGGTGAAAGCAAAATTATGTATAGAACGAATTGAAGCGATTTCAAATTGAGTTGACGCATTTGATCAATTGCGCAATTGAATGTTGCAGAGATTTTTGTAGAAGAGCTGAATAAACACAGGATGATTTTTTTTTGTGAAAGGAACCCCTTCAGTTGTTCAAGATTTTACATCCGTGTAAATACGCAGCTGCGTATTTGTTTGATTTTACAAATGTTGTCCCCCATAAAATATTGATTAGTAGGTAATGGATGGTTATTATGGTTATCGCGCACTCGATTTCCTTCATGTGCGAATGTAAGCTTATTGGGTTTGCTGACATCTGATTGCAAACGTCACTCATTGGGTTCAGGTTCAGGTAAATTGTAAAATGGTAGACTTAAATAAATAAACAAACAGATAAACAAATAAACAAACAATCTCCTGCCATTTTATCATTTTCCGACCTATTACAAAAAAAATATAGTTCCGTATTTTGGTTTCAAATGTACTTGTATTGATGTGAGTGAAAAGTGTACCTTCTTTTGGAAAATAACTTCCTGTCAGCTCTCCAACCATCGTCGCGTCGTAAGTTGCGCCGAAATTCATTAATGGATAACAAACCTAAAGGCATATAATGTTTTCCTTTATGACCACCCTGTTGATTTGGCCAACGTTTGTCTCCATTACTTTAAATACAATCCTCAGCCTTCATCATCTCATCGAACCTTCAACTTTCTCGCTAGTCTGTCTCTGTCATCCTCTCTTGCATCTGAATCTCAAGTATGATTACGTCGATGAAAAAAAAGGAATAAAAATTGTTATCCATCACCAGATATCCAGCAATCCTTAAAGTGAAACTCATTAACCGCTGATCTCTTCCGTTCTACATGTCGGACGTCGAATTCCATCAACTTGACTGTTTTCTCCATCCTGGCTACCTCCTTATCCACATCGTATCGTACCTACCTTGACTGGGCTTCTTTGTTACGTCCTCACGTATCTGTCGACGGCCGGCGATTTGCTTTTTCCGTCTTGTGCGTATATTTGAAAGTCTTCACGGTAACTTTACTTCCATAATGGAAACTCCTCGAGGAATTCGTCGATGTAAAGTGACCACTTTGCTAGACTGACTCTGCCAACCAGCAGCAGCTGCTCCTGTTGCTGCCAATGCAATATAACAATAACAGACATCACAACAACAGCAACAACAGTCTTTAGTAGACAACAAAAACCACCGCGCTTCGAGCAAGCATTGGAGTACTTGTAAAAAGCGTGCGACGAGGACTTTTTGAAGAAGTATTGACTTCCACAGTATGATCGGTGACCACGAAATGACGTGCGCAACGTAAAATGCAAGAAATTGCTGCGTATCCGAAGGTAGGTACGTGGTGTACCTAGTTTAACTTTTTTTTTATTCCTCCTTTTTGTCATGGTCTCTCATTACCTTGGAGAATTAGCTGGCGACTTTACACTTTGATTTGGATTTGAATTGGCTCTGAGCAAGTGATTTTCCTCAAGAAGTATGTTGGTCTTTTACCTTGGCTCTCAATCAGAAACAGGTTGCATAGGCAACTCTTTTACCAAAGTCCGTAATCCATTTTTAACCACTCAATTGGTTTTTAAGAGAATGTTTCGAGCATCTAAGCCTTTTGATCGATTTGGGCAAGTTAAGCTAATCAAAGAAAAGGGCAACTTCTCATGAAGAACGTTTAAGGAGGTAGGTGCCAAATTATCATTGGGTCCATTTTTGAGTTCCTGGCGATCTTAAGATCTAATGACAGAGCACCTTTTTCAAAGCAAACAGAAACTAATTGGGATATATAGCGTGAATATTTTCGAGTTGTGAAGTTAACGTGACAGCTTCTTACACTCGTTTATTCCAATAGAGAGTTAATTGGAAGGCTTATGAAATAAGATCTGTTTTTTGAAACCCTTATTATTTGCAGAATGGACTCCTTTAAGCGTGAAAAGTCTCTGCCGAAAACAGTCGAAACTCATCTATCCAACAATGCGAGGGATGTTTCGAAGCTGAGGTGCCAACAGTAGTCATTGGATCATTTGTTTTACATGTATTTACATGACAACAAATCCGTCGATATGAGCGAGATCACCTAGGCGATATTTTCCGGTAACAGTAATCCGAAATGATGACAGGTCCATAGCTAACCACGCGATGCAATGGAATCCGCTTACTCAGGATGGCAGGATACGCGGCGGTCGCAGAAGTACATGGCATAGAATAGTCGAGAAGTAGCACGGCAACTAAGGCCCATTTTATTCACTCGGGGATTTTTATATGGAAAACTCCCCGAGTTGTGTTCAACTTCGAGTGAATAAAATGGGCCTAAGAAAGAGTTGGGGAGAGCTGAGGCACATTGCCAGAAACCGCACACGATGGCGCGTAGGCAGTTTGATTAAATTTAAGAAATCCGTTATTTTCAACAATTGTAAAAGTTCTGAATTACCTAGTTAATTTGAAGGGGATATAGGACATAAGTGAGTAAGTATGTCCTTTATTTGTGTAATTTTGCATTTCCAGCTTCCGAATTTTTTTTTAAACTGCATATACCTACATATTAGGTATTAGAAGCAAAGCCCAGCTTTTTAGTGCACCGCAAACTTCCTTTCATTTCACAATACATTCACGTAATAGTACCTACTGCTTGTTCGCTCATCCGCACTTCTTTTTCCTCGTTCTGCTGTACGATGACTTTCCATAGAAACCCAACCCCAGGGCGATACGAGGCCCCTTGCACATGGTATCACATCATCATACCTCTTACCATAAACGAAGACGCTGGCCAAAACCGCCACCAGATGGAGTCTGGCTGGCATGCAAAAACGTTAACTTTTTTTCCCAACTACCATCGTATATACCAATCCATCTATCATCGTCGCCCCATTCAAGGATGATGTGGATGTCTGCTCGTCGTCGTCATTCGCTTCCAACTCGATCAGGTGTACTCGTCCATCATACAGCAGCGTGAACAAATTGTCCTCCTCCCGGAGTGATATGTGACATTGTTTAGTGATCGGTTCAGTGTATTTTGTACATCAGTATCCCCAGCACACAAGTGTCCGTTCTGACAAGAGTCTGCGGAATACCCTCTTAACATCCGTTCCGTCGTGTATACGCCAGTGATTTCAAACTAATTTGTCCAAATTTGGAACTTTCGCGTTCGCTGTCGGTGGTGGTGGTCATAATTAAGAGACACTCAGTCGCTGTATTCGCGTGCGCATCCGAGGCGACACGCCCACGCGTTTTTCGCTTCTGGTTTTGCCTTTTTCAGTTGTGCTGTTATGTGAGATAAAACTGTTTGCTCGAAAATATATCACGGCATTTTATCAGTTTGCTTCTTTGTGTGATTGTGGACTTTTCGATACACGTTTGGTTGACACAATGTCTTCGGCTGTAGCTAATGACTCAAGGACTATCGCAGCGGTTGCGCCCACGGGTGGTAACCGAATAAGGTGAGATCGGGTAGTGGTTTTGGGTGTTTTTTTAATGGATTTTTCGGCATATATGGGAGGTGAGTTGGTAATGAAATGCGGGAATTGCTGTTTGATTAGATGGGGTTCTGCTTTTATTTGTGTTTTAATCAACGCGATTTTTTAATGAAGATTGAATAAGGAAATCGTTAATGATAGGAAATTGTGGTTCTTAGTTTAATGTTTGATATTTAAAATTTGTGAATATCAGCTTTGGAATTGACGTTTGTGGGAATAGAGGTTGTTATTCCAATACCTATAGAACGAAACGAATTGTATAGTCCCAATTTTGATGCAGATTATTTCAAACTAATGGCCTAATTAGCAGAAGTTGTGGCTATGTAAATTTTAATAAAGGGAAAAAAATCTTGTACAAAATTGATATGTGCCATTATCTGCTTAAGTTTATTTGTTTCAGATTGGAAAGCACTTAATATTGTAGGTTCAAATTTCCCCGGTGTGATTTTTCCCGGGCGATAAACACTTTTATAATTAGGTATTATTTTTTAAAATAATAAGGAAAGGAGGTTATTTTCAATCATAATTTTTCATTAAGGAAGGGAACACAACATTATTTCACCTAATAAAAAGTTGATTTAACAAAATAACGAAGAAAAATCAGATTTTTGAAAGATCACTGCGAAAACAAAAGTGTTCAAATATAATTTCCTTTTTTGGCCTTAAATGTCGGTCTATACCTTACCTGTGTACGTTTTGTGTAAAACACCATGGCGACTCTTTCAACATTAGACAGTCAAATATATTATGAGCATCCGCAACAGAATTTCAAATGTGGAGTCGATTTTTAATACCAAACGTTCCAAGGTTTTGGGGTTTTGTCATTTTGAATGTGATATTTTGTGTTTCGCTTTTGTATCATGACAATTCGAACAATTCTGGACTCTAAAATTTTCTGTCAAGCACACGTTTCTAAAAAAAAAATCTAGTTAAAACGGTTGAACGTGCTCGCTTAAAAATATGTTTTCATTAGCAAGCAGTTTGATTAAATTTAAGAAATCCGTTATTTTCAACAATTGTAAAAGTTCTGAATTACCTAGTTAATTTGAAGAAATTTTGCTAGTCCAGTGAGCTCTTAAAATCGTAGACAATTAACTCGGTAAGAGCGATACCACTTCTTATAATTGCTTCTAAAACGAAATTTGTTGTTTTTTTAACCATACGATTTTGTTCCCTTTTTACAAAACAAACACCAAAATTAATAAATTGGCGTATACCTATTACATAGATAGTAACTTCCAGATTGGTATTGAAAACCTTTTCCAACCATTTTCCGATTCTGTTTCATTGGATGGAGAGAGTGCGTAGTAAATATTCATTACCTGCGAAAAGGTGTCAAGTTTATTGTTCGTAAAATGCAAAAGTTGATACATAAACAACAAGTTAAGTTATTTCCTATTTCAAATTCAACTTGACGAAAGAATGAAAAAAAAAAAAAAAAAAAATATAAGCAGAATGTCAAATTTTAACAGAATACTTCATACAAATTTAAAGTCCTGCATTTTAAAATAATATCACTTCTTGAAAGCTTTTTGTATAGAATTACATACTTTTAAATACTTTCTCGGCTCTCTACATATTTTTTGTTCAGTATTTCGATTTTCAATATTTTTATTCCGTCTGCGAAAATTCTCTGCCGATTAAGATTAAATTTTAACTCAACATTTAAAAAATAAATCCAAAAGGTAGTTAGGTACCTACTGACTGTTTAAATCTAGAAGTTCAGTGTAGGTAAATACATAATTTTAGACCCTGTATTGGTATCAGAATGTACCTATATCCTTCCGTGTAGGTATGAACCATTTCGAAGCTAAATTCAACAAAAATAAATTCAATAATTTCTAGTCTAACTTATTGGGTCAGTACCTACCTATGCCAATATGTACCTATATTTAATTTGTTAAACATTTACACTTGAGGTTTTTAATTTTGTTTTTGTTATTTATATTCCAGCGGAATGTTTCGACGTTCCATAGCTAGCAGTGTACAATGGTCCAATCACAGGGAGCACACCTACGAAGAGGTAATTATCATTCACCATCTCTTTTAATTCAAAAATGTCATTTAATAATTTCCGTTACAAAGCATGTTATGAATCGCACTTTTCCATGTACCTATGTTTTTTTTTAAACCGTTCATGTTTGTCAACACCACACTGAAATTGGACACGTTCCTGGCCGCACCCTCGATTGACACTCGCGTGCACATTCCAGTAGTATACCTACCTATACCCAACCTATATTTATAGCAGTCCCTATAGACTTCTCTGCAATATGCGGCAGTAGTCAAGGAAAGTGTTTTGTAACCTATATTTAGGATCCTATTACAGCTGCCGTATGCACACTGCCAAACTATAATTCAATCATCGGAAAGAGATAATTTTACCAATACACTACCTACAGCCCTGCCATCAGGGGACTTGATCTAAAAAAAAAAAATCCCGAATCCTTTGTAAACATCCCTCATCTTTGATTTTTTTTTTCGAAATTTTTTCCAGTCCTTTTACAAAAAGAAAAACAAAAAGGACCCTTGCCCTGGATAGGAAAGGAATGTGTACATCTGCCCCAAAGAACAAGCCAGAAGGATGGCTTCTTGCAGCCATCATGATCGCATCCACAACGCACAAATACACTCATGCCAAATGGATAAAAGGGATGTTTTTCTTTCCTCTATAGTTTATTTTCTTTTATTTTCCTGGATACTATATGGTGTGGGCTTTGCGATAAAGACGCATTGAGCACCCTGGATAGGAGAGTGTCAGGAATTTCTTAAATGGGAGCAAGAAACATCTGCCTCAGTATTTTGTTCGTTGTTGACTGGTTTTTGGATTATAAGAGCAAGATTTAACCGAAGTTGTGTCCTTGTGTCTTGTGTGCTGACTGCTGAGTTATCCAAGGGAAATTGTCAGAGAAATGCATGCAACAAGTTACAGTTGTTTCCTCGGGGGTAATAATTGAGTTTGCAGTATGTTTCATTTTATGATGCAATCTTGCAGATTGTGTGGAAGCGGATGTCTTCAATAAATCAGAGCGTTCAATACCCCGGTTTCTTAACGCATATGAATAGCTGTTTCCTAAAATACTTGTCAGATGGTTTCCACATTTTCGTCTGGCTGATATCATAGGGTCAATAATCCTCAAACTGATTATTTCCTTCAAATTAACACCACAATCGTGACGATTTGGCTGAACACAAAAACTTGCGGGCCAATGAAGCACCATACACAACTCGGAATTTCTTAACAAAAATGATTCTCCCTACAAAAGTAATAACTCTTAACATATACCTATAATGTAAATCCAAAAGCCACATATGCGAACATGACAGCGTGTCATTAGGAATGCAATGCACGCTTTCCATCAAACACGCGCATTTATTCGATGATGGAAATCAGAAAATTCGAATTCTTTTCTTTTTTGTTTTGTGGAAAACTGTTTTTTTCTTTCCTAAGAATTTACCACAAGTTCGTTGTAATTTTCAACCGTGTCGTCGTCGTCGTTCGCGTCTCTCTTTCTCTGATAAATGAATTGCGGTTGTCTATCAAATTGTAATAAAAATGTGTTCCCAATAAGAGAAGTGCAAGTGCCCGTGGAGGCGTGGAGGCGCAACGCAGATACAAGATATTTTATGTGCATCTTCGAATGCATTTTTAAATAAATTCTTTTATGAGAAATACAATGCGGAGGTCGTTTTCTTGTACTTGGAAACCTCACTCGTAAAAGCGGTGTATTCCTGGAGAACCTATCCATCCATCCATCTCAATCTAAATTCTTAAGCCAATAATTTTTAATTTGGACGCAAACCGACAGATACGGGAGAAAAGAAGCTCATGTTCCACATTTTTTCACGTCACGCTAACAATATTTGTGGAAATAGTGTGCATGTTGTCGGTGCGAGATGTTTTTGACAGAATCAGCTGCACCATGTTTCAGATGCTAAAAGGGTGTAATATTTCATATACTGTGTGAATACGGGATTTTTATTTTTCTTTAGGAGACAGCAGACTTTTATTGTGGTCCATGCCGCTCCTAATCAGGCAGATTGTTTGAAAAAAAAAACTATTTCAAGATCACTTGAATGGGCAGGTAATTAATCTTCTTGCCAAGTGGGGTAATTTGTATGAAAGGATAAATTGATGATGTGTAGATGTTGAAAGGGTACTCCTATAAGGAAGAGCTACTGACAAGGATGATGAATTGGGTTTGATTTATATTACCAAATGAATTTCCCAGGAACTGAACTGAAGTTGGTGTCGATATAATTGGTAAAACAAATCGCCGCATAAAGCAAATAGTGTTTTTACTAAATGATGTATTTAATGTCACATAACCACACAATAGTTTTGGGGTTGGAGTGATTCGAATTTGTTTTAAATATGGGTTAAACCGAGCAACATGACCTCTTATCCAATTGGATCGTTTATAGCCTTTATGGCCCGCTTCAACAAATCTACAACTACAAGAGAACCAAAATATTGTACCAAACCTATAGTTTTTATTTAACTAACCATTCGATGGAATGAAAGAAAGAGTAGGTACCTACCTCCTCCGTTTAGGACAAAGGAGGAAGCACGCGCCAAATCTACGCCTTGATTAGAATTCCTTCCCTGCAATTACTTTAAATCACTCGTCTTTTAGCTTTTGCTTTTTGCATTCTTGCGCCGATTACGTCAACTAAGTGTCTTGCTTCAGATTATAACGATACAATACGAGTATTTATTTCCTTCAACTCCATTTCAAGTCGCATTTACGTCTTTTTTTACACTCGTCCATTACTTCACGGGGAATACGCAACACGACTGTGCGCAGAGTTAATTCCACGTACAATTTACTATTATATGAAATGATCACTGAAAATGGGAAGTACTTGTATCCGATAAAGGATATAACATCTGCCCGGTTTTAATGAAGGGAAAAAATGAAGAAAAACAGAAACGACTTATAGATATTTTACTCTGACGCCACAAGTCGAGACAGGTTTCACTTAAACCATGGGACACAGAAAATACTCAAGTCCTCTCAAGGAGTCGTAGAGACAAATTGTAATAATTACTTTCCGAACTGGTTTATCTGCAGTGATTAGTGGCTTGTTTTTTTTTTAGATATTTTTTTTTAAATGTACCGCGAACAAAGTCCATGACCAGCAATGAGGTATCAACGCTCGGCCGTAATTGCAATTGATACGCTTCATTGCGGAAAAATATGGGAACTAATATATAATTTATACGCATAAGTTTACGAAAGGCAGAAATTGACGTTCCTATTAATTGTAAGGAAATATATGACAGTGGTTGATACAACCCACGATGCTGAATATATTTGTCTATCTAAATGGCTTCCTGTTTCTCAAAAAAGGTTCCTCAATGAAGTCGATTAATTCATTCAAACAAATTGCTACATCTCGTTCACCTGAGCCATTGAATCGTCCGCGCAACAAACCCCCAAACCCAAAACGAAGGTAGACAGCTTTTCGTTTGAATCGTGCCAAACTCCAAGTTCCAAAAGACGTTATGTGGGTCGCCTCTCGCCTCGTGGAGCGTTTGACATATTAACGGCCGCCTTTTGTCGATTTTAATTTATGGCTGCATTTGGGGAAGACCGACTGATAGTCTGGATGGAGGAGCGCCCCAAGCGAGAGCAGGTTGAAAGGTTATGAGTCGTAAACACTGACCCAGTTCATAATCTCTCTCTGAAAGTTATAGGCCTCCCCTCAATATTTGTCGTCGATTTCTTTGTCTAAAACGATCTGAATTTATTACCATTTGGTGGGCATTCAAGTTTTGGTATTTTTTTTTTTTTGAGATTCCTGTTAAGCATCTGAGTTATGCTGCGATGGGGTTAAGTATGTGTTGAACCACAGATTGAGCATGGAGTAGAGTAAAGATATACCCGTCCGATGGGGGATTTGTTTTAGGGACTCTGACAGATTGGACAAAATGAATTAATTTGTCGATAAGACTGTTTTGAATTCGATTTAATATTTTCTAATTTTATGAACATTTTCGAGCATTAGTGTGGTATCTTTATTTTGGATGTTTGGTTTTCACGTATTGTGATTAGGTATATGAACTTGTTTTCGTGTAGACAAAGTGGGCAATATCCGGTCAATATAATAGGATTTTAAGATACGTGAAAGGTTTTTTTTCAGCTGTACATAGAGACTGGAGCAATAGGATTAGACATGCGTTCGTTTTCCCACAGTTTAGGCACTAGTGACAAATTCTATTTGCGTGTCAAGGCTTTGAGTTAATCGGTTAATTAGCTAAAGGTGGTACCAATACACAGGAGTTATCTACTTAACATCATTCAAGTAATTTTTTTTTTCACAAGTGGACCGAGATTTTGAATTCAATGAAATCTTTCGGATTGCTGAAAACATTTGACACATCTACAATTCTACGTACCAGGTAAATACTCAGCCAGAATTTTTCGACAAACGTTAAATCGAAAACTGGCCGCACGAAATTAGTTAGGTAATCCTTATCATAAGGCTTTTGGTTTCGTGAGACGTTTTTCCAGGACCAGCAGAATCAAAAATGTTTGAGTGTTTGAAATGTCAACTGAGTATGCGGGCAGGATTTTCTTGACTAGATTTGTCGGCTTCCCCTCCATTAACGTCAACTGCAAAAAAATATACACGTGTCTACTCTGGGCCAATAAAAACTGAAACACATTAGTCAGACAGCTGTCAGACTTACTAAACTAGGAATCCGAACGTCCCAAATGTCAAGCGCTGTACATTTTTATAAATTGACAGGAGCTTGTCAAGTTAGTTCTTTACCACTGAGAGATATGTGTAGATCTGCTAGATGGTAATAAGAAGTTGGTATTTTAATTCGTAAATTATCACATATGGGGCTCTCTGTCCTAATTAATACAAATTATGGAAACATTTTGACAAAATATTCAGTTTTCAGTAGAATCGCATCCGTTTTGTTTTATTTAACAGATTTGAGGAGAATTCTATTATTCTTTTGTTTCTATGGAAGCCGCATTTTCCCCATTCGCGGTTGGTCTCTATATATATTTTGGCGTAACAAACGCGATCTGCGATTTTGACGTTTGTAAGGAATCTAGCTGATAGTGAAAGGCTCTTGTCGCTATAGTAGGTGCAGTTGTATTTTTGAAGTTATTACTTCTTTTAGATGGGAAGAAATTGATGAATTCGCGTTACCTTTAAAACGACACCGCTTCATCGTCACCGAGAAACCGACACCCCATAGGTGGCGCTGTTGTCTATTTTCTGAGAAACTCAACCGATCTCAATGAAACTTTGTATATGTGCATGTTTGTATGCAGCTAGAAAGATAGGATCGTTTTAGACCCGATAGGTGGCGCTGTTGTCGATTTTTTTGAGAAACTCAACCGATCTCAATGAAACTTTGTTTGTGTTCATGGTTGTATGCAGCTAGAAATATAGGATAGTTTAGGACCTGATAGGTGGCGCTGTTGTCGATGATTTTGTTCGCTGTTTTTACTCCCAAAACAGTTTTAAGTATCTCCTGCGCAATAAAATATCTCCTAACGATTCGAAAAATACACACTTAATTGTTCAAGCAATAACTTCTGTCGGCACTCCCGGAGTGCCTGATGTTTTTTTTTCTATTGTGTCTTTGACAGTCATTAGATAGTTATAAAAAAATACGTTTTTGTGAACATCTCCTTCACTGTATAGCTGAGTTTGGTCAAAATGTCTTATTCAAATTTGTTTTGGGTAGCTATATTTATAAGGAGCTTATTTATAACATAAAATAGTAGCCAATTAATGTGACTACAGGACGTACAATCTCTTCCAATGACCTCGCTATTTGATATTTACAAAACGGTTATTTCCACCTATTTGTCACCTGACGTCTGGCTCTAATTATCTACAGTTATTCTCGCTACCAGCCAACGTCTAATGGTCAAAATTTAATACGACTCGATAACTTGCATATTAATTGCCTTTTAAATAAATTTTCACACAAAATGTGCACAATCATTTCGTAATGAATCTTGCTGTGAGTAGGTACTCGTACATTCCATTTCCATCAGTGCACCCCATACCAGTGTTACTCACGATATTCATAAGAAGGCAAAGAAGGCAGTCCGCCAAACACAAACAAATCTCATTAATATTCCCCAACTAGGTCGTTACACCGTTTATACTAGTCGCCGGGCTTTAAATGTCAAACCGATCCGACCAAGCGAACGAACAGAAATCCATGCGAACCTACAAAATTCCGATCAGTTAGCCACCGCGCACGGTGCAATAAATAAGACGAAGGCGTTGAGTGGACAAATCGTGTACTACAGCCAAACGAATCTAGATACTTTACCTCCGCTTCAGCCATAAGGTGCCTGCACTTGTAAATACTGTATCGGACAGGGGGCGGTGGTGTGTAGGTATATCTCCATCTCCACTCAAGTGAACGTAGTGATCGTGTCCATGGATGATAAAGCTGTCTGGAATTTGCGATCCAAAAGTTTGGTAACACACAGCAAAACTGGTTTTCTGCCGATTGAATGAATGGGTATCTGTTGTTGGTTGTTGCGATTTGCAGGTGATTATGAAATATTTTGGCCGCGATCTGTGTCGATCATTATATTCGATCTGTCCAGAACGTCAGTCTAATTTCCTAATTCTCGCTCAATAATCGAAAGATACATCCGTACTATGTATACCTAGTCAAAATGAAGTCTTTTCCCAGACCATTTGGTGGTGTGGTCTCTGATCTGCGGACGAACTCTCAACCGAATTTACGTGAGAGCAGCGCGAAGACCCGTGAACAGTGAAACGTTGTGAAAATCGTTTTTGCACTTTTCTCAAACAATCAACATGGTCAGGAGGAGCTCGCTCCCTCGGCAAGGAGGAGAAATTGATTGATTCGTTGCACTGCAGTCGCAATGCCAATGTGTTGCAAATAAGTGTTTCTCTTAGAAATTTGGACAACCATTAGAAAAAAAGAGGAAAACACTGGGAATGCGCTCGATCAGTGAACCAGAAAGAGGTAAGTCCTCGATTTCGTGTGAACTGGCTTTTACTTTATGAATTTGGTAAACTTCTGCCATGCGGGTTTATTTTGCTCTTTATTAGTTTTGTATTTATTTAAATTTTCGCTTTCTAGTTGATGTCATCAGAAGTGGATTTTTTTGTTTGCAAAATATAAATTTATACAGACTCTTTTGGACGAAAGCGAATCAAACTCTTTTGTTAACCCAATTATAATTCGCTTTCGGAAACTATACTCTCTTGTGGGCTGTTAAGGTTAAACAGTTTTTATGTGGGCAACCATAATGTTTAGCTTTTGAGCAGCGGGACTTGTGTACGCAAATTTATTCACGACATTTATAAGTTGTTAATGGTTGAAAGAGTTTATATTTATTCATATTTAGAGCAGGTGGATTGCATTATGCATGGCTTCATATGGAGGTACTGCAACAGAAAAGGATTAAAAACATAAAAACGACAAACGACTTTCGACTAAAAATACTGCGGTGAGAGCTTTTAGACAGAAATTTCAATATATGTTTGAAAAAATATTGACAAGTGAATATTTTATAAAACTTTATAGCACTAGCTTGTATCTATAACAACTCTTAGTTTTATTCAAAAGCCTGAAAAGATGTTAATAGGTTACATTAAGTCTATGGACTCCATAGCACCCCTTGCCCGGAGTAAAGGACGTACGTATTTAACGCGACCAAACCACCGAAGCATAGAACGTTTTTTAAGGGGGTGTAACTGTCCAATATTAAGTAGGAAGTAAACTATCATTTGTAATATTTGCTAGAAATACAGTCCTTGAACTTTGGTTTCAGTATGGTATCTTATCTCGTTCTCGATTAAAGGTTAGAGTTTTTATAAAGTCGGTGGCCTTAATCATCTTTCGTTTGCTATATATTTTGCCCGTTAATTGTATGCGGGAAGTTACCCCTCTCCACCCTGACTGCATTATTTCTGCTTGGGTTATTAAAAAGGTTGAAGCTGCACTAATCCATAAAATTTATTTCTGAATTTGGCTTCAAATGTCTACGAATAACTACAATGTCTAAGCCTAACCTCTTCAAGTTTAGATCAAAAATATAAAGGATCACTGAGCTTAAATATTCTTGAAAAGATCTTCATTTTGTTTCCTGTGTAGATATCTCCTAACGTCAATACACATACACAACCATTGAATTTGAAGAAGAGAAAATTACAGCGAATTCTCTTACTCATAACTGTCACAAAATGAGTTTGCTCTACAAATTCCGGCAAGCACAACTCATTAGTCATCATTGAAATGACAAAACCTAAATCCACATATAATCTTTACTGCATTTTGTTAAACTCTCGCCATTCATCAGCTGTTAGCTTGACCCCCAGACTCTAACTGGTTCAATTCAAATGCAAGCGCCACGTCCCAGATATAAATAAAATATAAATCAGCAAAAACAAAAGACAACCGGTTTCAGCTGAAAAAAGTCCATTCCATCCGAAGTTATAACTTCAGAGAAATACTTTACTTAACATGCTACGAAATTCAATCGACCACCATTATTAGTCGCACCACACAAACGAAACCCGTCTGACATATTAACGGTCGCGAAATTCCTCACCGATGATTGTATCGGTGGCGAACAACCAAACGATTACATTACCATAAGGTGACGACAGAACCTAATGCAGTGGCCTGGGCCGCTCCCCAAAGTCACCTATTATTATGCGGCAGTGTTTTGTTGTGTGGACATTAACCTCAGTCGCACCTGCTTCCGTCGGCAAATTTTTATAACAAGGACCTGCCGACAAGGACATAAATATTTACATGCGTTCACAGTGGTTTTATTATCAACTTCCAGTTCAACATAAAAAAAAAAAAAGCGGCGGACAGGTGAACAAATCGCCAAGGATGCAACAAAGCAATCGAACCTAAGGCGCACACACACAGGTAGGCAAATAAGGTCGGTCTGGGAAATGTGGACCACTTAGTAGAATGTATGGATTGACTCATCTAATTTTTGTCGGGGGAGAGATGTTTTCAAAGTCGTTATTAAGAAAATAACCTCAACCTGTTTGCATGAGGTGTTGGATCAGAAAACACTACAGGGGCAGATGACGATGCGATACGGGTCAGTCTTTCCTTTTTGGTGTTTACAGTCACATTTGCGTCAATAGGGAGGAATTTTAAATATCATGGCGGCTTTCTTTTGAACACTAAATGTGTTTTAAGCATACGGCATCCAGTTTGTTGTTAAATTGAGAATGGAGTACCTTCAGTAGTAACAATCATCTGTAATTAGTGTAATATACATAGTAAATTGTTATGAGGACATCGGACAACATTTATGCATGTATTAATGGCACCTACCAACAAAAATGGTTTTCGAATTATAGAGGTTTCAAAGGAAAAGAAAAACGACATATTAAGTGTACCGACATTTACGCAGGGATGGTTGTGAGGTAGGTACCTTATAAGCCTGTAGGGTCATACATTCGTTTTATATAATGTACATTGCATAATTTTTATGGACGATACTTAACTCATTTTTGTAACGCAGTTCTACTATTGAACTATTTTTTAGGTAGTTCTTGTTGTTTGATGCCATCTTCGTTAATGCTTTACAGGGAGCATTTGTTGATCGGATTTTTTAGCCGAACTGTAAGGTGGTTCTTTGGCGATTTTGTTGCAAGTTTTACCTGCGTTTTCATTTTATTTTTGCGATCCTTTAAGTGAATTTTATCTAATGCCACTTTTTCACAAATTTAAATACTATTCCTCAAAACATTTTCTTGATTACCGGGTCATATTTGTACAGCGACTAAGTTTTGCTTTGGACACGTTCATGTGTCATTTCTATCTCATTTTTAACGTTATTTGAATGTGTTTTTGGATATTTTTTAAGACAGTTTATGTAGCCCATTTCTGACACACTTTTTTATATTGTTTTTGACGTGCTCTTGAGGTATTTGAAACCTTCATTTCAAGGGAATTGAGTACCCAAATACCTAAGGAAAAAACTTAAGCTGTCCAAACTTGCAGCCCAATTCTGGCAAACCTCACTGATGCCTCACAAGTCACAAAACCTTCAGAAAAAACCTCACCTCACCTGAGGTGAAATTGATTTTGTGAGGTTTTCGTATTCTGTCAGGACACTCACAACTTGTGAGGCTCACAAAAACAATCGAATTTGTAATCTCTCATGGAGCAGGTCACAAAGTTCATAAACAGTCGTAAAGGCTCACAATAAGTGACAATCAATATTGCATTTGGTGGTTCATTTTAGCATTTTAGGCTACATTTATAACAATCTCGAGAAAAATACATATTTGTATAAAAAAAACTAAGAAAGGCGGGGAATTAGATTTGTGACAAATAATGTCGTTAATAGTTCCCATCCTTCATTTTTAAAACATTTCTGTGTTCACATTTCGCGTACCTAAATTCGTGTACAAGTTCGGACTTTTATGGAAAATTGTGTGCCAAATTGAAAGTAACCGTGCTGAGGTGAATATTTTGTGAGTTTTGTTGTGAGGATTATCGTAGAGTTTGGAAAAAGGTTTCGAATCACAGCAAACCTCACAAAAAATCAACCTCACAAGAACTTGTGACAACGGCAGAATCGGGCTATTAGTAATGTTTCAATATGTCATAAGTAGGTACCTACTCATCGTTCACAAAATCTTGTTTTTGATTTCTGAGCTTCAAATAAATTTATTTTTGAATAGAATTTCTAGTTCTGTGAGTTGTCTTTTAGGATGTATTGGTAGTGAGATTGAGAGATATCTTCTGCATCTCAGGTGTCACACAGCCCCGTACTAATAACTAATTTTAGCGTCGACTGTAAATTTACGAAAGCTCGTAATTTGAATGGGAAATATAGCCACTGTGAATTACTAAAATTTAAAGTCGAAACTAGAAATTTTGATTGGTAAGGCCAGTGTTTTCAAATCAAACGCCTAACCTCCGATGACGCATTTCCATTTCCATCTCTGACAACACACTCAAAAAATGTCATCCAAAAAATTACTCACAGCCTCACAAGTTTCACTCTTATCTCCCTCAAGTCAAATTTACTTAACTTTTTCAGCAGAAAGCAGGGCCCGATCCAGCATCTATGCCGCCCTGGGCAAAATATAATTTGACGCCCTTTTCAATGTGAATAAACATAAACACAAATTTCACGAGAAAACTACTGAGTTCAGAGATAGCTTGAGTTCGAGCACTAATTTAGACGAGGTAAGAGTTTTAAGCAGTGCTTTCAATGCATCTTGGCTATCGCTGCAAACGCATAGCCCTCCACCTGTTTTTCACAATATAGCGCATAGCCGCCATACGGATAGCGAAAAGCTCCGCTTGGAAGACAGACGCATGGTTACCTAAGGGGTAGTGTAGTCTAATATTCTCGCTTTCCACAAAGACTGCAGAACCAAAATCACGTTCGATGACATTCTTTCCCTGGCTCAGAGTCTGGCCGAAGCCATTCCATTGCCTGAGGAAAGTTGACTTGGTAGTTTTGTCGCAGTAGGATTTCTGGTTTCATTGTGTCAGACGGCATATCCATAAGACAGGGGTCAAATGATAATTCTCGCACAAGTTCTTCAAAAATGCGTGTGGTACCACCTCTCTTTAATCGCTGGTTTTCAGCGTACACCCCATGATACAAATATCAAGAGGTTAGGTTCATCATAGCATCTAGAGCAGAGTCCAGAGTGCTAGGGAAGGCCCCTGTGCATCCAAGATAGACCGTTCTTTGAAGTTTTGCAAAAGAGGCAACACGTTTCCGCGAGAGGCTGTTCCAACATACAACCGATGCATTTGAGATGCCGTATATAGATCCAAAGGAACCTTTTAGGAGATAGGCCCCATGTCTTGCCAAAAGCGCCTTTTGTACTGCCAGAAAGTTGACAGCGCTTTATCGGTTTTCGATTCAACATGCTTGGGCCAAAGAAGCTTTCTATCGAGGATTACTTCCAGTTATTTGACTTCATCGGAGATCGTCGTTGTGACGCCTTTTAACACAAGATGAGTCAGGCAAGTGACATTCCTACTTCTCGTGAAGAGAACAACCGAAGTTTTAAGACTACTCACTGAAAGCCCATTTTTTGCGCACCAATCATCGATAAGGCCCAAGGATCTCTGCGCCTGAAAAGCAGACAGTCCTTAGGTCTGAACCGACAGACAGAACGGCATTTAGGCTGAATATAAGAAAACATTATAAGGAACATTAAATTTAATTTTTCATTTCTATTAATTTAATTTTTCTTTGCACTTTTTGTTTTACTGTCTTTGTTGTTTTTTGGTTATTTTTGTGTTGCTTTTCGGCAACACTGGTTGGGTGGTCACGTTGGCGCGTTTGATAAGCACTGCTCTTAGTGTAAGTGTCGATGTCGCAGTGCTTCGTTTTTAGCTATACGCCGCGCGTATCTGCAGTTGATCTTTATCTTGACAAAAAACACTCTCTTGCTCTCAAAAAATTATCAAGCTATAACTACTCAACAATCAATCAAGCAACGAAATTGCAATGGTAATAATGCCGGCAACAATGCCGTTGCAATTTCGTTGCTCGATTTGTTGTTGAATCAAAAGAAAAGAGTGAGAACAATAGCAAATAAAACAAACATAATCCACATTTTAGATGAAATGAAGTTTCAAACTTCATTTAATTCGAAATAAAATTGAATTAAAAGAATAATTTTGCCGCCCCTAAAATTTGCCGCTCCGGGCAATTGCCCGGCTTGCCCACCCCTAGATCGGGCCCTGGCAGAAAGGACCATATTATGAGCATCGACTTGTCACAGCGCACCGACCTGTGTAATCTACATATTCCGGTGCAATAAAACCATCATCCGAACAGTTTTGATGTCAATATTTACACCCAGGTACAGAAATAATACAAATCTCAACACAAATGGGACATCCCGCAGAAATAATTCTTCACACTTGATTACGTGCGGGCACCTTAAGGGTATTTACCACACACACGAGTAGACACCGATGCAAGTCTCTCCAGCCGCGTGCTTGCTCTTCTTGTAACCAGTTGCTATGCTTCATTAAGGCCTATATATTTTACATCCCTACCATTGAATTTCTAGAAGCAATCATAAAACTTCTGTTTGCCGAGAATCCTCGACAATGGTGATATCATGCGTCCTGCTGGTAATTGTTTTCAACTAACTGAATTATTATCAGCGCGAATTAAAACACTTGTTTCTTACTTTTAAAATTAAACAATATTTATTTGGAACTATGTCCTTTATTATTGAAATACTTTTTACTAATTCTAAAAGGAGCTTAAGGCTACTATGTAGTTACAATAAGACTGTTGATAAATTCATCATACAGTCGTATTTATATACTTTTCTTATCTATCTACAAGGAGACCCAAGCGTACAATCGTCTTGCTTGATAATGAAGAAGAGATAATATTCCAACATTGTATACAAACGATATTATCTCTTTTACATATGTTATCATTGTAGCGTTGTGTGCAAGACTGTACTAGAGACTAAAGATATCATTGAATACAAATAATGTTATCTTTTTTCTCAATATGTCTTGCTATGGATACTTAACTCCCCCCCTTGTTAAACGAAATCGTCCCGATTTTTCGACGCTATTTTTAACATTTCTCTTTCATAAGTTTTGTTATATGCGTCAATCTTTTTTTGTTTTTGACGATCTGTTATACATTGTATAGTTTTTATCATTACGTACGTAAATGCTAGAATAACAATCAGTGTTACAATTGTGTATATAGTTGATAATATCGGTTTTTCTTCAAAAGGAATAATTAGTTTTTTTAAAGTATCTATGTTATCGAATTTGTACATTGTATCTTCTTTAATTATTTGGTCGATGTAAGACTCTGAATTATGATTTCTTAATATAACTTCTTTAATTTGCTTATGCATGTTTTTGTATATTTTATCGTCTAGATTTATAGTATTTTCATAAGTAACTAAGTTTATACCATTAATTGTTTGATTATTTAACTTATGCTTACCGCTTAATAACATAACACCGGATTCAATTTCTAAGTCGTAATCGTATTCTTGTTTAATGTTGCATTTTGAAGTTATATTCTTTAAAAGTGGAATAAGACAATTTTCTTCTTCAAAGTTAATTTCACAAATGTTTTTACTTAGATGATTTTGACAATTTCTTGTTCTTAAATAAGTTTGGTTACATAAGGCAATTGTTTTATCTGTAATGATTTTTCCATGTTTTGAATTTAAAGGTGTTACTTTATACAATTTACATGATTTAATTAGAACTGGATATTTATATATTGTGATGAAGAATTCATCAGTTCTAGCTAATAATATTTTAGAGTACTCAAGTATATTTATTATGGGTACTTGAATTATTTCATGTTGAATAATATTTTTAATGTCATCTAAGTCTAGGCTTTCTGATAAATATTCATTATTTTTTGCTGCATTAATTGTTCTGGTCAATAATAATAATTGTTCGTACACTTGTTCTATTACTAAATGTTCTTTAAGGCTCTGACCTTCGAATTGTTGCAAAATTTGTTCAAATCTAGAATTTATAGTTTTTTGTTTATTATTGTTTTCTATGAGATTATTTATACTCGTTTCTATGTTAACTAAGTCATAATGGTCAGGATTACCAAACACATATTTGAAAGCTGTTCCTAAAAAGTTAATTGATCTAGTATGC
The DNA here is from genome assembly GCA_949126925.1 of Cheilosia vernalis. Lineage (NCBI taxonomy): Eukaryota > Metazoa > Arthropoda > Insecta > Diptera > Syrphidae > Cheilosia > Cheilosia vernalis. The sequence goes on from OX421362.1 coordinate 7,093,389, forward strand.
CTAGTATGTTCTTGTAATTGGTCTGCTAAATTCTTAATTTTACTTAACCAAATTTTTTCTTCTTGTGTAGGTTGATATTTACTAGTTACGATATTTACGTAAGGTTGAAATATCGAAGTCAGGTTGGTGGCATGTAACAAATAAGTTTGTTCTTTGAATAAATACACGTCATCTGTTTGCGTAAGTATAAACTTCTTGTTTAGTAACTCAGTTATTTGAACGTTTCCTTGCCCTTCTTGACTCTGTACAATTCCTAGTAATGTTAGGAATATTAATATTTTCGTCATCTGAAAAATGATAATTCTTTATGTTATCCTTGTGAATTTTTATTCCTTCTTTAGAGATTACAGTGTCTCCTTTATCTTCTTCTACTATTCTTGTTATGTATCTGGCGTTAGATTTCTTTCTAAGACCTGTGATTCTTACCATTATCTTATCTCCTTTTTTATACTCTCTGTGTCGAGTTCCTTTATTTAGACGTTCGATCACTTTTTTGGATGCTGAGTTTAGTTTATTTATTATAATTTCACTATTGCTATATTTATTTTGATTAAAGAAAATGTCTCTAGGTTTCAAACCGGTAACTGAGTGTATAGAATTATTTAATTCACGCACTGTTCTAAATATTTCTTCGATAAGTCTTGTTTTATTCTGAATTGTGAATATTCTAGACAGTTCAGTTATTGTACCGTTTACACGTTCTACCTGACCGTTCGCTGTCGATCTGTATACTGGAGTTTCTACTTTAGTTATGTTGTATTTCAAACACATTTGGTTCACCATTTCTGTTTTGAATCCCTTCTCGTTATCTGTCATGAGTCGTTCACATTTTGGGAAATAATTAGATAAGACCTCTTCCATAACGTCGTACAGTCTGTTTCGAGTTTCGATTTCCCGAAGGATTGTATATTTAGAATACTTATCTACTGTTACAAGGAAAGTATACTTGTCGTTGAAGTATATGTCCATATGAATGTGTGTTCCCACATGTGTTGGTATTTCTGAATTATTCAGAGGTTCTCTGATAGGTTTTCTTTCATATTTTCCAAATAGACATGCTATGCATTTTCTGTTGAAACTCTTTGCTTGTTTATTTAGATCGGGCCAGTAATATTTCTCTGAGATTTCTTGTATATTGTTACGTAACCCTCGGTGTGCTCTTTCGTGAGTTACCCTTACAAGTTTTAGTTGTTCCTCCAAATTTGTCACGTCTTGAAGTTTTCTTGGTGTGAATATAAATCTTACTAGTGGGAATTCTTTTTTTATGTTTTCACCATATTTGTATATGTTTTCAAATTTCGTATGCAAAGCTACAATCTTTTGGGGTTGTATAACTTCTTTCATCTGCCTTAGTAAAGAGTCTTTGTCCTTAAACTTTATTATGAGTCTTATTTTGTTACTAAAATAGATTTGTGTTTCGATATTATTTGTTATATCTTCAATAAGTTCGAACTGTGCAGTGTATGCATTAAAAGGCTGATTCACAGTTTTTATTATATCATTAGAAGAACTTTCAGCTGAATGTGCTGTTTCTATGGTAGAAGTATTTATGCGTTGACGTGATAATGCGTCAGCTACAAGATTTAGGTTTCCTGGTTTATAAACTAATTTTGCTCCAAAGTCTTCAATGATTCCCTTCCAACGTTTCAGCTTTGTGTTGGGATTTTTTTCTGATACAGAATATATAAGGCTCTGGTGATCGGTATATATGGTTAAGTCTGCTATACCATATATGTAGTTTCTGAGTTTTTGTAAGGACCATATGATCGCTAATAGCTCTTTCTCGTTTGTGCTATAGTTCTCTTCTGTCTTACTCAGTGTTCTTGACAAGAAGTGTATAGGTTGCTTATTCTGACTTAGTACGGCTCCAATAGCTATGTTGGATGCATCAGTAGTAAGCTCGAATGGTTTACTATAATCCGGTTGAAAAAGTTCGACTTGTTCTTTCAAATAATTTTTTAAAATTCTAATCGCTTCTAATGCTGAATCATTCAGATTTAACTTAATATTTTTACTTTGTTTTTTGTTTACTTTACCGTTATCTCCTCGTAAATATAATGTCAGGGGCTTGGCTATGCTTGCGTATCCTTTTATAAACTTACGATAGTAACCTGTAAGACCTAAAAATCCTCTCAAATCCTTTACCGTTTGTGGGACTGGAAAATTTTCTATAGCTGCTATTTTCTTAGGGTTCGTAGTGATTCTACCATGTCTGATTATGTGACCTAAGTATTCTACTTCTTCTTGAAAAAACTTACTTTTCTCATCAGATATTTTTAATGTGGCTTTATTGAGTACGTCGAATACTTGACTTATGTGCTGTATATGTTCTTCCTCAGATGAAGAATATATCAATACGTCATCAATGTAAACGTGTACGAATTTACCTACAAAGTCTCTCAAAATGTCGTCCACGCATCTCTGAAATATGCTTGGTGCATTTTTGAGCCCGAAAGGCATTCGTTTAAAATGATATTTTGCGCCATTTATAGCAAAAGCTGTTTTTTCTTTATCATCTGTTTTGATTTTAATTTGGTGGAAACCTGACTCCAAATCTAATGTTGTAAAGTACTTGGCTTTACCTAAATTTTGAATTGTCATGTTGACATCCGGAATGGGGTATCTGTCTGTTACAGTGTGAACGTTAAGTTTTTGGAAATCAACAACCATGCGCCGTTTTGGTTTTCCTTTTTCGTCCAAACCTTTTTTAGGTACTGTCCATATGGGACTGTTATAAGGACTATGGCTTTTTTCTATTATATCGTCATGTAAGAGTTTCTGTATTTCTTTGTTTACGAATTCGTTATCTGCTATGGGATATGGATATTGTTTAACATAAACCGGATTATCATTGGTCGTCCTAATGCTTGCTTCTATAGTATCTGTAAAGGGTAACGGTCCTATGCTGTTATTAATCTTCATCAGTCTATCTATGTCTGCTTTATAAATATTATTTTCCCCAATTATGTAATTAATTTTCTGAATAGATTCGACACTGCTTATGGTAGTTAGAGTCATATTACTGAAATTTATTTCCGCGTTTAGAACTTTAAGTCCTTCATATCCTAATATCATATCAAAAGACTGAATATCCTCTAATTCAAAAAATGTTATATTTTTCTTTAATATCCTAACTACTTTCTTTGTATCTACCATAGAATAACCATGCATTGTTTTTATTTTTATAGGTTTAATTTTAATTTTTTCGCTAGAATCGCATTTTCTATTAATGTAATTATGGGTTGCACCAGTATCAATAAGAATTTTATAAATTTCCTTAGAAATAGTACTAGTTAAATTTAAGCAGGGCAACCCGTCTACTAGTTTAAATGATCTATTCTTATGTTATTATTTACCATACATTCCGTTTCATCTGCTTCTGCATATGTACTGCTGACATCGTCTCTGCGTTGTTGTCGGGAGTTATTTACTCTCTGCTGCTTGAAGTTCTGCTGATAAGATCGTTGCGGTCTGTTGTGTGTGTTGAAACTCCCGCTGTGTTCACGTTTCGCTGGTGGATTATATACATCGGGTTTGTATTGATTCCAATTTTGTCGCTGTGCATGTACAATTTGTCTCGAGTTTATCTCCATCGGCTGTGGTCCTTGATTGTGTTGCTGCATATTATCGTATTGCTTCTGGGGTTGATAATTCGTTGTTTGGCTCGAATAATTTGGTCTTCTTTCGTTTCTGCGTTCATGTGGCATATTTTTGTGGTGCTTATCTTGAGTGAGATGTAAATGCCTGTGCACATTATCATGTTCTATTCTGCGAGCAATTGCGAATGCGTGTTCTAGATCATTTATTGTAGCTGAATATAATGATCCTCTTGTAAAGTTGTCACTCATACCATCAATGAATATACGAACTGCGTCGTCGTTAGCATTTTTAATTAGTCTGTCGATTATATTCGGCGGATCACCTGACATAGTGATTTTTGATATTATTAAATTGAGATTTTTATTTATCTCGTCGTGGTATTCAGACAGTGTGCTTCTTTTTTGCGTGATGGCTTTCATCATGTCTTGTAGCACGTATAGAGGTTCTTGATTAGAGTACGTATAATCTAATCTGTTACGTATCGCCTCAAAATTAAAAATTGTGTTATAATTGGTTAACACATTCGCGGCTGCACCCTGTATTTTACTTTTCACTATAGTCAATGCTGCTGCGTACTTACTGTGTGTTTTGAAGTTTTTAATGCTGTCCATTAATCTGGATGCTTCTTCGCGCCACGACCGATAATTTGATTGATCGCCGTTGAAAATAGGTAGGCTTTTAAATGCGTCTAACTGTATTTCACTACCATCTGTATATGTGGTTCTTATTTCCTCTAGCACAGGTATGTTTGGTACTATGCCTAATCCAGATTTTACTTCATTTAGTTTTGTTTCTAAATTAGTGTTTATTTGATTTTGGTTAGTTATTATTGCTGCTAACCTTGCATTCTCTGTGCGTGTGTGCTCTAGGGTTTGTGTTACTGTGTTGCTCCTGGTTTCTAAAGCTTCTAATCTTGCCATTAATACTGCGAGTTGTTCCATTTTGAACTCGTGTCTGTTGTCGTCGAATTTGTGTGTTTTTTTTCTCCACATATACACTTTCACTGAATTGCTTTGCTGCTTCGTACGAAGAAGCTATATTTGTACCTGCTATGCTAGGTAATTCTTGTAACCGGTAACGCGAGTGTTCTGTTTATACTAGATTTCACTACTTGTTCCCGAGGTCCGCTCGATTGAAGTTAAAAAGTATATTTAACCTCCTGGCAGGATCGCCAATTAAAACACTTGTTTCTTACTTTTAAAATTAAACAATATTTATTTGGAACTATGTCCTTTATTATTGAAATACTTTTTACTAATTCTAAAAGGAGCTTAAGGCTACTATGTAGTTACAATAAGACTGTTGATAAATTCATCATACAGTCGTATTTATATACTTTTCTTATCTATCTACAAGGAGACCCAAGCGTACAATCGTCTTGCTTGATAATGAAGAAGAGATAATATTCCAACATTGTATACAAACGATATTATCTCTTTTACATATGTTATCATTGTAGCGTTGTGTGCAAGACTGTACTAGAGACTAAAGATATCATTGAATACAAATAATGTTATCTTTTTTCTCAATATGTCTTGCTATGGATACTTAACTCGCGCCTTTATTTGTGCCACCCAGAGAGAGAAACCCCGAACAGGTATCCTCAATTTCTAGACCAGAGTCCGGTTTACCTCATCCCAATGCATTAGGCGTTGATTGCCATGCAATATCGAGAAACTAAAAAACGAGTGTTTTCTGCCACAAGGACATTTGGTTAATTCAAATGGAGACATGCGAGAGTGCGAGAGCGCGCGAGTAGAAGAAAATTGATTGATGCGCAGCACTTCAGAAATTTCAAATTAGAAATGCATTCCAAAGTGTCTCCAGCTGCGTAGAACATATGCACCCACTCTGTAAAAGTTATATCCAATCTTTGGGAGTTCTCTAGTTTCCCATCTCAAAATAAGGGCGGCAATCCGCTTATTTCGTCTGGACATTAATCAAATTACTCGAACGATTCTTATCTCGAATTGCCCCCTCCACCGAATCGAATTGCATCGGCGGCGCTAAGAGGAACTGAATTAAGAGTACCCATCACTACCCACTACCCAATCCACTTGGTATCTGAGTTTGAGTTTTGTCAGACAACCAAAGCTGTCAAAGATTATACCCAATTCCTCAACAAAAGCAAGTGGTATAAGATGGATGATTGATTTCGTGAGGGCATGAGAGTGTCAGTGTCGTCTCGTAAAAGAAAGAGAAGGTGTACCTTGGCGTAATTGGTATCGGACAGGCACGTATGTATATTAACATAGACTTGGTCATGTAATTATATGTTAGAGGCCAAAGAAGAATGATTGGGCGATTGTAATTAATGAATTTGAAATTCACGTCCTTTTTCTTGACATATTCGTACGTATCAATGAATCATCTCCTATCTGGTTATCTCAAGAGCAACTGCTCACAATGTTAAAGGTTTTTAATTAAAAAGGTACATATAACAATTCATTCTGTTATTGGGTCTAGATGACCCCTGACAAAGAGTATTCAATATTCTGTCTTTCTGATAGTGCTATAATGCGGGCTGTACCTACTGGACTGGGCCCTTCAATTCTGATAATAATGTTAAGAAACAAAATCCAAGTTGAGCCAATATTGTAAAAAAAGAAATCACTTATTATTTTATCTGAGATTAAAAACATCTAAAAACAACGTCTAGCTTTGTAACTTTTAGTGGCCTATATTACCTAAAACGTTGTCTTCTTTTGTATTCAGTTATTGCTGCAACACTTAATAAAGATATGTGTGAGGAAACTTAACCACAAACAGAAATAGGTTTTTTCCTTTCCCAAAAATCGCTCTTTGGCTCATCAACATCTACACCTAAAATCTTTTCTATTAAACTGAAATATGTACCTATATTAGAAACATCAACATTCTTTTTCATATCCTCCCAAACACTCATCTTTAATCGCAATTCATTCCGAATTGAAATTTGGCACTTGCAGATTTCGCAGAGTGTTGAAGAGCTCTGAAACTGCTGTAAATAATGTCGAAGGTTTGACAATACCGCATTGGGCATTGCATACGATTGCCCTATCCGCCAAAGCGTAAACTTTTCTTTGTTGATAGCAAAAGCCTGTTGTTAAATATTTAACAGGGAAAATGTGATAGTAAATGTAAGTGTAGACATGTCAAAAATTAAAGAATGCAGATGTAAAGCCCGTTGTTGATAGCAAAAGCCTGTTGTTAAATATTTAACAGGGAAAATGTGATAGTAAATGTAAGTGTAGACATGTCAAAAATTAAAGAATGCAGATGTAAAGCCCGTATGAAACTACATTTTTTCTCATTTTGATCACATTAGGTCTTATTGTGAGAGAATTCGCTCACCGAAATAAAATATAATCAAAAAGAAAAGGAACGCGTTGAACCACAAATTTCAAAAATGTGAAATTCGTTTAGGAGGAAATATTCAAATAGGTAACATTAGAACAAAGCACAAATTTATATTTAAGGTTGCTTTTATTGCAGAATCTAAAAGTACATTTCTTTTGCTTCTTACATCTATTTTAATGCTATATTACTAGCACATAATATAAATTAAATCATAAAAAAGTCAGCTACAAATTAGCATTTTGATTTGACAACCAACTGTCAGCAATAACCAACAGGTTTTTTATGGAGGGGAAATGTTTTATTCCGTTTTTTTTTTTGGCTCTCTTCTGACCAACTTTTGCGTAAGGGAACGAAGTTTGACTAAATTTGGCTCGAAATTTGTTCGAATGCATTATCATTAGGGAAGAGACCTTAAAATCATTAAATCATGTTGAAATGTCAGCTTCGGGTAAAAGAAAGAAAATGTTTAAGATACCTATTATATGAAAGCGGTAGCAATTGTTTGCAACCACAAATTTTCAAACGAATTTATATCCACAAACTTCAAAGTGACGAGAGGCAAATACCATTTAATGTTGAAATGTCAAAAAAAAAGCTTGAAAATGTAAATTGAATACAATTTTCAGTGAATTTTTTTGACATCTCTAGATTAATTAGAGGCTGGTGTGTACGCACTCACTCCTATCGGGAATTTCCGTAGTGATTTTTCATACTGCTCTAGTTTCATTTTAAAAGTCTGAAAAATGCAAAAAAAAATGTAGTGTCATACGGGCTTTTTAAATCCACAAGTGCCTACAAAGAAAGCAATCATTTTGGACCCACTACCGGTACCGATCTCTCTTTGATCTGCATTGCATATACCTACTTGTTTGTTGTATCCCAAATACCAACCTCATGAGATAATTTATTTTCTTCTTTTGTGTTGATCAGATTTAAAAATTTAATTCATTGAACAACCGGTAAGGCGGCAGTAACAGCTGTTTCTTACTCAACGCCAAGCCAAAAACAGAAGTAGAAAGTGCCGTCCGAAACCCGTAAATCTAATTGGTCGTCCGGAGCAACAAAAATGTTCAGCATTCGGCGTCACTGTATGCGAGCGGATGGATGCCTCGATCTTGGCCGTTTGTCATGGTCTTTTAATATCTTTGAAACGTCTTTCACAACGGCTCGTTGTGAGTTTCTTTTTGTATCTCCTTTCTCTGAGTTTAAAGTTCTTTATTTTCTTTGATCTTTCTTCCATTTCGCACACACGACAAAAAAGTGTTTTGCCCCAAACCCAGTCCCGGTGACAAATCGGATTTTCCTTTTCCGCTTCGATCCCAATTTGAAATTTGATTTAACGAAAATCGGACAAAAGATCAAACACGCACACGCAAACTGAACAGAAGAGTCCACGCGTCCAACAGAAACGTTGATCTTATTTATTCCAAAGGAGAGAGTGTGTGTGTGAAATTTTGAAAAAGTTTACCATAGAACCAGATCCGCTAACAGTGGTAACCAAGCATTGCTGCTGACTGACCAACGGAAAGAGAACCTATGTATGAGTTTTTTTTTTTTTTTTTTTGTGGCCATTCAACCTTGGCAAGGCCGTTGGCGGAGATGGGCATTTTGAATTCAAATCGAACTCTATTACGCCTTCATGATTTCTGTTTTCTCTTTTTTATAAATGCTTCATACACAAGCATTCTTTGTTAGCTTTTAGTTTTGACGATTATGGAATGCTTTGTGAACCGAAACTCTGGCCTGCGTGGCGTGGATATCGATGACAAGTCAAGAGTTCTATTTGGTGTTTGCTTGCGGTTTTCTCCCATGCTGTCATCGAGAAAAGTTAATCGGTCAATATTTGGACGTTTCTTGTCAAGGCTATGGTTTTAAGTCTTTGAACCGAAAGGAAACCACGAATCCAATGAATTTGCTTGAAAAAATAAAAAAAAACATTTACAAATCCGATTAGGTAATTAGTTTCACACGATTTTGTAAGATTTGGATGTAGGTAGGCAGATATGTATTTTGTTCGCTTTGATGTTGTGTTTGTGCCTGTCTACCTAGGTACCTAATTAGGTTTAAGAATAGATGGGCTATTATATCGATTAAAACAAAATTAATTACACACATGAATAGCAAATTAGCATGTAGGTATTTGTTGTTGGATCTGGATTGCCTGTCAAAAGTTATAGATTTGGTTTTGTAATAGAGTTCCTTTCAAGATTCCTTAAAAGGGAAGCCACATTAGGTTAACACTGGTCTGTATCCCGTATGGCATTTACATTTAAAAATTCTAAAAATAAGATCAACAGATAAACGAACGAAATTGGGCATTCCCATAGTCCCTGTCAAATTATTCATCTCAAGATTTCATTAAGGACATTTGGGTTACTATAGGGTGATGGCACCAGTAGTCAGACCTTGAACTTATTTTTTGTGTTTGATTGGTCCTTAAAAATCCATTCTTGAAGGGGGCTGACCGCTGGAAAACGCTTAAAGGAACCGCGTCTTTCATAGTCAGAAATTTTTTGCATCAAGACATAATATTAAAGTTTGAATCAATTTTTCGTACATGTAAAAGATTTAAGAGGTTTGTTTTTCAATTTGCGTTAGAAGTTGCCGATGGAAACGTAGTGGGAGTCTCTGATTGTGTAAGACACTAAGTGGCTTGGAATTATTTTAAGGTGCATATTCACTATGGTTGAAAAGAAGAAGTGCGTAATATTTGGTAAAAATAAGTTTTGCGTCGTTGTTATTGCATTTTTAAAGGAAATTCGGTATTGATCGGCTTTTGGGTAGTAATTTTTGAGAAATAATTACAAAACTTGTTTATTAGATTTGTTTCGAGAAAAACTAAGTATGGGATCTTTAAGAGTGTTATTTTATTATCCCAAATATGTACATATTTTGATCAAAATTAGAGCGGTTTTCGTAAAATTTCGCAGACAAAAACGTACCAAATATTGCAATGTTTAGTTTGAAAAATACTATTGCTTAACTATTTAGCTCAAAATCGATTATAATCTAAGTCATTGTTCGGGATGCAAGCATTACTTCGTTTTTAAAGTCTTATCGAAATCGAAGATGGGGTTATCGAGACATGAGCAGTTTTTAAAACTAGCGTTTTTTGTGATTCCAATTAAAAATTAAGGACACACTAATTTTGGAAACATCAATTTGACTCTATGTTTGCATTTTGGTCAAAATCGTTATTGCCGTTTTCAGGTAAACTAAAAAAAAAACTAAATTTAAAAAAAAATGACTTTTTTCAAAAATCCATTTTACGATAATATGAGAAAAACTGAGATAGCTATTAAGTTAAAAATTACCACATTAAGCTAGAAATGAGCTTTTGTTACAATCGTATGGACCGTTTTCGAGATATGTCGAAATTTCAAAAGTACCTTTGTTCGAATTTTTAGCCAAAATCTGGGTACGCAGTCATGGTAACCTCACCTACTTAAGCTTAAATATCAATTTTGGTTGAAATCGTTAGAGCCGTTTTCGATCAAATCAAACTGCTACGAAAATGTTATATGGGACTAGTATTGAGGTTATCTTGGAAAAAAAAAACGGCCTCCAACTGTAAGTCCACAAACTCCAAATTCGGAGTTTGAACGAAATCCGGGCAGCTGTTTAGGCTGTGGGCCTGTGGAAGGACGGACAGAATTTTCCAACCCACTTTTTTGAGTTCCTCTATCATCGTAATGTCAGAACTGATTAACATCTCGAGTTCGAAATTTTGTACGAAAACAATACATACATTTCTCTTACTACGTAATGGAGAAAGTTAAAAATATTAACGTACCTAGTCGTTAGTAGTCAGTCGAAGGGGGGTGAGTCCTGAGCCTAGGATAATCATAAAAGTAATGTCTCATAAGGTGAGGCCCCTCTTGATTATTTGATAAAATAATTAAAATAAAATGTCAATCAAATAAAAATAATCAAAATATGCAAACCTTAATTGGATTGGATTAAGTGGTAGGTACCTATTTACTATTGTATCACTTTTCGAAAATCATTTCAACTATTTTTTTTTATTTATAATCACTTTCAGCGCTAATAAAAACTGTAGGAATAGGTTACCTATACCTACTCAAGAATGGAAGAAATGGTAGCTTGGAAGAAAGACCAAATGATTAACTAGTTCCTACCCTACTTTGTATTCCAGATCTGTTTCTTGACTACTAAAGGGGGCTGAACTTACATGCCATCACCCTATTACCTACTCTACTCATGTAAAGTGGTATTAAACAGTTCAACCCCCATGTCTAATTTTGTGTAGGTACCTATCACGACATTCCCATGTTATAAGTAAAATACGATTTAGCACTTATCAAATGCAGTGCGGCATATTTCACAAGAAGCTGCAATCAATTTATTGATAACCAACACAAACGCACGATCCCAACCCTTTCATATCAACTTCCTTACCTTATCATCATACGAACGGAATAACGACCTCGAGAAAAATATGCCATGCTGCAAATGGATATGCAATTGGCTGGCTGCCGCTATGTGGGAGAAAGAGTAGGTAACATAAAAATACAAAAAACAAATGACCCGCAACGCAATCCATTCCGTCCATGCATATAGTAATAGTATAGACAAACCGATCAAACAACATAAAAATATTAACAAAAGAAAAGGGGAATTTAAATATAAAACAAAACAAAAAAAAGCTAAAGAAGAGGGTGGAAGAAGTTGTAACAAAAACCCAACTGCGGGCAACTGCATTTATTTTGTTGTAGTGCCTCTGCCTTTATAAAATGCGGCCGCTGCACATCTGCCAATTTTATCTTTATCTCTGTTTCTCTCATTCGTTTGGGTGGAAACAATATCACATATTTCAATTAGCTCCTACACATAAGAAAAGCAACAAAAACAACATCACAGTTTCACAGTCGTGCAAGAAGAAGCTGAGCTTGAGAGCAAATTGAACAGAACACAAGCGCAGCGCAGCTCTCAAAATTGAATGAACACGTACACGATACACAAAACACAAGGGCAAAAAAACTGAAAAACCAGCTCTCTCTGCGAATCTTTATCCTTGTCACACAGATGACAATCAAGTGGGAGTTTATCCTTTGTCTCTGTCGTTTGGTATATTTTTTTTTCAATTTTCTTTCAATTCCATTCAATTTTCTGTGGAACCTCGCTGAACGCAGAGACGCAGACGCAGTACGCTGTACGCAGAATGCAGCGCAAAGCAGATGCAGAGGCAGTGGCCAGCAAACACTGAAGAAAAAACAACCACAAACAGGCGAACAGATGGTTTTCTACTGTAAATAGTTTGTTGGTCGTTTCGAAATCAGTTGCTTTTCGTCATTCGTTCGAGTTGGTTGTGTCCAAATTATTTCTTTCATACAGAGAATTGGTTTAAAACGATCGCGTGAATATCGAAACAAACAAACAAATTAATTCTAATTGTGAACAAAAAACAAAGTGATCAGTGGAATAAAAGAAATTTTAGTGAATTAAAGAAAAAAAAAAATACAGTATATTTTATAAATTTAAGTGATAAACTAAATCAAACAAACGTTAGTTAAAATGGTTCGCAGTCTCGCGCAGTGGACGAAAACATTGAGTTTTCCCTCGCGTCTCTCGCCAAACCGCAACTCAAAGGATTGCAGTGGCGTAAACATTCATCAGGTGAGCCCAGTGCCACCGCCAACACCCCCAAGGAATAATAAATCGACAAATTCATCATCATCATCATCTTCGTCACCATCGCCGCCGCCGACAAATCACCACAACAAGCCGATCACGGAATTAACACAAATTGTAAGTAATTGGGAATGAATGTGCCACAAGACATCTAACAAAAAGTCATGTGATAGATAAGTGCATGTGCAAAACTACCTACTTCAAAGGACATCGCTCCCAATTAGTTTCGCCATCCATTTGCAGATTAATTAAAATCTCTACCAGAATAACACAGAGGATGACGCTTTACTCTATCTAGGTGTAGAAAGGTGGAAGATGTAGAGGTAACTTACCAGTTATGCTTGACGCGTTTGTTAGAAAAGCTCTAATTTCGGGTCACTTTCCCCATTTTGTTTTCATCTTGTACTTCTCATCCAAATGATCGATTACATCCGTTGCGGCTCAGTGTTACCGAGGAGTTAATTTTCTCTAGCGTAGACCATTACTTTTATCAAAGTATAGAAAAAATGAACAGGTTATAAAACAAGTCGAAGACCGTCTCAGCGGAGGTCCAAGAATAGGTTACCCAGAGTTTAAAATCGGATCACACAAACAAGCAAAAAATAAAATATGTTAATCAAACCAAAAAAAAAAAAAAAACCCTAAACATTATTTAGCTTATTTAAAAACAAAAATCAAAATTTCTTTAAAAAATACCCCGGTTTTAATACATAAACCCCTTTCCTTTGTAAAAGTTCTTACCCAGCATTTATGCCAAATTTATAAATCCTATTTGACGTTTGACAGCTAACTTCTGCAACTTGTTTATTGACGCCGTGTTTGCACTTTGTAAAACTTCTAATTCGTAAGCGATTAGGTTCATGGCCAATTTATTTTTGTTTGTGTTTTAATAGAGACAGTGCCTACCAAATTTTATATGACATCCGGAAAGCTTTGACAAGCTAGATTTCAAATGTCCTTTTCGCATCGGTACTGAGGAGGTCGGTCCATGCTTTTTGAGATGTTTTTTTTTCTAATTCCATTGTCTAACCGGAAAAAATATTTATTTGTTTCTGGTAATAAAACCTACCACTAGTAACCCTGTACACACCTGGACCATTAATTTTTATTCATTAGTCGGAGACTCGGAAGCAGTTAGAAATTCTCAAAATCCAGTTTGAATAGTGAAAATACCATCCACTCTCCACTTATCTTTATGAATAATTTGTCGAAAACAATTCGCGCAGGCCATTAAAACCCAAACGTGAAACTTTGCCACTCTATCTATACCTACCTATTTTTATGAAATTCCTCCTCGCCTCCATATGTTTCTTTGATTCCATATCCACCATTACTCCATTTGTCATGCGACAAATACTGTAAATATCGATAACATTCCAAAAATTCGGAATATCACTGATAAATCGATTAATGCTTTGGGAAAAAGGGATTAATTGTGTCTTGTGTGTATTAGTTGACTTCACTTGGATTGGCGCCTGTCCCCAACCTGACCTAGATTTTTGTGTCCATTTTAGGGATTTCCTTATCTCAAATGCGGGCTTGTACGAAAGGAATTATTGTCACGTCGGAATTGTGTTTGATTCAAACAGAGTGGTTCTTTGTTTATGGGAAGTTTGAACAGATGTGTTGACTGAATAAAGGTACGAGTACACTAGCAACCGTGTGGTATAGGTAAACTGTTTGCATTCGTTGCAAAAATAAAAACTTACAAGCGAATGGTTGTGACGTGATGCCCCAATTATTTATTTTATTAATGTAAAGAGCTTGAATTTAATGCCTATTCGCAATCACTTGGAACTGGAAGGTAATCTGCGGTCGATTAGCATCCGTAAACAAGCTAGCTAGGTACCTATATATCAAACAACGAATTTCGTCACATTTTAACAATCAAACGTATTTTGTGCGTGTGCAGAGAGAGAACTATGGTATTATTATGAAAAGTATAATGCTTTGTTTAAGAATTATTTCAATCTAAGCGGACCAGATGTGTAAACTGCGGTTTTCATTATATTTCGAACTGATTGTAAACACTTTAAATAAGTTCTTAAAAAACCCTCACCTTCAAAAATTAAAAATTATTAATTTGATTGATATGGCAACACCCCCGACAAGCAACTGAAATGTCGTTGTACAGAATGCAATATGGCTGGTGGCATGGTCGTCTTTTGAAAGCAACTGTTGCCACAACTCGTCTATGATCCGTATTGTGTTATTTTCGTGATCTGATTCGGATCAGATTAAAAAGTACCGCGATTTTTTCTCTGGCCCTTATGCAAAGCATTCAGTATGGAAAACTGCAGTTTTATTTTGCGTCAGCTGAATAGACACAAATACTGAAATTGGAAAGAAAAGTAATTTACTTTAAATAATTTTTTATTGGTTAATTTTATTAGTGGGTACTGCCGCCATTATTCGTAATAGTTTCGTAAATTCGAACCGGCATGGAATCGTACAGCCTCTTTATGTAGTCCACGCGAAATTTCCCTCCAGGCGAATTTAATGGCTGCAAAAAGGAATCCTCTTTCCTCAAACTGACGGCCAGACTCATAAACTTTTCGTACTAACCATCCCCAAACATTTTCTATATTAATGGGCTACGCAGCCAACACCAAATGGCAAGTTCAAGCACCTGTTAAAAATCGGCCTTTGCATAAGAATATCTAATTAATTGTTAGCTTTACTGTCTAATTATCGCCTTTTACCATAAGGTACTTCAGTAGTCCTGTAATTAGAGGTAAATTACTGGTAAATGCAGACTTTCTTCGCCCTTGGCTTACAGACCACGCAGTCCAGCTTTCAGCTTGTAGCAGTTACTTATTGATTCAATTTTAAATCCTTTGAACAGTTACTTTTAATCGTCTTCACATCTGCGCTGCTTCGCCTATCTGTGATAAATGATGCGTTGCTTCTTTTCAACATATTCGTAAACATAACCTTTAAGAAATAGTCTTTTGCCGACAAGCGCAAATAACAAAAAAAAAAAAATGCTCCAAGCCTCCTTTCGTTCAGTGCGTAAATCATTCATACTTTGGTAATGTTAAAGTTCTGTCGAGTTCACGAAACTATTCATTAACTATTTTATAATATTTATTTTCAATTTTCACAGCTATAATTAAATACATACATACGTGTAGATAATTTATTTTTTTCCAAATAAATCAATTTCTGCTCATGAAAGTGTGAAAGCCAACACAAAATGTTATACAGAAGAATAACAAAGTTTGCATAATTATTTTCACTTTCCGATTTAATGAATATTCTCTCTTCATTATCACGTCGTTTTCTTATAGCTAATATTAACGATCGTATAGTTTTATTTGGATTTGTAGCAACTATAGACTTTAGCATCGTGTGCATTTCATAATAATAACCAAAAGTGATTCTTAAATAAACGCGGTAATTAATGGTCTCAGTCTCAGTGGTAGCTCTGTAGTTACAGAAAGTAACGTTCATTTCGGAGCGGTAGGTTTGTTTCAGGTGACTGTGGACAAACTAAATTAAATGGTGGTTGCAAATATTGGGCACATTTCAAAATTCTATTGATGTCTTAGGGCGACTGGATTTCCTGGTTCTGGACAAGGTTGTCGCTGATCACAAAAACTACGTGTGGCATGCAGTCGAATTGTCAACTGTGTACCAAGTCGGCTACCACTAGAAAATCGTAAGCAGTTTACATAAACAGTCTAGGTCAATAAAAACATAACCCTTTATTGCCACAAAGAGCCCACTAGAGTTTTGAACGCACCCATTTGAACAACAAACGAACATCCCCTCTAAGATCGAACCAGAATGGAGTCGCTTCTGCTGCGTCGTGACGCAATTAGACAACCCTAACTAACAGCGACTTAATAAATGTTCAATAAAACCGCCTAGTATTGCGTCAGAAAAACAAACCCACAATCCATTATCCCTGCCCTTAATATAACCCCAGTGTTAAAGGTTCAACTCACTTTAATAAATTTAAAATGTACCTCCCATTAAACAAAACCACCGCGTTCATTCTAATTTTTAAATAAATCTCTACATTACCATTTGGAGTATTTATTTGCTGACATTTAACATATTCTTCGAATTAATCACCCAGAATAATATGCTAAGCTAAACCGCTTGAACCCCGCCACAGTTGCAGATAGTCCCAGGGGCCATGAGAAAACACCAGCCAAGCACTAGTTATAGGTATACTTAGGTATATTCTCCTAATCCGGTTTCAATGCTTCTTATTAACAAGGAATTTAAAAAGTTCTGTGGGATAGTTCTTGAATTTGCCGCTTCACCATAGACTATTGTTTTGTGTGGTAATTAACAGCTTGTTTTAATTTGATTTACGTTTTAGTGCGAGGCAACAACGGCAATTTAAAGTCAAGGCTATAGACAATTGTGTATACAAATATACTCGTATATCGTCGATTAGAATAACGTTTTCGATTCACAATGACAGACATTTGGACAGCAGAAGTTCGAAAATAACTTATGTAGGTACCTAGTCAGTATAGTGACGTCTTCACCGTCATACTGTCGACTTAAGAGCTTTTTCGTATTTTCTATTGTTCGGCCACAATTTATTTTTTTGAACAAGGCCCTTCCAAATTTATTGACATTTCT
Source organism: Cheilosia vernalis (assembly GCA_949126925.1). Lineage (NCBI taxonomy): Eukaryota > Metazoa > Arthropoda > Insecta > Diptera > Syrphidae > Cheilosia > Cheilosia vernalis. Next base: position 7,110,582 of record OX421362.1, read on the forward strand.
AATCAACACTAACAGTCGTCAATGCAAATTAACCGACGTGGTAGGTATCTTTCACAAAGTGCCCACACTCTTTTGCCCAAGCAACGATCGACAAATATCAAATAAATCACCCAAACTGATTTGAAATCCAAATTTAAAACCGATTTGACATTATCTGTAGGTATGAGTTAATGTTTCATGAAATTTCACAACTCCAAACTGAATTTCAATCCGTTGTTGGGAAATATTTTTAAAAATTATTCAGTGTGTAAACAAATGACCCGATAAAAAAAATGTTGATTGCTTAACTCTAATGTGATTATTTATTGATTGGGGGCGATTGAATGAATTATTTTCCAAGCAACTCGGGACGGACTGTGATTAGAATCACGTCCAACGTTCGTTTAATGTCCAAGTGGGCGCTTCTTATGCACCCCAATGCAATGTGTGTAAAGACACAATTTGTAGTTTTTCTGTATTTGGTGGTATTTTTTTTTTTTTGTTTATCTCTGGTGTGGAATGTGTTTATTTACTTAGTTTCCCTTGTCGATGAAAGATTACCGAACAAATTATTCGTAGCGAGATGGGCATTGGGAATTGAGAATTCCGTGCCAGTGAGCGAAGGGATTAAATGAGTTCTGGTAGGGTTTTCAAATAAGAAGCACTTCAGATTTGAGATAAACCAATTTGTGGGAACTGGTAGATAAGAAAAAAAAAAAACACAGCAATAAGTTAATTTTTGTCAGTAGATTCGGCAGAAACTTAAGGAACATTCACATTCAGAGCGAGCTAACGAATTGCTGAAATGCGAACAAACCACTTTTGATGCATTTATGAACAGAAAATTTTACATTTTACTATTCCAAGAGGGGGATAATTAATTATCCCATCAAAATGTATTAAGAAAACTTGTTAATTAACAGTAAGGAATTTTCGAATTGCAAACTTTTTGCGAATACACCCTTGGCGCGAATTGCCAAGGTTTATTCACAATCCACACCATTCAATTCGCGTTCCACAAACTAGCGAATAAAACATTCGTTCGAACTTAACCTCAAACTTGAAATGTCATAGAGACAAATGACGGCGACTGTCATTGGATTCGCGGGTATCTGCGACCAAATTAAATGAATCATGCGAATGGACTGTCAAAACTTGCGAATATTCGTTTGTTCGTAGATCGTAGGTAGTTGGTCGCTCTCATGTAAATGATCCTTTATACTTTACTGATTTCAGGAGTAGAGCTAATTGCAAGATTTCTTACAAGAACACACCCTTCAACCTTGGGAATGTAAACTTAGCATCTGTCTAAGCAAAATCTAAGGCGCTATAGTTAGGGTGGTGTAGTTGGTACAAGTTCTAACTATTCGTGAACAAAAAACCCTGTGGCATTAAGAACTGAAGTTCAAGAATAAGTAATATTTAAACCACATAGACATCACAATTTCCATAGATTTACTAAACAAAATTTTAGCAGATTTGGCCACATTTTCGTCGCTTAAGCAAAATCATATCTACTCGATATACTATTCGAATGCCCACTGAGTTCCGTGGGCGTTCAAAATATTAAATCTTAAAAAAAAAAAAACACAATAATGAACAGCGAGCAGCATCACAGTCATCGATTACACTTCCAGTACACAATGGGCCCCGAACTTCTTCCCTGTGGTGACCCCATCCGCAAATTCACACAAAATTTCACCTGACGATGCCCTGATTCTCACAGAAATATGAAAACTCCTCTCATTCCAGCTAAATACTCCAATTATCGATTCGTTAAACTCCTCCCAACAGTACCAAATCAAATCAGGCAACACGCACTTACCACCAGCACACACACCTACCTATACCCGCATTTCGTTCAGACTTTTTCGTAAACAAATCATTTTACATATTCGTGTCAATCCTTTCTTCAGTCATAATTGGCTCCGTAGTTCGAAATGACAAAAACCACAAAAGAAATTGTATCTGCCTGTCTATTGTGTTTCTTCGAACATAAAACCTATTTCAACTTGAAAATACCGTGTGAAATTCCACTTAAAATATTAGAAGAAGATTATCCACATTTGGATACGAAAAAAAATAAATTGTTAATTCTGTTTGAGTATCAATATATCTCTCCCTCGTAGTTTGCCAAATCAAATAAATTCAAATCTCTATCTCGCTAGAAATTCCCACAGATGTTTTGTGAGAATGATGAATATTTCCGTTCCGTGACACAAAAAGAATATCGGTCTATAAGTGCCACCTATCGATACTCCATTTGAGGTACTTTTTTACCTGGGCTAAGAAGAAAAGAAAAAAGAAACATCTGCGCTGGTCGAGTGATCGATGACAAATCGCTTGGTATTTGATAAATATTTACTCAGGTGGGCGGTAAAGTTTTCTCTGCTGAGATAGCACAAATCTCAGCTCGAAGTTACTCATCGACTCGCATGAACAAAAACAGTGAACAAAGTGTCGGCGAAACGAAGTAAGTCCGCGGCAACAGCTGATATCTGTTGTAAAAAGATACACTCGGCATGCAATTGAAAACGTGTAGATACACGGCACGACCTGTTTGGTCATATTTAGTCCAAGCAGCTGATTGCATAGGTGCAGGTACAGGTATTCGGTCGCGGCTTCGCGCAGTGTTGTTGTGTTACCTCGTTTCTCACAGCAGCAAGGTGAAGCAAGGTTGTTTGAGTTGTTTTTGTTGTTTTCTCTCTTCTTTGTCAGTTCTTTTGATTATGATTCTGGACTCGTTCGTAGAGCTAACATTATACACATAGATACAAAGCAAAAGTAATTTACCAGAAAAAAAAACCGCATCTGAAGCTCGAAAAGCAGTTTCATCTAGTATCCGTTGCAGAGCCGTATCTGCCTATAGCTGTACCTCTCTACGTAGGTATACTTTTTCGGTTTGAAAAACTCTTTTCCTAGATTGCATAGCTGCTGGCTGCATCTGCATAGGCCCGCAAGGAGAGAGACGGGTACATTTTTGTGTTATTGTATCTCATTCTCATTTAGCTGGCTCTGTGGGAATAGTGCCAGTGCGACTCATTTTCGGAGCGGTTTGGCTTTTAGCATTTCTGATCGTGTCTGAACATGAATACGCGCCAGCAAGAGTGTTGCTGCAGGTGAGCCAAGCTAAATCTATAAGCACGGTGTGGACTGTGGACAGTGGAAAACAATATACACACCCGACGACGACGACGACTACAACGAGTTGGAATGAAATTTTGCGGATTTATTTCGTGCTGTGTATGGGAATTCAAGTTAATCGCAGCAGCGCACATATAAGTAGATATAAACGTAATGGAAGAAGCCCGTAATTCTTAATGCTATGGCTGCAGTAGACATTTGATATTGCTGAGCAAAAAAATTGTTTCTGGTTGAAAAGAGGGCGCACCCAGATTTTTCGATTTACACACGAACATTGTGAAGCGATTAAATGATGACAGTTGACAGTAACTTCACCGGCAAGTCCGAATTGGAATCAGCGATGTCATCATGATATGATCGGAAAGAAACACATTTAAATTGTTGGACTGGGTTTTCAGTTTTCACACGGTTTGCACAGAATTGCGAAAACGAAGGCTCATTCATCAAGCAGAGGGTACCTATGGCTATGTCCTAACCTAACGTGTGGATGAAAAGTCGTGAACTTTCATTGCTTAAGAAAAAGAAATCTTTGTTGTGTGCGGTAATAGAAGGCTCGTAATTTTTAGGGCTATAGACCTTGACCTCTACAACTTCGGTAGCGCTGTGCTGAGGCGCTGTAGCTTGAGAACTACATCACGTTTCCAGTTTTGAAAAACACATTACTCACTCAGAAAATGTCTTGTATTATATGGTTGTCGAAAACTATTACGTCCAGAAGACGATTATCTTCCTTGCTTGCTCTCCAAAGTAGCGTGCTGTATTTTTCAATTCTTAAAATTGAAAGTGAAGACACAGTTGGCTTTCTTTTGTCAATAGACCTGGGTCGGCATTCTGTAGGGCGAAACGTTCAAACTTTTCGTGTGCACGAAGAAATTTGCTCCTGCAATAAAGGGCAAATCATTCATGCACACGAAAACGTTTGATCGCTTCGCCTTACAGAATCTTATAGGATTTTCACACCAAGTCCAAAACCGGGTTTTCGTCAAAACACACGAAAACTTCATCGAAAACAGAAGTTTTCCCATACATATTTCAGTTTTCAAAACGAATTGTCCACAAAAACCCCACGAAAACGACTTCCAATATTTGGGTTGTTGGAACAAACACACCTTTTGCAATATTCAGCAAAATGGCTGACCGAACAAATGTCACAACTCACAACCTAAAATCATTTTCCACAATCAATTGATGGACTAATACTATTTTGAAATGCACTAAATTCATTTTGTTTGTTAATTAATGCGATCGAAAATTGTAATCACAAAAGTTTGCACCGAAGTTTAACGATTAGTGTCTCACAGTTGATTAAAACGTCAAACGAAAACGAGTTGGAGGTTAGTGTGAATGCAACACGGTTTTGGGCTTGGTGTGAAAACCACATCAGTTAGGTTAGGGTGGTAGGCCACAGCAAGTGTTGCCAGTTTTATTATTTATCATGTGTAAGGTCAAAATCAAAGCAGTCTTTCCTGCTCCAATCTCTTTGTAGGTGCACATCAAACGGCTTTCCACACGGAAACCCACATGTGTCGGGTGTCGCCTAAACCAAACATATTCCACTCATAAGCAACTTGTTAACATCGATAAACAACATTCATACATCAAAGACTCGACAAACAAAGCAGACAAATCACCATGTGCACTGCGCTATCCTTTCATTTATGATATCGCATACCTACTCCAACTCCAATGCGATATCCTTCCGGAAAATATTTCAAACAAGTTTGGAAAAAATAAGAAAACTCGCAGAGATACACGCCGCACACATTGCTTGTGATATTTCCTTTGGGAAAAGGAAAAAAAAAAAACATGATGATCACAGGATGCGTCATATTCCCACGCAAGGCAAAGGCACACATAACGTTGGCTCTCTCGCATTTAATTCAACAGTAGGAAAAAGAAAACCATTTCCTCGTTCCATGTTCATTGATTATGATTTTTCTTATTTTTCCTACCCATAGCGTGTTTGTGGAATGTTTCCCCAGCTCAGCTGCTTTACAACTACTCTCTCTCTCTCTGATGGTGCGCATGGTAACAAAAATTGCCTTTTTCCCGGTTTAGCTACTTCTTCATCAGAATTTTCTTTATGACTTCCACTTAACCGATGGCAAAGTTTTAGGAGTGGAGGCCGAAGGCAAGTCCCATCGCCTTATGTCAGTTACAACGATCCACTGGATAGTTCTTTTGGTGCCTCTCTTTTACTCACTTTTGGCTAATCGATGGATCGTGACCAGTTTTCAGTGTGCCGTATTGTGTGCATCCTTGGAAAGGTGATCTGGTTTGGACCGATCTTGCTGAAAAATGTATGCAATCTGAGTTTGGAATGCGGTCTCTCCACCTCTATGAGTTGGTTTCTTCTTTCGGCTAGAAAATGAAGCAGAGCCCCATACACCAATGTGTAAGAAACCGATTTACAGCGAGCTGCATCTGCTGCTGCAATATGTTTACGTAATAACTCGCCCAAGTCGTTTTTCTTTTCTTTTTATTGTTTATGTTGAACTGTAGATCGTTGCCTGTTGGCGGGTTAAACGGCATTAAAAACTTCCACATATGGCTATTTTGTATTCCATGCGATGCATTGGGACACACTATGCTTATGGGTTGTGGGTAAATACGTTTCCGTCTAAGGGAATGCTGCCAAGAGTACGAGGCGACATATTTCAATTGAAAGGGGTTTGGCGTCGGCCTGTTTGTTATCATCGCGCACATTCTTGTAAAAAATCCTGGTTTATGGGAGTTTCTCAAGTGGATGACGAGGTAGTAGGCGCCGATGTCATAAGGGCTTGTGTGGAATAAAAAAACGGTTAATTTCGGGGGCGGCATTTACATAGTCTTACATGAAATACTTCTGTAAACAGAAAAAGGATCAGTGTCGTAATTTTATTTAAAACATTTAAGATGACACTCGAAAAGAACGAGTGAGCTGTAAACGTTGTCGCTTTGTCGGCAGAGACTTCCATCGATCACACGTTTCATTGGGGTAGCTACTTATGCAATTCAAATATGACATCGTATGCCTTTTAAAACTTGCTTTTCTTTGTAAATCACATACAGGAAGCTATTTGGGCAATAAATGTCATTTTGCATTGAGTCTTGTACATGTTTTTGGATCTTTGAAGTGTAAACTACACATTGCATCGCAGTGGCACATCTCTGCATTAAAAAATAGCCACTTTAGTTCTTGCTACGTCACAAATATTTCTATCTACGTTAATTAATATTTTAACTATTTTGGTTAAAGGTATTCTGACAACTTTAGTATGTATTTCTGTCACTGGTTCCCGCCATTCTAGTTCTTTATAGTTGAAGTTCACAAGAAGAAGAACAATAGCCACCTGTAAACAAAATGTTCACCTTTCCAATGTCAATAGCCTCCATGTAGCTTCCCTGTCTTGAAAATGTCATTTATGATTATATGATGACAGTTATCGCCCTCAATTGTGTGCATTCAGCGTAGTACAAGTAGGTAGCTTCTTTTTTCTGTTTTTAACAATTTTATTTCTCTTTCATTTCCCCTTCAATTTCAGTTATAAAATCAATTGTCTGCTTTTTTTCAGCTCTATTCTCCACATTGTCTGTCTATCTCTACCGCAAGAAAATGCATTTCCCACTAATCAATTGCATTCCAATCTCCACCTAACTGTTCAAAATTTATTATTTATCCATGACATGTTTCCGGTGCGTTAGTCTGGCACACACGCAGACGCGCACACAAGGCACATCAGAGCGTGCGATTCACCATCCGTCGATCTGGCCAATTAAGATTCAATCCAAGAAATTGGATAAAAATGTTCTCTCTCTTCCCACCGCTTACATGACACATTGTTGATGTACGTCACGTACTAGCTGTCATGACTTTTAATTATACAAAAAGAAAAATAAGTTGAATTTACAGAATTCTATAAAATTTAGCCGGTGGGTGAATTAGAAAAATATCGCTCTCTGCGGCACAATTAGACAGAAGAGTGAATTTTCATACGAGTGCGTTTATTTATTGCAACCAATGTAAATGTGCAATATGCATGATAGTTAAAGAGAAAGGTAAAAAAGAAAATAGAGGATAAACAAGAAATTATAGAAAGACAAACCGCAGTGTCGTTTTACTGGAAAGAGTTTTCTTTATGCCGCATTGTGACATTGTTTCAATGACAGTTGATGGCCATAAAAATGGACCAGTGACTTGATCTGGATGTTTTTTAGTTGTCAGTCTGTTTAATTTTGAAGACGGTAGGTACACTGTAACTATTCTGTTACAATTTATTGAAACTTGGACGTCTTTGTTTTGACAAGATAAGATTTTCATGGCGAATATATGTAAATGCAAATTTGATTCTTGTCAGATTGCTTCTGCGTGTGATAATCCTTTGCATTTGTGTCGTTTCAACAAATTAAGAACGAGATAGGTGAACGAGAATATGAAAGGAGCGGAATTGTGACAGTACCTTCCATTTTCAAACACAATAGGTCTGTTCCCTTACTTTCGGGTTCAATTTTGGCAATATGTCACATTTCTCTCATTGCGAGAGAATCCGCTCACCGAAATGAAATTTTTGCGAATTCTTACGAATTTTTACTCAATGCCACTGCAATTTATGGAATTATTTATCTGTCACATCTGTCATTTTTCATAGTTTATACTACAAAAGCGTTCCCTAAATTTTTCGTAAGTGTCTCTCTCTGTGAGAAAATTTATCCCCACCACTGCCATTTTAATTGTCCTTTCCATTCTTACTACAAAAGTAAGGGAACAGACCTAATACTTGCAGTTTTTTTTTTATGGAGGGGAAATGTTTTGTTCTCTCTTACTGGCTCTCTTCTGCCCAACTTTTGCGTAAGGAACGAAGTTTGACTAAATTTGGCTAATATGATGGAATGCATTATTGTAAGGGAACACACCTAATTTTTTCGAAAAGATGGACGGAAATGGAAGTAAGATTAAAATGGGAATTGTCATAATACGGGAAAGTTATGTAGAAGAAACAATTAAGTATTTCGAAGTTTTTGTTGGGAAATTGGTAGATGCGCATACCAAATTTGTCAAACAAACAAACCTACATGATACAAATTGAACGGGTCGATTAATCTCTCTATCATTCTCCATGCTGACGAAGCGGGCTTCTTTCTAAAATTCAAACCGCTTGCTTACTTAAAGATTTAATAAGATCTCCTGAATTCATACGCTCCCATTGAACTGTCACAACACGCACTAACTGCCGCTTTCAATGGCAACAAACTCAGCTTGTTCGCAGCCACAATAATTAACAGTCATGTAACTTTAAAAATTTATTACGCAATCCAGTGGGCATTTATGTCGAATTTCCTAATCTCACGACTCCATCACTTCATTCATAAAAGACACAGCAAAATTTGCACATTACACTCGACCTTGTATACGAGTATCTATCACTCTGTGGTCTGTACAAAGTGCCTGCACACTTGACATCTTTTAAAGTGTCGCCATACGAGTATGGCGTATGTCGTATACTCATCACATCACGCAAGTGATCTTACAAAATACTCTTTTAATTGCTTGCAGATGTTTTTGTTTGTGGCTCAAAGTGGGTCCCCTATTCCTAATTAACTCATTCATACTCTGAAGGTGAACCTATTGTTTTATGGCTCCAAAGACGCTGGGATACATTTCCAGCAAATCATAAAAATTAAAAAAAAATAAATATGAATTTTACGAGGGTAAGGAACTTTTCTCAGCAGTGGTCCCTGGGGAGATATCGCATATAAAACGTCACAAATTAACTCTATCTGCCACTAAAATGTATCTATAATGCGATTACAAAGAAAGGATAGTCTCACATCTCACTCGGCATGTGGAGGAAATATTGTTCTTCTCTGTGAGTGATGGCATGGAACATGCGATTGAGATACAGCACAATAATAAAAAAAGGAATAACCAGAATCAAAGATTAAGCAGCAATGCGGAAGGAATGTGCTCGAGATAAAAACTATTTTTATAACAGATTTTTTTTCTGTTCTCCTCATTTTAATTTGAACGACGATCAAGTAGCTATGGGGTTGAGGGGTGTGATATGAGCATGTTTGGTTACATCTGTGCATTGGTCCTTCATTTCGAATGCTTGTACCAACCTCTCCACTTAAGGAGGATGTTTACCAGCACGTGGTTTGTTACCCAAATAAAATAAATTATAAATTCAAACCACAAACATCAGTTGGTTTGGTGATTTGTATACGACTATACGTACAAGGTGTACGACCTTATCCACCATTTTCGATCCAAACAGAGAGAAATAAAAACAAACAGCATTCTAAAGGGTGTCTGTCATTTTTCAATTCTTTGTCGGGGTTAGAGAAAATAAAACCAACCGAATCAATTCGATGTTTATTGTTTTCATATACCTAAATATGACACATGAGTGGCCAAATTAATTCAGGAAATCTTCATCACTTCAGTTTTATTCTTTATCTCGTCATGACGACGGTATATGGTGGGGCAATGATCTAACTGGCTAAGGAAAAGATTATGGTAGCTCCACCTCCTCTGGTTTAGTCAAGTAGGAGAGAGAATACATTTAATTAGCACATGCTTTGCTGGCAAGATTATTGCCCAAATAGTTCTCGGGAAGAAAATAATGAGAGGCTTACATCGAGGCTTAAAAGCGTGAAGCTTAATTGTGTTTATGTCGAACTGAACTGAGAACCCCATAAAGTACTGTAAATTGGAATGGATTACCATTAAAATCTTAATTAAAATGTTCTATAGGTGTAGAGCAATAGACCGTTTTTCTTTTGTTAAGCTTAGGGAAGACCACACACTATTTGGAACAGATATGTAGGTATTGTATTGTATATGTATTGTAAGTAATGGCCCCTGTACGCGACCAGAAGAGATCCATTGTGTTGGCCTCTGTTTTTATTTAACACAGGGAGCTGTTGAGGCCCTGTATAAACCTCAGTACCCTTCTTGGTTCCATGTTGCCTATATCTGCAGGACTTAAAAACACGCCTCTTGCGGATCGCTCTGCTCCTTGCCACAGCAGGGCATTCGCAGAGTATGTGTTCCGTTAACACGTTAACAGATATGTATAGTTAAGTTTGCTTCAAAAACTTTAACAGATGACGGAGCTAAAACTCGTTTCTGGAATTGGACACAAATCTTGCTGATGTTTCATTTAATATAAGCAAATAGTCTTCAAACAAGTTTATACTGACAAAATGATGAACAAATTTATACCTAATTCACCTAAATCGTCAAACTAATCTCGAAATTTACTAGGTATCTGTCATCGACCATTAACCGAAAAAATGCCGAAAGCATTTATTACGAAATTCAGCACAAGCAAAATGGGAGAGAGATGGGCGGACATTTGCAAGAACTGTCAAAGTGTCAATTGAAAGTTTATGTTAATGTCGTTTGAATTGCCAAACTCAAAGAGATTTAAAACTGTAATCTCTTCTGCGTGGAAACAGGTACAAGAAGAGCTTAGTGTTTGCTGAATCCATTCACATTCCAAATTTATATTTTACATCAACTGCGATTGGTATATGGTTTGTCACTTTTAAATGAAAAGTCGACGTCTATCATTCACAGCAGATTCGGCTCATAAAATGGTGGATCATTAGACTTTGACATTCTGGTAAGTGACAGATCACATTTAAATTTTCTATTCTATTGACGGAGATATGACACTTCGTTTTAACTATGCATACTTTTAGCCCGCGAATGAAGCGAATATTAATTTTAAAACCAAAATGTTGGGAGAAAGGCAAGCGTCTTTGATTCTCCGGTTTTGATTGTCGAAATAAAATATTCGCCTTTAAGATGAAATAGATTGTAACTTGATTTTATTTACACAGCCTTTTTACAAGAAGAGGGAGAGAAATTTAACATACTTCCTGCCCCCAAATGATCGATTCATCACACCCTGTCTACTGATTTCCTCCCGACTTTAACCACACATTAACCGCATACAGCGCACACTTCTTAGCACATATGCGCCAGTAGTTTTTATCATAATCTCATCACTCAACTATTTACTGTTCAAACATCAGACACCAACATGTGGGGTTAAAAGCCGGTTCCACCCATATATACCCAACGAGAAGGTCAATTAAAAACTTCAACCGGAAATGATTGTCAGCAGCGGCTCAGTTCCATGACTCCGTGGCTCTTCCCCATCTCCCCCTTCGCCGTTTCGAACAAATTAAGTAAGCCAAGCCAGCCAGTCCAGCCCAACACAAAACCACAACAGCACATCAAAGACTTTTGAAGTATGTACAAAAAAAAAAGCAGAAGAGACAAAATATCTAAGTACCACCACACTGTCCTCCTTCCGCCGGTTCCAGCAGTCACAAACAAGTTCCAAAGAAAGAAACCAGATAAAATAATCAAAGATAAAAGGAAACTAACTAACGAACGAAGGCTTTTATAAAACAAAAAAAAAAGGCAAACAAATGTAATCTGCACTTAATAGAGCGTTTACACCATCCATTTGCATCCACATTAGAAAAGTAGCGTGCGCAAGGGGCGAGCGGCGCAAGTTAATGCGTGCAGCAGGAATCGAAGCGCGACCGGATGTTCGCCATTGCACTCCACAAATCGCATAATCGGAAAAGCGAACAAGCAGCGCGCGCAGTTGGTTGGGTCTTTTGTTTAACTATGCGCCGAGCTAAGCGCAATGGTCTGGTCAGTCTAGCTTTGGTTTGGTGGAGCGCTGCCGCCAAGGGTCGTGTTACATTTATTTGTTTGTATTCTTCTTCTTTTGCATTATTAATTAAAAAGCGACTGCTGCACACCGACTCGAGCGGAGAATGTCTGTCTTCTTGGCATGGCAAAAGCCAGAGTCAGTTTGCCAGACGTGGTGAGGTTAGAGATTAATGAGATACACATACACATTTGGTTCAGTTCGGTTCAGTTCGGTTCAGTTCGTCTTGGGGCTGTCTTGACTCTGGGAATTTCTTAAATATCTACTACTTGGAATTTAATTTTGTTTTATTAATTATGACAGTGGAACGGAAGAGGTGACAAGAACTTTGGCGCTCATCATGTGTGTGTGCACTGGGGTTAAGCTGAGGTTGGAGATTTGCTTTTTTTTGCGAAAGACTCGTTTAAGATTTTTGTGAATGGCGGATTTTGCTTGTGAATGGGATTTTTGTGTCGTCGTGCTTGGCAATTAAAGTTAACAGAATGCGCTGAATAAGCTGTTCACGGGAGAAAAAGAGGCACGGAGTTATGAGCTGGGTTGGGATCACCAGGGGTGGGTTCAGTGAAGTCACAATATTTTTACGTGTGGAAATGCAAATAAATGATAACGTTTTCACTATAATCGGCAGCGAGTTCTCTTTAGCAGGATGCAGACGTATATAGAAAAATTCCAGAATGTATTGTTTAGAAAAAGTCTCGCAAGTTGGTAATAGATGCCTGCGAGACTAAAAGCCATCTATAAATTTGATAATGACAGCTGGTTCTACGATACGATAATATGTAAAGCTGAAAGAGGATAAATTTAGTAGACAGCCGACAACTGATTGAGCTGTCAAGAAGAGTACCTACTGACCGATAGCTTTCAACCTTATAAATTCAGTGAAAAAAAGTAAACAAAATAACTGTCATGTAAAAGTTTACGAACTCGAATCTGCACATGGTTTTGAGAGCAACCGAATAATATTTTAAAGTAAACGTCAGTTCGTAATGATCCTTTGACAAAATTGCTGGGAAGTATGAGGTTTTCTTGATGAATTCCCCACAAAATAAGAATAAATAGATTGAATGGGGAAGCCGCCTTTACTAATAGAATAAATTGAGCAGATGTCTTTGACAACTTGGTTTTTAATGCTGCATTTACACGGTCACGCATTCCTATCACGGAAAAATAAAGGGATGCTAAATACTAAATAGCTGTGTTACCGAAAGAGACAGCATTACCTAACACGCAAAAAAACGTGACACGTTTTTAGGTCGGCCATCTTGTTTACGTGATAGGAATTATAGGAAAGCTCCGCATGTTGATATTTTTATAGCGATGGCTAAAGAAATTCCGCGTTCCTATAAAACAATATGGCTTCCGGAAATGATGAACGGACAATTATTTATTTTTTTCGTGTCACTGATGGATTAATTGTTGGCTTAATTTGCTGAAACTAATTACCACTCTCATTTCACGTGTTTCAAGTCAGAAATAGAAATGTTTTCAAGCAGTTGCAGAAATGTTGGTGAGCGGAACCTGTGTCTATTTCCGTTTTACGTATTTATATTATGGGTAGAACATCCATGACACTTTAGGCGTCTGAATTGTGATCTCATTCTTTCGCCTTTAATAGTATTGACTGCGGATAAACGGATTTCTCTGTCCCGTTTAAATGCAGTTTAAAGTTAACGCCATAGTTTTCATTTGTGCCCTTCCGTTAAAATTGTGACAATTTGGAACTGCTCTCTTTCATCATCAGACTTCATTTGAATTCATTTCTTTTTTCCAAAGACAGTAAGTAAACTTGGCACTAACAAATGTTCAAACCTGAGTAAATCGTAAATGTGTCCATCGTGTTCTTTAGGTCCACTCAGCCCCCGCATCATCAAGTAAATCAATTTAGCAATGAAATTATCACAAAATGTAGCACACTACACTGTCACCGAAATGACTCACAGATCTCCTTCCAATAATGCATTCAACTTCAACTTATCGTTTCTTTCTTCATTCAGCGAAGCAAATTTAGGCCACGCTTTTAGTAGAGCAAAAAACCGGTCTGCACTCTGGTCACTTCCGATTGTGAAATGGCAGCTACCATCTTTCTGATAGGACGACTAGAACAATTGTTTTGTGGAATCGGAATGTGTGTCTAGATAACGAACAAGTCCCCATGCAGATGAAAACATGAATAACAGTTCTATATATCATACGCATGAGGTTTCTTATCGGTGTGCGAATTCGATTACCACCATCGAACTGTTTTGTTTACCCACCGTCCTCTTAGAGATAAGACGATAGGTTAGATCAATTAATAACATTCTATTCGCCACTCAGTCTCATTCTACACGAGGTGCGAATAACAACTGTAAGTCCGCATTGAAAGTACTTAACCACGCATTCCTCTCTTGTTGCAGATTTATCCAGGACCAGATGCTGAGAAGGCCATAATGGGTTCGCTGGTATTTTGTATCCATCACAAACAAGGCTGCAAGTGGTCCGACGAACTGCGAAAGTTGAAGGTGAGTTTCTTCGAAATAAAAACCGACCAAGTGCTCAGTCTAAATATATTTTTTTTTGTTTCCTTTCACAGGGACATTTGAACACCTGCAAGCATGACGCCACTCAGTGCCCGAACAAGTGTGGCGCTCAGATTCCACGCATCATGATGACGGATCACCTGCAGTACACCTGCACACAGCGTCGTGCCAAATGTGAGTTCTGTCACACAGAGTTCAGTGGTCAAGGATTGGAGGAGCACGCCGGCACCTGCAGCCAAGAACAGATCTACTGCGAGGCCAAGTGTGGGATGCGTGTGCAGCGCGGACGAATGAACATCCACAAGGCAAAGGACTGTGCCAAGCGACTACGTCGTTGCCCTCATTGTACCAGAGAGTTTTCGGCCGATACTCTGGCACTGCATGGTGCGCAGTGTCCACGTGCGCCAATCATCTGCCCGCAGAGATGTGAGGCGGGACCCATTGCCCGTGGTGATATGGAAGCACATTTACGCGACGAATGCAAGGCATTGGCTATAACGTGCACATTCAGAGAGGCCGGCTGCCGTTTTAAGGGACCCAGGCATCTGCTCGAGTCACATTTGGAAGCGAACGCCGCCTCACATCTCTCACTCATGGTGGCGCTCTCCTCACGCCAGGGGCAACAAATTCAAATGCTCAAGTCTGCCGTTGCTAAGCTGTCGACCAACTACACCGGTACTCTGCTCTGGAAGATCACAGATTGGTCAGTGAAAATGGCCGAAGCTAAGGGCAAGGATGGTCTGGAGTTGGTATCACCGCCGTTCTTCACCAGTCAGTATGGCTACAAGCTGCAAGCTTCCATGTTTCTCAATGGCAACGGACCCGGCGAGGGTACACATGTTTCGGTCTACATAAAGGTTCTACCCGGCGAGTATGACGCTCTACTCAAGTGGCCCTTTGCCCACTCCATCACGTTCACACTCTTCGAACAGGGATCTCAAAGTGGTCAAGGTGGCGTCGCCGAATCATTCATCCCCGACCCCACGTGGGAGAACTTCCAGCGTCCATCCACTGAAGTCGACCAGCTCGGCTTTGGCTTCCCCCGATTCATATCCCACGAGCTGCTGCACAGGCGACCATTCGTCAAGGACGACACTGTCTTCCTGCGGGTGAAGGTGGATCCCAGTAAAATTGTCGCCGTCTAAAATAAGTGCTTATTATTAGCTTTTAAGTTTCCCCCCAACGCCCACCTGAGCTCTGCATATGTAAATACTGTGTATTTTGTTGGAACTTGAGCTCAGTGTAAATAGCGCGCGGTCATTGTACAGACTCTTTAGGTGGAGTAGACATCAGTCAGCTACTTTCCGCACCGTAAAGAGTCTTCTAATAGAGTTGCGATAGATGAGACACCTCAGGGGTTCATTTAAAGACCCGAACTGTTTAGTTTTTGTTTTAGTTTTTTAAGAAAATTATTCTTTTTTTAACGACAAATAGAAATGAAAATTTTTTGAACAAAATTCCTCTACTGCTGGAGATAAACCAAAGTATAATCAAGAATCAAAGATGGGCGTGCGTCGTTGTAGCCCCTCTCAGTAGGGGTACACCTGACAGGCGTCTCCTTTCGAGTTTCTATTCATTAAGTACTTTTCGTTAGCGTAATTGTTTCTTTTCGTTTTGCAAAGAAATCTAATTTTGTAGGTAAACTCGGGAAGTTTGAAAAAATATGTAAATAATGATGTTTTAAAACAGTGTTCTCGGCGCACTTTGTGCTGGGAGTTTTCTTTGTAGTCATTAGTGATTTAAGTTTTTAAGTTTAAGCTGCTAAGGATAATATACTGTAGGAAGATGTCTCGTCTATGATGTTAAGCGAACGAAAATTCATTGAAAATGTAAAGGATATATCGATTAACTGCCGTCATTGAGTAGAGCAGAAACATAAAATAGTCGTAGGTTTAAGGAATGCTTTCTTGTGTCAAGTATCCAATTTGATTGATTAAATAAAAACATTTATGTATTTCAAAACTTTTTTAAAAGAAATGTGGTCGTTTGTTTTATTTTCAGCTATGTAACATGATATTCGGTGTATAACGATCTTTACATCTGGTACTTGTCCCACATCAAAATTTGCACTACTTGCTAAAAACCAGAGACTATACTGAGACCGCCAAATTCGGCCGGTTTAAGTTACTTTGCCTGAATAGAAGCTATATTTTTACGGAGTGGTCACAATTTGGTGTGCTTGATTCATAAGTCGTTTTCCATTGGCCAAAAAGACGCGTCCGGGAAAGTCCGAAAAAATCACTTCTGAAACGGCCCGCGCTGTGTACTTCAAACTACACCATAAGAGTAGTCATAACCTCTTTAGCGCGTATGAATTATAAAAAAAAAAGCTGTTCGAATTGCATTTGTTTTTGCAAAACTCACAAATAATTATCGACTTGAAAAATGTTTCCACTATTGCACATACAAATGGAGTATTTTTGTTGATTCGTAGTCTTCAGATGACGAGGAAAACTATTAAGATAATATTTCCTCCTGAATTATATTCATGGATATTAATGTATTTCGTTATTTTGGTTTTCACGAAACTACCCCCATTTGTCTTCAAAGCAAACTTCTTAAAATAACGTCAAACAGCTGTGCAAAGTATATAGGTATTGTGAGAGTGTGTGTAGATCTGAAAAAATATCGAGATCTGCAAAAAGTGCTCTAAATCGAAAAATTGATTTTTGGTCCCAATGGAACATAAAAAGTGATCTAGATCAAAAAAAAGATTGATTTTTGGTCCCAATGGAAAACGACATAAGCAGTTTTCTTGTTCCAATATGTGCCGCAAGGACACTAGCAAAAACAAACGAAAAACCAAAAAAAAAAAAGAGAATCAAAGGGCATGCAAAAAAAAAGCAAATGACCGAAAACGTTTAGTTTGACTGTGGAGAAGCCGTTTATTCTTCTCGGTGCGATGATACAATTGGGAATTCCACAGAATGAGTGGATCCCCGAGTGAAACCAATGGAAACGACAATAGAAATTCGAATTGAAAAATGTCATGAAACTTCAAAAATTCCGGTTCACCAACGTATTTATAACCAAAAATATCCACCACTTCCTCTATGGGCAAAGTTGTAGGCAGCGTTCTTATGTCGTTTTCCATTGGGCAAAAAGAAGCGTCCGGGAGAGTCCGGAATCGAAAAAATCACTTCTGAAACCGTTCCATTGGCACAAAAAATACTCTTCTGGTGATTCTGAGGAGAGAATTTCGCTTCTGGATTTGAAGTCAGAATCCACTCAAGAAGCACTCACACAAGTGTAGTTTGTGTATTTTATACAAGTCAACTGACGGCTACCGTAGTTTATTTTTTGGCATTTCACCAATACTCTTGTGGATTCAATCAGAAGCAGTTTTCTTGTTCCATTGGACTACAGAATGAGTGGATCCCCGAGTGAAACCAATGGAAAACGACATTAGAATTGTATACGTTAAATTTGACATTCACCCCTATCGAGGTATCCGGTTGGAAAAAATTCCGATACAAAAGTCAAATCCGATCGGAACTAAAATTGCGTTCGAAGTATTCGTTTCGGAACAATATAAGGCTTGTTTTTTTGAGCTTCAATCTCAGCAAAGCAAAGTAAAGTAGGAAAATGTGCACTTAAACGATTCCCAGCAGCTTTCTGAACAGTAGGTTTTATCAAAAAAGGTGGCAGTGTGGGCCTGTTCAGTAGGTAGCATGATACAACATGATTGGGCACATCACAAGAAGTAACTTTTTTCAGTCAAAGAAATACAATTTTTTTGCATAAAATTTTCCAATGGATATTGATCCTTCCTCATATTTTGGGGTTTAAAAAATATAAAAATATATATCTCAAAGATTAATACACTAATATCTTACGATTACAAGTTTAATAACGTATATTTGTCTAAAACAATATTTGCAGCTTACATAAAAAATAATTTATTGCATATTTTAATAAAAGCCCTTATATTATTATTTGTTATTTTGAAAATTAGTTCACTTATGCATTTCTTTATGAATTTCCACCAATCACAACCAACGAATAGTATGTACTGTAAATAGAGAAACTTTGTGAACAGTGCCTTGATTTTGTGCGGTTTTTGAGGCGATGTCGCTAGGGAACGTTCCGAATCGGATTTGAGTGTGTGAGTGAACCGCGCGCTGTGACCAACGAGACCGTAGTGCAATAATTTGGCACTTTTTCGAGGACCCTCATACTATTTGTTGCTACTTTTTCCCTTTTTTTAGTATGAAAATTCACTTTGGAAATTTTAGAAACGCAGTGATTTCCAAATGAATTTCTATAAAATATAACGCTGCTGTGTATCAGAACACGATTATAGTGTTAGGAGAGCCAACAATTGTTAAATATTGTGCGAAAATTCTTAAATTGCAATATAGCTTTAGAAATGACACTTTTTTCTTTTTTTTATTTGTTACTTTTCAGAATTTCGCAACAATCTCCCGGACTGTTAGAGAAAGGTTATAAATTTTAGTTTTAGTTTCACAATACAATATAGACTGTAAAAAGATCACTCTCTCACAACGTTTCTTTTATAAATAAACCCAAAACAACCAAATAACATTAGAATTAGATGTCTTTAAGGTTGTTCTGCGGGTAAGCTAGACAGTACTTTAGATGCAATTCGTTTTCAAATGACAAATTTTAAAATGAAAACCTTTTAGCTTTGATTTTTATTTATAAATATATAAAAAATTAATTGAATTTTGTTTATAAATTATATCAATATCTACTTTTGAAATCTCCTTCAAATTAGTTTTAAAAAGTCCATATAAAAGGGGCGATGAAAGAAAAGTGTGCCTTTTTCTGACGCTGTTACATAAATTTAGTATTTTGTAGTATTTACACTATTTACGCGTTATTTTTTTAACATATTCATTTTGAAATCACAGTTTTTGAAAACTTTTTTAAGTACTATTCACATGAGCGCGAATTGCGAACAAATGAATTTAATTGTATTTATGAATTGAAAATTGATTTTTATACTATTTACCACCAAAGCCTTAAATTAAATTAATCTTAAGTCTAATCTAAAAAAAAATCGGACTCTCAATCGATTTAAATAGCTCAATTAACAATTATTACAGCAATTGAAAATTCTTGCGGCGAACTGTCACACTTTATTCACAATCCTACATAAGACATTCGCGGATCCACAAACCCACGAATGAAAAAATTCTATCGAATTTAACATTAAACAATGATTGAAGTAATTGAAGTGTAAAAAAATTCGCTTGTTCGCAGTTCGTTCGCCATTGGCTCTCATGCGAATAGTCCAAAAATGTGTATTTTACAAATAATAAAAAGGAACAAAGGAACAAAAAATTGTATTAGTGTCCTCGAAAAAGGTACCAAATTGTCGCACAACGGTCACGCTGTTGTCATTTCTTCTCATCCGACATCCTTCTCGCTACCTAAAAAGGTCGCGTGTGGGAAAGCTCGCCTGGAATTTGCAGGAACAAAGCGATATAAGAACAGGGAAATATTGGAAGTTGTCAGTTCGCGACATCACTCACACATTTATAGAATCCGCCTATACGTGAACCCTTTCCGACACCGCCATTGCGGAAAAAACCGCACAAAATCAAGGCACAGGTTCATATTATACAAGGAGGGCAACAAAAATGTTCTCCCCCTGGTGTTCAGAAGTATACATTTACTCCCAAGTCAATCTTGCTGGGAATGAATACCTAGTGTGAGTCGTCGAAGTGTCAAGTAGAGCGTAGTTGTTGTAATTGCGTGCTGAACATCCTACTTTACTTTGCTTTGCTGAGAACGAAGCTCAAAAAAACAGGGCTATAGAAGAATCATATAAACGCGTTATTTCGCATTCAAATAGAGTTTTAGAAAAAATGTGCCAGCTGTCAAAAGTAAGTGTTATAACGCGATTCGAAGCAATGCGACAAGGTGCGCTATATTATGTCATCGGAGAAGCTTTTCGAAAGTCGTATCAGAACGGATACCTCGAATGGAATTTCTTCAGATCGGAGAAAATTCCGTTCCGAACGGATACCTCGATAGGGGTGACTTATTATTCAAAAGTGGGAAATACACAACCATGTATCCTCACATGTTTCTATAGTTTGGCAGTCGCAGTATTAGGATTTTTTTGCTTGCTGCGATGATCTGTATAGTTCCTTGATTTCCATTGAGACGGGTCTATGTTGGGAGTGTGAGGCTCAAACTAGCTGGTGGATTTTGGGTCGCAGATCTATGTCAATAAGCCGCAATCTCTCAACGCTAATATGCTTTTCACACCAAGCCAAATCGCACGAAAACTTCATCGAAAACACAAGTTTTCCCATACAAATTTCAGCTTTCAAAACGAGTCGTTTGCACACGTTTTCCACGGAAGGACTTTTGCAATATTCAGCAAAATGGCTGACCGAACATATGTCACAACTCACAACCTAAAATCATTTTCCCCAATTAATTGATGCACTAAATTCATTTTGTTTGTTAATTAATGCAATCGAAATTTGTAACCACAAAAGTTTGCACCGAAGTTTTACGACTAAAGTGTCTCACAGCTGCTGATTGAAACGTCAAACGAAAACTAGTTGGTTGGCTGTGTGAATGCATCGACGAGTTTTCGAGAAAAACACGGTTTTTGGCTTGGTGTGAAAGGCCTTTAGTGTTTCTTCATTCATTTTAAAATTGCCTTGACTGAAAAAAAAAAAACTGGCAGCACTGATTTGTGCATCAAGAATGAATTTAAATTTAACTGATAGTGAAGCCAGTGTAACAAACTGGTTACAAAGACTGTCAAAATATTTCCCACGGAAATAACTCTGAAAAACACCCAGGTTTGGCTATTTTTGCAAAAACAAACCCCAAATTTTTGTTTGTTATTTTTTTAGCGTGTTTTTGTACGACTTAAAAGAAGAAATTACAAAATTGCAGCGCTAGCATGGAAGTTTGTTCTTCCGAATGCAAAAGTGTGCGCCAAATAAAAACAACGCATGTTGCATTTTGAAAACATCTTGTAATCGATTGATTACTTACTCAAACTTCGTTCCCTCATACAAAAAAGTTTGGTAAAAGGCAAGTTTTACTAATGTGTTCGAATGCATTACTTAAAAACTGATTCATAGATTGATAGGATTCATTATTTTTGTAAAAGAGCCGAATAGACATAATTTACATATTTTATTGTTCACAATAATCGATTGGCAATCAAGACTTATCATAGATACTTAAACTAATTTCTATCACTTTCACAACCTCTTACTGAGAGAAGAACGAACTGGTGTTGGCACTCGTACTCAGACCCAGCGCAGATGTGTCCCTCTGCGAGGATACTGCTGTACGTTGGTATCTAGAAATATGGTCCAGGGAATGCGGTAGTATCGGCCGGACACTATGAATCTCGAGCAATGTCAAATTGTCCAACTTGGCATAGGTACCTTCGCCTTTAATGAAGGCATCAATCGAAGTACGTAGTTTGGACTCCCGTATATCAAAGATATCCTTGATGATTGTGCGAATCTCCTCGCTTTTGGGTACATCATCAGGAGCTGTGCTTAGAATCAACTGCGCCTCAACCATGTAGTGTTCACTCGGCATTTCTGTGAAGAATCTAAAATGGAACGGATTTGTATTTTCTTCGTTAAAACACTGTTTGTTGTGGCACCTACTTTGATCGCTTCTCTTCCTCCTTAATTTCTTCGAGAAATTCCAATTCCATCCATGTCGGTGGTACAATACGACATTTTTGTTGTTTCCGCAAATGAATGGCCAACCAGAGGGGAACATGCACCGGTAGACCCGCACGAAAAGGTCCAATAGTTCCAGAGATCAGATGAATAGGTTCGAATGAAAAATTTGGTATTATTCCAATGGAGGTTTTTTCGCCGATAAATTCAATCACACTTGGATCCATTCTAAACAAATTATTTAGTGCAGGTAAAAGAGGTAAAAATTGCTTTTGAACAGAGGCTGACGATGGCGACAAATAAAATTTATGAAAATTCGCGCCTTCTAGATAAAGAATTTGACGTTGGATTGCGAGACTCGCTCAATTCGTTCTGTTTGTTCGAAAATACGAAAGGCTGTGTACGAATAGAATAGTGCAAAATGAGGTGATGAACAAACCACACTATTTGGTAGGTAAGGTAGGTATACCTACTGAAAGGTAGGAATTGTTTCATTGTTTTGGACCAAACTTAAATTTGATGTGCAAACAAGGCTTACGCCTTTCTTAGCATTGGCTGCAGGAAACGAATCTCTCTTTCTCTGATTTCGTGTGGGATGATCTTAATTCGCAGTACAACAAAATGCACAACTTTCTCTAGATAATTATTTAGGCGTCGCAAATAAGGCGGCAGACCAAAATAAGTGTCACGAATTTTCGCGTGACAGTTCTTTTCAATTCAGTAAAACGTCTATTTAGTATAGTGCAGCCCTTCGTCTTCGTTGATAGATTTGGGTGACAATTTACAACGTCACACTCACCCTTATCGAGGTATCCGCTCGGAAAAAATTCCGATACGAAAAGTCAAATCCGATCGGAACTAAAACTGCGTTCGAAGTAACCGTTTCGGAACAAAATAGAAGATAAACGCGTTCATTTCGCATTCAAATATTCCGCACCAATTAGTTGTCGGAGAGCTTCGGAAAAAATGTGCCAAGTAGCTGTCAAAAGTAAGTGTTACAACGCGGTTCCACGCAATGCGACAAAATGCGCTATATGTCATCGGAGAAGTTTAAGGAAAGTCGTATCAGAACAGACACCTCGCCTTGAATGGAATTTCTCCGATTTCGTACAGATCGGAGAAAATTCCGTTCCGAACGGATACCTACCTCGATAGGGACGACTATTCTACTCTTGGATGTGTCCAACTACTCGCAGGAGTAAACGCAGCAGAGAGAACTTTAATTTCGCATTAGCCTTTATTGACGCTTCACATTCTGCAACACAACAGCCTGTTAGGATCCTAGGCCCAGTTAGTCTTTTAGCCGAATGGAAGGGACCTTCAAGTTATTGCCACTGCGTAAATTTTTGTTCAAATCTTCCGGTGGGTCTCCT
The DNA here is from genome assembly GCA_949126925.1 of Cheilosia vernalis. Classification (NCBI taxonomy): domain Eukaryota; kingdom Metazoa; phylum Arthropoda; class Insecta; order Diptera; family Syrphidae; genus Cheilosia; species Cheilosia vernalis. The sequence continues at coordinate 7,133,909 of OX421362.1, forward strand.
GTTCCATACCACTTAAAGGTAATTGAAACCCTGCTTTTCCGCTTAAATTTAATTTCAAGTGACTAGGTACATCCAGTTTCATACGGACAATTTGCATTTACTTTTCGAGAATTCTTTTATTTCAATTTGTTTGTTTATATAAGAAAATTATAATCATTTATTATTTGTAATTCCATATTTCTATATATTTATCTTTTGTATGTAAAAAAGCAAGAAAATAAATTTAATTCTAAGTATTTTAGAAGAAAACAAAAAAAAATTAACTGAAATATATAAGCATACAAATTAAAATCAACTGTGTAAGCGCGCACAGGGCAATAAGAACAAGTTACTAGTACGAAAAGTAATCCTCGTCCTCCCACTCCTTCACTCTATGAACTAAAAACGATTCCTTAAGTTATGCATAATAATAATAATCAATAAGATCCGTATTTATGTTGATTTTATAATTATTATGTATATATATCTCGGTGAGAAACGAAATCAATTGAATTTAAAAAAAAATAAAGAAAAATTGAAGAGAGAAAAAAAAATATGTAAACTAGCACTAATTCGCTACGAAAATTCCCTAGGTATCTGTTGGTTGTTTGGGAAAAGTTGGAATCCCGTGGAAAATGAAATGAAATTTACTAATGTAGAATCAAACTGTAATTGGGGAAGAAATATATCCTTTTATCAATTAATTTGTGAGCTGTATTGTTGTGGTTTCCTTGTATATAAATATATTTATATATGTAATGTGTTTATATGCTGCGACGTGACTGCGAGAATCTCTGGAAGTTTGTGTTCCACTTGGTTTCCTTGAGTCAAATTTTGTTGTTTGCTTTAGTATTATTTGAAGGGACTAGTGCTGCAGTACGCCATGAGGTCCGATTATGATAGATCTGCAAAGGGAAAGAGTGATCAAGTTAAAAAGAAAAGAGACAAAGGCCATGCACCTGCATTTGGGCACACTTACAACTAGGAGCGGCTTCATAACGTCTTTGAATCTGATCATATGTGAATTTTACAAAAGCGTCATACTGCTCCGCCAGCTTTGTAGTCAAGATAGCGTCATATTTCTCTGTGAGTTCATCTTCACGCTCCTTAAGCATGCGTTCGCAAATCATCTGCACCTGTTTGAATGTGAAAAGCGCCTTTTCGGGGTGCTGTGCAGCCGCCAAGTTGGGTGGGCTATCTGGACGACGGCGTGGACTATCGGGCCCGCCCATTTCAGAGCCACTCGACTCCGAGTCCTGCATACGTTCTGTAGCGTAAGTCAGCTGTTTGCGGCGGCTCAGACGCTTGATTTCGTCGCGAATATTTTGGGCCATTTTATCGGGAGACATCTTGCCAGCGAATGGACTTTCGGACACATTGTCCTGGCTGTCGATGGCATTTCTGGAAGCACTTGCGGTATTCAAACGTCCACACGGACAGCGTTGCATTCCACTACTTGTGCCAGAGCTCATTCCACCGACCACCAAACCAGCTGCGATGGCCGACGAGGAACTCGGTGAATTTGATGCTGAGGTGCGCCCCCCCATTGTTGAGGTAGATTGTCCGAAGGGATTGCATCGACGCCTTTTCGTTGGACGCTGATTAATGGACTCCCAATCGAGGGAGCGTTTTAAAGTAGCACACGCCATATTGTTTACTTATTCACAGCAGTAGCAGCAGCTACAGACTTTAGTCGCCAAACACACGACGCACAGCACACACACACACACTGAAATACGACAAAAAGGCAGGCACGAAGAAAAAATAAATGATGATTATTCCAAAATGAGTCTCGATGAGCAACGCTATTCCCTTCTTTTTCTGTTTCGCGTACTTGTGTAGCGATGTCTTTCAAGTTGCTGTCTCGCTCTGACTAATATAATATTTCTTTTTTATATTTTGCTTTACAAAAGGCCACTGAGAATATGGAGGAATTTCTTTTGTAAAAAAAAGTTACTTCTATTTTACGTGTACTTTTATTGTTTTCTAGAATATTCTTTTGCACTAATTTTGAATTATTTCTTTAGGAAATAGAATTTTTTCCTTTTATCTATAAAAATTTATATTGCAACACCTCAGTCGAGGGGAGTGAGAAATGAATGAATGGAGTTGAAAATGCTTTTGACATCTGCCTGCTTGGTGTTTTATAAAGTCGATATGTGGTGGGTGCGGAAGTGAGATGGAATGAGATGCCTCCATGATTAGTGGAACGGCTGGTAGTTGAACCAATTTGAAATGAAATGGGCGGACGCGGAAAGTGTTATACGGTGTGTCATCGTAAAAACAAACTGGCCAACTGCAAATAAGTTTTTCTTAAACGAGAAAAGCAAAGAAGTAAAATGTTAACACAATTCAATTTAATTGTACCTATTCATGAATTGAAAATTTTGTTTATTCTACCGAATAAGGAATATATTTAAAATTATGAGAATTTTAATACGAATTGAATTCTTGACGTGTCACACCTCACACTTTATTCACAAACCACATACAATCGCGATCGACAAGGGGATCTATTCAAGAAGAAAATTCTGAAAATTCAATCCACCAAAGTGTCATGAAAGATTATTTACAAAGGAAAGCAAAAGTTTTAAAGGTTTTAAGAAGTTTAACAGTCGCTAGTTCAATTCAACCAATGCGTTAACTATTTTTTTTGAAATATGCAAATACGTCAACGCAACGCATTGCTATCATAATAAATACGAAGCAATGATAGCTTTTCATTTTAATTTTACTTTAGTTGACAACGACAGCATTTACAGGTTATGTGGTAAAACGTCAAATTAGTCTTGTTTTTTACAAGTTTATTATCAATGTGACTCATATTTCTTCAAACGGATCATAAACCGAGTAAAAAAGTACTAGAAATTCCTACGGTCACTTAACACGCTGCATATCGATATTTTGCACTAATTAGCATCGCTATCTTAATTTGTTTTAGAAATGCTTTTCGGACATAAAGAGATGATGAGTATTGATATGGATATTATCAAAAATTGTTATAATCCGAAAAAAATCAAAAGGCCAAACATCCTCACTTTGTCCTATTTCATTACGTTCCTCTCCGAAACCAAACTAAAAAATCTTGTACGTTATTTCATCTGTAACTGTCAAACTGATCCTGTCATAATTGTGACGTCTACCAACTCCAACAAAAATGTTGACGAAGAGAAAATAAATGAACAAATAACTTGTGTGGAATATTTAAATATATTTTTTATAGGAATATAATGTCTGAGCAAAAGGAATTACAGAATGAAGAGCGCGAAGCCCTACAATCAATATACGAAGGTGACGAAGCCTTCAAGGAAATCAATCCAACCACATACCAATATAAGGTAAAACCCACATTTTATTATTATTCCACCAAAACTTACGTGAATCCATTTTCAGTACGGCAAGGACGATGATATAAAATCGTTTCTTGTAGAAATTCAATGGGGTGACAATTATCCTGCCGAAGCGCCTGTGATAAACATGGATGCCTTTTACAACAGAAATTTGTGAGTTTCCCATCGCCACCGCCTCATATTCTTTGTAAGTAACCCCTTTCTTGTCCACAGAATAGCACCTGTGAAGCAAAAAATCGCCTCTCTACTCCTTGAGGAGGCCGAGCAATGGGTTGGCTGTGGAATGACTTATACTCTGTTTGAATGTCTCAAGGATAAAGCAGACGAGCTGGTGGTCGACCAACCGGATACACCAATCATGACGCCAGTCGATTTGGACGATGGTGTTGCTGCAATCAAAATTTCCGATACTGGAGATGGCAAGAAGGTTGAAAAGAAGGAACAACTTACAAAATCGCAAAAACGTAGACAATGGGAGCGAACGGATCACAAGGGTGATCGACCACGCGGCTGGGATTGGGTCGATATAGTCAAACATTTATCGCAGACCGGCTACAAAGACGAACAAAAGTTGCAACGAGAACAGATGCTCGCTGCACCTGTTCTGCATCCGCTGAATATATAGTTTATGAGGGTGCATAGGCAAATTATGAGTTTTAATTATTTTCAGTTGAGTATTGCAATAAAAATAAGTCAAGGACCGAGTATTTGATGTGATTTATTTTATTTATTATTTGCGTTCGATAGTTGTTCACACTTTCGAAACCGAAGTAGATTTGGATGAAAATCATAGGTTGACGCTGATGTGCATTTTAATAAAACCATCCCGCGTCAATTTGATTGGGCAAATGAACGAGCTCCACTTGGGATGACTTGTGTTTCAAGTATGAGTTGGTGATTCACAGGCAGACTGTTTGGGAAGAAACTATTTCAGAATTGTCGTCAGCAAAGTCAGTTCGCCAACATGAGCAAGTCATTGTAAAGTTTGCTATAACCATCGTGTTGGCGCGTACGTAACTGACTGGACGGAGGCAAACACATTCTAAGCTCACCAACTATTTTCTCTCACGGAGCAAACTAAAGGCGACATTTATATACTCGTCTAATTTCAACCTCAACGATAAAATTGTACCGTTCCGCCGTAATTTTCACTCCACCTCAGCAGCTGACCATACTCACCTGACTTGCAGTAAAACAAACGTGTGCACTGTATTGCAAATGTTAAAATTTTTATTTAAAAGGTTTTACTAAATTTTAAAATATGCCCTCAATAGCATTTGAAAAAAAAGCTCCTAAAAATGTCGAATCAAAATTCCCTCTACCAATACCATAACTATTCCTTAGCTTCCTAAGAAGTTAAGAAGTCTTATGTTCTATTCTTAAACTAGTTCACTACATATCGTCGAAATCTAGAACGGAAACAAACATTTTGTAGGCACAAAACATATTTTGTAACACACTTGTTAGAAAGCAGCTTCTTATGTCTAAACATGCATGCATTTCAGAGCTCATTTCTTATCTTTTAAACCAAGCTACAATTATAACTATGACATTCTTTTAATTGAACTTCAATAAACACGGCAAAATGTCTCTAAATGCTAGATTTTTCAAAATGGAGAGTAGCGCATAAGTATGATGTTGATGTAAATGCTAATTTTAAATATGATTAGTATATTGCACGGTTAAAGGTTTAGCAAAATAGTTTTTATTTTTACTTTTAGTTCAACTACAGCTATAATAGTTTTTATTACTATTTCAATTGTATTATACATGTAAATAATTAATTGTTGCTTTTGACTAAGGGGAATCAATTTGTAATTGATTGTGTTAATTGAATGTTCGTTGCATATTAATGGAATGGAGTTTGTTTGAAACAAATATCGTTTTAAGCTTGTTAACTTGTTAGTTTGTGTGATTATCATTGCAAAATTTAATGAATTCGATTTTCAAACGGATCTTTGTATTGTTTTGCGATTCATCTGACACTTGCAAAAACAGTTAAAACATCAGCTTTGTGACAATCAACCAGTTTGAGAGTTGAAGTCCGGTTTGACATCAATTTTACATCCGATTATTGCCGCTTCTCGAAAACCGAATTCATCGACTTAAGCAATTGCAGGTTAGGAATAAAAATACGAAAGTTCTTTTTCAACAAAAAAAAGGTTCGTTTGTTCAAATTGCTGCAACATTGACGCACTTTCAAGTGAAACTTGGGGTAGTAGCTCTGTAGCAACGACTTAGGTTGGCTGAAGAACGCTTCTGGTTTAGCTGGGGAGCCGCTGCATTAGGTCAGTTCCCTTACGATAATGCACTTGAAAACTTTAGTCAAACATCGTTCGCAGAAGTTGGTGGAATCGATCGAAGTTTGACGAATGTATTCGCATGTATTCGAATGCATTTTCGTAAGGGAACAGACCTAATAGGAAGATTTCTTAAAACAGCTTTCCGCTTCAATGTTTGTTAAACGTTTGCAACGAGAAACACTGACCCGTCGCGCCTATGCAAACTTGTATTCTGCAATCAAATGACTAGATGTGTATATAATTCTTAATAAACTAATCATTTTTATTCAGGAAGAACATGATATCATGAAAAGGATATGAGAAGAATTCTAAATCAAGAGAAGACTGCGTTCGTTTGCAAATATCCTGTCAGCTGAAGTTTTTAGCAAAGTTCTTCGCGTTGGTCTGTCATTTCGATGAGCTCATACTGACGTTACATTAGAAAATAAAAATTTGTGTGTACTCTGCGCTACGGAAGTTCCAGAAGGATACATATCTCGCAACTACACATTGTACAAACGCGGGACAGTATCCGGTTCGTTGGGAAAACTTGCCACTGCTGAGGTGTACCCCAAACGTACCTTAAGAACGTCAATGTGCAACAATTCAATTCCACTTAAATCTAAATACTAGTAAGTAACAACAAAGAGTCTACAAAATATATCGATTTCGGTAATATCAAAACGTTTTCACTAAATTGTCAACGAAAGAGATTTCTTAATCCAAATATTCACGTGGCCTAACAGCAAAATTTCTACAGTACCAACAACTACTTGGGTCGAAAATAAAACACCCAACGGTATTTATCGACTCATTTCACTCAGTGTTTCGAATTTCTTTTATTTAGGATCTAAGGCAGAAGAGTTGCGCATGGAAGATATTATTTTTTTGTTTCTATATAAACAAAAGAATTTTATGTACAAAACTAAATTAAATTTACTTCTTGTTGTTTGTTACTTTAGTAGGATATGTTAAATATGTTAACTGAGAAAGTGCAACGCACCAACGTAACGGCGATTTTCTACATTCTAATACAACTTTGTTGGCTACATCGCTACATCGAAACTAGGAGTTAAAACAAAACGCGATTAGCGAGCAAATAATATCGAAAATTTCAACTCATAGGAGACTCAAAGGTTTCTACGTAAATTAATATCGAGAATTTTGGTAAATCTTAGACTGGGGAGGAAAAGGGCACGTACGTACGCGTTTCTTTGTTGTTGTTTTTGGTCCATTGTGTTTGAATGAGTGTTTGGAAGATCTGTAAAACAAAACCGGGGATAGGGGCCTGCCTATGCCTTCCAATCGAGACGAAATTCATCGACTATGAGAAGGTGACTGTTGGCACTCCAACCTGAAAGGCAATCGTTACTATGTGAGGGAGAGTTTAATTTTGCATTCTAACCTTCTTGCTGGGCCATGTTGACGAACTCCTGCCATTTGCTCTGTACCTCCCAGTACTTCTCTTTGATCTGGTTTCGATCCTGTAAGTATGAAACAGCAAAGAAATAAGCTTTCAGAATGTCCTGGGGTCGAGTATCGAAATGAAGATACACGCCAAGGTGTCGTTTGCTTTCGGCGATGATGAAACGCTCATGGGGGTCGAACGATGAGACTATGTTCTCGATGACATGACTGTTTTTGAATTCGTCGATGAGGTGCTTCGCTGACAGACCCATGTGGATGTTTAGCGAGACGGACACAGTTTGTCCGATTGTCACTCGTTCCAGTTTGTTGACTTGTTGCGGCGATAGCATTCGACCAGAGCGGAAGAACTCCTCGAGCGCTATGAGGTAGCGCGATTCATTGAATGTGCGGAGGCAGACCGCCTTAACAGCTTTCAGGTTAGCGTAGAGGTGTAGAATAGTCACAATTACATAAACGGAATAAAGCATCCTGAAATGAACACAGTCATACTAAATAGAATCTGAGTTGAAAAGAGTTGATCGTGGGAGATGGTTCAAATGGAAATTGTGGCAATTACAGTTGAAGTGGGGAAGAGTACACCGAACGAGCTGAATACTCTTTGGAAATCGGTCACACAGTTAGTGTAGTGCATAATTTCTTTGATATACAAAACATAACCAACAAAAAACCACACCAACTCATAAAATGCAAACAGGAGGTCCTCAAATCGACCACCATTCGTGGCCAAATTGCCTGCTTTAAACATAAATAACGAGCCCTGCTGTTCAAGAACACAATTTATGTCTTGATTCACTCGCCTGCGCGATGAGTGCTAAAATCGATGAAAATAAACCACAAGACAACACAAAAAAGGTGCACGCCAACATGTATGCCCTGCCCAAAGAGTGTAGGTACTCACGTTTGATTTTTAATAGCAGTCAATAAGTACAGTCCGATAAAGGAAGCAATTAGATTCACACAAGTCTCCTGCGAGCTATCCTTCGAAACGACATCTGCCAGATTGCCACGCACAGCATGGTGTTGGGTTAGTGCGGCACGTGTTGCTCCACCAGCCACCCCAACTATCGCCTTAAGTACAGTTGTCGAACAGAGAATATACGTCGAATATAATGGATATTTTGGAAGAATATAGATTTCAACACCCATCGCCACGTCATTTAAAAAGTCGGCCCTCAGTCTCCATTTCTTTGAGTCCACATCCAATTGCGAACCCTTCCACCAAGAGAACAGTATCCTTCCGATGTGACCGCTGCCCTCCTTGAATATCCATGTAACAGTCGCCGAGAATGGACTAACTGTGTCACTGCCCACACCGATCCCTTTGAGAATAGCGTGTGTACAAAGTGTTCCTGCAGAGAATGTGCACAAATGGTAGACATGTTTGAAAAGCGGCACACAGCGTCAAGCAGTGAACTCGCCATTAGGACTTACCGCAAATAGTGCTGCAGAATGCCTGCACAGTGTCCCACACTTGATAGGCGGCATAATCGTCACTAACACTGTCCGGATATCCCCTGGGGAGGAATATTTTTTGCAGCACTCGAAACAGGAAGAACTTCTCGCGGATAACAAGTCGGTCGCCTTTCAGTGGGACTCGTACAATGCTATTTTGATCTGAAAGATAGTGGGTTGTTTCAAAAATTGACACACAAGTGCAAGGAAGTCAATTGGAAGTAATCAAGTCGAGGTCACGAACGGCTGATTGCACATTGAATAGAAAAACTTTTATAGCTGGCAGTTGCAACTCTTTAAATGAATGCGAGTTCGGTTTCTGAGGTAGAACCTTCTAGTTGATCTGAGAAGAGGTGTTTGGACAGAGGAATTGATATAGACTAATCTAAAGAAGCCCAATAAGTCGTTCGCATCAAACTCTGTAGATCTTTCTTTCTTTCGACGAACAGGGAACAGCAAGCTTAAGGCGCATTTCAAAATAGCCAAATAATTCCGCTTTATTGATTAGCAGATTAACAAATTAGGTAACATACAGAATTTGAAGCGCTGATAAAAGGTCAGTCATCTGATTAAATTCTTCATGTGGTTTATATTTCTACGCATTTCAGTTTTTGCTGCATTATCTAGTATCCGTGGACCTGGTGTGCCAGCTCCCTATGGGAAAATGTTGTCCATGGAACCTAGTGGTTCTCGGGATTATTAAGTTCTTCCGTCTAATGCTATTTCGTAGAAGTATAACAGTTAAATAATAGCTCATGTACTTGCAAATTCGTGATCAACTGCTCATTTCACAAATCACGAATGTTTCGCAGAACGTGCCGTACAACCAACTTTATGGAATACGTGGCGTGGTTCCTTAGCAACAGATCTATTTAGTTCCCACTCAGAATGCATTCAATCTTAAAGCATGAAATAATCTTCCTTCTACTAAGGATTTCCACTTACCTGCTGGTGTCACATATAGAATCTCCTCGCCCTTGGTTCCATATTGTTCTCTGAAGTGCACCTTCATCGCTTAAACACTTAGCACAGCAACCTCACAACAACCTCACAACCTTATTGCAAAATGTAAATTAGGTACAAAAAAAAATTTCCTATTGCTTTTGGCTAGCTTCTGAAAAATTGTCGACACGAACGAAAAACTACGAATAGCCAAAATCAAAATACATTTGGAGAATTGCAAACTTTTGTTTTGTTCACATGAGCTCAACTAAATTGATGTGCAAATCACAGAGATTCATGATTATCGACCGATCTCGTCGACCATGAAAAATGTTTTCTTCTTGCTAGTTGCTACTGTTTATTTGGCAGGTGAGAAAAATTCTCGCACTTGTTCTTGTTTTGACGTTTCCATAACAAAAATTTGTTTGATAGCTTAGCGCGTAGGTGGAAGCGAGATCGCACCTATACACTTGACAGTTGTTCGTTGAGTATGCGCAATGGCTTCGAGGTGAATTGTCTTTTGTTTACCAAAGCATTGAACACGTTTTGGTTTGGGTATGCGGTTTGTTTACAAATTTATTAACGAAACACGTGCTTATGGATGTGGTGAACTTAGTGCAGTTGAACCGGGTACCGTACAGTGAGTACCAGTGGTACTGGTTGAAAGTAGCGTTGGGGCCGAATTCGCCAGGGATTTCACCATTTTTGATACGTTAATCCGGAGTTTTTTATTCTTTTTTTATTTTTTATTTTTATTGGAGGCCCCGGTTTGTTCCACTTCGATCTATGCAAAAATAAAGATCCCAAACCGCTAAACCGACAGAAAATATAAAATTCATTTTTGTTTGTTTTTGGGTATATAGGACTTAAAAACAAACTCCAATCAGCGAAAGGTGTGGCAACGTATGTCAACAACCTCCTCCGAGTCAGTCTGACATTATGGCATTGATCAAGTTGTTTTTTCTCTGTTTTGCTTTAATCTCAATTTGGGGAGATTTCTCGTGAAATCGTGTCCAAGGGCCCGGTTCTGGGACAAATATTCGGGTTTACTGGTGAATGCAACCTTTACGTGGTGGAAAAGTGTAGTGTGGTAGAGTGCAAACACGAGTATTGGCGACAGTTGTTGTAGTTTGCATTGAAGATTCTACTTCTTTACTTTGCTGAGATAGATGTCCAATAAAACACGGTTAATAATTACTTGAAAATACGGAAAAACACTCGTGGAAGCAATTCTTTATTTACAAACTGCAGAAAAAAACTCTTGCCCGGGTGCTGTACCTAATTTAAAATGATACACAAAACACAATTATACACCCCACAGACCAACTGCCACTGTGTGTTTGCACTATCCAAAACTATATCTTCTTTTCTGTATATAGAAAAGAAATAATAATTATGGAACCTGGAAGTTGAATTTGACATTGGAATTGAGGGAGGTTCTGCGTTTGCGAAATCTGCTTCTTGCGCCCCAATATTCGATATAAGTAAATTTTTCTTTTCTGAAATTTAGAAATTGTAGTGTTTTGTGAATATTTTACGAATTTTCGTAGTGACTTTTTGAGGGCGAAAAATGTAGTGAAAACGCTACAATTGTAGTAGGGGGGCAACGCTGGTGATTTTTGGTTAGTACCTACCCATTTTAGAAGAGACATTTTGTTTGAAATTGAGGCACTTGCCATACACCACACATTCTTGGACCACCTATTGAATTGATGTACAGGTTCAGATATCTATACCTAGATGGTGGATATTGACCGCGATACTAAAGGTACCTAATCATTTTTAGGCTAAATTTTTCGAACTCACAATGGCGAGATTTTTCATACCGTATTGCATATTGTGACCCACAAAATATATAAACTGAAGGTTAAAAATGATTATTGGTAAGGCCTTGAGGGTTTAACAAAAAGCTATTCTTGCAATGAGATCTTTCATAATTCAACCCTGGAAATCCGCATATCGTTCATGGGAAGTTCGCTTAATCTTCCTGTATGTATTCGCATTCGTTTCTCTATGTTCTCATTTTGTACTCCCGTGTGGGTTTTGGCGAATCGCAGCCGCAGCAATTAAATGCCACATCTGTGAATTATTGACAGGACATAGACAAGTCACATGCTTTTTATTATAGTCTAAAGTGGATGTTATCTACATATCTATATCTTATATATATAAAATACAATGTTTGTATGTTTGTCCTCTATAGACTCTAAAACTATCCAACCGATTTGGCCCAAACCGGTTTCATTTGAAAGGTTATAGTCCAAATTAGGTTTTCGGCTATATATATTTCAAGTGGACATGGCCCCTCCCACATAAATTGAATAACATCATATATCTTGAGTTTTGAAACATTGCAGTATCCCATATTTTACTGATTTGAATAATCAGGAAAACAATGGGCGTGAACGGACCAGTGGGAGTGGCAGCTCCCATACAAAATAAATATTTAATACAAGACTTGCTGTTAAAAAACTATTTCTAAATTTAATCGAAGCCACAATCATCAGCGGCAAATGTAAAGGAGAAGAAGTGCTGATACTACGAGTTCCAATGATTTCAACAAATTTACCCTTCGATTTCAAGCGATTACAGTTTCCAGTGCGTCTTGCTTTCGCCATAAACATCAATAAGGCTCAAGGCCAATCGATAAGTGTTGAACTTAGAAAATTCCTGTTTTTCGCACGGCCAATTATATGTTGCTAGCTCTAGAGTTGGAACGCCAAAAAATCTTTATGTTTACACACCTACCGAAAAAACTCAAAATATTGTTTATCCGCTAGCATTGAGATAAAGAAGTTAATAAATAAACAAAATTTTCTTTTTATGTAAACACACTTATTTCATTTTATTAGCGTAGTAGCACACGCAGGGTATCCGCTTGTTGCGTTATAAATAAAATTGAAAACGATTTTATCACTTAGAGCTTAGACAATTGAATTAAAAAATCATATTTTATTGCCTGTCACTACTAGGTTTGTTCCTTTAATTTTCATTTTCCTCTCACTGGCCCCCTTTTCGACTCTTCAGAATTCTGCCGCGGCCACTCTGTTTAACTTTAAATTTGACTGTTCGAAATGCCAACTCAGTATGCAGGCACGATTTTCCTGACTAGATTTGTCGGCTTCCCCTCCATAAACGTCAACTGAAAAAGCTAATCACGTGATCACTCTGGGCCAATAAAAACTGAAATACATCCAGTATGACAACTGTCAGACTTACTAAATTAGGAATCCGAACGTCCCCAACCCCAATGTCTTGCCGTTCTCTCGATGATGCACTCTTTTACAAATTTTTCGAGTTAAGGAACGGCATTGAACAAAAATTCATAAGATTTTAAAGTAAAGTTACCTATTGTGCCTTTTTCTTCCGTGAGAAGACAGCTTCAATAGAATAGAGAGCCAAAACAGAAAAAATACTATTTTTGACATTTACACAAAAAAGGTACAAAATAGAATCGTGTCGTGACAGAAAGAAGGTAGGTACCTATATCTAGTATCATTTTCATTCAAACGAACATATTTTCCACTTTTTATTAGGTTTTTATTTCATTTTTGTTGTTACCTCATCCCAGAATTCATGGCGCTTAAAAAGTTGCATCACATGCATAGCATAGGTAAATCAATTTAAATGTTTCCGCTCGTCGTAAAGCGTTGCATATCAGTTGTTTTTGTCTGCTTGAATTAATTGGTAGATCGCCATTGAAGAATTAGTTCAAGTACAGATTGAAAATAATGTCTACCAACTGTTCGGGTTCGGTTTCGTTTGTAAAGGTGTAAGAACCTTTCAGCAGTTTCATCCATGAAATGGAAAAAGAAATTATTATCACATTCGACTTTAATGGTAGGTTCGTAAATGAAATGAACACTAATTCTTCCTGAATTGTAACCATACCTATACTTAGCCTAAGGGCTTAAATTCCTGTTACCTTTAGCAAAGCGTTGTTGGGGAAAAAATAAACTCGATATTACTGCAAAAGTGAGAAGCACTAAAGATGGAAAAGCAATCACAACACCATCATTAGGGAGGTATTGTGGCTGAACTACCAATTGAATAGCTGTCACGCGAATCAGGCTCATTTAATGGAGAAGAATCAATTCAATTGTATAGGTATCTAAGAAACCACTTGATATAGCATAGCCCTTAAAAACAAGTGAGGATTTTTCAAACAATATTCTGAATTAGAAACACCCAACAATACCTATGTTGTGAGGCAAATAGCAATGTCAATTGTCAACTTAAAAGAAGCTTTTACGTACATCAATGGGGACGCTCGGATTCGTAGTTTAGTAAGGCCCATTTTATTCACTCGAAGTTGAACACAACTTGGGGATTTTTATATGGGAAACTTCCCAAGTTGTGTTCAACTTCGAGTGAATAAAATGGGCCTAAGTCTGACAGCTGTCTGAGTAGATGCGTCTCAGTTTTTATTGGCCCAGAGTGTTCACGTGTAGGTATAGTTTTTGCAGTTGACGTTTATCGAGGGGAAGCCGACCAATCTAGTCAAGAAAATCCTGCCTGCGTACTCAGTTGACATTTCGAAGAGTCAAATTTAAAATAAACAGAGTGGCCGTTGCAGAATTCTGAGGAGTCGAAAAAAGGCGCGATGAGAGAAAAAGGTGTGATTTCTAAGGCCACTCTGGTAATTTAGAATTTTCACATGATATTTAACAACCATTGGTTTGCAAAACTCTATAATAGTGTAGTGATTGCCAGCCGTGTTACATTTTAAATGTATTTATTTGCAAATAACAATTTTTTAAAGATTTATGAAGGGCCTTTCCAAATAAAAAAAGTGCAAAATCAAGCAAAGGTAACGCTGACCGCGAGAATACAAAAACAATTCAATTTGCTTAGTCAAACGCGTTCGGATTCATAGTCACCACCTATCTAGTTGACGTTTTACATAAACTAGGTACCTATCCGAACGTCCCCAATAAGTTTAATTTCATTATTTTATTGACAGCTGACACTTTTACACTTTTTTCCCCGACTTTTGCAACATAGGTTTCCCTCTTTGATTGTGGCTAGATTGTTTGCTCAGCGCTGGTGCTTTTTGACGTCTAAAGATGACAGGGAAACTTGGAATGGGATTGTGTCAGTGTCATATAAAAGTGAGATTTTAAATTTTGCAAAAATATAAGGTTCGTTCGGGTGCTTTTTTGCAAAATGTTAGATTATTCAAAATATGAAAATATGCTAGAAACTGTGAGAATGCGACCACGTAGGTACTGAGTAAATTGAAAACAAAAAATGAGAAAGAAATCCATTTCCAGTGTCTTTTAGTTTTTTCCTAATTGTCTACTCGCCGACTTACTAAAAAATAAAAACTGACAACTAAGCAACAGCTCAAAATTTTGACAAGTAAAACTCTATTTATCTTCGTCTTCAACGATGTCGGGAGAAGAAGTTATAATTGAATGTTCTCTCCTTTGTAGATGCTGCATTTAAAGAGAACCTTGTGAAATGTCAAAATGACTTTTTGTAAGAAACCCGATCAGATACTTCTCTTGAAATTGAGAGATTTCTCCCTCGATTTTTGAGATTTGACATTTTTTCATTTTTCTACGCTGAAAGTACACGAACGAACCTAATTTCTGCATTTACAAATGTGTCATGTGTCATCCAAGATCGAGTTTATTCATTTTTTAAATCTGAAAATCAAACATTAGGCATAAGACATACCAAATCATATTAATATGAAATATGTACAATGTAGGTACATATTGGCTGTATTCCATTGATCGCTAGATGGTTAGCGACCTGTCAAATTCTATGGGCCTTAACAATAGACACTTTAGTTACGACTCTAATTTTTATTAGGTTACAGTGGCTATATTATCTATATAACGGGTGATTTTTTAGCTGGTTTGGTTTTGGCAACACTGGTTTTGACAGCTGACGTGTGTTTAGTACCTTGTGTCACTGTCAAACAGCTTCAGTTTGGTTTGCAATTTAATGGATCGTCTTACAAATGAACAACGCTTGCAAATTATTGAATTTTATTATCAAAATTCGTGCTCGGTTCGAAATGTTCATCGCGCGCTTTTTATCGAAAAATTGTGTTCAGCGATGAGGCTCATTTTTGGTTGAATGGGTACGTAAATAAGCAAAATTGCCGCATTTGGAGTGAAGATCAGCCAGAAGCATTGCAACAGCTACCAATGCATCCCGAAAAAGCCACTGTTTGGTGCGGTTTATGGGCCGGCGGCATTATTGGGCCATATTTCTTCAAAGATGATGCGAATCGCAGCGTTACTGTCAATGGTGAACGCTACCGAGCGATGATAACAAACTTTTTTTTGCCCGAAATGGAAGTTCTTGACTTGCATGATATGTGGTTTCAACAAGACGGTGCCACATGCCACACAGCACGCGAAACAATGGCGCAATTGCGAGGCGAGTTTGGTGAACAGTTAATTTCACGTTTCGGGCCGGTCAATTGGCCGCCTAGATCGTGCGATTTGACACCATTAGATTATTTTTTGTGGGGTTATGTCAAGGCTAATGTGTATAGGGACAAGCCCGCTTCGATTGACGCACTGGAAGCCAACATCCATGCATTCATTCGTGAGATACCGGCCGATATGTGTGAAAGAGTATGCCAAAATTGGACTCAGCGGATGGGCTACCTGAGACGCAGCCGCGGTCAACATTTGCATGAAATTATCTTTAAACATTAAATTGCAAGGTTCAAACTATCGATTCAAATAAATATTTCATTCATTTTTTCGAATTTTTTGTGTTTTTTTTTTTAAAGTTCTAAACCTCTTAAAAAATCACCCGTTATATAAAAATGTTGTAAAAAATGTATAGTAATTCATCAATTGAGAACGGCTGGACCGATTTGGCTCAATTTTTTTTCAGTTGTTCGTAATTGTTAGGAGAAAGTTTACAAAAAGACAATTTTGGGAAAACCCTCCGGAAAAGTCGGGAAATTGGAAAAATCTAAACTTAATTTCTTGTTTTTCAATGGATTATAAGGGAGAGCCTTCAAGGGGCTCTGGCACTGCGGCTTCGTAAAGTAGCCTATTGTGCCTGTTTTCCCATATAAATTTCGCAATTCTGAAATTTAAAATCGAGACTAAAAGTTGTTATTGGTAGGGCGCTCTATAAACAAATTTTAATTTTACTACATATAATTGCGGTAGAGTTTGTCGGAAAGCTAATTTTGTGCAAATGGTTAAATTTCCAAAGGAAATTTCTCAATCTAATACAAAAATAGAAACTGAATTGAGAAAAGAAAAATATCGAGATGTCAAAAAATTCGATAAAATTCGGAATGAAGTGAATTGAAGATTTGAACTGGGTATGGTATGAGTAGGTATACATTTTTGTTTATTGTTTTTTTAGCATAAAAAAAAAACAAAATAGTGATATACCTTTAGTGGGCATTCCTCCATCAAAGATACGGTAGATGTCCAGCGATTAGAAGAACGCATTTATTCGGTACATTTAGAAGTTGACGATATTTACATAAACTATGTCTTCCTTCTTTTTTCTTTTTAAAACAACTGTACGACAGGGGACAGGCATACAATTGAAATGTCAACTGAGTACTCAATTGAACTCTTGACCAAATTTTTACGTTTACGTAAAGTGAGCAAACTTCTCACAGATCTCCGCAAAACAAATCTAAACTTTTACAAATTAACGAATGACGGAAAGGTAGCGCTGGAGAGAGACGCCTATACAATTGGGATTTCTTAAGGAGACATCGCACTGAGACTAATGCAGACAGTCCCATAAGACCTCATTTGTAGGCAATTCTTGTTCCAGTACAAAAAAAAAAACAACGATTTCGTTTCAATTCTCCAACTCATACTCACGTCATTGAAACCCGCTAATCCCCTATCTTAACGCTCTAAGTATAATAGCGTCACTCACCCTAAGTTACCGCCCCGGCACATGCTCTGAATAGCGCCCGAAAAGCAACACGAAACCAGTCCAAAATAAGCAATAAAATAAATTCATTCTAAGCCCGTAATAAGCCCTTGCCGCTGCCAGTGGCAATACCTTATAATAACTCACCGCTTACACTGGGGCAAATCCCATTGCGTCTACATTTGTGCTGTCGCAGTCATGTTCAGCCGAGGTGCGAATATAACCATTCCGCTTAAGTCGCACAATTGCGAATCGAAAAAGCGCTCCCCGAAGCCCTAAGCCATCATTCACAGCCTCGTATAATCCCAAACGCATTACCAATACTAAAATGTCTCTCCCTTTCGCTTTGCGTTGGCTGGCGCGCACATTCCGCAGTGTCGTTGTGGGCCTGCTCCTCTTAGACGGCCGCGCGAATTAATTCTATTTATATGCCACATAGTGGACTATAGCGATTGCGATGCAACTGCCGCGCTCAACAACAGTTGTTTGCCACCGATTTTTACCACATTCTTGTACATTATTGCGGTTTTTTTTTGTACGTCCCATCCAAGGCCATAATTATACAACATGCGGCCAGTGTGCGCAAGGGATTATTTGAAATTAGCGGGTGGACGTGCGAATGACATTCGTATATATATACGAGGCCCACAGTCAGATAGATACATTATTTGCCTTTGTGATTAAGTAATTTTCTAGTCAGGCTTTCTATCACGCATTCGCTGGTCCTCTCGCAATTATGCAATTTATCAATTTACCCTCTTGGATTGAGCGTTTAAATTCCATTTCGAGCGTCCACCAAAGGGACCTTTCGCCATTAAAGTACGCCCAGTCGACCATTCGGGCTGCGCAGTCCTAAAGTGCAATTTACAACCGTGTCGCATTCCTTTAGGAGCAGAGCTTCTGGACCGTCCGGGGACGATGGTTTAAATCCCTTTTAACAACAACAATGAGAACAGGATGTATGAGGTTAATCTATAAAGCATTCAGCTGGAGCTAGGTCCCGTCCAAATGAGGCGAGCTCCTCTATTGGGTCGGCTAGCGCGAAGAGTGAGCAATTTTTGTCCGGAGCGCACCACGCATTAATGGGCCATCATTATCCCTCCAAAGTAATTGAAGACAACGGCGTTTATCCTTTCGGCTTTTTTGTTGTTTTGTGAGCAAGTGTGTGAGATGGGATAGAAATTGAGGTTCTGATTGGCTTTTTGTCCACCACATATACCTACCTACAGTGGTTGTGGGTTAGTCCGGGTGTAATGCAATTTTTCAACGGTCTCGTTTCAGGTATTTATTTACGATGGACCGTGAAGAAGAAGCAGCAGACATCCGTTGGAATTTTTAATTTAAAATAGTTTTTCAATGGAGCGGTCTTATGAGGCCGAGAGGAACAGTGAAAATGGAGTTCAAGGCTGTGGGATTTTTGTGCGAAAATATACATCAGGCCAGGTAGTTAGAGGAGATGGAATGGGATGAGGAGAACTCTGGATAATGAAGGGAATTTAAATTAGATGAACGTAAATTTGGTTACGTGTGCTATGTGGAGCAGGAGCTGCACAGAACTTTTCTAACGAGGGGAAGTTTTGTACTCCACCGATGGAAGAGCCTACGAATGTAATTATAGGTTTTTGTAGACACTTTGGTTGGGGCTGTAAATCACGAAGGCAATTCTACTGTCACTTTTGCGCTACTGCTACCGCAATTCACTGCCAAATTCACTTGCTCAACAGGCGCTAGTAGGAATGGTGCGTTTGCAGAATATAGGCCAGAATTTGTCAAGTTTGTTGGAAGATCAAACTTCACTACTGATTAAATAAAAGTGTCAAGGTTTTTCCAAAGTTCATGATTTAAGCACGTATAGTTCACTTTAATTGAAGACAAAAAAAAAGGCAATAATGGTCTCAAATAATAAATAGGTGGAACAGCATAAATACCTGCCTCACATCCAGACAAATCTGGCCGAAATTAGATGCTAAAAGGACAGAGACTTCTATAATTAGAAACAGAATCAGCTCCGTACTGGGTGCATTAACAGGACACTGTTTGATAGGTAGGCGACGCTCGCAGATTGGGAACACACTACAACGACTTTTGCAGGAGCTGCATGGATGAGGAGGAAGAAGAAACCGTTCTTCATCTACTTTGTACATGTCCAGCTCTTGCAAAGTTGCGAAAAATGAACTTAGGGGAATACTTCTTCGAGGACCTCAGTGACAAGTCTCCCACAGACATACGCTGTGTCAGCAAATTCATAACAAAGACCAAATGGCTTGAATGATCTTCAATAAATACTCAGCGTCAGCTGACCACTGGCCGCACCACCCTTATCTCTTGGTCGGGCTGTTTTGTAAATTTTAATCTAGGGGTAGACTGTTTCGGTCACCCTTCGATGTATCCAAAACAAACCGCGCGTCACTCGGTCAAACTCACCTTTTTTGACCGAGTTGAAACACATATGGCAATTATGTTCCAATCACCACTACTACTACGCTTTTTGGCAACATCCGCCCTATTTTGATAAGTTGCCAGAGGACAAAAGCGAGGGTCATCACCCGCATATCCGAGGGCATATTGTGCACGGGTCATCCCCTTGACCAACCTTATGAAGACACAACATAACGTAAGGGCCGATCTATAATAATCACCGATGGCGTATATCGGTTCACGTCAATTCGACGAGATGTGGGAAGATTATAAGCGAGGGGCACACTGTTTCGGTCACCCGTCGAACATCCGAAGACATATCGTCCCATAGTCATCCCCAACCTCACTTCACCAAGGAGTTGTCTGAGCATTACAGGTGGATGGAATACTGTTTCGGTCACCCTTCCCTTATCCGAGGATAAACTGCCCCCGATTCTCTCTATGAGACGTAGGAGGACCGATGACGACAAAAAGTCGCATGAACAATACAGTAATAGTGCCCACTTGTATGTCCGGCCTAGATAACACTCTGGCCTTCTCCCCTAAACTCATATATGGTATCACAATGGACCTAAACCAATTTGGTCAAAGTGTGTCTTTCTAGACAGCCATCTTACCTAACCTAACCTAAGCACGTAGTTTACTTAAGTCTGACAACCCGTGCAACCTTTCATTTGATCCGTATTTTATTAAAATCGGTGTGAAAACTACGCCGTAAACAGTGCGACAACAAAGCGTGTATAACCTCAACGCGAGCGATACACTTTGCCAAACAGGCAGTGATTCGGTTCTCCAAGTGAACATTTAGAGTCTTAGTCAAAATATGAACACCTCCTTACCCCCCAAAAAAAAAGCAGTTGGCTCCTATTTTTTTTCAAACTTGCTGAAAACCAATTACGTCTAATTCTTTTAAAAAAGGCGCCATATTTGATCACAATCTTTAGTTACCGGATCTCCGTTTGTCGAAATGATCACTCACCCAACATTACATCACTTCGACAGATACCTATAATACAAAATAGGTGCACGATGTGGAGCTTCAAATCCAAGCTGCATCACCACAAGCCGTGATGCCATAGTTAGTAAGCACTCATACTCTCGAACGATGTAGCCGACCAATTAAGCTGTCAAATTGTTTGCTCACATTCGCCATTCAAACGGCGCACGTGATTTACGGCGTTTTGCACTAATCTATCTCCAGTTTGTTGAGGTCTCCAAAAACTTTTGAAGACTCTACCAGGTGGCAGTGACTAGGCGACTTTTCAAAACCAAACCTCACTCATATGTACCTAGGTACAACCTATAAATCATCATCCGCCCACAAACTGACTACACACACACACTGACTTGGACTTGGACAACTGTTTCCTTATTTCCCCCGAGCCGACACTAATCACATACATTTCCATCAGTCAGCGGGAATATTTTCGTCAAAATGACATCATCAATGTCAGCGTGGTCAGCCTTGCTGCCAAACCGTCTCGCAAATATATGAGGAGCCAATCCGGTAAGGCAGCGCTGATTCATATTGCCGCAATCTTGCCATAAAATTATGCAGCTATTCGCATTGTGTAAACATTTGCGTTCCTCTAATAAGTGGGGTATACCTAAGGCAAGGTAAGATATTCCTTCTAATCCACCACCAGATCCCAGATGCATCAAAGATTATACATTGTCGTTGTCCTCCTGGTTCGACTGCACACCACTGTCTGCCTGATTTACTAACGCAATTCAACGTGGGGCACAAACAGTTGCTAATATTATGGAGATTTTCATTTGATTCTAGGTAGTGAAGACTACAACGACGACGACGACGGCGATGATGATGATGATGATGATGCGGTGTGTCATCAGATGTGCCCCTGCCTATTGTTGGCCGTTCTAAGACAGTTTCTATTCCCATTCCCATATGATGTGCGCTGGTCCGGTCATCGTTGTCGTTGCAGTAATAAATTGTTGCGGCCTTTTGTTTGGCGTACTTGTTTTTGTCCACCATGGACGCGGCCATTTGATTTCCCTCCCGCCTGTCGCGAGGAGCAATTTTGTTTATGATAAGGCCAGGGAGGAATTATGTGCGCACTTAGGAGGTTCAGCGGCGCTCTTCGGCTCCTGATTGAACACACAGGCGCCTTGGCTAACTACCATAGGAGTAGGTATGTGCGAGCGCAAGAGTAGAACCGAATCAAATCCTGGGATACGAATATGTCCATCGTTAGGTTCAAGTATGGTTCAGGCAGCGTCATCTTCTCGGAGTCATCTTGTTCTTTTCCCATCGATGCCACGGTCGTGTTGCTGCTTTCTGTTGCTGTTGTTGTTGTCAGCGTCGAAATCATCATCAAAGTAATAGACTTTCCGCATTTTCGATGACCATAAACGTCCAGTTGTTTGGTGGATAGAAACCTGGATTTACAGTTACGCTCAAAAAAGGTTGTGATTTGCAAAACAAATTTAAAATTATTGTGTTGCACAACAACGAGATGGACGACGCTGGTGCGGTCTGCACATGGTGCTATAGGAACGGAGTTCGTATCTGAGATGGCACACTTATTTCGGATGCTCGTTGGAAATGAGGTTGATATGGAGGCATCGCGTCGTGCCTTTTGGCCTTGTCTAATGAGTGATTGGTTGTAGTTTGATTGGAATTAAACGAGCTGCTTGTTATATCCATGTTTGTGTCGGTGCGATTTTACAGTGACGCTGGAGACCGGCTTTGTTGTGATGCATTGGCCAGTGGACAACCCGATTTGTAGTTGATTTTGATGTGTTGTTTGAGCGGTTTCATCAGGTGGGAAAGAGCGGAATATTCAACAGATCGGCTTTTGTATAAAATGATTATACACAAGAATCTAACCTTTTTTAAGAGCAATTTGACGAAGAGTAACAGCGATACAAAAACGTTATGTAGGTACAATCCTCAATGTGACAACCATAAGACGTCAAAAACTTTTCGCAAATCTTAGGTAGGTATATAATACTCAACTAATTCTATTGTGGCCACGATCAAGACATATTGTCCAAATACACATTGGCACATTGGCTTACGCTGGATTATTCACATGCCAAAATATAACATGGTTTTACCTTAGTTCTAAAAATAACGAAAAGTCCCTTAACTTTGATTTGACTGACTGAAATAAGTCACAAATCCCTAGCAAACTAGGCGATTCGCATTACATTGGGGAAGTTCGGATTCCTAGTTTAGTAAGTCTGACAGCTGTCTGACTAGATGTGTTTCAGTTTTTATTGGCCCAGAGTGGTCACGTGTATAGTTTTTGCAGTTGACGTTTATGGAGGGGACAACCGACAAATCTAGTCAGGAAAATCCTGCCTGCATACTCAGTTGACATTTCGAAGAGTCACATTTAAAATAAACAGAGTGGCCGCTGCAGAATTCTGAAGAGTCGAAAAAAGGGCCGGTGAGAGAAAAAGGTTGTCATTTCTAAGTGTGCTTCCACACCGGTTGGAACAGACAAACAAAACTGTTTTTTTCGTTTTGTTTTGCCTTATTCAGTGTGGGCGCGCGTATTAAAATGAGGGTACGTAAACTCCAAAAAACACACAGAAAAACAAATTTGTTTGTCTAAGGCGTTTTGTTCCATCCGGTGTGGAAGTTTCCTAAGGCTACTCTGGTAATTTAGAAACATTAGTTCGCATAAGACTATAATAGTGTTGTGATGTGCAACCGTGTTACATTTTAAATGTATTTGTTTAAAAATAGCAATTTTTTAAAAATGCATGAAGGGCCTTTTCCAAATAAAAAATTGAAAAATCAAACAAAGGTAACGCTGACCGCGAGAGTACAAAAACAATTCAAGTTGCTTTGTCAACGCTTTCGGATTCGTAGATCCGACAAATCTAGTTGACGTTTTACCTAAACTAGGTATCCGAACGTCCCCATTCGCTTTCAGTTCCCCGACAAAAATATTTCGTTCGCCGGCGAGTTCGTCTGAGAATCCCAGAAGATATCCCTGTTACATGAATCATGAGAAATTGTTGAAAAATCGCTGGGGATTCTCGAGAGAGAAAAATTTATGTTTCGAATTTGATTTAACACGGAAATTGTAAAAACGGCAGCAAATATTTACGACAGCTTTTCTCTGAATATCTGCAAGTAAACATGCGAAATTCGCAAACTTCCGCGCGGAAACCGTCAAACGATTAAATTTTATTATCGGCTTTGTTGCAGTTGCAGCCATTTTTAGCCATTCCGTTTAAGCAAAGTTCTATCTCCCACGAATGTTGGAATGACCAGGAAAATAGTTCCCAATTGAGATGTTATAGCTCGTTACATTCCTCCTCTGCATCCCACAACATTGCGTTGGAGAGTACTTCCTAACTACCATCATTACTCTCAGCGTCAGCACACAGTTCGCCCAAAGCTGCACAAAGCTATACCAAACCGCATGCAATTCATGTCCGTCCGCAATGCCATTAGTATCGGCGAATATAACCTCCAAGCAAGAATATATGAATGCTTTATTTCGACTCAAAGGGTCTGCACTCGGTTTGGCCTTAAATCGGACTTTGGGACGAACACAAGCACGAGAGTACCTCATCGTGTGGAGCTGCAGTATAACAAATGATAGGCGATTTACCGAGACGACACTTTACCGTTTGTTACACAACTCTGGTCAGAATCACCATCCCCACTATGTGAGTGGGACACCACCAGGAAGTAGTAAAAACATTGTCCAGCACCAATATCTCCTGTTTATGAGCACACTGGCAACTGGCTTAGAGGCTGTTTGTTCGTTATGCCGCATGCCATTAGCTGGATTGGTTATGAATTTCGACTGAAAGAGTGTCGTTTGCCGAAGGGGTTAAGTACTCCTGCGATTGACTAATTGCATTCACACAGCTTACGTATTTGGAACGAGTCGTGATCGCAGTCCAATAATCGGAAATCAAAGATCAAAGGCTGAAAATAAAAAACGCAAACCTTTTACCGATTTATAGTCTTGATTTGCAATAAAAGAAACTGTTGAAACGGGTTTTGGATTAACACAAGGTGGTTGCGTTATGCAAGTGTGTTAGATTGTTTTACAAATTTGGCAAGTTCTGGTCATTTATACAGTTTTGTTTACTCGATTTGGCATATCAGCTTTGTGGGGGTGGCAGTTTGGTAGACACTCCTAATTAGATTGTTTATGGATTCTCTAGAAGAGGCGATTTGTCACGCAAGATGACTTTTTAATTTGGAACATGGACCCGTTAAGACTACAAGGCACACTGACATTAAATTGAGCATTATTTTCTACACAATTTTTAGTATACCACTCTTATGAATGCATTTTTAAGAAATAAAATCATTAAGTCATAATCTGGCTCAAAATCGGCTGCAACGTTGTATGAAATTTTTAGAGTAGGTAAAACCATCACAACTTGGAACATAGCCTAATTTATACCGGCTCAATATGTCATTTGATTCATATCTACGAGTTCTAAGTAGCAGTATGGAAACTAACCCTATAATCGGACTACGAGGAACCTTTAGTCTTTCGTCCTATTGCTCTCAAACTATATCGACGTCGGTTTGCTGATTTATTTTTTCGTCGTCTATTCAACGAATGCATATTTTTGTAAATATTTTCCTTTTCTAGTGCAGTTCCTGATAAATCTTTGTGAACCGCCCTTCAACCAGCATTCCGAAATCGTCTTTAACTTCAATTTACAAAAGCCAACAAAGCATGTCTGGATGTCAAAAATCGATAAGACAAAAGGGATTAAGGTATAACACTTGTATCCTTCATATTTTAACAACATATTGTTATTTATTTGCAAAAATTGTAGTAGAAACTATGTAGTTTCTATTATTGCTCTCAAACTTAAAATCGATGTCAGCAAACTTGATGATATATTTATCGTTTATAACTGAATTTACTGTAGGTATATTCGCGTTCTTTCCCAAGGCAAACACTCAATAACAATTTGTCAAACATAAAAAAATTGAGCTATACTCTCTCAAAAACCTGAAAAAATAAAAAATACCCCAAAGCAGTGTGACCAGTTCGTGGGGAATTCCCCTTTTTGTGGGGGATTTCAATCAAAAATTTGATGAAATTGGAAAAGGGGTATCTTCCCTCTTCTAGAACAAAATGTGGGGAAAATAAAAATAGTATTATATGTCAACACTTAACTAAAATATTGCCTTTTAAATGATACCAGGATTGTGCTGAATTGATTAATTTGAATCAAGTACTTTAGCTTTGGGTCAATGCCCCGAGCCGAAGAAAAATGGTTTCGAAACTTAAACATCACTGTCTCACAGACAAAAAAATGTTGGAAACTAAAAATGACATAATCAGAATATGAGAATTTAATTGACACCCGTCACAAAAACAATAGCTGGCTAAAATCTTTTGCCAAAAGAACGCACCCAATAATTTTTAATTAACATTTTTTTTTAAGATATTACAAAAAAACTCATTCTTGTTTGGAATGGCTCGGAAAATGGCCCAACTCTAAAATTTCCTCGGAACAACGCTGAAATGAACCCAACCTGTTTGTCAACTGACATAACAAACATATTCCTTGTGCGCCAAGTAGCGCGTGTCATTGTAATAGTAGGACTGAAAATAAGCCATATTGAATATGCACAGGTTTATTTTAACAGCCTTTTAGTTTTTGTATTGGAACTCAATATTTTGATTGTGGGGAATCCATGGGGAATGTCACCACGAAGAATGGGGAAAAAGGGGAATTTGAAGGTCTGTGACAGGGAATTTCACTTAAAGCGCCTGGCAGCACTGCCCCAAAGTACGTGGATAGACTTCGTGCTATTTTGAGCCACTTTCATCTATAACATCTAATCCATACAATTTTTACAATTGACATATTTGTCAGTACTTGCCGTTGCCCGTTGAAAATCTCTGAGCTGTCTCGAGCAAAGAGAGGATCTACTCGTTACTCGTTATTTTGCTAATTTCTCTTTTTCTGTCATTTTTGATGAGAACGTGTAGGTATAGACTTTGTGCGATTGCGATCGTTTTTTATCGATTGCGTTCGATTTTAACCGCGTACGCGAATGAACCTAGTGTTGCGTTTTCATGTCAAAAAAATTACCTTTCAACATTTTCAATGAAACGAAAAAGTGGCATGTCGCTTGAAAAGTGTTGCCACTTATCCCGTCTATAAAAACTTTGACCCTTTTCTTTTGTATAGAAATCAGCCTCCATTTTTGCACTTCGATTGAAACAGATGCGCATTTTATCTTATTGTACAAAAGTGTCAATTAAACGAGGTACCATTTAAATGACGATTTACTTGCATTTTCCTTCGTTAATGTCGTTTTCCAATCGGCAAAAAGAAGCGTGCAGTCCGGAATCGAAAAAGTCACTTCTGAAACCGTTCCATTGGCACAAAAAATACTCTTCTGGTGGTTCTGAGGAGAAAATTTCGCTTCTCGCTTTGAAGTCAGAAACCATTCAAGAAGCACTCCCACAAGTGTAGTTTGTGTATTTTATACAAGTCAGCTGACAGCTACCGTAGATAATTTTTTGGCATTACACCAATCCTCTTGTGGATTCAATCAGAAGCAGTTTTCTTGTTCCTTTGGACTTCAGAATGAGTAGATTCCCAAGAGAAACCAATAGAAAACGTCATAAGTATGAAATACACACTAGAAATGAAATAATGGTCTAAATTGGCTAAATTGATAAGCAAATATTGCTCGAAACAAAGTCGAGTATGTATTTTTATTTTGCTTTCGCATTGTGCTTGCTTGTTAAAACGATGCAAATAGTCATCTACCTCCTTCGATGAACCAAGAATTTGTATAGTTTATCACTCCTCTAAAAATTGTTAATAGACCCTTAGGCACTCAACTCGCCAGCGTGACGAGGGATCTTTGTTCCTGACACGCAACACTTTAACGTAATTTTTGTTCGATACCCCGGGTGTAATGACAAGAGTCTCGGACAGGTCTGGTAATTAAACTGAAGATCCTACATCATCAATTAATTAATCTTCTACGAATAACGTCGAACAAATTCTTTGTTGCCACAACTTCCAACCTGACGTGAATCCTCATCAAATGTGATCTTAATGGCTGATGCTCAATTAATGACTAACAATTGTGTCGAGTGCCATTAGGCGCTCTTGATGAAGTAACGCATGAATATTTTTAACTACCGAGTTATTGTAAATACTGGCGACACAATCAAACCTGTCCTCTTCCGTCTGTCTGAAGACGGTTTCATGTGGCAGCTTTCATCTACGCCGGTGGCCTCACCTAAGACTCACCTAAGACTTTTGGCCAAAGGCTTCATTCTATGGATTCTTAGACATGAGCTGTTCTGTAGATGCGACTTTTTATGATCAGATTTAACGATCAGTTTATGGCTGCTGTCAGGCCCATTAGAAACCGCATAAACTACCTCACGAGCTGCAGTTATGAAATGAAACTAATTCCTCTTCTAATGCCTTTCGCATCAACATCATCTAAGCCAAATTGAGTGATTTAGAGGCACAGACCATCACCATCAAGGTCCTGGCCGTCATTGGCATGAGAAGAATCAATACCCCCAGAGATTTGGCGCGCAATTAACATCGCGCTTTCATTGTCGTGCTTCGTATCGTATTCATCCCATAGGCATGCATCCCCCCAGAGGGAATATCGAAGGCAACGACACACACACAGCCAATACAACGACGCGGCAAAAAACATGTAAAACACTATCTAAATGTATTTGTAATGGTCCTAATAGGCCACATGCAGGTGGGCTATTACTACCGCCCTATTGTCTGTGCATGCCAAACAGGGGCACGACGCACGCATCGCAGACAATTAATGTCCCAACAAGCTATCCATTTCGTTCGGAGATGGGACCACAGGCCATTAAAGGATCGTTCCAATTCCCTGTGCACCATTAAATAATATTAATTTTCTAAATATGTATTAATTAAGAAAATGCCCTTGCAGCAAGGATACTGTTCCGATGGTTAGACTTCTTTGGCGCTTCGCCATCGCCATCGTCATCGCCACGCCAGACTGCAACTGTGCGCAACTGGCAACTGCAGTCATCCATCTATCCACATTCGCATAAATCCTATTTGCCATTAATTTGAGATTCCATAAACGGACCTAAAATATTTATTTCATTATCGGGGCGCGCAACGACTACATCTATATGGCTTGGCTTCACTTTACTGCACGGCTGAGGTGCGCATGCGCGCATGGCCAATCACCAGCGCTCTCTTGACCAATTTGATGTATCTGGAAATTGAAAACATAGCGCAGATCCTCGTAAATCTCTGGTTCTCGTTCTCGTCGGCCGCTAGTTGCTGATGGTGTATACTGCTGGAGGATTCTTTCTAGACCATTGGACAAAGACGCGACGTACAGTTAACGACTGTGAATTGGCCTGCTGATGGATGATTTTGTTTTTCGGAGCATTAGCCGCTGGAACTCTTTGCCGCTGCTGTTGCTGGGACTGGGATGGTTGGTGGTGCGATAGTTTTTAATGATACATATAACTGCGGGGACGGGCGGTCGCAATCAATTGCTATTGGCACTGGCAGTGTGGCGACTGGCGAAGGCAACAGAAAAGGGCGGTTAAGTGCAAATATGTACGGCTGGAGGACAGAAATCGATTGGCAATTGCTATTTGAATTGCCGGCTGTTCTTTCATTATTATTTTTTTTTGTGATTAATTAACGGACAAGATCCAAGGGAGAGTTATTTTTCAATTCAAGGAGCAGCGTCATAAAAGTCGCAGACACTTATCTATCATGGTAAGTTATCTTGATGTGTGTTGCAATGTGTATGGCCTTTGGTAAGGCGCTGGTTCGAATGTGAAAAGGATTGAATCGCAAGATGATGGCTGTAAATATTATCAATCAATTTGAGTTCGAATAAATGGTGTCCGAATGTCAAAATGCTTCTCAATTCGAAGAGCTCAACTCAAAATCATTGTAAACGTCAAAAATAGTATCATAGGAAAAAATGTTTCTTGCGTTTTAATATATTTTGAATGCCAACGAACTTAACTGAGCTTAAGCTGAAGTGAGAAATGTGCGAAAACCAGTCAAATGCATATGAACATATTTCACTCTCGGCATAAAATTTGAATGCAATCGCTGACTGGCTTAAGTCGGATTATTCAAATGCAATTATACTTTAAAGTAGCTGGTTCTGCGTTAACGCGTTGCGTGGCATAAGATGCGTGCTGTTCAAAAACCGCATTATTATTCCCTCTGTCATCGCCGAAAAGAAAACAATCATTAATGAAAGGCTGACATGCCGGCGGGATATACATTTTCAATTTCTCGCTGTCATTACTTTAGGACCCTCTCTTACTCCACACAACAGTCCGCAACATCCCATCGCCAACAGAGTGTTACAATGGACTTATAATGACTATCGGACATCGGTCAGTCTTTTTTGGGAGGGCACGGTTGCTGTCGGTTGCGGCAAATTAGCTAAATGTCTCTGTCTTGCCACTTCTGTGCTGTAATTTACGAAGACATCATTATATTTCCTCTCACCGCAGAACACCAAATTACATGTAATTCTCCGAATTTACATGACACTTATCTCAGGGAATATTTAATTCACTTCACCTGGGCTGTCAGAATGAGTAATTTACTCATACGAATCGGTTTCGGGACTCAGATATTCCCACTCGAATTTGTCGAAGGTAATCGATGGGACGCAGAAAACATTCGCCATCCGCACACCGCACGACTTCCGCGATTGGGTATGGGTACACATGTGATTTATGTTAACTATGCTCTTGCTAACGAGATATCGCGCACCGACACGCTTGCATGCGAATTGAATCACACGAAATTTAATTCCACGCGTAAATGGGTCCAAATCACACTTTAAGAGCATTAACGTCAGTGAAGTTTGCGCGATTGGAAATTCGTGGTAAATCTTCTTTGGCTGGTTGGTCTTACATCGCATGGTGGTAATGAATTTTAAGTGCCGTTGCTTCATGGGAGTTATGAGATATTATGCACAAGCATTTCGCACTCACATTCGTGCGAAGGAATTCGGCGTGGCCTGGCGATGGGAAGGAGATGAATGGCCAGATTTTATAGCAGCGTTACATGGTAACTGTGCCAGAAGAAACTTCTATAGTCTTACATGTGCATGTGCATAAGAAATTTGTAAAAAACAAAACCACATTCTTAGGAACCAAACACAATATAAAAGAACTCCAACGGAAAAACGAGCAAATGCTTTTAGCAACACTCACTGCGTCTATAAATAAATTCCAAATGCACCACAATTAATAAATTAATTGAAAATCATCATCATGTTTGAAGGGTTGTAGACACATTAAAACACTTGCTCGCCATAATAGCCAGTTCTCACACATGTCGATGGCAGATAAATCCTTCTCTCTAATTATTCAGATGCTATCGACACAGAGCTGCACACTCAGCCACACTCGGCCACATTTCTGAACTTATGGAGATGGAAAAAATCATAAATCTACAGGAATCGCTAATGCAAAATAAAAATCAACTACGAGCTGGGTATAAAATCCCCAACGTCCAATTGAATATATATGCGGAAAGCACAAAAAACTAGTTCTAGGACGTCCGTGGTCCGTCGTCTTCGCATTGCAGACTCAATTCATGCGATCGAATAATTCTTTTCTAAATAATTCAGTTATTACAACGATTCTCGTATTTTGTTCGACGCTTTATACACGTGTGTGTAGGTATAAGCACTTTGCTGGAGCTAAACGTTGCGTTGGTGCGCATGAGGGGGCATGTGGCATGGTGCAGATCCCAGCGTCGAATGCCCCGAAAAACATTATAACCATGTTTATGCGATTTTTATTCCGGTGCGCTCGCATCAGGTGAGTACCGAACCACAGGTTGTCGTGATCACAGATCATCCTTTCGAAGGAGCGTTGAATAAAATTCCTGGCCATAGCCTACGATAATAATAATTTTTCGTTCGTTTTGTTGTTTTTCATTTTGTTGTTTGATTTTTTTTCTTTGATTTATTGATACTGATCAGATGATGAGGTGGAAAAATGGAGAAACAAGAAAAGGGACGCAGACAGCTCCTGGTGCACCGGTGGACCATGTCCATGTCCAGAGATTAGTTAACTTTCTTTTGTTCGATTGTCAACGAACGCAGCAGATAGATAAATCTGATATTCACAATGATAATGTGACAATGCATGAACTTTATGAGGGTTTACCCGTACGTTAGCTGAGCCGCATAAGCCATGGATCGTGCATAAGGGGGATATTTCAATTTTATGAATTCAGCCCTGCAATGGAAATGTGCAATGCAATTCTGACATTCAGCGATCCCTTGCGACCTCCATGGAATTGAATAAATAATCTGTGAGAGCGCGCGGGTATAATTGATTCAGTTGCAAGCCTAAATGTTCACTTGTGCGCAAAAATCAAATCGGATGTCTGCATCATGAGGCGGCGAACTCGCCGTCCCCGCACCTGCAGGAATTTCATATACCTACGAGAACTACGACTCTCAGTTGAAATTAAAAATAGAATCTAAGAAGGGAAGAGCCATAATAATGTGATGGTAATAAATCATAAATCGTGATAGAATGATGTCATGTGTGTGTGTTGAATGGAATATGACGGCCCTTGTTGTGGCAGACGACTTTAACTGGTGTAATATATCTTCTTATAATTCGTTCTTGGAATTAAGTTGAAAGTCATGAAGGATTGGACGGATGAATTAATGTTTTTAAATGAACCGTGAAATTGGTTTGAACATTTTTGCAGTTATCACAATAGTGGCCGTTTGTGCCAAGTCTGATAGGAGAGGTGAATAGAAGCGTATACCTCGTTACGGCTGTGGGACATATAAAGGCGTTCGCTTATGATTTATCATCACAACAAGGCAGTTGTGAAAAGTTACTTGTCATCCAATCAGTGCGCGTCTTCGAGGAGGTTCTATGTGAAGGATATTGCTTTGTAAGCAAAACGCCTTTGAACTTGAGGAGGTCAGTATCGGCCTATTGTTCGTCTATGGTGTAAAATGGTCTGACGGATAACTTTGTTGAAGTTTGGAAATTATTTATCTTGTTGGCAGCTCGATTTATTGCCACTTAGTCTCTCCTGTTAAGTACCAAAAACACCACTTACATTCTAAGCCACCGTCACGATGCTTTAACCATCATAAATACGTCGTAAAAATATACCCTACGCCTTACTTAAGACCACAAGTGGAACCAATATTAATTGATCTTTCCTCCTGGCTTTGGTTGAAATGAATCCTCCAACCCACACGCGGTCTAATGAGCAGCAGATGCATGATCCTGATTACAGCGCTTCTCAATTTCCAACACGATGATGTGTATAGACCACGTATGTTTCTGTACGAAAGCAAGATCGCAGTCATCGCCACAAAGAAGACTAGGTGCGCACATTTGAATATCCATCTGGGACGATAATCTAACCCAGGATAGTGGCAACATGCCGCAACTGTTGTACCCACGAAGAAGTTCCTCTTAATTTGGTAGCACGTGCTGATCGAACCAGTTCAGCTCAGGCTTGGAGTTGGAATTTAAAGCCAATCACCATGCCTACTTGAACTTTCTAATAAATTGCGAACAAGTCTAACCACCTTCACTATGTGATGGAAATTATTTCAAAGTGCAGTAAGCAATTTGATAATCGAGGATAAATGCCCGAAGTGGAGCGTGGACCTGGTTTCCTTTGGAGCAACCCGTCGGGAAACTGGTAACTTTAATCTAATTGATTGCACTGCAATAGTTCTTGTTGATTTAGCATAGATGAGGTGACTTTGAATCGAAACAGGTGGAAGCCAAAGCAGGATTTGTGGCGATTTTTCATTTACTTAAGAGCATAAATGTGTTGACGCTTATTGTAGGTGTGCTATATTTTTTGTAAGACTCTTATTAGAATTATAAATTGTGGAATGATTACGACATATAAGTTAACAATCGACGATTTCATGCAGCGTTCCTAGATAACACTTCCTCGCACAGAACTGCCAACTCGAAAACCGTCCCCAAACACGTGTTTTAGGTGGTTGGAAAAGCTTAACTGTGTTCAACGATTCTTTTGATTTTACTTACTTAACTTATACAAAGGTTTTCGAGTAGAATATGCGATTTTAAAAATTCTTTCCGAGGACGAAGAACTGCCAGAAACTATACTTTGGGAAAGCATATATTTTTGAAGCAGTAGTAACTAGTAATTTGTTGTTTTGTCAATTGCTCATAATTGAGTCTGTTTGTACTGCAAGTGTGTAAGGTATCTGAATACTGGGTCAAAGAAAACGAAGTAGAGACCCAAATAATAGTAAAATACCTTCGTCATCTGCATAAGTGACCCTTTTCTGGTCTATTTTTAGACAGAAATGTTTGGAAAGTTAAAAATTTAGAAATTTAGCGGTCTGCCGGGCTGATTCTTTTAAATTATCAAGGAAAATAATTTATTCATTTGTCCGTACGAAAAACTTTTTCCGATCTAATTCTCGGTCAATTCCACAGCCAAAAAACAGATCATTCCACTGAAATATTTCATTTCTTTACTGTTCCATCTGTCAGGAATTTTTTTTTTGATGGGAAATGGAATCCAATCAGTGGTGATTGATTTGTAGTTATTTATTGTTTTCGTATGGAAACATTTTTCTGACAGAATTTTTCCTATGACCGCCTAAACGAAAAAAAAAATCATTTTCATACTGTTCCAAATTTTCCTGTTGCATTTTACGTACCTATGGCTGTAACTAGGGCCTTAAGTGAGATTTTCGAGCTACCAATTTCTAGAAAAAAAAAAAAATTTTTATACAATAGCGAACAGCCTTTTAAAATCAGACAGTAGTTTACGGATGTCAACTGCTTTGCTGTAGGAAAAGAATAGAAATAGAAAAGAAGAAAAAGTAATGGCTTAGAATTTAAGTAAGCCGTGTTGCAAACCAAGTTGCAACCAGCGGTGCCATTTAGTTGCGATAGCAGTAGATCTACTGCACTTTTCGCAAAAAACTAAATCAGAAAATCCAATTTACTGCACTTTTTTTAAGCCAAAGACTATCCAAACTACACGGTCAAATTCCATGTACCTACCCGATTTTCCCCGCAAATTTTGGATGACAGCCCTATCTCGCCCGCTATTTTTTTTCCTGTCTATGAATACGTGTTACTATTCGCCGCCGGGTGGCACTTTTTCAATAACAAACCATTTGTAAATGAATTTATAACAATAAAAATGTTGAGTATCGTTTTTTAGATTGCTTTAGGTACCTACTTGTTCTCTATCCATCTTCGGTGCCAAA
This sequence comes from Cheilosia vernalis, assembly GCA_949126925.1. Taxonomy (NCBI): domain Eukaryota; kingdom Metazoa; phylum Arthropoda; class Insecta; order Diptera; family Syrphidae; genus Cheilosia; species Cheilosia vernalis. The sequence continues at coordinate 7,168,882 of OX421362.1, forward strand.
AAATGTTCATCCATTCACATTTCAGGTTTTTTTAATTTCTTTATATGAATTATATTTTTGAGAGCTGAAATCATGGAACTACCTTGGAGGTTTGCTCAAAAAATACGTTAATAACACGCAAGTTCAAAAGAAGTAAAATGGCCCCCCGATTCGCATCAAGTCCCTGCAAAGGATTTTCTAAGCATGTGTGCGGCGGCAATGGCGATCTTTTTATGCGTAAAATCATCAATACTTAGGAAGTGCAGGACAGGCACATGGTATCGTTTCTGCTCTGAGTTGACTATCTAGTTTGTAAATGTGTATCATATTTGCTCAGCAATTGATCTTTGTTTTTTGTATAGTAAAAAATCTACTGCGGAAAGATCCAATCTACTGCGCTCTTCTTTTTTGAAGTGGTAACTCTGGAATGTCCATTGCTCTGTTTATTTATAAAAAAAATAATTTCACCTGCATTACTGCTGCGGCAGGGATAGATGCGGCCCTTTTTAATCAACCCAGCTCCGCTGTGCATTTAAAATGTTTTAAGTCTCTATTCCGCTAATAGGTAGACTAATTTTATGCATGCATAGTTGCTCAAATGGTATCGATCCTTAAAACCTCACGCAAAAAAAAAAAAAAAAAAAATGCCTAATATAGGTACCAAAAGCAGCGTGTCACTTATAATGCACTCAGTGCCATCTTATTTCTGCAATAGAAAAGTCAAGTTGCAATAGAATTTGCTTGCGACAATCGTCGGCCATCTTTTTGTCTGACAGCGATTGACATAACCATAGAAATATGACAGATTTGTTGTGCTTAATCAGAGTCCTCCATTTTGCTATTTTAAGGATTGCTTTTTGCCACATTGTCAGTTTGACATACCAATGAAATCGTAGCTTTCATCCGTTGACTACGTAAATAGTGATTTGAGTAAGAAATTCGATATCGTCTTTGAAAATTGTGGGGTCTACCGGCCACGCCCAATTTTTAATTAGGTGTTTAAGCAGAATTTAGTTCCTCCAATGAATAGGTATACCTAAAAAAAAGGTAGGAGAAAATTCGGCCTGAAATATGTGGATAATGTTCTTCTTGACGATTTCATTGAAAAACGCTTTAAGGCACGCCCACTTTAAGGGGACGTTTTTTAGCCAAATATTACACAAAATTAATATTTGGTTGTTATCTTTAGGAAACAAAACGGCTATTACGAGAACTGAATGTTCGCGATTCAGGATGTGAACTAAATTTTGAAAGAAGCTTTGTGCCTGGTTTTTTGACAATTCTCTATAAAAGAGTTTGCCCTAACACATGGACTGGTTGACTTATCAAAGCAGTTCAAGAGAAATATAATGAAATAAAAATGTTTGCAAAACACTGTGGGTGCAATTGGATTCATAACGTGCTTAAAAGAAGACCTGTTACGTTAAGAGAAAATGAGATCAATAAATGAATGACAAAAATCTTGTGTCATGTTAGGATCTTTACTAAACGGAATTTTGCTTTAGTATTGGCATAGCTTAATTATTCACCACTTTCTGAGAACATTTGAATAAAGCATCCCTGACCGTATAAACTGGTGATTGATGTTTCTAATACTTGCTTCCACCTCTTCCATCGCAAGACCCTCAACTTAGCACTCTAACCAACAAATTTAATAACACAAGTATTCTCAGTCACAAGTCGTTTTCATGACTATGCATTGAAATGGGGACAACTCCCGAGCATGTCACCCAACTTGACCTGTTGTCCATTAACAAATATGGACCCACGTCGTGCCCTCCTTCACTTTTTGCATTGGCGAATTAATTAATCCTTTTCGCACATCCATCAAACAAGATAAATAAACTTTTCGTCAAGATGTTCAATCATTAATAATTTTGCTGAGAACTCGCATGTGCGCATAGTCCGCCGAGGTAGATAGCAGCGCAGCTGTCATCGACAATGTACCTTGCACGAGGGGCGGCTTCATTATAAAAAACCGAATAAATTAAGTTAAACAATGTTTCGACTGAATATATAGGTAAGCTGCGGACTGGAAGACACTGCGGCCAGCTTCTGATAGCAATCGTCACATTCGTCGTCGGTTGGAAGTTTAAGGCCGACAGTGGACCCTATGCATCTCGTCATTCCATCAGCTCATCTCTCATTATGGGGATGCTTATTTCGGAAGCTTAATTGAAGATTGATTTCGTGATTAGAATAATTAAATGCACCCAGGCATACCCAGGTGGGCATTCTTTTTCTCATGTCATGTGATGTCATGTGACGACAGATTTTATGGTTGCACGAGTATTTTTAGAGATGCACTCACTACAATGAAGCTATATTCAGCGCGCCCTTCAGTGCGAAGAGCTAATTGCTTTTGAAGCGTCGTCGGTCGTCGCCATCGGACAAAGAAAAGCTAATTCTATGGAATTAGCATGGAAGCCATTCAATGTAATCGCCTGTCGATATCCTTCTCTCGTAAACATGGCATTCTATTGCGCTATTTGAATCTATCATCTATCGGCCTTCATTATACACATAGATGGTGTTGACCGCGGTTAGTTTCCTTTTTCCTGGCTCGTGTACGTATAAGATGCCATCGCTGTTTGAATTGATCTTTGGCCTAATAGATTGGAATTACCCGGAAGTCAATTAAAATGCGGCCGCGTACACGGACATGGGAAGCGCGCACAGAAAGGCGTCGCGCGGCTATGGGCTATCTGCCTAATTGAAGTCGAAATTGGTTTAAATTACATGGACGTGCGTTGGGATGTTGGTCCTGCCGTTGTCCATTTGGTACGCTCTTCGGCAGTCGAGGAGACACTGCCACTGCCAGTCGGGGTATTATATCGCCGCAACATCAGCGGCAAGAGATGGTGATTAGATCAGCGTGTGTGCCCGAGTATATAAAGTTCGGAATTAACCTGCACAAGAGCACATCTTTGGGTGACTGTCGTTGATTGGTATACTGGTGGAGGGGTGTTTCTTCTTTTCATTTCAAGGGATGTAATGCGAAGGTTCATTAATATGTGGCCAGCTTGAGGTCTGAGGAATGTGCGTGATAGAGAGGTAAATTCGGATTAACTCACCAAGAGACCTTTTCTTAACAGACCAAGCTCTTATATAGTTCATCTTTGATCGTAATCGAAGAATCTATATTTCAATGCCACGCCTACTTTTAGCCTCGCTAAATTTGTTATGTTTTTTCGAAAGAGTCGTACTTGCAGCTACGAAGTGTGTTTAAAGCCAGTGTTATCCGTGACATATCCCAGCATAGTAACATGTTTGTTGAAGTAGCACAACCGTGCACCTATACCCGATTTGCCCCGTAAATTTTGAGTTCTCTCTCGCGCGCTCTTTTTAACTTTCTCCATTACTTAGTAAGAGGAAGATATTGTTTTCGTACAAAATTTCGAACTCGAGATATTAATCAATTCTGATATTACGATGATAGAGGAACTAAAAAAAGTGGGTCTCAAAATTCTGTCCGGTCTGTCGGTCCTTCCACAGGCCTACAGTCTAAACGGCTTCCCGGATTACTTTCAAACCTCGGATTTGCGAACCCAAATGACTGCGTACCCAGTTTTTGACTAAAAATTCGAAAAACGGTGTTTTTGAAATTTCGGCATATCTCGAAAACGGTCTATACGATTGTAACAAAAAATAGTTTCTAGGGTAATGTGGTCATTTATAACTTAAAAGCAAACTCAGTTTTTCTCTATATTATCGTACAATGGATTTTAAGAAAGTTTTGAGAAAGTTTCGTTCGACCCAGTCTTATACTTTATTTTTCCTGTTTGTGAATACGTGTTTTTATTTATGAATGGCCGCCGGGTGGCGGTTTTTCAGTTAATAAAACAATTTGTAAATGAATAACAATAAATGTAAAAGGAATACATGTTGAGTATAATTTTTTAGAAAGCTTTACTTGTTCTCTATCCATCTAAGGCGCCAACAGATGTTTTAGGTTAGAGGTTAGGTCGGACAAATAATGTTAAAATCGTAAATTTCCAGGACTTTTTCCAGGACTTACTTAATTCATGTGAGGATGATTTAGTCGCTGGAAGGCGGGCACTTCTTTAATCCATTACTGTGCCACAGAAAATAGGATTCACTTCTGAGAAAGCATCGTAATTCAGGTGTAAGGTGCTGTTAAAAATTCAGTAAAACCTATCCAACCTCATATCAAATTGAAGCTAAAAATTTCTAACGGGTCTTAAGCAAACAAAATGTTGGAAAGAGCTCTCGCCAATTTTGCAGCAAAAATGTAGCTGAAAGGCAAACGTAATTATCGAAGCCAACCGCCATTCCTTTGAAACTAATTTAACCATCCGTGATCGACTCAAGTTCAAGCTTCAAATGTAGAACATCTTCAAAACACAAAACAATTATCGCCAGTGCAAAAATGGGTCTTCACTCCATTGAACCCGCGCACGGAAACTATACCAGAAAGCACTATAATTACGCAGACACCGCTTTGCCTGGCAAATTGGACAACTCTTTGGCTGAAAATTGATTGGTTGCTTCCCCCTTGGCATTGAGATCATCGCCAACAGAAGCGACCACGACCAGATGTAGATTCCCTCCGAGCCGACAACTCAATTAATATCACATTATCTGCATGTTCTACAGCAGATAAAGGGCGATTAGTTCAACAACCTCACATCAATCTTAAAAATGTTTCCCGCTTAGCCTACTTTTTTTTTCAGATTGCGAAAGAATTTCTTCCTTTACACTGACAAAATGGGCCCGCATATACAATTTTGATTGAACAGCTTGCCGGTGGTCGGCAACGTTACTTTCAACCGGAATTTGCTTTGAGGCGAAATTTTTTTATTTATGCGCATCTCAGAGAATGTTGCGAAAGTCTATCTATCTATCTATCTATCAAAAGTCTCACCAACATGACCCATAATGGGTATGATGGCAACAGACAAAGGTGCTCATCAAAGAGTAGCATAGTCATAGTTTAAAATTATGCCAATTTCTTTGCAAATCGTCTTGGCCCAGAAGACTGCACAGAGGTGGAGCTTTATTTCGAAGCCTTTAATCAGGTGTAACAACGGGGCGTCTCGAGCGGTTCGTGGAAGTACAGGTTCTTTGACCTCTGGCACGCAATGTAACACTGAAACGAAAGCCAAAGCGTAGGTATATATAACGAGCACAATTATTGGAACGTGCTCTGGGTATTGCTTTTGTAATCATCGATTACTTAGGGCTGTTGATGTTATAAAGCTAAGTGATTGAATCAGGGGAGCAGGTATAGTGTTCTTTGGATCGTAGTAATGAAAGTTGTACAAGGAATTATAGCTGTCTAAGAAGTTTTCTTGGTGTACCCTATGATTGGGAAAAACTACCTTTAAAGTGGTCAACGGTTCGGAAAGATACTCCCACTGTAGCCTGACCAACATGAGGTTGAGAGGTATATTATCCGTAAAATATGTTTACCTATCTGCTTTGGGGTCACTAAATTATTTCTTTGTATATTTTTATTCACACGTTTATCAACCTGAAAGCGAGCTCCCCAACCGCAGTAGTTGCTTACACCGCAAACTACACACTGCTGTTACACCCTATATCCAGCAGCACGTTACGTCACAAGGTGTGTAAACTGTACAACTAGCGTGTCTCCATTTCAATACATGATTGGAATAATTATAACCGAACGTACCGAATAACCGCTGCTTGCCTTAAAAAGGAGGTCTTAACCGATTGCTGGCGACAGCGTTGACGGCGGGGTCTCCTTAGCTGTTAATTTTTAACATTCCCCGCATCCTGCTTCAATGTCCATATTTCCACTTCAACGGGAAACAATATCGGGAATTACGCCATCGGACATTAAGTAGACTGCGAATTGTTTTGTTTAACATTTCGGTAGTTGTTGCCGATCTTTATACTTAAGGCTCCAACAAATGTATGACAACATGTCGCCGACGGAATGTGTGGTGTGGGAGAGTGCTTCGTGCTTCGTGACAAGCTTCAATTTGTCTTGCTGCTTTTTCGGCGCACTAAACAGTGTTCTCTGTTATGAATTCATAATCGAAAACTGTGTCCAGATCTGGACTTTTGATAGCATGAACTGCCGTAGCTCATTCTTATCGTTCTCACGACTTTTGTTCGGCCGAGGCGTCGTGATCGAACACTAATCGTTGGCCATTATTCACAGCGCCAATATGGATCCCAGCGCTTTAATGAATGAATGTGACAGACAGACAACGAAGCTTTGTGCGGAGTTCCAAATTCAAACGCAAGTCCATATTCCAATCGCCGATGATCATCAATCTCGACAGAGCCCAACTGAATGACAAAAAAAGTGAAACCACACGACGACGTGGGTGCATTTTGATGACCTCGTCTATTTCTGTTCTCAAGCTGTACTCATGGTTAAGGTGAATCATGTTCTGTTGAGAGTGAGAGAAGATGGAAAAAAAGGAACAACACCCAAGCCAAAGCGAACCAAACCCATTCGTATGTTCCACCTACATACATTAGCCGGGTGGTTATGATGGGCTTTTCGGATCCGTTGCCGTTGAATCGAGTTTTCCCCATAAGGCCAGAAGTTTATTGGCCAAGTCGTTTGTTGGCGGGTGATTTTCTTATGATTTTCATGTAAAAGCTGTTACCAACACGGCCAATAATAATGATGATGATGATATAACGCGAAGGCCGTTTACTGAACCGAACTTTGTGCGAATATTATAATGTCGAAGAACTGAAAGCCGGACTTGGATTGGATGTAATGTGGGCGCGATTACGTATAGCCTTTACGGAAGTTTCCAGCTATCTTGTTATCACATTAAATTTTAATTTACTGCGTGTAGGGATTGTGGGAATGACTTTCTGTTCTATGGTTTGGGATTAGGCCGTGCGATGATAGATTTGCTGTCACTTTATTATGTCATGGCAGACGATCTTTTGGAGGTACAAGTAAATAATAATATATTGTCTTGAATTTCACACCAATCTTGTGGGAAGAACTGTTGGTTATAGCTCGGAGAAACCTAGTATATCAACAAAAAATTTAAATCGTTTAGCATCATCGAAAGTTCCAATTTTGGTCCAAGATCGCGTTCACGTATTGATATAAAAAATGCAGGAAAATACTCATCCAATGATCGGTGGTTAAATTGCCTTTTTTAACGTTATTTTTAGAGCTATACTAATTTTAAACGATTCTTGTAACGTTTTGCTAGATTTTTTACACCCATTTCTTGTCGCTCTTTGGACAAATTTTTGACATTTTTGAAATCATTTTTTAACGTTTTCGCACTCGTTTTTGGTCGATTTTTTTTAAATGCTGTTTGACATAATTTGTGTTTCGTTTTTAAAATCAATTTCGCGAGCACTTTCTTAAGTCTCTTGACGCAGTTTTTCATTGGATGGAATTTTAGACCCGACGTTAGAGCCTTTAATTACGGTGCTTTGGGACAAAATTGTTCTTCCATACGCTCTTGTACAAATTAATCGAAACGCGTATCTTCTTCCCTTTCTGATGGTGGAATCAAAGCTCCAAAAGTTGCCTAAAAACGTACCGCAAGTTCAGTCCCATCTGCATCGATAATTCAGCCTCTATTACATATTTTATTCATTCTTGACTTAACACAGAGAAGGCCTATACAACCATCTTACCACTGTGTCGCAACAATGCAATACCCACCCAATCGAAACCAAAGCACAACATAACCATGTCGAACATAATAAAAACAAAATCAACCTATTAATGTCTGACGCTGGCCCCCTTTGCTTCTTGCAATCAGCGTTACCATCGCTGCCGGTAGCTTTGCCATTGCCAATCCTTTTGTAAAACAAATCAAATTACTGTTACATACTTGAAAGGGTCACTGAGCAACAACGGCAGCAGAGTTTCCCGCCGTTGCAGCCCGCGTCCGCTCTGTGTGTGCCTCTGTTGAGCGGTTAATTTCTGGCCCAGCAAACGCGAGCGCAAACACATAGATTCTTATCGAATCCCTCAAGAGAACACAGCGTGCTCACCTCAGTTGTTTGTATCTCGATACATAGATACTCCACCATATAGCAGTAGTTTCTCTAATGCAATCAAAGCACGTCTCTGGCTGGAGGAACTCTGCGCGCACATCCACTGATGGTGTGCCGCTGTCCATGCTCTGCTCTAAGTGAAGAGACAAATGTGGCCAGGTTATGCAATCGACAGAAGCGAATCTAAATCACCTTCTGTTCTTGGTCGGGATGGAATAGATATAGCGCTTCGCCAAGGCTCAGCGTTAAACTAATGAAAGCTTGACTTGGTCATCACCGGGGCGATGAAGACCGAAGAGGGCACGTACCATCAAATGCAAAGTGAGCATATGATGGTTTTTGCTTCGATCTCGCACCATTGCCAGCACTGGCATTATGGGATTATTCGCATTTTAACGGTTCTTTCATCAAACGTTGTATATACACTTTTGTATTTGATAACATTTCATTAGACTCTAAAGGCGCATTGAGTGAGTCCTTGATGGGATTTTAGCCCCCTCATTGTGGCGATGAAGTGAAAGGCCTTCCGGGGTAGTACGCTTCACCGGTTCAGTGGGATACTTTATGGTTTGGTGACACTGTTGCGTGTGCGCTCGAATTGGCTGGAGTAATACTCGTAATCTTCTAAGTGGGTATATGGAGATCTAGGCGCGAGATGTCATATATCTGAAATGGAAACTTGTTATTATACAATACTTAGGGAAGCAATTGACGTAAGTGCCTTAAAGCCGACCGTGCTATGATGTGAGTGAACAAAATGATGAGTTTAAACTTGATAGGCGCCAGCGGCAAAATCGATCAATTGATCAATATTCGCAATTAGATGATGTTTGAATTTAAGACACCTGGTGATGTGGTGGAGTCAATAGAACAGGCTGCCTTTATTACTAAGGACCCTTAAATGATGGTACAGAAGCAGAAAACTACTCAGTAATTATCCCTTCGTTGTCTGAAAACTTAGGAACAATTTCGTTGTTTACATGTACATCACCTAAAAACCCGACCTATCTAACTTAAATCTATTAAAATGTGTAGCACTACCACAAAAAGTATAGACTAAAAGTCGGCCACTTTCCGACTATTCAAAAAGAAGACTGTTTGTGTCTTCGGTTTTTTGGTGGCTATCCCACTTGCCTGCAGCCACCACAATCTCCCACCGCATAAATCACTCAACCAATCATAAATCTCTAAGAAGCACGGCACCTCCATAGGAGGTCCAACAAAAGGCAGCACATAAATGCCACCCTTTCATCTTGTCGCCATATCTCTTACTTTCTACCCATTTATAGCCAAAAAGAAACCACTTGCGGGTGCATAGGTGCTAAAACAAGTCATGATCCACAGCGGAGGAGTCTTTAATGCATCTACTCTATTTTACCATTTGAAAGGTTCAGCATACCCTATACTGGCTAAGTGAGCACTAAAGGCTCTTGCACCCACCACCACATGTGTGCGGATTAGACAGCACACACCATGAACTTCGTTTTATATGCTAATAAAATTAGTTACCCTCCCATAGTCGGTGGGGAAGTGCAGCTCCTCCGTCAATAAATCCTTCCAACTTGTTCAATGCACTCTTCAGCACCTTTTACAGCACTCGGCAGCATCAGTTTAGAATCACTGCGGCACGATCTCCTCTACTGCATCGAGCGATGATCTGCGCACCGCATTGCCATCTCCGGTGTGGAATTTACTTGCAGATAAATTTAAAATTCATATCCGTTTGCGGAGCTGGGCCGAGCTGAGCTGAGCGTCCCGCTGTCGCTGTATGTAGTAGTACATATTCAAATTTCCGACTCGGCAATAATTTACAATTGTTCAAAGTCACTTGTCACTTGTCAGTGACTGGTTTATAATGGTGAATTATGAACCGGGGCGGTAAGCGGTGTAATTTTGCACCGTGCACCTGAGAGCCTGAGACATTGGGAAGCGCACACATCTCCATATGCGGTGCATGTGGGGTATTTGGTTTTTGTGCTCCTCCACAGGTGATTTAGGAACAATGTCCGTTTACCGTTTTCGGGGTTAGATTTAGCCGTCTCATTACAGGAGAGAAATGTTGTATTGGAATGTCGGCAGATTGAGTGGAGGATTTGGATTTGATGGGATCCGTGTTTACAATCATGACCCCGAAACGATGCACAAAGAAGGGTATTTATTGCAGCTGACAGGGTACTAACAAGAAAAGGTGACTGAGCCTTTTGCTATCAAGTGTGAAAGTGATGATGATAATAGAGATGCCAAATTAGGCAGAAAACTTAGGAGAAGGTGCAGATAGGCCTGAGATTATACTCTGCCTTTCAACCTATGATAGATAGACAAGACGCGATGTTGAATGAGCACGTGAGATTTGCATTATTTTTTTCCATGGCATCAACCTTCAGTTAAACAAGAAACTAAGAAACAAACATTAAGGTGAGTGTCCTGTGCTACGGTGCGAATTGTCAAGTTCAGACCCCGGCGAATTACAATTAATTCCTTACGCATTTCCCACTGCTCCTTCTCTCTTGGATGTCCGAAAATCATTTACGATTCAATTTCTCCAAAGAAAATTGGTTGCAAAAGTAAATCGGACCAACTAACTAGTAGCTGAGTGAAGATCGAATTAAAAAAAGCCCCTTAAGAGCTACAAAAAAAACTCAAAACTTCCCAAAACCCCCCCGAAAAACACCTCGAAAAGGCTAATGGCCTAAAACACTTTACAGAGGCCATATCCATTAATATACCTGGAAAATGCCGCAAAAATTGAAAATGAAACGGCTGTATAAATGCATTAAAAACTCATAAAAATGCCTCGAAAAATACTTCAAAAGAACTTCAGTAGAGGCTTAGAAAACAACCACGTAAAAAGCAACAAAAAAGGCATTAAGAACATTGTGAAAAATGCCTCTAAAAACTATCCGAACATTTTCCCAAATAACGCCCTGAAAGTAAACAAGAAACGGCCTTACAAGGTCATAAAAAATGTCTTGAAAAACAATCTACCAGAACTCCGGTAAACGTCTAGAAAACACATCGGAAAAAGTCAAAAAAAGGCCTTAGAACTTTGTAAAAAATGCCTCTAAAAACACTCCGAACATTTTCCATTCGTCGAAAAACACTTCAAAAGAACTCCGGTTAACGCCTAGAAAATACCACAGAAAAAGGCCTTAAAACTTTGTGAAAAATGCCTCTAAAAACACTCCGAACATATTCCCAAAGCGCCCCTCACAAAACCAATCCGAAAACCGCCCCAAAAACCCCATTTGTTGAATAGCTCAAAAATCTTTCAATAAAGAGTGAGAAAAACAAACGAAAAGTATAAGAAAAATAAAATTTAAAAGTTTAAAATTGCCTTTTCCCGTGAGATCTTCTTTTTGACATTTTAAGTGAGCTGAGACCAATTAAATAGTTCCTCAGACCAATTGTCAGTGTGTATTATTAAATCAGTTCGCGGTTTTGCCAAAACGAAAATTTGCAGACCGGTTCTGAAGATCCTCCTTCCATAATAAGACGCCACTTATTCCAAGTCATTAACCGAAAAATCTAAACTCCAACAGCATCGTCATTAGTCATTCACTTCACGTGACATCACCGCCGAGATATACTCCTCAGCTACGCTGATCCATCTGAATGGTGGCAAATTATCATCTCCCGTCGAACATTAATTAAAACAAAATTTTTGTCAAAACATCATGTGCCAACTACAAACCATTAAACATTCGCCAACAACTCGCCATAGTCCAACACAACGCGGACAACGACTTCAAGTCCAATTAATCAGCCTCAATTAGATCTATACCTATCTTTTTTTCGTGCTCGCGTGAGCCGACTAGCGACTACGTCTACGAACAAATCGGAGTGATTGATGTGCATATGCGTATACGCGCTTTTGCCCACGCACACCCCGAACCGACACTTTCGAAGATCATTTATTTGGGCGGATCTTGCTGTGCTCTCAACGTGAGCCTAATTAGTCGCACCTGAGAGTTGTCTAAAAAGGATCAGCACGAGAACCCGAACTTGACCCTCTGCGACGGAACCAGTTCTGTCTTTGGGTCAGCATGATGCGCATATGCGCTACTGGTGCTCCATCTCGTCATAATGATAGTTGCCATGACGATTTGCATAAAAATGCTTAAATTGCATTGCGAACATCATTTATTATTCATTAGTGCATCTGGGAGATAGCGCTAGTACACATATATTGGAAGCCGATGTAGGTTCCAACCTTAACCTTGACATGTAAGCCATTACCAACCTCTATGTGGCGGGCAATTAAGCACACATCGAGACTATAATTAGACGCGATTAATAGCTCAACTTGAGTTTATGTAACTGAAGAAAGCCGTTCATCCGTTTTTATTGCATTTCTGGGTCATAAAGCACACGATTTGGTTCGAGTTCCGTTTCAACTTGACCGGCGAACTGAATGCATCATAAACCGTGTTGAAGATGTTTCGGCACAGGATGTGTAAGCTTGATCGATTTTGCGGCTGACTATGAGCTGAGTTCAAAGAGCTCATAACAAGATGATGGGTTGAAAAGTCACAAAAGGTTTATTTGCACAAATTTAGTCCGTGAAATAAGTCTCATTTGGTTTAACAGTAACAATTTGGGCAAACCGTGAACTTTAATGAGCTCAATTGATCGATGAGCCCACTGCAAATGAGCCACACGTTTAATTAAACCAACATTCCAACAGTTTTACAGCTAAAGGTGGTAGCAAATCATGGGATATCATCAGAAATATATTAATCACTCGGCGAAAGCGCGTTCGTTACATAATTTCTCATTTCTCAGCCGGACTAAGTAAATCCGCTAAATTGAACGCTTTCGTCTCATCGGACAGGTATCAATGTACAAATTAAGAGAGCTTACAAGTCAATTAAACCAACAATTCCAAGTGTATATTCGATTTAAGGAATTCTCCTACAATCAAGATTAAGGGGGGAAGCTTGATCGATCTCCAGCCATTACTATTTGGAATTAACGGGTTTAAATCGAGCATTGGGAAAGACACACACTCCGATTAATAGGATGAATTAAATTTAATCTTTTATCTTCGTCAGTGATTGATGGACAGAATAAGTCAGATTAATTGCAGATATTGAAAGACGACTGTGAGATTCGTTTTGATTAATCTGTTTTCGAACAAAACTGTTGACCAAAAACATTCTTTGTTCAACTGTTTGTCTGAAGCAGTTATTACTGTAGTAGCTATTGTGCGAATTTCTATTTTAGAAAGGAGGAATTAGATTGAAACATAGTTTGGATTTTGTCAGCTCATTTTATAAAATGCTAAGCCTACCTGATCTGTTCTACTTCACAGTTTGGGGTAGACCCGATGTCAAACCTCTATAGAACAAGGTAAGAAGACCAGGACCGTTACGCAATTAAAATTGATGCAAACAGGCAGATTCAGATCCCACAAGTTTCCTATGGAGTGGATGACATATACGCAAGGCTTAAGCTCTCCCAAAATGTGCAGAATATTTCTATTTAATTTCTGATAATTTAGTGATCGTGAGAAGCTGTCACAAATGCACTCAAATAGTCTTCTTCGATTTTTAAAAATCTGTAGGCGCAGTCTCTTATTGGTTATTGTGTTGGTTTATACCAACAAAGAAAGGGGTCCCAGGTCCATCCTAAGGTTATTTTCCACTACACCACCTCTAGTGAACGTCGGACAAATATCGGAGAGTAAAACTGTCATTAAAGAGTTTCTCAATTAGCCGTTTGGACTCGGCATAAAATTTTAGATCCCTTCCATTCCTCCCATCAGAAATTAAAAACTCACACAAAATGAATGGTTGTGAGATGCTAGGCCTAGGGTCCCTACGGACCTGTTGCGCCTAATTATATATATATATATTTATTTTTAATACCTTGTCACTATAACTCGTTTTTAATACCTTGTCAACGATCACAAGAGTCACTTAAAATTTTTTACTGTTTGAGTGGTGACTCGCATCTGTCAAAGTCGGTGGGGCGTAGAGTAAGTTTTTTGTAAGAGGGATTTAACTATGAAGTAAGGGAGAATCACGTGAACACATCCGTAGGGTTCCCCACGAATCTTTACTAGGGAAAAAATCTTAAGTTATTACGAACTTACTCAGTTTTCAATGTTGGTCGATCACATCACATATTGTCCCAACAATTAATTCACAAGATTCCGCCAACAGTTTTCTATCAGTGGAAACTAGCTAAGCCAGTTGCCCCTATCCATGAAGTTCGCCAAATTTTAAAATCTTAAGGAGTGCTTTTCATGTTGGAAGGTTTTAGATACCTTTTCCAGATAAATTCAAAAGGCCCAAAGACTACAAAACATATAACTTCAGTCAAGGAATTAATCTAGAGAAAAGACCGCAAAGCAAGAGTCCAAAAGAAGAAGAGATGCAACCACAACCAGTCTTCAGAGGAAAGACGAATACCCATCGACTTTATGTCAGACATTCAAAAATCGATCGTCCGAGGTCATGCAGAAGTTGATTCCTACCGCAGACACCCTAGATAGAACCGTCAGTTTCGTTCGAATTATAAAAACCTTCCACACTTTTAAAATAAATCACTTGACCGCTCCATCTGAATCGTGATGTCTTAAGTATGCACCCCCTGGGGTGTGCAGACCCTAAAGCAACCACTTTGATTCTCACTTAAGGGCGCAATTCGACTGAAGCAGCATTATCCTACACACACCCATACATCAGAGCATAGATCACAGAAGCATCGTTCGCAATATCAATCTTTTAAACGAGACAATTAGCCAATGTCGGAGACGGCAACAACCAATGCGTTCACATATCCTTAGCCAAACGACTGTCCATATATTTTGATAGTGGCACTCAGAAATTACTTGCCGCCTTACCAAACACAAAACCAATTTCGCCCAACAGCAATTGCTTTAATAAATCAAACAAAAAGCCCTCATTACAGGCGCGGCCTTGCGCGCATAATCCAAACAGCACACACCACTGTCTTGAGTCCTATAACTCACCCGAGTACGATCCACTCACTCACTTACACTCTCTCTCTGTCCCTCTGTGTCGCTGTCGCCTGCGCCTTCCTGTGGAGTTCCGTTTTGGGGCTCAGTTTGATCCAACCAGGCGCATGGCAACGCACGAAATAACATCCTTCATTCCGGACCAGCAGATCTCACTCTTCCCGGTCGCCTTGGCATGCTTATATACGTATGCAGCGCAAACTGATTTAAACGTGATATTCCGAGCACGATTAGGGCCAAGCCGAGAGAGTGCTCGGTGCATTCTTAGGCGACTCTTCTACCACCTCTTCTGTGGAATAATGATGCCATGACCACTTGCGCTAGCGCGAGCGCGAGCGAGAACGTGAACTGATTTCGAAAAATCCCAAGCAAATACGTTGCGATGGCATAAATAATGCAAGCCCACTGTGCGGATACACACGGGGGCTGTGGTGGAGCAGAGCAATTGTCCCGCCTGCTGGACCCTGGGGGCCCTCATAAGGGTGATCGTCATGTGCGCGAAGGATTAATGCATGATTGCGCTGATATTTCATACCAACTGACACAGTCTGTTATAAAAGTTGTTTGGTTTGAAGTTTAACACCTTTTTGGGCCGCCTGCAGATGGGTCATGTTTATTCCATTGCTTCCCTGCGGTGTGTGTATGTATATGTGCTGCAGTGGGCCGCGTAGTAAGGCCAAAGATCGTGACAAAATACTCATAATTAATACTTTGCATGGAGGCGGACATTCAGTTCGAGGGCAAGATCGCGAAGATCGATTTTTGGTAAATGCGTGTTATTTTGCATGGGAGTGTTGCGTATAACTAATGATGATGGCAGTGGCACGATGACATTCGTTAACTACTAGTAAGTGGTAGCCTCTAGTAGGTTGTCGATTGTAATGGTTTTTGGCGGAGAAAACTTGCTACCTGAAGATGAAGCGAGTTGGCTGCCGTAGTCAAATTTGAGGGTGGAGGTATTTGGCTGTAGGCTATGTGGGGTTAAATACTGCTGCACCAATTATATCTGCTTACATACTAGCCGATTAGTAACTTCACCTTGGTTGGCGCTTACACTCCGCGGTGGATCAAGGCCCCAACAATACTACTAGTTCATGGAAAAATTGCACAAAGGTGCTTGATCGGATACAAGTCTTCCGCATCTTTATAGAATGAGCAGACAACTCAGCCGATCGGTATAGGATCTGTGCACTGTGATGACCTAAGACCGCTTAGGTCCAGAGACCCAGAAAGTTCTTTTAATAGTCCAGTTTAATCTAGTTTGGTCTCATTTCAACATCTCATATAAGAGTTAACGACTCCTTCTGCCAGTACGTAAGTCTTACAGTTAATCACAACAGCTTGACTTTTAAAATAGATCACAATTTTAGTACTAAGTACTGAACTTATATTAAATGTAAGGGCGGAAAGCTATAAGTTTGGCTAATCAATCGAGAAATATCAAGGTCTGTTAAAAATGGGGCACAACATTCCCACCACTTTTTTTTATTTTAAAATTTGTTTTTGTCAAATTCGAGGTAGCCTATTTGTAAACGACTTTACACTGACTTGGATACCTGTCCGGTTTTCTGCTTTTAAGGATCTGATCTAAATCGGTTCAAGTCGGCTGGAAGAGTGCTGAACAAAGGATGTGATGGAGCTGAAGACGCAGTCCAATAAGCCTGCCTTGTTCGTTCTATCTAGACCTCAAGTTAGACTTAGTTTCATCACAGAATTTGTAGATGGCTATACCTAAAATTTCAATAAACATGGCAGGGTTGATGTTGAGAAATATCTAGTTTCTAGTAGGTACCAGTAATCAAAAAAAAAAAAAAAAAAAAAAAAAATAAAACACCTACCGAATGTCCAAAAATTCCCTAGCGACGTAGGATTTCCCCTACAAATCTGCTTGACTACATAATATTTGGACAATTTAAAAGAAAAGTGTTCAAATGATTTATTTATTTTATTTAATTTAATTTTTTTTAGAATAGCTCGTTACGTATATAAAATTAGTAAGAAAATAAAAGTTTGCGTTGATATTATAAAAAAAGGATGCAATATTTACAAATAGGAAGGCAAAACAATAAGGTAGCAGGTTATTCATAGAAATTAATAAAAATAGAAACGCAAAAGAAATGGTTGCGGATATATATTTAGTTTAATAAATTTATTCGGATGTATATGACTCTGATCCTGATGTGGAGTGCATTTCGAGTCCGAAAACAATTTGTATAATTTTGGTCCGCAAAATAACCGCAAGAAATTTCTGGATTCGCCAAATATAGAATAATATATTTATAAAACCAAATAAAATGTTTATCACAATACACAATCTCTGAAAAAGGATAAAGAAGAGACAAAAAGGCGCAAACGAATGTCTTTTGACAATGACATTTAAAGAACAGTAGGTATGGGCGAAAAGCGTTAAGGGGGAAATACAATTGTGAATTTACGCTGGAATCGGCTAAGGTGATGGTTGATTATCACTTTTTTTATTGTCGTTTTTGATTATCAAATCTTCTTTCCTCTGCATAAAACGATCACTAAAAAATAACTGATTATTGGCAGCACTTAGAGTTTTAGACGTCACTTCCTTGCCGACGCTGTCATTCCGAGCAATTGATACATATTCGAACTGTTTCTTTTTTATTTTGAAAATTGTAAGTGAATAGGAGAATAATTATATGTTCAATAATTGCAATAAATTGGTTCATTTGTTTTAAGGTCTCAAGCTAATAAAGAGCAAGTATGAATCCTTTCCACATTTATGCTTCCGATTGAAGAACATGTTTTCACTTTCCATTCAAAATATTTTTTTTTTTCTTCCAATATCGACCACCAAAAGGCAGTGGAATTTTAGTAGACTACTTGCAGGCTCCATTTGAGGCCTTTTATTTTTAGGATTATTCACAATTAAAAGGCCGCTACAGCTACCGTGTGTAGAAACGACCGAGCTCTCTCCCTCTTTAGAAACATTTTCCAGAGTTGTGTTCAATTTTTTAGAGGTGTATTTTTCTAATTGGCAGCACTTTGCCCAGCGGCAGCCATTTTTACCGCTGACAGCTGATTTCTGCTCATTTGAGTTTGTTATTTTGCCAAAAAAAAAAAAGACTTTCCTTCCAGCGGAAGCAGGTGTTAAAAAATGTGTCTAAAGCTAGACATCAAGATTGGGTAGAGATGCCATTGAATTATCCTTCACATTAATACCACACTTACTTTTATTTTATTTATTAATTATTTATTTACCAACATCATTAATATAATCTTAGTATAAGGCTCAGGTCCATCCGGGACTGTAGTGTCACCTAAGAAAGTTTTACCAAGTTCTCAAGAACTGTTTCGTATTGTCTTATTTTTGTAAGTCAGCTAGACAGCTAAAACTTTGTGATTCATTGTCAAGTCCTTGTCCTATCGTAAAGTTGTTCCACTTTTTGTTAGGTCACCTACCGTTGTCACAGGAAATTGCCCAATTACAGAATTTTGTTATTCATGTTATCAAATGACGTTGCTGCAACGGCTCTATTAGCCTCTCCATTAGCTTAGAAATCAATCAAACCCCGACAGATATGAAATCATTCACAAAATCACTGTTAACCGTTGCTCGGTGCTAATTAACTCTCTGGCATAAGAACATCAGTGCTGTTATTACTTGTCTAACAGTTACCATTACATTGAGAATGGAAATTAATTAGGCATCTACCCATCCACTCTCGTGATGAACTTTCAAGATTAGTGACTTTGGCAAATTGTTGTACATCTACGAGGGTACCATCAATCATTCTATCGCTGAAAGAAGTCTTCGCACCGTGTCTTGAGGAAATGTTTCTTGCATATGTGTTTTTATTTTTGCAAAGGATGACGAAATCACTCTTTAGAAACTAAATCTAAGCAAAAAGAACAAATAAACAAACGTACAGAACAAAAAACAAAAAAAAAATCCCATCGGTCCGTAAACATATCTTAAGACAAAGAAAACAGAAATTAATGCTTCCAGACAGAACCATGATAATCGGGCAAGCGGAAATCCTCCTAAAGCACAAGTTTACCAACAATAGCGACCGAAAGAGCTGGCCGTTTCGTGAAGACGTCGAAGTTCGAAGCGGTGTGGTTTCTTTGCGAAAATATGAGTCACTTCCTTGCCGGACAGATATGCAAATTAATTTCACGACATTAGAGTGATCAACCCTTAGACTGGCGGTTGTGTTTCTCTTCAGTTTTGGCGTTTATGCGGCTCTAGGAATGGAAGAAACGTGACTCTTTGATTTATAATTTATCGGATTTGAGTGACACAGAGGTGGAACCGTAGATGGATTCAGGAGGTTTGTCAATTCCATCATTGGAACTCATTAAGTGACTATTTGATATCGATTCCAAATACGATAGGTATATTTGCATAATCTAATCTTTGGTTGTTGTATAGGTTGTTTTGACAATGGGGACATGATGTTTGGCTGTCGAACTGAGTGGGGGCTGGGCATCGACCTCTTGATGGGATGGAAACAGCTTGGGGCAATAATTTGCGAAATTATCATTTTTGTTGGAACAATAAGACATGCAACCGTCTTGTGCACGACGTTTTGTGACTAGGGGGCAACCATGATATTAATATGATTAAATGGGCTTTAGCTAGTGTCAAATTTGAAGCAACAATTATGTTCGTTCAGGCAGGAAAAACGCAAATTAAAAATGGATTGAGCAGTGGATTATAGAAATATGCGGCATAGCGTTTGTATTGTCGAACGTCGGCTTAAGCTGGATTAAGAAATTCTGTAGCGATTCTGTTAATTGGCATTGCTAATAGAAATGTTTAACCTAAATAGATTTGTAGCCGAAATGGGCAGTTTTATTTGGAGTTCGTAAAATCTAGCCTGGACACTAATGAATGTAGAAGTTAAAAATGTATGACATATCACAGGGAATAAGTCAAAGAACGCATGTCAAAATGGTGCCTGTCTCTACTTATGCGTTTGAATTCAACTTAGTTTCCGTTGTACATCTCAGACCTTGGTCCGATATTTTTTGTTTGCTAAAATGCTGACAGCAAACTTGCACCCATATAAGCCTTCTGCTGTTTGTATAACAATCACCGTAGCAGATGTGACCGACATTCATATTGAGATGTCCAACTTCGCTTCATTCGGTTTTTGTTACATTGTTAAATGCAAATATTTCCGCAGCAGGTGCAACATTAAAAGCAGATAACTGCTTTGAAAAACAGTGGGAAAATAATTCACTGATGACATTAAATAGCTATTACAAAATGTAAACAGCAAATATCTTCAGCTAAGTGTCTTCAAGAGATTCTATTGTCTTCATGTTTTAATCACTAACAATGACTAGAGGAACAGAATCAACATTGTAAGCTTTGTGAATCGTGACAGTTGTCAGATGAGATGGCGTATAAGAATAACTCACATTTTATGACATGCATTTTAAGAGGCTGGCTTTAAATACAAATGAGGTGTCAAATAGACGTCGTCTCATGATATTTGGCTCATGAAAAGTTCGGAACATCTAAAAATAAAGTAGACTTGACTAGATGTGTTCTGAATGTTTTGTTAGTGTTGCCAATTTAGTGGTTTTTCTCTCAGATTTAGGAGTTTTGTTTTGTTCGATAAGGGGAAGTCTGGGGGAGAAATTGTTTAGGGGGAATTGTATTTGCATTTCATTATTATATCCTTTTTGGTAACATTAAAATCCGTGTGTTATATTGAAATGCAGTTAAATAATCAATCGATAGCGAGATGTTTTCAAATGCAACATGGGTTGATATTTTGCGTTGTATTTTTTTGGAACACACTTTTGCATTTTAAAACCAGACTTACATGTTCGCATTTCAATTTCGTAAGTCTTTCTTTTGAGTCGTACGAAAACTGTAATGAAAACAAGTTGGGAGTTTTTTGACAAATGTTGAAAAATCTGGCGGTTTTTCAACGTTATTTGGGAGGAAATAATTTGACCGTCTGGCAACGCTGCTGAATGCCATGTAAGATGGTTGCCGGAAATATATTCATAAGAACTCCTTTTTTTTGCAAAAAGTTTTGGTAGTTCCTCAGAAAAAGCGTCATTAAAAGTGGGAAAAGCAAAGCAGACCCATTCCCGATAAATCCCAAATTCTTCGGATTTTTTTTTACTGCCCCACCTCTCGGGAACGTCTGACAAACATCCGAGAGTATAACTGTCTTGAAACAGATTCGCAATCAGACGTTAGGAATCTACATTAAATTGCAGTTCCTTTTCATTCGTTCCAAAAATTGAAAACTCACACAAATAGAATGGTTGTGAGAAGCTAGGCCGAGGGTCGCAAAGCAAACACCTTCATTTGACATAAATTTTTAATTTAAAGCTACCCGAAAAGTTTTCTCCATTCACGATAATCCTTCGATATTAAAAGTTCTGTCAAAAATTTACGACTTCTAAGTTCTAAGTATGTAAGTTGTCTTAGAAATTGATGATCAACGGAGATTGTAGTCGAAACAAGTCTTAAAGTGTACAAAGAAAGAGTATACTTTTTTTTCTTTTATAAAAGTTCAACTCCTCTAGGCTGGTTAGATGTGAGATACCTTTTGTCAATATTTAAGAAAACTTTCCTAAACCTCTTTTTATACTTATTCATTGTTAATTTTTCTGCAATTTGGCATATTTTTGAATGCTACTGTTTTTCAACAATCACAAAATAAATATCACGACTATAGCTATTGAAGATAGGCCAAAATACGCACAGTTTGATTTTCCATCGCGATTAAATTACCTTTTAAAAACAATTAGAATACGGCTGATTTTTTATATCGTTGCTTAGGTTTTCCAGAGCAGAGCTATTCAGTATTTGCTTGGCACTTTTGTTTGCTTGTTTGCCGAGAGAGGTATTTTCGGTACATTTGGGTGCCTAAACCTCTCTAGCCTAAACATGGATTCGGGGTACGCAGTCGGTGGGACGTTATGCATTCCAAGGGACTGCATAAAGCTTTCAAGTCAATTTTCACAAGCTGTTTGTTGTGTATATGCAATGTCACTAATTCATCGGTCTGCAAGGTTTCACAAGTTCAACAGTTTATTTTACAAGGTTTCAAGCTTTCTTCAGTTTATTAGATTGGCGAAATTACTCCATTGAAATGCTATAACCAAGTGCTTCAAGACAGGCTACTTCTCTTGGCTCCGCCGACCAATAATGATCACATCATCGTGGAATAAAGACCATCCACTTGAAATGGTTACCCACAAGTGTCAAGTACTGCTTTAAAAAAAGCAAATTAAAATTTACTCTTTCAGAACAGTGATGTATAGTGAGCCTCAGGGGTCAGTAGACCTCCACCGTTACACCCAACATCCAGCAGTTGAAAGTCCTATAAATTAGCAAGCCCGCTTACTTTATGAACACGCTAATGAGTGATCACTCCAATAAGGTCTGCTCATCCATCATTCTTAGCAATAATATAAATGGACAATTAACGTCAGTTAAACCGCGAGTTATAGAAACCGTTTCCATTTCGCTGTGTTCTTCCTCGCGAACAGTCAAAATCATAAAACCATCTCACTAAAATTTTCTGCAATCTTCATTTATGTATAGAGAGAGCTGCGTCCGCTCGATCGGAAGACAGTCACACAAATGAAGCCATTACATCTTGATCTCATGTTCTGCTAATTAACTTAGTTAGGCTGTTAGGTATCCGCTGCGTCGCTGGTGCCGTTTTTATCCACGTTAATTACACTAAAATATAGGATTGGATCTATTTCAGACAGCCTCAGGCTCTTCGCAGCGCAAACAGTTCACACACTGTCCTTGAGAGTTTAAGACAGGTTAAACGCTTTAATCATGACGCCTTGATGAGCGGTCGATATTAATTGCTGCGCATCACCAGATACAATCGGACGTGGATCTAACATTTTCCCACTACTAAAAATGGTACATGAAATACAATTAATGTAGCGGCGAAGTAGCAACAAAAAAAAAAAAAAATATCCTCGAGACAAACATGATGCGTTGTTGAGTGAACGCGAACACCAAGAGCGATTCCCGATGTAGGTATGTCGGTTGCATGTGTACATCTCCTGTGGTGGCCGACGTCAGTGCTTCCTACAACAACGAGTGACTGGCGGAGGACGCCTTTGGGTCCGTTTTGCAGGTGATGCGCATGGGCGATAATCTCTTCAGAGCAAATAATAAGTATCTTTGGTGCGGGTTTTTCTTTTACGGTGCTTTTTCCTTTGGTTTCACCTTGGCAAGGTCAACATTGTCCGATGCAGAGCAATGGTCGTTGTCCAGCCGGAGGATCTGCTGTGCGTACAGTGCTAAACGGCAAATCCGGTTCGCCTGATCTCGGGCTTTGATTCGACTGGGATGAGGAGACAATTTTTAGGACGGCGAATCACATTAAGATGTAGATATGGATTTTTATGGAGCAAATATTTTTAGAATGCGTATTGTCCTATACAAGAGAGTTGTTGTTGTAGTGTGTTTACTGCCACGATTAAGGTGGAGAGTTGTCACTTGCGTTGTGGGCTTGGAATGCCTCTATAGAGGTGCGCTTTAGGGTTTAAGTTATGAAAGGCGTGTACCGAACAAGGGTGATACATTTTTATGTCCTTTTGCAGTATGTCGATGGGGATTAAATGAACGTGTTGCATGTCATCATTTGCTGGCTTGCATGCATGAAAAGATCGTTTGCAAGCGATCATCATATGTTGTGATGTGCGTGATCTCACCATTCGTTGTTTTTTTTTTTTTCTGATTTCTACATTGGTTTTGATATGAGTGTTCTAATTTGTTTGTTCATATGAGAAAGTAGTAAGTTCCTCAAGGGACCTTAATAAACATTTATTTCGAACAAGCTGCTCACCCACATGTGCGTTAGCGGCGTCAAAAGCAAGTTTTACTGACACTAATCGAGTGTTTGCAGTTCACCCGATTGTCAGGTTTTGTCCCAAACTCTGACAATTTCATTTGCAGATGGTGTGCCTTCAAATTATTTATCTGACAATGCTGTCAGGTAGAAAATTGCCAGTTCACAGTTGGCAGATTTTTGTTTACGAAATATTTGCAGATCCGTATTGCAGATATTGTCAGACAAATTTAAAAAAAATTGGTAAATTCTGGATTGAGAAGCACGAAGAAAACGATACGGGCGTGAGCATTTCATCGTCTGAGCGTTTTGTGTTGGCTCTACGATACCAATAGCCGACGATGAAAATGTTCAATCAAAGTGCTTGTGGACAAATATCTTCATGTAAATTAATTTCATTGCCAATTGAATGCACAAAATGCACAGGCGCCGAAAACACCAGAAGACTCGATTTCAACAACTACTTTTACCAATTACTTTCACTTTTTTCCAGTATGATTTTTGCTACGTTTTTCTCCGGTTGGTATAAAATTATAGTGCTTATAGCCGGGTTTTCAATTAATTTCCTATTAAGCGGGGACCTTGTAGTTGTAATGCATAGGATGGCGTTTTTGAATCCCAATTTGTTGCTATTAAAATGGTCTTGCTTTAATCCGGGGAGTACTGTATTCACTTTCTTACGATGCAATTGTGATCCTTCGGAACAATTCTCCGAACAGTTGTTGCGAAATCCGAAGAATACCTCGCAGCAAAAATCTTCCGAATCGTATAAAATCGGAGAATTTTCCGTTTCGACGGATACCTCGCTAGGGCCGATTATGTTTCCTTTTTTGCTTTTAATAAGTTTTTCACGAAAACAAATTATGGAATTTAAATCTGCGATGACAACAAATGTAATATATTCTGAAAAAGTTTTCGCACTAGGAAATGTGGAGGTATAATTATTGTTAATTGGTAAAGTTTCACAAATTCTGTACATTTTTACTAAAGCTGGCAAACGTAAGTGCTTTATTATTAGAAAGGCCGATTGTCGATAACATTCGCATGTACATCATATACTTCGCTTTCCGCTTCTACAGAGAAAACGACAGACAGTGCTTTCGATGGGGGCTCACTAGCCAAATCAGATATTTTCGCGATTTGATGAAATAAATTTCACTTCATCTTGTTGAAATTGGTACTGTAGGTCAGCTGCAGTATGCAGCAAAAATCAGACTAATATCCTAAAATATTTGGGTACGTGTTGGCTTCTTCTCTCCGTTTTCGTTTTCTTGCTTTTTGTATTGTTTAAGAATTATTCGAGTGGTAGCGATTTCAGTTTTCAGGACACCCAATCTAGAAAAACACACTTTCGTCAGAAAACACCCTCAAAGAGTAGGCATTGCCTACAGCCTTCTCCGAATCTCAAGAAACACCTCAAAGAACGTTTTATCAAAATCTGTCAAGTAATTTTTAAGATAAGTGCGGAAAAACATAAAATCACCAACAGTTTCATTACATGGATGTCGAGGAATTACTAGCAAAATTGAGTTGTTTTCCTTTTCTGTTGCAGAGCTCAGGAGTTGTTAAGCTGCTTCAACAGCCTTCCAAAACCTATATTCAAACAAATCCAAAATTCGACTGCTATTACAAGCGCCCTGTTGTTGATTTCTGTCAAAGTGCGGGCAGCGTTGCTGCCACTCATCTTGTCTTGTCGCAGCCCCAGGTACCCCCAGAATAGCCAAAGACCTTCGAAGATCACAATCCTCACATGGTTGGCTGCATACTCCTTTTCCACTCATTGAGCAAAATTCTTGAGGTAACTTATTTGGATTTATGATTGCGGACCGTGATTTATTAACTTTTGATTGTACGTGCCGGCACCGATCATGGTGCTGGGCCACAAACATCCTTCACACGCCCTCCGGGCTCTTCAGGACGATGCGTATATTGAATATTCCCTGCTCGCAATGTATTTATAGATAAACAAGATGATTTGTTGACTCTGTGCGCGCCGGCCGTGATCAATCTATCAAGGAAGCTTCAGGATAGAACACACATCTCATGGCCTATTACCTGATTGAAATCACAGATGTGTCTAAACTTTGCGACCATCACTGGGGTTAAAGATTCTCGGTGTCCTGCGCTAATTACCACCGACAGGTAATCCATTAGAGATTGAGAATCCCTTCCCTGACCGAAATGTGGACATAGAAGTGAATGTGCGCTGTCCCGGATTCCCGGTGCCGTGCAATTATTTTACATTGGCCTCCGCCTCTATTTGCATTGGATGTGTGTAGTTCTCCGCTGTGCAGGCATATGGCCACATCTGTACTCACTCATGTCGGTGAATTATAATTATAATAATCATGGCCAAGTTATCGTGGATGTTTTTGTTTCTTTTTTGTTGTTGTTGCGTTAGCCTTTTCTACGGATTAGGATGAGGGATGAGCGCGCGAATGGACCAACATCTACAATGTGTGTATTTCTCTCCTGGCGGAGAGGAGATCGCACGTAATAGATCCGCGAGTGGACAGCTGAGGCAGATGGGTGGATGTGATTACGACACATGAAGGTTGCAGTCGGATGAATTGGTATATGAAGCTGGAGCCGTTCCACGATGGATGATCCGGCTCTTGGTGTAAGGATTTTAAATTGCGCACGAGGTGTATGAGGTAATGGGGAATATAAACAAATTGTGTACACGAGGCAGTGAGGGGGTCATCATCATCCTCGTGGTCGTCTTCGTCGCGGCTCTATAATTTGCTACTGTCAAATGGATCTCGAATATGGCGGACAATGTGTGAGGCGAGGTGGAGTTGTTATCACGATGAGATTGGAATTTTGTTGAAAATATGATGGCTGTCAGTGATTCTTTAAAAAATAATTACCAACCGCTTGAGAAAGGTGGACCTAAACGGGGAAATCATGGAATTTATGCGCCGCTGTGTATAGTTTTGTCCGACGCTTGGTGTTAGTAGTTGGATTATATAGTTGTAAATAAGGACGACGAACTGGCTGGCAGAGGAATTTGTGTGTTTATTTCTGAAAAATTGAGAGCGAGAATGCAAACTGTATCTAACAACAATCGGAAAGCGATGGGCTCTGTCGTGCAAAGTGGTGTACGAGAGAGGGGTGTTTTTAAAAGGGGCTTATAGATTCTTATAAATTGGTTTTAGCTGTCATTGTTCTTCATCCAGAGAAAAAACAACGTAAAATCAAAGAAAACTACTTTGATTTAAATATTTTTCAGCATGACTTAGCTTCTGCAATTACTTAAAAATAAAAATAAAACAATGTTCATAAACTTTGATTTAACAACAATGCATCGCAGATTAAAATTTAAGAACACTACAAATACCTTAACCCATTTTGAACAAGCATTTTTTAACTTCAATCTTACCATGATGCTTCGTAGACGTAACCTCTTTAGACATTGAAAATATCGCGTTTATTATTTGATACATTGAGTACACATCTTTCCTTGATTTTTAACAAAAACAAACATAGGTACAACCATTAAATTTAAAAATTTTATTTTCAATATCATTAAATCCTGTACTAAAGCGGAGAATTCTAAAAACTGTTTTTGCAATTCCTATATATATTATGTTTGACGCTAATCTTTAGATGTAAATATTCAAAGGCACAAAAAGTTTATTTTTATCTAAATCAAATTATTTTCAACATACGTTTAGCATAACTTACTTACAATGTCCCAGAGCTAATGAATTTAGTTTAAAATTCTCATCACATTTGAGTCTAGGAAATCCATCTTCAGTTGGATACTAACTATAATTCATTTGAAATAAAAGCTGCTTATAATTGATTGATAATCATTCTTAAATCTGTTTTTCTCCAGTTAAATAATTTAGGTAATTTATGTATATACAATATACATATAACAATGTTGCAACCGGGAGAACGTTTATAACTCGGGAACGGATCGTCCGATTTGAGCTATCGTTTCTTTGTTGTGTTTGTCTACGCCTAAGGTTTATACGGCGACAAAATTGAAGATTTTTGAAAGGAAATTGGGAAATTTGTAAAAATAATTTTTCCATGCATTTTCTACTGGCAATTTTCCTTTTTTTAATTTTAATCGTAGTCCATCGTATTTGTCCAAAATTCTACATGAATTTAATTATCTAGTAGATTTTCATTGCGAAAACAATTTGTTTTAATTTGTAATTGGATTTTTGGGTAATTTTCGAAATATTGATTACCTATTAATTTATTCATAGCTAATTGTTTAATTTATTTGTGTATTCTCTTTCAGTGTGGTGTCTTAATTTTGTTTAGTCTTCCGCATGGTTTTGTGATTTTACCGGTGATTGAAGTGCAAATGTGAGCAGGAGCTAAATGTGAGCTGGACTTTCGACAAGATATTTTTAAGCAACAAAGGGCGGAAAAGCTAGTAAATAAATATAAAATAGCATTCTTTTCTAATAAGTAAAAAGCTTTTACAAAGAAAGAGTAATAAAATGCTGTGCAATCCTTTGAAATAATTTTTGTTTTCAATAATGTAATGGTGGATCAATTTGCAATCGAACACATGTAACCGAATTTGTTTCTTTTTTCATTATAACGTTTGATCGTTGCATTTTAAATAAATTGTTCGGCGATTCCCTATCAGACACGTAATTTTATCCTGGGGCTAATGTATGAATATCTAGTAAATAATGAAAGCAGTCCCTAGTTTTTTTTCTTTCAATTTGGCCAATATTGATCCAAATTTTAATTTGCTATCTTTGTAAAACTGAAGGAGAAACGAGATGAGAATAACAAAGACAATCCGCGATACTTGTATCATTTTTAGTGTCCAGGCAAAATTTTTCGAACTCACTTTTAAAACTTTTATGGCAACACTTGGCTTGAACACTTTTTTCATTTACTTTCAGTGCTGATATTTGCTCTGGGAATTTTGAACGAGATTCAGAAGTCACTTAAGAGCTTCCCATTGCCGAAATCCGAAATTCTCGTCTTTAAAATATTTTCGAAAACATAATTCTCGGTTTCAAACCGTCCATTGCGCTGTTTATTTTTTCGTCATCACGAGGACACAGCTGGATCAGTCGAAAACAAAATTCATACGATTCATACACACAGTTGGTTGGTTATACCAATAAATATGGGACCCCAGACTTAGCCTTGCCCTTCCAGTCGTTTGTAACTTTTTTTTTTAAATTTTTCAGACAAATTAGAGTGACCTACAAATTTATGACAAGCCAAAGAAGGCCCATTGGGAAGCTTGATGGTAGTTCGATTTTCATGAGAGAAGACATAGTCGCGATGTATCTTGAGGTTTGAATTGCGATCATATGGATATTCAACTTGAACCCCTCGTTCAGGATATTTACCACTGAGCGAATAGTAGGTTGGAATAGTCTTGCATTACAGAAGATTCGGTCTATAACCTACGTTTTCATTGTAGGACAAGCAATTGAACTGTTTTGAGTTTAACCCATTAATAATTGAAAACTTTAAACTCACCAAATGCCCTGCGAGCTAACGAAATGTGATACCGCCAAACCACTTAAGTCGTTACCTCTCTAAATATCGGGGGACGGGGGATACCGATGAATGGATGGTTGTAGTTATGTAGGTCTGCAAAAATATTCCCTTATGACTAGAAATGGATGTCTCTGAAAAAAATCCTTTCGACATTCGCTAAAATTAACATCGACCAAAAGCTCTCTACCACCAAAAGTCCACCTCTCTACCATCCAAATGTATAGATCTTCCCATTCCCATGGCAATGTGAACAACCTCTGTCGCTTCGAAAAAGACACATTCCACCCACTTTGAGGCTGTCAGTGTCGTCCATGTTACTGCACACTCATTAAAACAATACTAACAATCGGATCACCTTTCGTTGTAACTGATTAAAGGTGCACTGCCTCTGAGTACACACTGAGAACCATTCTATAAACATTTAAACAGTTAGGTACACCTCTTATCTCCCACCAAAAACCCGACCATCACTTCTTTACCGCGGTGGGAAATCACAGTCCAAATCCACTCGAAAATGTGCTCATCCATTTCTCTAATTGCAACCGAAGCAGCCAGGGAATCTCCGAGGGGAGTTAATCGGACCGCACTCTCATCAGCTCCCCCTCCATGCACAGCTTAATTGTTACACGATGGTAAAAATTAATTCGTCAGATTCCTCTGGTTCACCTCGGTTGACGGTGACGGCTGAAACAATGCTGCTGCTGCCTATAAGAATGCAGTGTCATTACCTGGCTGGTGTTGTTCTACCAAAGTGTACCCGCAATTACATCATCTACTGCGGGAAAGTTTGTTAGTTTACTTTCTTTACGGTTGCCGGAATCGAATGATTGCGACCACGACTGACACCGACAGCACTTTCCTGATGATGGAAGAGAAATGCGCTGTGAAATGGCAATGGTGCAGCTAGAATCAGATTGAAGACAGCTCTTGTCCGCTTATCGGCGGAATGCCGGCTTGGTGTTGAACACGGTACTTAAGAATCAGTCTTGAGCTGATTACGGCTAGATGCGCTGTCAGTTGGCATAATGAGGCTTTGTTTGGATGGCATTATGTAAGCCGAGGTGGTTGTTGGACAGAGATGGTATATGGAGACATGGACTGATGTTTGTTACTTGTTGTTGTGTCCGACCGAATGGAAAGACGTTTGCTCAGTCGGGTACAGCACTAGAGCTAGGAGATCCGAGTGTAGTTGGACTCAATATGGATGAGTTTGGCTCAGAATATTCGGTAGAGTTCGGTTTACAAGGAGAGGCTCTAAACACCGGCTTAAGGAAAGTTCCTCCATCAGCACGAACGACAATGCAACCGAGTGTGCAAACAATACTGCTAATCAATTGCTCGCTCCGATCATATTTGCATAAGTTCCGACTTTGCCATTGCGCGTTCCATATAGACCAGCTTTTCCCACACGGCATGGGAATAAACTTCTCTGCGACCTCAAGCATCAGGAACCAAAATAAAAACCTTAAAACAAAAAAAAAAAACATAAAACGCAACATGAACAACTGAACAAGAGAAATTCACGGTGGTCATGATGTCTCCTCGTCGTTCAAATAGCCTTCCTGTTTGCCGAGAGTTCCGCGCACACCCCCAGTGCCCAAGTCCACTCCCATTGCACTCTCTCTCCATCTAGCTGGTCGTTATCCAATGCCAGCCCATTACCATTATTGTTGTCGTTTCTTCTTTTGTCTTTTGGTCCTGGTTTTTGTTTTGAATTACGAGGGAGTGCTGGCTGGAGGTTCGTCGAGTGCGCTGCCACCAGCGCGCACTAGAACTAGAAGTTCACCCAGCACACCACAGATACAATCACGGAAGTGAATGCGAGCTTGCTATTGCGCTAGTTTACCCCGGCTGAATAATAAG